>OY728128.1:42568382-43947842 GCA_963277665.1 Viscum album
ATATCTCAAATGGGTATATCCATCATAATTGTAGAAGCCCTCCATATTTTTCTTTATAGTAAATATTCTATATTAAATACTCCATTGATTGAAATAAGGACGACAATAATATTTTCAAAAATTCATATAAAATTAAAATAATAACATCATACAGTATAATAAAGACATCATAATCAAATGTTTTTTCACACATATATTAGAATATATTTGATATTTTTGTAATGTGTCCATTATTAAGTTATTTAATATTTCTCTAAGATTAATAGGTTGTAGTATTTCCATTTTAACCTGGAGGTCTAATTTTTTAAACTATTAAAAGGGAAATTTCTGACACAAAATGAAAAATTAGAAGCATAAATATATAGTAATCCCAAATCCATAACACTCTAATAGAATGATAAATAAAATTCTTCAGAATGAGTGTAAGGTGATTTTAGATAACTTAAATTGTGTGATAATTCATATTCAAATGAGGCACATTTAGGATGCCTGAAATTTTGGCCATGATCTAACTGTGCCTTCACATTTCCTTGGTTATTACAAGGTGTGTACAACATGGTATAAAATATTTTATCAAAATAAATATCGTCAATATGAATTAAATTTAACAGGTGATAAATCAAAAAATCAATCTAATATTGAATGTCCCAAAAAATACTTTTCATTATCAAATTATTATTTCTCATAAAACAATATATGATTTGTTCATTTATAGTTGTTCCAAAATTAATAGGATGTAATTAAGAGATGATAGAATTTACCTGGACACCTAAGATCACTACTGGAGCTTCCAACAATTCAACTATACTTTTTGTGAAATTATTTTTGTTCCTTCTAAATGGGTGATCTGTAGGAACAAATCTCTAATGAATGTAAAAATAACTAGTATTTCATTCATTAACAAGAATATTATGGAATTTATATTTATTTAAATTTTGCGGACTACAACATGCATTAATATCTTAAAATATGGGGGGTTGAACCCCCTATAATTTAAGGAAATTAGAGGGGTTTTCAACCACCTCTAATTTAAGATATTAGAGAGGGTTTTGAACCCCCTAAAATTTAAGACTTTAGAGGGGGGTTTCAAACCCCTATAATTTAATACATTCAAGGGGGGGTTTTAACCCCCTATAATTTAAAACATTAGAGGGGGTATTAAACTCCCAATAATTTACGATATTATATGGGGTTTTAAACCACCAATAATCTCATTGAGTAGTGGTGGATATAAAGACCCAATATTTTCATAGATTATAGGATGTTGAAACCCCCCCTATAAAATCAGACCAGATCCTAAAAAAGAAATGTTAAAAAAATTAGTAGGTTCAAAACCATGCTTGATTTATGAAATTAAAGGCGGTTAATAACCCCCTCCAATTTTTATGATTAGAAAGGGACACACGTATCCCCCTCTAATTTATATATAAAATGAATTTATATGGGGGCATAACCACCAATAAATTCGATCATTTTAGGGGGTTGTGGATAACCCCCTATGATTATATAAAAAATTAATTTAGTGGGGTTGTGAAAACCCCCTTTAAACCCCCTCTTATCACCCTATTTTTTATAATGCTAGACCATGTATAGTCCATATAGATATCATACCATACAATGTAATTTTATTGATTTTCAACATTTATGCAACCCTCAGTGTAAAATTATGATATTCAACTATATCATATATTGTTACACCATTGTTTCACAATTAAATTAACTCATTAATTAGTGTATTCAAATAAAAATCGATATTTTTTAGCAGATGGAATAGAATTAATTATACCAAATATATATGGTCCCTTTATTGACATCCATAGAGGTAATTTTAACGATGTAATGAAAATATATGAACATGAATATTAACTATGGTGAGAACCAAATCAACAAAACCCAACAGTAGAAAGACTAAACCAAATTTTTTTAGGTTATAATGGAAAAGTAGGATCAATTTAATACAAGTGTTTCGAGAAATAACCATCACAAGGATCATTTAAGCTATTACTGATGTTAATATTTTATTTATACCAAATTTTTATTGCATCTATGTATCCAGACATAAATTATCTCTGTAAATAGGGTGTAATGTGAAAATATATCAATTGTTTCATAGAAAATCATGAAATATATTGTTTAGCCTCTTTAAAACATGATTACTTAAATTTTGGACAATTAACTAATGGTTCCTAATAACCATAATATAAGATATAGTCAACTAAACATGTATATATTTTTGATGACTATGATAAAAATATGGCCCATATTTTTTACATTCATATAAACTTTTATCTAATATAATTCCTTTTGGAAATAACAATTTATCCAAAAAAATATATAATTTATACTAGTATATGAAATTCCAAATTCTTATTTAATTGCAATTTATTTTTAAAAAAAATCATCTTTTCTTATCTAGAATCCCAAATATAAGGAATCCTAATTAGATTTAAATAAATTATAAAATTGAGATGCTAATGATTTTGTATTTGGAATATCATTTTTTGTTGTTCTTTATCAAATAGTCGGTCTAAAAACCAAATGTACAGAATTTTTAATGATCTATTCTGATTTTTTTGTTTTCGGTAGAATTATTTTCACCGTTTTAATAGAAAAAAATATAATCATTTCAAAAACCTAAATATAGTAAATTATTACCAATATTTTTAAATGTTTCAATTCTACAATGATCACAGTTCGTAACTCTAAATTTAATGTATCCTCTTGAAACAAATCTTAAATTTGATGATTAAAGTGAAATAAATTTTTGAACACCCTAATTATAGATAAGATTTATACTAGATCCATTATGATTTTTTTAGTGTTTTATCCAATCACGATCATTTAATAGAAATCAAAGACTACTTCATGAGTCCATTGTCATCTAAAAAATTATGAATAATAATAATTTATTGTGATGAATTAAAAATTATTATATAGTATAACTATGTCTAATTATTACCAATTATCATGAATTTATATTAATCATTACTAATTATTGCTAATACTTATTCATTATTTCTATTTATTAAAAATAGTTATTAATTAATTGTAATTGTTTGTTAATTATAAATAATTTTTTGATAAATATAAAAAAATTAATATTTATTTCTATATTTTATATTTTTTTCAAGAGACTACATGTTCTCATAATGTTTTATTATTTAATAATTATTCATAATATTTACAAATTATTATTATCATTTAATAATATTTATAAAAAATGACAAATTATTTTTTAACTCATATAATTTATTATTAATTACTAATAAATTATTTAATTATTAATGAAATTTGAGTTAATAATATGTTATTTTAATAATTATTCTTATTTAACAAATTTTATTATATTTCATTAAAAATGATTATAATTTACTCTTATTTAAAAATTATTAATAATATATATTAATTATTAAAAATATTTACTCTTTATTTACTTATTATTACAAATTATTCACCCCATAGGGTGTAGTTCAGTGGTTCCTCATCGAATGTACTAATAGTGGTATGTAGAGGAGGTCCTGATTTCAATCCACTGTGTTTGAAATTTTTTTCCTTTGTACCTCCACCCCAAGCCAACTAATATTATAACAAATATTTTAAGGATTGTTACTAATAATTTTATTTATTTATACATTTTGACTAATTTCTCCAAATTATTAATTATTTTTCATAATTTTTATATTTCCTATAGGGATCTGAAATATATTTTGAAATTATTAAAAGATTATTTATTAATTTTATGTGCACTCTCATCATGTCTGGGTCCCCCACTAGGAGTTGAGTGTAACCCCTCACACGTTGTAGTAGGGGAGGGCCTGAGTAGGGAACCCCATAATCTAGTATCCAAAAGATGTTGGATTGAATCCAAGAAGGCCCATTTTGGGGATTTATTATGCATGAATTGATGTAAACATGATGCAGGAAGGCAATGACAAAGGCACGATACAAGAAGCTGGTGATGTAATCATGATGCAAGCTTGGTGAGACAATATAGATGATGTATGTATGATGCTGAACTCGACCTTCGGGATAGTAAAATGGGAATTTATTCCCTGTAATGGGCTTCATTCCCATTGGGACTTTGGGTTGTCTATATAAATTAAATAAGGCCTCATGGGTGGGATATCCACTTGGGAGGGCTATGACCTACCTTTTGAGCCTTTGTCTGAGGTGTGTGTGTGTGTGTGTATAACACACAGAAGTTCTAAAATATGAAAATTGTATTTGATATCATGTCTGACTTGAAACACCAAGCATGTAAGGAAATATAATATCCCAAGGATTCGCAATACATTTACTATTTTAAAGAGATTAAATCTATATTATATATTTAAATTCAATCAACAAATAATTTAGCTTGTGTTGCATGCAATGAGTTTCTTTAATGGCTTGTGTCCCATGAAAGACCAAATCATATAGAATAATTTTAAAATTTTCATTTAAAATTATTAACAAAAATTTAGACTTGTGGTTATGAATATGTTTAAACAACTTATAAAAATATATTATTGAATTCAATGGTGTCCAATTAATTATAAATGATATAAAAAGTTGTTGAATATAAAGGAAATGTTTTTTATAAAAAATATATTTTTATGCTCTTAAAGTCACATTGTCTTAATAAATTAAATTAATTATTTTAGTGAATGATATTAATGATATATATATATATATAAATTTGATAATCAAAAACTTTTTTTTCATTCATCCAATTTCATTTTCAAGCACAAGATAATTACAAATCCAATTTTATATAGAAAAAGATATATTTTTTAAAGAAGTTTTTTCGCCTTTTTTATGGTGAATATATTTTATAACCATTTTTTAAACATTAATAAATTTTATATGAGAATAAGAATTTATTTTGAATGTGGTATTTCAAAATTATCTTACGGTGATGTTTTGGTATTTTTGTATGAAGTCTCATTTTTTGATGAATAATGAAAAAACTGAATTTTAATTAAAAAGTATTTTTTCTTTTAATTAATTTTTAACGATAAATTGTATTTTTAATTTTAATTAATGTATAATTAGTTCAATTATATATAAATTAATCAAATTTAGGTACTTTTATTAAATTTCACATCTATATTTATTATAAAAATGTTTTAATCTTTGGAGCATTTTTACTTTAAAAACTCGTTCTCACATCCAATATACAAGACTAATTTTAAATTAATTTTAGCCATTAATATGATTTGAATTTGAAAAATAGATTAAATATTTTGAATCATAATAATTTATAATTACTAATAATTTAATCTTTTTTTCAACACGATTATTATTGAATGAAAATTAAATTAATTACAGTGAACAAGAGAAAAACTAGTTTAACAAGGGACTAAAACATAAACATAAGGGACAAAATGACCAAGGAAAATGATTAAAGTTGATTATATGGGAACATATGTACCATATCCTAACTTTTATATAATTTGGTTCATTATTTTAGGCACATGATGTAAGGGAGGTTTCCTAGTATTTTTTAACTTTTTCTATTTATAATAATGGCAGTCCTCCTCCACTGTAAAAAGGCACACACCCTCCCACTTATTGACACCTGTAAATCCATTTGGATCAAATAATACAAACTCATATATGATCCCAAAATAAATTCACTAATTATAGTATCCTGATATTATGAATAAAGAAAAACCAAAGCAGTCTTTTGGTATTAACAAATAGGATCTACTCGAATAAGAGGTAATATTCTCGAATGATCACTTTTTTGTTTCATTTACTTATATTGTCCATAAATTATTTTTATATCCTTATTATATAACAAAATAATAATTTTAGATATTATTATATGTTTTTGTCATAATTTTATGACATATAATTAAACACACATCCATAAAATGGGATCCACAATCATCATTCGTGGGTATGATGAACTACCACCACGTGAACCGATGAAACTCATTCATTCATTACCACCATTCATGGTTGGGAATAATGTTTTAATTATAGTTTTTATATGATATTTTTTTACTATATGATTTTTTAATTTTTTTAAAACACATAGCTGCATGCTTTCTATTTTGTGGGAACACGATAACATCATTTGTGAATGTGTGGACTACCACCTCCTCAAAGAAATGCAATTTATTCAAACATTATATGGAATCAATTAAAGGTGGTTTTAATAATAATATAAGAAATATATTAATATTAAACTTTAATGATAATATATATATATATAAGTCACTTACTTTTTAAGTATGATTTGTAAATGGAAGTAGGGTTCATGTGTACGTACAACTGACCACCTCCATTAATAGGGCATATCATTTTCTATCCCCAAATTTTATAGATTATTATAAATAAATATATAATGAAGATATATGATATCTAAATAAGGTTTTAAATCTTGATCATCATTAGAAGATGAAAAATAACTAATAAAAAAACACAAAAACACCAAAATTAACATAAGAAACAACGAAAATAATGAAAGATTGTTAACAAACAAGAAATTAGATAATATAATAAGTTTAAATATGATACTATAAATATTATTATAGTTATTTTATAT
This sequence comes from Viscum album, assembly GCA_963277665.1. Taxonomy (NCBI): domain Eukaryota; kingdom Viridiplantae; phylum Streptophyta; class Magnoliopsida; order Santalales; family Viscaceae; genus Viscum; species Viscum album. The sequence goes on from OY728128.1 coordinate 42,574,918, forward strand.
GTTCAATGCATGTTTAAAAACATTATACAGCAGGTTAAATGATTTTCCCTCCAATGGAAACACAATATAAGATATTTTCATCTCACATTTTACATTTGTGGGATAAATGTCATATTCACCACTTAATTCTGTCATGTGGTATATTTAAGACCTCTTTTGATATATTATATAATTAATTATTTCATCTTCATCCTATTTATAATATTCATTTGATGATTATAACTTTGGGGGTTTCCGATTTAAATGTTACCACAGTTGTAAGGGATTTTTCTCAATTTACATTCCATTGAGGCTTATTTATAATCCTGAACTAATTAAATTTAATGTGGTCTATATAATTACATATTTTCAATTAATATATTGATTCACTCATAATTCAAAGTACTTTAATTTTCACTTTTAACAATCTTTCCCATGGGATTTGGACTTGAAAATTACCAAGTGGTAAAAGATATCATTGCAATATCTCTTTATTTGTTTATTGTTAACATTCTATTAAAAATCAATTCCTTCTGATAATTTTTATTATTAAATAAATTTATACTCAATATCAATATTCTCATTAAATGGATATTATTATTTCTTTATCCATATATCATTTTCACATACAATGTCCACGTTGAAATTTATTTAATTAATTGGGGAGATATTCATAATTCTGAATCTTTTACTCAATAATGTTATGTGTTGATTAGGAATGTGGTCAATTAATTAAATCCATTATTAGAAATATTCTAAATTATTTTAACATGCACAACATGGGTTGTTATTGGTTAAGGCATGCGCCTTGATGCATCCGTAGTCTCATGAGACAAAATCCGTTGGCCAAATCTGACGGGGTTTTACCCAGTATGTTTTAAACTATATTGAGGATAGATCCTCAAGGTAGAGGTTTCATGTTCTTAGGAAACAGGGAATAAAATAATTAATAAGTTAATTTATTGAGTATTCAGTTTTATTTATTATACATGAGATATTTTTTTTGACGTTATCTACGAATACATTTTCATTATTAGTTTATTGATTAAAGGGAATGTGTGTTCAGTTATTACCCGTCCATATTGATTATGTCTCATTAATTTATTTAAATGGAATGTTTGTTTATTTATTTACCTTTAAATATAGATTATTCATTAGTAATTCATGATAGATTCAAATATATTTAAAACATACTGAACCTTTGAGCTCACCCTTATTTTATTTTTTCCCTCGTGTTATAAAGATAAGATTTTTGAATAAACTTTCAAAGATACTATTTGTTTAATTTTATTATTTATTTTCTATTTACCAATGTAATATGGTTATCATGTACAATATCTAGTTTCCCAGAACTGTTAAACTGATATGTCCTTTAGGATTTCATTCATTGTAGTCATGATAATGTAATAATGTAAGCCACTGGCTTGAGTCTTCTAGTGTCGAGGTGTTAGAATATAACACAATTCATATAAATATAATTTTTTTTAATAATTATTATTAGTTAATATATATTTTTTACAGTTATTTCAAATTAATGAAAGTTACACTCTTCAAAAAATATAATGTTTTAATTAATTCTAATATTTACTAATTATTACAAAAATTTACTAATTATTTATTTATTATTAAAAATTATTTAATCATTGTTAATAATTAAATTGAATGTTACTATATTTTTACTAATTATTGATTTTTTTAATAATCATTAGATTTTTATTTATTTTTATTAGGTTTTAAAAATAAATTTACTAATTATTCCATATATAAGTAAATTTTTACTAATTGGAATAAGTATTTATAATTTATAACTGTATTTTTAATGAAAATTACAAATTCTAAATAATTATTTAAATTTAAATTTTTTATTATAATGTAATAAAAACTATCACAATTTATTCAATTTTTATTTTTATTAATTATATTTAGTTATTAATACAAGCCTTTACTAAATATTAATAATATTGAAAAATAATTTTTATTTATTACAAATTATTTTATTATTATCACAAATAATTTTGATTATTCCTATATTTTTAAAAATTATTATGAATTTTTAATAATTGATACTATTTTAAATATTTTTTATATGGTATTACCAAGTTTTTAATAATTTTTAGAAATATTTATTAATTTTTACTACTTAATATGATTATTTTTTAAATAATACTAATTTCTTACTATTTTTAATTGATTTTTTTTTAATTTATGTTTTTTAATAATTATTAGTATTTTATATTTTTTTAATTCTTATTAAAAATTATCATAATTTATGTATATTTAAATATTATTAATATTATTTAGTAATTAATATAAACATTTAGTAATTTGTACTAATAATAAACTATAAGTTATTAATTATTACTAATTATTTTAATTATATCTACATTTTTACTAATTTTTATGAAGTTTTAATAATTTTTAGTATTTTATATATTTTTTTTACTAGGTATTAAAATTTTTAAATTTGTAAACCAAATTTTTAATAAATATAACTCATTTTTAATATTTTCTATTATAATTTTTATATATTTTTATATTTGGAAATTATTACCAATTATAATAATTTACAAATATTTAATAATTATTACTAATTTTGCTTAAATTTTTATTAACTATAATAAATTATTTAATAAATAATACTATTTTTTAAAATTTCATTTGCACACTTTTACTAATTATTGTGCATTTTTAATAATTATTAGTGTTATTTATATTTTTTAACATGTAATTATAAATTCTTACTAATTATTACATATATTTATTATCTTTTACTAATTATTTATTAATTATTAATTAAACTTTAAGTAATATTAAAAAGATATTATAACTAAGCTCATACATGGAAAAATATTAAATACCACAAGATTTTTAATGAAATATAATTGAAAATTGAATGGTAACATTTAAATAATTAATAAAATAATTAATAATTAACATTTCATTCAAATATTACATATATATGATTCATTGATATAATTCAATGAAAAAAATAATATAATAAAACACATCAATCAATTATATAGTGTCACTATATTTGAAATATATAATTATAAATATATATTTATTCATAATTCAAAATATATCTAAGATCAAACGTGGAATAAAAATACGAGGATTAAAAAAAATTGTATTATATGTTAATGACTCATTTAAAAAAAGTTCAAACTACTGATTAATTTTAATGCAATTTTGAAGAACATGGACATAACTCTTCAAAACAATTCTCATAACATATTTAGATAGAAAATTTCTATTAAACTCAAAATAAACAAAGGTGAACACACAAATAGAAAAATATCTTAAATATAAAGATTAAATATTCGAAAAACAACATCTAATCATGTGAAATCAACCCATCCTAAGCTGAAATGCATTGTATTCAATGGTGGACACCCAAATATATAAGAATAAACCTATAGTAACCTTATATAAAAATAAACTAAAAAACCATTTAAATTTTGTGGCATAGGTTTCAACCAAATGAATAATCTGTGAGAGGGAATGGGGAATCATTATAATAATGAAGGACGAGAGAAGAGTAGTCTATACCTTGGAAATTTGAACCTAAATCAGCAAGAAATCAGGTTTCATAGAAAATTTAGAAATGGTTTATTTGAAGATTTTGTGACGATATTTGGATGCATGAAGTATAAAGATATTGATTTAGGAGGGTAGGAGAATGGGTTCATGTGTTTTTAATTAATATTTATTTGAGATAGGATAATCGAAATAGATTTTCCATTGCTTAAAATATTTTTTGGAGAAAATTTTTGTGATGGAAAATGGAATCTTTCACTATTAATCATACCACAATGAATAATAGTGAGTGATAATATATTCCATCATGATTGTCTGTCACAAATAATGTTTCTGTGGCGGTCAATAGTATCTATCACAACAAGTTATGTATTCTCGATTATTTGGATGGATAGGAATCTATCATAAATAAATCATCATTTTTTCTATTCCAATAGTTCCTTCATGATAGAATGGTCGTCTCATGGTAACATGCCTATTATCTTCACGATAGAATCTTTCTATGACCATGGATTGTGCAACTGTGAGTCTTTATATTTGTTCATGCACTATACATTGTACCACAACATCTTCAGATTCTGCTATTTTTTTTAAATTTTTAACTTTTTTTGTTTTTATATTAATTTATATTTTTTTTATGTTTATACATATTGTTCATAATATTTTTTGGGGGTTTTTATGAATCCATGTTAATTTATTTTAGATTTTTTCACAGTTTATTAGTGATGCTTGAATACATATTTTAATCTTTGTAGAAATACACAACATGTGATACACTATTTTAAAATATAATTAATGATTGTTTTGTTTGATTAAATTTTTATTTAAATAATATTAAATGTCTAAAAATCATGTTCAAATTATTTTTAGTATCTCAAATAAATATTTATATTGTTTACATATTTCATGTTTTTATTAAGAATGATGTTTCAAAAATTCATATTTCTTAAAATATTCATGGATTTATTTGACTGATTTTTTCGAAGTTATTTTATTGAACAACATAATTAAAATTTTTTGACCTATTTCATTGTATTTGAAAATTTTATTTTTTTTAAAATTCCATCTATATTTCAATAATATATTTTCTCTATGAGATTTTTGGTTGACTATTTTTTAATTTTTTCTAGTTTTTTAATAGTTTACCCAAGTTTGTAGTATGAATAGATTTATTTATAATGACATCAATTATTCTTGAAAGATATACAATGAAACACATATATCTCAAAATGATAAAAAGTGTTAGTTTTCTACAAACCTTCAAGTGATCCTCTTCTCATTGTTTTCCATTGTTGACAATCCCTTAAAGACTATCCCTAAACTGCATCTACTACTACTAAATTGATGAGAGAAGTTGATCCACTACTCAAGAACATATAACAGTGCTTCTTTTACTTTTATATCTATTGTTTTCATGATTTTAATCTCTTTTGTTTTACTAAACCGGTAAAAACTATTTTCAAATTGGAATTGATTAGGGCCGATCCCATCTATTGGATATAGAGAGAAATTTGTTAGTGGAGATATTTTTCTCTTCATTAATAGAGTATTTTCTCTCAAAATTATTAGAGACATAATTCTAAATAATAATCAATGGAAAAAAGGAATGTTTATATTAGTAATTATAGATTTGGATTTTGTTTATATTTGAGTGGATGTAGTGAAATTTTATGTCTACGATTGATGAGATCTAATAATCCCTGACAAAGGTTGAAGTGTCTCCCCATCTGGGGAATGCAACTTGGGTGCACAAAAAGTGTAGGAGGCACAAAATACAAAGGAAAATGTTAAGAACCACATGTGAGATGATTTTAATAAGGGATCTAAATGATATGATTATCAAACATTATTGGTGGAACATTTTTGAAATATCTAGGTACGGATCCATAGGACGGTAATTCGTGTAACATTGATGTTTCTCCTCATTGAATGAATGTGATGGTGTCATTCTCCCATGTTTGTGGGATGAAATTCTAAACCTTGTAATTTAGTTGTTCATAGTTTTATAATTTTTAATTTAATGGGTTTTTTCTTATTGTGAACAAGTTCATTACTCGGAATGAAATCCATGGGAGGTCTAGAACAAGATGAAGGGATGAATTGGGGTGGTGGTTGGGGTGCATGGACATCACAGTTTTAGATTATTATTAATTTGGGTATATTCCATAGAAAAGTTACACATTTTTTTATTTCAACCCTTATCATAAACACGTAGAAAATAGGGATTGTATGAAGTGTTCCATTTATAAACACAGTGGTAGGTACCTCTTGGAGTATTTTATCGAGGCCTTGTTAGGATATTATAAAAATATTGTGGTGGTACCTATTTTTTTGGATATCAAACGATTTATTAATGGGGAGGATACATGAGGCATGTTCCATATTTGGGGAAATCCATAGCATGATGGAAGAATGTTATGGTTACATGGGTTAATTTATCTATTTGTAATCTAGGACAATGTTAATGAAAGATAACTTTATCATGAGCATTATTTTTGGAATATCAAAAGTATTTATGATTGTGGGTGTCATGCAACATGTTTTGTTAATTAGGTGGAATTTTATGCTATTATGAAGGATACTAAAATTAATAAAAACATATTCAGCCAAAATTAAGGAAGATAACTGAAACTTCCACAACATCAAGCATACATAGATTATTCCAAGAGTGGAATCCATGTGATAGATAAATCTGGTTCTCAAGAGGAGGTGTCAGATGAAGCTGTTAATTGTCTATTCATGTTGATGAAATATTATGATAGTGATCCTATTATTAGTTCAATTATTTATGGATATGTTATATTGCATATTTTGACTATATGGTAATAGTGTTTTGTTGGATTTGTAGAGAAATAGAAGGATCTTTTATAATGAAGGTGAGATTTCAAAGTTTCAATAACATGATGGAAGTAGTAGGAGAAAAGGAACCTATTTACTTGTTTTAAATAATACAAATTTTATTGGTTGTTCATCATGATAATGAAATAATATTTTATGAAAGCTATAGTTACTAGATGATGGTCTGTGACAATGGTTTTGATGGTGTTCACTTTACCAAAAATATCATGGGGAAAAAATCTTGGTAGAAAATTCTAAAAATATCATGGAATCCCAATATTGTGAGGCTATGGTCATTATGTACAACTTAATTAGTTTTTTCATAAAAAATAGAGGATGGAAACTTATTCTTGATTAAATTAGTGAAATTTTCATAGGATGCATTCATATCAGTTTCACAGAGTCAGTGGAATGATCATATTGTGGTTCTAGAAAGATGAGGAGGAAAATTTTTTTGTGGGATTAATAATTGAATCATAATGAAGTGGAGTGCCATATAGGATTTGTAGAAAAAAAAGTGAATGGAAGTTGAACCAGTTTCACTATTGATGTGGGCATGAGAATACTCTTCACAAGGGATATTGTTAAAATCAAACATCGAAAACATTTATTAAGATTGAATTGATTTACGTATAACCCATTTATTATTAAGAGGGAAATACATTAATGGATATATTTTTCTCAAATTTTAGAAAGGTATTTAGCTCAACATTTTTAGAGATTAAATCTTAAATATTGAAAAATGGAGAAAAAAAATTTAGACTACTTTATCTGGACATATGGACTTGGTTTCAATATAAATTGATGCACTAAAATTTTTTAGTATGAATTATGAGAATATCTAGAGACTCAAAAATGCAGAGGAGTCTTCCCATCTAGGGAAGCCACCTTGGGTGCACACTATGCATCAGAGGCACTATAGTAAAAGGTAGAGGTTGAGACCCCCATGGGTGGACACTTGAAAAAGGGAACTAAAAGATGTGAGGACCTAATAGTCTTGTTGGAACAACTTCAAGTGATATAGGTTGTTATTGGAGGGTGATGGTGCTCATACCAAACATCTTGACAAGAATAAAATTGGAAATAGAATTTATGATTGAAAATCCGAATATATGAAAACCAAAATTAAACAAGAACAAAAATAAAATCTATAAAAAAACATATAACACAAGAAATGTGGAAAAATAAAGAACCCTAGGGACGTATATGATTTATACTAGTTTGGCCCAACTCTATAATAAGAACATGACCAAAAGATTTATTAATATTAGACTAAAAATATAGGAATACAACATAGATGGATTAAAAAATTGAATCTCTATGAAACCATAGAAACTTTTTGTGAAATAGATCTTTTCCACTCTAAGACTCATAATTAATCTGATATGAAGATGGTATCATTCAACTAAAATATAAAATGGCTGAAATATTCCAACCCAACTCAACCATAAAGAAATAATGAAAATATAGCATAGTGAAAAAACTAAAAATGAATAATAACATAAGAGAGGAACCTGGATTAGCTAAAGGAGATAAAAAATTTCAAGGTCTACATAATCTTGAAGTGAATGTGGTCCAGACAGAGCTCGTAAGGTCTGAGCTCTCCACCAGGGATGATGACTAGAACATGGGAAATGAAGTCATGGAAGAGGAACATCTGAGATTCAAACGATCTCTTGAAATATCCTAATATCTATAAGTTTAAGGAATTAAATAGATATCATTCTATAGAGGAGGTTAAGGATGTTCATATGAAAATATGTGTTGGCAGGAATAAATGTGACGCCTGTAGTGTGTCACGCCTAATAGGTGAGGAGGATGGGTGGTTGGAGGAGTATGAAAGGAAGGATAAAAAAGATCACTATGGTGCAATAAATAAAAATAAATCTGGGAAATATGGTTGGTGATGAATGGGGAACAAGAATATGATGCATATTTATAGAGAAATAGAAATCACAAAATCCATGCTCTAAATCTCCATGGTCAAGGGGAATAGACATCTAGTAGTACGCTCATTGTGAGGCTAAGGGCGAAGCCAATAAACCAGGCCATTCCTCATTTCCCAACACCATAAACAGATAGAAGGACCAATAATATATCGCACATAAAGGCTAGAAACGAAATAAAAAGGAAATATATAATTTACAAAATAAAAAATATATTAATATTTCATGGATAAATATTTTTAAATTTGAAAACACATTTTAAATAATTTCTACCTTTTGAAAAGAAAATGATAAAAATCTAGATAGTGTTCTTTCAACCTATATAACCTATCCTATTAGTTAATTGTTATATAATTCCCTTAATAGAAATACCAAAGCCCAAAAATATTCACCCATCATGAATTAAACTTTTTATATACTAAATGTGGAACATGTTTTACCCATAATACCCATATAATGTTATCATACATATTAATCATGTTCAAAAATTATAAGACAAAGAAATAACATTGAAATCATAGATTTACCAACAATAACAGAGATGCCATCAATGGATTTATATACTCCCAAACATTCCAAGACCTTAAAATACACAACCTTCCCTAGGGTTACAAGATTGTGAAGATGTAAACTAATAATAAATAAATAAATAATGAAATTGTAATATTATTGGAAACATGTAGAAACTAAAACAAAAAATCAAATTGGATAGGGATATCCACTGAAGACTAAATATCTTAGACTACCATAAACACACCCTATATTCCAACTAGGTTCCCCTACAAATATTGACAGGGTCATTCCTAGGATCACAAATGTGAGAATACCTAAAATAAATTCCTATTTTTAACTAAATAGATGATAAGAAAAAACTAATGAAAATTCGAAGAGGTGAACCCAGGATATACCACATGAGACTAGGACATATTGTCTTTATTTATAGACTCAGGAAAATGTGTTTTAATATGTCCAGTGTTACCTTACTCAAAACATCGCATGTTCTTAAATCAGTTACAATATTTTCTTTATTTGTTATTATATTTCACTTCACCTTTAACATGCATTGATTGAGGTTCACATTTTACTATATAAAACTGATACCTGAAACCTTTTGTTTGATGTTCTTGGGATAATATGACTGATTTAAATTCTTTTTTGGTGATCGATTGTCTATCATACATCATATAATAACCCAAGTAAATAAAATATTCATCAAGGGAATTTTATAAGATATTGGATTGATCTTCATAAATTAATTTAATATCTATATTTTCTATGTCTATAATCAACATATTAAAATTATCATGATTAATATGAATAGAATAATAAGTGTTCATATTAAAAGTATAATGTTTCATTTTTAAGCATAAAATAACAACAAGAAATTTTCAAATATAAAAATGTTCATGTTTAATCCAAATATCCTTAGTAGTAACCTTATGCAGGATTTCACATAAGACCTTATCTCCTATAGTGAATAATAGCCGGCAGTGGGATCTCTCAAGAATATTGGGTTCAATATCAATATAGGTGGTGGATGATTTTATTTCCTTGGAAATAGTAACTACATGCTTATTAAGTCCCATGAAAAAATTTATAAATCCACTATGGATGAGTATCAACCTCATATTAAATCAATATAAGATAAAATGATTTTCAACATTGAACTCTAGAACCTGAAATTTAAAAAAATACACGATTAACCGGAAAATAAAGTCAATTATAGAATTTTTTATTGGGATTGAAGGTGTATAGACAAAATTCCTAGACTAGAATCAATGTGGAAATGAAATTTAAGATCAAGAATAAAAAATTAAAAAAATATAGGTAAATAAGAAAGAAAAAAAGCCAATAAAAATGAACATAAAACAAAAGAAATGAAAAAATGTAAATAACACAAGGGATATATTTGGTTTGTATAGATTTGGTCCCAATATATGGTAATAACACCACAAAAAGATGTATTATTATGATAAAAATAAGACAGAAATATAATAGAGAGTAATTAACAAATAGAAACTCACAAATACCACATAAACTATCAATCCATTAGGTAATTTCCACTCCATGATTTATAGTGAACAATAAAAAGGGGAGGTAGGATTCACCTCCAAGAAAGATACACTCATATACAAAAATTGCACACATAGACCATAAATAAAGTAAATACAATATTTTGTTAAAATTGAAAAGGAATGATCTCAAAATTTTGGAAGTCATATCTACCAAATAAGTGATGAAACTTCTAGGTTTGTGTAATCATGAATCATGTGGGGTCCAGATAGAGTTTGAAAGTGTGGAGATCTCCATAAAAGATGATTACCAGAATAGTGGATATGAATGTTTGTAAGTGGAACACTAGATATTCTCCATAACACTAAAAATATCCTCTCTAAATAGAAGCCAATTTAATCAAATAGATCTCACTCTACAGGGGACACTAAGGGAACCCCATATGATGATATGAAAAAAAAGGATTAAATACAAGGTTGGTGGAATGTATATAGGAGAATAAGAGGTGGATACTTGGATGGTGGGACATGAAAAGAAGGGTCCCGGAGATCACAATGATGAAAATGACTGTGCAAAATCTGGGACACATGGAAGGCATGGAATGTGCTGCAGAAAGAGGACATTGATTACTGTATAAATGGAAAGAAAAAAATTCATTCTCTAGATCCACATGATAACCGTGAATCAATAGTTTTTATTACTCCCAGGGTGGCCCTGGGGTCCAATATATAAAACTAGGTCACAACCAAAATCCTAACTCTATACACACATGGAAGGCCCAATAAGCAATCCCTCATAGATTCTCATAAACGGAATCATGAAAATAAAACATAACTTTCATAAAAATTATAATATTAATTTTTTATAATTTTTTTTAATTTGAATGGACAATTTGACCTAGGAATAGTTCTGGAAGATGCTAATTATTGTAAGTTCAATGTTTCTTCAGATTTAATAAAAGTGATGTTGTAGCTCTCTCATTGATGTAGGGTGGAAGTATTAACCACATAATCATGTATGAATTGTTTCATAATTTTGGATTTCATGTGGATTTTTTTGTAATGAACTTGTTCATTTCTCCAAAATAAGATAATGAGAGTATAAGAACTAGATGATAGGACGACATGGTGTAGTGTCTAGAGTCCGTAGACTTCTCAATTTCATACAACAAAGTCATGGAAGTTATTTTAGAAAAATATCCTATATTTGTTACCACCATCCCCGATTTGAAACATCTATAACAGTACTTATCATATCTCAAATGTAATTTCACTTCCTATTTGTACTTTTTCATATGAACACTATCAATTTATTCATGTTGTAACTCACTGATTCTAAAATCAATACCCTTCTATTTGTGACTTCCATTATCCAAAGATGATTTTGTAACTTTGTTTTGAATCCCCATTCAAATTCCATGTTTATTTTTTATACTTAATCTAGATAAATTAAGTTATTATTGGGTTATGATTCCATTTCTAAAACTTGTATACTACCTAATGTATCTCTAATTGAGTATAGAGATATATAAGAGTGTATTAGGTCCAATTTAGACCGAACAACTTTAAAAATTCATTGTGTTCATTATTTTATTTTACACTATAAAGTATTTTTATTAATTACCTTTTATGATAATTTAATGTATTTTAAATTTTAATCTGGTATATTCACCCTCCTATAAACCATCTATTATCACTACTTTATACCAAGAAAAAAATATATATGAAAAAAAAATTTAATCCGAAAAGTCTATTCAAAATTGTATGTTTTTTTATCTTAAGTAATAAATTGTAAATTATATAAAAAATGTACATTAAAAAAACAGGAAGAATGTATATGGAGTTTGATATTGACTTTGGGAAATATTTGGAATTTTATTTTATTAATAATTTTTAGACAATTTTTTTCTTAAAAAATTGAATAGTTGTTGACAAATTTATTTATCCAAAAATTTCATAATATATTTATAAATATAAAATGTTAATTGTCTTTATTTTTTTTCCAAAATAGGTTGATTCCAAAAACATTATTAATTGCGATATTCATATTTTAGTCTAAAACTAAAAAAAAATCAAATTTGTGGAATGCAGCCATTTTTTATTATTTAAACAAATGTATTAAATAAAACGGATAGAATAAGACGTGTATCCATGTTAATAAAAATAAATTTTACCATTTACAATAAACGTGTTACCATTTAAAATATATAAATTAACTATATGATCCATATTTTACAATTTATATTTCTTATAATTATCGCCAATCACATTCTCCTAAAAGTAACTTACATATTTCCACCTTCATATTCTGCTAAGTATCCCACTTATTTCCATGTTTATGTTATTTCAATTTACCCTATAAAACATATTTTAAGATTTCATCAGTTTATGCATTCCTAAATTAATAATTTTAAAAAGTAATTATCATTATTAAAAAAAATTTAAAAAAATTTTCAAATAAAAGTAGTTACGAAATAAATAAAAACAAAATTTTTATCTATTTTCTCATTATATTTGTAAAAGTCATGCATGTCACATAATCCTCGATATTGATAAGAAAATTAATATATTTTTTTGAAGGGAAAAATAAATTTTATTAAATGAAAAAGTATATGGTTATTCAAGAGATGAATGACAAAATGGAAATCATTTATCTAGATGTGATAACCGCTAGAGAGGCCACATGAATTAATAAAATGTGAAACACTATTCCCTTTCTTTTTAACAAATGTGAATGAACATGTGGAATGTGAAGTAAAAGGGGGAGAATTTTATAACCTGGAGACCATATGATTAGAGGAAAACATCTGAATAATAGATATGTTTGATGATGTGAAGGTAGTCTGAATCCACAATGAAACAATTCCAACCTCGCTCAGAATAAAACTCAAGGCCCTCAAATATGTCTTAGGCTTCCACCACTAGTGCCACCCAATTTATTGCAAATTGCTTGGGGAAATACATTAAAAAAGAGAAAAAACATTCTTATGTGACAACATCAACATTATAAGAACCACCACTAAAGAGATAATTGTCCATATTAATCATCATAAAACCCATGGGAGGTAGGTTCTAGATAGAATGAGAATATTGCACTCTTTTTAATTCTTGTTGTGAATCAAACCGATTCTTGGTTTCTCACTAGTGAGTAGAATGATCAACCTAGAAATAGAATTCTTAAGACCAAATATTGAAAATATAATCATTTATTTAGGTCTAGATCATCTATTTCATCGTACATAAAGAGATCAGCATCATCGTGGTGAGGAAAATAATATTACATCAATAGTAGCACCATAAGGCTAGGTTCCATTTTGATGAATCTATTTGATTTAGAAGTCCACAATAGTCATGTAGACCTAGCCAAAGGACAATGAATGATAGAATGAAATGGGGAATCTGATGTAGAAAGATGGATTGGGAAATAAGGTTCATCAGTTTTATGGTGGAAGATATGTAATTATTTTGTTGGAAGGGTCCATAAATAGACCTACCATAACAAATACCTCGCCTTAGGTGGAATAATGTGGCTCCAAATGATTTTCCACAAACCAACCACCACCATATTTACACTTTAAAGGCTTCCATATAACCAGATATTACTAAAAAATTATTGGAACATTCAGAAAACGAGAAAAGGTGATCTATTACCATAGAACTCACATAAGGGATACTCTGAATAATCATCCTATCTATTTTGTTAAACCAATACACCCTCTTATCATTTCAAAACCCATTCCTAAACACACTAAACAAGTGTTTTACTATTTTATTATCCAAATACTATACCACCATAGACATTGAATTAGATACACCATTATCAACCAGCCACATGTTCTTTTATATTTTAATAGTTTCCCCATATACTAACCTCTAATATATCCATCTATGAAGAAGGTCACATGTTCCCCAAAGCATTATCCATAATAACCTGGAGAATGGGCCCAGAAAAGACAAATATAATTATAAGTAGTGGAAATATTTATACTAATGGAAATTAGAACACATGGATTCGTGGTCTTGGATAATCTGACACCCCTACATAGAAAAGATAGAGTTGTTTAAGTGGTACATGTCTATGAAACCCATTACCCCACACACTTTGTGGTGGTAGATCTTTTCCCACAAAATCAAGTGGGTTTTCTTCCTCTCGATAATGGTTAACTACCTAATTTTTTTCAGATTGGAATGATGTTTATCAAAAAAAACTAAGGAGTTTAATGTGGGACATAACATATATCACAATTGATTTATCCATGGATTGACAATTAATTACCACCCTACTTTTTAAATCCTTTTATATTTCCAACCCTAAATTACTTTTCCAACCTATCTATAATACATGAGAACATAACTTTCATTAATTAACCAATGAAATTAGGGATCCCAAGGTATTTTTGATGATTGTTAACCACCCTAATTCCGAAGGATTGATAATGGTCATATTTTATTCTTTGAGGTATACATTAGTTGAAAGAATTTTTTTACTTCGAGAGATTGAAAAATTACTCTAAATACAAATGATACATTCTGATAATTTTTAATATTGAATAAAATTCTTACAACGTGGCCCTTGAGAATAATAAGTAATCAATTAATGGAAAAGTTGTAAAATGATAGGCCATTTAAGACCCACCTTCTCCCCAAGAAAAAGTTAATTTTTATCTTCAAAATAAATGATATCAAAGAAAATTTCAGAAACATGGATAAAAATTAATGGTGAGAGTGTATCCCTCAGGAAGAGACCCATAGTGGGGGTAAATCAATGTGTATGGCCATCATGGATCCAGATATTGAAGGAAACTAATGTAACACAATGCATGAAACATTTAATACATATAGAGAAAAAACCACATATTTCTCCTTAAAAACTATTCGATTGACCATTCCAATCTATAATTATCTTTTTTTCATATAATGTTTCCATTCCATAACACACCTATTTATTTAGTTTAAATTTTATTGGAGGGGAAAATTAAATGAGAAATTATTGAGTTTTCAGAGATGAGTCTCTTGGGACCAAAATCACACTAATTAAAAATAATAATAGGGGAAACAAAATCCAAACCCAATTAAGAGAATCTCATAGAAACATTATATGTAACATTTAAAAAACTGATGGGTCTAAAATATAAATCCAAATATATTTTTTTAATCGTTGTGATCATGTTAATAAGGGTTTCATTCGTAGAGTGGATTTTATCAATTCCAACCCATTGAACTTTTATGAGAACCAATATATTAGGCCAAAAAATATGCTAGTACTTTTTTAAGAATAAGTCACGAAATACATATAGGCTCAGTTCCATAGTTGAATAGATATTTTTGAGGTATTGTTTAATTTTTTAATTTGTAATATCATATAAATGTTTTTAGTTTATCATATATATGACCATAGCTATAATGAAATTTTTGAAATTAAAAGAGATGGTATAATCCCCCCTGAAATAGATATCTTGTAAAAAAATTCAAAAAAAACATTACATACATCCTTATCATTCAAAAAAATCTTACCTCCAGGATTAGTTGGGCGAGATATAAGGATCCAACAATATCTCACTGATTACATTCTGATTTAATTAGATAGTATTATCATCACATTCATTTATATGATCATAATATAGATGAATGGAATAGAATCATTCATTAACTCTAAGGGACATATCAACCACATCTTCAAGGTTTGAGATTCTATAAATTACTAAATTATAAAGTGGGTGGGGAGTAAATCTCATTCATCCACCATTATATATTTTATAATTTCCTTTTAGACTGGGGGAATTTATTATAACTGAAATCCTTCAACATTGAGTCATGTTGTGGTCTGTTATTTTTAAAATCCTAAACCCCCTCCCCCCATCCAACCCGAATGAACAACCACATATCATGTTTCATTCCTACACTATTTGATTGTGAATTTTAAGGTACTAACTTTTCTAGGTCTTCCCCTATCGTAAGAGGTATAAATGAGTAAAAGTGAGTGGTATGATATTGGGGGAGTGAGGTGAGACACCTCGAAAAAACAAATTAGAATATCCCATTAAGTCAGACCCAGAAACCTTTTTAGATTCTCTTCAATAAGGTTATTTTTGGATTTCCTAGTAAACCATGTTAAATGGTTTCTTCATTATCCCAAATTAATGAGGTTCACATTAAGGATTTCTTGCAAAAAATATGACATCACCTTATACATTCTTCTATAAACCCTATATTCTTATAATGAAACACATTTTCAACAAATTCCCCTTTGATAAAGAGAGGCCTAGGAATTTTATGTCACATAGAGAAAAAAATCTCCCTCAATCACCATTTTTTATTCTGAGTGGGACTACTATAGAAACACACAAATTCTCATCTATGGGAGATTGATTAAATAGATACTGACAGTAATTTAATTCAAATAATAACTCTTAAATATGATATATAAATCCTCCTTCTAGAGAATGAAAAGGTACATTAACTGACCTTGTCAGGAAACCTTTAGAAACTCCTGAATGAAATCATTCTTCCCCACACCACAAATTCTATTTCTATACAACATGGTTTTAGATAAGAAACCCATGTCAAGGCCGCATATAACACTCAATCACTGGAGCATCCAAATAGAGTTTGGGATTACAAGCCCATAGTAGTCCCAAATTAAAATTTCATTAGGATAGGAGTTTAAAGTTCATTCAATGTAGTTACTCTAATAGTTCAAGAATGGATCTATCTTTGGACACATTCAACCTTTTTGGAAGATTCATGACCACCTATACGGCCTCAAACATTTGTTTGGAGATACATGGATTTGTTGCGTACATGGTCTATACGTTGGTTCCCATTAATTTTCTACCTATATTTATAGTTTTTTTAGGGAATTAAAACATCATCCCATGTCGGTATTCTTCTACCAATGATGAAAAAACATGAGGGTTTGAACCTTGGGAAAGATCTGGGTAAGGAGGATCAAACCAGATTCATTCCATATTGGAGGGGGGAATAGGTACCCTTAGATGATAAAAGAGAAAATTCATTCCAGATTATATTTTTCATAATGGGTTTATAAATATCAATATAATCATTCCATGAATCACTATATACATCTTCATAGGTTGGATTCTCCATATCCCTCGATATCACAAGAGCACTACATTCTTTATGAATGTGCAGTGGATACATCAAGATAATCTTGTTTTGATCAGTAGTGGCATGCATGTTTATAGATTTAGTGATTTTTCCATATAATTATTCAATTTAATATCTTATAAAAGAATACCCCATGGTTTTTTCATATATCCGTGGTCCATATATTATGATAATATTACCTTTATCATTTTCTTCCTTTGATATGGTGTCCCTTTCTATGTGCCCACTACGTAATTTGTTTTAAATATAGGTGATTTCTCATATTAAAATGAAATTTAGATCTTTTTGTTTTACATTCATAGAAACATACCAAATTAAAATGGTAGGTTAGTGTAAAATTAGGCAACAATCTCCAAAATGGGTCCCTGTAAATAGGGTCTGATCGGTCCCACTCCACAAAGTCTCTAACGTGACCACCAATATCTTTCAAAATGTGTTCCAATTTCCACCAAATAGGTATTCCCATAAAAAGAACTAGAAAGGTATATTAATGGAAGATAACATTATGAATATTTCCATCAATTTTTGGCCTCCCATTAGGTTAAGATAGTTATTGAAAGATAATGGTCTATCAAGAAATACTGTTTTACATTTCTCATTGAAAAATTTAAAGGTCATATGCCCATATATAAATTATCATATGGCCATAACATCCTATATAATCTATAAAGATTAAAACATTTTCTTTATGGAAGTAAAATTTTAGGGTTTATTGGTGATGAATTTTCCCACGATGAGGATAACCATTAAATGAACCAAGAAGGAATCTTTGTCCTTCATTGAAACAAAGTTAACTTTTTCATCACTATAAGCACGATTTATCAACCTTGATTAACCAATTTTTTATCTGTCACACCTATTATATGGATGAGAAAAGCAGTTCACTAAAGAGAGAAATCCACAAATGAATCTCCCAAAAGCACCATAACCACCACATATCTTCTAAACCAAGGAAGATTCTAGGAAAACCCTAACCTTAGGAAACCATTGGTTCACTATCCCACCAACAAGAGAGGCATAATTTTATTTTATTTATCTAAGTTATCAAAATTTATTATTAACTCAAATATATGATTGATCTAATTTTTGATTCATTATAATTAATCATTTATTATTCAAATGTGTAATAGAATATGTGTTCAAGTGATAATTTTTTTTGGTATTTTGTGAAGAAATAAAAAATTCAGAAAATTAATATATAAAAACTAAAAAAAATTATTTTGATTTGAAAAAATTATAGACCATAATAATTTCTATTTAAGTATTTGATAAATACAAAAAAAATTTAAAAAATTATCTTAAATGTGTTTTTGATTATTTTTTTCCAAAAAACTCATAAAGAACTGGAGTATAATCAGTTGAAAAATATTTTATTTTTTAATTTATTTATTAATATTTAAATATTTTATTAATATATATATATAAATATAAATATTATTTCCATGGTAATAGAACATAAAATGATCACTAATTACATTACTTTTTTTCTCCCTCCTGTTGTTGTCTCCCTTAAATCAACCAAGAGATCTCTTTTAGAATAATGGATGAAATGGAGTGCAACATGTGAAAAATATAATGATCACTTTATATCTTCAATCCAACCCATATTATGAATAATTCTATTCAATTTTCCATGTTTACTCAATGTTCATGGCTTATGAATGAAGTTCCATTTCAATAACCTAGGTTTCAAGAACACTATTCGGTATAGTTCTTTTGTTGTAATAGTGTAGGATTGTGATTTTACATGTATTCTAAATTTTGTTTTAAATAAAATTGAATTATTATATAATATTTTTGGTTACATATTTTATATTCCTCTATTAACTTTAAGAAAAAAATAATTCACTATTTCTTCATTGTAAAGATTAATTCGTATGTTTTAATTATACTATTGTGTTGGCATAGAAGAAGTATGAGGCGATGAAACCAAGTTCAAATAGAGAAATAAAAACAAATGATAAAAAGAATATACATTTCTTGGTAGTGTTACTATATCCATGAGAGAAATATTATTTGTTCATTATTTCCTCTTTGGATAAAATATCATATTATCATGATTACAGTTATTAGAGTGTTTCATCATGATTTTATAGATGAAATATTCAAAGGAGTCCAAGGGTTCGTTTAGTGTGTCTCATAAACCCTTAAAAAATACTCCTTGATGTTAGATGAATTTATTATTGGTTTCCCACCAAAGGAGAATCCTTCTCATATTGGTAGAAGACACTAGCTAGAAAATTCTACCTTAACCAGGTGTTTCACCTACAAATCTCCCCTCATGAATTTTTTTGAGTATAATATGGACATGTAGTCTCTTTGAAAGCTTAAAAATTATCTTTTGGTGGAACCTTATTCATTATTTATACACCATTATCATTGATATGAATTGTATCAATTTTCAACATTATTTTTTACAACACATTATAGATTTGTTGAAATTTTATGTTGATGTTTTTGGACCTGGATTGAAATGTCAAGATTTTACTGAGTTGATAGAAATATTACTATCAAAATAGAGAATATAACTCTATTGACAATATCCCACCTACTATATAAACGTCATAATCCACAACATCTCTTGAATTCCTTCATTGACTGATATATAATCTGATTCTATGGTAGATAAGGAAACACAATTCTAATTTTTTTATCTCTTTTAGACTAAACCCCCAAAAAATTATAACAGGCACTGGGATATAGATATACTCTTATCAATATATATATCCATATCATCATTTATGTATCCTTGCAAAATAGGTTTATTAGTTCCCAAACCTAAATATGCACTGGTTATACCTTGGAGATACCTAAATATCAATTTGATTATTTTCCAATTATTATTTTATGAATTTGATAATAATTCGATTATAATTCCAAAAAAGTGATAAATATCTAGAATATTTTACAACATAGATTATATAAGACATCCAACTAATAACAAAAAATCAAAATTTTCCATCTCTTATTTCTCCTCATCAGTTGAGGGATTCTGGATTTTAATGACACTAAAATGACTCACAAGTGGAGTGCTAACTAGTTTCCCCTTTCTCAAGTTGAACATTTCTAGAACCTTTACAATGTACCATTCTTATGAAACTAAAATCTTATAATTCCTCCTATCAGGAGTATTCAACATACCATTTATCTGAGTAGAATATCCTAAGTCCTTCATTTCAAAAGACTATTTCAATATATTAATTTTTCTCTCAATAATAGTGACATCTCTTTCAATAATAATCTTATCATCCACATGAAGTTATTAGATAATTAAATCCATGTCAATTTTTTAAATAAAATACATGATTATAATTCATCCTCTTAAAATATTTTTTCTCTACGAATGATTAAAATTTCATGTACCATTGCCTCAATACCTATTTCAAACCATATAAACCAATCCTAAATTTACATAATAGATTTTCTTTACCTTTCACATGAAATAAATTTGGTTTCTCAAAATAAATATTCTCATAAATATCACTATGTAAGAAAATTTCCTTTATATTCAGTTGTTAAAACTCTAGGTTAATGCATACTACTAATCTAAGAACAAATCTGGAGAAGAAATTTTTACCATAAGGGAAAATTTTCATTGAAGTAAATACATTTGTTTTGATTATACCACTTAAAAACTATTCTATATATGTAGAACTTGTGTGAGATGTTATCTACTTTTATTATGTATACTAAATTATTATTGTGTTCTTTCTTTCCATGTGGTAATCATACGAAATTAAATGTACTATTCTTTTGAAATGATCTTATATCATCTTTCATGGAATTTTTCCATTCCAATTTTTTCTGACTCACTGTTGTATCTCTATAATTGTATAGATCTCATATATCAATGAGAATCACATACCCATGTGATAAGTATCTATGAATTGGTTTTAGTTCTCTGGTGGATGTCCTCTACTACACATTGCGGGTGGATCTACTCATGAATATAATATGATGATGAAATATTAATAGATGCAAAAAATTTACCATATAGTGATGTTAAAATTTTTTTGAATCTCCCTCACACTAGCGGGAAATGATAGCAATGATGTTGATTCTTTATTGTCTAGAATTTCCAAAATTGTATCTCCTCTTGATTTTTTAGATTCTCATAATCATAGATTTTTTTATCATCATGAAACACTACATCTATACTTCTAAATATATTATTGATGAAATAATCAAAAAGTTTATATACAAATGCTTTATGAGAATATATGAAAAAGAATCATTTCATTCCTTTTCCAACTAACTTTTCCCACTCATCTTTTATGATGTCAAAAAACAACCCATAACCAAATACTCTCAAGTGTTTTAATGAAGCGTCATTACATTTGAAAATACTTTTTGCAATGTCATATTTCATTGGAAATAAGTGAGAAGGTGGATAAGATCTATTTTAGTCCTCACTTAATCCTACAAAAAGGTGTATTGAAACATTGCATTTTTGATAATACACCTCACTCTCAAGAAAATTGTTATCTTCATCCTCTCAACAATACCATTTTGTTGAGGTGTCTTCTTATCATATTTTCCATCCTACTTTTAAAACAATTCTAGTATACATAAAATGGACCATGGTAATATCCTATATTATCTTCTCACACACACTTTAAGGACATTTTTGTTTCTCTTTTATCCTTCACATAAAATTTCTTGAAAACATCATTCACTTGATCATTAGTTTTCAAATAAAAGGCCTAAAATTTTCTAGAATGATCACATATGATGGTAATAAAATAAATATCACTACCCAAGAATTTAGTGATCAATTAGAAGGAATCAATGTGAATAAAATATAAAAAACTAATTTTATCAGATTGTAAAAAACTATGAGATGATACTCTATGTTGTTTTTACATGAGGCAATTAAACAAAGTACCAAATTTTTACAAATTATTCCTGGTAAGAGATATTTCCGGGACAACATTATGATTCCTTTATCGCTCATGTGACAAATTTGTATATGCCAAAATTTAAAAAGAACCCCTTTTTTAGCTATATTACCTTCACCTTCACAAGGTATGGAATCTGTGAGATAAATCTATGTATCTTTCTTGCTTAAAAATTACAATTTTACATTTGGAAATCTTCCATTTCCAATCATCAATGTAACTAAAATATCCATTATTACAAAGAATTATATAGGATATCAGATTTATGATAAGAATAGGAACATGCCTCACATCCTTTAATAGTGAACTATATCTAATATTTATGTCCTGAAAATATTAATATTACCATGTATTGTTTGAGTTAATTGTCAACATTAATGAATGAAAAAGGAATGATGATAAGATTAATTTGATATATGGACTTTGTTAATATATAAATGTTTATAGTGACATTTTTTGATTATAGGTGATGAGTTATTACATTGACTGACCAAATAGATGGTAGTTCCCCTTAGAGGGAATCCAACCAGGGTCCACACAAAGTGCTATAGGTAGTAGAGTCAAAGGTAGAGGTTGTGATCCATAAGGGTGGAGTCTAGAAGGAGGTATCCAAAATATGAAATGAACGAAAATAATTGGATGAACATATTCTTGTTATATAGGTAGAGTTTAGAATAGTGATAATTCTTATAACTTATATGTTTCCCTTTATTAATCTGATGTTATGTTACTATTCTCCCATGGATATAGGATGAATGTATGGACCATGTAATCCTATTATGCATTGTTTTTTACTTTGTGCTTACATGTGTGTTTCTTTGTCAGATTCTTATTTTGGGATCAAAATGAAAACCTTCAAATGACTAGAACCAAATGAAATGATGACTTGGTGTAGTGTCTTGGGTGCATGAACTTCCCAATTTCAGACACTAAATTCATAGGGGATCGTCTATAGCAATGTTCTAAATTTTTTTCTTTTGGGGAAATCCCTTGCAGTTGTAACAGTAATTAAAATATATCACATGAACCTTCTATATCTATTTAATTTTTTCATAAAAAAATAATTTTAATTCATTGGGTTGTGTCTCCCAGATTCTAAATTTAAGACATTTGGGGTTATGAATATTCATTTTAAAATCTGGTGTTATAATCAGGTTGTGAATCCTCTCAAAAAATTTAGGATTAATAGTTATTATTTCACTAGAAAGAGTATATTTTAATTGGATTATGATTCCCCTTTATAAACCAGTATTGTGTACAACATATCTCTTACGGAGTAGAGAGATATAAGAGAGGATCAAGTCCAATCTAGACATAATCACTTTATAAATTTATTGTGTTATTTTTATTTTTCACTACAAATTAATGTTGTTAAATAAATTTTATTATAATTTCATATATTTTAAATTTAAATCTATTCTATTCACCCCCTCGAAATCATCTAGCATCACTATTTTTGACGTAACACATAATATATATGAACAAAATGTTTTTTAATATGAAAATTCATGTCAAATTTTTTTTTACCTTTCGTAATAATTTTCAATGATTTAACAAAATAATAGAAATATATATGTTTAACCAAAACAGGTTATGAAGAATGTGTCCAGTGTTTGGTATTGACATTGAAAACTATTCTGAATTTTATTATATAAGTAATTCTTAGAAAATATTTTAAAAAATAACATAATAATTTTATGAAAAATGTACTTATCAAAAAATATCATAATATTATATAAAAATAAAGGAATATATTATTTATTTTATTTTTTTCCAAAAACGAACAATATGGTAAATATTTTTATGTATGATATTCTAATATTAATTTAAGGAAATTAAAATAAATCAAAATTGTGGAATGAATCCAATTTGATATTATCTTAAATAATTGATTAATTAAATTGGATAGAATAATGTTTAATCAACATTACATATCTTTTTTATTATACACATGTTTCTAATAAAAATATTTAAATTTACTTGCTCATATTTATTTTCCTTTTTTATTTTTTCCTCTAAAAACCCATAAAACACGCATTGTGTACTTTTTATTTCCATTGTGGTTAAAAGTAAAATGATCACTAATACATTATTTTTTCTACCATCTATTGTGGTCACCTTTAAATCAACTAATGTATTTTTTCTGGAATTAAGGAAAAAAAGGAAGGATGCTTGAGAGTTGCATACCACACAATTGTGTTTTTCATTTCCTTATCATGCACTATTTATACGACAACAAAATTTCACTGATTTTACTCCAATGTTTTCATCATTAACATTCATATATTATTATAAATAGAATTTCCTTACCTATTTGAATGTTTGATTAAAATTATAATCATTTTATCGGGTCATTAAATTATATAATTACTTTAATTTGAAGGCATGATTTGAGATAATTTTTGTTATGATTTATAGGTCTGAGGATATGAAATGAAAGGATCATTAATGAAATATAATAAAATAAAACAATATAAAATAGGATGAAAATTATTGTCTATCTATTTTATAGTTAGTAAATGAAATTAAATGATCTTACATTACAATATAATTTAATGGTTTTTATAAAATTAATCGAATATGTTTTTTATTTTGAAATTTTGAAGGCAACAATTAATGTTTTTATTAATTTTATTCTTCAAATATTTTGTTTGTTTTTGTTTTACTAATTTATTTTCCAACATATTTTATCAACCCTAAAATTTTAAGGATATATAAATATGGGACATTGGGGAGTTAGGTATGGATAAAAAGTTCATTTATTTTAATTTTAACCTCTCATAAATATTTTTTCTCAAATTGAAATCTTGTCTCATAGTCCATATCATGTCATTCTATGTTATTAAAAATTTAAATCACAAATAAACCCCTAAAAAATAGATAAATGATCAATGAAAATTTTGGATTCAAAAGGAGTAGAATGTATTGAGATTATTTTTTTAGATTTTATGATAATATTCATTCACTGTCTACATGATCATAGGGAAATTAACATATTTTTATGTGAATTTTAATTCAATTCTGGTGTATTCATAACATTAATGTTTTGATAATGAAGAAAACAATTTATTATATATTATTATTTTATTTTGTATAAAAATATATTGTTTTATCTTTTGATGAAATTTTAATTTTTCTTTAATGAACTAACCACAAAAAACAACAAGAAAACAAATTCTTATTCCAAAAGAAAAACTGTGATTTAACAAAAAATTAATAAAATTCTAATGAATCATTTATTGGGTGAACAAATGATTAACAATTTAAGAAACATCAATAACACAATTCAAATATTAAATTTTTATTTAGGGTATAATATATATTTGATAACTAATTAAAATAATATATATATATATATATATTAAGTAAGATTCATTTGTACAAATCATAATAATTGATCATTTTTTCACTAAAAATTAATTTTTTTTAATATTTTAGAGGTCTTATAGGTATTATATTTAATTTCCAATTATTCCATTTCCCTTATCAAATTATTCCTATAAATACTTAACTAGTCACTTCATATCATTATTTCTCTCATATATAAGACAAAATCAAGATTTTTTATGTATAATAGTTCATTACATAAAAATAATGGATAAATATTATTTAATGTCTTAGGCACTTCGATTCCATTATGCAGCTTCCTGAAAATTTTTTAAAATTTTTTATTTCCAACCTGTTATGATCCATATTCAATGGACTGAAAATTAAGGCTGTTAATGACTAGAAAAAGTTAATTTCCTTGATAAAACATCACTATGATCCAATTAAAACATATTATAAACAAAAATACCATGTAATTATACAATAATATGTCTACTAATGAATGTACTGCTTTAAAAATTTATCATCTATGGAAGGATGCTTAGAGTAGTAGATCAAATAGCATAACCAACCATTTGTACTTCTTGTTTCTTAATCTTATTTTTTTTCATTATTCATCCCTCGTAATCTTGTAATAAATTTTTGTAAACCACTAAGTTTTTCTCAATTTATCTAACACATTATCCAATTATGAAATTATGAATTTTAATATGATCATAATAATATTAACTATCATAATTACAATACATATCCTCAATATTTTGACATTATAGAGTGTTAGTAAAACAGAAAAATTATAAGGTCTCAAACACCCCTTTATGAACTATTTGGAAAGAAATTCATAATAATTTTCCTAACAAATCTCACTTTCCATCAACATAATTCTATAATAATAAATGTTTGGATAACGAGTTCCCATTATCATATTGTTATGATGTTAAATATCATGCTTGGGTAGAATTTTGTTTGGTAAAACACATATGATGTTATTGAATTTTTCCAATGATATTTTAACTTTATGAAGTAACTCCACTTAATATTTCTCATAAACTTCCTGGTTTTAGTTCATAATTAAGTTATGTATAGAAAAATCCTTCGCATAATCCAGAAATCCATTCTGAACACTAATTATGACCACATTTCTAATGGTGGGAGATTTCATGTGACTATGATATTATATTTTTTTTGTCAATGAATGGTAAGTGTAAGGAATATAATGGAAATTACATTAGATATGGTAAATTAGGGTATTGAAATTTATCATTTTCCTATCTTTGTTCCTTTTTGTATCTTAGTTAAATTGGATGGATCCCTTTCAATCTCATATGAAATATAGTCTTTTCCATACATTATTACCTTTGGGATATTGTTCATATAATTAGTTAGAACGTATAGATCCCTCGCAATCTCTCATATCAAATGAATAAGTGTAAAGAGAACAAATGTCAAAAAAATTAATTAGTCCACCCACAATGTCAAGACTATGTCTATCGAGAAAGGATGACTCACTACAATCTTACTCAAATGATTATAGTCAACATATGGTTACAAAGTATTATGACTGGACTCAACACACCTCTCTTTATACCCTAACCTCATCTCCAGAATAATGTCACTAGGGAGATGATAAGTGTATTTCATTAATATTATTGAAGGTGTTTCAGTATATAGATTTTGTATTTAATTAAATATTCTATCCAATTTTGGAATGAGTTTACTTGTTTTATGTTTAATGTAAGGATTAAATAAATATTTAGAAAAGGAATGAAAAGATATGGAAATATAATCTGAAATAAAATTTTGACGATTTTCTAATTCCATGGCACAACACCGGATGTCGAAGGAGGAAAAAAGCTTTAAAAACTAAAGCAGAATGATTACACATTGCGTACTGCCATTACAAGTCGTGACTTTTTCATTAAGAATGAGCTACATAGGAAAATTTGTGACATCTATACATGAATTGAATCATCATTACATGTCATGAATCCAAATTTCATGACGTGAGATTTTTAGGGATCATATTTCAAAGAAGATTTTACTGAGATTCGTGACCACCGAAGACAGAGGTATTACAAGACATGAAGTTCCATTACACGTCATGTAATTGGAGAGACACAACCAAAAATTAAATACAGATGAATATAAGACTTTGATAGACAATCCTATAAATATAGGCCCTTATACACCCTTCCAATACACTCTAGGACAATTACGAGCAATGGTGACACCAATAGAGGCTGTAGAACATGGAGTTATGATCTGGGGTCCCGATTCACTACGGTTCTTCACCGCATTTCTTTTTGGGGTACCAATACTACTCATTCTAATCATGTCTAACATGAGAGAGTAGTTTCTTTAGTGAAGGGTGATTTTATTTGAGGGGAAGTTTTACTTAGGGATTATTTCATTTTATTATTCATGTTTTAGATTGTTTCAAATCATTTATTCAGTTCCATTTTTTATTTTTTCATATTGCATGATAATTGTTTTGTTCTAAAGTTTTTCAGTTTATTTCATAAATTAATCTTCTTAGTTTTCATATGACTATATTTAAATGTAGTCTGGTTATGTTTGATTATGGTTTTAGGTCAACTAGTTATACATTCGCACCAAGTAGATGACCATTTCAATGGTGCATACACATGATTTGCGCCACATACCTAGAACAAGGATCACTGTTGACCCAATTCTGATACCAAAACTAAATAAATACATATTAATGTATTCCCTAACACACAAACATAATAATAAAAGAAACTATCATTCCTCTCATCTTGATTTAAATAACAATAATTTTTTCTATTTTTTTTCTCTTTCTCAAATCAAATATAACAATTTCATATTTAGTTTCTTAATTAATTTAGAAAATATGATCTATCCATGTATGTTAGCTAATCAGTCTTACCAATGAGTAAATTTTTAGTTTTTTTGTCTATGTATTATAAATCACTAAATCTGGTTAGCCCCGTAGGAATTAACAACGCCCCACAAGCAATCAGGGTCCCCCAAATCCACCATGTTCCATTATAAAAACCCCTTTCATGAAGCACTCTCTCAAACCGATTATCATCATTAAGGTGGAAATTATGACTGGAGAATGGGTTGGGGGATTTTCAGTCATAAGGAATAATTTTTCTTGTGTTTTTTCAAAATGGCCAAAAAATACCTTCATGAAATAATTTTTAATGAAATATTTACCTGAATTTTTTAAAAGTGCCATGAAAAATTTTATACGAAATTAATTTTTCCTTGTTTTGCCCCACTTAATTACTTTTATTTAACCTAATATGGTGATGATATAATTCATCTCTGAGTAGGATATATTCAGACACACCAACCCCACATAGAGATTGTAAAGAATGAATAAATAGACAATGGAGAGGTGAAACAAAAATGGAACGTTCTCACAAGGTTAGCAGACTAATTTTCTAAGAGATAAATGATTATGTTAAATTTTTTAAATCTTGAAGAGAATGTGGCCTAGAAATATATTTCTAGGGCTGAGCTCTACCCTAGAGATGATGACTAGAACAATTTTTTTAAAGGAGTGGAATATGAACATCACATATCATTATTTTCTCTCAAAATATCATCTATGAATTAAAGCTAAATAAATAATAGAGATAACACTATAAATTAGAAATCAAGGTTATAATGAACTTGGGTTAACATATAAGGATATTATAACATTTTTGTTGAATATTCAGCACATTACAAAAAGTGATGCTTGTAGACCATAATAGTTTAGTGAATTTGGAAACCTGGAAACAAAATATTATATTCAGGTGAAAGATCTTCAACACTACCCATAAATATCTCTAGCTTTAGTAATTGTAACTAAGTCCATTCTTCATTTCCTGGGAAAAGGAAACAAAAGAAAGGGGTCATCTCAGATGCACAATAAATTTAAATAAAGAAAATGTGTAATCATAACATGAATAAAAGGGTATAGAAGTTGTGAATTACATTTGATGATCACTACCTTCATATTAGATATCATAATAAAGATTAAAAGTTCATAATACATGAATCATAAAAAAATAGAAAAGATAATCCCTAAAAGCTTAATGTTGGAATAAAAAATGGAATTTAGGAAAATGCATAAGCATATAAAAACACTCTGTCAAGGAAGACTACCAATGCCTTTTTTAAATATGAGGTTTGGGTTAATCACTAATGTACCAACTATGGGCTTGGTATTACCTCATATATACCCACTTGATTCGGGCTTGGGATGTCCTCTAGTGTACACTCTTATTTTGGTCTTGTGATTTTCTCTTGTTTAACCTATTGTCCCGGGTTAGGGATGTCCTCCCATGCACACTCTTATTTCAGTATTTTTAATCCCTCCCATGTAACCTATAATCTAATAAAACATTTATCATTAGCTAATGTATTAGATGGAGATATAGGTCCCAACCATCACATACTGAAATCATACATTCCTATTCCAAAAAACAATCATCATATCATGACCCAAGAAAAGAGATTGATTTTATAAACATCAAATCATAACCTATAAAATGAAATGGGTATTATAAATATTTCATCACATCATATCCTATGGAATATAGATATGCTAAATAATCATTTCATCGATGCATATCTTATGAATAGAAACAAGTTTAAAAAGAATATTACTCATAGAAGTGAAACATGCATCGTAAGAATTATTCCATCAAAACTTAAATGATTAAAGAAATAATATGAATGGAAAATTTTTATACTTCTCAGGAATGTATTGGTTAATATCAACCAATGTCATCTTTGATGGAAAATTACTTTGATAAATATTTTGAAATCACTTCATAATGAAAATATCCATTATTCTTTGAAAAAATTAATTTAATACACAACAACTTATTGAAATCCAATATATTTTGAAAATAATTTGAAAATATAAAACAAAGGCTTGAAATAAATTTTCAAATCGTTTTCATAGAAAACATATAAAATAATCTTGATTCTTTTTTAAATCCTTCATCTTTGAAAACTTATAAAATATGATCCAAAACATTTTAAAAATTTTTTTCCTTGAAAACAATTTGAATACATTTAAAGAAATCATAATTATTTTCGAAAACCAAATAATTTTAAAAAAATATAAAAACTAATAAATAACTCTTGAAAATGTATTTTAAAACCTTTATAATTGAATACTCATGAATGAAACTTGAATTTTTTTTAAACCATTTCTTTTAAAATACATTGAAAACATATAAATAAGTCTTAATTTATTATATATTCAGTCCTTATACTTATGTCATGTTTAACTAAAGTAAAAAATGATATAAATATAATTTATATTCAGTTTATTTGTATTGTAATAATATATAGAATATAGAAGTATGAAATGGAATACACATTTCATTGAGATGGTAAGCCATACGTACACATGAACGTTGTTCCCATTTTTATTGAAATATTATAAGACTGAATGAAAATAAAATATATTTATATATGTATATAAAATAATTATCGTATAATTATAATGTTATATGTATCATATAATTTCAACAAATCCATCCCCAATACATTCAATTATGTGCATGTACGAATCACATCTCCTTGAGGGGGCAGTAGTCTGTACTTCCTCAAACAAAATTATCATATTTACACCAAATGGAAACTAAAATGATTTTGGCTATAAATAGATTAAATAAGATTAAATACATAATAAATAGAATATATGACATATATAAATAAGTTTTACATCCTAATTTTAACCATGAGAGGAAAGAAATTAAATGTTAACAATCATCATTTAGTAAGAAGATAGATAGTTGTACAGGTAAACAATATGTTTGTTAACCATTAGAAGGAGGTGTGTCGAATTTGTGGTAAAACATTATAATAAAAACATACTAGTATATTTAGGATACATTTATTGTTATAAAATCATGGAATAATGAGAGTGTATGGTTTGGAGAATGAAAATAAAATAAAGGATCCTGAGAGAAGACGTTACCGATTGATTGGGTAACTACTTTTGGATTGTGCCAAAAGGCTTCCATGTATTGATTTATACCATAGGGAAGGATTTTAATAGAATTTGAGGGATTTAGGTATTTTTATTGGGAATTTATTTTTCTAACATAAGTGGTTTGAGATGTGTGATGAAGATGGAGAGTTTGTGGCCTTTTATAGGGAAGGGGAAGTACACACTTGGACTTTTTGAAAACAAGTTTGGTGTGCCCAAATTTTAAAAAATAAAGTCCTAAAAAACAAAAAAATCTAAATTATATAAGTTTAATGGGATAATAAGAGCTATAAAATGGATTTTGTCAAATTTTATAGCTATTTTTGGTTTTTAAATTTATGTTTTAGTACTTTGTAACCCTATTTTTTCTCTTAATCGTTGTAATTAATTTTAATCACTTTCAATATTTTTTTTTCTCAACAACAAATTTGAACATATAATAAATTATAAATTATGATGATTACAAATATTTTATCCATTTTTATAAATTCTAATTCTATAGAAGGAAGAAATTAATTTAAAATTAATTTTGCTAACGAGATGAAAATGTTGGTTTTTAATGTAAACATGATTAAATGTTTTCTATATTTTTATATCAAATTCTATGTGAAATAGGTTGCTATTATATAAATTGGGTTAATTTATGAAAATTTTATCTAATTATACTTTTAAAAATGTTTAAAATATAATTTAAACTTATAAATAAATTATATGAAAAGGTATTTTGAATTAAAATCCATTATTTTTAACTATTCATTAAAAAATGAAACATTATAGATTAATACCAAAAACTTATCATAACATAATTTTTATATTTATATTTTTAATATGAAGTTAATTTTGATATATTAAATCTATAAAATTTTAAAAAATTATATTTAAAATTGGATCTCGATTAGAAGGCAACAAAACCGCTTTTATTTAAAAAAAATAGTTTTTTAATCATAAAATGGGTTTATTATTATCCTATGTCTATCAAATCTATTAGATTATTATAAAAAATATTTTACTGAGTATATAACATATTTATTATATTAATATCACAAAATAATTATAATTTATTTATTTTATTATTGTAAAACATCTCTATGACCATAAAAATAATAATATTTCCCTTTACATTCAATCAATTTTCATATTCAGTTCTACATAATTGGAAAACTATGAATTCATATTATATTTTGTTAAACCATATATTTTTATAAATTTGTTAATACTATTTATAACATCTATATTTTCAGATAGTTTATATCTTATTGTATTAAATATTTACATTTTAATGATATTCTATTTTTTAGTAAAACTTGGTCTTGCATGTTACAAAAGCCATTTATGAAAGTAATTGTTGCGTGTAACATAAAATAACCTCATTATTACATGTATAGAAAGATAAACTTTATGTTTCTTATAGTGCATGATTAACGTGTTGTTTCTCATAATGTGATCCAAACATATAAAGTTGACTATTTTTAGTGTTCTACGAAATATAAAATATAAAAATGATTAAATTAATTCGAAAAAATAATTTAAAAAATCTCAGGGTGTTATATTCTACCACCCCTAAAATGAATTTTTCTCTATAAATTCATCTCGATTATTAATGGTTAAATACTTTAATTTTCCTTTCATATAATTCCATACCATAAAATTGAACACTAGAACTCCCTGTTAAAAAGTAATGTTGGAAACATAACGGTTACCCAAAGTAACATATAACTAGGTTTTCACATGTGATAACATAGGAAGAAAGTGAAAACATAGACATCGAATAGAAATATAACCATAATGATTTTATGGTGAGTGATAGAGAATAAGGTCAGGGGAATGTTGAAAACCAGACAGGCTTACACCAATGATGAACTAATGGACCATCTGATTCATTGAAAAGAGGGGTACAATGATAAATTTTTTTGTTTACAGATATATTCCCTTGAGTTATTGAATTTTCATGTGTATTAATTCTTAATCTATTTTATTCACATTACTATGAAAAATCTCACACTTTGGTTTTTCTATGATATAATTCCACTTCGTCTCTTACCCTAAAAAATGAGTGAGAATTTGTTTTTTTTCAAAAAGTAATAAAAGATCATATGATCCATGATAAGTTATCCCATCAATTTTCGGTTAAAATCTACCCAAGAAGGTTATCCAATATGCACGAGTCATCATATAGTGATATAATATATTAATATCAAAACATTATTTGAATTTTGAGATAAACTTTTCATAAATGGTTAACCTTACAAACCTACAAAAATATAATTCATCCTTTCTTCCTCAATTATGATCTTATCTTATACCTTTTTTTTGGAAAATTAGGTTCATACTTTCACTGATAGAACATTAAATGTGATTTTAAATACCAAAATCCACATAAAGGTATCTAATCACCAAAAACCTCACTAAAAGATGAAAAACAAGATTATCATGGAGATTATTCATACAAAATCAAACATAAATTTACCAAATAAGGGGGGAAAGGATAAGTTTTTCCATAATTTTCATTATTCACTTCATCCATTACGATTAAATAATCTTTACCATTATCTGTCATCTTGAGAGATTGTTGATTGGAATCATCATCCCAATCCTTTGATATTAATTAATCTCTAGTATAATTACCATACTACTTAAATTTGAAACACTTAATTGTGGGATGTGCATTGTTTGGATCGTTATATTTATTCTCATTCCCTCATCATTCCGCTACTTGATGACCATTTCTCCCACACTTAATGCATTTAGCAGTTCCTCAAAGACAATTAACTCCATGATTTCTTCCATACTTTGAGCTCAAATTAGTCCCAATATTTTTCCCTCTATGGTATTTTGAGTTTCCTTGGAATTATATATTTATTTTGTTATCATAACCAATATATTATGGGTTTATTCAATATTCCTTTCTGTAATAAGAATATGAGGAAGTTACATACTAAAAAATATTTTATTCAACTCATCCCAATCCATGGAATCAATTTTATCTTGTTTCCTAGTATTCTATTCTTGGGGAAGTTCAACTAGTGTTTTTATACACCTTCCAAGTGATAAGTCCACAAAACAACTGTATCACATTCTAAAAAATGGAGAATGAAATTATATTTTCAGTGGTAAAAATCCATTTCGTAGCAACTAGAATATTGGTTGTTCCCCTAAAAGTAGGTGGATGTTTACTTAAGAAGGATTCGAGAAAATATTCTTCCCTCCTTTAGTAATTTGGAAATTTAGCAGGGATAATGGATTAATAAGGCTATATCACAATGATTTTGTTTCACTCCATATTCAATTAAATTTTGTTTCATGGGAGGATATCATTATTTTATACATTTCATTCCTCATTAACACATTTTCTTTGGGTTCTATCCATTTTCCAAAACTAGAAATCATAGTGTGAAAAACATTTATTAAAGTGGAAAACCACATAATCTTGATAAGGAATTAATTATAGGATGTGTAAATAATGACACCTTCATTAATATATGTCATTATAGGTTTATCCTAGGTTATTCATACATAATAACTATTTAAATCATTCATGATGGTTCGTGAGACTTTGTGAATTTCCAAATCATATCCCTCGAGAGTATTAAATGAGTTCTGTAGTAAGGCCCACTGTCATATACCGGATTATCTTGAGTCATGCATAGAACATCTAATCATAGTTGTTACCCCAAGGTACATCTATTCCAATTCCACATCCACTTTTAGTATCTATACATTGATATATTTCTTGGAAACCACTCCCTCTATCCTTTACCAAAATTTCCCAGAGATTTTCCTAAATGTTGACACATCCTTATACTTATCCTTAGAGACATCCCTAAACATATCCTTAGAAATATACCTAGGGATATAACTAATGTTTTATCTTCCTAGTTTACAATGTTTGACTAATACTTTACTTTTATACCAATTATAGCAACCTATGATTAACATACATGGGTTTTACATCATTTTAGAGGAATATTAAGTACATTACCAAAATACATGCCTGAGGAGCATAGTAGTTTATTTTCATTGGAAACCTGGAAACAATATCTTATATCCCAGTGACAAATCATTAACCTCCCCCATAATTATCTCTAACATTAGTTCTTATACCAAAATCCTTTCTTTATAACCCGGTGAATAGAAACATAAAAATGGGTGATCTCAGATTCTCAATAGGGTTAAATAAGGGAAATTCATAATTATAACATGAACAAAAGGGTATCTAACTTGGGTATAACATTTTTATATCATACCCTATATATTACAGATCGTAATAATGATTCGAATTTCACGAGACATGAATAATAAGGAAATAAAGAACACAATGCATGAAATCCTAACATAGTAAAAAAACATTGAATTGTGTAAAACACAAAAGCATATAAAACCCAATGTTAAGGTGGCCTACCATGGCCTTTGTGACATGTTAGGCTTGGGATAATCACCTATGTACCTACTTTAGGATTTAGATTCCCTCTTGTGTACCCATTATTTCAGGATTGGGATGTCCCCCCATGTACACTCTTGATTTAGGATTGGGATTTCCTCCCATTTACCCTCTTCTTTCGGGCTTGGGATGTCCTTCCATGTACCCTCTTGTTTTAGGATTGTAAATTCCTCTCGTTTACTCTCTTATTTCTAGATTGGGATGTACTCTCTTATACCCTCTTATTTCAGGCTTAGGATGCCCTCTTGTGTACCCTTTGAGATCATAAAACAATTATAATTTCCCAATACAATGTAGGGGGATATAGGTACCACCCATCACATAATTAAATCACACATTCTTGTGACAAAAAACATTCATAATATCATGATCTGTGAATAGGGAAGGGTTTTATAAAGATAAAATCATAACCCATGAAATGAAACATGTATAATTAACATTTCATCAAATATTAACATATGTAAAATAGATAAGTTTTATAATCATTTTATACTAGAATAACCCATGAATAGAAGTGGGTTTCAAAAGCATATAACCCCTTCATGTGATACCAGTGTCGTAAGAATTATTCCATAAAAACAAAAACCATTCATGAAAAAATATGAATGGAACATTTGGATCATTTATAATAATGGATTTATTAAAATTAATGGATTTCATATCAAATGGAAAATATATTTAAAAGTTATTTTTGAAAGCATTTTTTATAGAAAATATCCTTTCTTCTTGGAAAAATAATTTTAAAACATAAAAAATCATTGAAATCCATTTTGTTTGAAAATAATTTGAAATCTTTTAAATAAGGATTGAAATAATTTTTATAACCTTTTTCCTTGGAAACTCTTAAAATAATCTTGAAAACATTTTGAAATCCTTTTTCCTCAAAAACTTATAAAATACACTTCAAAAAATTTTAAAAATCATTTTCAATCAAAACACATTGAAAACATATAAAAAATTATTGAAAACATTTTGAAAACTATTTCATATAAAAAAAATTGGTAACTTATAAAGAACACATTAAAATTTTTTGAAAACCATTTTATTTAAAAACATATGAATGAAGCTTTGAATTTTTTTTGGAAAACATTTCTTCTAAAATAAATTGAAAACCTTTAAAAAATTCTTAAAAATTATTCAAAATAATTTTCCTTGAAAACATATAGAAAAATATTGAAAACGTTTACAAAAACTTCTCTTTGAAAATAGTTTTACAAAATCTTTCTTAAATTTTACGATTTTAAACATGAAAATGATGTTTCACAGAAATTTTGGTGGGTATATTCGTACATGTCATCCCAGCTAAAAGGAATGTTCCTTTTTCATGGTAAAAAGGGTAGAAAAATTTTTATTTCTAAAGAGAAAAGAAGTTTCTATTGAAGAAATTGGTAAAATAAGAAAAAGGAAAATTTTATTTTAATTAATATATGATTATAGTATAATATTCTTGGGAACCATTTTTAGAAGACATGGTTTTGAAGGAACATTTATTTCCAACAGAATATATGTTATGTTTATGATTTTTTAAAAACACATTATTAACTATCTTATGAATCAAAGAGTAAAATATTGTATCCAATACATGAATGTATAATGAAATATTACAGGAGAAGAAAACTCTTGAGCATTCAGGATAGTTTGATCATAATAATTCAATAACTTAAGCACAATCATTTACAATATTAAAAAATGATGAGATTGTTTCAATAAACACTTACTACATGGTAACTTGCGATCACACTATCCATATTAGAAAGGGAAGTTAAATGGAGGATAATATATAACTAAAATAAGTTAATTCATTATAAAATATTTAAAATTTAATTATATACACATAAAAAAATAAATTTCATGCACAAAAAACTCGAGTATCAAAGAAGCCGAATTGAGTAAAAACTATCTTACAGATTTGGAATATTATGAAACATAAACCCCCCTGAAATTAATTTCATAAAATGTATATATAAATATCCATAAATTAAAGGATAATATATATATTATACATTCATGGTTATTACATATACCACCCAAAATAACTGAATGGTGAATAAATCATGCATCTCTAAATAGTGAGATGAAATCCCTTCACCTTCTGTCTTGGATCTAATCATACTCAATAAAAAAAGTTATATAATAAAGATAAATTTATGATAGATATTTTAATGAATTATATTATTATATCTAATACCATAAATGGATTTATTGTTAACTTATATTACCATCTTTCTAGCAATCCAACGTTAATGTGTCACTTTGGGTAATATCTGCTTTGTTCTTCTCATGTGTCCTAATTTGTTATATTTTTGGTACTTATACAAATATCATAATTAAAAAATATAATACATTATATAAATATCATTTATATTCCATATATGTGTCTTATTATAATCTAAAAAATATAGAAGTATAAAATAGAATACACTGTTCATGGAGATGGTAAGTCATATGTACGCATGAATGTTGTTTCAATTTTTATTGTCATATTGAAAGAAAGAATGAAAATGAAATATATGCATATATGTATATAAAATAAATAATTTTTAATTATAATATAAAATATATGATATATGTTCACTAAACCCATCCTTAATACATTCCATATTGTGTGTAAAGGAACCAAGTCGCTCTGAGGGGGCGGTAGTCCACACTTCCTCACACGAAATTATTGTATTAACACTAAATGGAAAGTAAAAAAGATATATTTTAATAATGGAATAATTAAGATTAACTAAATAGTGACTATAATATATGAAATATATAATAATATTTTCCAAGATAATGTCCACCATGAGAGGCGGTAATGGAAAAATAAACAATCATCGTTTAGTGTGGCGGTAGTTCGTTGTACACGTAAACTGTATGTTTGTTTCAAATTAGATGGAGGTGTGTGTAAGTCCAAGTTCGACCATTTGTATAAATAATCATAGAAATTTTAGGATTAGTTTTTTATTATAAAATCATGCAATAAATATCTTGGTCGGTGTGTAGAATGAAAAAAAGAAAGAATCCTGAGAGAAGATGTTACCTCTTAATCGGGTAACTCCTTTTGGATTTTTTCAAAAGGCTTACATGGATTTATTTATTCCTAAGGGGAGGATTCTTGGAGGAAGATATGGATGTTTTGAAGTTTTATTTGGAAAATATTTGTCAAAAATAAGTTTTTTTATAGGTGTGAGTAAGATGTACAATTGTAGCCCTTTTATATAGAAGGGATAGGGCACACATTGCATTTTTGAAAAAAATATAGGAGATGTAATGTCTCAAAAATTACATGAAATATTTTTTTAATTATATGGAATTATTTTGATACCACATGGTTCGATGGAGCATGATTTCGAGGCCCATTGTGACTGAGATTTAATTTTTGAATTTTTTTAGTTCACTTTTGTAATTGTGCGAGTGAGTTTTTATAAATTTGGAACCGGTGCTCAGATAGAAAATCAGAGGGCACTGTTGAACTTCGAACACTAGGATTCACCTAGAAAGGACTTAACCTCAACTGAAAAGGGCTGAATATAAATGTTAATTTCCATACATTTTAGAAAATAATAAAATAACTTCAAAAAGTTATATTATTTTCTTTCCTCATCCACTGTGCGTTGGACGGAAACACTATGGTTCAACGATGAGACACATGGTTGAGGCTCATTAGTGGATTTTTAACTCATAGTGTAATGACGCTTTTATGATGCTTAAAAACAATGCTATTTCATAAATAAAAGAGATTAATGACGCAATGTTGTAGCATAATAGTAACATTGTGACGTGTTTTCCTTTTATTTTGGTTGATGCATGGGTGGAATGACGAATTAATCTATGAGGACTCTCTGACGAAATTCATCTCCAAAGAAGAACTGAAAATGTAAAATAACATCGAACATCTTCGATACACTTTGAAGAATTGAGTTAGATTCAGTGAATGACATTCAGGTATTGAAACCTTAGGGACTTAATGCTAGAATAAAAAACGTTAAAGAGGTAGGGGTTATTTGATTTCAAAGTTATTCCCTATTTCTTTTGTAAAAAATGACGAATCCATATCAACCCAAAAATAGGTTGATATGTGGATCATGTGTTCTAATGGGTGGTTAACCTTATTTTGGATTTCTCTGTCCAATATTCAAACATCACTTCTCTTGATTTAACTAAAACCCCCACTACTAGAAAAATACCATATACCAACGGTTTGAAACTGTTGGTATAGGCCTCCAAACCATTGTTATGTCATATACCAACGGTTTGGAGAACCATTTTCAAGTAATATGTGGGGATAGGTCTATACCAATGGTTTTCAAAACCGTTGGTATATGTAATATGAATAATCCATACCAACGGTTCCACAAAACCGTTAGTATATGTATTTCAAAAAAGAAACACTCAGTTGGTTTAGATCCCAGTACCTCCATCATAGGATTAAAAGAACTAACCACTAACCTAACATGACTTTTGTGAACATAATTTCATAAATATATATATATGTATTATATTAAATATTTTAAATTTTCATTTATTTAATTTTATCTGTAAGAAGATTCCATAAATAATACATGTAACTTTACCAACAGTTCTCAAAACTATTGGAATAGACCTATACCAATGTTTTTGAGAACCATTGTTATAGATTGTTTGATTTTGGGACCTCTACCAAGGGTTTTGGACAAACCATTGGAATAGGTGGGACCAATACAAATTGTTTGGTGAAAACCATTGGTATAGGGTCTCTATTATAGACCTATACCAACGGTTTGGCCAAAAACGTTGGCATTGGTCCATATAAGTGACCTATACCAATGGTTTCCTCCAAACTATTGGTATAGGTCCCCCCTATACCAACAGTTTGTGAAAAACTGTTGGTATATTTGGTCCACATTAGGTAACTATACAAACGCTTTTTCGAAATCCGTTGGTATAGATCTTATTTTTAGTAGTTCCCCCAGACCATTCCCCTACTTTAAACCTCTAACGTAGAGGGTGTGAGACGAAATGAACATGGACTGAGAATCTCCATCATGTGAGTTATTTGTGGATACACCCTCAATGTTGCAGCAAGATGATTCTGGGACCTTTCTTGTGAAGGGAACGTTCCCCTGAGAGTGCAGTCTTCGGCAGTGCGAAGAACTTTCCACCAAAGTGCATCTGTGGGTCCTCCGAAAAATCTACTTGTGCGCTGGCATCGACGTAAGTGTCCCATAGTGGTGACCATGGGCAGAGAGGGTGGCACGCGCTTCAGAACACCATGGTGGTACAAGGTTGTGGCTGACTATCCGTGGTGGAAGCGAGGAGATGTGACGCCCGCCTGGTACCGTATGGAGGGACGGCCCGCGTCCGGACCATTTGGGCGGCTTCTGAGAAGAGGTCCCTTGACGGGAGTAGGAGGTCCCCACACATCCGTGAGGCCACTAAGGTTGGACGTGGTAGCTAGCAGCATCCCGGCTGGATGGCGCACCACTGGCTGCCCATTTGGACGAGCTTTGGGCAAGCGGGCCTCGCTCCATAAGCCAGCGGGCCGGACCCGCGACCTAGGGTGCTGGACCCACACCAGTAGGCCGGAATGACACCCAGGGGTCCAAACCTTCACTGGAATCCTATAACCGTTACCTTCAGTCCAAGCCGGACTAGACCGAGTAGCTGGGAGATCGGGCGAGATGGACCCTCGGCCACACGGGGTCGGGTCCAGCGAGGCCAATTGGGCATGACCCACTATCTAGGCAGAACATGACTGACCCAGACCACAATCAAGTTAGTCAGAGTCAGTGGAATTAAACCTGGGTATGTGGGACCCTTGGGTTGGGTTGTTCGGGTCGGTCTGATCGGGTCAGACCAGGCCTAGATGCAACCGACCATTGCTTACTAAAACGCTCGTATCTTATAAACTGAGCTTCTGATTGACGAGTCGTCTATGTAGTTGGGACTATATCGATGAGTCAGAAATTTTGGAATGATCTATTCTGACTTCCATGGAATTTTATATGTGAATAATGGCTGGAGGTGCAGTTCTCCCATGCGATCTAGTTACGGAACCCTTCGGTTGGGTGAGACCTGAAGATTGCTGACTATCGACTCTGCGTGACTCGATGATGGCCCAATGGGAAGAAAATCGATGTTATCCGATAGGACCAAGGTGGGGAGAGTCTCTATAGGACATGGAATACCCAAAATACTAGATTGTAGGATTATCTCATAATGTCCAAGGTGAGAATCATCTATGTGTGACCCAGTAGGCCCACGGTAGGGTGTGGCTCTTTGTGGCCCAGCATACCCATAGTACTCATCAGGTATGTGTACCACAACAGTCCATGGTTAGTGGTAAGAAGCTTATGTGGGACCTACTAGTTCCACTGTACTCTATAGAGTAGGAGTTCTCCAGCATCCGAGGTTTTTGATGATGTGCACGATGTTTCTGCTATCACTACCCAAAATGCAAACTTGGCATGAGCTATCTTGTGCTTCATGCATTACTTTAGGATTGTTGTGTGGTCTTTCCCTTTTTGTTTTGGGGTCTCTACTGAGTGTCACATTACTGAACCTAGCACCGAGTCCACCCACTTGTTTTGTGTCCTATAAAAAAGATTGGCTTTTCGATAGAGCCTTTGGTTGACCGAGACTCAAAGGTGCTCAGGGAGACGGGGCTGAAAAATGATACGATGCTGGACTCGGTGGCCTAGGTGTAGGGGGACACAGTAGGATGAGATAGATATGATGTAATACTTTGGCTTGCATTATCTACAATACTCTTATTATCAAGTGGGGTTTTTCACATATGGACATTAGAGTTCCTTTTGTACATTGTAGTTTTCAGTTCTTTTTTTTGGTTTTTATTTTGTTCCACTTTTATTAGTTGTACATATACTCATCTTTGTATTAGTGATTCTTGTTTCCCTTCTAGTGTGTGGGACTTGGTTGGGAATGCTATTGCGTACATGCTCTTAGGAAAATTCCTACCACTTATAGGTTGATGCCTTCAATGCTAGTCACCAGCCCTTGGCCTACGGGATGCAGGCTTGGGGTCATCACGAAACGAGCCTCGGTGGTAGGTCATGACAATGTGGTATTAGAGGGAGGTCATTCCTACTATAATGACTGGGATTCTATGTTTTGTTTTGGGAATACCATGTTATGTTTTTTTTGTCTGATTTCCAGAATCAGGGAGTTTAGTGTTGGTGCAACGACCGATGTATCCATACACCGGGACATTGAATTCTGATTTTTGACTTTATATATGAAAACATTGGTTTCATAAGTCTATCCTTACATTATTTT
Organism: Viscum album; assembly: GCA_963277665.1. Classification (NCBI taxonomy): domain Eukaryota; kingdom Viridiplantae; phylum Streptophyta; class Magnoliopsida; order Santalales; family Viscaceae; genus Viscum; species Viscum album. The sequence continues at coordinate 42,618,264 of OY728128.1, forward strand.
GAATACAATTTATTTCACCAGGAACAAAGTTATAACAGTCGTTCATAATAATCTATCTCAGGGTGCCTCCACGTGGAATACCAGCCATGATCCTAATACGAAGTCGTGAGGATAGCCTACCTAGTGACGTGGTGTCCATTCAGGGACAAATTATAGAGATGGACCCACCGGGTGGTGCACCAGTGCAACCAGCACTAGATGGTCAGCATAAACTACCGGGGGTTCTAGTAGAGGATGTGCTTTGACTCAGTGCACTGCACGAGTTTCAGAGATAGATACCTACCAAGTTTAGGGAAGAGACAGATCCTCAAGTGGGTGAGGACTCACTGGAGGGAGTGACACAGGTCTTCCTCTTAGTGAGGACACCACTTGAACATATGGCGATATTAGCAGTGATCATTCTGCAAGGCTCAATAGGGAGATGGTGGAGCTTGACCTCCCAACCGCACAATGATGAAACCCTTAACTATGAACACATTGAGTGGATTTTTTGGGAAGAGTTTTTTCCCACGACCTTGCGCTCTGTGCATATTCAGAAGATGCTTCACCAACATCAGGGAAACATAACGGTGGATGAATACTCCACGAGGTTTACCGAGAATTCCCACAACTCAACATATATGGTGAAAGAAACTTTCTTCAGGGCTTGATTCTTTTATTTGAGACTCCGGCTGGAGATCAGGATATCGGTGTTGTCTCTTAGCATCTCTACTCTGGTTGGGGTGCTAGAGAGATCCCTTCTGGTGGAGAACTTCATGGTAGAGAAGGCACATACAACTAGAGCTAGTTGTAGACCCAGGTTGAGGAGTCTTCTATAGGTAGCCGACAGTAGACACAGGCCCCAAGTGGGTTAGGTATTTTAAAGGATAAACGCAGGACTAAGGGTCGGAATTGTAGGGATCCCAGTCTAGAGGGAGTCGAAAGAGATCCTTGCAGTGCTTTGTGTGCGACGGGTAGAGATTCATGGATTGTGACTTCAAAACCTCTATGAATATGTCCATTAGATAGTTTATGGGTTCCCAGGGAAAGGGTAGTAGTTTGCATGAGGAGGTCTGCAGGGCAGAATACATGGTAGGGGAGAAGGTCAAGTAGTAGGCGTTTGGTTATGGTTTGAGGTGTTACCATCCCCAACCCTAGGTTTTCAACCCCAACCTCAAGAAGCAGCTAGACATGGGTGAGATAAATGATAGGAAATTGTGTGTTATGGCCATAGATCTCTAGAGATGATTCAAGGTACAATATGCATCTTTTATACACTAGATGCAATTTTTATACAAACGGGTTCTAGTCACTCCGTCCTTACCATGACTCTCATTCAGAACAATGAGATACCAGTGGAGCCATTAGCTCGATCCTTACGATTAGAGACTCTTATGGGAGGGGATTCAATTATTACATACTGGTACAAGTAGTGTGAGATTACTACAAGAGGCTAGATCTTCGGTTGGGATTTCCTAGTAGTGGCATCGAGGCCTTGCGATGTTATCTTGGGAATAGACTATTTATCCACAGTCCATACTTAGATCAACTGTTTTAGGGGTATAGTGCGGTGTGTCCATGGAGATGGGACCATGTTTCCTTCACTAGGGAGAATGAAACCCCTGAAGTGAAGGAAATACTTTCTTGAAGGAGGGTACATATGATCATTCACTAGTTGGCTAGACTCACCCCCATTGTGGTGGATGAGAGGAGTCTTTGTTTTATTATAGTGCTGGATGATTACGAGGATGTTATTATTAAGGATGTTCGGAGACTATATCCTCCTAGGGAGGTAGACTTCTTCCTCAACTTTTACGATGGGACGACACAGATATCCACACTAGAATATCGAATAATAACCACAGAACTTCTCATGCTGAGGGTACGGCTGGAGGAATTGCTGGTTAAGGGGTTCATAAAGCCCCGCATTTCAACGTGGGAAGCCTGAATGGTTTTTTTGAAGAAGGCATAAGGGAGTTTGAGGCTGTGTGTGGTCCTCTAGCACTTGAAATAGGTGACTGTAAAGAACAAGTATCCACTGATGAGTATCAATGACCTCTTCGACCAGCTGAAGCGAGCGAGGTGGTTCTCGAAGATAGACCTCAAATCGAGCTATCACCAGTTTTGGGTACGAGATGAAGATGTAGAAAATACATCCTTAGGGTTCCAATAGGGTCACTATGAGTTCCAATTCATTCCTCTTGGAGTGACTAATTACTCAGCAGTGTTCATGGGACCCATGAACAAGATATTGTAGGCTTACTGTCACTGGTTTGTTGTGGTTTTCATTGATGACATCTTGGTGTACTTGGTGTCAGAGGAGGAGCACGCTACAAAACTGCGGATTGTCCTGGATAAACTCTCAGGGAAACAGCTTTATGGTAAGCTCTAGAAGTTTCAGTTTTGGATATAAAGAACTAGTTTCTAGGATACATCAACTCAGAGGTAGTTGTTTTCAAAAATCCAGCAATGATAGAGGCAGTGCATTCTTGGGAGCCACCTATGATCGTGACTGTGCTACAGAGATTCTTGTGGGTTTCTTGTTACTATTGTAGGTTCTTTAACAATGTCTTCTGAGTAGTAACACACCTATCATCTTTGACATGGAAGGTACAAGCCTTCGTTTTGAAATAGAAATGTCAGTAGAGTTTCCAAGAGCTGAGGCAGAATCTGAATAGTGCCCCCATCTTGATACTACTAGAGGTGGGAATTGGGTATATAGTATACTATGAAACATCAGGGACCTGACTGGATGGTGTCTTTATGTAGGAGCATGTTGTTATAAACTAAGACTCATGAAAGATGAGGCATTATGAGGATAAATTTGTGACTTCTGACCTAGAGTTAGAAGCAGTGGTATTTTCCTTGAAGATGTGGTGACACTACTTGAAAAGTGTATAATTTACGATTTAATTCAACCGCAAGAGTATCAGGTATATATTCTCCCAGAAGGACATAAAACTAAGACATCAGTGATGGCTATAGTTCCACTAGGAATATGACTTTGTGATAGTCTATACTCCTTGGAAGGCGAACGTTGTGGTAGACACACTCAGTAGGAGGACCGATTTGCAGCTGTTGATTAAGTCAACAGAGTAGTTGGACATGATACAGATTTCACTCATGGATTATGGTGATGTTACATACCTTAAATTGATTAAAATTACTCCCCCACATTTACAACAAGTGAGGGAGGCACAAATGGTGGATGTTGACTACAAGGCCAACTTGCTAAGTTATCCTCAGGATAGGCTCCTGATTGATTTTTGATAGGTTGGGAGAACATCCTCCTTTTTAGAGGGCACACCATAGTGCCAATGATATTATGGGAGGAGGTGATTATGGAGTTCCACACATCCCCTTTAGTGATACATCCTAGAGTGGTGAAGATGTACTAGGACCTCCAAAGTCAATACTGGTGGTCGGGGATGAATAAAGCGGTGGCTGAGTTAATTTCACGATGCCTCACTTGTCAGAATGTTAAGGGTGAACATTAGGTTCTAGAAGGCATGGCCAAGCCACTCGAGGTACGTGAGAGTAAATGGGATGATATCTCTATTGACATTGTGATGGGGTTACCACATAAATATAGGATCAATGACACTATCATGGTGATTGTAGACTGACTCACCATGTTGGATAACTACATACCCATCTAAAAGCATAGACTGGTAGAGGGCTTATGACGACTCTATATGCAGAAGATAGTGCAGATTCATGGGGAGCCTTTGACGATCGTCTCATATTGTGACACTCGCTTTACATCTCAGCTATGGAAGGGATTATAGGAGGTGTTCGGGACACATATGTTCTTGAGAACATCTTTTCATCCATAGACAGATGGTCAGACGGAGCAGACCATACCGAACATGGAGGACATGCTATGTGCTTTCATCCTAGATTTTGGTCCCAGTTGGGTGGAAAACCTTCCATTGGTGGAGTATGAATACTAAAATAGCTTTGATTCTACCATTTTCATAGAACCGTTTGAGGCCTTGTACGACGGGCCTTGCAGATCACCCCTCTACTAGAAAAACCTAGGGGAGTCTGCACTCATTGATCTAGAGTTGGTACGGGCTACCACCAAGAAGGTGAAGATCTTCCAGGAGAAGACGAGGACTGTACAGAGTAGGAAAATGTCTTATGTAGGTATATAATGCCCTGACCCCAGTTACCCAGAGTCGGTGCATTATTACATAACATTGGCATGATCACAAGAAGGATCAAATCTCGAAAGACCGATTAGTTTAGTTTCCTTGAACCACACTAGATATATCCATAAAGTCTTACATTACATCATAAAATGAAAACTAAAAAAATATAGTCTCAATAGTCTACACTCTTATCCCCTCATGCTATCCCTGTAGGTCATTCATAAATTACTTCTTCACATCCTGGGAAAAATAAAACATAGAAAATGGGTGAGCTCAAATGCCTATAAAGGATAACAATATAGCGGAAACATTCATAAATAAGAATAAACATTTAAGTCAACCTATAAATAAAAAAAATGCCTTTTAAAATTGAACATCAACATATTATGGAAAAAATAAAATGAAATAATTCCATTTACTTATTCACATGGATATTCTAGTAATCGAATAATCACATGCAATATCAATAACCACTTTCTTAATGATGGAATTCATAATGCCAGACTATCATAACCATATATACAAGGCCTCATTCCAGGAATACAAATAAGATTTTGTCAAGGCCTTGTGCCAAGACACTATTTTGTCTAATGAGACCTACCGATTCATCGAGAAGCTATAGCGGGCTCCACCCGTCACATATTAAGTCCAATGCATTCCCATATGAAAATGTTTAAACATAACATAATCATTCTTATTAAAACTAGCATAAGAAATGTAAATACTTTATCTATAAACCATGAATGGAATAAAAATAACACATCCACAGCCAAACATATCAAAAAACATTCAATACCATATGGAATATTTGTATCATAATAAATCAACTTCAAATAAGCATAAAATCCATCAAAGGATGTTGACATAGATGAAATCAAAACTCTTTTTAGAGAAATATATCTTTCTATTTTGAAATCATTTATGAGTCATATATTTATAAAATAAAACATTTTCTTTCAAGATATTATAATAAGTTTGTAAGGTAAGCTTCGAAGATTTTATAATAGCGGAAAATAGCCGCACCCACCGTATAAGTTAAAAAAACATTGTTACATTAATTCTGTTGAAAATGTTAAAAAGGACCTAGTTTGGAAAACGACGGAAAGAGTCCATTATAAACCACTTATAAAAGTCAAAAAGGGTATAAATGACATTAACCCATATTCTAGTAAATATTAAAAATGTTTTTAAATACATTTTTAAGAAACATGGATGTGGATGATAAAGAAGTCCTAGTAGATTATTACGCATAAACAACCTCGGATAATGAAGAGATTGCGAAATAAACCCTTACCTTGTACTTTTCCTTGGTTGAGGGTAGGTTAACCTCCTCTATAATGGTGATATAATTTTAATTAAATTATAAAATAATCATATAAATTAATATGATATCATATATGATATTTTAATAATGATTTGTTAATAATATCTTAGTATTATCGTTGTTTCGGATGTTAACTTACTCGTTTTATTTTATATGTTTTGTTACGTAATCCTTGTTTTTCATGGATAGGTTGTATCTTAATCATATCCAAAATGATATCAAGTCCTTATATACTATTATTAATCATAAAATAATAATTATACTTCAATCGATACGATGGAGAATGAATCTAATCGCGTTCGTGGAGATGGTAGTCCGTACGTACACACGAGCGACAATATCATTCTTTTGATATTAAAATAATATATTATTGGAAGGTATAACATAGAATCGTTATCATGTAATATTTATTATTTACATGAATTACACATCATTATTATACCCATCCAAATAATAATTTATTGAATAACAATTACACCACGACGTGGAGACGGTAAGTCGTACGTACGCACGTATGGTGACATGTCATTCAAAGGATGGATAGAATACTGAATATGGTTGTACCATATTTATAATAATATTAATGTATATAGTAGATACTGGATTCATTATTTTAGAATGGAAATAACAAAGAAAGAATAAGTTTAAGAAGAAATGAATTTGAAAAAGGGTGGTGATAACATTACCTCGTCTTCGGGTTCTTCCTTTTGATTTGATCAAAAGGGCTCCTTAGGTTGGCTTTCTGATAAATCTGAGACCTCTAGGTTGAATTGAGGGAATTTGATAGAGTATTTGGGCAAAGTTTGGCCGAGACAAATGGCTTTGAAGGTGTGAATTAATGAGAAGTCGGAGTGCCCTTTTATAAGAGGGGTGAGGGGCACCTTTGGAAAAGCTAGAAATATTATTTTATAATAAATTCCTATTCAGTTTCTAATGGCACCAAAGTGTATTATTTAAAGTTTAAGGTGGGGATGGGTCGAAAACCACTCATCCAATATAATTTAGACAGGTTTGTGTCATTATATTAACCTTATCTTTTAGTTTTAACTCTTAGATAAATAGTTTGACACTTACCATGTCACTTTGTATTTTTATATTATATTTTTAATAAACATACTATATACCTCCAAGAGACCCCCAAGTGGTAAATTAATGATACACCTATCAGGATATAATTCTCTTGGATGATCCTTAGATTTTTAGGAATTGAATATCAATTATTAATATAATAATTGTTTTAAAAACACTTTTATGTCAATTTTGACACTATTTAGAAATTTGATTTTTGTGAAGATCATAAAAGAATGATTACTTTGAAAAAAGTTAATTAAAGCATTCCTAACATGTCATATTAACCTAAAAAATTAGTTTAATTCAATAAAAGTCTCACATTATATTTATTTGGGTATTTATATTATCAATTATTTTAGTTTTTCACTATTATGGTAATTACTGTATCATCATTGTGTCGTAAATAAATTAAATTCTTTAATGTATAAAAATTATAAATAAAATATCATTATATAGGAAATATTTATAAATTTTTAATGAATATTTATAATGGAATTTATCTTATGTGTAACCCTATATTAAAAAAGTTTTAGTAAATAAACTTTGATTTTAACTCTTTTAACTCTTCTTTGAATTAAATAATAATAAATGTCCTAATCTAATCCAAGTGAACCTAAATGATAATATTTTATTCCTAAGGTTTTTTTGGTCGAGAAACACTTGTCCAATAGAAATAGGACATGTGTTAGGGTAATATTAATATCAATTTTACCCTTAATTACCCTATTTACTTTTAACCGTGGTAAATAAAAGTAAAAAGATACTATTCACCAAAAATTATTTTCATCTCAATGAACCACATTTTAGTCCTTGATATTAACCGTTTCTATCGGATTTTTGATATTCCACTCACAGAAGTGGTAAAATTTAGTTTAATGAAAAAATTCAGTTTTTTTACTACCACTTAGTTGTTTCACTATTCATCAAAAAATGATATTTTTTAGAAAAATACTAAAAAATCACCATAGGATAATTTTGATACTAAGAATCCAAAAATGAAGTCCATTTTAAAAAATATAATTTATAAATTTAAAAAAGTGGGTATTACTATTCATAACGGCTATTTTGATTGGTTGTGGTGTGTTAGAACTCGATATTGCGTACAACACACGATATTGCAATATTCAAAGAGAAGCGCACCGTAGAAGCTTGGGGTGTTACATTCTCTCCTCCTTCAAATAATTTTGTCCTCGAAATTTCTAGAATACTACCGCATAAAAAGACTTGGGTGGTTCTTCATCATATGTTCCTTGGGTTCCCATGTTTCCTCTTCCATCTTATGGTTTCTCCACAAGACTTTTACGAGAAGAGTCGTTTGGATTCTCAGTACTTGTTCTCTCATATCAATAATCTTGAGGGGCACTTCGCCATTTGATAGATTGGGTTCCAGTTCTAATTCCTCATAGGTGAGTACATGCATTGGTTCGGGCATGTATTTTGTAACATCCCACGTAAGTAATGAATAATAGATATTTTTATCTATGCCTATTAATAAAATAGATAGTGTTTTAGAGGCTTAAAATGAAAATAAACATAATCTTAAGCATGGAATACACTAATATTTCTAAAAGATTGTTTTACTTCCTATTAATGGAAAACCATTTTTAAATCTATCTTTTTACAATTTTATAATCCATTTTTGTCAAAATAAATGTATTCTTTATGATCAGGACATCAAAATTTACTTTGAGTGAATTTTTGGTTTTTTTCCGATAAAGTTCATTTTTAATGAATAGTGAAAATGTTGTATTCTAATTCAAAAACACTTTTTAATCTAATTTATTTATATGATTAGATTATCTTTTTAATTGGTTTTAAAGTGAAATTATAATATATTTTTACCATTTAATCCAATGGTGGTCATTGGAATCAATTTCACTTTGAAATTGGAGTTAAACTAGTGTCAATCTTTTGATACTTATTGTTTCATAAAAACACGCTATTTGTCATGACAGCGGGAATTAATTATTAAATTAATTAATGCACCTTACATGTTTTGAATTTTTTAAAATTGTCATCATTTTTGAATTCGGATTATCAAATATAGCTTAGGGTGATGTTTTTGTATCTTTCTAAAAAACATCAATTTTTTATGAATAGTGAAACCACTTAGTGATAGTTAAAAGAAACTGATTTTTCGTTTAAATGAAACTTTTCCACTTCTGTGATTTGATTTTCCAAAATCCGACATTCATGGTTGTCACTAAGAAGTAAAATGTGGTTCAATGAGATTAAAATAATTTTTTGGTGAATAGTAACTCTTAAGTTCTTAATCGCGATTAGAGATAATTAGTGTAGTTTAAGGAAAAAATAATGCTTTAATAAAATGAGATGAGTTTTACACATGTCCTACCCTCATTGTATGTTTCATGGCCGACCAAGACAATCCATGGATCAACTTGGGGACCCCATGGAGCCACTTTGGTTGGGAAATGACATAAATAACTTTTTATTTAATGTAAAAGTAAAAATGACACAAACATGAGATGTTTTACTAAAACAATTTTTACATGGGGTTATAAAGATCATATTTTTTATTATAAATGGTCATTGGAATGATAAAACGATTTCATACATAATAGTATTTTTTTTATAATTTTTAGACTTTAAATAAATTAAATTATTTATGACATCATGATGATGCAGCGATGACCTCATTATTTAACGATTTAAATAAAATGGAATGATAATGTAAAATATAAGACCTACACATGGACAAAACCTATTGGATGGGTGTATTTTTAACCCATATCACCTTATCCTAGAAACACATCAATGTGGGACCTCTTAAATCCAAATACCATTTTAAAATAAAGTGACTTTTTTTTACCTTCCAAGAGTGCCCCTCCTCTCCTCTTGTAAAAGGCCCCCACCTCTACCTCCTTACCCACACTTACAAAGCCTTTGGATCGGACAAAACCTTCCCATTTGGTTTCTACACTCCCCTCTCTTACTCCTTAAAGCCACACATTGGGCAGAAGTCTTCCCAAGGAAGCCATTGAGCTCAAACCAAAGGGAGTTACCCGATTTTAAGGTAATATCTTCACTTGAGTCCTTTTGTTTTATATTGCTTCTCCAACCCCCTAAACTCTTTTTATTCTTTTCTTTTGTAACAAATCCAGTATCATCAATATACTAGGATGTTTTTATAAGATGGATTCGAGCAACACTTACACACACCTACATCTAATGGTTAAAGAACGTATTGTTTCCGTGGATGATGAATTTATGCCTCCCGAAACGATGATTGTTCAAAATTCTTTTAACACCTTCAAAGGTGGCCATTAAGATGTCACTATATTTATATATGATATATAATATGTTTATGTTTTCCTTAAGATTATGTATTTTTCATTTTGGTCATACCTTTATGGTTTCCATTTTGGGTAAACGCGATATCATCATTTAAGGAAGTGCGGACTACCGCCCCCTCAAAGTGATTTGATTCGTTAAATACCATATGTGGGACGTATAAAAGATGGAACTATGATATTATATATGATATTATACTGGAATTATAATATACCTTTATATCATTATGATTCCATTCTATAAAATATGAAATAGAAATGAAAGTAGCGTTCATGCGTACGTACGGCTTACCATCTCCATGAACGGTGCATTTCATTTCTTACCTCTAAATGATTATGTAATATTATAAATGCATGAATGTACTGGATATATATTACATATATGATATCTAAATCATTAATACCATTCTGGATATAATGGATACATGAACAACTTGTAATTATAAAGGGTTTATTTTTGACTCAAGTACCAATGATTGTTAAAACGACCGTTTTTAACTTAAATAATTACGTAGTGTTCATGGCATGGAAATAAGTGATATAAAAGGAATAATGAACTTGAAAAAGGTTCTTAAGCAAGTATAAATTAACTCATGTTTATTATTCATGACATTAAAGAATGATTGAGTCAAGTCGGACCCGAGGTATGGGACTTTGTCTCAATCTCCTTTCATTGAGGCATATTTTGTTTTATACACAACCTTCTTTTATACGGTGTATAAACCCCTTTGAATTTTACGATTATTCAAAAGGAATCTTTTTTATACAAAGAATTTACTAAACCACAAAAGGTAATTTTTTTTGTCGTACGTATGCGGCGACAATGCCTTCTCCGCCGCCGTGACCATTATTTGAGTTTCGGCTTCCTCTACAAGACATACCTTTTTTTAAAAGAAAAATAAATACCATGTTTTAATTTTCATTTATTTTGGTTTTGAAAATGGTTTTCATAATGTTTTTATATCAATGTGTTGTGTTGATATCTTGTGATTGAAAGGTGTAAATTTTATGTTTCCTTTATGCATGTTTTATGTGATACGATTATGTTGAGGTTCTTGGGCATTATTATGAAGATGGGTGGTTCTGTGATAAACTAAAGGTGGGTGAGCCCTATATAGCTCTCCAATGCATTGGGTGACACGAAGGAGTGAAACATTAAGGTTTCTCCGAAGAGATTTAGGGAATATACTGTGATGGGTATTCCAAATGTAACCAAGAGGGTTACGCCCTACGTAAGAATGTTATGAATGCGTCAAGTTACCTTTATGTATTATGATTTCTATGATTTATTCATGATTTGATGAGGTATATTAAAGTGCTTATGTTTTATGGGTAAAGTATGATTTCATTCTTATGTATATATGTACCCATGTTTCCTTTCCATATTTTTATATCCCTTACTGAGATTTTTATGCTCATCCCAAATTTTATTGAAATGTTTTTCACAGGTCAAGGGAAAGGTACATGATATGATGATAGTGGCAAGGAAGTGTCAAGAAAGAATCCATGTTTTATTTTAAATATGTTTCCATTGATGGGAACGAAGAATACTATCTTTATGTAACCACTTTGTTTATATGTGGAATGTAATGCATGTTTTATGATCTAATTCTCGAAAACTCTAAACCCGAAAAGATCCTCAATGTTTAATCTTGTAATAACTAAATATTAAGTAAGGTTTAAGGCTGGGGCCTTATAGTTGTTATCAGAGGACGGTTTAGATAACTTTAGGAGTTATAATTCAATTAAATGATTATCCAAAAATATTTTTTTATGGTCAAATTGAAGTGATATAGTATTTGAAGATTACCATGCTGCTTCATCTAAGACATGTTTGTTCATAATGGTTTTCCGCAGAGGAAACAGGGAAGCAGTGCTAGGAAGGCATGCAAAAGGAAATAACCTTCCGAATCAGCATCCTAAGATGGTCGGAATTGGAACTGAACAGTTTGTTGCAGTAATGGCGCAGTTGACTCAAGCGATAAATGGCGGTGGTATCCATACACGAGATCAGCCAAATAAACTGCAGAGGAACATGTAAGTAGTTGAACATTTCATGAGGCAACATCCCTCATCATTCAGAGGATCATCTAACCCTGTTCTAGCTGAAGGGTGGATTAAAGCACTGGAGAAGATTTTTGATGTCATGGGGTGTTCATACAATCAAAATGTTAGTCTTTCTATTTACCATTTGGAGGGTGAAGCAGATCAGTGCTGGTCGATAGTTAAAATTATCAGGGACGCTGATGAGATTGATGCTATCGACTTGGATGAATTCAAAGGTATCTTTCTTGAGAAGTATCTTCCTATGGTTGTTCGACTTAGGATAGAAAATCAATTCTTGGAATTGAGGCAAGAGGAAGACGCAGTGGCTGCCTATGAAGAAAGGTTCACTCGATTGGCAAGGTATGCTCCAAATTTTATCTGAGAACTTGATAGTAAAATCAATCGTTTTTACATATGATTAAAGCCAAAATATCGAAGGGCATTAGCTTCTCGTGAGTTTAAATGTTATGAAAAGCTTGTTCGATGTGTTGAGAAGGTGGAAATGGAGTTTTCCGAAGATCAAGTGTTCTATAACAACCAACAGAAGAAGAGACCGAGGTGGTAGGAGAAAGGTAAGAATTCTTTAAAAAAAGTCTGACGGTAAGAAAACTAAGTTTCCAGTTTGTGATAAATGTGGGAAAATGCATGCTGGGGAATGTCTTCTGAATTCTGGAAAGTGCTACCAATGCGGTAAGATGGGACATAAGGCCCGCGATTGCACTGGAAAAGATCAGGGTGATGGTAAGACCAAATTTGATTTATAGTTAGTGAAATGTTATAAGTGCATTGAGATGAGTCACTTTGCAAACGAGTGTCCGACAAAGAGCTTGGGTGATGGAAAGCTATTAGACTACAAGCAGAATGGGGTGGTGAAATCCTTTGCAACTACTTCAGTAGATGTCGGGCCATCAAATGAAGTTGTATCAGGTACTTTTTTTGCTTTTTCAGATTATGCCAGTGTGTTGTTTGATTCGGGGTCTACACATTCTTTCATCTCTGAAACCATTTCTAGTAAAATGGGAATACCATCTCAAGAAATGACTCCAGAACATTTGGTAAACACACCTGGGGGAAATGTTGAGGAAAAAAAATTTATAAGAATATTCCTATCCTTATCTGTGGAAAGAACCTAATTGCAAACCTTATTGTTCTACCTCTAGTAGAGCTTGATGTTATCCTGGGTATGGATTGGCTCTCTATTTACCATGCTAAGATTGACTGTAGAGCTAAAGAAGTTTATTTTCAAAAAGGATTTCAGTTTGTGTAAAAGAATGAACCCTTTCTATTGATAAATTATCAAGAGGCCATGAAACTTGTAAAAGATGGAAATGAATGTTACCATGAACACATCGTTGAAAATAAAGGAACTGTTCAGATTAATGATGTTCTAGTGGTAAATGAGTATCCTGATGTTTTTTCTGATGAGTTGCCTGGAATAATACCAGATCGGGAAGTTGAGTTTACTGTTGACTTAGTTCCTGATGCTAAGCCAATTTCAAAACCCCCTTATCGAATGGATCAAATTGAACTTTTAGAGCTGAATGAGAAATTGCAAGATTTATTAGAGAAAGGTTTCATTCGACCTAGCACATCACCATGGGGTGCTCTTGTTTTATTTGTTAAAAAGAAAGATGGTTCAATGAGACTTTGCATTGATTATAGAGCCTTGAATAACATCACCATTAAGAACAAATATGCTTTTCCTCATATCGATGATTTGTTTGATCAGATCTAGGGAGCTCAGTATTTTTCAAAGATTGACATGATATCGGGGTACCATAAGCTGAAGGTAAAGGAAGAAGATGTTCCAAAGACCGCGTTCCGTACAAGAAATGGCCATTATGAATTTGTAGTAATGCCTTTTGGGCTAACCAATGCACCTACTGTATTCGTGTACTTAATGAATAGAATTTTCCATGAGTTCTTGGATAAGTTTGTGGTGGTTTTCATTGATGATATTTTTGTGTTTTCTAAAAGTAAAAGGGAGCATGAAAGACATTTAAGGGTTATCTTGAAAACCTTAAAAGAAAATAAACTGTATGGAAAATTCAGCAAGTGTGAGTTTTTGTTGAAACAAATTTCTTTCCTTGGTCATATTGTTTCTAAAGATGGGATAACTGTTGATCCTGAAAAAACAAAAGGTGTGGAAGACTGGCCAAGACCCACAAATGTAACTGAGATTCGTAGCTTCCTTGGTTTTTCAGGCTATTACTGACGGTTTGTTAGAAATGTTTCACGGTTATCTAGTCCAATGACTAAGCTTACTCGGAAGGGTGTTAAGTTTATCTGGAGAAATGAATGTGATGATTGTTTTCAGGAATTGAAAAGAAAATTGGTGAATGCTCCAGTTTTGGAACTACCTTCCAGGAATGGTGAGTTTGTTATATACAGTGATGCTTCATTGAAAGGACTTGGTTGCATCCTAATGCAGAATGATCAGGTAATTGCTTATTCTTCATGACAGTTGAAAACTCATGAGGTAAATTACCCTACACATGATTTGGAATTAGCTGATGTTGTTTTCGCTTAAAAAATTTGGAGGCATCATTTGTATGGAGTAAAGTGTGAAATATATACTGATCACAAAAGTTTAAAATATATATTCACTCAGAAAGAGTTAAACATGAGACAGAGGAAATGGCTGGAATTAATCAAGGATTATGATTGTACAATTCATTACCATCCGGGAAAATAAAATAAAGTGGCTGATGCTTTGAGTCTAAAAAGTAATGCTTCATTAGCCATGTTGCGTTTGGAACGTGATCCTTTGGTTATGGATTTTATGAACTTTGGCATATATGTTGTTGGTGCGGGAAGTTCTTCTGTATTATTTCAGGTATCAGTGAAATCTTCTCTATCAGATAGAATCAAGCAAGCACAGAAGCAAGACAATGAGTTGCAGAAAAAGGTAGAGCTAGTTCAAAAAGGTAAGTTTCCTGAATTCAACATTGATAATTATTGAGTTTTGAGATTTGGTAAGAGATTGTGTGTTCCTTGTGATTCAAATTTGAATAGAGAGTTGTTATGTGAAGCTCATAGTTCTCCGTTTTCAGTTCATCCTGGCAGTACTAAGATGTACAGAGATCTGTGGGAGTATTACTGGTGGGATGGAATGAAAAGAGATATTGCTGATTTTACTGTGAAGTGTTTGACATGTCAACAGGTTAAAGAACAGTGACAGTTACCGAATGGGATGCTCCAGACTTTACCAGTGCTAGAGTGGAAATGGGAGAATACATCCATGGACTTTGTTGTGGGATTACCAAAGACATCTCGAGGTAATAATGCAATCTAGGTTATTGTTGATCGCTTGACTAAATCTGCTCATTTCCTTGCTATATGAGATACTTTTTCCCTAGATCAACTTTCCCATTTGTATCTTAAAGAGATAGTTAGGTTACATGGAGTTCCTCTCTCCATTGTATTTGATCGTGATCCCTGGTTCGCGTCTAACTTTTGGAAAGGCCTTCAGATGTCGTTGGGTACTGAATTAAATTTTTGTACAGCTTTTCATCCTCAATCAGATGGGCAGTCAGAACGAACAATTCAAACATTGGAGGATATTCTATGGGCTTGTTCAATGGATTATCAGGGAAGTTGGGACCAACATCTTTCTTTGGTTGAATTTTCATATAATAACAGTTTTCATTCCAGTATACAGATGGCCCCATTTGAGGCGATATATGGGAGGCGGTGTCGAACTCTAGTTTTCTGGGATGAAGTGGGTGAAAGGAAGTTGATGGGACCAGAATTGGTAGAAGATATGGTAGAGAAAGTTCAACTGATTCAGAAACGCATGAGAACAGCTCAGAGTAGGCAGAAGAGTTATGCGGACAACAGGAGGAAGGATATCTCTTTTGAGGTAGGTGATCATGTTTTTCTCAAAGTATCACCATGGTAAAGTGTGATGCGATTTGGTACGAAAGGAAAGATGAGTCCAAGGTTCATCACACCATATGAACTTCGGGAGAGAGTTGGATCAGTTGCATAGAGATTGGCTTTACCTCTGAGTTTATCTCAGGTACACAATGTTTTTCATGTTTCGATGCTGAGAAAGTACATGCCAGATCCATCTCATGTTTTGAGTCCAGAGGTAGTTCAGCTAGAAGAGAACCTATTTTATGAGGAACAACCAGTCCAGATTCTTGACCACATGGAGTAAGTGTTACAGAATAAGGTGATAAATCAGGTAATGGTTTTTTGGAAAAACCACATGATGGAAGAGGCAACATGGGAATCTAAAAATGCAATGAGGGATAAGTACCCCCATTTATTTGACAAGTAAATAAGTTACGGGGACACAATTTTCTAAAGGGGGGAAGGATGTAACATCCCAATTAAGTAATAAATAATAGATATTTTTATCTATTCCTATTAATTAATTAGATAGTTGTTTAGATGCTTAAAATGAAAATAAATCCAATCTTAAGCATGGAATACACTGATATTTCTAAAAGATTGTTTTACTGCCTTTTAATGGAAAACCATTTATAAATCTATCTTTTGACAATTTTATAAACCATGTTTGTCAAAATAAACATATTCTTTATGATCGGGACATCAAAATTTACTTTGTGTGAATTTTTGGTATTTTTCCGATAAAGTTCATTTTTAATGAATAGTGAAAAATGTTTTATTCTAAGTCAAAAGCTCATTTTAATCTAATTTATTTATATGATTATATTATATTTTTAATTGGTTTTAAAGTGAAATTAGAATATATTTTTACCATTTAATCCAATGGTGGTCATTGGAATCAATTTCACTTTGAAATTGAACTTAAACTAGTGTCAATATTTTGATACTTATTGTTTCATAAAAACACGCTATTGGTCATGACAGTGGGAATTAATTATTAAATTAATTAATGCAACTTACATGTTTTGAATTTTGTAAAATAGACATCATTTTTGAATTCGGAATATCAAATATAGCTTAGGGTGATGTTTTGATATATTTTTGAAAAACTTCAATTTTTGATGAATAGTGAAACAACTAAGTGGTAGTTAAAGAAACTGATTTTTCGTTTAAATGAAACTTTGCCACTTATGTGATTTGATTTTCAAAAATCTGACATACATGGTTGTCATTAAGAAGTAAAATCTGGTTCAATGATATTAAAATAATTTTTCGTGAATAGTAACTCTTAAGTTCTTAATCGCGATTAGAGGTAATTAGTGTAGTTTAAGGTAAAAATAATGCTTTAATAAAATGAGATGAGTTTGAAACATGTCCTACCCTCATTGGATGTGTCATGGCCGACCAAGAAAATCCATGGGTCAACTTGGGGACCCCATGGAGCCACATTGGTTGGGAAATGACATAAATAACTTTTTATTTAATGTAAAAGTAAAAATGACACAAACATGAGATGTTTTACTAAAACAATTTTTACATGGGGTTATAAAGATCCGATTTTTGATTATAAATTTTAATTGGAAAGATAAAACGATTTACTACATCTTAGTAGTTTTTTTATAATTTTTAGACTTTAAATAAATTAAATTATTTATGACATCATGATGATGCAGCGATGACCTCATTATTTAACGATTTAAATAAAATGGAATGATAATGAAAAATATAAGACCTACACATGGCCAAAACCAACTGGATGGGTGGATTTTGAACCCTTATCACCTTATCCTTGAAACACATCAATGTGGGACCTCTTAAATCCGAATACCATTTTAAAATAAAGTGACTTTTCTTTACCTTCCAGGAGTGCCCCTCCTCTCCTCTTATAAAAGGCCCCCACCTCTACCTCCTTACCCACACTTCCAAAGACATTGGCTCGGCAAACCCCTACCCATTTTGTCTCTCCACTTTCCTCTATTACTCATTGAATCCTTACTTTGTTCAGAAGGCTTCCCAAGGAAGCCTTTGAGCTCAAACCAAAGGGAGTTTCCCGATTTTAAGGTAATGCCTTCACTTGAGTCCTTTTGTTTTATATTGCTTCTCCAACCCCCTAAACTCTTTTTATTATATTCTTTTGTAACAACTACAGTATCATCAATATATTAGGATGTTTTTATAAGACGTATTTGAGCTACACTTACACAAACCTGCATCTAATGGTTAAAGGACATACTCTTTCCGTGGATGGTGAATTTATGCCTCCCGAAACGATGATTGTTCAACATTATTTTAACACATTCAAAGGAGGCCATTAAGATGTAAATATATTTATATATGATAGATAATATGTTTATGTTTTCCTTAAGCTTCTGTATTTTTCATTTTGGGCATAACTTTATGTTTTCCATTATGGGTAAACGCGATATCTTCATTTAAGGAAGTGTGGACTACCGCCCCTCAAAGTGATTTGATTCGTTAAATACCATATGTGGGACGTATAAAGGATGGAACTATGATATTATATATGATATTATACTGGAATTATAATATAGCTTTATATCATTATGATTCCATTCTATAAAATACGAAAAATAAATGAAAGTAGTGTTAATTCGTACGCCCGGCTTACTGTCTCCATGAACGGTGCATTTCATTTCTTACCTCTAAATGATTATGTAATATTATAAATTTCATGCATGTACTGGATATATATGACATATTTGATATCTAAATCATTAATACCATTCTGGATATAATGGATACATGAACAACTTTTAATTATAAAGGGTTTATTTTTGACTCAAGGACCAATGATCGTTAAAACGACCGTTTTTTACTTAAATAATTACATAGTGTTCATGACATGGAAATAAGTGATATAAAAGGAATAATAAACTTGTAAAAGGTTCTTAAGAAAGTATAAATTAACTCAAGTTTATTATTCAGGACATTAAAGAACGATCGAGTCAAGTCGGACCCGAGGTATGAGACTTTGTCTCAATCTCCTTTCATTGAGGCATATTTTGTTTTATACACAACCTTCTTTTATACGGTGTATAAACCCCTTTGACTTTTATGTTTATTCAAAAGGAATATTTTTTATATGAAGTGTTTATTAAATGACAAAAGGGAATGTTTTTGTCGTACGTATGCGGCGACAATGACTTCTCCGCCGCCGTGACCATTATTTGAGTTTCGGCTTCCTCTACTAGCCATACCATTTTTTAAAAGAAAAATAAATACCATGTTTTACTTTTGTTTTATTTTGGAATTTAAAATGGTTTTCATAATGTTTTTATATCAATTTTTTGTGTTGATATCTTGTGATTGAAAGGTGTAAATGTTATGTCTCCTTTATTCATGTTTTATGTGACACGATTATGTTGAGGTTCTTGGGCATTTTTATGAAGACGGGTGGTTCCGTGATAAACTAAGGGCGGGTGAGCCCGATATAGCTCTCCAATGCATTGGGTAACACGAAGGAGTTAAAAGTTAAGGTCTCTCCGAATAGATTTAGGGAATATACTGTGATGGGTATTCCAAACGTAACCAAGGGGGTTACTCCCTACGTAAGAATGTTATGAATGCATCAAGTTACCTTTATGTATTATGATTTCTATGATTTTTTCAGGATTTGATGAGGTATGTTAAAGTGCTTATGTTTTATGGGTAAACTATGAATTCATTCTTATGTATATATGTACCCATGTTTCCATTCCATATTTTTATATCACTTACTGAGCTTTTTATGCTCATCCCATTTTTTTTTGAAATGTTTTTCACAGGTCAAGGGAAAGGTACATGATATGATGATAGTGTCAAGGAAGTGTCAAGAAAGAATCCATGTTTTATTTTAAATATGTTTCCATTGATGGGAAAGAAGAATACTATCTTTATGTAACCACTTTGTTTATATGTGGAATGTAATGCAAGTTTTATGATATAATTCTCTAAAACTCTAAACCCAAAAAGATCCTTAATGTGTAATCTTGTAATAACTCATGATTAAGTATGGATTAACGATGGGGCATTATATATTTCCTCAATAGTGATACGTGGAACACATCGTGATCTTTGGATAGATTTGGCGGCATTTCCAAACGGTAAGCTACGGCCCCAATTCGTTCTAGAATTTCAAATGGTCTGATGTACCTGGGACTCAATTTACTATTCTTACCAAAACGTATGACTCCCTTCCATGGAGGTACCTTCAGGAAAACATGATCACTAACTTGAAATTCCAAATACTTCCTTTGATTATCAGCATAGCTCTCCTGCCTACTTTGAGCTGCTTTGAAATGGTTTTGGATTACCTTCACCTTTTCCATCGTTTCCTCCACCAGTTCCGGGCCTACAAGTTTTCTTTCAATAACGTCATCCCAACAGGTTGGTCTGCGACATCTCTTTCTGTATAACGCTTCATATGGTTCCATCTGAATAGTCGTATTGAAGCTATTGTTATAGGAAAATTATACCATAGGTAAATATTGATCCCACGTACCCTGAAAGTCAAGTGAGGAGGATCTCAACATGTCTTCTAAGGTTTGAATAGTTTGTTCTGATTGTCCATCTTTTTGGGGGTGTTAGGCAGTTCTCAAATGAAGTTCAGTATCCAAGGATTTTTGAAGACTATTCCAGAATCTTGAAGTAAAACGAGGATCACGATCAGAAACAATTGATAGGGGTACTCCATGAAGTCTCACAACATCATTAATATATAGAATTTCTAGCCGTTCAAGTGGTAAATCTTCCCTTATAGCAAGAAAATGTGCTGACTTGGTAAGACGATCAACAATGACACATATTACATCGTTCCTTCTAGGAGTATTTGGTAGCCCCCTGACAAGGTCCATCATAATATTTTACCATTTCCACTCCGGTATGGGAAGAGGTTGCATGAATCCTCCAGGCTGTTGCCTTTCAGATTTCACTTGTTGACAAACCATACATCTTGACACAAAATCAGCAATCTCTCTCTTCATGTTGTCCCACCAAAAATGTTCTTTAAAATCTCTATACATTTTGGTGCTCCCAGGTCGTACAGAGAAATTAGAACTATGAGCATCATCCAGCAATTCCCTTTTTAGATCAGGTATATCGAGAACACAAAGTCGCTTCCCAAATTTCAAAATTCCTTCTTCATACACAAAGTCTCTCAATCTCCCATCATTCACAGCTTTAATCTTCTTTTGAAATTCTTCATCATCGTTCTGATATTCTTAATCCTTTTTAGTAAAGATGATTTGGAATCCATTTGAAAAAGCATTGATGTTTAACCTTCCCAGGTTATTCCCATGTACATCTTCACTAGATCCATGAAAATTCGATCACTTTCAATTCTCATATTGTTCCAAACTCCATGATATTTTCTGCTCAATGCATCTGCCACCTTGTTTTCCTTCCCCGGGTGGTAGTGTATCGTGCAATCATAATCCTTGGGTAATTCAAGCCATATCCTTTGCCTCATGTTGAGTTCCTTTTGTGAGAAAATATACTTCAAACTCTTGTGATTAGTATAAATCTCAAATTTCTCACCATAAAGGTAGTGCCTCCATATCTTCAAAGCAAAGATCACAGCTGATAACTCGAGATCATGAGTAGAATAGTTTTGTTCATGAATTTTCAACTGTCGTGATGCATAGGCAATAACCCTATCATTCTGCATAAGGACACAACCAAGTCCTTTTTTCGATGCATCACTATAAATAACGAACCCATCATTCCCCGATGGTAGAGTCAAATAGGATCATTGACTAATCGTCTCCTGAATTCTTAGAAACATTCTTCACGCTCTTTTTCCAAACAAATTTAACCCCTTTATCTCTGAGCTTCATTAATGGGTTATCCAATCGGGCAAAATTCTGGATGAAACGTTGATAATAACCTGCCAGACCCATAAAACTACGTACCTCAGTTATACTCGTCGGAGCAGTAAATTCTTGGATTTCCATGGTCTTAGAAGGATCAACAGAAATTCCATCCTTAGAGACAATATGGCCAAGAAAAGAAATCTCCTGAAGCCAGAATTCACACTTGCTAAACTTCCCATATAATTCATGTCTTCTCAGAGTCTTCAGGATAATCCACAAGTGATTTTCATGATCTTCATAGCTTTTGGAGTATACCATGATATCATCAATAAATACCATCACAAATTCATCGAGATATTCCTTGAAAACTCTATTCATCATATACATGAATAAAGAGGGTGCATTAGTCAATCCAAAAGGCATTACTCTAAACTCGTAATTCCCGTACCTGGTTCGAAATGCTGACTTCGGAATGTCTTCCTTCTTCACACACAACTGATGGTATCCAGATCGAAGTTCAATCTTTGAAAAGTATTTTTCTCCATGAAGTTGGTCAAATAAATCATCAATGTGAGGTAGGGGATACATGTTCTTTGTTGTTATAGCATTGATCTCCCTGTAGTCGATACATAACCTCATAGATCCATCTTTCTGTTTAACAAATAGAACATGGACTCCCCATGGAGAAAAACTAGGGAGAATAAATCCCTTATCACTCAATTCCTCTAGTTTTTTCTTTAGTTCAACTAATTCTATAGTGGACATTATATAAGGGGACTTTGATATAGGCCTTGATCCAGGAATTAAATCAATGGAAAAGTCAACTTCTCATTCTAGAGGATTTCCAGATAAATCTTCCGGAAACACATCTACATATTCTTTCACAATAGGTACATCCTCGATTTGAACATTACATTCCTCACCCACAGTAATTTCATTCTCTTCCACCCCAATAATTGAATTTAGTTGAGCTACTGGGGGTTGATTTATATAAGAATTAGGTGGCGACGATTCTTCTCTAATGATAAGGTGTTCCTTATCATCATCATCAAGAATCGTAACCTCTTTTTTCGTACAATAAATCATTGTATCATGGTCCGAAATCCAATCCATATTGAGGATTATATCAAATCCAATCATAGGAATGACGATGAGATTAGAAAATATAGAACATTTATGTGCTCTAATGGGGACTGATTCACAAAACATTGTTGCAATGATACATCCCTTAGGAGTTTTAACTGACAACTCCCTTGATAAATCAAATTGGAAATATCTAATTTTCTTAGCAAACTGGGAAGATATGAAACAATGTGACGATCCTGAATCAAATAATGCATTTGATAATCTTGAGGAAACCATTAAATTACCTGCCACCACGTCTTTTGGAGCTTCTACCTTAGTAGTAGTGATAGCATAAGCTTGGACTGGATCCCTTGGCCTTTTCTAAGGTAAGTTCCCCTGACACTTAGGACATTCATTGGCATAATGTTCGATCTCCCTGCAATTGTAGCATTGGGCATCGGTAGCTTCCTTATTCCCCTTGCAATCACGAGCTTTGTGGCCTTTTTCACCACACTTGTAACAGACTCCCATTCCTTTTAAGCAAGTACCGGGGTGTTTCTTCCCACATTTACTATAGGATGGATATTCAACTTTTCCCTTCTTCCCTTTATTTCCATTCCCAGATTGACCAGCATATCTTTTCTTCTCTTACTTTGCTTTAAAATCATATGACTTAGAGAATTCTTTCTCTGTCTTGATAGCACATGAGACAATGTCTTCGTAAGATGAGAAGGATTGTGAGACTAATGCTCGACAAAGAAATGGTTTTAACCCATCAAAAAATGAACAATCTTACTTCTTGGGTTACGTATATAATCTCTAGCATAGCATTCTAACCTTGTAAAGTTAGCCTCATATATTGCGACATTCTTATCCTCCTTTTGTCTCAGACTCCAAAATTATCTTTCCATATCTGCTCGATGGTCACGAGGAAAGTATTTTTCTAAAAAAAGATCTTTGAACTCCCTCCATTACATATTTTATACTTCACCATCTTCCTTCATGTTTTGAATCAATGACCACCATTTATTATCATCTCTAGTGAGGCGGTAAGCTGCCATGATAACTTTTTCCCTTTCTCTACTTCCCAAAGCATGAAATATTTTCTCCAGGGAACTTATCCATTGCTCAGTTACCAATGGATTTGTATTACCATTGAATTTTGGTGGTTGTTGCCTCATAAAGTGATCTCACATTGATCCTCCACGCTACGGATAAGGGTGCTCCATACGGGTAAGGTTATTATTCATAACCTGAGTGAGTTGTCTCAGTATGGTGATTAGATGATCGGCACCAGTTGCATCACCAGCTCTACTATAATTATCTTGAGCAGGAGGGAAATCCCTACATGGAGTGTGTGCATTGATACAGCTTCCATTTCTTCCACTAGTCACCATTTCTAAACAATGGGATAAACTAGATCAATTTATGAATCAAAATACATAATTCCATACTTATAAAACAGTTAACATAAATTGAACTATTTATGGATATAATCCATAATCATAAAAATGTTTTCTTTGAGAAAGTATATACCCATAAACCCTTCATATTGATTTGTAAAGAAAATGAGAGTTATCCTATGCATATCCCCAGGGAGTGTCGTAACCAAGAGTGCCGCAAGGCCCATTGTTGTGCACCAGTTCCCGTTCGAGTCCAGCTCAAAGCGGTGTTTTCAGGTTTTACCCCTAGGTACATCTATGCCAAAGACACCTCTACCTGCTCATATCCAGAAATGGATGTATTTCTAGGAAAACTCAAAAAATCTCTACAATTCCAAAATTCTAGGATGTTCTTCTATACTAATCCTCAATGTTCATCTTAGGTCTACGTGCTATAATCAGATTTTATCTAAATCTAGCTTCCAAGGTTTGTACTAAACTTCCTCTGAGACCAATTGTAACGCCCCGACCCAAGTTACCTAGTGTCGGTGCATTATTTCATAACATTGGCATGATCACAAGAAAGATCAAATCTCGAAATACCGATCAGTTTAGTAGCCTTGGAGACACTAGATATATCCATAAAGTATTACATTACATCATAAAATAAAAAATACAAAAAATATAGTCTCCATAGTCCACACTTTTATCCCCTCATACTATCCCGGTAGGTTATTCATAAATTACTTCTTCACATCCTAGGAAAAATAAAACATAGAAAATGGGTGAGCTCAAATGCCCAGTAAGGATAACAATATAGCAGAAACTTTCATAAATAAGAATAAACATTTAAGGCAATGTATAACTAAAACAAATGCCTTTTAAACTAGAACTTCAACATAGTATGGAAAAAATAAAATTAAATAATGCCATTTACATATTCACATGTATATTCTACTAATCGAATAATCACATGAAATATCAATAACCACATTCATAATGATGGAACGCATAATGGTAGACTATCATAACCACATATCCAAGGCCTCGTGCCAAGACTACAAATAAGATTTTTTCAAGGCCTTGTTCCAAGACACTAGTTTGTCTCATGATACCTACCGATGCATCGAGGAGCTATAGCGGGCTCCACCCGTCACATATTAAGTAAAATGCAATCCCATATGAAAATGTTTAAACAGAACATAATCATTCGTATTAAAACTAGCATACAAAATGTAAATACTTCATCCATAAACCATAAATGGTATAAAAATAACACATCCACATCCATACATATCACAAAACCTTCAATACCATATGGATGATTTTTATCATAATAAATCAACTTCAAATAAGCTTAAATTCATCAAAGGATGTTGACATAGATGAAATCAAAACTCTTTTTAGAGAAATATCTCTTTCTATTTTGAAATCATTTAAGAGTCTTATATTTATAAAATAAAACCTTTTCTTTGAGAATATTATTATAAGCTTGTAAGGGAAGCTTCGACGATTTTATAATGGAGGAAAATAGCCGCACCAGCCGTATATGTTAAAAATACATTCTTACCTTAATTCTGTCAAAATGGTTAAAAATGACCTTGTTTGGAAAAAGACGGAAATATTTCTTTATAAACCACTTATAAAAGTCAAAAAGGGTATAAATTAATTTAACCCATATTCTAGTAAATAGTAAAAATGTTTTGAAATACATTTTTAAGAATCATGGATGTGGATGATAAAGAATTCCTAGTAGATTATTAAGTATAAACAAACTCGGATAATGAAGAGATTGTGAAATAAACCCTTAGCTTGTACTTTTCCTTAGTTAAGGGTAGGTTAACCTCCTGTATAATGGTGAAATAATTTTTATTAAATTATACAAGAATCATATATATTAATATGATATCATATATGATCTTTTAACATTGATTTGTTAATAATATCATAGTATTATCGTTGTTTCGGGTGTGAACTTACTCGTTTTCTTTTATATGTTTTGTTACGTAAGACGTGATTTTCATGGATAGGTTTTATATTAATCATATATAGATTTATTTCACGTCCTTAGATACTATTATTAATCATCATTTGAGAATTATAATTGAATGGATACGATGGAGAATGAATCTCATCGCGTTCGTGGAGACGGTAGTCCGTACGTACGCACGAGCGACAATATCATTCATTTGATATTAAAATCATATATAATTGGATGGTATATCATAGAATCATTATCATGTTATATTTATTATTTTCATGAATTACACATCATTATTATACCCATCCAAATAATAATTTATTGAATAACAATTACACCACGACGTGGAGACGGTAAGTCGTACGTACGCACGTATGGTGACATGTAATTCAAAGGATGGATAGAATAATGAATATGGTTGTACCATATTTATAATAATATTACAATATATAGGAGATACTGGATTCATTATTTTATAATGGGAATAACAAAGAAAGAAGAATTTGAAGAAGAAATGAAATTGAAAAAGGGTGGTGAAAACATTACCTCTTCTTCAGGTTCTTCCTTTTGATTTGATCAAAAGGGCTCCATAGGTTGGCTTTCGGATCAAACTAATGCCTCTAGGATGAAGTGAGGGAAGTTTAGAGAGTATTGGGGCAGAGTTTGGCCGAGCCAAATGGCTTTGAAGGTGTGAATTAATGATAAGGGGAGTTCCCTTTTATAAGAGGGGTGAGGGGCACCTTTGGAAAAGCTAGAAATATTATTTTATAATAAATTTATATTCGGTTTCTAATGGCTTCAAAGTGGATTATTTAAATTTTAATTTGGGTATGGGTCGAAAACCAGTCAACCAATAGAATATAGATAGGTCTGGGTCATTATATTAACCTTATCGTTTAGTTTTAACTTTTAGTTAAATAGTTTGACACTTACCATGTCACTTTGTATTTTTATATTATATACTTAATAAACTTACTATATACCTCCAAGAGACCCCCAAGTGGTCCATTAATGATACAAATTTCATGATATAAGTCTCCTTGCCGAACCTTAGATTTTTAAGAATTGAATATCAATTAATAATATAATATTTGTTTTAAAAACTCTTTTATATCAATTTTGACACTATTTGGAAATTTGATTTTTGTGAAAATTATAATAGAACAATTACTTTGAAAAAAGTTAATTAAATCATTCCTAACATGTCATATGTACCTATAAAATTAGTGTAATTCAATAAAAGTCTCAAATTATATTTATTTTGGTATATATAATATGAATTATTTTAATTTTTCACTATTATGGTAATTACTGCATCATCATTGTGTCATAAATAAATTAAATTATATAATGTCTAAAAAATATAAATAAAATATAATTATGTATAAAATATTTTTAGATTTCTAATTAATATTTATAATCGAATTTATCTTACGTGTAACCCTATATTAGAAATGTTTTAGTAAATAAACATTGATTTTAACTCTTTTACCTATTCTTTGAATTAAATAATAATAAATTTCCTAATCTAATCCAAGTGGACCTAAATGATAATATTTTATTTCTAAGGTTGTTTTTGGTCGAGATACACTTGTCCAATAGAATTAGGAAATGTTTTAGGGTTATATTAATATCATTTTTACCCTTAATTACCCTATTTACTATTAACCATGGTAAATAAAATTAAAAAGTTACTATTAACCAAAAATTATTTTCATCTCAATGAACCACATTTTAGTCCATGATATTAACCATGTCTCTCAGATTTTATAAATTCCACTCACAGAAGCGGTAAAATTAAGTTTAATGAAAAATTTCAGTTTTTAACTACCACTTAGTGGTTTCACTATGCATCAAAAAATGAAGTTTTTCAGAAAAATACCAAAAATTCACACTAGGCTAATTTCGATATTCTGAATCCAAAAATGAAGTCCATTTTGAAAAATAAAATTTATAAATTTCTAAAAGTGTGTATTACTATTCATAATAACTAGTTTGATTGGTTGTGATGTGTTAGAACTAGATGCTGCATACAACACACGATATTGCATTATTCAAAGAGAAGCGTACCATAGAAGCTTGGGGTGTTACAAGGTATGAAATGAAGACCAATGGAGTTTGAGGATAGAGATCACATTTTCCTTCAAGTCTCACTCCGACAAGGATTTCATTGATTTGGCCGAGGCAGTAAGATATCTCTGAGGTTCATTAGACCATTTCAGAACCTAAGCAGTGTTGGAGAAGTGGTGTACTAGATATATATTACTCCACAGATGCACCAGGTGCATTATGTTTTCCAAATTTCATAGCTTAGGAGGTGCATGCTTAATCCATCACACATCATCGACTGGGGAGATCTAGATGTTGACGATGGTGTGAAGTTTGCAGAGTTCCTAGTGGAGATAGAGGAACGATAAAATCGGGACTTCCATGGGCATTCGATTGCTCTAGTGTGTGTTCTGTGGCATCATGATAATCTCTAGGAGAGAACCTGGGACCAGGAGGCTCAGATTCATTCTCAGCACGCCCATTTATTTGATTCGTTTTTGTTTTAGCATTCAGGGACATAAATCTTTAAGGTGGGGAGAATGTAACGTCTTTGAAATAAAGTGTAAATTATTTTCGAATTATATTGAATTATTCTGAGACCACACACTTTGACAACACAAGATTTCAAGGCCCAGTGATCCCAGACCGGAATTTTGATGTTTTATTAGTTCACTAAAGTAAATGTTCATGTGGGTTTTTCTAACTTTTGAACCAGAGCTCAGATAAAAAATACGATCACACTGTTGAACTCAGAATGCCAGGATTCTCCTAGAAAGGACTTGTCTTTGGCCGACAAGGGCTGAATGGAAAAGTTAATTTTCATACTTTTTGGAAAATAATAAAATAACTTTAAAAAGTTATTTTAGTTTTTTCTCATCCGTTGAGTGGTGGATGATGACGCTGTAGTGCAGTGAAGTGAAACATTGATGATGATAATTAATGTATCATTAAATCGTAATGTAATGATGCTTTAATGATAGGTAATAGTGTAACGGCGCGACGTCACAACATAACAAAATCACATAGATATGTTTTCCATTTTATTTTGGATGTTGCATTGGTGGAGATGGGAATTAAACATTGAGGATTCTGTAATGAAAATCCAACAAAATTCCTCTTCAATGAAGAATGAATAATTCGGAGGAACATCAAACATCTTTGACGCACTTCGAATAACAGAGTCGGAAGCGATAAATGATGTCGACGTCTTGAAACCTAGAGGATGTAAAGTTGTGGAAACCAAAGTCAAAGAGTTAGGGTTATATTATTTTAAAGTTCTTCCCCATTCATTGTTTTGAAAAATAATAAATGGGGATCAACCCAAAAATAGGTTGACCTTGGGATCATGCATCTTAGTGGGATGGTAACAATATTTAAGATTTCTCAATTTGTGATTCAAACATCACTTGTGTTGGTTCAACTAAAACCACCTGGTCCATTCCCAACCTTAATACTCTAACACGGATGGTGTGTGTCGACAAAAACAGGGCTGGATCACCTCCTCCAGGGGAATTTTTTGTGGTTTCACCCTAAATGTGGGGAAAAGATGATTCTGGGACATTTGTAGTGAGGAGGACATTTCCCGAAGAGTGCAATGTGCCATGAAGAAAGGACCACCAGAGCGTGTTAGCTGGTCCGCTAAACAATCTGCTAGCGCACTGATGCCGGCTACGCAACCGTGGCCCGTGGTGGTAGCCACATGCCGAGGTGGCATCATGCTCATAGGTAGGAGGTCGTAGCTGGCAGGCTGCGATAGTAGTGGTGAGATGTGGTGCCAGGTAGGCGCCGCGTGGAGGGATGACTCGCATTCGGACCATCCGAGTGGTTGGTGAGCTGCAGTCCCTCAATCTTGGATGGAGGTCCCCACTCATCCATGGGGAATCTAAGGCCAGACACAGGAGCAGGCTATGTCCTGGATAGATGGCCCACAACCAGCCACCCATATGGATGGGCTTCGAGCAGGCGGGCTGTGCCCCCAAAAAATGTTCCAATCCCACATCCAGTGGGCTAGACCCTCATCGGTGGGCCAAACATGCACTCAACGGGCTAGAAATTCACCGGTAGGCTGGACTCGCACCCTTCGGGTTTGGATAAACTAGATCGGGTAACCGGGTGACCCGGCAAGCAAGATCCTCATCCAAAAAAGGCAGGTTCCAGTGAGGCCCATTGGGCCTCACCCACTGTCTAGGATGAACCAGACCAACCAAGACCTGAACTGAGTCAGGTCGGGTTGGTTAATTTAAACTATGGTATGTGGGACCCCCATGCCGGGTTGGTTGGGTCAGTCAGACCAGGTCAGACTGGGCCCAGACGTAACCTTCCCTTGTTTACTAAAACAGTCATATCTTACAAAACAAACATCCAATTGATGATCAGTTTGTAGTGTTCGGCACCTTTCTATGAGGAAGATATTTTCGAATGATATATGGTGACTTTAATGGAATTTTATATGTGACTAATGGCTTGAGGAGTTATTCTACTAAGCGAGCTATGTATGGAACCCTTTGGTTGCTTGAGACATGAAGACTTCTGATTATCAACTCCGTGTGACTCGATGAAGATCCAATGGGAAGAGGATCTTTGTAAACTAGAATACCCTTGGTAGGGAGTATCACTTTGTGACCCGGCAGACCCTCGGTACTCGATAGGAGGATTACCTCTATATGGTCTTGGTGGGAAGCAGCTATGTGTGACCCAGCAGACCCATGATGGGTAGTGGATCTCTGTAACCCAGCATACCCATAGTAATCATCAGGGATGAGTACCAAAAAAGTCCAATGTTAGTGGCAAGAATCTTATGTGTTACCCATATGACCCACTGTACTCGATAGAGGAGGATTTCTCCACCAGGCGAGGTGTTCGATGGTGTGACTGATGTTTCTAATATGACCACCCTAAAAGCATACCTGGTGTGAGATGTATTGTGCTTCAATCTGTACTTGAGGGTTGATGTGTGGACTTTACTTTTTGTTTTGGGGTCCTTAATGTGTGTATTGTTACTCACCCCTGTATGGGCTCCGTCCACTCATGTTGTATCTCGTTCCGGGGGTCGTCATTTCGATAGTGTCTATGGTCGACCGGGCCCCAGAGGTGCTTTGTGAGACAGGACTGACAGACACTATGAAGGTGGACATGGTGGCCCAAGACCAAGAGGTACCCAGTAGGACAAGGTGGACATGATGTACTAATTTGGCTCCTAGTATCTACACTATTCTTATGATCAGGTGGGGTTTTCCACTTATGGAAATCAGAGTTCCTTTTGTACATTGCAATTTTTAGTTCTTTTGTAGGGTATGTTTTCTGCCCCGCTTATATTTATTCTACTTGTACTCAGATTTATTTTAGTGATACTTTTCTCCTTTTTAGTGTGTGGGAAATGGTTAGGTGAGTGTGTGCATATATGTACTCTAGAAAATACCACCCACATGCAGGTTGACTCCTTCAGCGCTATTCGTCAGTCCCTGGCCTTCGAGATGTGGGTTTGGGGTAGTCACGACATGGTCCCAAGGGGACGGTTCGTTACAGGTTTACCCATGTTTCAACAAAAAAAGTCATAAAAAACAAAAAAAACAATAATGGATGGATAATGGCCTTATAATGTCCAGAAAATTGGTTTTGGAAATGTTTCTAGGACGTTTTGTTTCTTAAATTTTATGGTTTAGTACCTTATTACCATAATTTTTATCTTGATCATTGTAATTAATTTTAATCACTTTAAATAATATTTTTGGATAAAAAATATTGAACATATAAGACATTAAAAATTATTTTGATTCCAAATATGAAATCCATTTTTCTAAATCCTAATAATAGATGTGTTATAAATTAATTTAAAATTAAACCCACTTAAAGGGACAATACTGCAGTTTTTAAAAGTAAAAAAGATCAAAATTTTGCTATGTTTTTTTATCCAATTTCAATATGAAACTGTTTCTAATGACCTTAAATAGATTAATTGATAAAAATATTAACTAATTAATATTTTAAACAAATTTAAAAAATAATATATCCTTATAAATAAATGATATGAAAAAATAGTTTTGAATTAAAATCCATGGTTTGTATATACTCATTAAAAATGAAACTTTACTGAAAAATACCAAAAATTTATCCTATCCTAATTTTTATGTTTATAATTTGAATATGAAGTTTATTTTGACATATTAAATAAATTAAAGTTCAGAAAATTGGATTGATAATGGATTTTCCATTAAACGACAGCAAAACTACATTTATAAATAATATAAGATAATATTCAAAAAAACTAGTTTTATTCGTATGTTATGTATATCAAATATATTTTATTATTATAAAAAATATTTTATTAATTATATAAAATATATATATCACTAATATCATTTAGTAATTTTAATTATTTTAATTTATTAGGTTAAAATAGTGTAATGAACACAAAACTAATAATATTTCTCTTTATATTCAATCAGTTTTCATATTAATTTCTAATTAATTGGTTACCTATGATATCATCTTAAATTTGGGTAAACCATATATTTTAAATAATTAGATAATACTCTTTATATAATATAATTTAAGGAATAAGATATAATTTATTATATTAAATAATATCATTTTAATGATATACTATTGTTCGATAAACCTCAGTCTTGCATTTACAAAAGCCATCGATGAATGTCATTATTGTGTGTCATACAAACTAACATTGGTGTTATGTGTAGAGAAAGGTAAAATTTTTGTTCGGTGAAGTGCATGATTAAATTTATGTTGTGCATAATGTAAGATAAACGTATAAAATAAAGAATCTTTAATGTTGCATGAATTATAAAATAAAAAAATGATTAGATTAATTAAAAAAATAAATAATTCAAAAAATCTCGGTGTGTTACAGAGGGAAGACCATATAAAAATAACCATCTAGAGAAATATATACAAGGTAAGAATATTTTCCTTCACTATAGGAATGATAGAGATGTGGACTATATAGTGTGCCATAAACCATCAAGAATACCACAATGATGCAAAAGACCATAC
Organism: Viscum album; assembly: GCA_963277665.1. Taxonomy (NCBI): domain Eukaryota; kingdom Viridiplantae; phylum Streptophyta; class Magnoliopsida; order Santalales; family Viscaceae; genus Viscum; species Viscum album. Next base: position 42,651,304 of record OY728128.1, read on the forward strand.
AAAATCATGAAAATGTGGAAGGTGAGGAATGGGAAATAGGAACATGACATAGATTTTAAGAAAAACATAAACTAAAAAAAATAAGAAATCTAGATCTATGCAATCATGTTGAATATATGGCCAGAAGTACACCCAGGGTGAGCCCGTGGGCCACACCCACAAACTATGTCATTCCCAAAATCTTAATGCTCTACACAAATGGAAAGACCAGTAAGAAATCAAACTAAGAGGCCCCCAAAAGGAAGAAAATATTCATAATAATAAAAATAGGACTTTTAAAAAAAGATTTTAATTTTAAAACAAAATTTATAATTTTTTGTAAAATTCAACTTGAGAAACTTCTAAAACCAATATAATATGGCATAGATTTTTTTTGACGTCAACGAATTTGATAAATTCCATAAGATCATGTGAATTTGATGGAATTGGTGAACTTGTATCTTAACTTGAATATTTTAAGTGGACTAATGCCAAATTCATTGGAAAAACATTAAAAAATAATCTACCGCATGAATATATATCCTTCAGGTTATTTTCCCACTATAGATTATATTTTACTACTTTATATTTTTATTTTTTATTTTTTTATTTAACCTTTATTGAGTTTTTTTGGTTCTCACTTCTTCTTATTTTGGCCTATTGATGGGTAAACTTGTGAACTAAATTGGTTTTTTCATCTTTGTTAGTTATTTTGTTAGGGGTCATGGTGGATTGGAAGTAGTAAGAACCAAAAAACATAAGAAAAAACTATGAATTATGCTCTCAAAAGTTGAATATTATAGAAATAGAAACATAAATGATAAATTAATTAAGAAAAAAATATTTACGTGATTGAGTCCATTTGGAGCCTACGAGCGCAACAAGAACACCACCCGAATAATATTTATTATTAATTATCAAAAGAAGAAGAACCATATTTATAGAGTTTGGATTAACACTTGAAAATGATAGAAACTAAAGCTTTGAAAACTTAAAGACACAATATAATGAAATGAAGATTAATTTAGAACGTATATTTCTAAACATGGAAGGTCTGACCATCTTGTTCTATAGGTCAAAAAATTTCTATGAATATGTTGTTACATTGGTAAAACACATTTGGGGATGATATTTTTGGGATTAAATTGGATTCATTTAGATCTGAATCTTGTCTACACTTCTTCTATTGGAAGGGTGACATTGATTAATCCACCACAAATTGTACACTATGGGTGTACATATAGGATTAAAGGCAAAAGTGTTTCAATCTTATAAGGAAGATGAATACTTTGGTGGCAAGGAATTTTCATAACCAAAGAGAAGATTATAAAACCCATTTATGTGGAGATGAATAATTTTTTAAAAAATTAAGCAATGAAATTGGAAATGGCTCACCAAATCCTCTAAAACCCATAACACCAAAAAAGGTTTCATTCAGTCCCCACAAGGCATGATGTAGAGCCAAATAGAAACCAAAAATGGTGTACACAATCACCCATTAAAAGGGGACAGTAGATATCTATATGGAAACACTAATGATCATTGATCAGGAAACACAGTGGCACATGTTGATGAGGAAAAAGATACTCAGATAACTCAATAGGGTCATTGTATTGGGGATGAGCTAGTGTACCAATTCAAATGACGATATGTGAATGAAGCAATCCAGAAGAAATCCCAAAAAATTAAATTTTAGAAGATTGAATTAAATCTACAATTTATCATGGATGAATTAACAAAAATATAAATAGAAGTATAATTACATATCAATAGTCAATATAAAAACAAATGATGGACTAATTTTACACATTTCCAACATTTTCAATAGTAAAATGATAATGTTCTTGCATATAAGGTTATTGAATTAGAAAAAATTCATCCAATCTATGGAATATTTAAATTAAATAATACAATATATTTAATAAAACTATCCTCCAAGTTATCAGTAGTGTGTATCCTATTGATTCCACAGTTCCAGGATCTATAATTTGTTTAATAAAATGTTTCCCAATGTTTATATGATTCCATTTACCATAGAAATATAAATAATTATATAAATTTGGGGCAGTTTGATTATCACTATAAATGTTAATAACAAAATTAAAAATATTTAGATTAATAGAAAAGTCTTTAATACACAAGGCTTATTCAAAAGCCTTAGTCAAGGCCATGTACTCACATTAAATGGATTAAAGGGAAACCACAGACTCTATGTTTCATTTTTATGAAATTGGGCCTCCATATAAAGTGGAAACATATCCCTTGAATGATTTTATAGTGTCAATAGTTATTTATTATCTATCATCTAAAAATTGAAGTATTAATTTAGAAGTATCTTCATTTTTCCCATAAAATATTGAATAATTATAACTACAAGAAAACTATCAAAGTATCCATTTTAGGTTATTCCAATGTGGATTCCCTAGAGTGGAAATAAATTTTCTAATGGTGTAAATTCAAAATGAAATTTCACAAATATTGTATATCATTCTATACCTGATGCTTCTAACTATATTAACATATTGTATTTTAGAAATATAATGAATATCATTAAGAGGTATAGGTTTTTGGGTCAATGAAAATTTAATGTGTTTTCTAAAAGGGTCACTAACAAGTTTTAGATATTCAATGTGGTATCTTTTGAGAATATTTGAAACATAAGAATGTTGTAAAAAATAAAATAGTTTATTAGGCCAACCAACAATTATTCCCACACCTAAAATCATCTTAGACACCCCTAAGTCCTTCATTTCTAACATTAATTTTTATTTAAATTTTAAAGAATCAATGAGACTTTTTTTAAGAAAAATATGATCATATCATTCAAATTTAGTAGAATATAGTTCATGTTGTTTTTAATTTTTTTAAAATATTCATAGGCATCATATTGGATCCTTGTACAATGGTTATCAAGAATAAATGAATCATTTTTTTTATAAAATTTCCCTGATGATTATTTTGAACCATAAAATGAATTATTTAAAAGGAAAACATGGTTATATTTGAATTCTCAAGAATAATAATCCGGATTATTTGTGTATGGTTTCTCATTAAAATCCCTAGTTTGAAAGGTATTTCAAAAATTAAATTGTTCAATATACACGTCACTATAAGTAGAAAAATCTAGTGGCATCCCAATTGATGAATGCATACCAATTGGGGGGGAAATATTTCAAAATAATCAATTACATATAATTTAAGGAAAACCTTAGAAACTAACCATCCATTAAACATTATTTTATTTTATATTGTTTTATCTTCCATGCTTTTATAAATCCACCTATATCCAATTATACTAGAATTATTTTACTTATTTATAATATACCAAATGCGGTTTTTTCTTAAGGAATGAATTACTTTATCAATGTAAAAGACCCACTATTTTGATTCTTATTAATTTATATAATTATTATTGGCTTTAATTTCATCATCAATAAGATCATGAAAAAAATATAAGTCATAAGATTCCATATAATATTGGATAAACCTAGAATGTGGTCTTGGGACACTCTTAACCCTATCATGGATTAATTGTAAATTTTTACTGTGGGAAGGAGATTTAGAATCCAACTTTAAATCATATATTCAGATTGAATCATTTAAGATGTAGATTTTAGATTAGGTGTATTGGGATGGATAGTATCCTCCAACATAGATGGAGGCTTATTTTTAATACCCTTATTAGGGGAAAAATTATTACTATCAACTGAGATAGAAATGGATTTAAGAGAACATGAATATTATAACACCTCATCCCTAGTAATAATGATCATTTGGTAATTTGGTTTATAAATATAATTTTTTTTAACTTTTGACACTCTCAGGATACCCTAAAAAGATACATTTAAGGGCTCTGGGTTCAAGATTATCATTTTTTACATGTGCATAAGTAGTATATTCAAACTCTATTTAGGGATTATTATAGGTATGTTTACCATTCTAATGTTCTTCTGGGGGTTTAATGTGATTTGTTGAAAAATTCACCTATTTAAAATGTAAAATTCAGTTCTAAAAGCATCTACCCAAAAAAAATTTGGGATAACCAAGAATGAATGCATGCTTCGAACTATTTCTAAATCATTTTTATTAATTGTTAATTATAGACCATTCTATTGGGGGATTTCCCTAATAGTTTATTTTCTTGTAATACCTTCAAATTTATAGTGATGAATAAATTCAATGGATAAAAAATCTATGTAATTATATATTCTCAGGGTTTTGATCTTATTCCCAACATGATTTTCAACAAGTATTTTCTATGTTTTAATGTTCTGAAAAATAACATATTTGTTTTTTAAAATATATATTCAAACCTATATTGAGTATTCATCTATAAATATTAAAATGTATGAGCCTACACCGTGGCAGGTAGTCCTATATGGTCCTCATAGTTTAGAATTAATATACTCTACGAGGGATGCATCCTTAAAATCATACATATTTAAGGTGGATCTGTTTTCCTTACCAATTACAGAATCATCACAAAGTCCAAGGTTTATTGGTGTGAAGTCACTCAATAGACCTTGTTTTTTGAGTTCTTTGAGAACCTTGGAGATTACTTTCTCCAATATCTTATGTCATAATAGATTATTATTAGTATTAGTGGTATTAACACTACCCAACTATCTTGAATGAGACATTCTATTTAAAACATATATCCCATTAATGAGATGAACCTTTATGATAATTCTAGTGTCATTAGAGATTTATAGACCCTATCTCAGACCTAAAAGGGTACCCCTTTTGGTATATAATCCCTAAGGTAATCATATTTCCTTAGAGGATGGGGGCCCACCTAACATCAAGAAATGAGATGATGGAGTTTTAATCATGTTATATTAAAACAGAACCACTTCACTCTACCCAACATATCTTATTATTCTCTAAGAGGACATCTATTTCTACTAATTATACCAATTCTTGAAATGAATCAATAAATTTGAACATGTGGAATGGGCTTCCTGATTCAAGGAACTATTTATAATTGATAGAATGTATGGACACATTTAACGCATCATTTTTTTCATAAAAAAATTCACATGAAGGGAACAGTTTGTGGGTTGTTTATTTTTACATTATTGTTTAAGCTTCCTACACTCAGGCTTAGAGTTCCAAGGTTTACGAAAATGAAATAATACAATTTTTCTTTCCCTATAATTAGAACTAGGTTTGGGTTGCTTATTCTTCTTGACATTAACATTATTGAACTATTTCTTTTTAAATTTATTCTACAATCTACCCCCTAGTAAAAAACCTTTTACCTATCATTTTATTATTAGTTTGGAGTGTAATTATTTTGATATAAGTGAATACTTAACATATTTATGTTTTAAGGTGCCTCAATCATCATCATGGTTTCCACTAGTTTTTTTGTCATTATCTCATGAAATTAGAAGGATTATTTATTGATCTTTATCATCAATATTTACCATTATGTTCCCTTGATCTGACATAACATTGTTAAATTCATCTAAATGGTCTTTAATTGATTTATTGAGTTTCATTTTAAATTTGAAAAAGTGGTATTTTTTATAAATACTTCTTACTAGAGAAGATTTCATGTAAAAATTTCTAGTATAATCCATATACTAGAAGCAGTAGATTCATAGGAAACTTCCCTAAGAAATTTATTTACTAAAGAAATAAAAATATAATTATGTGGATTAATTAAGACATCAAGGGGAAAATATTGATATTTTTTAGAGGCTTGTATAATTTTAGATATAGATATAATTGGTTTCATAGGCCTGAAGGGGGAATCAATTATTTCTTACTGAACAAGTACGGTTCTCATATTAATTATATATAAATTAAAGTCATTGTCTCCATATAATTTATTAATTTCATACCTACTTATTGACTTGTTTTACCAAGTTATTTGATACCAAGCTCTTAAACAATATTTTAAGCGTACACACACAATAACCATCTGATATAACTAGGTATTCATTGTATTCAAACATGATTTTAAATTAAAATGAATTATTGTTATTCTATTGGATTTAATCAAAAATAGTGACGAATAAAGGAAAATTGATATTAGGATCATGTGTGTAAAATAAAAAGAATAAAAATCTAAAATAGAGAAACCAATTGAAGAAAAAAATGACAAGAATGGCTCTGATTCATCTTTGTGAGGGGTAAAAGTGGACTTATATTTGTCAAAACACATGAACAATACGAAATGAACTGGTAATTTTTCTCAATGAAGTAAAATATTATATAAATTGAAATATATAAGATATAATATTGAATAAATTAGAAGAGGACATAAGGATTTATATGCCTTGTTCCCTTTGGGTCCTTTGTGATTTGAAATAACACCACCCAACTTCTGAGTATTATTAATGATCAAAAAAAGGATAATAATATTCATAGATTTAAAATTTAAACAAGAAAATTAATGTGACACAAGATTTGAAAACTATTATATACCAAATAATGAAATGGGGATGAAGTTTGAACATACAGTATCAGACATGTATGTTTTGAGAATCCTATTCTCTTGGTGGTGCTACTACTATATTGATGTTTTAACTCTTTTGGAACTCACTGGGGTAGGGATTTCCTGGTTTGGATTGGATTCCATTGGATTTAAATCTTTTCACAATTATTCACTAGGAAGTATTACATCATGTACTCCACCATAGACCATACATGAGTGGTGCACACCAAGGATGGAAGGCACTAGGGATCTGGTGTTATGATGAAGATGATGACTATGGCATCAAAGAATTCTCTAAACCAGTGAGGAGGGCATGAAAAACTAATAGCGAGGAGATGAATTGTTCTCTGAAAAATTAATTGATGGTGGTGGTAGGGGTCCTAGCTCCCCTAACACATTCAATGCCTTGAAAGGGCTCATCCAATCTTTAAGTGCCAAAATGAATAGTCGAATAGAAACCAAAATAGTGTATATGAGCACCCAATAAAAGTGTATGGAAGGGATCATGTGATAATAAGAAATTATCAATGGCTAGGAAACTAGGTGGTGACAATCCATGAGATATAATCCATTTGGATAAGCTAGAAATGCAGATCAAGTGGGGCCGATCTAGTGGCCCAATTCAAATGTAATTGCAGTAATGCAATGGTCTAAAATAAAAAGGACTAGAAATATAAATTTGAGTAAATAAAAGTAAATATATAATTTTTGATGAATTAATTAACCAAAATACTAAGAGAGTAATAATTACATAAGTATTTTCATTAGTAAAACATATAAAAGCATAATTTTAGTGTTTTAAGCATGTAAAATCAATATAAATACTGGATTTTCTTTGGTTTATGAAATTTTATTTATATGACTTCATTTTATTCTTTTCAAGATCATTAAATCTCCATTTATTTTGTAAAAAATGAACCCTTTTATTTTCACAAATTTTGATGTGCGATTCATTCATTTTAGTTTTCTTTTTTTTCCAGTAACAATTTATTATATATCCACATGAAAGGAAACTAAAAGAAATTATCCTCTCAGGAGATATCAAATTTCCTTTGACCTATATTTCAATATAGGTTTTCCTATAAGTGAAAATAAAATTTGTTTTTATGTGCGAAAAGGATTCTTTTTTAGTTCTTCTTTTAAAAATGAATTGAGAAAATTGTGCTGAAAACATGTTAGTATATGGGAATTACAAGATTTAACATTAGAATTCAATGTAGTTTGGCCACATCTGGAATAAATATTTATGATACTCCTATACATATATAAGGGTATTTAAATGAAACAAAATGGCTATATATAGAGTGTAATCACGCATGTCGGAACTATAGAAATTAAGGCTGTCACAACCCATCCCTCGGGGCCCATACCATGAAAACACCTAGCCCTCCTTCTATAGGACATGGTTTGGTGGCTTTCACTAGAAATACGTATCCCTAATACGGGAAGGAATTGCCTTTGAACATGAAAATAGACAGACCAAGAACATGACAAGATGCATACCACGTAGTAAAAATGAAATAGTAAATGTGCATATTGAATGTAAATGGACCGGAATACAAGGCCGACTAAAAGATACTACTATAACATAAAACATCTCCTGAGATCGTCCACCATGTATCCTACCTGAAGGGTAGGTACAACTCATCTCCAAATCTCCTCATGTCAACTAGTCACATCTGTGTACTACCTTGTCCTGGCTCCCTAAAGTCTCAGCCAAGATGCTCGTCATCTGCACAAAATACAACAAGGTGTGGGTGAAGCCCGTGCAAGGTTGATTATAACAATACCCAGTAGGGATTTCGAGACCCCCAAAGGTCTCTCAGAATTTCACAATGGAAAACCAAAAAGCATGATCTCCATCACAATGCACAATGAAAAAAACTCATATCAAACATGGTATACAACTCAGAGTTTATAAATAAATATGATTAATCCTAAGCTATATAATTTTATTATGTTACGATGTTTCCACAATTGAACCACTAAGGGGTTGTTCCATTGTTGATCCACACAGGATTGTATGTCGTTGATCCATAATGGGCTGCTCTATGGCTGGTCCTCATCGGGTGGTGGACATCTGATCCACACAGGGTCACAAGAATGATAATCCACATAGAGTCGCTATGATGTTGATCTAAATAGGGTCTCAATGATTCTGATCCACACGGGATCACTATGATGGTGATCAACATAGGGTCTCTCTTCAATTGAGAGCTGGCCATATGATTCCATTACATAACATGCTTCATTTCAGGAGGATCTTCTCCTCAAGACATCAGTCATATTTCAACTAGTTCAAAGTTACATGATGAAGTAACCTAATGAACTGACATGTCATAAGGGTTATAATGCATCAGACGACATGTAAAATAGACACCCAGTCTGTATGTTATAAGCTTTTTAGTGTCAAGGGCCTATTTGGATTCAGGTACGATCCATCCATGAAAAACTATAACATTATCTGAATCTATTGTGAGGATTCTCAAATGGACCTCCTCATCCTAAGGGTTCGGACGCCATAGACGATTCATTAAGTAGACGTCTGGTTTAGGAGATACACCCATTTACGCATAACTGGGCGGAAAAGGTTTCGGGTCCAGACCAACCCGGCCCGCTATGCCCAGACTGAAGGGGATGAGCTCTGACCTTTTTGTCTGGTCCATTTCTAGCCAAATAGTGCACGGCCTTGGACCTATGGCCATGGGCGAGGCCCGCATGGCTGCGGGTTCGGCCCCACCTACCCGGATGGGTGTGGTCCGTCGGGTCGTCGAATCTCCATGCTCGTTGGCCAGGAGCGTGGGTCTGATCCACTCCTGAAATAGAGAAGAAATTTGAGGCTTCACGGTAGGGTCACCAGTTGGCGTTGCATCTCCCAGCCGGTCCCACTAGACCGGTCATGTGTGGGACTTGTAGACCATGAGTCTTCCCTCCTCTGTAGTTGGATATTGCGACCTTCCTACGCAGCGTGCTTCCTGGTGATAATGTGGTCACAAAGGTCAGCCCCCCTTTCGTTACTTGTGGCTCGTAGCTGTGACCCTTTTCCATGGTGTTCCGTGGTTGTCAACATGGCTAGAGTCTTCCGACCGCCATTGTCCACTGCAACGCCGTCGGGCGCCACCTCTTCTTCACAGCTGGTGGGTGTCGGCCATCTCCTTTTCTAGTCGTTGGCACCGCCACACTGACGAAGCTTCTATGGTCCTCTGGTGAATCTTTGGAGGTCAGTTTCTTCTACCAACTATGATTATGGGCCACCCAGGACACTACCATCACCACGAGGCTCTCAGTTTGGCCTTGCTGCATTGCTGCTCGGTTTCCCAAGAAGATACACAACCAAACCAAGAATGGTGGAGGGCCATGCCTTGTTCTTTCGGCCCGCACCCTCTATTTTATCATTATATCAGGGGAAGAAATAGTAGAATTTAAAATTATTAATTACAAAATGAAACCCCACTACTTTGAGCCCGTTACAAGTCACTATGAACGGGGAGGAGTATCCACATCCAAGGGTGTTGATGAAGGAGGAGAAGGTTCATGTACTCTGGTGCTCATCATCGATTCCTCCAATGGTTGTCGAAGCCTCATTCTAGGTTGGTGGAAGATTCTGTGGCACTTCATGAGAGGTTCCTCTCTTGAGTTCCAAAAACTCATCCCCGAGATTCTTTTAAATATACGAAAGAGAGGATCAATTCACCGAAAAATTAATGAGTTTCATTAATGAATTTAATTAATTAACATAATAATTCTCCCAATGGTGTAGTTACACATCTAAGTGTAACCAGAAATTTAATGGTCTAAAAACCTAGCAGTTCTGCTATCGCCACTTAATAGTTAGAAGAAAAATTAAAATAACTCATTTTTTTATTTTTTTATTTTTTTTGTAAAGTCCAAAAATTATCTTTTTCTTATGACCCTTTCTAGTCGATGATATGCTTTCCCTAAATAAATCATAGTGTTGTGGATTCGACAGTGCCCTCTTAGTTTTAATCCGAGTAAACTGTTCAAAAAACAGAATTTTTCGCCCATACATTTACTGAACGTTCCATCAAAAAAGTTAAAAAATTATTAACAGTCACCCTCAACCTACACCGGTTGATGTTTGGCTCTTCCAAAGGGGAGAACGCTCTGACGAGCACAATAGTACACTCGGATTTTCAATTCGAGTAATAATTTATAATTTAAGGATTTTATAATAAAATAATTGTTACTTAATTATTTTATTTATGGCCAAAAAATATCTTACACTAGTGGCCCACGTTGGCCAATGTTAGTATCTTCCTAAGGAAATCATACCCTCATGAGTTCAGCGGTTGTCTCAGATTTTTAATCTAATTCACTATTCATGAGTTATAAGCATTTTAAAAATAAAATTATTTTATTTAATTATCTTATTTACTATTATGCCATTTTTGGGTTTTCTCACTGGGGGCATGCACCGACTAAATTTAAGTCTCACCTATGGTAAAACCGCCATCTTGAATGCAACAATGCCCTCATATTTCTGATTCGAGAACCTGTTTAATAGTTATTCCACATTTCTAGGAAAACTGCTCACACACATTATTTAATGCTTAACATTTTTTTTCGACGGATCATTCTGGGCTCCCCAGGCCTCAGAATCACATACCATCAATTTTTGCAGTCTAGTGATATTACCATATAATTAAAAAAATTATACGGAAATTTCCTTAGATTGAATTCCCCACAACTTTGGCATTTAAATCCCTAAAATCCAAAAAAATGAAAAACAAACAAATGGGGGTATTGAGCAGGAATATGAGCCTTGTGCTGCCTTGTAATCTCTTGAAGATTCATGTGCTGCTACTGAACGCGTGGTAGAGGAATTGAATGTCCATGAAGTACCTTCACTTATTGATCCCCTATCTCCATGGGGAACTCTGCAAACGTTAATCTATATACACTTCCCCACTTGGCACAGTCGATGACATGCGACAGATCATACATGTACCTCCTCATCTGTGAAATGTAAAATACATTATGTACCCAGTAAATATGTGGGCGATGAGCTAGGTGGTATTCCACCTTTCCAACTCCACTCAGAAACTGAAAAGGTCCAATGAACTTCAGAGATAGCTTTCCAATTCGGCCAAATCACAACAATCCTCCTCAGGATGAGACCCAGAGGAAGACCTAATATCCCTCCTTGAACTCTAAGGGTATCTATATCCTATCAGTATAAGACTTATGCCTATTCTATGCAGTCTTCATCCTCTCCAAGATGATCTACACCTTCTAAGTGGTAGCATGTTCCAACTCTGGACCCATAAGTACTAACTCCCCTTGGTTTGTCCAACATATATTTGATCTGTATGGTCGCCCATTCAAGGCCTCAAACTGTGCCATTCGAATGGTGGAGTGATAACTATTGTTGTATGCGAACTCCACCAGTGGTAGGGGATCCTCCCAACTGTGACCAAAAGCTTAGAAACAGGCCCGAAGCATTCCTTCCATGGATTGTATGGTCCGCACCATCTGACCACCAGTCTGGAGGCAAAAGATGTGCTCAAACGTGCAATATCCTGATGCTCAAATTTCACTTGATGACAATTGAGGTATCGTGATACGAATTCCGCCAGTGATTTGTTCAACCCTAGCCACTAGTATTGATGTTGAAGGGCCTGGTACATCTTCACTAAACCCGGATGTACCACCAAAGGGAATGTGTGGAACTACCCATAAGACTCCTCTCATAGTTTCACAGGTACCATGGTGTGTCCTATGAAAATGATGATGTGCTCCCTACCTTTAGAAAATTCATCAAGAGCCTGTCCTAAGGAAATCTGAGCACGTTGAACCTCACAGTCCACGTCCCCAAGCTGTGACTCCCAACTCACAAAAGGAGTTTGACTGTAAAAGTCAAAGACTGAAGGTAAAATGCTCCATCACTATCCATAATGGATATCTGTAATGCGGCCAGCTTATATGTCGCCTTACTCAGCAGCTGTAAACCATAACTCCTACTGAGTTCTTTTTCCACCACTTCTCCTTTCCTAAGAGTATATTCTATCTCATAGTCATATCCCTTTAGGAACTCCAACCATCACATTGTCTCAACTGCGGAAATGCCTATGAGCACCTTTCCATTCACGCGAAAGGATACCTCTTTTAACCGATGGATGTTCCCATAAACCCTTTGGTAGGTGGTAATCATTCTCCACAACCACTAGGTTAAAGTCCTAGTATCCACACATAACCTAAAACACAAGGTCATACTAAGACCATCCTCTACATGTACCCCCAACTATACTCTCAGCTCCCAGAGCACCACCAGAGCCATCTGATATGCAGTTGTATATATCAGTTCCATCCCTGGGTACAATCCAAAGCCGAAGACCCTCTCTTTATGGAGAGGTAATCTTAGGAACATCTTTAGATAATATTTTCCCACAATCTGCCACTACTATGGAGAAATGAAAACTCAATACTCTTTATTCCACGAGGGTTAGTCTAGCCAACTCAAGAGTGATCGATTACACTCTCTTATGAATGAGTTTATCCAATACTACTTGGGTTTTTCATTTTTTCCGACTAAGGGAAACCCCATTCTAACACTTTAGATATACCAAAACCTTTTTTTCCTAAAATAGTTAATTTCTGTATAAACTATGGATGTCCAGTCCATACCCAAACTAAAATCATAAGGCCTTGACGCTGCCACCAAGTGGTTCCAACTGAAACTCTCACCTCATGGGTTAGATCACACAGTCGGCGTAAGTTTGATTTTCGAGTATCCTCCCATTGGTTTCTCCAGACGTAAGGGTCAATTCAATAGTTTAACCAAAAACTCTAGGTCTTGAACAAGATTCATGACAAGAAAGAAAGATCAGTACCCATGTTTATTAATACGACAACTAGTAGTATACATAGGCCGTAATTTGAATCATTCTTGGAGCCCTTGGGTCAAACTCTTTGACTACATCTAGCTACTCCATACCCCTATGCTACAGCTGTTTGATCCTGGTGGGGATGACATTGTGGTGCCGGTTTTAACATATCAAAATGTATACCACCTCTTACTGCTCTCCTGGCCCTTATTCCAAATTTTATACCCTGCAGATTCATCTATCCCTAAAAATTCGTCTTCCTGAAACATTTTAAACATTCAAGTCTCCAATAATGATGTCATTTTACTTATTTCCCACTAATGACATTCATTGGTTGTATCTGCGCAGCCAAATAATTTTCAACCACAATGGTTATCTCTAGAACCCTTACATATGTAAGAATGCATAGAGTAATAGTGTTGGATCAGATGTACCTAAAAACATCTCTGTCAGAGGTCTAGGACCTGATGCACTGGTCGTATAATTTTAATTGAGTACCTGAAATGGTTGGCATGCCTCAACAAATATTCAGTTACCGACATGTTGTCCTATTGAAACTGTAGAAGCTCTTGGGAACACAAACCCCTTTGATTTTATGGCAAGCGACCCCATTCATTGTTGAAGGTTCTCAAGATCTATCCACAAAAAAGTCTCCTCATTGAACGATAAGGGAAATCTAACCCATTTCATCACCCTACTGAGCCATGTAGAATGCCCACCTCGAGGTCCTTCATCTGATCGTATGGTGCCCTGGCTAGATGGTTACTCGGTCACCGCCTCAGGCCAATCCTTACCTTCATGTGAGTTGGGCTTTCCATGGATCCTAAGTGGTATCAGTCACTAAAACATTTGTAAGGAACTTATCTTATATGTGTCTATTACCGGTAGAGCCAGTAGTACCTGCTGACCAACATGCATTGGTATCACTCGGACACCACCTGAAGGTGAAATCTCAGGCAACTGTCCTTGTACTGAAGCGTCATCACTCTATGGACCATCCACCAAGCCACAAATTGGAATCCTAGATGTCAATCTATGTGGAGGAATCATGAAAGATAATTAAGATGAACCACTAATAAATTTTTATACCTAGTTAGTTGACTCAAAAGATACCAATAAATTTTTTTTTCCAAAGACACGCAATATTTGTTTTCATGCACGGAATAAGAAATCTGAATTCAGGGTCCTGGAGTATGGATATGTCGGCCGCCACACAAACACTAGACTCCCTAATCTAAAAACAACATTAAAAACACTTAACACTATTGGTCTGGTGAAAAGATCAATGTCGTAGTTCTTTTTTACAATGACTCCTCTGATACCACATTTTCATGACCCATCCCCTAGGGCCCATTTTGTGACTACCCAAAGCCAGCCTTCCATAGGCCATGGGTTGGAAACTAGAACCGAAAAGGCATATCCATAAAATGGGAAGTCATTTCCTTTTAACGTGAAAACACATAGAAGAAGAACACGACAAGATGAAAACCACATAGTAAAAGTGTGTACTAAATGTAAAGGGTCCAGAATACAAGACCAACAGAAAGATAAAACTACAACAGAAAATCGATCCTAAGTTTGTACACTAAGGATTCTACCTGTAGGGTAGGTAAAATCATCTATGCAGATATCCACATCAACTAGTCTCCTCTGTGTACTGCCTGGTCCTGTCTCCATAAAGTTTCATCCAAGCCGCTCGTTCTCTGCACAATACACATCATGGTGCGGGCAACGCCCGTGCTGGGGTGAGTATAACTATACCCAGTAGGGACCCCGATACCCCAAAATGTCTCTCAGAATTACCCAAAGGAATGACTAAAAGCATGATCTCAGTCACAAATCACAAAGAAAAAGACTCAGCACAAACCATGTATACAAATTGGAGTTTAGGAAAAAAGATGATTAGTATTAAGATATTTTATTTTATTCTGTTCGGAATTTTTCAAAGTGAACCATGAAGGAGTTTTCCGTTGTCGATCCACACAAGTTCATATGTCACTGGTAAATCATGGACAGCTCTAAGGCTGGTCCTCACCGGGTCACGCACTGCAGACCCACATAGGGTCTCTAGGATGCTGATCTACACAGGGTCACTATGATGCTGATCCACACAGGGTCACTATGATGTGGATCCACACTGGGTCGCTAAGACGATGATCCACACCGAGTCATTATGATGTTGATCCACACATGGTCTCTATTCTTTTTCCACCTAGCCACATGATTCGCCCACCAAGCATGCTTGATTTTTGGAGGATCCTCTCCTCAAGCCATCAGTCATATATCAACTAGAACAAAGTCCCAAAAACAGGTAACTCGATAAAATTCCATGTCAAAATAGTTCCAATGAAATAGATGACGCGTCAAACAGACACCCGGTCTATAAGTTATTTACATATTAGTGCTAAGGGCTCGATTGGATTCATGTACGATTCAAAATAGAAAAACTCAAACTTTCTTCAATTCTCTTTTGCAGTATCTCAAAAGGAAGGACTCATCCTTAGGGATTTGAAACCGTAGACCGTTCTTCTAAATAATGTCTGATTTAGGAGATATTCCCATTTAAGCGTAATTGGGATAAAAAGGGTATGGGTCCAGTCCGACACGACCCGACCCACCGGGCCTAGCCCAAAATGGCTGGTCTAATCCCGGTTCGGCTGGGCCTTGGCCGACCCACTAAGCTGCAGGCTTGGCCGGTTGGCCGCGAGCTCAGCCTGTAGGGCCGCATGTGTGGCCCGACCCACCCAGTTGGGCGCGGGCCTCCAGGTCGTAGAATCAACCGGCCTGCTGACCAGGCTAGAGGGTCTTCTCCCCTCCTAAATGGCTGAAGTTGTTCAATCCTTTAAGGAAATAGTTCCACAACTCCCAGTCCATCCCATTGTATTAGTCATGCATGTTACCTGCAGACCGTGAGTCTTCCCTCTACAGCAGCTCGATGCCGCGACCATCCTACGCGGCATGCTGCCTGGGGAAGACGCAGTCGACAATTGCCGACCACCCCTTATGTCCGATTTTTCTCATAGCCACAACCCTTATACATGGAGCACCGCTGTTGTCAATGCTTCCATTGTCGGCCAGCCACCCTTGTCTGCTACAGCGCCTTCTGGTGCCGCCTCTTCTTCGTGGCCAATGGGTGATGTCGCCGCTTTATTCAGTTGCTGATGCTGCCATCCTAGTGAGAGTTCCAAGGGCCTCTGGTGATGCTTCAGTGGTCTATTTCCCCTACCTACTGCACTTACATCCCACCCCGAGCACTACCATCACTACGAGGCTCCCAGTTTGGTCTTCTCATGTTGTTGCTCGGTCTCCCATAAATAAACACAAACAATCCATGAACAATGGAGGTTCTAATACTTGTTCGTTCAGCCCGTATCCTATGCATTAGCAATATAGAATAAGAAGAAATACAAGGATATAAAATTGTTAATTAAACAATTAAACCCCCTACCTCGATCCCTTTAGAAGTCGCTAAGGACAGGGAGGGAGTGTCCGTGTCGGAGGGTGTTGCAGACAAAGGAGATGGTTCACATCCATTGGATCTCATAATCTAATCCTCCAATGGTCTTCGATGTCTTGTTCTAGGTTGGTGGAAGATTTCACGGTACATTGTCAGAGGTTCCTCCCTTGAGTTCCAAAAACCCAGGCCTATGCTTAGTTTAAATAGACAAAAGAGAGGATCAACGCACCACACAATTAATGAGGATTATTAATGAATTAAATTAATGAACATATTAATTCTCTCAATGGTGCGGTTACATAACATAGTGTAACTAGACATTTAATGGTATAAAACCCAGTAGTCCCACCACCGCGACTCAAAAGTTACCAGAATGAAATAAAATAACTCGTTGAGTTATTTTATTATTTTTTTTCTAAAGTCCAAAAATCAACTTTTTCATTCGACCATTGCCGGTGAAAGTTAATATTCTATTAAGAGAATCCTAACACTACAGATTCAATGGTTCCCTATGATTTTCAATCTGAGCACTGGTTCAGAAGATAGAATTCGTCACCCACATGTTTATTGAATGTATCTCAAACAAAGTTCAAAAAATATTAATAGTCACCCTCGACTAGGGCTGGTCGAGGTTTGGCTCCACCTTAGCGGAAAACGCTTTGACAAGATTAGTGGTACTATCATATTTTTAATCTGAGTTACCATTTATATGTTAAGGTTTTTTCATTAAAATAATTGTTACATAATTATTTTATTTATGGCCAAAATCTATCTTCCACTGGTGGCCCACGGTGGCCAATGTTAGTATCTTCCAAAGGAAAGAATACCTTCAAGAGATTAGCGGTGCTCATAGATTTTTAATCCTACTCACCGTTCTTGAGTTATAAGAATTAAAAAAAATATTTAATTATTTTATATACGGTAATTCCATTTTTGGGTTTTTTCACTGGTGGACTGCGACAACTAAATTTAAGTCACACCTAAGGTAAACCTGCCATCTCGAACACAATGGTGCCCTATGATTTCTGATTTGGGCACCCGTTTAAGAGTCATTCCACTTTTTCCAGAAAACATCTCTCGGGTGCTTTTTAAAGATTAATTTTTTTTTCGACAGATCATTTTGGGCACTCTAGGCCACATAATCATGTGCTATAAATTTTTACAGTCTCGTAATACATCCATATAGTTAAAACAATTATACAAAAATTCTGGAACATTATAAAAGCATTGTTAGGACCTTATATTTGAATTTTATATGTTAAAAACATTGAGATTTTTTAAATTTTTGGTTATGATTAAAGGTTTATTTTTTTTCTTGAGGATTCATATTTCAACTCGGGGGATTGATTATGAACTCAAAGTTATTTTTGGAAATATTTTGAGGCTCGATTAGATGTTTTAATGTTTGAGGAAACTTTAAAGGGTGACACCATTATGTGATATCATTTACACTTTTGGAGGCTAATAGATCTAGTGGAAATAGTAATTTTATAATCGAATTTTCAATAAATTTAACATTAGTTTTTAACTAACTTGGAAGAAGGTGATGTTAATAATAACAGTTTTAATGTTGGTTTTCAGAATAATGACACAGAAATAACAACTGAAACCAAAATCAATAGATGTTTTGATATCAGTTTTCTAAAAAACTGATATTCAAAATATATTTCAACAGTGGTTTTTTCTATGTTTAAACGACGTGGAAGCCATCATATAGAATTGTTCACATCTATTTTATTTATAAAATCCAATGTTTAATGTGAAATTTGACATTAGTTTTTAGTAAAAAACCACAAAAAAGTTAAAATAATTTTTTTCAATCTATTAATAAAAATACCAGCATAGAACGATCCAATTTAAAATAACAAATTAAATTACATATGTGACAAAGAAAGATGTATCATTATAAATAAAAATAGAATAAATTGACTTAAAGTAGAGAAATATTCTACAAAAACATACAAAATATTATAACATAATTAAGAAAATTATTTCATAAACAACCCTTTTTTAAACATTAATTAAAAGAGATATACAAGATAATTGAATATTTATGTTGACATAAAAGAATGTTTGGAAAATAAATAAAATATGTGCAAGGTATTTATTCTTATATGATCCAACATCATTTAAAATCGACAATAATAATGAAAAATAGAATATTTACAAATAAACCCTTATATAATTAATTTAAATATCCCTATCAAATTTGGTTATTGAACTATGTGAGATTATCTAAAAAATGAATCTTAAAACATAATAATCACATTACAACATTCGTTTTTTATGATGAAACTAAATAAATGAAATAATAACTTGAAAATAAAAACCAACACACATATATAAGAGAAATTTTTTTATCAAATATAAATATATTTACCATTAATTTTACGTATTTTATTTTATTTGGATCTTATATTGATAAGTGATCATTATTAAACTTTTTACATGACCTTATTTTTCATATATGAAATATTAAAACATGAATAAATAATAATAAATAATAATAAATAAATTTTAAAAAATAATAAAACATACATGTTTAATAATTTTTTAAAGGAATTATATACTTCAGCTAACAAAGTTGAAAAATAACATAATGCGCATTCATGTGGGAAGAATATGCATAACATCCAATAAACAATATAATATATAAAGTTCACAATTATTAAATTAAAATTAATATTAGTACATAATTCTCTTAGTCTTTTTTACCATAAAGGAATGGAAATAACTAGCACCAAATCTCTGTATTTTCTATTCTTTCATATATATTTGTAACTAGGGCATCATTATTTATATATTTCAAAGGAATGGAAATATATTCATGATCTATGAACCATAAATAGTAGTTGTCCATTTTTTTAATGAGAATCATGTGTATATGTCTATCTATGTTATTAATATATTAATTCACATGAATTAATTTTCATTTAAACAAATAGAAAAAGGAAACAAAAACTTACTTACATAGAAATCAATTGTAATATAGGTACACTAGATCCCATAAAAATAATTGGATCCAGGGTATCTTTTTTTTAATATTCACAATAGATAGTCTCTTCTACAAATAACAGATTTCATGAAAAGTAATATATATTATCAAATGAAAATGATATCTTGGATAATCATTTTATCCATTTAGAAATAATAGAAGTTTATAATGTTATTAGTTCCTAAAGCTTTAATTTATTTTTATACCAATTATTTTGATTTTAGATACTCCAATATAAATTAAATATAAAAAATTAATTTTCAATAAAATATATATAATTTTTAAATAAAAATCATACTTCACATGTTAGTATATGATTAAGGCTAGATAACGAAAGTAATAATGGACCTAACCAATTTTCATCTATGGTAACCTCCTTTGAAGGAAATGGAAGTATGGAATCTAGTTCCACAATATCATGTAATGATACTCTTACCTAAGCCAACTATATAGGATGTTGATGTATATAATCTCCCAAAATGTGTACAAATCCTCACAATACAATACATACATAGGGATTTATAGTATATATCTGAATTTATATGGTCAGATCCTAATGAGAAGTTGGAGGATTTGAGTAAGTAGGGTGCATAAGATATGATTGCCTTTTCATTTATTCATACATAGACTACAAAATTTATTTGATTTTATCACTCATGGACTATTTTAGGTATTTCTAACTTTTAAGGAATATATTGTTTTCCCTTGATTTCTTAACTTGATGACAAAAAAGTTTCTTAATGATGAAAACCACCTCATATCCTCTTACGCGAATGAAGCATTCTTGATTTCCATGAGAAGTAGCTCGAATGTATATCCTACACTTTTGTATAATAGTCCCATGGATCATATTATTCTGATGTTCATCCTGAAATGATAGATTAAAATGGTATATACGAATTATTAATAGAAAAATTATAGACATTCATGGAAAATAAAAAAATTATTACAATTAAGTTAGTTACATCCATAGATTTCTCTATAAGTTACTTTTTATTTTCATTATTCTCACCCTTTTCCATTTATCATTGTTTGTGGGGGGATCCATAAGGACAAAATGGAACAATTTTAAACCACTATTAGATTTATATCTTAATGAATCAATGAAATTATTTCCTCCTCTATTAAATGATAGCCTCCAGGTGAGAAAGTTTGAGGGTAGACATTTAGTGACTAGATCTATTGGGGAGTTCTCCTGGAGGAATGTTACATAAATATAAATTAATAATTAGTCAACTAATATATAATAAATTTTATAATATAAAATAATTACCATACCATAAATGATTCTTCAAGTCGTTTAGAGTAAAATTTATTCTATGTCTCTCTATCAAAAACCCCATACTTAAGGCATGTGTTTTCATTCGGTAAGTTCCCAAAAATATATTTTTTCAGTTATGTTTTGAAATATATCTATCGAACTAGCACTAATGATAGAAATATTTTCTGATTTTGTTCCATCTCATGAATGTATAATAGTATCTATAATTGAATACAATAAATATTAATCATATATATATAACATTTGAATAATGAGAAAAAATAAATCAATTTATATATTTTACCATTATGTATTCCCCCATCTTCACTTTCACTATCTTGTCAATGGAATTATAATCAGGATATAAATTGGTACTCTAGAAATGGATCTTCAAGGCGATATAAATTATAATATACATTTCATTTGGGCCAATTGGGTTATTATCATCATCAAAATTTATATGTATCATATTCTATTAAGAAGAAATTTAAATACTGATTAAAAATTTAATCCCATGTCTACTAACTCTATGAATATTATTCTATTGAGATAAAGAAGAAGAATCCCCCCAAAGAGGCACACCAATAGTCCATCAAATATTTTTTTAAATTAAGTGTTTAACTTCCCTAAATATGTTTGTTATTGAATAATTAATTATATGAATAAATAGACATGTACCATGATATATTTTAATATTACTTTGTGTCTATCATTGAAATAGATTAATGTAATTATATTCTATGTACCTATAATTTTTTAGGCAAGTGAATGTAATACAATGAATAAAAAATATGTCAGTAAAACAATAGTGTCACATGTGTGTAATATTTAAAAAAAATCAATGATATCATGTTTCTTAACTAAAAAAATAAGAAACATTAACTATTAAATTTAAACCTTAACTCTAAAATGATTGTGTTGATTAAAATTTATATATTTAAATATAAATGTAACAAAAATGTTTTTTATAAGCATAAATTTAACTAAAACATAATTATGTATTTTGGGATTTTAAGTTAAAAAATGTTTAACCATAACGATTGAGTCTAAATTTTAACACAAATATCATATAACTAATTGATATATATATATATTTAAACATGAATTTCATTAAAAAATGGAGTTTTTAAACATGTAAATTTCAAAAAAGAAATGATATAAAAATATTTAACTAAAAAATTAGGAGAGTAATTTTTTTCCCATATCACCTTAGCATAAACATTTTTTATATCATAGACAATGTTAACATTATAGTCGTTGTTATCATCCGTAAAACACATAATAGATGAATAAACATCATTGAAATCCATAACAACATCAACATACTCTTTTCCCAAATTAATTCTTTTCCATTGAAAAATGATATACCACTGATCATTTCATGGATCAATATTATAAAATATTCTCTATAAATGTTTATCTATGACAAAAGGGTCCTCTTTCAAACTAAATCATTTCAAATTAATGACTGTAAATCCATAATCAGAATGTTTCACACCACTATCACTATCAACCCTATTACAATCAAACATTTTTTCTCAAAATTTATTATAATCTATTTTCGATATATCCACAACAACTCCAAAATATAACGATTATTCATAAATTTGGGTACTATCTTTAGAACTCTAAAAATGTAGTGTTTTAGTGATGGCCATTACACCACTGTTTTCAATAGTAATCTTTTCATTGTGGGTTTTTTTATAAAATGTGTAACCATTAATATCAAATCTAGAGAATGTTATCACATTGAGAGACAATCCCCTAACAATCATCCCAAGTATTACGATGAAAATAAATATATGTTGAACTTCTTATTAAATAATGAAACAACTATCTTTTTATTATATATAATCAACCAATTTTCATTTAATTTTAAAATATAGTATCTTTAATGTAGAAATATGTGAATATATATCTGGTCGAAACCCATCAATGTTGTTCCAAATGTATAAATGTTCCTCAAAAACATCATCCACTGGAATGAAATTCAGCTTTATTAAATGAACCAATCAACCTTCACTTTCAATTGTCAAATGTTATGTTATTTGGAGACCAATCTTGTCTATTTCATACAAAAAATTAGAACATAACTCAACGAACACTTATGATACATATTTTTGAACAATAAAGGCCTTTGGTCCTTGAATATTTTTAACATATCCCTTAATAAATTTCATATAACATTCAAAAGGATATATATAACATAATTAAATTAGCCCAAATTTTCTTATCTCATACACTAAATGAATCACTAGATGAACTATAATATCAAAACTTTTGGTGGTAAATACAGTTCTAGTTGATATATTATGAGAACAACTTAAATATACAACACATATTACTAATTTATTTCAATGAATTTTATACATATTGATTTGAAAGAATAATAGAACCTTATGATTATCATTTTGACACATGTTGGAAATATACCACACGGTGTGACTGGTAGCAGTTGTTGCATCAATACAGGACAGTCAGGATATTTCATACCTATTAATTTAAAAACATTCAATGATAATCAATTATTCACATTTATAGAATACTCACTATGGACTATAATATGATTTAGACACACACAAAATCATCTTCTAACTAGTGTATAATCTGTTAAAAGGTAGAGGTAATATTTTTTATGTTTCATTTCATAGTTTGAGCTAAATCCAAATGAATTCCCCTGGATATCATGTCCAGTCATGCATTAAATAAATATTTCGACTTTCCTTTTATGTATAATGATGTTTCCATAATACAGTGTCATATTTTTTTTCTTAACATTAATAAAATCAATGTTATATTTTACCTATAAAAATATCCAATAAGTTAGAATTTTTCTTCTAGAATATTTTTAATTATCAAAAATCCCTTTTTATACAATTATGAAATCAATATTTTTCACCATATATTAATATTATTCTACTAAAAATGGTTTTTGGTGAGATTATATTGATGAAAAATGTTAAATTATTTTCTCAATATATGATAAATATGATCAATTCCCTAAAATATTTTATGTCCCATGTAAACTGCCTTTCTTCTATTGTGAAGTGATAATGGGATGTATCTTCTTAAAAAATTATATAAGATTTATATCCCCCAACATTGTATCTAGATAAGTTTCTATATATAGTAAAGTCATTTACAGTGAAAATTATCATAGATTTTAAAATAATATACACTTTCTTATAGGCATAAAAAACTATAACACCTATCTCCCAGATCTGTTTCAAATATTAAATAAGTGGTGAAAGATATACATAAATATTTTTTTCTAAATATTTTTGTCCATAAATCATCGATATCAACATAAATATTTTCTTTCAAACATATTTATTGGTAGATTTTGTAAACTACCAACAAAACAAACCATGAAATATGTTGGCTATTGAAGCATCAATAAGTAATAATTCTATATGTGCACTATCCCAATGGGATATTTCTTTCTTTACTTACAAAATTGGGAATTTATTTTATAAAAAAATATTCCACTTTGGTAAATCTGTAGGATGTCATATGTTTCCATCATAGATGATCTCATCATTATTCCATATTAACCTTTTTAAATCATTTAGATTTGAAAATGGATTCTTCAAATGATTAATTGTTTGATGGTGGAAAATTTATTTTGTAGGAGTTTTTATTCTGGTACCTGAGAATGAATTATTATTCAATTTTTCATCCATCTTATATCACGATGTACAACATTTAGGATATACTAAAAAATATTCATATTCCTTCAAATAAAACAAAAAATTATTAGGGAAAGCCTGTTTATTTCTATTCCCCAATCTAATTGGGAATGTTATTTTCTATTCATAATAATTGGAATCTAGAAGCCTGTTTCCTTTTGGAAGTAGTTATTTTAAAAATTCTTGAAATTCAAAGAAACTTTTATCACTCCAGCCATGCCATGGTTTCAAGTTTACTATTCTCAAAACCATTGATAACGATTTAAATGTCAAACATGAGAATATTGGTTTCTCATAATATCAATAAAATCATTCAATAGTAATTTTTTTCAATTGTTATAATTTCTAAATCATAAATCAATTCTTCAATGTGCTCATTTGTCACTTGCTATATATTTGCATCTTCCTTAGATGCAGAATTGTTTTTCATTTCACCATGATAGATACGACATGTATAATTATGGATAAAAATTTATAAAATGATTTGATACATTATTTATCAATAATTTAACATTTTCATATTCAAACATTTCATGAATGGATGTAAAATAAAATACTTTCTTTAAAATATTTCATTTAGAAAATTCCATGAAATTATTAATTCATTTTTCATATAAATCAACAATTTTTGTAAATTTATCAAATTATGATCCATTATTTACCTAAGACCATAATATAAAAGGTGTATATTTTAAAATATATTTTCATTAATATATATATATATATAAATAAAAAAAATTTAATTATAAAGACATACAATAAAATATATATATTAGTGATAACTATTTGATCATAATAAAATTATATATATTGGTCAGAACATATCATTGAAAAAAATTTAAATTAGAGTGATTAAAGATATATAAAAAATTGGTAATTTAAACATGACTATATTTTCAAAAAATAATTTACATCTTAGAAGGAATTTAAAAATTTAAAATAAGTTATGTAAAAAAATAAATCAAATGTTTTCATATAAAAAATTATAAATAAAAAAACTGAGGAAAATAAAATTTCCACTAAAACCGAAATATAATGATAAAAAATATATAAATACATACTATTACAAATATAAATGCATTAAAAAAATTACAGTGACAAAAAATTAATAATCATAAAAAATTTAAAAAAAATAAAAAAAATTATTGAAAACATTTTATTTTTTAATAAAACGAATAAAAATAATTGATGGAGGAATAAAATAAAAGAATAATAGATAATTAATATATCATGAAAAATAAAAAAACAACTTACAAAATTTGGAGGATGATAATGAAAAATAGATCTATATTACAAATAAACTCCCTCAAAGCCGATGGCAATTGGGGGCACTCTACATGATTAAAGAAGAAAGAGGGAAAAAACATATTATCGAAAAAAAAACCATGAACTGTGCTTTTTCATCAACCAAAATAGATCAAGGATCGTGAAATAATGAAAAATGAAGGAATATTGATGGAAAATATTTTAAAAATATGATGAAAAGTGATTATATGAGAATATTTATGGATGGTGAGTGTTGTCAACTGTCGTTAAGTGCCATTATCAGTCGAGAGGATTGGGTTTTGTATGAAAAAATAAGGGTTTTAGGGTTTGGTATTTTTAAAACACTTTTAACATCAGTTTTATTGAAACATAACATTAAATATTTTTTCTAAATGACTATTAACACTAGTTTTTAAAAAAACTCAATGATAAAAGGTCTTATATATTTCTTTTAATGTTGGTTTTATAAAAAAATGTGTAAAAATAAGCATTAAAATTAAATCTGAAAAGTTTTTAACACCTATTTTATAAAAATTGAAGTTAGATGTTTCTTGAAACACTTTTAGCATCATCCTACAAAAAATTGATATTAAAACCCTAATGTCAAGGCCTCTATTTCTATAAGTTTGTGTATCTACTGGCTTAGGAAAAATATTAATGGAGAGGCCCTCCCCTGGACTCCATTTTACTCTAATTTCCATTTTTTAATATATGTTTATTAATAAATGATTCATGGTTATTTCTCATTCCAAAATAAAAGGTAATCCACCTTCCTTATCATCTTATCTTTTCTTCCCATTTCATATAATCCATTTAGTTGAACTATGGATTTCAAGTGGAATTTCAATGAATTATTGTGGAATTTCTCATCGATCTTGGGTCTTTTTTCTTCTCCTTTTTCAAGGAGGATCATATTGATTGATTTATCATCATTATTTATTTTTTTGATTAAAGGTGGATGATGTATAGAATATTTCACAATCCCCTCCCTTAAAAGCAAACCCTTCTGAGCCGACAATGAAGGAGTTGATACAATAAACCCCAAGTCCCACCTCCAGTAGGCCTCTGGTTGGTGACAAAAACCAAGGGTATAAAAATAAATAATATGGGAGGAATTACCTTTATAAAAATATAAGATCAAGATATAGGAAAAAAAATCAAAAAACACTAGAATATAGTATAAAAATAAACCCAAAATCATCCCACAATGCATGAATAATGTCAACATAAATAATAAAACATTCCAAATAAATACCAAAAGATAATTCTTATAGTAGAGACTCAATAAATGATCCATCCTAAAATAGAAATGTCCAACAATATCCCCAAATTCCATTGAGAAACCTGAAAAATAGTTCATATATATTGGTTGAGAATACAAGTATACTTAGTAGGGTTATACCTAATGGACTAAGTGCACATGGGAAAATATAATACAAATGTTCTGTTGAATAAATAGTAGAACCAATAAGAAGCTAAATATTCCAACTATGTAAACTTGACCTCAGCATGAATCGTTCACCGAATCACACATCCATTATCTTATCATAGTATCATGAAAAAAACAAATAGAGGTTACCCTTAGTTTTTTCCCCATCGACATACCACTCTCATACTATAATTTCTGATGTCCTATGATCTCATCCCTTCTATACATATCTCATCACACAACTAACCATCTCTAATGTGGGCTAGGATGCATCCCTACTTACCCCAAGCTCATAAGATCTATCATCTGTTACTATCATCAGTCATCATCACATTGAATCTTTCTCAAAGACACCTGGTCCATCACACCACATCTCACCTAAAAACACATGGTCCATCACACCACATGTCATTACATATCCACGATAGTAGGGTATCATGAATTTAAATGACACATACATCGTTCCTTCCTCCAACCACTCATAGCCCCACCACATATCACATCACATTAATTCACATCACTACTGGATAATAACCAACACCAACCTGGATCATCAGTACTGCTGTAGGAAGAGTGGTTAAGAGGGGTTAGTTATCCATCCTTATCATCGTCATCCAGTATATTGGAAGAAAACCCAGAACCCAAATCCTATAATCATTGATAAGGTTATCCAACTTGGGCAGGGTGGGTATAGAAATAACATAATATTCATGAAATATAGATAACACACAATACCCAACCTATAGTGTTGCAACCACAATTCTAATGCACACTAAAAAAACACCCCCACACCACACCTCAACCATCACAATCACTACCACCAATATATGTAAAAAACCTCACAAAGCCACAAATTCAATATTTTAATTATAGGTTCCACCATTTTCAAGATATAATATGTTTCCACTAACTCTCATTTAGTAAGAAATTTCATTTCTCATTTTCATAGCCCATTAATTTATCATTAAAACATTTAATCCAATTAAAATGCATCAATTCAACTCATATTAATCATTTAACAACCCATGCTATTTAATTTTATCATTATAATTTTTCCATGGCTATTTGAGAAACTAACACAACCACACTGCATAACTTCTCTCCCATCTTACATCAACTATCTCCAAATCACCTCCTCATCCAGGCCATCACATTGCAACAACCACCCATCTCAACCACCACACAACACTACGACATTATACATCACCACCGTAAAACTCTACCAAATAAAACATCAACACCACACAACACTACCAGTTCATATTTCACCACTGCCCAACACTACCACATCTCACATCAACACTGCACATCCTCACCACTACACAACTACACATAATGCATCCCATACCGATCAACCATTAAATCACTGCCCCACACTTTCCACACCCATAATAGTCACCACCATCTACACATAACAACCCACACCACACAAGAAAAATAAAACATCCCCAACCACATGGATAATTACATCATAGATTTTACAAATTATATTCAAGGGATTTCATGAGTTTATTTATTTATTTAACATAGATATTATCAACAAACATATTTCCATGGGAATCCAATTTATTATCCATATATATGTTCTTATCCTTTTATTTTGGGTGATAAAACAATAATTACTACCTTGGTCTTACATAAATAAATTACAACACATGTTTGGCTCCCAATAGTAGTGATATTCGGGTCTTGGGGTTGAGCATCCCCCAATGCACGTAGGTGATTATTTTTTTTGTGTTTCTTACCCCCATCAAACTGATGTAAACGTTTAAAGAAAATATTATGTATTATATTAATATAAATATGTTTTTATATTAAATATGTTTATATATATATATATATTAAATTTCATTTGTTATCCGTGTTTTAGGATTGGGAAAAGGAACTCCTTTATTAACACTAAGAAAAGAGCTGACTAAGGGTATCCTTTCATCATCAATACTTTTTAGTAAGGATAATGGGCACCTTTATCATTTCTCTTTGATATAACTAATAATGTTACCCCTTTATAAGGGATTTTCATTTCATTTAAAAAAATATAACTTAATATTATTGATTTTATTGTACTGATAACGTAATATATATGTAAATAAAAGAATAAATATGTTTTCAACACTCTTTTAAAATAATGATTGTTTCATAAATTTGGTTATTTCATAATTTTTCATATAGAAACTAACGTGTTCTTTTTTCTTCCATTTCAATTCCTTTATTCCCATTTATTCCAAAAAAATTATATATATTTTATAAGATCAATTTTAATGGTGGATCAATTGTTTGTATGGGATGCTATTTATTTCCACTGGGGAATATTTATTGGACTACTGGATTTATCCTACTTGTTTTCCCTTAAACCCATGCTATTATTTGAATACCAAATCAAGGATCTATTTGACCGTTATTTATTTTCCTATTTTCATTTAATTCCTCTTTTGATCCTTTCAATCCACCTATTTTACTACTATTATTATCGCCACTTGGTTTTTATTTCATCATAGACCTGGGGCCCTACATGTTAAGTGGTTACATTTTGAGGTGTTTTTAGTGTCAGAAAGTTTGACCAGTCCTGTATTATACGCTTTCGATTAATTCAGCAGTGTCATACTAACTCTGCAATCATGGTTTTTCTATTAATCTCATTATGAAACCATACCAATGGTTTTTGATTTCATTGTGGTTATTCTCCTGGACTACCATCCTCAAACATACAATGATAGTGTACTACTTCTGGTGGAAAAAATTACATACTTCAATCAAGAAGATGTGTAGCTGAGTTCCCAAGTGAATAATGTCCATTTTCTTATCCTGGTGAGTACCTATATGACCACAATGATATACTAATGCTTCCCGAAATTGGGTAGAAGATATCAGGACTACATAACTTTTGTGTTTAGTGTTATATGTGTTTACATTCCTACTTCCTATTTTATATATTTAGAAGTTTAAAGCTTCTAAAATTGTTTATTTAATATTGTATATACTAATATTATTTTTTGTGCATTAATAAAACACATGAGTATGTGGGTGGTGTTATTTCCATGAACGTCTATTCCAAATGAACCGAAGAATTTTATATAATTGCATTCTTTAATTATTTATAAATTTAATGGATCATGAATGTTTTTTTTCTATTGAATTTGAATTATGAAAACAAAATCCCAAAAAAGACCGTATCAAGTTAATGTGTACCTCTTCAACCCGTGCTTTTTACCCCTCAGAAAGTGGTATCGTAGCCTTACTGGTTATCTTTTGTTATTGATTTTTTTCTTAGTTTCAATTCATGTTTCAATTTTAATTTATGAATTTTGATCTCATACCGATTCACCTATGTTTTCATGGAGGATAACATAATCTAATTAATCATCCCAAATAATGTTAATTATTTTATTTAGGGTTTTTATGTTTTTTATTAGAAAATAGTTTACATTAAAATTTTGATAAAATGGATATGTATAGATCTTATTGTGACATAATACCTTGTGAAGGTCTTTTGACTATATCACCCTACCCCAAGACACATGTCACCTTACCAAAAGACACAAATAACCCTACCAAAAGTCACATTACACCTTACCACATGAAATAGATCAAATTACAAGAAGACATATATCACCTTACCATAAGGAAAAAATCACCTTACCGCAAGACATATATCACCGTACCAGAAGAAGAATGTAACCTTATAGTAAGAAGGAAACTACCTAACTGCTCGAATTTATCATGTTACCATCCCGTGGTATGTATGAATTTTTATAATGTGATATAATGATAATATGATTCAAATGTAGTGACTATATGGAGAGTTGAGCTAATTTAATGTAGATTTGAGCTAACCACATGAATATTTGAGGTGACTACATCAAGTGATGAACCAACCAAATCATCTTTCCACATCAACTCACCATGACATGTTACCACGAATAAAAATAATATTAAAAAATGTAAAGTTATCTTACAATGTCTAAATTATCAGTGGAGAGTTTCTAATCTCTAACGGCTAGTTTTGATGCATTAAATTACTAATCAATGAATTGACTGAAGGATGATTACTCTCAACTAGTTACTTCTGAGGAAGATATTGTTAAAAAGATTCATTTTATAATAAACTAAGAGAGCGATGATGGACTACTAATAAAATTTTATGTTACATAGTGAATAATAGTGGATTTATAATAGAGGTACTTCTATAACCCTTTTCCATGAACTTATCTATTATCGTGTTCAAGCTTCTTAAAAAGAAGACCTCGAGGATTTAATAAAATAGAAGCATTATGGATCCAGCTACACCATACATTATATTCATATATCTGTTTCTCTTTCCATTCTATACAATAATTTTCATCATTGTTTTGTTATACACTATTTATCTATACAAACTACCTTATATACTTAAACTGGAGAATACATGATATTCTCTAAAACTCTTACTTTTATTCCTGTGAGTAACTACAGAAAAGGTCATGTGTGGCCTGTATTATTTTTCATCCCAAATAGAATTGTGGAGGATATGTTGTGCCTAGAATACATTGGATATTATTGATTTTAAAACTTGATCCAATTTTTGGATCAATTTTTTATGATAATAAACTATTTGTAGCAGCTTATTTTTATGTGGAGGGGATTAAGTATCATTTTGAGACTTAACCCCTTATTTATTTATGTTTTGTATTATGTTATGTTTTTTTCTTTAAACTGAAAAACAATTTTTTTTAAAATATATATAAAAAGCATTACTTTTATGGTTTGTCTGAATATGTGTTTATACAATGTTTTTTGTTAAGTAATTTAGTTTTAAAAACTTATGGGGATTTTAAAGATTAATCTTAACAAATATTTAATCACACATCTTGGAAAGTTTTTAAAATGATTAAATTTTTATACTTATTATATTTTGATTAACTAGGTGTTTTTATTAATTGCGGGAACATGGTTTTTAATTTATTTTAATGTAAATTTTTATACAATACTCAATTCACCCCATCTTGTGTTACACACTCTGACCAACATTTATTATTAGTGAATTTTAAGGCATCATTTTAACTATGATTTAGTTTTATTTAAATTATCAAAAATTTATATTATTTTTAAATTAAATTCCTTATACATAATAATAAAAAAAGAACTTCCAATAATCATCCTCCTTAATTTAATTGAACTAACTCTAATCATTGGAATATTAGTATTTTTTTAAAATAGTCTCCATTTTGATATTTGGGTAACAATTGAAGATAAAAATGAGAAACCTCAAATTACTAGATTCACTTTGAGTGATTATACTAAAAAGGAATATGAAAATAATTGTACAACTACTAATTCATTATAGTCTACTTTTGGTGAAGTTGAATTTAATAAAATATATTCTTGTGCTACATCCATTGAAATTTGTGATACACTATCTATTTAAATTTAAGGGGAATCTAATGTTAATAGATAGTGATTAGAAACCTACACTATTAAATATTTATTTTAAGTATGAAATATGATGGGTATATATATAATATTTATCTTATTTTCAATTATAAGGTAAATATGATTCATGCACAAGGAAATAAAATAACTGTCAATGATCAAGTTATGTGAATTCTAAGAGGCTTACTATAAAAATAGAGGGTAACATCCATATTAGAAAGAAAATCACACGATATTAGTACACTTACAAAAAAGTAACTTATCATATTGTTAATATGTGTGAAGAATAACTACATGTAAAAAAGAAGATGTGGATGAACTGAAATTAAAATATATAGCTTTTAAAATAACTACTCCAAACCAAAAGGATAAGATCATTGTTGACAACTCCGGTGATAATGATTCACCTGCTGATATTGATGAATAATTAGAATATTTAGAAAGTAATTTCAAAATTCATTTCAAAATGAGGAACATCTTTAGGAAATTTAATTAAAAGTAAATTATTAAAACAACAATAATTGGAGAAATTATTGGAAAAAGGATGATATTACAAATGAGATAGTTAGCTTTGAATGCAAAAAAGGCCATGTCAAATTATAATATACTAAGTAAAAATTAATGAAAATGTATTATTATTATGATAATAGTTATAAGAAATATTTTAATGAAAAATGAAGTGTTTAGGAAAATAGTTCATGTGAATTAGACTCAAGTGAAGAAGATAAACATGTTAGACCCAATATGTGTTTTATGAAGAACAAATATTAGTTCTCTAGTATTTTCCATGAATCTCAAGTTCATAATTATAATCCTTTTTATATTAAATTAGTTAATAAACCATTTCTAGTGAAGATATATTTTTATACTATAATATTCTAAAAGAAACCTTTATTTAACATAATGATAAAAATAAAATTTTAAAGAGGAAACATGATCTGTCTGGTCACTTTAGAAATGATCTTACTATAGAGTAGGATAAAAATGGTCAAGTGTTAAAAAAGGATACTAAGTTTATGTTATATAATGATCAATTAAAATGGATTTAAAAATATGTATACATCGAATAAATATCATGAACTAGATTCATGGAATGAAAATTACACATAGATATACTACTGTAGGTTACGGGCGCAGCGGAAGCGCGTTGGTGGGGGTTTTACCCAACATTAATTTTAACGTTAACAACGTTCAATCCGAGATCCATCAATATTTAAAACACTGGATCTTCAGAATAAAACGAGGAATGGAAAAGAAAAGAAGATTCCCGGAACCATTGATATAAGATCATCATATGTTAGTAATAATTAATTTAATTAATTCATAAGAATTACCCCAAAGGAATTATTTTTTCGTTGGAGTCTCCGGTCACGATCATGTGATCCATCGTTGCGTCGTAGAATCCAAGTACAATATTCCTCTAGCGGTGATCCACACGTGCTCCACGTATCTCTGGATGTCGCTAAGGGGATATTCGGGTGCTAGCGTGGAAGAACATTCACTTGCGATGTCCACCTTCTACCGCCTTGATCAGGTGGAGGATCCTCTCTCGTAACTTGAAAGCGTACTTGGTTGGAGGGGAATTATCTCTTTGCTTGAGAGCATTTCCAAATCCATTGTGCACAAAAATGGCTCTATCTCAATGAGGAATATTTTAATTGGGATTATAATACATAGAATAATAAAATTAATTAATTTCCTGAAAGCATTAAATCATTTCATTTAATTCATAGTAATACCCCATGTATTAATAATGACAGTTGACCATCATTATATCTTGACATGCACCTAACATATAACATTTAATAAAATTTAATTAAATAAACAATATTTTCTCACGATTCCCGAAAGAACAAACTACACGGCGTGTATATAAATATACATGGCATGTACTTTTATTTTTTCATTTTATTTATTTCCTCCACCATATTTATTAGACCTTGGGTAATGACTATTTATTTCTTAAATAAAATGTAACTTCATTACCCGCTAATAAATATATATATTATTTCACCAACCATATATTCTCTCCAATTACTAGTGTCGAAATAAATGTGATTAGGCATCCTTAAGTAATTATTAAACCACAGTCATGAATAATATTTATTTAACTTGTTAAATTAATATTTAACTGAGATACATGGACACACTTAGTCTGTGACCCTCTTAGCCTCTTTTTCAGTTGAATTAGGTGGAGTCTGCCTAAATTCAAAGGCTAGCATCTAGCAACACGCCAAGGCACCCATAGAGAAATAAGTTAATGCCGCAATGCCATGCCACCTCCTACGAATGCTTACCGTGTAACACAATCTCTTTTTTTTGATATCTCCAATCAAGCAGGTTTCATGCTAGTGTCATCAACCCATGTGCTCGATTATTCTTTCTTTGACCTCCCGAAATTGAACTCTCCCATACCTTACCATGGCCATGGATTTATGTAGGCTATATCAATTCCATCAAAAGAACTGAGATATCTACTTCCGTTATGGAATAGAGGGGACAAATCCTTTATCACATTATCTATTAATGTATTATTACTAGTGACACACCCAACATATCGAACCTCGCTGCAAAAAGTGTTTCATCATACTTTTCATCAATACAACTAAATGTGCAAGTTGTAATACCCATTAATAATAATCTTAAAGTATAAGGACCAATACACACGTCCGCAGATAGGAACATCCAATGACACTATGAAATGTGGATTTCCTATTGGAGGGTCTCGTTCTCATAATATCCTCCTGGATATTACCAAGGGCGCACAACCATGAGAAGGTGCCTCATTGTTTTATGAGACGTCACCCCTAATGACCTATATTATTTGTGTCCCTCATATAATAACATCCGGCCATAGAACATATATTCAAGAATAGTGTTATGGCACTTCCGGGTTATCATCATAGCAGGGATCTTCTATGACCGATTAACGCAACAGCTGCCCTTAGGACATTATCACATTAATTTTCATGCAGAAGAACAATCAAGATGTGATCAATCTTTTATTAATGAATATAGTACAAAGTAGTTGGTTCTAGACCACCAACTCCAACAGACTCCCACTTAGACTAGAGCCAACTGCTAACAGCCTTTAACCCTATATCTCTCACATTATATTCATGCTTCTGCTAATATAGGACTTTAGTCATGGGGTCCGCCATGTTCTTTTCCGTGGACACTATGGTCACTGCAACTTCAACCCTTTGATAGAAATCCCTCAATAGGTGATACTTCCGGAGCATGTGCATTGTCCGTTGATGTGACCTTGGTTCTTTTGCAAGAGCCACCACTGCAGTATTATCACAATAAAATGTAATGGGATATTTACTGCTAGGCACCACATCAAGATCATGGACAAAGATCTGAATCCAGACTGCTTCGTTGGCTGCATCAAAAGCCGCTATATACTAGGACTCTGCAGTAGAATCGGCGACAACTGGCTGCTCTGAACTCTTCTAGCTCACAACTCCTCCATTGAGATAGAAAACATATCCAGATTGTGACATCATGTCATTCTGATCTATTTGAAAACCATCATCAGCATACCCTCTGATGACAAGCTCCTCGTCTACTCCATACACCAGGAACATATCCTTAGTTCTTCTCAGATACTTAAGGATATTCTTAACAGCAGTCCAATGTTGTTCTCCTGGATTTACTTGATATTTTCCTACCATGCTCAGTGTATAGGAAACATTAATCCTGGTACATAACATAGGATACATGATGGATCATATAGCCGAGGCGTATGTGATATTGTTCATCCTATCTTTCTCTTGTTGCGTCTGAGGAACCATTTTCATAGAATGATGTAAGCCATGTGACACTGGAAGCAATCCTCTCTTGTATTTTTCCATACTAAATCTCATTAGTATATGGTCAACGTATGTACCCTGACTTAGTCCAAGAATCCTCTTAGATCTATCACGTATGATCTTGATCCCTAGAATGTAGGCTGCTTCACCTAAAGCTTTCATGGAGAAGCATTTGTTCAACCTGTCCTTAACCGACTGTAAGGCTGGTTCGTCATTTCCAATAAGCAGTATGTCATCAACATATAAAAGTAGGATAACGACCACATTCCCATTAAACCTCTTGTAAACACGTGGCTCACATTCGTTCTTAATGAAACCAAATTACTTTTTGGATTCATCAAATCGAATGTTCCATGACCTGGATGCTTTCTTCAATCCATAAATGGATTTTTGAAACTTTCAATCCTGTTTGGCTTCACCTGGGGTAACAAACCCTTCTGGTTGTGTCATATAGACATATTCTTGAAGGTTCCCATTAAGGAATTCTGTTTTGTCATTCATCTTCCAAATCTCGTATTCATGGTAAGCTGTTATGGAAAGTATGATTCTTATGGATTTAAAAATGGAAACCGACGAGATGGTTTCATCATATTCAATTCCATGATGCTGTTTGAATCCTTTAGCCACTAGAATTGCTTTATAGGTGCTAACTTGACCATCCATGTCCAGATTTCTCTTGAATACCCACTTGCATCCATTAGTCTTTACATCAACTGGCTCATCGACCAGAACCCAAACATGGTTCTGATACATGGAATCCATCTCAAAATTCAGAGATTCTAGCCATCTTGCAGCTTCTTAACTATCTAATGCTTCCTTATAAAAGAGAGGTTCCTAATTGTTTAAAAATAATGATTCACGATCCTCTCTGACTAGGAAACCAAATCACTCTGGTGCCCTTACCTCTCTTGAGCTCCTACGCAGTACTTGTGCTTCTGGAACCTCTCCCACGGGGTGTTGGGGAACTTGTTCCTATACCAAATCCTGTGTATCTTGAGCATCAACTTCATCGAAGTCA
This sequence comes from Viscum album, assembly GCA_963277665.1. Lineage (NCBI taxonomy): Eukaryota > Viridiplantae > Streptophyta > Magnoliopsida > Santalales > Viscaceae > Viscum > Viscum album. Next base: position 42,688,912 of record OY728128.1, read on the forward strand.
ATCTTGCTCCCACTATCCTTCTTGAGGATGTGCTCCCTCTCAAGAAAGACGGCTTGTTTGGCGACATTCACTTTCTTGTCTGAAGGGTTATATAGGTAATATCCTTTTGTTTCCATGGGATATCCTATAAATATACACCTCGTGCCCTGGGGTTCTAGTTTGTTGCCCGATAAGGCCTTAAAAAACTCCTCGCATCCCTATACACGTGTGTGTGACAATGTGGGTTTCCTTCCATTCCGTAACTCGGATGGAATTCCATTTTTCGCCTTAGTTGGTACTCGGTTTAATGTGTATGGTGTGGTTTGTAATTCATATCCCCAAAAGGATATTGGAAGACCTTCATGACTCATCATGGACCTCACCATGTCCAACAAGGTGTGGTTCCTCCTTTCACAAACACCATTCCACTGTGGTGTATAAGGAGGAGTGAGCTGAGATAGAATCCCAAACTCCCATAGAGGATCAAAGAACTCTGGGATCAGATATTCTCCACCTCGATCCGATCGAAGATTCTTTATCTTCCTACCAAGATGATTCTCTAATTCATTCTTGAATTCATGAAATTTCTCTAAGGCTTCTGACTTATTCCTCATTAATTAGACAAATCTGTATCTACTCAAATCATCAGTAAAAGAAATGAAGTAAGAATATCCACCTCTAGATTCTACTGGAAATGGTCCACACACATCCATGTGTACCAATCCTAAAAGCTATGCGGCCCTTTCACCATGTCCACCAAAAGGAGTCATGGTCATTTTACCTTGTAAAAAAGCATGACATCTATCAAGTGGTTTTAGCTCAGTTGAGTCTAAATAGCCATCATGGTAGAGCACTGTCAAGCACTTCTCGTTCACATGACCAAGGCGGTGATGCCACAACTGGCTGATGTATGAGTCATGTGAGTTTGTTTCATTATCGATTGCTAACAATTGGTTTTCCTAATTTAATACATACAAACCATTATTCAAATGTGTCACACCATAACATACATTGTTCTTATAAAAGAGACAACCATTATTTCAAAACATGAAAACAAATCCATCCATATCCAAACAAGATACAAAAATTAGGTTCTTGGTAACACTAGGCACAAAATAACAGTTTTGTAATACCAAATTCATGCCAGTTGGAAATGAGAGGTGGTAGTCGCTAATAGCCCACACAGCCAGCCTTTCAGCATTGGAAGCTCGAATATCCTCCTCTCCTCTGGAGATCTTTCTAAATCTACATGGTTCCTGCATTTGAATATAGATGTGAGCCCCACAAGTTGGATCTAATTCCCAATGTGTAGAAATAGAAAGATTTCACTCAATAATGAACGCACCTTTAGCATCCCCATGATTCTAGGTGCAGTTCCTCTTCCAGTGGCCCTGCTTGCCACATGAAAAACACACCTCCTCCAGTTCCCTTCCCTAACTCTTGATCTTCTCCTTCTTGGAGGGATGGTGATCGGGGGAATTAGAAAGTTTATAAGTCTTTGGACACTTTTCCTTGTCCTTCCCTTTCTTATCCACCATAAGGACCGTGGGTTTGTCATGACCCATGTCCTTATCTACCTGGTGAATCAAGGTCACAAGATCTGATAGACTTTTCTCATTGCCACTCATATTATAGTTGAAAATGAAGCTAGAGAAGGTCTTGTGCAGTGATGATAGGATGAGATCTGTACGCAACTCATCTGAGAATTTAATCCCTAAGATGTCCAGGATTTCAATGTATCAAATAAGCTTGACTACATGAGGCCCATCTGGCGCATAATCTCGAAGATTAGTTTTAAAACAAGCATTGGAGATCTCATACCTCTCTTGTCTTGCATTATCTTGGTAGAGATCCATAAGGTGATACATCATTCTATACTCGTCCATGTTTTCATGATACTTCAGGAGCTCATTGTACATGGCCTATAGCATGAAACACTAGACATCTGTGGAATCATCCATGTGTTTCATGTAGATAGATAATTCCTCATCACTAGACTCTTTCCCAAGAGCAACTGTAATAGGATCTTCCAGCTTATACAATTTCCTTTCGTGGCGAAGGACGACGCGTAAACGCCTCTGCCACTCTTGAAAAATGGTTCCTGTGAGAAGGTTTTCCTTCTCGAGTACGGTGCACAATGATATGTTTGAAGTCATTTTCTTGTTGTTTCTACAAATTATGATGAAAAAAGGTTTATAACTTTATTACAAAAATTGAGACAAATAAATAAATTAATACTTATTAGTCTCCCACTATTTTATTGAAATCTAATAGCCCTCACCATTGACTTTAGAATATTCTGTTGCCTGAATATTCTAGTGGAAAGTATCCATGTTTCCCTTTGCATTACCCCAACTAGGTTTGGTCAAAAAACTTGAAGGGTTTTAGGTAGGCTTTCCAAATTCCAACTGCATTATCTCGCAGCTCCTTGATCCACTGAGTTGACGCCCCAATCCAGAAATCCTTTTATTTTGGATTTCCTCAACCTTTGCCTCTTGGTCACACCAAGTCCTACTGTGGAAGTCAACCCTTGATGTGAACCAATTCAAGTCAACCCAAAACCTTGAATTAGAATTCCTTGATAATTGAAATTAATCCAACAAGGGTTGGTCAAGAACTTGGAGATATGGTTCGATTCTAACCAAGATTATTGAAGGCAATACTGACTTAATATTTCATTTGAGGGATTTTATCCATACACATAAATTTCCATTTTATTATATTTGAATACATGCTTGTTAACATTAAGTGGGATATACTTCAGTGATTAACCATGTCTAAGATAATATTTATATATAAGCCTGTTTTATTTTAGTTCCATCTTTCATGCTCATTTAATTCATTAATTGTGTGATCGTGACAACACACCCACAATAAATAAACCATGCAACTGATAGAAATAAAATAAATGGTGTGATCATGAGCTTTTCTATTGGTTAGATTATCTATCTGTTGATAAAAGAACCCATGACCTATGGGAGAAACACCTTGAAACTTTGGGGATCATGTTTACAGCTTTCCACCAGTCCACCTTTGTATCTCCTTGGATTGGTTTCACCTTGGCTCCTAACTTGAGCTTCCTCCACTAGCTTAGGAGCTACATCCATTACATATGCATTTATCTCACACGCAGGTGAGGGGTAAAACAGTGATTTTACAAAAAAGAATCCTTGGTTGTGTAGACCCTACATATTAATGAGGCCATGGCTCGCATTAAAACAAATTTAATATAAATAATTTAATTAAAAGAAACAATTAATATACAAAGGTCTCGGTCTAGTTCCTGATCATCCATACATGCAATGATATTTACGCATAAATAAAACTAGCATTCAATTATTTAATCATTCTTGTTTAAGATAAATCATGCTCGAATTAGTTAATTATCTTTAATTAATCAATCCTTTTATCATAAAACCCTTTTCTGAATTTCCTTGAGATTCTCATCCATCATAATTTTAAACAAATATATTCATTTAAAATTACCCTTGTACGTAACATGTACCTTTGAGGAAACCCGGTGAATTCCCGCTCATTACGCAGATGTTAAATTAAACACATATATATAACACACCTATCACATGTTGTACCTCAGCTTTACGCCTTCACCATGGTACACGTCTCAATGGTTTGTATAATATAATAATAAATTTTAATAAATCTACGTAATTTGGGTGAGTACATGGCGTGTAGTTCTGACTACACGATGTGTACTTTTTCTTCACCATCCATCCGAAGTACACGCCCAGGGACAGGGCATGTTAATGTACTTCAGAAATTTTCAGAATACATGGCGTGTTCTATGGGACACACGCAGTGTAGTTTTTGCGTTACAAGGTTTCCAATCGGGAAAGCCCTGTATGGGGTACACGGCCCAACCCTAACCCGAACGGACTACACGTCGTGTTCATTGGACCACAAGACATGTAATCCCGAAACCGTGTGCCACCTGTTTCTGATCAACACACGGTGTCATAAATTCTTAGAAAGAATCCAATACATGGTCTGATTTGGTGGATCAGTCAATGCATTGAACCTAGACTACACGCCATGTACTTCCGAATACACGCTGTTTGTTCTTGTGTTGTACGGCCAGAAACATTTGGATCCTCCAGATGAGTTCCACTATTTTATTTTAATCAAAATTAAAAGAAAAATTCGTTTCTGTGAGGTGAACGTGAAATGATGCCGGAGGAACATATCTCGAGATTCAGATTTCCAGAACGATTAAACATGAATTGAAATAACTAGATTATTAAATGCGTAAATCACCAATGAAAAACTAAATAATTATAATCAATGATATGACCCCTCTGATACCACTTGTAGGTTCCGGGCGTAGTGGAAGTGCGTTGGTGGGGGTTTTACCCAACATTAATTTTAACGTTAACAATGTTCAATCTAAGATCCATCACGATTTAAAACGCCGGATCTTCGGAATAAAATGAATAATAGAAAAGAAAATAAGAGTTCTGGAACCATTGAGATAGGATCATCATATGTTGGTTATAATTAATTTAATTAATTCATAAGAATTACCTCGATGGAATTATTTTTCGTTGGAGTCTCCGGTCATGATCTCGTGTTCCGTCGTTGCGTCATAGAATCCAAGTACAGGATTCCTCTAGCGGTGATCCACATGTGCTCCACGTATCTCTGGACATCGCTGAGGGATCTTCGGGTGCTAGCATGGAAGAACCTTCTCTTGCGATGTCCGCCTTCTGCCACCCTGATCCAGTGGAGGATCTCGCTCTCGTAACATGAAAGCATTCTTGGTGGAAAGGAAATTATCTCTTGGCTTGAGATTATTTCCAAATCTGTTGTGCACAATAATGGCTCTAGCTCAATAAGAAATAATGTAATTGGGATTATAATACATAGAATAATAAAATTAATTAATTAACCCAAAGCATTTAATCATTTCATTTAATTCTTAGTAATACCCCATGTCTTAATAATGACAGTTGACCATCATTATTACTTGAAATGCACATAACATATTACATTTAATCTCATTTAATTAAATAAACAATATTTTCTCAGAATTCTCAAAAAAACAATCTGTACAGCATCTATATTAATATACACATCGTGTACTTTTATTTTTTCATTTTATTTATTTCCTCCACCGTATTTATTAGACCTTGAGTAATGGCTATTTATTTCTTAAATAAATGTAACTGCATTACTCGCTAATATATATATATATTATTTCACCAACAATATATTCTCTTGAATAACTATTGTCAAAATAAATGTGATTAGGCATCCATAAATAATTATTAAACCACAATCGGGAATAATCTTTATCTAACTTGTTAAATTAATATTTAACTGATATACATGGACACACTTAGTGTGTGACCCTCTAGGCCTCTTTCTCCGTGGCATTAGGCGGAGTCTGCCTAAAGTCCAAGGTTAGCATCTTGCAACATGCCAAGGCACCCATAGAGAAAGAAGTTAACACCGCAATGACGTGTCACTTCCTACGAATGCTTACTGTGTAATATAATCCCTTTATCTCGATATCTCCAATCAAGCGGGTTTCATGCTAGTGCCATCAACCCATGTGCTCGATTATTCTTTATTTGACTTCCCGGAATTGAACTCTCCCATACCTTACCATAGCCATGGATTTATTTAGGCCATATCAATTCCTTCAAAGGGCCTGAGATATCTACATTTGTTATGGAACATAAGGGAAAAATCCTTTATCGCATTATCCATTAATGCAGTTTTACTCATGACGCACCCAACGTATCCTACCTCGCTGCGAACAGTGTGTCGTCACAGTTTTTGTGAATACATCTATGTGCGTCAGTTGTAATACACATTAATTATAATATTAAAGTCTAAGGACCAATACAGACGTCTGCAGATAGGAACATCCAATGACACTATGAAATGTGGATTTCCTATTGGCGGGTCTCGTTCTCATAATATCCTCCAGGATATTACCAAGGGCGCAGACCATGAGAAGGTACCTCAATGTTTTATGAGTCCTCACCCCTAATGACCTGTATTATTTGTGTCCCTCAAATAATATCATCCGGCTATAGAACATATATTCAAGAACAATGTTATGGCACTTCAGGGTTCTCATCATAGTAGGGATCTGCTATGACCCACTAATTCAACAGCTTTCCTTAGGACGTTATCACATGAATTGTCACGCACAAGAACAATCAAGATGTGATAAGGCTTTTACTAACGAATAATGTAAAAAGTAGTTGGTTCTATACCACCAACTCCAAAAACTACTAGAATGTGATATCATCCTAGGAAAGAAATATTATTCAAAACAATCTCTTCCTATCTCTAGTTCTTCTAATTTTGTTAAAAATTCTTAGTCTGTTGGAACAAATAAGTTATTTATTTCTAAAAATTTAATTTATTTTCCTAGGAAACCAATGAAATATTTTTGGATTCATAATGATTTGATTACTAATATTTATATACCCAAAAAAACTATGGGTAACAAAGTCATTATTTTTTTAAATCTATTTTTTAGGAATCCTACTTGAGGATTTCTAGCATATTCAAGTGGTATATAGATAGTGGATGTTTGAGACACATTACTATAGATTATTCATGTTTCAAGAACCTAATCCAGGTTAATTGAGGACATATCACTTTTTGGTAACAATGAAAAAGGGAAGATAATTGGTCTTTTGTAAATTGGTAATTCTAATATTGTTTTTATTTCCAACGTTCTATTTATAAAAGGTTTGAAATAAAATCTACTTATCATTTCTTTGTTATGTGATGATGGTTTCTATTTGATGTATGAAAATAATTCCAGAAATGTTTTTTATTAGAAAAATTATTTATTTTTAACTACTTTAAGAAAGAAAATTATTATGCTATTAATTGAGATTGGTTAATTTCTCAAAAAGTTTCATGTTTGGCTTATTTTTCGAATGAATCTTGGATTTGACATAGTGAACTAGAACATTGTAATTTTCATTCACATAGAAAGAGAACTATGAAAGGTTTAGTCAAGAATCATCCTAAACTCGAATTCCCAAATGATAAATTCAATAACGCTTGTAAAAATAGGTAAGTATCCCAAAACCACTTTTAAATAAAAGAAATAATTTTTAACTTCTTAACCCCTAGAGTTAGTTCACATATATTTTTCTATATCATATATAGTTTTTAGTTTAAATTTGATGCATTGTGTTTATGTTCGAGTAGAAGAATTTTCAAGGTATTGTTGGGTATTAATTGTATCTCAAAAATGTGAATCATGTTCCTATTTAACTAAATATTTCAAATATACAGTGAATCTTAACAGACATAGAATTAATACAATAAGAAGTGATCATGGTCGTGAGTTTGAAAAGAAATATTTTGAATCATTGTGCTCAAAACGTTGTTATAATCATAAGTTTCATTGTCTTAGGACCCATTAGTAGAATGGTGTAGTTGATAGGAGAAATAGAACCTGTCATGAAATCACATAGATGATGCTCAATGGTTTGAATTTCATGTTTACTTTTGATTAGTGGAAGTGATTTAAACATGAAAAGTAATAAATAATGTTTTAATTAGAACTATATTAAAGATAACTTCTTAGAAAATATGGATTGTCAAAAAAGCAAAGGTTATTTATATGAGAGTAATTCGTTACAAAGTATTTATTCTTGATTACATAGGGTAATCTTGAAAAAATTTCATCTAAGATTGATGAAGGAATTTTACCTGGGTAACCAAAAGATAGTAAATCATATAGAGTGTTTAACAAAAGGACTAATATTTTCTAATTTTTTTAAATGTAAAATTTTATGAAAAAGAACCACATGACCCAAAAACCTATCTAGGAAATTATGAAGATGATATAATAAATTTTAATATAAAATTTAAACCCCTTAAAAATGTTGTCGACTATCTAGAAAGAAATCATCCAATTCTAATGAACAACCTGAACAAGAACCTTGTGAGGATAATGATATATCATTCCCTTATTTCCATAGAATAGTTTGGAAACATAGATAATATCCCTTGGTTTATATAGTTGAAGACCTAAATAATTAAACACAAACAAGATATTATCTTAGGAATCAGGTTGGACATTAATAATTTTTGTCCTAACTTTAACCTAAGAACATTGATGATGAAATTAAAAGTGAAATTCGGGTGATGGAAATTCAAGAATAACTTTATAAATTTCAATGGGATAATGTCTCAGAACTAGTAGATAGATCTAAAGATGCAATAACTATTGGTACTAAATGGGTGTTTAGAGAAATAGTTATTGATTCATGGACTATTTTTAGATATAAATATATATTAGTTTCACAAGGATACAATAAAGAAGAAGGTATTTACTTTGAGGAAACCTTTTAACCAATAGGTAGACTTGAATCCACTAGATGGTTTCTTGCCTATGATTGACATTTTAATTTCTATGTATATCAAATGGATGTAACAAGTGTATTCTTAAATGGATAAATTATTGTGTACGCTTTTTTTGAAAAATCCCATGGTTTTCAAAATCAACATTTTCCAAATCATGTTTTTAAATTAACTAAATATTTAAATGGGTTAAAATAAGATTCTTGATCTTTATATGATAAGGTCATCTAATTTCCTATTTTTAAATGTTTTTCCAAATTTATAGTTGATCCTAATTTAATTATTAAAGGAAAAGTTGATCCTAATTTATTTATTACATGTATTTTAAATAATTTTTTATTTTTTAAAATTTATGTTTGTAATTTTATTTTTTGATCTTGAAAAAATTATTATATACTATGTTTACAAAAATAATGAAAAGTGATTTTGAAACCAGGTTAATTGGTAAACTTAAATTCCTTCTTGGTTTTCGTATTTTTCAAAATAAGGAAGGAATTATTTTACGTTAAATAAATTAAACCAATGATCTTAAAAAATGATTTGGTGTAGATAGTACTAAAGGTAGCGATAATACAATGAATACGAACCACATATTAGATCTTGATGAACTTGGGAAATTAGTTGATCAAACCACATAGAAAGTTATGACTAGAATGTTACTACACTTAACTTATATCCAACTAGATATTATGTTTAGATTGTTATATGTGATAATTTTTAATAAAACCCATAAGATTAACATCTTTTAAATCTGAAATTATTTTTAAATACCTCATGAATACGACCGACATAGGATTGTTTTACTGTAGAGGAAACGAATTTTATTTTTTTAGTTATTCATATGAATATTTTTGTGGGTGTATGTTAAAAGAATAAAATCTGGATCATGTGACTTTTTTGGAAAAATTTCTAGTATCATGGTGAAGTAATAAGAATAAATCTATGGAATTATCCACTACTATGTCTTATTACATAGATTTAGGATGTTTTTTTGCACAAATTGTTTAGATGAAACAGACATTTCAAGACTATGGATATAAATATGGTCATGTAACTATAAAAATTGATTATAGAAGTTCAATAAATATTTCTAGGAAACCATTTTCTCATAATAGAACAATTCATATTGATATAGGACATCACATTCTAAGTGATAATTAGAAGATATTTTATATAACTCCTCAATTCATAGGCACTGAACATTGTCTTGCTGATATATATTTAAATACTTTGAATTATGAGAGAATCATTTATATTAGACATGAATTAGGCATTACAAATTATGTTTAGATAATTATTTATTATCTTAAATGTTAATTTTTTTAATTTTTTTAATAATGTATTTCTAGAAATAATTGTGAACCATGTTTTACTTGGTCATTAAGGTGAAGATGATTTAATTTTTTTTCATACAATCCCCATGCCTAAAATAAACACTCATTACCTAATCACATATTCTTAAATAGTTACTATGCATACCATTAATGTATGTTTCTATTGTTAATTTTTTAGTTAACTTGGATTACTTGGTAGTACAGTTAGAAAACCTACCATTAGTTATGGATTGTAATCCTAATGTTATTATTATATTTACTGATCCTTTGTTATTGGAGTAACCATCTTTTTTTACATTGATTTTTTTGAGTAAATATTTTGGATGGATTTATTTTAAGAATATTCTTATTTTAATAACTAAATGATGTTGATTAAAAATTCAAATATAAATCTTAACCATTACCTATATTTTCCTTTAGTCATCATATATATTTCTAAGATCTTATAATCAAATAATTATTTATCCCCATGAACCTATTACTCTCACACTCATATTGAACATCCCTATTTTACCTCCCATCTTGAACTATCATAGATATCAATTCGAATTAGAATCGAAAGAATGAATAATTTTTTATAAATTACATTTCTAGTTCAGTGACATCCATAAAAGAAGTCAAAAAATACAAAATCATGTTCAAGTTCTTTAGCAGATATGAAGAACTTTCATCTAGTTAAACATCCAGTTTTAATAGATAAAGAAGTTGATGCTTAGTGGGTGAAGTCGTGCAGATCACTAGTTTAGAATGAAATTATGAAGAAAGTATGGGATGGATGTTTTAAGAGGAATGTTAGACCCATTTATCTGAACCTTAATAATAAATTTTATATTAGTATTGAATTATTTCCTTGATAGAATAATGATAATGTAAAATCAGTGATTAATTTTGAAGATTTTATATTCTCGTTGATGTGATGGGAATAATATTTGGGCATACCGTAGATGGTTGATTACAGATATTATCAATGTTTGTATCTATATAATCATCAAAATATCATGATTTATAATTTCATATACATAATTACACAAAATAGAATTCCATGAAGACCTATATTTTTTTAGCTAAGTGGTTAATGCAGACTAATAATTAATTTCATTCAACGTGTTGTTTTTATCAGGAAAGGATATTTTAGTATTTCAAGTCATTAAGATATTTTTTCCTAATTTTAATGAAGAATGGTTTTCAGATCATCCTATTTAGATTTTTAGTCCATCCTAGTATTGATTTATATAAGCAATCCTCAAGGTGTATGTCACAACCCGACACAGTGGGGCTCAATACACAACTACCCCAATCCCGCCACCATAGTCCAAGTGTTGGTGACAAGTACAGAATTTTATAATTGCTATTGGAGGCCTTTTCATAATGTACTTGTACACACTCACCAAAATATATCAATAAATAAGTGGAGAAGAATAAAATAAAACAATGAAAAATCTATAGTAAAAACCATGCATAAAAAACCTCTAGGGAATACATGCATTACAGTAGTGTTAACTAAGAAGTATGGGGAATTCACACCCAACTAGAAAGATTTCCCAACCTAATTAAATTAAAAAATTAAATGTTGAGAGAGATCATATCCAATTCTCAATTCTACAAATACTATACACAATCAAACGCAACATGTATCCCACTGCTCCTTTGTAATCACCATCGACCAATTCATCACCTATATAAGTCATCAAACATACAGGAAAATCCCATGCAGGGGTGATTATATACATATATAATAGGATTCCCCAAAAATAAAGGTGGATAAGTAAGAGACATGATAGGAATAGAGAGCTCACCCAAGGCAAGAGAGTAATGGAATCTAGAAACATGAATATATATATATATACTCTATAAAAGATGGACCAAAGTGAGAAAAAGTGGACATCCATCTCATATACCAGGCTATGAAAAGAGTTTCCATAGTTCAAAAAGTCCATCATCGATTCCAAACATCTTGTATGTCTGTATCTAGGAGTAACTATTCGTCGGGACCACACCTCAACACTATTCCAGATAGTCAGGGAGAAAAATCTCAGATTAGAGGACCTATATGATTGTGCATCAGGGTTTCAACTTAGACTTAGGAGGACCCATACCCTATCCTATATGTGGGTACACCACAATAATTAGAGGACCCACACCTTGATAATTCAGGGGTACCACAAAATATATATAGCACCAGTGCAATTGTCCATAAGAGGGGTTCCAATCATTAGATAAAGGACCCACATACTAATTATATATGGGGTACCACTTAGTATATAGATGGCTTCTAACCTAATTCCATAGGTGGGCACAAATCTATATGAAGACGGTCTACACCCTAATTCCGTAGGGGGTACAACATGGTAGATAGTGGACCAACATCCTAATTACATAGGGGGTGCCTCTCTATAGATAGAGGTCCAATACTTAAATTCCATAGGGGTACCACTCAGTAGACAGAGTACCCACACATTAAATCCATAGGGGATACCGTTATATAGATATGGGACTCAAATTCTATATGATTGGGGGTACCAATCTAAGATACTTCTTGATCACTATCATCATTGAGCATCACCTAAAGAAGAATCATGCTCAGAACATATCACATCATGTTTCAAAATCATCCTGGGAGGCCACCATAACTTTCCAAATGGAAAACACTTAGGATTGGGTAATCATAGGTCACAATATAAGTCCAAAATAATGAGATGAAATAGGTAGAAGTTTCCCCAAAATTAATGTATTGGTACTTGATGTGTAAGGGGATCCACACACTGTGTCATCCCACTCTAGTACCTAGTTTTGTCCCTACTGGTACATGGATCACTACCCATGTAGCACTAAACAACGTGTATAGGTACTACACCACATTCCTCATCCACCCAGTGTCCTTCCAGTGCTCATGGTCGTGTCTATGTAAACATTACCGTGTCTGTGTACATTGATACAAGGAGGGTCCTCCCGTACGAGGTTCCGCCCCTGTCCTTCGGGTTTTGAATGTGTACTCTGTCCATGTGTTTGTACATGAAATGTTCATAGTAATACCAATGTCCATGTACTTCTGGAGTACATGGTGGGTCACCAGAATTCGTTCACATGGTGTTTGGGGTCTCATATGGTGTGTGATACTTATAAACTCATGAAACCCTAGCATTACATATTTTTTCAAAACCGAAGATGTGTTTTTATAATCAACATGGCGTGTGGTTGAGTTTTTCCTAGAAACTAATATATGTGCATAAATTTTTTAGATCTTCCTCTACAACTTTTAATCTCACATCCAGAACACCCAAAATCGAAGTGGAAGCCTTTGTTGTTTACAGTTGTCCATTAGCTGAAAAATTGGACATTGATTCAATCATATGAACCCAGAAGCACCACCGCCACCCAGGGTGCTTCATGGGACACACAAAATCCTACTTCAAATCCCATATCCAAGAAGAAACCATTCTAAACCCACAAATCCTCTGCATCCATCCTTTATTTACCAATTCTTTCCTACCATGTGAATCCACCGCGAATTAGTGGGTCCAATAGGGCATGGTCCTGCATGGTAATGTCGATCTGGGACAACATAGGACAATTGGTGGAGAATTTAAAGAATTATTGTGATAAATAAGAAATAAAAAAGGTGAAGCAATTGTTGGACAACCATTCTCATCCATAGAAAAAATTTGAATTCATAGGGTGATAAAAATGAACAAACAATTTAAAACCAGTACATTGGCACATGAAAATTCATGATGTTATACTGATCAAGATATATATTTTATAATGTTCTATATATCTAATCAAGTGGGGGAGGAATCAATAAATTTAAATCCCCACCACAATTTAGATCATCAGATGATTAAAAGCATATTATCCAATAAATTGGAGATGTTGTTGTGTTCACTATGCCTTGATTCTCACGGATCTAGAGTTTCATCATCTGTCAATTTATATTTTCCAGTGAGATGGTGGAAGAACTCTTCATTCAATTATCCTAGGTTTATGAGGCTAACCCTACAGATCCTCCACTGCAATGCTTATATAGAGGGAATAAAAATTATGTTTTTTAATTAATCCACTAAATGTATCACCATCGACTATTTTAAGTGAACGCCCTATACCAACCAATGTTTTGTCATGCCTAGGGTAATCCTAACATTCTATACTCACCTATGGTATCATATTTTCCATCTAAAAATAGATTAAGAGTTTTCCCATTTTATTTTAGAAATCATGTACATGTGATATAAAATATATTTAATATTTTTATAAAATTAATTTAAGCACATTGGGCCTTAGAATCACTCATTTTCGTAGCACCTAGGTCTAAAAATATATTATATATTTTAAAAAGTATTAAAAGGAAAGAACTTGGTCTTTACAATATTCACTCATTTTATCATTTAATACCCAAAAAAAAGTAAACCAGAAATCTATGGATACTGAGCCAAAATCTAGTTCTTTTACTCCCAAGAACTCTTCAGCATGATATTGTGCTTCCACAACACATGAACCCAACGGATGGTCTATCCAAATAGGGCCCCCTACTATATATCCTTAATCCCCACCAGGTGATACACAAAAGTTGATCAATCATTAATGTCCTGCTCATCCAGTTAGTAATGTTCTTGGGGCCAGACATGTATCTGATTGACTGTGACACATGGAAGACATTCTGAACCTTCTCTAACTGTGGGTTTATGGAAAGGTGGTAATAAACCTCCCCATCAATTTGAAAGACCTCGAATGATCTGATGAACCATTGGGATAAATTTCCTCCCCATCCAAATATCATCAATCCTCATTGTGGGGAAACTCTCAGGAAAGCTTTGTCTCCCTTCATGAACACCAAGGGTCTACAACATTGTTCTGCATAAGATTTACTTCTTCTCTTGTCTATTCTCAAATGCTCACGGATGGTTTGAAATTTCTACATTATTTCCCACACCATCCATTTTCCAATAATAGATGCATATCTAATCTCATTCCAACAAAATGGTAACATATAAGGTCTCTTATATGGGGTCTAAAAAGATATCTTGCATGATATAGAGTGGTATATATTATAGTACGCAAACTCTACCAATGGAAAGTGATACTCCCAGCTCTAACCAAAGTCTAACACACAAGCCCTCAACAAATTATATTGAATTTGGAGAGTGTTCTCTATCTGCCCATATTTCGAGGGTTGAAAGGATTTACTCATTCTTATATTGTTTTTAAATGCCTCTTACAGGCCTCTCCATAATCGTGATGTGAAGAAAACATTATGGTTAGAGAAAATAGTCAAGGGAACCCCATGATGGAGAATGATCACAAATATAGACCACTGCCCAAAAATATCCACCGAAATCTACTCATTGACAGCAAGGAAGTGTGATGACTTTGTTTATCGATCAATTATCACCCATATCGTGTTATGACCTCTAACTGTTAGCTTATTCCCCATAAGAAATTACACGGTTGTTCAATCATATTTCAACTCTCTAAT
This sequence comes from Viscum album, assembly GCA_963277665.1. Taxonomy (NCBI): domain Eukaryota; kingdom Viridiplantae; phylum Streptophyta; class Magnoliopsida; order Santalales; family Viscaceae; genus Viscum; species Viscum album. Next base: position 42,704,053 of record OY728128.1, read on the forward strand.
CTTATGGGGATGAAAAAAACCGGATGGCTCCTGATGGTTATCCTTCACCTACTGATAGGTGAGGCAGTGAGAGATGAACCCAGCCATTCTTCATCTCATGTCACCCCACCAAATATACTACTAAAGGTCTCTATACATATTCCCCACACTGGGATGTATATCCGATGGAGATGTGTGGAACTCTATCATCACCTCCTCAAGTATCATTAATAGAACAACCATCCATCATTCAAAAAGGTTGATGTGATTCCCTCCATCAAAAAATCCATCTGGTACATCTCTTGAGGATATCGGGTCATGAAAGACTTCAGAGCTAATGCCTCCCAATTTGGTCTCTCTCACATGCTGGAGGATTAGTGGAGTCAACACCATCAACTGAAGAAAATAAAACCCCCCAACTCAAACTAGGTCAGATCTAAGGAATCCCACTTCTCATCCACCTCCTTTACCAGATGAGTAAGGGAAATCCAAAAAAGGAAATCTCTAAACCATGTTTCACTTCCCTAGAGTATAGTCTATCTCAATGTCAATCCCTATAGGAACAACAACTAGCACCTATGTATGAGGTTCTATTCTCTTTGCGTGATGACATTCCTGAGACTCTAATGGTCTGAGTAAACTATAAAGTTATCTCCAAGATGACAGTGCCTCTACATCATCAGAGAGAAGATTTCCACAACCTGCTCTAGGTCATGAGTTTTATAGTTCATATCATTGGGTATCAACTACCCTGACCCATATGTGATGACTCCCTATCTATACATCAAGACACAACCAAGCGTAACTCTTGAGTAATCACAATACACTACGTACTCCATTACCACCTTCGATAGTATCAAAATAAGGTCACTCGTCAACCTTCGCCTCAACTCCATGAATTCCCGATGAAACTGCTTATCCTAGGTAAACAACATACCTTTCTGCATCAGGACATTAAAATGAGATGAAATCCCATAGAAGTATCCCAAAAACCACCTGTTTTACCCCACCAAGTCAAGACAACTCCACACCTCTTAACCAATATTAGGTGGATCTCAGGGAATAAATTCATCATTCATTCTCAGTCCACAATTAACCCATGATCAGAAATGAAATGCCCCATAAATTAAACCATGTGGTTCCAGAACTAGAACATAAAGATCTCACCCTAAAAGTGGAACTTCCAAAACAAATCTTGGACCTTACCTAAGTGATCTTCATGAACCATGTATGAATGTAATCACCAGAAATCATAATTTCTACAGTGACATTGGAATTCCAACTTCAAAATATCATCCTCACCAACTCTCTTCTTGTGGTAGATAGTGCTAAGATCATTCTTTAAAACCCACCTCTAGCCTCTGAACTAATCAAAGTGGAATTCAATACTCAATAAGAGGTGATTATTTTTTATCTTTGTCAAGTTCATTTGGAGATAATCGATACAATTTTGTAAGCTCCCATATACCCTTTTCACAAAAAACACCAGACCTACCTAAGGGGACACACTAGGATTGATAAAACCCTTATCTTAAAGGTCTTCCCACTAAAATTGAAGATCTTGGAGATTAGTAGGGGATATCATATATTCAAAAAATGATATTTGGGTGGTCTTGGGATGCAAGTTGTTGGAATAATCTATTTCCTTCCTCGAAGGTAGTTTTGAAATGTCCTCGAGTATGATTTCCAAAAAAAACCACTATGACTAAAGGAATTCAAATGAAGAAATATATTGATTCACTTAGGGATACCCTTTATAACTAATGAGTAATGGGATTAATCTTCATGATAATAAATCCCACTCACCCCTCCATGAGATCTCTCAAATCCATAAAGGTTAATCTCATCCCATCAGTGAAAATGTATCTGAATCATCTTCATTGATAGTCAATATAGGCTCAGATTGTTGAAAATGATTCCATACCAAAGATTAAATCATAGTTTCCCATCATGATGACCAAAAGTTCCTTCAAAAACCTCTCTCCACCACGTGATAGCTCACACTTCTAGTAGGTAAAATATATAGAATTAGCATTCCATGTATGATCCTCAAGACAATGTTGTCGGGATAAAGCCTCGTCTGAGGGCTCTAGCTATCAAACCAAGAGTAATGATATAGTGAAATAAGTTGATCCTATATCTACTAAAATTAAATTAATAGTAGAATAAACATATATCTTACCTCTAATCATCTCATGTACTAATAGTTCATATATATCAATAGTCTGCAGTTGTTCATAGCCCAGATCACTAGCTCCTTAATCCCGATGTGGGCTGCCTAGGGGTGGTGGTGGGGGAAGGATATCGGATCATCATCCACCACACACATCTTCCCCTATAAGAGCTCAAACTTCTCCTCTTATAGCTCAACTTCCCAAGGGACCACCCTACCCTCTCCTAGGAGATCAATGTTACTGATGTTTCCTCTATCATGTTGTCCCATCCACTATCATCCTACACTCATCAACACATCTAGTCAAGAAATCATGCACCATGTGACCTCGCCACTATCATGAATAGAAAAAACCCAAACTAGGATACCTTCTTTATTTTCATGGTCCCCATTCTTTATGAATAAATTCTCAAGTTTGGACATAGAGAGGTCTCATGAATTGAGATATTTCTGACTAGAATTTGACTGTTGTAGTAAATGAATTAGCCTGGTAATACTCATTGCCCACCCCAACTATAGGGAATCCCTCTAATAGAATTATCTCCATCATTGTGGCCTACTCCAACACCCCGACATAGGTATTAATACGTATAGGTACTAAACTAGAATGAATTTATCTATGGAGACCGTACTCAAACATCAGTGTCCATAAGTATCCATGCCAAATCATGTCATGGGAGTACCATGTAATATCTACGAACATAACCGATTAATCATCCACTTTTATCCCTCCCATTTGTAGTTTCATAATCTTCCGAATTTAAACTGAGCATATGTAGGATAGGTAGTACTCCTCATTAAACAACTACTGGATGTTGGTCCATGAGAGTTTCAAATCAACATGAATTTTGGTAACTAGACTCCACTAGTTCCCAAATACTCTGTCGAAAAGCCTAGATACTAGCATAACCATTTTATCAGTTGGTGTCTAAATAATTCCGAAGACGTAGATCACTGACTATTTCGAATATTATATTAATGGGGTATATAGGTAACCACGAATCCTCCATAGCCATTGGCGCTGGAATTCACAGAGAGATTTATGTTTACACACATCATCAACAAGCTCTATTAGTAGATAAACTACTAGATAGGAATGGGTTATATTAACTATCCACATGGTGTAAGAATATCACATGACGACCCCTAATCTGAGGTATCATCATTAATTAGATCGCCATCACAATCCAGAATCAGTAACTTGGATAGTTGTCTTAACTGAGGAATCCTAAAAAATAATCATTATGTAACGTGGTTAAATTTGAATATATATATATATAGTGGGTAGATGACCCATGTTGGCTAGTCAAAATACTCAATCCTCTAGGATGCATCTACCATTGATTTTTGAAACCACTATCTAAGTATACTAAGTTGACCAGATGGATTTCAGAGTCTTGATGTGTAGATATGTTGACTCCACACCAAAACTAGGTTATAGAGCCTGAAATCCACTCCTGAGACACTTGAAAACTATTTCCCCATTTCCCAACCAAATACTCATAAGTTGACTACTCCAAAAATCATCCTGAGTAATGAACCACCTTTTATAATAATCTATTGTGACTTGAAATAGTGGGGCTCGAACCGAGACTACCCCAAGCCAACCTCCATTGGCTAGGGGATGGAAAAATCATCAAAAGGCATAACTAATATTGGTGTCCATATTGTAATGTACCTATACAAACATAGTCGACCATCCCAATGAAAAAGTGAGAAGGAATAAAATAAATCGATGAAATATTTAGATTAATAACCCTGAATTTTAAACCTCTTGGGGATACAAAGAGTATGATAGTGTAAATTGAAATGTAATGGGGTAAAATGCATACCCAAACAGAAATATTTTCCAATCAAAAAAGAAGAAAATTAAATTTTGAGAGATCCCAACTTCAAATATCCAAGCTCCAACCACCATACAATGTCAAATGAACCATGTATCCCTATTCTCATCTGTAATAACTGTTGACCTATTTTTCACCTATATAAGACATGACATATGTGGGAAAATCCCATATAGTGGTGAGTATACACATTCATAGATGGATGCCTCAAAAGCTAAGGTGGAATAATAAGATACACAAAAGGAGTAGAGATATCAACCTAAAGAAAGAGATAAACAACATAACAAAACATGGATGCATATATATATATATATATATATATATATATATATATATCTGTGTGTGTGTGTGTGTACGTGTGTGTGTGTTTTTATCAATAAAATAATCCAAAATGAGACTTAATGGGGATATAGCCCATCCTAGAAAAAAACTACAAATTATTCCAACGGTCCATTGTCACTGCCCATTATCTCATGTGTCGGCCCATAGGAAGAATCATGTGCATTGCCTATACATATCCACAATGATACACATAAAGGAGGCATAGTCTTTGAGTCAAGGACTCATTCCCTAGGTCATCAGGGTGGGATTAGTTTAAGGAGGACATGTTCCCTATCAGATAGGGTGTTACCACTCCATATTCAAATGACATGTTACTTGGTCGATCAAGGGGGTACCAATAAATTGATAGAGACCCACACCCTAGTCTATTAGGGGGTTCCACCTAGTAGACAGGGGATCCAAACTCAAATGGATTAGAGGGGTTCCACTCAGAAGATAAAGGACCCAATCCCAAATTCCACAAGGGGTACCACTCTATAGAAATAGATCCTAAACCCTAACGTTGTAGGGGGTAAAACACGATCGATAAAGGAACCACACCCCAACACCATAGGGGAACCACTATATAGATAGAGTAACTACAGCCTACCACCATAGTGGGGTACCACTCAATAGATATATAACCAGGAAACTAGCACCATAGGGGACCACTCATTAGATAGAGGACCTAGACCCTATCTAATTGGGGTACCAATCTATGATACTACCCAATCCTAGTCATCACTGAGAATTTCCTATAATTTAATTACACATAAAAAGTCATGAATCGTATCTAAAATCACACCATAGTGTCCACTATCACGTTCTGTAAAAAATTACAGTCAAAATAGGCTACTCACTGGCCAAAATATGAGTTCAAATGAAGGATATATGAGGGGTAGAAGTTTTATAAAAAGGAAAGTAGGGGTACACATCCTGAAAGGGTACCCACATAGTGTGTGATCCCACTCCCCTTCCTAGTTGAGTCCCTATTTATTCATGGATCACTTCCCATGTAAGCCTACATGGTATATAGATGAACTACACGAGGTGATTCAAACACTAAAGGTCCTTCCAAAGCTCATAGTTGTGTTCGTGTATGCTTTACAATGCATGTGTACTCTATCCATGTTCCAGTACAGACATGTTCCTAGAAATTAATGTGTTCGTGTTCTACTAAAGAATATGATGGGTATCTAGAACTGGGTCAAAACTCATGAAACCATAATTCCATAGATTCTTTAGGAACAGACTATGTTTTCCCCCAAACTACATGGAGGACAGTTGTGTTTCTTCTAGAAACTTGGATATGTGCCTACACATTCAATATTCACCTCTAACACTTTGAATCTCACCACCAATCTGCCTAAAATCAAATGGGAAGACTTATTTTTTTATTTTCTGTTGTCTGTTAGCTGAAAATGTGTCTTCGGGACATTCGTATGAATCAGAATGCAATACCACCACATGGGGAACTGATCGTGCTTCACCCAATCCCTCTTGGGATCTACAATCAATAAGGAAATCAGCCTCAATCCAAAAATACTATGAATCAATAACTACGTCACCAATTTATTCCTTTCATGTGAATATTCCATGAATCTGAGGGTGCAATGAGGCCTGGTACTACCCAAAAATGTCAAACTGACACCCCATAAGACAATCACTGAAGAAAGAAAATAATGATTAGAATAATTTTAAAATAAAAAAGGTGAAATAATCATTGTCTAAGCATTATTGGTCATCTAATAAAAATTGGAATATCTGTGGGTGATAAAACTAAATAAAAAATTATAACTTGTAAAAAGGAATATGTCGAGGCTTGATTTGACACAAATTAATAGATGGATATGATCATGCTCATTCAATTTAATTAAATGGGGAATAATCGAAAAATTGATCCGTACTACCTCAATTTTACTTGTTTGTTGATGAATAACATGCTAACAAAAATGAGAGAATTCATTATGTTTTTTGTTCCTTGATTCGCTAGGATTTGGAGTTTTATCGTTGTTTAATTTCAATTTTACATAGACAGGGTGAAATAAATCTCCTCATAATGATCCAAATGTTATGAAATTAACTCGGGAGGTCCACTATAACGTGTCTTATAAAGAAAGAATAATAATTATGTCATTTAATTAATCCAATGAATCTACCACCAACCTCCATTTTAACTAAACACCCCATTCCAACCAATTTTTGGTTGTTCCTATGGTAAACCTTACATTCAGGACACAACCATGGTATCCTATTATTGATCTGAGACTTAATTTAGGGGTTATATAATTTTATTTAAGAAATCATGTTTGTGTGATAAAAAATATATTTAATTTCAGGCCCACCAGGCCTTGAAATTGAGTGTTGTCTCAGTACATGGATCCAAAAAAAATTCTAGATATATTCCAAAGTATTAAAAGGAAAAACACGGTCTCTATAGCTTATCTCCTTACCATATCCCATGTTAATTTATTCTCTTCTAGAATACAAAGGACTAGTTCCTCAGGAAACAGATAATATAACTTCTTTAAATAGAGTATGTATTACCCAAAAAATTTGTAAGAAGATGAAATTTAACTATAATACTTGGAAATAAGAATTTTTGGAATAAATAATGAAATTATATGTGTAGTTTAATCTAATTATGAGTCTATTTAGGCAAACAGATCTTGTATATCCATGTCATGAACCTGAAAAAATTGTAGAGTATTCTTTTGGTGTTGTTTCCTTTGATGAATTCAAAGATGTGTAAGTATGTAAAGAAGAATAAGATTCTAACGAAGAAAATGAAGTAGAAAATTGAGGTTATTTGCTTAATGAAGAATCTCAGTTTGATTTTGATGATGATTTTTTTTTTGAAAAATCAATTAGTTATATTGTAGATGGGTAAATATTTGAGGGATCTCCTATTATTCAGAGTAAACCTAGAATAATGTTACTAAATGAACCTTATTTGGGGTATGTATCCACAAAATAATTTAGATTGGGTTTAAATTACCATAGTTCAAATGATGAATATCATGGATGTAGGTTCCAGGCGTAGCAGAAGCGTGTTGGTGGGTGTACCCAATTTGGATTTTTACGCTAACAATCATCAATCAGAGAACTGTCATGATAATAAAACGCAAGATATTCATAATATAATGAAGAATGAAAGAAGAAATGGATTCCAAAACCCTTAGAGAGGATCATCATATATTGGTTAAAATTAATTTAATTAAAAGGGAAGAATTACATTGATGGAATTCTCACTCCGTTGTGGTTTCCGGTCACGATCCGATGTGATCTGTTATTACGTCATAGAATCCATGTGCTGGATTCCTCTAGTGGTGATCCAAATGTTCTCCAATTATCTATGAATGTCACCAAAGGGATCTGTGAGTGATAGCGTGGAAGAGCCTTCAATTGCGATGTTCGCCTTCGATCGCCTTGATCCGGTGGAGGTGGATCTCTTTCTCGTATCTTGAGAGTATTTTTGGTGGAGAAAGAATTCTCTATTATATTGAGATCTTTTCCAAATCCATTTGTAATAACCCCCCAAAAATGGCTAGGCTAATTAGAATTATATAATTGGGATTTTAATTACATAGATTAATAAAATGAATTAATTACCAGAATACATTTATTCATTTAATTTAATTCTTAGTAATACCCCATGCCAAATAATAACAGTCGAATATTTTTATTACTTGAAATGCACATAGTGAATTATACCTAATATTATATAATTAAATATATAATATTATTTCTGATAAATTCTCAAAAAGAAGTACATGGCATATGTATTTAATATACACGGTGTGTACTTTTATTTTTTCAATTTTCTTTATTTCCTCCACCTCATTTATTAGACCTTGAATATTGATTATTTTTTCCTCAAATAAATATCAATGCATTACATGCTAATAAATATATTATTCCACCCAAAATATATTATATCGAGTAACTAGTGTCGAAATAAATGCGATCATGCATCCCTGAATAATTATTAAACTATAATCAGGAATAATCTATATTCAACTTGTTCAATTAATATTTAACTGAGATAATTGGAAACACTTAGTGTGTGACCCTATAAGCCTCTTTCTTAGTGGCCTTAGGTGGAGCCTACCTAAAGTCCAAGGTTATAGTATAGAAACATGCCAATTCACCAAAAGGGAATGAAGTTAACGCCCCAATAACCTATCACCTCATATGAACACTTACCATTTAATATAATCCCTTTGTACCGATATCTCGGATCAAGCAGGTTGCATACTAGTTCCATCAATCCATAAGCTCGATTATTCTTTGATTGATGTCCTGGAATTTAAATCACTCATTCCTTACCATGGACATGGATTTATTTTGGCTATATCAATTCCATAAAATGGCATATGATATCTACGTCTATTATGGAACTGAAGCGAAAAATACTTTCTCACATTATATATTAATGAAGTATTACTCGCGAATCACCAAACATATCCTACCTCTCATAAAATAGTGTGTCGTCACATTTTAAATGAATACATAGATGTGCATGGGTTGTAATACCCATTAATAATAATGATAATCTCTAAGGACCAATAAACACATCCTCAGATAGGAACATCCATTGACACTATGAAATGTGGATTTCCTACTAGCGGGTCTCATTCTCATAATATCAGCATGGATATTACCAAGGGCGCACACCACGAGACGCTTCCTCCGGGTTTTATGAGTCATCACCCCTTATGGCATGTATTGTTTGTTTCCCTCAAATAACATCATCCATATATAGAAAATATTTTCAAGAACATTGTTATGAATGATCTAGGTTCTCATCGTGGTAGGGATCCACTATGTACCTTTAATGCAACAATTATCCTTAGGAAAATATCACATGAATTGTCACATAAAAGGGAAATCATGATGTGATAAGGTATTTACTAATGAATAAAGTCCAATGTAGTTGGTTCTAGGCCACCAACTCCAACAGACTCCCACATAGACTAGAGCTAACTACTAACAACCTTTAACCCGCTAGCTCTCACATGATATTCATTCTTCTGATGAGATTGGACTTTAGTCATGGGGTCTGCCACATTCTCTTTCATGGATACTCTACTCACTATAACTTTTCCCCTTTCATAGAATTACCTCAACAGGTGATAAATTAAGAGTTTGTGCTTTTTCTACTGATGTGACCTTGGTTCTTTTGCAAGATCCACCACTGTAGTTTTATCACAACACAATGTGATACAATCTTTATAGATAGGCACCACATAAATCTCTCAGACAAAGTTCCGAATCCATACAGCTTCCATGGATGCATCAGAAGCAACAATATATTCATTGTAGAATCGGAGACAACTGGTTTCTTTGAACTCTTCTAGTTCACAGCTCCTCCATTGAAATTGAAAACATGTCTAGATTGAGACATCAGATAAACCTTCTTTGTTTGAAAACCAAAATCAATATACCCTATGATGAAAAGATCCTCATCTCTTCCATACACCAGGAACATATCCTTAGTTCTTCTCAGATACTTAATGATAGTCTTAACAGAAGTACACTGCAGTTCTCTTGGATCTGTTTGATATCTGCCTTCCATTCTAGGTGCATAGGCAACATCAAGCCTGGTACATAACATGGAATACATGATGGATCCTATATCCAAAGCATATGGGATATTACTCATTCTATCTTTCTCTTATTGTGTTTGAGGACACATTTTCTTAGAATGATGTAGGTCATGTGACACTAGAACCAATACCCTCATGGATTGTTCCATACTAAATCTATTTAGTATATGGCCAATGTATGTACCCTAATGTAGTCCAAGAATCTTCTTGGATCTATCACGAATGATCTTGATCCGTAAAATGTAGGCTGATTCACCCAATTCCTTCATGGAGAACCACTTGTTTAACCAGTCCTTTACTAACTGTAAGACCCGTATATCATTTATAATAAGCAATATGTTGTCAACATATACTATAAGGATAACGACCACATTCCCATTAAATAGCTTATTAAAACATATCTCAAATTCATTATTAATGAAACAAAATTTCATTTTGGCTTCATCAAATCAAATGTTTCATAACATGGATTCTTCCTTTAACCCATAAATGAAAATTTTTCATTTTGAAAACCCTTTTGCCTTCAACTGGTGTCAAAAAACCTTCTAGTTGTGTCATATAGACATATTCCAGAATGTTCTAATTAAGGAATTCAATTTTGATATCCATTTTCCAAATCTCTTAGTCATGGTAGGCTGCTCTGGAAAGTATGATTCTTATGGATATAAACATGGAAACTCGTGGGAATGTTTCATCATAGTCAATTCCTTGAATATTTATAAATCCATTAGCCACTAGCCTTTCTTTATAGGTGCTAAATTGACCTTTAATGTCCAGTTTTCTCTTGAATACTCAATTGCATGCAACATGATTTAAATCAACTAGCTCATCGACCAGACCCCATACTTGGTTATGATACATGGAATCAATCTCAGAATTCATAACTTCATGAAATCTTGCATTATTTAAGATTTATACTGCATCCTTTTAGGAGAGAGGATCATCATTTTCCAACAATAATGATTCACCATCCTCGGTGACAAGGACACCAAATCCCTCTGGTTCCCTTACATCCATTGAGCTCTTACGTAGTACTTGTGTTTCTGGAACCACTTCCTTGGGGACATGTGGAACTTGTTCTTGTACCAACTCATGTGTATATTGAGAATCCACTTTATCGAAGTTAATATTTCTCCAAATATCCTATTTGAGGATGTGATCCCTCACAAGAAATATGGTTTGTCTGGTGACAATCACTTTTTTTTCTGAAGGTTTATATAAGTAATATCATTTCGTTTCTTTGGGATATCCTATAAAGACACACCTTGTGCCCTGGGGTGATAGTTTGTTTCCTGAGAAGGCCTTAACAAATGCCTCACATCCCCATAAACATGTGTTCTACAGAACATGTTTCTTTCCATTCTATAACTCAGAGAGAATTCCATTTTCCACCTTAGTTGGTACCCGTTTTAATGTGTATGATGCAGTTTGTAATGCATATCCCCTAAAGGACAATGGATGATCTGCATGACTCCTCATCAACCTCACCATGTCCAACAAGGAGCATTTCCTCCATTCACTACCCCCATTCCACTGTGGTTTATAATGAGGAGTGATATGAGATTGAATCCTATACTCCTATAGAATATTGATCAACTCTTAGTTCAGATATTCTCCACCTTGATCTGATAAAAGGTTCTTTATCTTCTTACCAAGATAATTATCTACTTCATTCTTAGATTCCAAAAATTTATCTAAAGGATCCAACCAATACCTCATTAAATAGAAATATCCATATCTAATAAAATAATAAGTGAATGTAAGGAAGTAAGAATATCCACGTCTAGCTTATACTCAAAATGGTCCACATACATCTTTGTCCAACTTTCCAAGATTCCCTTTGGCACTTTCACCATGTCCACTGAATGGATACTTGGAAATTTTACCATGTAAACAAGCGTTACATCTATCAAGTGGTTTTAGCTCAGTAGAGTTTCAATTTCCATCGTGGCAGATCTTTGTGAAGCGCATCTCATTTACAAGAATGAGATTGTGATGCCACAACTAGGTGATGTATGAGTCATGTGAGTTTGTTTTGTTATCGATTGCCTACACTTAGTTTTTGTAATTTAATACATACAAACAATTATTTTAATGTTCCATACCATAACATACGTTGTTATTATAAAAAAAGCAACCCTTATTTCCTAACATGAAAATAAATCCATCCATATCCAAACATGATACATAAATTATGTTTTTGGTAACACTAGCCACATAAAAACAGTTATGTAAAACCAAAATCATCCCAATTGGAAATGAGAGGTGGTAATCGCCAATGGCTAATGCTACCATCCTCACGCCATTGTAAACTCAAAGATCCACATATCCCTACGTAATGTTTCTAAATATTCTTGGTTCTTACCTTTGAATACAAATTTGAGCCTCACATGATGTATCTAAAACCCAATGATTAGAAATGAAAAGATTACACTCGATAACTAATGCACCTTTCATGTCCCCAAACTTCTGGGTGTAGTTCCTCTTCCAATGGCCTTGGTTTACACCTAAGAAACATACCACCTCCACTTCCGTTCCTTTCCTCTGGATCTTCCCCTTCCTCAAGGGATATTTCTTGGGGGATTCAGACTATTTATAAGTCTTTGGCACTTTTCCCTTGTATTTATTTTTCTTATTCACCATAAGGACTGCAGGTTTGTCATTCCTCATGTATATATCTACTAGGAGAATTAAGGTCATAAGATCTGATAGAAGCATCTCATTGTTTCCCATGTTGTACTTGACAGCATGTCTAGAGAAGGTCTTGGGCAGTGATGATTGGTTGAGATCTGTACACAACTCATCCGATAACTTAATCCCTATGATGTCCAGGAATTCAATGTAGCCATTAAGCTTGACTACATGAGGCCTAGCAAGAATAGAGTCTCCAAGAATATTTGTAAAAAAAGTGTTGGAGATATCATATCTCTCCTATATTTCCTTCTATTGATAGAGATCCTTACGATGAGACATCATTCTATACGCGTCCATATTTTCATGTTGCTTCAAGAGCTCATTAGACATGGAGAATAGCTTGAAACACTGTATATATGTCACATCATCCCTATATTTTAAATAGAGGTATTGTTTCTCATCACTTTCCTATTTTATATGAGCAACTGGAATATTCTCTTCGAGCACATACAATTTCCTCTCGTGGTGAAGAATGACACGTAAATGCCTCTGCCATTCGAGGAAATTGGTGCTGGTGAAAAGGTTTTCATTATTGATTATTGTTCACAATGATATGTTTGAAGTTGTTTTTATTTTCGTTTCTAAAAATTAAGATGAGATAAGTTTTAGTAATATATCATGATAAAACTATGACAAATAAATAAATTATTACTTATTAGTATCCAACTATTTTATCGAAATCAAATAGCCCTCACCATTGATTTCAGATTATTTAGTTTCCTGAATATTCTAGTGGAAATGATCTGTATTCCCTTATGCATTACCCTAACAAGGGTTGTTAAAGAAACATAAAGGGTTTCAGGTAGGAATTCCAAATGCCAACTGCATTAACTCGCAGCTCCTTGATCCACTGAGTGGACTCCCCAATCCTGAAATCCTTTTATTATGGATTTCCATAACCTTTGCCTCTTGGTCACACCAAGTCCTACTGTGGTAGCCAAAAATTGATGAGAAACAAGTAAAGTCGACCCAAAACCTTGAATTATATTTCCTTGGTAATTGAAATCACCCCAAATAGGATTGGTCAAACACTTAGAACCATGGTTCAATTCTAATCATGATTATGGAAGGCTATACTAACTTAATATTTTATTTGAGGGATTTTATCCTTATACATAAATTTATATTTTATTATCTTTGATTAAATGCTTCCTAATATTGAGATGGATATAATTAAGTGACTAACCATGTATAATATTATATTTATGCATAATCTGATCTTATTTTAGTTTCATCTTGATTTCTTTGTTTAATACATTAGTTGCATGATCGTCACAGTACACCCATAATAAATAAACCGTGCAACAGATATAAATAAAATAAATGGTATGATACTGAGCTTTTTCTATTGGTTAGTTTATCTAGATGTTGAAAAACAAACCCAAGACCTAGGGAAGAAAACCCATGAAACTTTTGGGTTCATGTTTACAACTTTCCACCTGCCCACCTTTGTACCCCCATGGAATGGTTTCTCCTTGGCTCTTAATTGACCAGCCTCTATTATCTTTGGAGCTCCACCCATCACATATGCTTTTATCTGACTCACATGTGAGGGGTAAAATGAGGTTTTACAAAATAGAAACCTTGGGCGTGCATTCCATATATATTAATTGTCACACCCCAAGCTTCCATGGTATATTTCCCTTGGAATCATACAATGGATTGTTTTGTACGCAACTTCGAGTTCAAACACACCACGACCAATCAAACTAGCCATTATGAATAGTAAAACCTGATTTTTGAAATTTTATAAATTTTATCTATCAAAATAGACTTTATATTTGGATTCAGAATATTGAAATTATCTTAGGGTGAATTCTTGGTATTTTTCTGAAAACTTTCAATTTTTGATGAATAGTGAAAAACACTGGGTTATTTTAAAACTGACTTTTTATTTAAATAATTAAAATTTTTATTTAAATTTATTGTAGTTCAAAATAAATACATAATAAATATATATGTTCAATTCAATTCATTGGATTCATTTTATAAAGAGTTTAGATATATAAAATTTTATCAAACTTTTTACCATCTTTTACCCACCTCCTAGAAGCATTTGCAAATTTGTATAAAACATAATTTTACCACTTCTGTGAATTGAATTTCAAAAATCCTAGAGAAATGGTTTATATGAGTATGTAAAATGTTTTTCAATAAGATAAAAGTAATTTATGGCGAATAGTAACTTTTGACTTTTATTTAGCACGGTTAAAAGTAAATAGTGTCATTAAGGGTAAAAATGATATTATTATTACCATAAAACATGTCTTAATTATATTAGATAAGTATAATTACACTCAAAAAACCTTAGGAATAAAATAATAACCTCTTTGGTCAACTTGGAGTAGATTAGGACATTTATTATTGTTTTTTTAAGAAGAGTTAAAAGAGTTAAATTTAATGTTTAAAAACTAAACCATTTTTAATATTGGGTTACACAGAAGATAAATTCGACAATAAATATTAATTTGAAAGAATAAATTATTTCATAAAAAATGGAATTTTATTTATACTTTTTAGACAATAAATAATTAAATTTATTTATGACAAAATGATGATGCAGTAATTACAAAATTAATGAAAGACTAAAATAATTGATATTATAAATAACCAAACATATGTAAATTGGTACTTTTGATGAAATAGAATAATTTTATAGTTTAATCTGACATGTTAGGATTTAACATATGAATTTATTTCTAATTAATAAATATTTTAGGACTTCAGAAAAAATCATTTATTAAATAATTCCAAAGTTGACATAGTTGAGTTTTCAAAAAAAATATTATATTTTTAATTGATATAATATTCATAAAACTACAAGGTTTGACCAAAGGAAATAGATAAGGATATATATATTAATAATAAACTACATGGGGTTCTCTTGGCATGTTATTGTTAGATTATTAACCATATAATATAAAAATACAAAGAGACAGGGTAAATGAAAAACAATTTAACTAAGAGTTAAATCTAAAAGATAAGGTTAATATGATGACATGAACCAGAATAAAACCAATTGTTTGAGAGTTTTTAGACCCATAAACACCTTATACTTTAAATAATTCATTTTTTAGCCATTAGAAAACGAAAATGATTTTATTATAAAATAATATTTCAAGATTTTCCTAAAGTGACCCACACCTCTCTTATAAAAGGGATATTTCCCTTCTCTCACATTCACTACTTCAAAGCCATTTGGTTCAGACAAACCCAGCCCAAATATCCTCCCAACTATCCTCCCTTCATCCTATAGGCTTTACTTTCATCATAAATCCAACCTATGGAGCCCTTTTGATCAAAACAAAATGAAGAACTCGAAGACGAGGTAATTATTTCACCACCTCTTTCAAGTTCATTTCTTCTTCCACTTCATCTTTTTTTTGTTTCAATTCTAAAATAATAACTATAGTATCTTATATATAATTTTATGTTATTATAGAAATGGAACAACCAAATTCATTATTCTATCCATCCTATAAATGACAAAGTCACCATACGTTCGTACATATGGATTACTGTCTCCATGTTGTGGAGTAGTTTGTTATTCAAACACTTCGTCATTTGAATGGGTATAATAATGAGTATAAATGATGAAAATAATAAATATAACATGATAATTATTTTTTATATATTATATTCAATCAAATATATATTATTTTAATATCAAAATATTGATATTGTCGCTCATGCATACGTACGGATTACCGTCTCCATGAACGCAATGAGATTCATTCCCCATTGTATCCATTAAAGAATAATTTCAATTTCATGATTAAATATAATTTTTAATGAGTTAATATCATTCTGAATATGAATAAGATACATCCTATCCATAACAAACATTACTTGTGTAACAAACCATATAAAGGAAAATGAATCAGTTAACACCTGAAACGATGATACTACTGAAATATCTTTATCAAAGCAATATTATAAGATCATATATGATATAATATTAATGTATATATTTATTTTATGATTTAATAACAATTATTTCACCATTATTCTATAGTTTAACCTACCCTCGACCAAGGAAAATTACTTGGTAATTGTTAATTCTACAATCTCTTTATTATCCGAGGTTTTTTATATGTAACTATCTACTGGGACCTCCATATCATCTAGATCCATGTTTCATAAAAATGTATTTCAAAACATATTTACTATTTCCAAGACTATGGTTTAAATTCATTTATACCCTTTTTTGAACTTCGATGTTTTGAATAGAATCTTTCTGTCATTTTCTTAACAAGGTACTTTATGACCTTCTTGACAAAATTATGGTAAGAATGTATTTTAACTTATATAGTGGGAGAGGCTATTTTCCTCCATTATAACATTGTCGAAGCTTCCTTTACAATCTAATAAGAATATTTTCAAACTAAATTTTTTATTTTATAACTATGTGACTTTAAAATATATCAAAATAATAAAATATATTTCTCTCAAATAGTTTTGATTTCGTCTATGTCAACCCCTTTGATGAATTTTACACTTCTTTTGAATTTGATTCATTATGATACAAAAATTTCATATTGTATTGAAGGTTTTGTGATATGATTGATTGTGGATGTGTTATTTTTATACCATTCATGGTTTATTAATAATGTATTGACATTTGATATTTTAGTTTTAAAATGAATGTTTATGTTATGTTTAAACCTTTTCATATGAGGAATGCATTGGACTTAGTAAGTGACGGGTGGAGCCCCCAATAGCTCCTCGATGAATCAGTAGGTCTCATGAGACAAACTTGTGTCTTGGACCAAGGCCATGACAAAATCTTATTTGTATTCTTGGAAGAATGCCTTCAGTATGTGGTTATGAAGTCTGGAATTATGCATTCCATCACTATAAAAGTGGTTATTGATATTGCATGTGATTATTCGAC
The DNA here is from genome assembly GCA_963277665.1 of Viscum album. Classification (NCBI taxonomy): domain Eukaryota; kingdom Viridiplantae; phylum Streptophyta; class Magnoliopsida; order Santalales; family Viscaceae; genus Viscum; species Viscum album. Next base: position 42,721,567 of record OY728128.1, read on the forward strand.
TAGTGGAATATCCTTCTGAATAAGTAAATGGAATTATTAGATTTTATCTTTTCCATATTATTCTGATGTTCAAGTTTAAAATTCTTTTGTTCTAGTCTTACATTGCCTTACTGTTTATGCTTATTTATGAAAATTTCGGCTATATTGTTATCCTTAATGAGAATCTGAACTCACCCCTTTCTATGTTTTATTTTTCCAAGGATGAGAAGAAGTATATTATGACTGACCTGCAGGGATAGACTATGGGATATGAGTGTGGCCTATGGAGACTATGTTGTTTTAGTTTTTTATTTATTATTTTAATTTAAAAATTATTAATGTATCTAGTATTTCCGAGGCAACTAAACTAATCGGTCATTCAAGACTTGATATTTTGTGATCATTCAAATGATATGTAATAATGCACCTACTCTCAGTAACTTGGGTCAGGTCATTACTGTTGGTATTTGAGGAAGTTTAGTACAAACCATGGAAGCCAGATTTAGAAAAACTCTGTTTAGAGCACATTATCCTAAGATAGACATTGAGGATTAGTATAGAAGAACTTCCTAGAATTTTTGTATTATAGAGATTTTGTGATTTTTACATGAAACATATCCTTGTATGGTTACAAGTTGGTAGATGCGGCCCTGGCACAGATGTACCTAGGGGTAAAACCTGAAAACACCGCTTTGAGCTAGACTCGAACAGGAACTGGTGCATGAAAACAGGACTTTCAGGACTTTTGGTTACGACACTACCGGGGGATATGCTTAGGATAATTATCATTTTCATTACAAACTATTATGAAGGGTTTATAAGTATATACTTCCTCAACAAAAACATTTTTAGGATTATGTATTATATCCATAAACTGTTCAATTTAGGATAACTATTTTACAAGTTTGGTTTTATGTATTGAAATTCATAAACTAATCTATTGTATTCAATTATTTAGAAATGAAGCCTAGTGGAAGGAATGGAACCCCTATTAATGCATGTAATCCATGTAAGGATTAACCTCCAAATCAAGATAATTATAGTGGAGCTGGTGATGCAAATGGTTCTGATTAGCTTATCACCATATTGGGACAACTCACTTTTGTTATGAATAATAACCTTACCCGTATAGTGCACCTTGGTCCACAACATGGTGGATCAATGTTAGACTGATTCATGAGAAACAACCACAAACATTCAATGGGTGTACAAATCCATTGGTATCTGAGCAATGGATAATTTCATTAGAGAAAATATTTCTTGCTTTGGAGAGTAGCGAAAGGGAAAAAGTTGTCATGGCAGTTTATCGCCTCACAGGAGATGCAGATCAATGGTGGTCATTGATTCAAAACAAAAAGGAAGATTTTGAAGTATCAAATATGGAATGGAGGGATTTTAAAGAAATTTTCTTAGAAAAATATTTTCCTCATGACTATCAAGTGGATATGGAAAGGAAATTTTTGAGTATGAGGCAAAAGGAATAAGCGAATGTCGCAAAGTTTGAGGCTACCTTTACAAGGATAGAAAGTCATGCAAAAGATTATATAGGTAACCCAAGGAGTAAGATTGATCGATTATTTGATGGTTTAAAACCATGTATATTGCGAGTATTAGTCTCACAATCCTTCTTTTCATACGAAGATATTGTCTCATGTGCTATCAAGAAAAAAAAGAATTATCTAAGTCTTACAAATTTAATGAAAAGAAGTAGAAGTAGAGATCTATTGAACAATCTAGAAATGTAAATAAGGGGAAGATGGGAAAATTTGAATATCCATCCTACAGTAAATGTTAGAAGAATCCCCCTGTTACATGTTGAAGGGAATGGAAGTGTGTTACAAGTGTGGTGAAAAATGCCTCCAAGATCATGATTGAAAAGGGAAGAAAGTGTCCATCAATGATGAATGCTACAATTGTAGAGAAAAGGGTAATTACACAAATCAATGTCATAAGTGTTAGGGATACTTACCTTAGAAAAGTCCAAGGGATCAAGGCCAGGCTTATGTGATGACTACTACTGAGGTTGAAGCATTGAAAGATGTTGGGGAGGGTAATTTAATGGTTTCCTAAAGTTTATCCAATGCTTTATTTGATTCTGGATCATCATATTGTTTCATATCTTCTGAGTGTCCTAAGAAAATTAGATATTATGAATTTGACTTAACAAGGGAGTTGTCCGTCAAAACACCCAAGGGATGTATCATCACAGCAACGTTTTGTGAATCAGTCCCCATTAGGGAATATAAATGTTTTTTGTCTACTGATTTCATCATCATAACCATGATTGAATTTGATATAGTCCTTGGTATGGATTGGATTTTGGACCATGATGTGAAAATTTATCGTAGGAAGAAAAAGGATACAATTCTAGATGATGATAAGGAGTACCTTATCTTTGGAGCAGAAATTTCACCACCTAATTCTTATCTAGATCTAACCCTAGTATCTCTACTAAATTCAATTATTGTGGAGGAAGAGAATGAAATAATTATTGGTGAGGAAAAGAATGTTCAAATAGAGGATATACCTATTGTGCAAGAATACGTTGATGTGTTTCCGGATGATTTACTTGGACATCCTCAAAAAAGAGAAATTGAGTTTTCCATTTATTTAATTCCTGTTTCAAGGACCATACTGGAACTAATGAAACAACTAGAGGAATTGAGTAATAAGGGATTTATTTTCCCTAATGATTCTCCATGGGGAGCCCTTGTTCTTTTTGTTAAGAATAAATACGGATCTATAAGGTTGTGCATTGACTACAGAGAGATCAATGCTATAACAATAAAGAAGAAGTATCCCCTAGCTCGCATTGATGATTTATTTGTCCAACTTCATGGATCTCAATATTTTACAAAGATTGAACGTTGATCTAGATATTATCAGTTTAGTCTAAAAAAAGAAGACATTCTGAAAACAGTATTTCGAACCAGGTACGGGCATTATGAGTTTACAGTAATGCTTTTTGGATTGACTAATGCACCCTCTGTCATTATGTATCTAATGAATAGTTTTTACAAGGAATATCATGATGACTTTGTAGTGAAATTTATTGATGATATATTGGTATACTCTAAAAGATATGAAGATCATGAAAATCACTTGAGCATTATTCTAAATAATCTTAGAAGAATTGAATTATATGGGATATTTAGCAAGTGTGAATTCTGGCTTCATGAGATTTCTTTTCATGCCCATATTGTCTATAAGATGAAATATATGTTGATCTTTCAATGAACAAGGCAATCCAATAATTTCCAGCACCAACGAGTATATCTAAGGTACGCAATTTTATTGGTTTAGCATGTTATTATCGAAGTTTTATCCAGAATTTTTCCCAGTTGGATAACCCATTAACAAATCTCACACGTAAAGGGGTTAAATTTTTTTGGACAAAAGAGTGAGGAGAATGTTTTTTTGAACTGAAGAAAATATTATTCAATGATTCTCTTTTGACTCTCCCATCGGGGAAGGATGGTTTTGTTATTTGTAGTTATTATCCAATAAAAGGACATGGTTGTGTCCTTATGCAGAATGATATAGTTATTTCCTATGAATCACAAAATCTAAAAATTCAAGAGAAAAACTTTTCTTCTCATGATATTGAATTAGAATCTATAATCTTTTCTTTGAAAATATGGAGACATTATCTCTACGGTGAAAAATTTGAGATATATACCAATCACAATAGTTTGAAGTATATTTTCTCATAGAAATAACTCAACATGAGGCAAAGGAGATGGTTTGAACTACTCAAGGATTATGATTTCACATTACACTACCACTCGGGGAAGGAAAATAAGGTGGAAGATGCTTTGAGAAGAAAGGATCATGGAGTTTTGAACAAGATGAGGATTTAAAGGGATCCTATTTTCTTGGATCTAGTGAAAATGGATATGGGAATAATCATGGAAGGTGAAACATCATTACTTTTTCAAATGGTTGCCAAACTATATTTACTAGAAAAGATAAAAATTTATTATGATGATGATGAGGAGTTTCAATAGAAAATTAAAGCTATGAATGATGGGAGATTGAGTGACTTCATATATGAAGATGGAATATTGAAATTTGGGAAGAGACTTTGTGTTTCTATCATACCTGGTCTAAAAAGAGAATTGTTGGATGATGCTCATAGCTCCAATTTCTCTATACACCCTCATAGCACTAAGATGTATAGAGATTTGAAGGAAAATTTTTGGTGGGAGAACATAAAGATGGAGATTTGAGATTTTGGTTCACGATCTATGGTTTTTCAATAAGTTAAAGCTGGAAGGAAACATCCTAGAAGAGCCATGAAACCTCTTCCCATACCTAAGTGGAAATGGGATAATATTACGATGGACTTTGTCATGGGGATACCAAAGACTCCTCGACAGAATGATGCAATATGGCTCATTGTTGATCATCTTACCAAGTCAACACATTTTCTTGATATAAGAGAAGATTTACCACTTGAACGTCTATAAAGACTATATATTAATAAAGTTGTAAGACTCCAAGGTGCACCCCTATCAATTTTTTCTGATCAGGATCCCCATTTTACATCAAGATTCTAGAAAATTATTCAGAAATCCCTAGATACAAAACTTCATTTAAGCACTACCTACCACCCTCAAACTGATGGACAATCAAAATAGACTATTCAAACCTTAGAATACATGTTGAGATGTTGTTAACATTACTTTCATGGTGTGTGAGATCAATATTTACCTCTGGTAGAATTTTCTTATAATAATAGATTTCCTTCAAGTATTCAGATAGTGTCATAAGAAGCATTATATGGAAAGAGATGTCGCACACTAACTAGTTGGGATGATGTGGGTGAAAGAAAACTCATATTCCTGGAACCTGTTGAGGAAATGATGGAAAATGTGATGTTTATCCAAACCCATATCAAAACAGTACAAATTAGGCAGAAGAGCTATGTCGATAACCGAAGGAATGATTTGGAATTTCAAGTATGAGATCATGTTTTCCTGAATGTATCTCCTTGGAAGGGAGTTATAAAATTTGGTAAGATTGGTAAATTAAGACCCGGGTACATCAGACCTTTCAAAATTCTAGAACGAATTGGGGTTGTAGCTTACCAGTTGGCAATGCCACCGAGTCTCCCCAAAGTTCGCGATGTGTTCCATGTATCACTATTGAGAAAATACATGCCCGACCTAAAGCATGTACTCACCTATGATGAAATTGAACTAGAACATAATCTGTCATATTGTGAAGAGCCTATCAAATTTCTTGATATGGGAGGCCAAGTGCTGAGAAATCGAAAGAGTCGTCTGGTAAAAGTTCTATGGGGAAACTATATGACAAAAGTGGAAAAATTAGAACCCGATGAACTTATGATGAAGAACCACACGAATCTTTTTATTCAGTAATATTATAGAAATTTAGAGGATGAAATTATTTGAAGGAGGGGAGAATGTAAGAATGCATGCTTCCATGGTACGTTTCCCTTTGAATAATATAGTGGCTTGTGTTGTATGGTACATTGAGTTCAAAAAAACCACAACCAATCAAACTAGTCATTATGAATTTCAATACCAAATATTTTAAATTTTATAAATTTTATCTTTCAAAAGGGACTTCATTTTTTCATTCGGAATGTCGAAATTAGCTTCGGGTGAATTTTTGGTATTTTTCTGAGAACTATCAATTTTTAATAAATAGTTAAAAAACAAAGTTATTGATTAAAACCGACTTTTTATTTAAATAATTATTTATTTTATTTAAATATATTTTTGGTCAAAATAGATATATGATACCTACATAAGAAAAATTTAATTCATTGGAGTAATTTTATAATGAGTTTAGATATATAAATATTTATTGAACTTTTTACCCACTTTTACCCACCTCGTAGGAGCATTTCCAAATTTGTATAAAACATAATTCTACCGCTTTTGTGAATTTAATTTCAAAAACCCAAGAGACATAGTTGAATATAGTAAGTAAAATGTGGTTTAATAATATAAAAATAATTTTTTATGAATAGAAACTTTTGACTTATTTACAACGGTTAAAAGTAAATAGGGTATTTAAGGATAAAATGATATTATTATTACCCTAAAACATGTACTAATTCTATTGGATAAGTATAATTCGACCAAAAACATTCTTAGGAATAAAATATGAACCTCTTTGGTCCACATGGAATAGATTAGGACATTTATTATTATTTCATTTAAAGAAGAGTTAAAAGAGTTAAATTCAATGTTTAATGACTAAACCGTGTTTTATATAGTTTTACACAGAAGATAAATTAGAATTTAAATATTCATTAGAAAGATAAAAATATTTCCTACATAATGGTATTTTATTTATAATTTTATACATTATGTAATTAAATTTATTTATGACATAATGATGATGCATTAACTACCAATTTAATGAATGATTAAAAAAATTGATATTATAAATATACAAAAAAATTTAGATTGGGAATTTTTATGAATTAAACTAATTTTATAGGTTAATATAACTTTTTAGGATTTTACATATGAAATAATTTCGTCGTAATAATGTTTTTAGGACTTTAACAAAAATCATTTATTAAATAATGTCAAAATTGACATAATTGAGTTTTTGTAAAAAAATATTATATTATTAATTGATATAATATTCCTAAAAATAAATTGTTCTTCCAAAGGACTTAGATAATGTTATATATATAAATAATTAACCACATGGGGTTCTCTTTTATGGTTATAGTATGTTTATTAACCATATAATTTAAAAATACAATGGGACATGGTAAATGAAAAACTATTTAACTAAGAGTTAAATATAAAAGATAAGGTTAATATGATGACATAAACCTGTATAAAACCCATTGGATGAGTGGTTGTAGACCCATACATACCTTATATTTTAAATAATATATTTTCTATCCATTATAAACCTAAAATTATTTTATTATAAAATAAAATTTCTAGATTTTCTTAAAGTGACCATCGCCTCTCTTATAAAAGGGAATTTCCCATTCTATCAAATTCACACCGTAAAAACCATTTGTATCGGCCAAAACCTGCCCCAATATCCTCCCAACTATCCTCCCTTCGTCCTAGAGGCCTTAAAGTAGTCATAAATCCATCTTATAGAGCGATTGTGATCAAATCAAAAGTAAGAACCCGATGAAGAGTTAAATATTTCATCACCTCTTTCAAATTCTTTTCTTCTTCCACATCCTCATTCTTTGTTGTTTATTCTCTAAAATAATAACTCAAGTATCTTATATATAATGTGATTTTATTATAAAAATTTTACAACAACATTAAATATTCTATCCATCCTATAAATGACCAAGTCACCCAACATGCGTACGGACGGATTACTGTCTCCACGTCGTGGTGTAGTTCATTATTCAAACACTTTATCATTTTCATGGGTATAATAATGAGTATAAATGATGAAAATAATATATATAACATGATAATGATTCTGTATATATGATATTACATCCAATTATATATGATTTTAATATCAAAAGAATGATATTGTAGCTTGTACGTACGCACGTATTACCCTCTCCACAAACGCAGTGAGATTCATTCCCAATCATGTCAATTCATGACTAATTTTCATTTGATGATAAAAATAATGTTTAAATACTTAATATAATTTTGAATATGAATAATATAAATCTTATCCATGGAACACATTACTTATGTAACAAAGCATATAAAGGAAAATGAATTAGTTAACAGCTGAAACGATGGTACTACTAAAATATCATTAACAAAGAAATACTATAAGATCATCTATGATATCATATTAATTTATATGGTTATTGAATGATTTAATAACAATGATTTCACCATTATACAGGAGTTTAACCTACCCTAGACCAAGGAAAAGTACAAGGTATGGGTTAATTCTACAATCTCTTTATTATCTGAGGTTATTTATATGTAATTATCTACAAGGACCTCTTTATCATCCACGTCCATGTTTCTTAAAAAAAAATTCAAAACATTTATACTATTTCCTAGACTGTGGGTTAATGGAATTTATACCCTTTTTTGAACTTTGATGTTTTGAAAGGAATCTTTCTGTCGTTTTCTAAACAAGGTACTTTTTGACCTTCTCGACAAAATTAAGGTAAGAATATTTTATTAACTTATACAGTGGGTGCATCTATTTTCCACCATCATAACATCGTTGAATCCTGATTTACAAGCTTATAAGAATATTTTTAAAATAAATATTTTCTTTTATAACAATGTGACTTAATATTATATCAAAATAATAAAGTGATATTTCTCTCAAATAGTTTTGATTTCATCTATGTCAACATCCTTTGATGGATTTTACACTTGTTTTGAATTTGATTCATTATTATACAAAAATTCCATATTTTATTGATTATGTTTTGATATGTTTGATTGTGGATGTGTTATTTTTAAACAATTCATGGTTTATGGATAATGTATTGACAATTCATATGTTAGTTTTAAAACGAATGTTTATGTTATGTTTAAACCTGTTCATATGAGAAATGCACTGGACTTAGTAAGTGATGGGTGGATCCCGCCATAGCTCCTCGATTCATTGGTAGGTCTCATGTGGAAAACTAGTGTCTTGGCACAAGGCCAAGACAAAAACTTATTTTTTGTCATGGAACAAGTCCTTGACTATGTGGTTATGAATTATAGAAGTATGCATTCCATCACTATGAAAGTGGATATTGATATTAAATGTAATTATTCGACTATTAGAATATCCATGTGAATAAGTAAATGGAATTATTAGATTTTATATTTTCCATATTATTCTGAATTTAAAGTAAAAAATGATTTTTTGCTAGTCTTACATTGACTTAAATGTTTATGCTTATTTATGAATGTTTCGGCTATATTGTTATCCTTACTGAGCATATTAGCTCACCCCTTTTATGTTTTATTTTTCCTAGGATGCAAAGAAGTATATTATGACTGACCTACAGAGATAGTCTAAGGGATATGAGTGTGGAATATGGATACTATGTTTTTGTAGTTTTTTATTTTATAATGTAATGTAAAACTTATAAATTTATCTAGTATTTCCAAGGATACTAAACTGATCGGTCGTTCCAGATGTGATCTTTTGTGATCATGACAATGTTATGTACTAATGCACTGACTCTGGGTAACTGGGGTCAGGGCATTATATTAATGAAGATAAGGATCAAAGGAATACAAATTTAATTTAAATAAATAAATTTAAAGAAACCATTCACGTACAATGGTCATGGTCTATCTCATGATCATCCATACGTGAAATGATATTTATGCTAAAATTAAACAAGCATAAAATTATTTAATCATTCTTGTTTAAGATAAATCGCACCTAAATCAATTAATTATATTTAATTAATCAATCCTTTTAGCTTAAACCCTTTTCTAAATTTCCTTGAGATTATCATCTATCATATTTTTACACAAATAAATTCATTTATAAATATCTTTGTACGTAACATGTACCTTGGAGGAAACCCGGTGAATTCCCGTTCATAACTACCCAACGAGTAGAAATGAACATTACACAGATAATAAATTAAACACACACACACACACACACATATATATATATATAACCTTCCACATGCTGTGCCTATGGTTTATTCCTGCACTATAGTACATATCTCAAGGGTTTGAATAATAAAAAAATAAATTTTAATAAATCCGCATAATTTGGATGAGTAAAAAAATGTGTCGTTCTGAGTATATGGCGTGTAATTTTTTCCACCTTCCTTCTCCAGTACCTGGTCGGGGACATTATGTGAATATGTACTTCGAAAATATTAGGAGTACACAGTGTGCTTAGTGGGACACACACCATGTAGTATCTGCGTTACATGGTTTCCAGCCGGGCAAGCCGTGTACGGGGTACACAGTCCAACCCTAAATCGAAGGGACTGCATGCCATGTTTAGTGGACCACATGGCATGTAATCTGGAAACTATGTGACAACTATTCCTGGTCAACACATGATGTCATTTAAGAAATAGAAATTCTCCAACACGCTGCCTGATTTGGCAGACCAGTCCTATGAATTGAACCTAGACTACACTGTGGGTACTGCTGAATACACGCCATGTATTCTGATGTTGTATGACCAAAAACATTTGGCACCTTCGGATGCGATCATATATTTATTTGTATTATAAATTAATAATAGAAATTAATTTCATTGTGGTAAATAAGAAATGAGAGAGGATGAACATATCTCGAGATTCATATTTACAGAATGATTAACTTGAACTGAGACAACTATGTTTTTAAATGCCTAAGTCACGAATGGAAAACTAAATAATTATAATCAACGATATGACCTCTTCGATACCAATTGTAGGTTCTAGGAATAGTGGAAGCACGTGGGTGTCTGTACTCAACTTTAATTTTTCCACCAACAATGATAAATATGAGATCTGTCACGATAATAAAACATCGGATCGTCAAAATAGAATGAAGAATGAAATAAAAAAGGGAGTCCTGAAACCATAGATAGTTTTCATCTTGTGATGATCCTTCATTGCATCATATAATCTAAGTGTAGTTTTCCTTTTTCAGTGATCCATACATGCTTCACATATCTCCAGATGTCCCCGATGGGATCTCTGGGTGCTAGCGTGGATGACTCTTCGCTTGCGATGTCTTCCTTTGATCGCTTTGATCTGGTGGAGGTGGATCTCTCTCTAGTTTATTGATAGCATTCTTGGTGGAAAAATAATTCTCTCTTGGCTTGAAAAAATTTCGAAATCCATTGAACACAACCCCCAAAAAATGGATAGTCTAATGAGAATTATATAATTGAGATTTTAATTACCTTGAATAATAAAATTAATTAATTACCCGAAATCATTTATTTATTTCATTTTATTCTTAGTAATACCCCATTCCTAATAGTAATAGGTGACTATTATTATTACTTGAAATGCACCCACTGAATTACACCTAATATTATTTTATTAAATAAATAATATTATTTTTCATAAATTCCTAGAAAAAAACATGACATGTATATTTAATATACATGACATGTACTTTTGTTTTACCATTTTTCTTTATTTACTCCACCACATTTATTAGACCTTGAATAATGGATATTTATTTCTCAAATAAATATCACTGAATTACTCACTAATAAATATATTATTTCACCTATAGAATATTATCTCGAATAATTAGTGTTCAAATAATTGTAATCATGAGTCCTTGAATAATTATTAAATCACAATCGGGAATAATATTTATTCCACATATTGAATAAATATTTATATGAGATACATTGACACACATAGTGTGTGACCCTATAGGCCTGATTCCCAGTGCCATTAGGAGGAGCCTTCCTAATGTCCAAGGTTAGAATCTAGGAACACACCAAGGCACCCATAGAGAAATAAGTTAACCCCACAATGACATGTCACCTCCTACGAACGCTTACCGTGTAATATAATCTCTCGGTCTCAATATCTCGAATCTAGCGAGTTGAATCCTAGTTGCATCAACCCATGTGATTGATTATTCTTTCTTTGACTTCCCAAAATAGAACATTCCCCTTCATTAACCTGGCCATGAATTTATTTTGGCTATATATCAATTCAATCAAAGGTCATGAGATATCTACTTCCATTATTGAACATAAGGGAAAAATTATTTCTCGTATTATGTATTAATGCAGTATTACTCGTGAAACACCCAACATATCCTACCTCGCGGTGAATAGTGTGTCATCACAGTTTTCGTCAATACATCTAAGTGTGTGAGTTGTAATAACCAATAATAATAATCTTAATGTCTAAGGACCAAGATACATGTCTGTATATAGGAATATCCAATGACACTATGAAATGTGGATTTCCTACTGGCGGGTCTCGTTCTCATAATATCCTTATAGATATTACCATGGGTGCACACAATGAGAAGGTGCTCCAAAGTTTTATAAGTCCTCACCCCTAATGACCTGTATTATTTGTTTCCCTCAAATAACATCATTCGGTCATAGAAAATATATTCAAGAAAAGTTTTATGGCACTTCTGGGTTCACATCATAGTAGGGATCTGCTAATACCCTTTAATGAAACAACTATCCTTAGGGATTTATCAAATTCATTGTCAAACAGAAGAACAATAATGATGTGATAAGGTATTTATTAATGAATAAAGTACAAAGTATTTGGTTCTAGGACACTAACTTCAACAATGGTGGTAGTCCACCTAATCATTTTGGACCTGCCAATATCATTATTCAATGATCCTTTGATGGATATTTGAATGATGAAGTCGATAATAAGGATAAAACTGATAATTATTAGATTTTTATCATGAAGAAATTTTTGAGGATTCAGAAAATGATGTAATTGAATTTTATAAAAAATTCATGGACCAGACTATGGGACATTGTCCGATGGGGAGTCTCTATGTGGTAAATGGAATACATTCAACTAGTTACCCATAACAGTCTACTCTTAGACCTTATATTGCACCCTCCGTGTATGTCACTATGGATGACCTGGTTGTATTCAAACAAGATATGTAGGGGACACTCTGATGATAGTTTTATAAATTTTATACCTCTTTAAATAATGTTATACAATAAGATCTTTCTAAATTTGTAACAATGGTTATTAATCATATGCAGTCAAGATTTAATTTCAAAATAGAGATGATAAAAATGAGATTTGAGATATGAGAGCTCAAATGGGTTCTCTTCAAGATGATCTATTACCTATGATGATTAAGTTTGACAAATGATCTAAGAATGTAGTATTTCATCTAGATACTAAAAGTTTTGCTACATCAGTTGATGAAGATAAGATAAAAAATTTATTCAGTAATATCTGAATGTGATTTATGCTGAATTCAGCAAAACTTAAGAAGCTGTGTATGATGGGTTTTATACACACTCTATTATGTGCCTAATTTTTTTGTGAGGATTCCAAACAAGCTAATCATTATATTGGTACAATAAAAATGTAAAATTTATTATAATCTAATAAGTATAATTACATAGTCATATTTGAAAGGGACGGTCGAAATAAATTATTTGTATTTAAAGAATCCCCCAATGACTCAAGATTTTAATTATAATGTTTAGAAACTAAAATCAATTAAAAACATCTTGGAAGTCTTTATCTATAATTGAGATAATTTCTTTAAATCCTAAGAGCATATTTCGCGAGTTGTTAGTTATTTTACCCGGTTGGTGGAACCAAAAATTTCTACCTATGAGGGTATTGTCTTAGTTACCTCATCCATTATTATGTCTTAACCAACATTCTCTTATATAATTAATCCCTTAACATAGCATCTTTACCAGCCTTTTAGCAGCTTAGACCAATTTCTAGGTGTGTGGTTATTGGAGCCCCTGCCTTTTCATCTTCTTCCACCACCACCTCTTCCCCTAATTCTACTTCAAATGTAAAGGATCATATCCTTCATTGAGATATGAGACATGACCGATAGTTTGACTCAGAGTAGGATTGTTGATAAGAATTTATGTAGTATTTTTTATTATTATGTTTTTTCTATCATTTGATATATGTATTTCCTTCTTTATTTACTAATTTTATTCTCTTTTACGTATTCCTGTATTTCTTTTTGATAATCTCAAAAGGGTGATAATACTAGTAAATTAAAAGTAATATAAAAAATAGTGTGAAAAAGGGGGAAATTATGAACCATGATAGTAAATTAACAGTCATTGAATGTTGAAACCCATTACATAATTTTAAAAAAAAACATTACAGTTATTTCAATCCATTACAAATATTATTTCGATGCATTCAGTTATTTTTAATTTATATGTCACGATTTATAATCCTCAAAAGGGGAGATTGTTGACTTAGACCAGAGCCTCACTATTCTAATGATCTGAAATCATGTTTATCATTTTATAAATAGTATTAATGTTTTTTTAGAAAATGGTTTATGAGATAAATTAGTAAAAATTTCAAACTATAGAGCTTAATGTGGGACCAAATCATGTGACGATCTCCTGATCATATTACCTTACCAATAGACACATATGATCCTAAAAAAGAGATGGATCAACTTACCAAAAATCACATGTCTTTTTAACAAAAGAAAAAAATCTCTTTACCACAACACGTAGACCACCTTATGATAAGACAAAAATCACCCTGCCCTAAGACATAGATCAACTTACCGCAAGAAGAAAGTCACCTTCCATCAAGAAAAAACTACTTTACTAAATGAAGAAATAAAGTTACCATACATTGTTATGTATAAATTTTCATAAAGTTATATACTAATAATATGATTCTACTTTTGTGACTACACAATGAGATAAGATAACCACATGAATAGTTGATCTAACCAAATGAAGAGTCGAGTTAACCAAATAAAAGCATTGCAGTAACCACATCACCATACTAAATTATGTAACCATTAAATGTTACTATGATTATTACTAAATTTACATAATGTAAATCAATATTACCATGTATAACATATTAGTAGAGCATTTCAAACACCTAACATCTATTATTGATGCATTAAATGAAGTTTCAGTGAATTTAATGAAAGAAGATTACTCTCTAATGGATATTTAAGAAAAATATCCATTTAAAAATACTTATTTGATCCCAATGGAAGAGTGTGATGATATACTACTTAGAATAGAGGATAAAAAAGATGTTATATGAGAGTGACTTTGATGAAACTCTATTTTGTTGAATATATTTCTATGAGAGCACCTTTTATGACATTTTATTTTTCAAAACATACAATGAATCCTGTTGAAGATACTTCCATAGAAGAGATTAAGGAATCATAAATAATTGAATCATCCTAGATTGAGCTACATCACACTTTTTTTCAGATATCTCTATTAATTTCCATTCTATGATTTACTTATGAGTATTGTGTTATTATAATCTATTTATCTATACACATTGTCTCATCTGCTTAAGATAGGTAATACTTGATATTATCTCACACTCTATTATTGTTATTCCCATGAGTATTTTTGTAAGTGGTTCTGCATGTTCTATACTATTCTTAATCCCACATAGAACTGTGGAATATGGTTTTTTCCAAGAAATCATTGGGAACTATTGATTATAAAATCTGATCCAGATTGTGGATATATTATTTTCATAACATAATTCGTAGAAATATGTGACTTCCAACAGTAGGGGATTATGTCACAACTTGAGATTGAACCACTTATTTATATTATATATATATATTAGTTAATTTCATTAAACTCCAAATCAATTTATTTTTTTAAATATATAAAAAACCTTAATTTTATAGTTATTCATAATTTATGTTCATATACAGTATTTTATTAAGTAATATTTTATAAATAGTAAAGTGATTTCCAATATTACATTTAACTGTGCCTCAACAAAATTTCTAAGAATTTATTTGAAAGATCTAATTTATATACATATAATATATTTACTTACTAGGTTCTTTTATTAGTTTTAGGGACTTAATTTTAAATATTTTTTAATATAAGTATTTATTGGGAACACAACTCACCCCCTCCTCTTGAATTATTCACTACGAACGATAGCCTAATTTCTCTTCTATTTTTAACTGAATCAATCATAACACTAATAATTCATGAGAATTATAAAATCTTGGTGAAAACTCATATATACCCTTTGATATTGACCAGTTCTTAGGGGTGTAATATTAAAGTTGACTACAGGAAATTAGTATTTAATAATTTGGATAAACAAGCCAACCACTAGGGTTGATATAAAAAAAATTGACAGTGATAATGATATTAATTTATGGTGAATTATAATGACAGTCTTTCTAGCTCAGCAAGGATTAACTAATTCCATGTTCAGGTGTAAAAAACCTATTGTAACTATTATTAGATATCAAAAAAAAATTGTTTACAAAGAGGTAACCCCAATTGTTTTTATTAAAACCCATATTTATTTTATGATTTAATTAAGTGATAATGTTCTTATATTAATATCTATTCGATGTACAATTGCCTGTATATGGCTTAATCTAGACAACTTATACAAAAAAAATACATTATTCGGTTGGGTTTATATGAAACACTGAATTTTTACATATAAAATGAATCTTGGTATTTCAATTAAATAATATTTAGATGAATTAATTAAATTGATGTTAGATCTATCAAAAATAATTGTAATTGTTGATGATTAAGTTAAAGATAAGACCCATTTAATTTATTTATATAAGTCTTATAACACTTTATCAGAAACAATGATGTATGGACTTGACTCATAGAACCTTGAAGAGGTTGATTCTACCCTACTCATTAAGGAACTATATTCTATTCCTAGAGTTACAGGTGAGGTGGAGAGTTTTTTCATAAGAGGTATACTATATCCTTGGGTGAAAAATAAATTATTTAATAATTATAGAGGAAAGAATAATAATAATACCATGTTTAGGTCTAATTCTAGGGATAAAAAATCATTTTCTTCGATTTTGGAAATCATGGGAACACTAAGCCTGAGAGTAGAAATCTTAAGCAAAAACAAGAATATAAATAGCACACTGTGATTCCGATTAAGTGGACGATGGTTATGACACTGCATATGTGTTGAACGAGTATAGCCATGCCCTTAACAATGAGAGGGTCCTAAACTCATGCATCTCATTCCATATATTTCCTTTTAGATATTTATTCCTAAAGATAATAGAAATACAATAATTTGGTGTCTTATTTGGTAATAATATGAAGTTTAAATTATAAAGATGAGTTTATATTTTTATATAACTATTTGACTACTCCATCGTCACTTTTATTGAAGGTAGGTGGGTTCCCAACCTCTATAATAACCTAGTTTTCTAAAAAAAAAATGAACAAAAGGGCTACAAAATTATGTCTAAATCTGGTTCCCTAAAGGTCACGAAAAGATATAGAACTATCATTAAATGTTCTAATATTCATGGGATGTATTTATTTATAGTGGAGTACTATTATAGGTAGTTGGGTAGTTTATATACAACTAATACTGATAATTCTCTATTATGGAATTGGATATTACGACAATGTTATCTCTATGGTTATGGAGGAATATAAAAATTAATGGATTTTTATTGAAATCACACCAATCAAAATTCCAGTTTTTAATAATGGGGTAATGGGTGGGGCTATTTAACTATTAATAGGTATAACGTCAAATCTACATATGCCTTAGAATATATAGATTATGTCTTACGGGGACTAAACAAATAATTATTTTCATGGTCTAGGAGTCTATTTTTTACCTTCATAGATAAATTATTAACAGAGGTGTGGATTTACAGACTGACACATTTTTCTGATTCTTTTTAGGCCATTAAAACATAGAAAAACCTATTTGAAAATCAGTTTTCGAAAAAGATTTAAAAAATGACAACAAAAAATGGCTTAGAATAACTATCTAATGGATTTATTTAGTTCTATAAATCTGAGTGTATTATATGGCAGCAAACTGTTAGGGACTCCACCCCAACTGAATGGTCATACTAAATAAATGAGGAGAACCATTTCAAAGATAGTATGAATCATGATTTCATGCATAGGTCTCCATAAATTCTTATAGGAAAAGTCTAAAACTACATTAATTTAACTCATAAAGAGGTTCCAATCCTATGAGAATAAATTTAAAACCCTACAATAACTGTCAAATAAAAAACCACCCTCTTATAATTACAAAAAAGTCTACAACTACATTTCTTGTGCTCATATATAAACTAATAATCTCAAACCTCATCCTCTTAAATATATCTTTGTGGGATATTTTGATGGTGTAAAAGGATATAATATTTGGTTTCATTGACCATGTTATAAAAAAAAGAATCATTAGTAGAGATATGGTGTTCCATGATTCATGTTCACCCAAATACCAATATGTAGCACCTGATATCCATGATCCATTAATATATGAGGTTTATGAAATTGACCCTATAGCTAAGTCGAAGGATACTATGTTTCCTCCTACACCTGGTCTTCAGCCCGTGACCCGAGACGATTCTTGATCCAGTTCTAATTTAGATTCAAAAGTTGATCCTCCTTCCTATAATACAGAATATCTGTTAACCCAATAGAGTTTGGATGGTCTGTAGATCTCCTTTATGGTTTATCCAATATGATATGTCTTCTAATGCCTTTTATGTTTCCTAGTATATTATTGATGACGATCATTGGACATATAATCTATCCCTTAGTAATAAATATTGAAAACAATGTCTCTTTTCCATGGATGAACAAATACAATCCTTTAAAAAAAACTCTTGACCTATCATAGATAAACTACCCAATGAGAAAATAATATAATGTAAGTGGATTTATAAAATATGGACAGATTACACTATTGTAAATAGAAGTAAATTAAAATCTGTATTAGATTCTAAGGGATTTCTTTAAATTGATGGAATAAAATATTCTGAAATTTTTTCCTAAGTTGTTATGAACTCTTCAATAACAATGCTGCTTTATTATTATGATTATAGTGACCTTCACATTGAAACCCATAATGTAAAAATATCCTTCCTTCATGGAGATATAAATGAGAAACCATACATGATGAATCCAAATGGTTACTCTAGAAAATTGCAATATAACCCAGTCTTTATTTTAAATAGTTATTTATATGGTTTAAAAATATCATTAAGAGAGTGGTATATGTAATTTTATTCTATTATGAGGATCTATTAGGATTATTTTATTTATTTACAGTTAATTAAAAATATAATTCATTACATAATATTCTATACTGATGATATGCTTATTATTAGAAATAATTTTTACTTCATTCCTAATATTAAATCTTATATAAAACTAATGTTTGAAATGAAGTTATAAGGTGAAGCTATTAATATTGTAGGTGTATAAATTACATGATCTAGACATAATAATTTTATAAATATTTCAAAACATTCTTATGTTTTTATAATACTTAAAACAAATTTGTTTGAATCTATCATTTAACACCCAAAGATTTTGTGAAATATATTTTTAAAATAAATTTAACTTTCTTGATATATTATGTTACAAGATGAACCATGTTTAGATTGTGTCACATAAAAATCAATTTTTTCTTTAATTACATGAAACATTGAATTTTTCTTATGTTATATTAAACACTGAGTTTATAAAAAATTTTGTGTTTAAAAAAAAGTGACATACTATGAAAATATTATTATTTAATATGATAGTTATAAATTAGCCATTTGAATGGTGGGTATGAATAATATTTTATAAATTATTATAATATATGGTTTACCCATGGATGTAAAATTAATTCTTTAGTGACTAATTAATTTGAAATTAAAATAAAAACTATATGAAAATAATGGAAATCTTTTTTCTGAGAAAATATTTTTATGGACACAATCATGTATTACCTTAAGAAATTAAAAAGATAAATTTTAATGAATGATTTTAATTAAATGTATATATTATATATTAAATAAAAATTTTAATATTTATCTTATGTTTTTCCTAGTCAAGAGAAAATAATAAATTCAATTTTAGGGTTAAAAATATATATTTTTTGAAAAACAATTTTGTCTACTTTTCACAAAAATAATAAAATTAATTTTTACCAATTTTATATAATTTATTTGAAATATTACTCTTAATGTTTGAAATAAAAATCTAAAAATTTATCTTGGAGTAATTTTTTTTACATTTTATGAAAAGAATATTTTTTCGATGAATAATAAAAAATACAGGTTTTTATTAAGAATAGTAATTTATTTTAAAGCATCTAAAAACATAATAATTATTTTTTTATGGTTATAAATTTTAAATTGTGTTTATTATTTATTTATTAGACCTATTTAGGTCAACTAAATCAATTTCATATTAAATTTTTAGGTAAAACCATTTTAATCATTTTAAACGTTTCTCTTTAGAAAACAAAATTTTTGTCTCATATGTGGGATTAATATTAAATTAAATGCCCCCATTATTTGATCGAAATTTATAAAATTGTATTCAATATTTATAATAATAATGAAATATATTATCTAATATGGTTAATATAATTTTAGATAATAATGTAAATTAAAAGCAATTAAAAGTAATTACAGTGGATAAGGTGATATTGGGTATACCGTGAGGTTAAACTAAAAGGATATGGTCTAAAATAACCAATAATATTATAAAAAACTAATTTAAGGGAACTATTTGGACCTTGTAACATATAAGGTTATTTAATAACCTCTTTTGGAGCTTGGTGTCATATGAAAAACGTGGGTACACTTTATTTTGTTAAAAAATATAATGTGTGTCCTCTCACCTCATTGATAAAAGGCCACGCCCTCCCCTCCCATATGAAACATGAAAACCCATTTTTTTAATTCAATATATACTAAAATAACTTCATTAATTACCTAATATCACCCTATAATCCTTATTTTGGTCATAAATCCAACCTATACAGATGTTTGGTTCAAACCAAAAGAATCTGTTCGAAACAGATGTGTCATCCCTAACCAAGATTTTTTATATTTCCCCGACCACCTCCTTAAATTTTTATTAAAATATTATTCTATAATATAATTTTATGTTAAAAATAATTTTTTTTATTTTTTTAATTCCATTACCTAAATCCTTCTCATCTTCCATCAAATGGGTTATGAAATCTTCATTTGTGTGTAAGGAGGACTTCCGCCTCATGAACCGATTTCATTCTTTTTCCATAACCACCTTTCATATATTGATAAAATTATGGTTTTAATATTTATATACGATCTTAATTATTTAATTATACCATTTTAATTATTATACCACATCTACCATCATACTTTCCAACTTGTTCGTAAGCAATATCATCCCTCGTCTCTACAGTGGACTACCGCCTCATGAACCAATGTGATGAGTTTTTCAATTTCCTTTTTATATGGTTGGAAATAAGGATAAATTAAATAAATAAATAATTTGTTTATTTGAAATATAATACACCTCTGTAATAAATATATCACATACACCATCTTACTTTCTTTTCTGTGGGGGATATGATAACATCATTATTATGTAGGATAGACTACCTCCATGCGAAGCAGTGTGAGTCATTTTTCACTAAAACATTTAATGGAAGGAAATTATGTAAAATTTAAGGAATATATATCATATATATATGTATATGAAATTTTGTGGTAATATATTCTTTCCCCTTATTTCATTGAATCCATAAATAAAATGGAAACATCATTCATGTGTATGTACGACCTACCATCTCCATTAACGATGTATTTAATTTTCTATCTATAAATTTTATTAATTACTATAAATACATATATAATAAAATTATATTATATTTATATCATGTTTAACATTCATTATATTATGGAATAATGATCAATGTAATATAATCAAAAATAACAAATCAAAATATATATGAAAAACAAAGCGCTTATTGATAGTAATGTGATTTTAACAAGGAATTGCTAATAAGTGAGTAATAAATGGTCGAAAGTTAGTCATATTTGGGGTTATATATATATAAGTATCATTGCATAATATATTTATAATAAAATCATATTTATTATAAATGTGTTTTTAATGTTTACTAAGGAAGTCAATACATAAGGTATCAGATTTTTTTCTCAATTTACATTCTTTGAGATATATGATATGTTATGCACCTATATTTTTTATGGTGTGTATATACAAACCAATTGGATTTTAATATAATGAATTTTTTTATCATGATATATTATGTTTAATTTATTGTTCTTATTTCATGTGTCTTATGAATCAATGTTACCAAAGCCGTAATGGTTTTACAAAACTATCTCATCATTTATTAGGGTAGTTTATGTTTATGCATCCGGTGGTGAAATACTATGACCCATCTCCCAAGAAGCTCACAAATGTTTTTTCTTATAGTTATGTCCTGAGAATTCATTTTTACCTTCAATTTCCTCTCTATAAGTACTCAAGATTTCAAGAAAATGTTTTTATGAAAAATTTGCTTTCTATCAATCTTCAATAAAAACACATTTTCCTTCCATAACCATGTTTTCTAATAATTTTTTCAAAATTGTCTCCAAAATTATCGCAATTATTTATTGAATAATTTTTTACCCATGGTGGAATTTTTATAGAATGTTTTTAAAGGAACATCCATGTAATTTTTTATATATAACCTGTTTTTCTTTTCCGAAATATGTAGGAGTGTTTTTTAATGTGTAAAAAACAGACAAAAGTTTCCTCTATTATAAACAATAATTTTTTAAAATATTCCTTTATAATATTCCCTGGTTATTTTTGAAGAAAATTATTTTGAAATTTTTTTATGTTTTAAAATGGTTTTTTCAAAGTGGAACATATATTTTCCACAAGAAAATTTTTAAATGATTTTTAATGTCCACTTTATAATATTCCAAGGAAAATTTCAATGAAAATGGTTTTGAAGAAGTTTGATGTATAAAATAGTTTTTCAGGAATTATAAATAATATTTTCCTCAATAAATTTTCCATGTGATCTTTCATAATTATCTTCCTTCAATGATGAAATCCTTTGATGTTATTTATGACTTTCTATGTTTATGGTCCAAGGAAAAAAATTTTATTCTTTCTATTAATGATATGTGTATATAATGATAATATTTTTATGAAACACATTTTCTCTTACATAGGTTATACCATTATAAAATTCTTATGAAAACCACTCTTTTTCATGGGTTATGATATAATGAAATGATGAAAAGTATATGTAACCCATTTCATTTCCATGGGTTATTAAATGATATAATGATTATGAAACCCATTTTTTTCATGGGGTTTATATGATAAAAGTTTTATGATATTTTGGAAAACAAATATATAGATTATGTGATTGGTTGTACCTATATATCCATCAAATTCATTGGGTAATGATTGATATCTCATTAGGTAAATATGACTAAATTGGGGAGTGAAACTAGTTAAATAATGGAATTTATCCACTTTGATTGTTTTTTGAGTGAACCTTGTGAACAATGATGGTTTATAGTGTGATCCCATTCCACTAATATAGTTTTAGATATTAGAAATTAAATAATAGGGAAATTATCTCCTATATTCATGTTTATACCAAAAATATACATCTTATTCCAATGTTATGATATCATGGATCATATTATTTGATTACTTTTTGATTAATGTCTTAAGAACATCCAATATTTATTACATTACAAAAATTTATGATCTATGATATGTAAGTTCCGGTTTTAAAATGTTTTTATCATTTTATCATACCCTTATACTCGTGTTATTATTTTGTGATCATTGATACATCCCTTTTTTACCATTAGTGAGAATTTGAGCTCACACATTATTATGTTTTATTTCCCCAAGTTATGATGAATGGTATTATTAATGATATTTATAAGAAGTGTGATTATTATGGAGAACATTGTTGGAGATGACTTAGCTCATTTATGAACCATTTGTCTATGTTTCCTTGTTTATAATGGCAGGATACCCTTACTGTCCACATATATTTGTTTTTTTAATGTAATTAATATAAATTTAAAATATGTAATATCTATTTATGAAAATATTGGGTCTATAAATTTTGTATCAGAGGATACGTAACCTCTAGAAACAAGGATGAGAAACTATTATTGATATCCCTAAGATATCTCTAGGGATATGTATAGATATATGTCTAATAATAGTTCTAAGGGTGAGTTAAAGTATTGGAAAATGTCATTGAATATTTTTAACTTATTGAGTGAGTGTTTTCCATGAAATTATATATATTTATAGATAATACAAGTGAAAGTTTCTATAATATTGAGGTAGCTTGGGTTAATAACTCCAAAAAAGGTTTCATTGAGTTGGACTCGGTTATTTCCCAGTGCGCAATAACAAAACATGATACACACATGGTTTGATACTCCTGAACGATTTTCTTCAGAAATTAATGAAATCATTATGAAAATTTGTGATGGAGTTTAATAATGAAAAATCATGACCTATGTTAAGCATCTGGTTTCATAGATTTAAAATAAGGTGTCAAGATTTAGACATCCTTTATGTTATTTTTCATGATTATGTTATTCTACAATATAATTATTGTTTCATAAACTATTATTTTTTCTTTTAGTCAACGTATGGAACCTTAAAGAACCATATCAATGATGAGTTTTATAGACAATGCAATTATTTTCCACTGTATCAACAAACCATTATGGGAGATGGAATTCAATATCTCATTATTATGCTCATAATCTTTTCTCAAGGAATGAATCATACTAAATGTTCAAATGACCAAATGAGGGGAAAACATTCAATTGAGTAAACTATGTGGGGTCTTCAACATTCTTTTAGAGGATCTATAGATCCACAAGTTTTTTAGAAAAGTATCAGTACCATTAAAAATTTATTTTCCATTATCCAGTCTTCAGATCATGAAAATGAAATTTTAGTTATCTATCATTTTAAGGTAAGTAGATCAATGGTGCATGATTATCAAGAATAGGAGTCAACAAGATGAAATTTAATCCATGGAATGGGATGAGTTTAAGAACTTATTTTTCAATAACTACTTTCCTCTTATTCTTCATATGAAAATGGGGGATTAATTCCTTGAGTTAAAGTAGAAGGATTATGAATTTGTTGGAGCCTATGATAAAAAATATATAATACTTGTGAGGTACACTTCAGGTATTATCATCCAACCTAAAAGTAAGGTTGATTGATTTCTAAGTTGGTTGAAACGCAGTCTCTTAATGGAGTTGGAAAAAAGGGACTTCAGTAGTTATGAAGAAATAATTCTATATAGTCTTATGGTGGAAATTGAGATCATAGTTACCCATAAATCTCCTGGTTTTGAAATGAAAAGGAATATTTAGTTCAAAGGAAAACCAAAAAACAATTTAGAGAATAAGACGAGTCTTCTTTCATGCTTGATGTGTTGAAGTATATATAGAGGAAATTGAAATAAGGTGATTGGTAAATGTCTTAACTATAGAGGACAATGTCATTAAGATATATAATGTTGAATTTATGTGTAGAAGTTAACTAATTATGTGAACAGAGAGAAAGATCCAAAGAATTAAAAACCCACTGAAAAATTCTTCATGTGAAAGTAGTACATGAATTATAAAAACTAGTTCTCAAATTCAATGTTCAATGATGATGATGTACATTAAAAATTTCTTATTCTAAGTGATTGATAAAAATATGATGTAATCACTATTTCTAATGAGGGGTTCAATAATAATGTGATGAAAGGTACACTTACCATCTACTCTTGAACTTATAATGCCTTACTTGAATCTAGATGTTCTCATTAATTCATATATGTAGAATTTTATAAGGGCGTCTTATTTCCACCCAAACGATTATGTATATAATTAGTAGTGTATACTTTTAACGGCACTATTATCTCATCTCATGTATATGATTCCTCTATGGTCAAATTTTATGATAATGATCTTCATTTAAATTTTATCATTCCTTATCCTTTTGAATTTAATGTTTTCATTGGAATGAATTTTATTTCCCTATACTAATCCCACATTAATTTCTGAGTAAGATAAACACATTTGATATTCCACACCAACATATGATCTAATATCTTTGTGATTTTTAATATGAACATCTAATGGAAATGAAATCCATTGTATGTGTTATTATTCTTATTTTTGATGATCATTTATATCAGATGGTGTGGGAGAAAATGAAAATTATTGATATGCTTATTATGTTGGAGTTTTGTGATATATTTATTGAAGAGTTTACTATCCTTTTAGTAAATACTGAATTTGAGTTCTTAATAAACTCATGCGTGGTCCAACACCTATTTCATATACTCTCTGTAGAATGGCCCTAATGGAGATGTAGGTGTTGAAAATGAAACTCTAGGAGAACATTGAAAATGGGTTCATTCACACATGTGTGTAACATTGGGGAGTACCTGTTATTTTTTTAAAATAGAAATATAGATTGATGTGTCTCTACATTGATTATGAGGAGCTGAATAAGATCATGATCAAGAACACGTATCCTCTACCCCGTATTGTTGAAATTTTTGATCAACTGTGTGGGGATCAGTACGTTTCCATGATTGACCTTAATTATAGTTATCATCAATAGAGGGTCAAGAAGGAAGATATTACTAAGATATAATTCCGTAAAATGTATAGAAACTATGAATATATAGTAATTACAACCAGTATTACTAACATCCCTATAATCATTAAGGGTTTAACTAAAAGAGTCTTTAGAGATTAACATGAATTGTTTGTGGTAATATTTATAGACAATATTATTATTTATTAGAATAACAATTAATATCATGAAGATCACTTGATAATTGTACTAAATAGCATAAGGGTTGAGAAACTATACAAATAATTTATAATGTGTGAATTTTCGATGTCCAAGGTATCATTTATTGGTTAATATAATATCATGAGAATTCATATATATATATATATATCAATCAAAGAAGGAGGATATTTAATGTTGGAGAAGACTAACCATAGAGACTCAAATACGTATTTTGGCTGATTTAGCTAGATATATTTGATTTTTTTGTAAAATTTATCAGAAACATCTAATCCATTCACCTAGTTAACTTGAATGGGATCTATGTTCCTTCAGATAGATGAATGTGAGGAAAATTTCAAGGATTGAGAGATAATAGTTATATGTTCACCTATTCCTACATTACCCTATAATGGAGAAAGGTTTTTAGTCTATAGTTATGTATCCAAGAAGGGATTAAGATGAATTCACATGAATAATTACAGGGTTATAGCTTATGGATTATGAAAAATAAAGGTTCAGGAAAAAAATTATCCAACTCATGATTTAGAATTTTATACGGTAATTATTTCACTTAATATATGTAGGTACTGTATTTATAGAGAAAAGTGTGATATATTTACCAATAAACATATAAGGTGTTGAACATGCCCAAGAGAGGATTAATTGAGGAGACTAAAGATAATGACTCCTCAGTACATTAACACCATAGGAAAGTGAATATGGCGGCCGGTGCTTTGAGTCAAAATATCATAGTATCATATCAATGTTGAGGAACACTAAAGATCCAATATTTTTGGATTTTTAAAGGATGGGTCTAGAAATCTAGAAGGAATGGGAGAAATCTTATCTTACTCAATTGAATTTTCAACCATCTATCCATTTGATGATTAAAGTGTTGTAGTAGGAAGATTTTGATCTGAAAAAGAAGGTGATAAATGTTCATAAGTTTAATATTGATAATTATGGAATGATAAGGTTCCAAATCTATGTATGTGACCCATCAATATCCTATTTGAGTAAGGATATATTATAGGAAGCTCATATTTCTTTACTATATACTCATTATAGAAGTATGAAGATGAATAGTGATTTGAACGAATATTTCTTGTGGGATAGAATGAAGAGTAATTTCAAAAAAAATATCATATTGATAGGTATGTCATCATGTTAATGATGGGAGAAAAAATCATAATGGTGTGTTTCATCTATTACACATAATAGAATTAAAATTTAAAAAATCACCATGTATTTTTTCATCGTACTCCCCAAAACCTCTAAAGGCAATAACTCTATATGGGTTGTAGTCGATCACATTGAAAATCCCATAGACTTCACTGCTATAACATACTAATACTATCCTAACTAACACTCACAAATATATATTAACGAATTCTCATGGTTTCAGGGAGTACCAGATTCCATTGTGTCAGATCGGGATCTAAAATCTATGTCAAATTTCATTTGAAGTATTTGACTGGATCAGGATATAGAGATAAGTTTCAATACATAATATTATCCTCATACAGATGACCGATCTAAGAGAACAATTAAAAATATAAAATCCCATACTAGGATACCACTAAATGGTTCCTTGAGCTCTATTGTTCACATGGACTAAAAGGAATCTCCCCAAACACAAGAGTTTACTGACTAGTAGCAAGGGAACAGGGCTGTGTATGGAGAAACTATGCCCTCATAACCAGAGTGTATCATAGCAGAATATCAATAACTTACAAACAGTGGAAGCAGTAAATCATACATATAATAGATAAACAATATGAATATATACAATAAATAATATGAGAAAGGAATCTCATATACAGATGATTATACATGTCGAATGATTCTTTGAAATATCCAAAATAGGTATCCATATCATCAGTATAATACATGAATGAAATGTAAAAAAATTCCAATTGTATCCCAGCTAGCATCACCAGCCTCATCTAGGTCATGTGCTCCCTAGATCCTATGAATTAGTTAAGAACCAATAGTATGACACTTTTCCTTATCCATACCTACCATCATATAGTCTTTTTGGGTACCAAAATGTGTCCAAGATTGTGAGTGATACATAATCCAAGTATAAAACCACCAATGGACTAGTTCCATCTGTTTAATGAATATATATAATTATAATGTTTAGAAAGTAATATAAATGCAACAGATGTAAAAAGATAAACATCCTAAAAAATCTAGGATCAAATTTATAAAAAATTCATTTAAGTATTAAACTCCATTTAATTAATATTTCCTGAGACTCTGTGTGTATCCCGACATCCCCCATGAAAATAGGAAACCAAAGGATGTCTAAACAGGCCATCTATAATGTACTAACAAACACCAAATCCATGATTGTGCTTTGTCTTGGAAGATGCATCATATAACTCATTTCATTCATTAATAAATTTAAAACCTTAACCCATCCTTGGAATTATTGATTTAGAATATAGGTATAACTTAGGGTATAATATAAACCAACACCCAACAAGACCATCCATGTAGAACCTCTCATGAACCTAGGTATCCCTTTAGGTGTCGTATAAGGTCTATTTCTTTCAATTCAGTAATTAGAAGTCCACTACAGGATCCCAAGTATCACCCATGGAATATATGTTTAATTCCCTTTGAGTCCATCCATGTAAATACATATAAAATCCAAGTATCACCCAACATATAATTTTCATCCCCCATCAGTCCATCTATGGAAAACCACATATGTATTCCATATGTCACTTGAGCATAATCATGGTCAAATCCAATGAGTTTTCCATGGAATTCATCATTTCAATCCACGTGTCATTATGGTCATATAAGAATTCAATCAATCATCATCAATATCAATTCAATCAATTTAATTTAAACATTACTAGTTCAACACCAAGAACAAAACATTTACACTCACAAAAAATCTAGAAAATGGAACGGGATAAGATAAGAAGTATTAACCATTAATTCTAATCACATGGTAAATCCAATATTACAAGTATCTCATGATTAAGAAAGACATCATATGAAAATGGATAAGGGCCATGTTGGTTACATACCATCCCATTAATAAACTCAAGTCCAACTCAAACAACAATTTTTATTACATTTCAATTCCAATTTTTCATCCCAAAGAAAGGGGTAAAACGGAAATACCTAAGACATCCAATTTCATATAAAATCATAATGGTCTATTTAATTTGACAACACACACATATAGGTGGTCCCAATTTCAAGGTCCTCAATATTTTAACATTTATCAATGATCCTCATTAATTTCATGGAATATACTTATCAATTCAATTCATTGATTAATATTCATTTCAAGGGAGAATATATGAGAATTGGGTAGGTGAAACATTGACATGTATAGACACTTTTAAATTAAATGAAATCTAGGAGACTACCTATCATTGGTCTATAAAGGATAGTTCATCCAATTTCTGTTCACGATTTGACATAGATCAAGAGAGAATCAAAGAATATATGAAAAACCTAATAATAGAGAAAATTATATTACACCTAAATAGAATTTTAGATACTAAAACAAATTAGTGATGACATAAAATGAATCAATAACTCACCGATGTGGATCTAATGAGATTAGTGGTGCTTGAATTAAATATGGGATGGATGAGACCCTTCAATTCCAAGAATAGTCACCAAAGATGGATCTCAAATGTCAATTTATCTTTTCATGACAGGAATGAGAGATTTATGTTTGAAATATATTTAATAAGTATATATTTTTTTAATTCACCAAAAAATATTGGGCCACTTTTTTTGGAAACACGGATAGTGAAAACCCGCACTAATAGTGCACACTTAGCTTTTGGGAAGGGAACCTCGCACATTTTCCCCACACGACTAGACTAACAGTGTGGAAATTGTGAAAAACTGCACTGTCAAATTTGTATACATTACTACACTTCCATTCACCTCAAATTGCACAATTTAGTCTAACCGTGTAGGCTTGTCCTAATTTCTTCCCATCCTTTCATAGTTTTATATAACCATATTTCCTTCCCCATACAGTTTTTACAAACTGTACACATGGACTTTTTCACCCCTGGAGTCGGGTTCTGGGATCTGAACTAGCCTGTAATACCCTCAACACCTCTATTACCTCTATAAGAATTCATATTATGAATATTTTAAATATTTAAAATTAAAATTGATGATATTTAAATTTTATATTCCTCAATGAAATAACATGATTAGTACAAAATTCCCCATTGATGAAATTCATCATGAAATTTCCTTTCAAAGAGTGGTGAAGCTTGTTCTGAGAATAACTGCAGCATCTATATTCTTACATCGGTCTCCCACTCACAGGTCTCATCATGTACATGGATTTACAGCCATAGCACTGGTATAAGAGGAATGTACTAGCATAAAATAACCTTCATGCTATAATCCAAAATATGTACAGGATGCTCCTCAAAGGACACATCTACATTTATCTCAACCTCCTCTAGCTCACAGTAATGAAACATGTATGAATGATTATGGCACATATGAGATACATGGAAGATGATGTCCTTGGTTAAGTGCCTATGAAGTAACTATAACAAATAGACTTCCAACCTGACTCTATCTAGATTATATTAACCCCGAAATATCATGTTGAATGATTATCCCATCTCATGATCCTCCTATGTTCAGGCCTCAATGAGACATGTAAAAAAGACTTGATCCCCATCCTTGAACTCTAGAGGTCATATTTGGTGATTGACATATGATTTCCGAAGATATTGTGCAATATCCATCCACTTCCAAATCTACTATACATGCTTCATGGTGTCCTGAACAATATGAGGACCAAAAATAGCTACCTCTATTCCCTCTAACCAACACAGGGGTGACAATAAATGACTACTATAGAAAGGCTCATAATGCTAATCTGAATAGTATCCTGAAGGTTAATATTGTAGTAAAATTAATCTAGGTGTATAAGACTCTTCCAAGAACCCATGAAATCCAGGACACGTGCTCGCAGAACATCCCCAATCACGTGAATCATGCGCTTTGACTAGCCATCATTATGGGGGTGGTATGTCATGCTTATAAGAACTTTTATACCTTACTCCCACTATATCCCTTTTCAAAACTATGAATTAAATAGGGCATCCCTATCTATAATGATAGTATGTGGGACCCCAAGAAGTTGTACTACCTCATAGATATAAAATTGTCCAAGATCTTCTTTATAGAATGTTTCCTAGATCCGAAAGGAAAGTAAAACCTTTGTGATCCTATCATCAACAACCCATATTACATCATTATCATGAGGTTATGTCGGTAAAACTATCAAGAAATCAATTATGACAACATATATTTACACTTGGGAATGGGGAGAAGTAGTAAAAGTCTAGTTGGTAAATGGTGTTCTTCATTCACCTATTGATAGTTGTAATATCTCATTAAAAGACCAGCTATATCTTTTTCTCATACCCAAACACCAGTATTGGAGAAGAAAATCTAGATAAAACTTGGTGACTCTTGGATTCCCTGCCCAATATGAAGTAAGAAAGAATCACTTATGATCCTCACATATGTCTTTTGATACCCATACATGGACCTGAATTCACAGAATTTGATCATCATCTACAGTCTATCCTAGAAGAGGGTCCTCACCACCCACACAATCCCATTATAAATGGCCATCAGAATCTGATTACTACCAAATCCTCATTCTATCAATAGTGGTAGACGTAATAGATAGTTTTGGACTCACCTGTTTTGATAATCTCAATTATGTTTAGATATACTTTGATATACCCAAAGAATATCTATCTATATATTAATTATACTTTCAAGTTATTTAATCGTACTAATAAGTTTCTATGAATATCAGAATGATCATATCATATCATTGGAAAATATTACTCAATGCGTATTTATGATTATAAACGTTTACCGATGATTATTCTTGATAACTAACTCAATCTGGAAATTAATTTCATATAAAAAATACTTTATAAGCATTCATGTTTTAAAGTCAATGATACAGACATAGCTACCGATAAGCAAAGGTCACCAATAGACTATGTCTACTGATAGAAAAGGTCACTAATACAAGCTACTGGTAAAATGGAGCTACCAACAGAGGAAGATACTGAGAGAGAGAGAGAGCTACCCCTACCGATGTTTAGAGCTACTAAATGCGAGGAAGTGCTACTAACAAAAGTTCACCGTTATGAAGAGCTACCGATTTTAACATCTACTGATAGCGAGTAAGAGATAACGACAGAAGTTCACCATTATAAAGAGCTACTGATACAAGGAGATACTGCTACACTTGGAGCTACTGATATATAAAGCTACTGTTACAGATAGTAAATGCTACTATTACAAGTCCACTGCTACAAGTTCACAGATACAAAGAGCCACCGATGGAAACCAATCACTGTTACTCTAAACTCTATCTCCCTATTTTTTTATTAGAAATGGTCATATTTTGTTCTCTTAATGCAACCAATATTAATTAATGATTTTTGTTGGATGTCAAGAAACTGTACCTCATACCCGCAGAAGAAATCATTCCTTATATCTGAAATTAATTAATGATGTTTGTTGGCTGTAAGGAAACTGTACCTCGTACGTGCAGATGTAATCATGACTTATGTCGAACCACCGCATGAGCTATAAATGGAAGATCAAAGTTGCGTATAAATTATGTGACCTCTATAATGAACCAGGTGACGCATATAATAATAACACACAATGAAATATAAGAAAACTCATACACATTATGAACAGAAGTTCAAAGAGGAGGTTCAAGCACTAAAAGGAATGCACTCACATTCAAGCTGGACACCTATACTGGATGTGAAGGATCAAAACCAAAACACTTTTTTAGATAACATCCATATAAGGACTCAAAGCTTCATACGCTTCAATCCAAAAGAGTCCAGAGCTACATTTGACATCACACAAGAGCATTCTAAACTCATCTATATATTATTTTTCTCCTGTTATCCTTTTTACTACATTACGAGTTGTGTGTGTGCTTATGTCCATTTGGACACACACTGAATCCTAACCTAAACTATAGGACACTGAAATCCTCACACCAAACTCTTTATACCTTTGTGTATCCAACGTAGAACTATGGTAGAGGTCCGAGGACATGGACATCCTCTTTGACGTTGTTGCTGCTTTCCCACATAGAACTGTGGTAGAGGTCTGAGGACCTGGACAATCTAACTACTATTGTAAAACCCAATCCATGTTGTGGATCAATGTTTTATAAAAACTATTTGAGAGGACTAAGTCTCAAATTGAGACTGAACCTCTTGATTAAAACATTTGCGCATATTATTTTAGTTTAAATTATTTTCAATATTTTGCTGCTAATTACTTTGAAATTCAAATCTGCTTTAAAGTAGCTCTAATAGTTGAACTAGAAAGTGTTTTTAATTATTGTGAACCAGAATGTTAGTTTCAAAATCTATCTTATTCTTTAGATTAAGTTAACTGAGAAATAATCAATATTTGAGAAGATAATTGAACACTTACAATCATTATAAATTCACTATAGTTTAACTTGTTTTATAAATTGGGGGATTTCAATATAATTTTTTATAAATAGAAATTTTTAATAGGAACTAAATTCACCCCCTCTTGAGTATCCACTCTGAAAAACATTTGGTATTCGAGATTGGTTGATAAAAGTTTTCCAAACCCTTTGTTTGTAGAAATTTTTCAACTGTGATTTTAGTTGTATCTTAAATATATCCAAATTTTTGTTAATACTAAATTTTTATATATTTTTAAATCTTTTTAAAACCTAGTTATTATGGATATCATATTAGAAGGTGTATCTAACAACATTCCACTGTTCTTTAATGGTGTTAATTATTCCCAATGGAAAATCAAAATGAAAATTCACATAGAAAGAATGTGATTTGACATGTGGACTATTATAGAGACTCGGTATAAGATTCTATAAACTTTTTGAACTACTTGGGATGAACCTACAAAAGCTACATACAATAATAATTGTATGAAAATTAATTCTCTGTATTTTTCTTTAGGAGAAAATGTATTTAATTGAATATCTTCTTGTAAGACAACTTATGAAATTTGGGATACTTTGGCTATTTCCCATAAGGGAACAACCAATGTTAAGGAAATGAGACTAAATACATATAATATTAAGTATGATAATTTTAAAATGAAATATAATGAATCTATTTATGGTATGTATCTTATGTTTAATGAGATAGTTAATATAATGAGCTCACTGTGAAATGTTGTTCTAGGAAATGGGAAAATCATGTGAATACTATGATGCCTACTAGATAGATGGAGAGGAACCACTATCTCTATATGAGAATCATGCGACATTGGTAAGATACATGTTAAGGAGATGATTGGTATGTTGATTATGTATGAAGAAGTGCTAAAAGTAAACAAAGATGAAGATGATGAAAATAAGAAGAAGTCATTGTAATTTTAGTCTACTATCTCAAACACCAAGGACAACGAGAAAGTCCACATACCCTTCGAAAGCTCAAATATTGAAAATTCTGATTCAAAGAGTGATGAAGAGATGGCTCATATAGCTAGGAGATTCAATAAATTCTACAGGAAGAATAAACTTTTCAGAAAATCAAATTATAAGGTTAAGTATGACCAACGAGCTAATTGGAAGAGAGACTGGAAAAAAGCTTCTAAAGATGACGAGATAGTCTGTTGTGAATGTAAAAGGAAAGGAAATGTTAAGGCTAGCTATCCAAAATTGAAGTTTAAGAAGAAATATGATTTCAAGGACAAAAAATATAAGAAAGCTTTGAAAGCTACATGGAGTGCTTCTGAAGACAGCCCAAGTGGATCTGAAGCTTCTGATTCTGAGGAAAAGAATCTTTCCAAAATTTGTTTCATGACTGAAACATCTAAGGTAACACTTAATTCCCCTATGCACAATTATTATTATTCTGGGAATGAATGTGATTCAAATAAGGATGATAATATGTCTAAAGATGAACTATTTGAATACTGTAATATGTTGGAAGATACTTGTAATGAGATGAAAGATAAGTAAAAATCATTGAAGAAATAATATTCCTTGACTATTACAATTAAATATATTCTTAGTATATAAAAGGAAAAGAATGCTAAACTATTAAAGGATAATACTGAACATAAATTCTCTATTGAGAAACATAGAAAAGACAATGATAAGTTCACAAATGGAAAGAATACTCTCACTCACATTCTTGGAGAACAAGTTTCACCAAATCATACTACTAGTTTAGGATACCAACCTGGATAGAGATAGATTGTTAAGAATAAATTCATTCCAAAATCTGGACAGTATGCTGCTAGTTCATGTTCTGGAAATTCTTATGCTTCATCTAGCTATTAAAATTATTATAGACCAAACAACGTTTATTTATCAAAATAATTTGAATCCGTTAATTATAGGAAACCCATTAGACAAATATGGGTGAATAAAGTTTTACTTTCTAACCTTTCTGGACCCTAGAAAATCTAGGTACCAAAAATATCTTCTGCCTAAATCTGTTTTTCATGAAACATGCTGGAAAGTTCTTATAGGATGATATGGTACTTGGACAGTGGATGTTCAAGGCATTTGATAGGAGACTAATCATGCTTTAAGAACATAATAAATATTTATCAAGGACATGTTACCTTTGGTGATAACTCAAATGGAATGATCATCGGATTAGGCCATATTGGTAAATATGATTCAATTTTAATTTCTAAAGTATTATTTGTTGATTGACTAAAATACAACCTATTAAGAATTTCTCAGTTGTGTTATGATTGTTTCATTATGAAATTTCAAATTGATGCTTGCAATGTATTTTATTCTAAAAATATTTTGGTATTTATAAATTTAAGATATGAAAATGTATGTGCTGTAGTTTTAAATCCATTATCAAAACAAATGGTTACTTGTTTAAATGATTTTCATAAATAATATTGGATATGGAACATAAGATTTCGACACTGAAATGTTTATTCACTTAAGAAACTGACTAGGAATGGTTTAGTTAGAGACCTACCCAAACTAAAATTCCCAATAGACAATGTTTGTAATCCCTGTCAAAAGGGAAAGAAACAAAATGTTTCTTTCAAATCAAAGAATGAAGTTTCAACTTCTCAACCTCTCGGGTTGGTTCATATAGATTTATTTGGAGCATCTAGAGTTTCTAGTTTAAATGGGAGGAACTATTTCTATGTTATAGTATATGACTTTTCTAGATAGACTTGGGTATACGTTCTTTCTCACAAAAGTGAAGCTTGTTCTTATTTTATTAAATACTCTAAGTATTTAGAGACACT
Organism: Viscum album; assembly: GCA_963277665.1. Classification (NCBI taxonomy): domain Eukaryota; kingdom Viridiplantae; phylum Streptophyta; class Magnoliopsida; order Santalales; family Viscaceae; genus Viscum; species Viscum album. Next base: position 42,758,062 of record OY728128.1, read on the forward strand.
TAGTGGATGTAAGATTAAAACCCTGAGAAGTGATCATGGCCATGAGTTTGAAAATCATTACTTTGAAACCTATTGCTTAGATCGTGTCTACATTCACAACTTTTCTTCCCCTGGGACACCTCAACAGAATGGTGTAGTAGAAAGAAGGAATGGAACACTTCAGGAATTTTCAAGAACTATTCTCAATGAGTATGACATACCTGTTTAATTTTGGGCTGAAGTTGTTAATACAGGTTGTTATATTATAAATAGAGTCTTGATTAGACCTGTTCTTTAAAAGAACCCTTGTGAACAATGGAATAATAGGAAGCCTAAAGTTAGTTACTTTAGAGTTTTTGGTTGAAATTATTTATTCTCAATACTAATGATAATATTGGTAAGTTTTCATCCAAAACCAATGAGGTAATCTTTTTGGGTTATTATATATCCAAAAAATCTTATAGAGTACTTAACAAGAGGAAAAAATTTGTGGATGAATATGTAGACATCAAATTTGATGAAATTGATCCACATGAACCTAAGACCCCTCTTGAAAATCTTGAAGAAGATATGTCAATTTTAAACCTTAATGAGAAAAACAGTGAATCTATTGTTAAGAAAACTTGTTCTGGAAATTTTCTAGAACCTATTTTTGTGGAACCTGAACCTGCAAATGAAGCTAAAATTTATAGACCTACATTTTCGAGACCAACTAGGACCCTTAAAAACCATCAGTTAGATATCGTTGCAGGATATTTAGATAGAAGAACACAAACTAGATCTTCCATGAGGACTCTCGTTGAACATAAATCCTTACTTTCACAATTAGAACCTAAAAATATAAATGATCCTATCAATGATGAATTTTGGGTAATGGATATGCATGAAGAGTTAAATCAATTTGAAAGAAACAAAGTCTGGGAATTAGTAGACAGACGTAAGGACACCTTGACCATAGGCATTAAATGGGTTTTTAGAAACAATGTTGATGAATATGGAAATATTGTTAGAAACAAAGCTAAGTTATTTTCCCAAGGTTATATTCAAGAAGAAGGAATAGACTATGAGTAATTCTTTTCACCACTAGCTGGGGTAAGTGCTATTAAATTCTACTATCTGATGCTGCTCATCAGAATTTCATGTTATATCAAATGGATGTTAAATGTTCTTTTTTAATGGTTTTACAATTGAAGATGTTTTTGTTGAACAACCACCTGGATAGACTAATCCTCATTTTCCAAATCGAGTTTTAAAACTATCTAAGGCTTTGTGTGGTTTAAAGCAAACTCCATGATCTTGGTATGACAGACTTAGTAATTTTTTTATTACAAATTTTTTTAAAGGGATTTTTGATCCAAATATTTTTATCAAAAGGATTTACAAAGATGTTTTGATAGTACCAATCTATGTTAATGACATTATTTTCGGACATTCTATAATTTATATATGTATTGATTTTCCAAAGAGTATGCAAAGTGAATTTGAAATGAGTTTAATGGGAGAACTCAAAAAAAATCTTGGATTTCATGTTTTTCAAAATGAAAATTGTATTATTTTAAATCAAGGTAAATATAAAAAGGATATTTTAAAACTTTTTGGATTGGATTGTAATAAGTAAAGTGATACACCTATGAGTACAACTTGTAAATTGGATGCAGGTGAAACTAAGAAAACAGTGGATCAAACCAATTATAGAGGTTTGATTGGGTGTTTACATTATCTTACTGCTAGTCGACCAGATATTATGTTTAGTGTGTGTATGTGTGTAAGATTTCAAGCTAATCCAAAAGAGTCACACTTGATTACTCTTAAAAGCATTTTCAAATATATTAACCATACAACTATTTTAGGATTATTTTATCCAAAAGGTCAATCATTTGATTTAACAGGCTATTTAGATGCTAACATTGATGGTTTCAAGTTATATACAAACGGTAATTATAGAACATGTCACATTCTAGGTATGTCATTAGTATCATAGAGTAGTAAAAATTAGAATTATGTTGCATTTTCTACTCCTGAAGCAGAGTACATAGCTGCTGGTAGTTTCTGTGCACAAATATTGTGGATGAAACATACTTTATTGGAATATGGATATCAATTTAGGCATGTATCTATAAACTGTGATAATAATAGTGCAATCAATATGTCTAAGAATCCTATATCTTACTCTAGGACTAAGCACATTGATGTAAGACATCACTTTTTGAGGGATCATTTTCCAAATGGTGATATTACTCTTGAATTTATAGGCACTGAACATGAATTAGCTGACATATTAACCAAGCCTTTAAGATCAAAAAGGATAAGTTACATTAGACATGAGTTAGGAATGACAAAATTTCCTTAAACCTCACCGTTATAGAAACCTCACTGATAGAAAATCCTCACTATTAGTGAAATCTCACTGATAGAAAATCCTCACTGTTAGTGAAACCTCACTGTTAGAGAAACCTCACTAATAGAAAATCCTCATTGTTAGTGAAACCTCACCGATAGATAATCCTCACTGTTACAGAGACCTCACCATTAGAGAGACCACACCGTTAGGATTCTCACTGGTAGTTGTCAACAATATATTTTGTACTTTATGGATTTCGTGTTTTTAATGGAAACATTTATTATTTTTAAGGAATATTTTTAATTAAATCTCGATTACTAATTGATAATAATTAAGTCTAACTCAAATTTCAATCCTCCGCGAAATCTTTTCTCTTCAAACCTTACTTCTCGCACCCCCACATTTCTTATGAACCCTAAGTTCTTCATTTCAATAATGGAAAGAGTAAAAAGGCAGTTAGTCAGAGATAACGGTGATGAACCGAGTGCAGTGAGGCAAAAAGAGGGATCTAAAGGTAGTGGCAGTGGAACAAATCATGAGAAGAGTGCAGTGAACCCGCACTTACTGGATATAAATATTGTAATTGAGAAAGTACTCTGTGAAGAATGGATTCTGCCTAGAAAATATATGATTCTAATAATTTTAGAGGAACAAGGGTGGATCAAATGTATTTAGAATAACAATTGTCCTTATTATCCGAAACTAGTAAATGAATTCAATAAGTTTGTTCATTTTGTGAAATCTGAAAGTGAGAACAGAATTTTATCAGTAGTGAATGACAAGATAATATATTTTTCTTCCATTGAATGGGATGAGTGCTTGAATGTTCCAGACAAGGGTGAGTTTGGATATTTCTCAAAGTCAGTACCTCCCCCTAGTAAAATTTTTGAGTATGAAACAACTTTGGAAGAGCTCACTGGAGATGGAACTCGATGAAAAGTAGTTGAGACAGAAATGGATGGAGAAAACTAGATGTTGTTCAAATTTATCCAGCATGTTTTAATACCTTGAAGAGGGGATTTTGAAAACATCAGATTCCAAGATATATTCTGGTTGTATCTGCAATGGCATGTTGTCAATCTGAATTTGTGTAGTCTTCCATTGATCCCAATTGATGATTTGATTAGGCCAAAATACATAACAAATGCTATATTTTTTTGCAAAACTGATCTCTATGATGATAAAGGTAAAAGATATGGTTGAGTCTCAGGATGAGACATTGGTATTAAGAGATAAATTTTGTATGACAAAAATATTTTGTAATTACATGAATATTGGCTGAAACCCATGGAAAATGGAACTGGTAAAATATGATGATAAAATTTATGATAAATTTTACCGTATTGAGCATCCAAATCGGCCAAGAGATAAGAGAGATCCAAGTCTAGGACCTGATGAGGATGAACCTCAACACAATGATGATGATGTTGAGGAGGATACCTCTATAGACGATGGAGAGGATCTTAATTTTCCTCCCAACCCAGCTACTGAAAAGGTATCATGTGGAAGGGAAAGTTCACCTATGACCCTACCTAGAAGGGAAGCAGCTCAAAGAGAAACTGTTGAAGAAATCTCTATAATTGAAGAAAACCTTCCTTGATCAGATCATAGGGAGACTGCTCCATATTCCAATATTAGTGATGATGAAGAGGAAGTAGTATCTCAGAATGGAAGTACATGTTCGAGTCTCAGTCCTCTGATTGAGAACTCTATTATGCTTGTTGAGGAGATTCCTGAAGTAAACAGACCAGTACCTATTGTTAACATACCCCAACCAGTGCATCCTGGTTTGGATATGAATTTGGTTTTAAATGACTCTTCTAAAAAGGAATTACCCAATGTTGGTGCTACTATAGATATAGTGATGGAAGCTCAGGTAGAGGGACAACAACTTGTAAAGATAGGATCGGTTTTCGTGACCTATGAAGTGGACTATTGGTATGTGGATCCATGATTTGTTATTTTGGGAATAGACTATACTGATTCTGATGATGAGACACCCATTAGTGGACATACTGTGTCTTATGATATTTTCTCAGAGGAAGTTACTGCTCAACCAGTAGCTTCTCCAGCTCTTCCTTAATACATTGATAGAAAAGGGGATCTTGAGGCACTGAAATCTGAATTTAAAACCTGTTTTGTTGAAGAGCTATGTAAGATGGAATGTTTATTGGTATCTTCTTTGTGAACTATTATGTCAAGTGTTATGACAGAAGTGATGGATGAAGTAAAACAATGTCAAAATCAAGTTAAAATTTTGACAGAGGATGTTGATTCTTTGAAGCAATCTGTTGCTTCATTTGACACCTTCATGAGTTCTAAATCTCTATTTGATACTGACATCAACTACATTCAAGGTTTAGTGAAATAGTTTGTGGATGTGTTTGATGATTTTAAGAACACCATAAAAACACATGTCAGTACTCAGGATCATGTTTTGAAAAAATTGATAAGTAGTTTGACACAATCGTTCAAATAAATATTATCATTTACCGTAAATCCACTTGGTACCTCCAGAGTTTCAATTTATGTTGAGCAGTTTAGATCTGTGCTTACCAATCATTTCAAGCTACTGTTAGAAAATCTGAAACTTTCTCCAGTTACTCAAGCCTTCAAAGAACCATTTATTAAGATTAGGGAGTTGACCCTGCTTTGGAAAAATTTATGGAGAAAAAGGATGATTTCATCTATGCCATGGAGAGGGTGGGGTATTATCATGGATTTCAGGAATTTATTACTACCCTTTCTGCATGTGGACAGTAACCCTATTATTGTACCTTTATCCATGCCTACCTCTGGTAAGTCTACTTCCACACCTCATTTGACTCTAGCTCATGCTATTAGAAGTCTTAATCCTATGATCACACAAAGGAGTACCCATTACCGGCCCGTCAGTGTTTCAGTAGCTCAAACACCTTTGATCATCACTGGTGTTCTCAATCCTTCACATATGCCTACCATGCTTGAATCCTCTTCTGATCCCATTGAAAAATCCAAATTACCTAGTGAGGAGGTTGATTGATTAGTGGCTAGGACATTTGATAGGAATTTTTGTACTTCTTGTATTACTTTTGTGCTATCTCATGTGAAACGTACATGTCTGTATTTTCTCTTCTTCGTTTATGCTATGAACCATGGTTTTTCTCTTTTTTCTAATCATAAAGGGGGGGGGGGGGAATTATAATATAGGGAGAAATTATACTAAGGGGAGAAAATTATAATGTGTATCTTTGGGGAAAATATATATTTCTTTTTACTCTTAGGTTTGTCCATAGTTTAACTCTGATACATTTGAGAGTTATGATCTGAACACACTGAGAAATTCTATTAGATGTATTTTACTCTAATTAATTAAAGATTATTTTGTATTATAATTCCTTAATTTGTGATTATAAAAATGGGGGATATTTTTGAACTCACCTATTTTGATAATCTGAGTTATGTTTTGATATAATTTGATAATCCAAAATAATGTCTATATATATTAATTATACATTCAAGTTATGTCATCATACTAATAATTTGATATGAATATCAAAATGAACTTATCATATCATTGGAACATGTTATTCAATTTGTATTTATGATTATAAATGTTTACTAATGATTAATATTGATAACTAACTCAATCTGGAAATTAATTGCATAGAACAAGTACTTTATAAGAATTCCTGTTTTAAAATCAATGATATAGATAGAGAAACAAATAAGAAAAGTTTATCAATAGACTAAGTCTACTGATAGAATAGTCACTGATACAAGATACCCATAAAATGGAGCTACCGAGAGAGGAAGCTACTAATAGAGTGAGCTACTGCTACCGATGTTAACTGCTACTGATAGCGAGGAAGATCTACCGACAGAAGTTCACCATTATGAAGAGCTACTGATATATGGAGCTACTGATACATGGAACTACCGCTACACTTGGAGCTACTGATACTTAAAGCTACCATTACAAAGAGTAAAAACTATTGTTACAAGTCCACCGCTACAGGTTCACTGATACAAAGAGCTACCAATGGAAACTAGTCACTATTTCACGGAACACTATCTATCTATTTTTTTATTACCAACGGTCATATTTTGTGATTTTAATGAAACTGATATTAATTAATGATATTTTTTGGATGTCAAAAAACCATACCTCATACCTGCAAAAGTAATCATGACTTATTTTAGAAATTAATTAATGATGTTTGTTGGATGTTAGCAAACCGTACCTCATACCTACAGAAGTAATCATGACTTATGTCGAACCACCACATGAGCTATAAAAGGAATACCAAAGCTATGTATAAAGTGTGTGACATAGAGAATTCACAAAGTGACACATACAATAAGAACAAACGAAGAAATCGAAGAACACTCATACACATCAAGAATAGATGTAAAAGAGGAGGTTCAAGCGCTACAAGGAATACTCTCACATTCAAGCTGAAAACCTTTACTGGAAGTGAAGGAACAAAACCACAACACTCTGTTATTCAGAAAACATCCAGAGAAGGACTCAAAGCTTCATCTGCTTCAATCCAAAGGAGTCCAGAGCTGCGTTTGACATAACACAAGAGCATTCTAAACTCATCTCCATATTATTGCTCTGTTGTGATAATTTTTACTACATTACAAGTTGTGGGTGTGATTATGTCTGTTTGGACACACACTGACTCCTAAGTTTAACTGAAGGATACTAAACTCCTCACACCAAACACTTTATACCTTTGTGTATCCCATGTAGAACTGTGGTAGAGGTCTGAGGACCTGGACAACCTGTGTGATGTTGTTGCTGCTTTCCCACATAGAAATGTGGTAGAGGTCTGAGGACCTGGACAGTCTTAGTACTATTGTAAAGGTCGATCTAGGGTGTGAATCAATGTTTTATATAAACCATGTGAGTGGACTATGTCTCATCTTAATACTGAACCTCTTGGTTAAAACTGTTGTGCATCTCATTTTAGTTTAAACTACTATAAATATTTCGCTGCTAATTACTTTGAAATTCAAATCTGCATTAAAGTAACTCTGATAGTTGAACTAGAAAGTGTTTTTAATTATTGTGAACCAGTAAGTTAGTTTCAAAAGATAACTTAATCTTCAGATTATGTTAACTGAGAAGTAATCAATCATTGAGAAACTAATTGAACACTTACAATCTCTATAAATTCACTATAGTTTAACTTTTTTTATGAATTGGGGGATTTCAATATAATTTTTTTAAAATAGAAATTTTTAATAGGAACTCAATTCACCCCCTCTTGAGTATCCACTCCAAACAACAGCTTGGATGATAGAAAATTATGGTCCCAACCATCACCTCGAAGTGATTCATAGAGAAAAAATCCATAAGCTACTACACACTACAAGCCTACTAAACTGCATATATTAGAGTCCTCCTGCTCAGTGAATCGGCCAATAAATTTCATTTACTAGGGGTGTAGGAAATCATGATGTTGAAAGACTGTTTTTATTCAACCCACCATTATTTCCTTAGATTCAAATCACATTGTTTAAATATGAACTTGACGATTTTTTTGGTCCGTGTACACAACAAAAAACACTAAAATAAAATAATTTCCCTAATAGCTCAATGCATGAACATCAACATCCAACATGAGACCATTCATCATGTAATTATTCTTGTTTTTCCTTAACTATAATGAATTGTATGCTATGACTTGATCAACCTGTATAAATACTTCCCCTAGCCTGATACCTAATGTATCATAGTTAATAGTGTACCTCCTTCTAGAATCTGGAAAAATCAGTGTTGATAATGAATTCAATCTCCATTTCAGCACTAGAAAGGTCATATCCTAGGTATATGACTATAAAAACTTCACAACCTTCTTAGTCTATCCCTTAAATGACACTAATAAGCATGATAAGTCCTATATGAAACACCTATTATATGAGTTTTTCACTAAGGAAATTTTCACCAAAAAGACAATCATGGGCTACCCCTAGTAAACATCATCTCTTTCCTTCTCTGGGTCAAATAATACTCTTGTCTCTATGATAATGTGACCCATAAATTGAATCTGATCCATCTAGAAGTCATAATTTATTACCTTATCATATAAATGATACTAAATCAGTGTACCCAATATGATCTAAAGATGTGTGTATTGGTTATTTTGATCGTGATAATACACCAAGATATCATCCATGAAACCCCAAAAAAAACTAATACGGATAAGGATGGAGGGCTCATTTCATCAGTTCAATGAAGTCTACTGGTACATTCGTGATACTAAATGGCATAACCAAATAATCTTATTGATCATACCTAAAACAAAAATCTATTTGAGGTATGTTAGATGGTCTAACACATACTGGATTATAACCATATCTAAAATCAATTTTGAGAAAACCTATGCTCTATGAACCTGTCAAAAATATCATATATTTGTGGTAGAGGAAACTGATTTTTAACCATTCGATGGTTCAATTTCAGGTAATCCATGTATAGCATGACGATACCATCCAGCTTATTTCCATAAAGGACTAGAAAACTATGCAGATGCCTACTGGGTTAGATGAAAACCCTTCCATATGAATCATATAGCTTCCTCTTGAGATCTTCTAAATCATTAGTATCCATCATGTAAGGATAAATGGATACAAAATAAGCTCCTAGAACTAGATCGATAGATAAATATACCTCTCTCACTGTATTTAATCTTAAAAATTAATCTAGTAAGATATCCCTGAAATCATCAACCACTGGAGGGGAATCTCCCTGACGAGTTCCCCAATCCTCAAGATATAAACTCAGAATTTGTGTTTTTATTCCACCCATCCCATAATGCTCTTGTCCAACTCAGCTCACTTGGACATCCCATTCACAATTTTTAATAAAATCTCTTCCCTTTTGTGATGTTACGGACACCCTATTGTGATAGAAATAATTGAAATCATGAAAGGGAAACAACCATTCCATACTAATACAAATGTCCAAACATGTCATCATGAGAATAATGGGGTCCCATTATTGGAACCAATGATGTTCCTTTCAGGAAATGGGTTTTGGTTTGTGTTTATTTTCAATCCTCACATGGAATACAAATTGAAAATAAGATATATTGTAGGGAAAGAGATCATACAGTTCATGCCAAAATAAGTATTGAAGGTGGCATTTTTTCTCTATGTTTACTAAATTTTTGGGGTCCCAAATTTAGAGAATGGAAAGCCTTTTGAATAGTGTATTTTTTTAACGGCCTTAAGAAGATATGACAAAGGCATGCATTTAATATAGATGGGATTTATGAAGTGTGTTTTGTCAAGAAATGAAGATTATGATGGAGTGCTATATGATTACGAGAATTTGATCTTTGAGATTCATGAATGGTATTCTTTTGGAATCAATATTTCATAAATATTGTAAAGGCATGGATTTTTCAAAGACTGGGTTAAGGATTTCAAATAAATGAAGCATTGCAATTTGAGACAGTTTTATTTGCGATTATGGGAATTGGAGAATTGTGGCAGTGCAAAGGGATTTGTTAGAGAGATCATCGGTTACGATGATCATTTCAAATTGGGAATATCCCTGGAGCTATGTGAAGGGAGAGTCACCGCGAAGATTTTTTTGACCCAGCCAGAAATCACACTGGAATCAGAGGATCTCTACATTCAATTGTGCCTATAAATGAGAGGTCACCCCTATGACATCATAATAAAGATAAGAGAGAATATCTAGAAACACTCTAATTTAAAAGGAAAGGGTTTCTTGGAGATGAAATGTTTCAAATATAGCTTGAGAATTTCAAATGAATAATCCAATTATTGAATGAAGTCAATGCTTCTAAGTATTGAGTGGTTCGTGAAGATGGGATGATCCACATTTTCTCTGTGAGATTCAGGAGGTAATGAGTTCCATGAAGCCAGTTTGCCTCATGAAGATAGTAAGTTCTATGATGGATGTTTTCTTCACGATTATAGTTAGTTCTGCAAACGAGCCTGATCACTGCAGATGCATAAGCTCTATGAAGGCTAGATATCTGAGAAGTAGTGTGCTCTATGAACATGTGTGATTTGAGAAGGGTTGATAATTGCAAAGGGGGTTCATGAATGGTAATCTTGAATATAATATTTAATTATACATGGATTTCAGCAAGTATAAACTTATGTCTGTGATGCAATAATTTTCACGTGCTATGTCAGGGATAAAAAATTTAATGAATAACTATTGAAGTGACTTTCAAGGTGATAAAATTAGTTTAACCTCTATTATAGTAGTCATAAAGCTGGAGTCGATGGAAGTTTTTTGAGGTATGTAGTGAGTGATCCCTAAAAAATTGTAATGGTAGTGAGCAAGTCACAGGTTTTTTATGACCGAACCTTTTTATTTCATATATAGTGAAGATTAGTGGATTTTTGTATGACAGACTCACTGTCGATGTATGATTCTTGGATGTAACCCTTAGTAGTGAACTAAGTAAAATTGTTGGGTTGTCACTTTTCATGTGAATGTTTGATTAATGATCATATCCATCATATAGGTTTAATGAATTCATACCAATGCGGGAACAAGATCCATCACATTAAAAGAAAACATTGACACCTTGATTCTGTCCTCCCCTCTCAGGGTGCCCCAGGGTCCTTCACCCATATGAAGTGTTAACCACAAAACTCAAGGGGGAACTCCCTGCATGGACATACACCCTCCTTTATAATCAATAATGGAGTTTCAAGCATCATAACACAATAAAAACACAAAAAACTCCACCCAATGATCTCTAAAAGATGCAAAAATATAAATCTATGAGAATCCCCTATATCAAAAAGTGTAGAAGCTAAATTAGTGGCTACCAAAATAGTACCTCTAAAAGTATAAGTTTAGGGTTCCTACTCCTCAGAGGTTTTTTAGCAATAAATATATCATTCATGTACCACGACCCTATGATACTTCCCAGATACCCTATGTTGACCCACTCTGCTATCACTATAAAATTGGGTTCTTACTATTATGGAAATAACTACAACCTCAACCTGATTGGCTAGCATAACTCCAGCTCCTTTCTTTGTGAAAAGCTACTGACCCCACTCCTGAACATGGAGTCAGTGCATATCATATCTCACTAGCTCCTAGAAGAAATGTATTGTAGAAATGGTGTAGATACCTTATCATTCCACAAGATCAACACTCGATGGGGTCCCTCATACTATGTCGCCTTGTATATCCTATCCCACCACATTGGAAGCACAGCACATGACCACCTACGTGTGTGCTGCTCTGGAAACTAATATCACCATATTGAAGCTCTAAAAGATTCCTCCTACAGCTGGTTGATGTAGTACCATTTCTAAATGTCAAACCACCCTGGATTGCACCCCATCCTCTATAAGGACACACCCTACGATTAGAGCTTGATTCACTATTATAGAAATAGCAGTGAGCCAAAATACATTCCCATGTGATTGGATGTCATACCCAAGACCATACTCGAGTCCCCTAGATTTAGTTAACTCATCACCTATCATAATTGGTGTGATGTAATGGATATGTATTAAATGGGATGGGTAATCCATAACTGATAGGGCACCCTACTCCAGGTGAATGAACACCTGAGCTCTATCTACACTCAATATCTCTAGATATGAATAATCATATAAGGCTATATGGAAATACCTCCATGGCATCTCCAGATCATGATCCATTTGATTAATGTCATCCCTCTATCTCCTGGAAGAATCAAATAACATATACATAGTGAGATTTACCATTCTCTAAGGAGATGCCTCTAGATCCTTAAAGATAGATAACATCAACTCTATTCCTGACTCTACAGCCTATAGTCTACCATCCCCCAAAAAATGGGTGGATTATTACCTACCATGATTTTGTGAATTATTATTTTATGAATTAATTTATATTTTGATATTTTTCTTTTTATGTGACATTGGAAATAGTTATATATATATATATTAAAGCACTATGATAAAAATTCCATTAACATGACATTGATTTCGCATATGCTACAAGAAACATTAACTTGGTGTACATTACTCACAACACCAATACGGAATATGATACCCACAATACCAACTTAGAGCACATCACATGAAATAGAGAGTTTTTAGGGAAGATCTTTTTATTGATATAACTATTTAAATTAGATAATTATACCATAGTCGTTAAAAAGATTAATATAAATAGTAATACTTACTTTTTAAATATTTTTTTAAATTTTTTTATAAAAATAAAACCTATTTATAATTAAAGATATGATTTTTCATAGAGTCCTTTTGTGTTTAAAAATATAGTTTTTTGAATAAAGTGATTTTAGTGTATTACTATGAGAAATAATGAAATTAATTTTAGACACATTTTGAAAATGGATTTGATAAAATAAGATTCATTTTTGAATTTATAATTTTGAAACAAGTGTATGGTTAATTTTAGGTATTTTTATGAGAAACTTCTTTGTTATGAATAATGAAAAATACTACATTTTAATTAAACACCACCTTTTTTGTTTAAATAATTATAAATTTTTAATTATATTATAAATCTGTATTAAGGAAAAATTAGATAATGTATACATCTATTAATACATTTTAGGTTATTATAATCAATTTGACTTTGAAATTTAATATAATAACATAATAAACTTCTTTGTACTTTAAAATCCCGTAACTTCGTCCCATCTATGGGACTAACATTAATCTTAATTTTTTCCCCTATATGAATAGAATTTTGAAAATATGATAGAAATAATTATATTAAATATAAAATTTATATCATAATTATTTTGACTAATTTTTTTACCCGAAATATTAGTAAAAGTGATTAAATTTAATCATAGTTATTAAGGTTAAATTTAGATTAATTTGGGAGTAAACCTTAATATTATGGGGCCAAATGACATATCCACTTATCCCTAACACATTGGATATACATATTTATACAATAAAAAATCCTTAATTCTTTATTTTGGTTTGGAATTAATTTTTTTAGGTAATAACTGGTGCACACCACATTTGTTTTTAACAATTCCAAGTGAGTCCTTTTCCTTCCCTATAAAAGGTCACAACCTCTCCAAAATCCCCAAAATAAAAAATATCATAGGTTCAACCAAGACCTGAAAAAGAAAATTACCCAAAATCCTCCCTTCCTCATAGAATCCTAAACATTTGAATAAAAAATCAAAGGAATCCATTTGGCATAATGTAGAAGGAGTTACCCTATTAAGATGTTACATCTTCTCCCAAGTCCATTCTTTTATTTTCCATCTCTACACCTACACTTTATTTTTTCCATGATTTTAAAATACGTGTATCATCAATATAATAGGACTTCATTATGTTAGGGATCCAACCAACACTTACACACACATCTACCTATTGGATAATGAACAAACCGTTTATGTGTACGGTGAACTACCACCTTACTAAATGATGATTATTAAGTTTTCTTTATCTCCCGTCATGGTGGACATTATGATGAAAAATATATTTATTTATGTTATATGTTATATGTATTACTTAATTAATATTATTTATTCCTTTTTTTACACATATATATTTTCTTTCCATCTGGAGTTAATATGATAATTAAGTTTGAGTAAATGTGGACTACCACTGCCTCAAAGTTATATGACTCGTTCATATAAACATTGGATTGTATTAATAATGGTTTTTGTGAATATATAATAAATATATGATATAATAAATCTAATTTAATGATGACATATTAATATATACATATATTTCTTCTACTTTCATCCTTTGAACATGAAAATTAAATTGAAATAGTGTTAATGTGTACGTATGGTCTACCGTCTCTATAAACGATGTATTTAGCTTCATAGTTATATTATTATATATTATTATTATAAAAATATAGTGTATATTAATGATATTTATATAATGGTTTAAATTATGTATATCATGATAAAATTTATAAATACCAACCATATAACAAATTAAGACCCATGGGAAGAGTAATGTGAATATTACCTGAAATGAAGCCTTAATAATGGATTGTTAACCAGAGGGTAATATAAGGTCGTTATAAAACCACTAATGGAAGTATATATAAGAATATGGTTCTATAAAAATGGTATGACAAATTTATATTTATTATATATGTGGTTTTAATGAGTTTGATGAGAGTCAAGACACAAGGTAAGGGAATTTAATCTCACTTTTTGTTGTTGTGAGATGCCTGTTATGTTCACCACTCTTTCCTTTTTTGTGTTCTTTGTACTACCCATGATTTTATTATATGTATCTTTTAATTGAATTTATTGGTGTTCATATAATCATTTTATTACCTTTATTTCATGGGTTTTATGGTTATAAAGTTACTAAATCTGTAAAATAGTTTTGTCTCAATTTTTATTCTTTGAGACTTGTGTTCTGTTAAGAACCTAAATTCCTTTTCAAGGTGTATATAATTCCATATTAAATGTTATATCATGAATATACTACTTTTAATGATATTTTATGATTTATTTAATTTCATTTTTCTTACAATAATATTATGAACTCATGTTACCACGTTATAATAGTTTATTGAAACAATCTCATCGCTTTTACCAATTGATTTTGTTTATGATTTATTTGACGAAATATTATGATCCATATGTCATGAAAATTCATGAATTTTATTATCCTCTAGATATTGATAATATAATAATTTATTGGTACCATTTTTTGAATGTTCCTTACATAAGATAGTTAAGAATGTGTTTTTAGGAAATCCTGACATTTCCCTCACTTCCGTCAGAAATCCATGTTCTTTCAAAACCATGTGTTCTAAAAAGGGTTTCAAGGAATATTATTATAAAAGAAAATGATAATTAAAGTATATTTTCACCCATTTTGTCTTTCAACATTTTTAAAATGAATAATCTAATTGCTTTCCGACTAAGGAATTTTCCTCACATTTCTACCGTGCAAAAGGAATATTCCTTTTACCTTATACAACATGTATAAATTTACCAAACATCATTATATAAAAGCAAACTTTGTTTGTTTAAAGGGATAATTTCTAAGAAATATTGATTAAAAGTTTTAAAAAATTATTCTATAAGTTTAGACGAAAAAATATTTTCATAAAGTCTTCAAGCTCCTTTAATAATTTTTCAAGAATAAATGGTTTTCAAAATGTTTCCAGGATCCATTTATAAGTTTTCAAGGAAAATGAGTTTCAAAACGTTTTCAATATTCATTTGTATGATGTAAATGTTTTTACAATGAAATTGTTTTCAAAATGTCTTCCTTCTTTCATTATAATATTTAAAATTGTTTTCCAAGAAAATGGTTTTTAAATTTTTTTGAAGCTTATTTTATAAATTTTCAAAGAAAAAAGTTTTCAAATGATTTAAAGTATTATTTATATGTTTTAATGGAATTTTATATGAAAATTATTTTCAATAAGTTTTATATATTAGAAATTATTTTTTAAATAATAATTGATATTTTGTTCATGGAATATTTTTAAAAGATATTTTAAAATTATTTTTCTATCTATGTTGAAATCTATTGATGTTACTCATGACCTTGTAGGAAATGATCCAAACGGATGAATTAATATTATTTCCTTGAATGGGTTACTTTTAATGTCATAGTATTTATTGAGAAAATTTCTTTTTCATGCGTCATATACTTTTTAAAACCACTTCTTTTACATGGGTTATGTTTTTTATTAAATGATTATGAAACCTCTATTTTTTACATAGGTTATGATATCATTAAATGTGTATAATACCCATTTAAATTAACGGGTTTTGATATGATTAATTATTTTCTAGTAAATCATGTATGTCTGATTTCATTATGAGATGGGTGGGAACTATATCTCCTTCCAATGAATTTGTTAAATATTTATATCTCATGATATATACTAAGATGGTCTCAGGAGTGAACCATGTCCACCAAGATGGTATGAGGAGTGAACCATGACTACTAAGATGGTATCCGTAGTGAACTCATGAAACTAGGCTGGCCATGTGAGTGAACCGTTACTAACAAGATGGAATGGGAGTGAATCCATACTACTAAGAAGATCTTGGAAGTAATGCATTTGATACTATAGAAATCATATTATATTCTTATGTGTCTATCACAATTCCATGTCTTGTTAATACGTTATGATTTTAGGACTATTTTAGTAATTTATTTATGATTCATATCTTATGAACAACCATTATCTATGTTATGATTCATGTATATGATCTTTGATATATAGGATATGATCTTCTATTTTCATGATCTTGTTGTCGTACCATTATACTCTTGATTATGCTTACACATATCCCTTATTTACCCATAATGTGCATTTAAGCTCACCAATTTCATAAGTATCCTTTCCCCAAGTTGTGACGAATGGGTTTAGGTAAAATTACTGAAGGTGGAAACCTTTATGGGAGATATTTATGATCTTTCTCAAAGATATATGATTTTTTTCATGTTTCAAAATATTTTAACTATTATGTTCCTTTGGAATGTATTGTTGAAATGTATTTTGTATTCATCTTGAATAGTGTAATATCCATGTATGTTAATCCTAGGTCTCTATAGTTGGTATCAAAAGAAATGTTTCATTATCCTTTAGAAACTATTACAAGATATATTTAGAGAGATCCCATTGTGTATTTTTAAGGACATGTCTAGGGATGTCTCTAAGGATATGTAAAAGGATGAGCCAACGTTTAGGAAAACATCTAGGAAATTTGGTAAAGGATAGATTGAGTGGTTTCCTATAAATACATCTCTATTCGGATACTACAAGTGGATGTGGGTCTAGAACAAATGTTCATAGGGGTAAAAAATCAGACATGATATTCCAAGCCATACTCAAGGTAATCTGGTACAGGACAACATCCCTTGCTACACACCTAGGTTGACACTCCCATGTTATATGATTTGTGAATTCACAGACTCTTCATGAACATTTATGATGGACTTAAATATACGTGGGATATAAAAAACCAAGAATGATCCTAGGGTGTCATATAATAAGGAAGGAGTCCTGATTTAGACATACTATAAGTAACTATTTTCCTGACTCGTTAGTTTTCTACTATGATATGTAATTCTCACACAATGCTAATAGTTTAGGAAATGGCGGGAACGAGATGGAATATGATTAATGTTGAATGTGATGTATGATTTCCAAATAAAATGTCAAGTGAGATGATCACTGTAGTGAAAGATACTATGATCATTCCAAATCATTTTTCACATAACACAACTAACAACATGTGCCTCAACCAACTCTCAGACTCACCAAGAAAGAGAAATAAAGTGTTTGCTGAGAGTTCTGGTAATGGAGACCATGGGTGAAATAATATTTGGTTTCATTTGTTTCATGAATTTGGTATGAATCACCAATGTGAATATATTAGAAGAAGTTGATGATGTTTTTACTTTGGAAAAAAAGTACACAAAGCAACTGACTGCAAGAGAAAAATGAAGAGTTTGGTTATTGAAAAGGATGATAATGTTGGCCTCCCTATGTAATCATAAAAGATTATGTGTTTTAAGTTTGAAGTAAATGGTAATTATTAAACTAAATTTCCCAATATGAATGATCATGAAGGGAACTAACATTTTTGTGTGGGTAATGGTTACATTGTAGATGATTACAGGACTGCAGATGAAATGTGAAAGGAAATAGATATAGGGTAATTGGATGAGGCATCCTTGTTTATGGCATTAGGATGAAGTAGAAAAATAATTTTTTTATGTATTTGGGAAACAAGAATTATGTTATATGAATAGTGAAATTTATAATGATTACATTGGGACCAATTAAGGACTTGTTGATTGGTGGTTTATTAAATCATTCATGATATTTACAGCATTTTTGGGATTTATGGAATATATACAATATAAATTTAATAAGGAATATTCCATGCTTTCATCATGTATTTAAGGTAATTTAAGTTGTTACCATTTTTCAAGAGAATATATTATGGGTGTATTCACATATTTTGAATGTGACAACCAAGATCTACTTTCTAATATACAGGTGAATCAATATTAAGTGGATTTCATGACTCTGTTTCTATATTTTTGGATTCAAATCTTTTAGAATGGTTATAAGGATAAAAATTCATGAAAATTGTAAGCTAAACTTGGGAGGAATTATTTATGTATTGATATTGTTCTGAATGCCTGGGATAAAAGGTTATTTAGTGATTAAACATATTTCAAGGATGTGAATATTAATTTTAAAATTATATTACCATTTTTTAAAAAGAAATCATGTATGTTAAGTGATGACTAATCATGTCTATAAATTTCATGAGACATGAACCCATGAGCGAAGGATGATAATGTATTTATTCCTACCACTTTCCTACACGATTTCATTGTTAATTTATAATTATTTTTTTATGAATTACTCTTTATAATTAAATAATTGTGTAACTTTTATGTTTAGAAATTAATGTATTAACCATATTAATTTTTATAAAGAATATTTATAGATAAATATTTATACTTTTCATTATTTTTTGGCCATTAAGACATGCTAAATGTGTATTTTAACACTTCATGCAACAATGGTAATATCTAGATTTTCATTACATGGAGTAATAGATTAATGAGAAATTGAAAAAATAACAAATAAATAATGAAATTTTATTTATAAAAATATATACAATAATTATTTTGTTGGTCGATAAACTAATTACTCAATGATTGGATAATGATAAAAAAGGTTGTCTTAATATGTTAATTTTTTTTGAACTGATGGCCTTATAAATCATCACATATTTATGACTTTGAGGCCCTCAACATTTCATTGATCATTCACTTGTTTGTCATTAATAACCCCAACAACTCCTTATAAATATAAACATATTTCCTCCCAGTCCAATCTTTACTCACAACCTAAGTTCTCCAAAATGGAAATCTAGACATATATTACTTTCGGTAACCATTGTGGTCCGAACTTTCCTTTTTAAGGGAAGTTTATGTATTTGTTTATATGATGTGGGTTTCTATGAATGAATCATTAAAGTGTAAAACATTATATAACATAGATGAATTTTAAGGGTGTAATTAATTTTAATGAAGGGGAATAATGTAACACCTAGAGATTTTTCAAATTATTAATTTTTTCATTCATTTATCATTTTGATATTTTTCATTACACGTGAAACTAGAAATAGTTATATATATATATATATATTAATAAACAAATCAAAAATTCAATTCACATAGAACAAAATTGGTGTATGTTACATGAAACATCTACTTGGAATGCATTACATGCCACACCAACATGGAATATGATGCATGAAACACCGACTTAGTATACATCACACACAAAATAACATTTCTATGAAACATTATTTTAATGATATATTTATTTAAATTTGATAATTATAAACAAGATGTTAAACTGATTAATATAAAAAATAATAACTACTTTTAAAATATTGTTTATAATTGTTTTATATAAATAAAACATATTGATAATTTAAGATATGATTTTTGGTAAAGGCCTTTTATGTTCAGAGATATCGTTTTATGAATTAAACTACTTCTAATGTCATAGTGTGAAAATAATAAAAATTATTTTAGAAATGTTTATAAATTTAATAAGATAAAATAACCTTCAGTTATGAATATGTAATATCAAAAATATCGTAGGGTGAATTTTACGGTCTTTTTTGAGAAACCTCTTTTTTATGAATAGTGAAAAATACATCTTTCCAGTTAAAAACTACCAATACATTTAAATAATTATTGATGATAAATTATTATTTAAATTTGTTTTATGTCTAAATTAAATCAATTATACTTATATTAATAAAATTAATGTCATAATAATCAATTGCAGTTTTAAATTGATTACAAACACTTAATAAACTTTAGAACATCTTTATAATTTAAAACCCTATAATTTCGTCCCATCTGTGGGATTATCATTAATTTAATTTTTCCAAATGTCGGAAATGAATTTTGAGAAATTGAAAAAAAAAACATTTTAATCAGTAAAATATTGAGATCTTGATAATATAAACATAAGTTTTTATCAAATCTTTTAGTAAAAGTGATTAAAATTAATCACAACAATTATGATCAAATTAAGATTAATTAGGAACTAAACATTAATCTTAAGGGGGAAAATGACCTATCCACTTGTATAAAACAAATTTTTGGGAAATATTTCATCCATAAACCATCCATTAATTATTTATGTTTTTAATTACTATTTTAGGTAATTACATGTGTATACCTAACTTTTTTTCAAAACATCCAAGTGAGTCTCTTTCTTTCCCTATAAAAGGCCACCTACTCTCCCACAACCTAACACCTCTAAAATATCATAGGTTCATCCCATAACTACCCAGTATACTTTTGGTAAAGCATCCCTTAATATTATAAACATTCTCTTGGGTATATGTAAATCCAAGGAATCCTTTTTGCACAAACAAAAAGGAGATACCAAATTAAGAGGTAACGTCTTCTCCATAGTAATTTCTTTTATTTTATTTCTCCACCACCTCCACTTTGTTTTTTCAATACCCATATAAAAACAGTATAATAAATATAATAGGACGTTTTTATGCTATGGTTTAAACATACACATACACACACCTCTATATTATGGAGAACGAACACATTGTTTATGTGTACGATGAACTACCGCATCACAGAATGATGATTGTGAAATTTTCCATACCACCTATAATGGTTGAAATTATGATGGAAACTATGTTTATATATGTTATATGTATTAATTATATAAGATTATGTATTCCTTTGTACACATGAATTTTTTTACTATCCATTTGGTGTTAATATGATACTTTCATTTGAGGAAGTTTAGACTACCACAACTCAAAGCAATATGATTCATTAATACACTACATGGATTATGTTAATGATTTTGGTAAGGAAAATATAATAAATAATTGATATCATAAATCAACAATAATTATGATATATATACATATATGTATTTTAATTTCTTTCTTTAAACATGAAAATTAAACGGAAATAGTGTTCATGTGTTTGTAAGACCGGCCGTCTCTAAGAACAATGTATTCTATTTCATACTTATAAATTATAAATATTATTATTATACAAAAATATTTTATATAAATGATATTTATATCTTATTATAAATTCAATAAATCATTATATAATGTATAAATACCAACGATATAAAAAATTTGGAGACATGCGAAGAATAAATAGAATATTACCCAAAATGAAACCATAATATAGGATTGTTAACGATAAGGTAATATAAGGTCATAAAGAAAATATGGTATAATATATAATGATATTTTTTTGTAAAGGATTTATAATAAATTTATATTTATTATACATGTTGTTTGAATGAGTACGATGAGAGTCAGGACACAAGGAATATGGATTTTATCTCACTTTTTTTCTTTTATGAGATACAAGCTATGTGCACCGCTCCTTCATTTTGTGTGGGTTATATAATTCCCATGATTGTATTATAGGTATATTATGACTAAATATTTGGGTATTAAAATATCCATTAATGATTTCATTTGATGGGGATTAAGTTTCACAAGTTACAAATCAGTAAAATAATTTGTCACAATTTTCCTTCTTTGGGACTTGTGTTTTGTTTATAGACCTAAATTATTTTTAAAGGTTTTTAATATTCCATTTTACATGTTATATCATTAATATAATACTTTTCATCATATTTTATCATTCATTTAATTTTATTTTTATTAAATGGATAGAATGATCCCAAATCACCATGTTATATGAGTTTATTGAATCCATCTCATCTATTTTTAAGATTATTAATAATTATGATTTATTTGATGAAATATTATGATCAATCATCCAAGAAAATTGATAAATTTTCTTATCTTTTAGATATTTATAATATAATATTTTATTAGTGTGATTTTTATATTCCCTGGAATATAATATAGTTATGAATGTTATTTTAGAAAACCCAACTTTACCCTCTCTTCCCTCTGAAATATGTGTTCTTTAAAAAACATGTTTTCTAAAATGAGTTTCCGAGAATATTATTTTAATCTCCTATGATAATTAAAATATATTTTTTAAATTTTCCAATTTTTAATATTTTAAAACAAATCTTCTTTTCACTTTTCGATCAAGGAATTTTTCTTACCGTTTTAGCGTGAAAATGAAATATTCGTTTTACATTGTATGATATGTACAGATTTACCAGCTATCATTTATGTGGATCTTCCTTTTCAAGTTTAAGGGGTTAAATTATAATAAATTTTATTCATAAGTGTATTTTCAAGAAATAATTCAAAGTATTTTCAGGCCCCTTTTATAAGTTTTGAAGAAAAATGGTTTTCAAAATGTTCTTAATATCCTTTTATATGTTTTCAAGAAATATAGTTTTCTAAATGTTTTAATGATCCTTTTATATGTATACAAGTAAAATGGTTTTGAAAAAGTTTTCATGGTTTATTTATATGTTCTGAAATCATTTTCAATGAAATGGTTTTCAAAACATTTTCAAGCCTTATTTATAATATTTTAAAGTGATCTTAAGGAAAAATGTTTTGAAACTTATTTTAGAAGTTTTAAAAGAAAAAGTTTTAAAATGATTTCATGCCTTATATATAAATTTTAAATTAGTTTCTAAGAAAATTATTTTCAAATGGTTATATGTAATAAAAAAATCCTTTTTAAAATATGAAATTATATGTTCCCCAAGAGACGTTTTTAACAAATATTTCAAAATTATTTTCCATCTATGTTGACATCTATTGATGTTACTCATTCAATTTTTGGAAATGAACTAAATGTTCCATTACTAATCATTAAATGAATGTGTTAGGCTTAATTTTGTTGACTTTAGGAATCTTGTTTCTCTATCATGGGTTATATACTTTTGAAACATGCTTCATTTTCTTGGTATATGTTTGTGATGAACTGATTATGAAACATATCTTTTCCCCTAGTTATGATATGGTTACATGTTTATAACACCCATTTCATTTCATGTGTTATGATATGATTATTTATGATCTTGTGTAACATTTATTTATGATTTAATTTTGAGATGGTTGGGACCTATATCTCACTACAAATCATTGGGTAATGATTTATTTATCAAGATATAGACTAAGATGGTCATGGGAATGAACCTTGAATATTAAGATGGCTGTGGGAGTGAAACATTACTATCATGATGGTATGAGGAGTGAGCTCATGCTACTAAGATGGCCATGGGAGTAAACCATTACTACAAAGATGTTATGCGGACTAAACCCTTACTACCAGGTTGGTCTTAGAAGTAACGCCTTTGCTACTATGGAAGTATATTATATGATTATGTGTCTTCCATAATTCTGTGTTTTATTCATATGTTATGATTTTATGGATTATGTTATCTTTTTACTTATTATTCTTGTCTTATGAACTTTCATAATTTATTCCATGATTCATGTATACGATCTTTTATATGCTTGGTATGATCTTTTATTTTCATGATCATGTTCTCACACACTTATTCTCATGATATTTCTAACATGTCTCCTTTGTTTTTCTTTACTGAGAAATTTAGTTCACCCCTTTCTTATGTTTTATTTCCCCATGTTATAAAGAATGGTTTTTGGTAGATGTAATAAAAGGTGGAGATAATTATGGGAGATGTTGAAGATATTTCGCCCGGATTATTGATTTTGTTACCATATTTCCAAAGCCACTAAACTATTACAGTCCTCAAGAATGTATTACAATAATGTACCAAATATTCATTTGAAATGGTGTAATATCTATGTATGATAAGACTGGATTTCTATATGTATGTTGTTACTAGAACTCACATGCCAACTCTACTATATTCAGGGAAGATCACGATGCTCCCTAAATGGTATTCCTGAACCGCATAAGGACCTCACAAGATTAGGCCTTAGAACCCGTGTCTAGAAAAAATACAGGTGCCTCAACTAACACTACAATAGGTCATACTAGTAGCTCGTGGCCCACCACCTCTGGAGCATTATCGCTACCACCCTCCTAGTGCATGACTGGAAGACGTTGTGGTGGAATACCCATAAAAATGTGAAGTGCATACCTTAGATCAAGATCATTGTCAAATTTCACAACTCAAAAGATAATATATTTCAGTAGCATAAGTACAATCCTTATAATATAAGAACACACTCCTCTTCCTGATCCTAGAGTCAGGTATAAAGATCATACTGGTTGTATATAAGTAAGAGATAACACCTATTTCCGACTAAAAATGTCGAGTCTGATTCAATTTATTCGATATAATAATTTTTGTATCCATTTAATTTTCACATGAATTCATATATTCTTTCTCATTTGAATTCATACTCATTTCACATTTATTTCACAATTACTTTTAAATGGTTGAAACAAATGGTTCGCCAAAATTAGATCCTCTAGGGACCACACTTTTAAGGAACCAAATTAAGTCATCCTCTAATTTACACCATAACAAATTCTAGAATACCTATCCTAAAATTAAGTGTATCTACCATGGAACCTATCACAACAACATGAAATAAGTAATTAATCCTAAATGGCATGGAATAATGAATGGAATGTGACTCTTATAAAGTGCATAAAATAATGAATGAGATGGAATACCCTCATCTCATCAGGTTGAAACAAAATATAACGCCAATGAAATCAATAATAACATTACAATTCAATTTAATCACCCAAAAGAAGAATAAAATCAACTATTATAGCCAAATATCTTGAAAAAAACATTTTCATTTGAGGACATTTGGGATTTTTTGAATGCGGGTTAGCTACACCCGACCCAAAATCATTACCATAAACCATTTACATTCTATAGCTTTTTATTGTCGCCAAATTGTAATGAAAATCATAAAATAATAATATGATACCACTTTGAAAATTTTTGGTCTCGGATGCCACTAAACGGTTCCCCGATCCGAGTTGGTTACATGACCTCAAGTGTATCTCCCTAAACTCCAGCGACTATCGACTAAAAATGATGATCTATGTTTTTCTATGGGGGGAAAATGTTCTCATACCTAGAGTGTAGAATAGGGGAATACCAAAAACATATAAATATAAAATCATTAAATCATAATGAATATGGTTACACAGTAGGAAAAAATACAATAAATAATACTAGAAAGGAATCTCATATAAAGTCGATGATAAATGTCATATCTCTCTAAAAAATGGAAAAAATTGGTATCCATAGAATACGTAAAATTCATGGATCAAATGTAAAAAATGGACAAAAGTATCCCATCTCGCATCACAATCCTTAGCTCGGTCTGGTGCTCCTTTTCTCCTAAGCAGCAGTCAAGAAACAACAGTAGGATAGTTGACCTTATCTGTACCTGCAATCCTATAGTCAGTTTAGGTATAAAAAGGTGGCCAAAACAATGTGTGAGACATAATCCTAGTAGAAAACAAACCATTGTCTAGTTTCATCCAGTCAGTGAATGTATTTAACAATAGTGTATAGGCAGTAATAAAAATTAATGAAAGTACTAAAAGTAAAAATCCTATAATGTCTAGTTTCTCATTTATAACCAATTCATTTAATGATTAAAATCAATTTAATTAATAAGTCTCAAGACCTGATTTTTAGAACTGTGCCCCAATAAAAATAGGTAAACAAAGAAAGTGAAAATATGTTATTCCTTAATTAAAAACAATAAATGAATCCAATATTGTTCTTTTACTATGTATATGCATCATATAACTCATTTCATTTATTATTCAATTTAGAACTTAAGATCATCATTGGAATTCTTAATTTGGAATCTTCCTATCCCTCCAGGTATAATATAAACCATCACCCTTCAAGATTGTCCATGGAAAACCTCTCAAGAAACTAGGTATCACAGTAGGTGTGGTATAACATATATATCATTCGAGTTCATCCTTTGTGGTCCACTAATGGAACCCAAGTATCAGCCATAACATATATGATCAATTCCATTTGAGTATTTCCTTGGAATTCTGT
Organism: Viscum album; assembly: GCA_963277665.1. Taxonomy (NCBI): domain Eukaryota; kingdom Viridiplantae; phylum Streptophyta; class Magnoliopsida; order Santalales; family Viscaceae; genus Viscum; species Viscum album. The sequence goes on from OY728128.1 coordinate 42,784,314, forward strand.
GTTGAATCCAAGTGTCACTCAACATATAATACATACCCCCCATGATCCCATCCGTGGAAAACCATATAATGATTCCATGTGTCACTCGAGCATAGGTAAGGTCAACGCAAATGAGTCCATCAATGTCATTATTAATTTGAATCCACGTGTCACCAAAGGTATATAAGCATTTAATCAATTATTATCAATGAAAATTTAACCATTTTAATTATTAATTACATGGTCAACACCAAGAATAAAACATTTAGACCTCAACTCAAAAGGTTTCTAAAGGAAAAAGATAATCACAGAAGGATTAACTTTTAATTATACTCATATGTTCAATTCATTATTACAAGCATATCATGCTTATGAAATCCATCAAAATGAAAATGTCCAAGGTGCATGGTTATTCCATCCCTTCCCATTAACAAAATCATGTCCAAATAAAACTAAAATATAGATTACATATAAATTAACATTTAAGATCCCCAATAAAGGTGTAAAAGGGAACACCCTATGGAATCCAATTTCATGTACCATCATAATTGTCCATTTAATTAAACAACACACCCATAGTGATGGTTCCAATTTTGTGTTCCTCAACCATTTAACATTTATCAATTGGATATATTAATTTCATAGAATATACTTATCAATTCAATTCATGGATTAATATACATTTCAAGGGAGACACAATGGGAATTGGGAGAAAAAAAATATAAACACTTTGACTTTGAATGAATGGAACAAAACCACCTATCATAGATCTGTAGAGGGTATCTTTTCTAGTTTCAGTGCTAGAGGAGACTCAGATCCGGATGAAATCAAAGAATGTATGAAGTACCATATAATAGGAAAAATTATCTTCCACCTAAATATCACAACTAATACCAAAACAGACGAGGAATGGCAGAAAATGAATCAAGAACTCACCTATATAGTTCTAATGATATTTTAGGTTGATGAATCTTTTATTGGAAAGAGTATATCCTTCAATTCCAAGAAAAGTAACTGAATATGGTTATCTAATTTTGAATATTCTATGGAGGATAGGAATGAGTTATTTAGGTTATAATTATATACAATTAAGGTAATTTTTGTAAATTGACCATAAAATATAGGGTCACATGTTTTGTCAACATAATTGTCCAAAATTTTCACCAACCATGAATGCTAAGCTATAGGGAAGTGCCCCTCACATGGTTTCCTCCCACAATTTGACTGACCATGAAGAAACGATACAAAACTCCACTATAAAAATATTAGGCATTCTCGCACAGTCATTTGGCTCAAATCTCATAGTTTATTCTAACTATGTAGGTATCTCATTACCTATTTATAGCCTTGTATAGTTTAATCAAACCATATGGCCTTCCCCGCACTATTTTCAAAAAAATGGATTCCATGGATATTTTTACCCCTAGAGTTGGTTATCGGGCTTCGAAGCTGACATAGACACCCCAACACCTCCATGAACTCAACATGAAATCGCATTATGCCACATTTAAACATTTAAACTAAACATTGACACAAAACAATGATTAATAATTCAAATAAATAATAGGTTTATTATAAAAACCCTATAGTATATGCCAAGATCTTAGTGTATGGATTTCAATGGTGGTGTGGATCAACACCTTCCTCTAGTTGAGTTTTCTTATAAAAACAAATTTCACACGAGAATTTATATGGATCATTTTCATTTACTCTATAGAAAGATATTTGAAACTTCAATGTGATGGAATGAAGTTGGATATTTGAAGGTATTGGTTGCTGAGATTGATGAGAGATGTAAGAGAAGGTTACAGTCATTCAACAGGACATTAGGGCAGCTTAGATTTAGTAGAAAATTTATTCTACCAATAGCTGGTATGATCAAGAATATGAATTTCGTGACAAGGTATTTCTATATATGTGTCCATGGAAAAATATTATGAGGATTATAAAGAAGGGAATATTAATCCTTAGATACATTGGTCCTTTTGGGATTCATGATAATATTAGGTCAGTAGATTATCATTTTGAACTGTCACCAAATATATCTCATGTTCATGATTTGTTCCATATATATCTCCTAAGGAAGTACATACCCAACCCTTAATATGTACAAAACATAGATTTCGTATCTCTAGAGAAAAATCTTTCTTATGATGAACAACCAGCGGAGATTCTTGATCATACAGAGAACATTCTATTAAACGAGACCACTGACATGGTCAATGTTTGTTGGAGAAACCACCAGCTTAATGAAGTTACATGAGAACCTGCAAATATAATGAGGTAGAATTTATCTTCATTTGACAGTCCAAAGTGATGAATTTCAAGGGAGAATTTCATTTTAATGGCGGTAGAATGTTACCGCATGAGATTTTGTGAAATAATTTTTTAAATAAATTTATTTTTCTGGAAATTTATCATTACAGGAAATAATGAGTTGAGATTAATTTACACACAACATTCTATTTGGATTGTGCTTCAAGAAATTCTAATTTTATATTATGTTACATTAATCAGTGAGTTAATCATAAGATACATGAAACACTGAGTTTAAATGGATTGAGACATACTAATAAAATATTACTATTTAATATAATTATCATCACAATGTTTTTAGAATTTAACGTATGAATAAGATTAGAAAAATTATTAAATTATATATCTTACACATGTATATAAAACTAATTATTTAATAACAAATTTATTATAAATGAATTCAAAAACGAATGAAAATAAAGGAAATCTTCTTCTGAAATTTTGTTTTCATGGACCCAAACATGTTTAACGTAATAAATTATCCACATCACATTTGGTGAATGGTTTTAATGAAATGTAAATATTATGTAGGGAAATTATTTTTCCTTTTTAATACTTTAGAATACATCTAGAAACATTTTCAGTGCCTGATACTAAGATGATGTTTAATTCCTAGGCCCGATGTGCTGAAAATTAATTTTTTAAAAATATTAAAAATATTTTATATTGCACACCCATGATTTCTAAAATAAAGTGGTATAAATCTGAAAGGAAGTATCATATAGATAATTTAATACCAAATTTATTCTAAAATGGGAGGTTTACACTATGGGTTAGTGTGGGGATTTTAGAAAAAAGTGCCATTGGCGGTACATTTAGTTGTTTAATTAAATGGTTAATTTAATTAATTTATTAGATGACCTATTTATATTTCAACATTATAATCCATGTTATGGTGGATCTTAATAGTTAGCCACATAATACATGGATCATTGATAGGATAATTATTCCACATCCTTATAGAATTTGAATCAAATGATGAAAATTCTCTGGATTTTAGTGAATTGAGGTGTAGAAGACACAACAGCTTCTCTCATTTGTTATCAAAAACATTTTTCATTGCTGAAAAATACAATTTAAAGTAGGAATATTTAATTTTGGATTATTCCACCATTTATTAAATATATTTATCATGATCAATTATATCTCTTTACCTATGATAAATCATCTCTTTTTACGCACCTATATACCATTTGGAAATTATTTATTCATTTGTTTCACACCTGGGCTTCTTTATTTGAATTAATTGTTTGAGAAAACGTGTCTAATGATTATTAAACCTTTTTTATTATGTATTTATTCCAATAATTGTTCATATTCCTTGTTGATTGGCTTATGGGGTCTCATTTTGATATTTTGGGTGGGACTAAGCCCGAATGGACACCCAGATTCGCATATGATTCACATGAGAGGAATGGATTGACGAACCAAGTATGGATTTAGAGTATTTGCATTTTAAGGATTGTTTTTTAGTATCTAGGATCCAAATATGTATTTGACATGACACAGGAGGAACCCCCGAGTGGTTGGGGAATGTGCAGCTTCATATGAATGAACCAGAGACCTTTGTTTAGCTAATGGATGGTCATAAATGAGCAATGAAGTATTCCCAATTGATTTCAGTTAACATGGAGGTGAGATTCAAAGTCGTGGTGGTGGATTTTTAATTTTAAGGAAGAGATATGTATTTATTGAAAACACTCAATAGTGCCATAGATAGTTTAGAAGAACACACATCGGGTTTATTTGAAATCCACAGCGCTACGTTTTCACATGTTTATAAGAAGCACACACCATGTGGGACACCCACACATGGTGTGACATGGTATTGGGGACCCGACATGTATTATTGAAGTACATATACACATGCACGACTTTGGAACATTCCATATACTAAAACACAGCTAGAGTACATGGAAATGACTTGAAGGATAAGTGAAGAACCCTGTCTAGGAGGACACACCTTGCATCAAAGTAAAATGAAATTAGAAAGCATACATAGAACAGACCAAGATCATGGGTACGACCCCGGTTTGTTGATGCATACTATGTAGGGATACATGGGTAGTGATACATGTTATAATTGGGATATGGATAGGTAGAGGACTGGTCACACATGACGTGTGGGTCCTTTTACACATTTTGTACCCCGAATATCTTTTGGATGAATGTTTTACCACTTGTATCTCCTTCATTTATACTCATATTTTATCTTATGAGTAGCTTATACATATTTTGTTTATATATATAATGTGATGGAAGCATTCCTGGTGTATTTTTAGATGTAATGAAATATTTTCCAGGTGTGACTCTTCTTTAGGTGATTCTTAACAATGAAAATGATTGGGCAATTCCATAGAGTAGTACCCCATACTGGATAGGGTACATGTCCTCTATCTACAAAATTGAACCCTACCTATGATGTTGGGGTGTCGTTCATCTATCTACAGAGTGGTATCCCCCTACTACTGTGTTATGGTATGGGTCCACTATCTATCGAGTGGTACCCCCTATATCTTTAGGGAGTGGGTCCTCTTTCTACTGACTTGTACCCCATATGTCATTATGGTGTGGGTACTATATCTAAAAAGTGGTACCCATATGGAATTAGGGAATAATTTCTCTATCAAATAAGTGGTACCCCCATTGGAATTAGGGTGTTTTTCCGTTTTCTACTAAGAGGAACCCCCATCATGGACTAGTTTAGCAGTCATCTATCTAATAGGTGGATCTCCCCTGATGGACCAGTGTGTGCGTCCTCTATATACTATGTGGTACTCCACTATCGGTAGGGAATATGTCCTCTTTACACTAAGAGGAACCCCTGACACACTTGGGCACCAGTCCCCTTATCAGATTTGTGCCCATATATTGTGCGACATTTTGGTGAGGCATGGTCCCTCTATATGGTTAAACCTTTTTATATACACAAAAGATGATGGGAATTAATGATGAACCATCTGAATTTTTGGTACTCATTTCCTTGGTTTGTTGAGAGATAAAGATACCCCTTCTCTATTGATTGGGATTCTTATGTTGAGGATATATATATCTATATCAATATAGTAGGTTCATAATACTCTATTTATTTAGGTTGAGTTGTTTATTCATATTGTGTCTCTTATTTCTCCTAATTCATCAATTATGGAATCTACTAGGTATGTATATACACACCCCTATACAGGCATTGACCACACGTTTTGAGTCTTATGTAGGTGAAAATAGGTTGGTGGTGATTACTTAGGATTGTAAGGATTCCAGGTGCATTTGAAAGTATACAGTGGTAGGATCATAGAGATTTAGAACTAGTATCTCTTATCATTTATTTTTCCCTTTTTTCTTGTTTGGGACATCTTTCTGATTGGGAATGTATTTTCCCCTTCACATTTCATAATACACTATCATACTCTTTGTATTCCCTATATGTTTCTCTATCATAGTTATTATTATAGATTTTTACTCATTTTATTTTATTTCTATATGCTTATAAATTGTGATGGTCATGTGTATGTGTGTAGGTAAATTAAGAAAAGGCTTCCCATATTAGTTATTCTCTTTGTAACTTATCTCCAGACCCTGGCTTATGGTGGCTGGCTTTGGGTAGTTGCAGCTCGAGCTCCATATGGTTGGGTCATGAAATATTGATATCATTACTGGTCTATTCCATGGGAAGGCGTTTCAAGAAGTCCCCTTTTTAGGATTTTGAAGGATATTAGAAAAAATTTCGAAGAGTCCCAAGTGTGAATTTTAGGCCATGGAACCCAGTATTGGTGCGGCGACCAACATTTCCATACATCCATACTCTAACTAGCTACTTGTAAACTCAGTATACCAATACATTTATTTTTTGGATCAATACTACCAAAATCATATATGGTTGAGTTTTTTAAACAACCTTCTTGAGTCAGATCCCAAATATATATATATATATATATATATAATCTCATCTAATTGTGGTATGTCCCCATTAAATTTCCGGATTCCAACATGAAGACTTCCATCCAATTTATAAATTCCAGATCATAATATTAATATGATAAGACATAAGGCCTTAGTTAAGGGGAAACATGTGACATTCTTCCATTTGGTGGATCATTTGTAGCACCACCACATATCTAGAAGAAGATCATACTAGATGATCAGGATGAGGATGCATGCATTCTTAATGCACTTCACATGTTCACGCACTAGAGGTCACTAATGTTCGTCGATGTGCATGATCCCCAAGTAGTGGAGGGTTGGATAGAGTCTATGATCTATGTCTTCAGTCTTATATAGAAATTGACTAATCAGGTGGTTGCACAGATAACAATCCTTTTCCTTGGAGCTTCTGGGTGTTAGTGGACTCAAGTCACACAAATGCATCATGAGTCGACACTCTCATGGATTGAATTCTAATAGTAGCTCTCGGAGGATTACTGGCCCTCCTACTTATTCTATATTCATATTTAGAAGCTACTAGAGTGTAAAAAGAGAGGGATGATAGTGGGTGATTATTTCATGAGGTTCATTGATCATATGATGTACTCCCTCAACATGATTGTGGTTGGATTTCTTTTGGCCTGAAAGTTTGAGAAGGGACCCTAGAGAGATATTTATGCCAATGTAGTTACCTCATGAATTCCCACCCATGTCAGGTCATTTTAGTGTGCACTGGTGATGGAGAAATTCCTCTTAGAGTGACTCCCTATAGTTGGGAATGTTAGTGGGCATTACAAGGTTGAGTCATTTGTAGCAGCTAACAAATTCCAATCGATAAGATGTCACCGCAAGTGACCTCTCTATGACAGTCCCAAACACATGGTCTTATAGAATAGGGACCACATAGAGGACTAAGGAATACCAAAGAGGGGAGGTTATATGGATGTGGTGGGAGAGGTATCATGGAATATGATTACCAAACATGACATGCTAAGGAGGGAAGATAGAGAGTGGATCGACCACCATGTCAGAGATATCCCCATTATCACAGATATCTCAGGTGAGTGAAGGGAGGAATATATAGAAGCAAATAAGGTGGAGCTATAGGGGTGGATCTATGGTAAATGGATGAAGTTATGATATTCGTACACCACCACCACTAGGTTTCCCTTTTTAGGCTCTGGGATATGGCATTCAGGAACTCGGATATGTGCATTCTATGGATGCATATGACCCAACATCATAAGATATGATTTGAGGTATTATATATATTTATTCTACTATTTCTTTTTTAATAGTAGACATGGGGTAAATTCATTCCATTTCCTTTTTACAACTATTGTGAGAGAAGGATCTCCTCATCGAGGCTTTGTCCCAAAAATTTTGTCATAAGGTCCTACGAGGAACGCTTCTTCTATATCATTAATTTGTGGGAAGTGTGGGTTATCACAAGGTGGAGAGTGTTTTTTATGAGACCATTTTTTCATCACGATGGAACCCTATGACTTCATCTAAAGTATGTATTCAATGTACATAGTCTAATCCCAGAATGACAAAAATCGTCGACGAGCCAGATGAATTTTCAATAATGGGATGAGATTCTTTTTTATGGGTGAGAGATATCTCATGAGGGATAAATTTGTTTTGTGGATAGGTGGTTCAGTCCCACTTTCGATCAGTTTGGAAAAAAAATAACTTGGAATAAAAGGATTTTTGGGAATATGGATTCTTTCAGTCATGGAGGATTTTGTTGACGTCTTCCCTGAGGAATATTTAGGACTACCTCCAAGGTGGGTGATGGTTTTTTCAAGTGACTTTCATCTTGGGACCATTATAATATATTATTTGGAATATCTTATGTTCCCTATCAGGCTCTCTGAGCTTTGTTTTTAGTTGGAGGAACTTCAATAGTTGGTTTTAATTAGACCCTTTGTGTAACCCAAGGCATCTCCGGTGTTGTTCTTAAAAAATAATGATGGTAGATTACAACATTGTGTGGATTATCATCACCTAAACCAGGTAACTATAAATAAAAAGTACCCATTTCGATGGATTTACAACCTATATAACCAGTTTTAAAGTGCATGATGTTTAATGATGATTGATCTCATATCCTTCTACCACCAGTAGATAGTTCACAAGGATTATTTTTTGAAGATGGCATTATGATGTCACTACAACCATATGAGATCCTCATAATGCCTTTTGGTGAGTAAGATTCCCATAATCTATTTATAGATATTATAAATTAGATCATTCATTCATACATTTATTGGTATTTTTTTATTAATTTATGTCATTCTCATACATGTGGTAAAAAAGAGGATAATGTTGAGAACATTAGGATGCACCTATATTTTATTGGGAAGACTATCTCTAGGGTAGCCTCTAAAAGTTATTATTCTAGATCCATGAGATTCAATTTCTAGGGAATTTCATTTCTAAAAATATATTAGTTGTGAACCCATTGACGATTGATGCATTTTTTTCAAGGGATCCACCCCAGAATGTTTCTGTGGGGTAGAATTTTATTTTCATAGAGGGTTACAACAGGATGATTGTGGTAGACACCTCCAAGATTGTATCCCCTTTGACCACCGTAATTATAAAAGGGTATCTATTTACATGTAATTAGAAGTTCCGTAGATACTTTTATTAGTTGAGGCCGATAGGTTCTCTTATTTTGAGATTACCAGATAAGGGTGTGGAATACATATTGTATTGTGTGTCCCCAAGAGATGGGATCAATTGCATGTAGATACGGAAAAATGTATTTATCGTATATGGGTTAAGGTAGTTGAGATTCCATGAGCATAACTACATGAATCACAACCAAGATATAGAAGCATTATTATTCTATATGAGTATGTAGAGGCACTATATTTTGAGAGATCTCTTTGTTGTTTATTGATGAAATCATATTATCCGGTATGTATTCCAGTGGAGAGGCTTTAACATGAGTGAGAGGTGATAGTTGGAGTTACTAAAGGAATATGACTTTGAGATAGTCTATACCCCTAGATGGAGAATTGTGTTGGAAAATCCCATTATACAAATGTCTTGGTCTCATTTGGTATAAGAAGCATCAGAGTAGTTGGTTTTCTTATATCTAACCCCGACTGAGTAGGAGGGTGTAGTTTTCATTTAGTCGATGGTGCTGACTACTCTTATCATATAGTGTGTGAGATAAAATAATTTTGTAGACATTTACTATGAGGTATTTCATGACCATATATCCTCAAGATATTCATGTGATCAATTTTTTGGAAGAAGAAAATCACATCATCCATTTATAGGGATGGACAGTGTACCTAGTCACAATATGAGTGGAGTTGATGAGGGAGTTCCAAACGTCTCCTTTGGATATAGATTTCTATATGGGGAATATTTATAGATACCTTAAATGAAAAATTTTGTGGTATTTCATGAGATGATTCTTGGCTATGTTCATCTCATTGTGCTTCACCTGTCAGTAGGTGATGGTTGAGCACCAGATTCAGACAATTTTTTATGCATCCCTTAGATATCCCATAGTTGAAATTGAATTAAATATCAATGGAATTTGTAATAGGAATTCCATTAATAAAAAGAATCCACGATTCCATATTGGTGATAGTTTACTGAATCATGAATTTGGCCCACTTCCTAACTATCAAGGAGCAGAGTTTAGTGGAGAGTTTAGGAAAGTTGTACATATAGGAGATCTTCTTCTCTCATTGGGTTCCCTAGACTTTTATCCATAGTAGTGATGAATGATTCACATCACTATTACATAGAGGCATGTAAGAGGCATTTAGGACCGAGATGATGATGAGTACAATATTTCACCCCCAGATAGATGGGAAGATCGAGCGCACTATCTAGTTGCTGAAGGATAAGTTGAGGGATTGTGTTTTAGATTTGGTAAAAGTTGGGAGGATCACTTATAGTTGGTAATGTTTTTGTAGAATAATATATATCACTATATTATCATCATGGAACCACTTGAGGCCCTATACATGAGACCCTGCAAGTCACCCTTTTCTTTTGAATGAGATCGGTGAGACATCTCTTGTTGGGCCAGAGATGATGTGGGAAACGAGGGAGAAAGTCCAGGACATTCATGAGAGAATGAGGATAACCAATAGCAGATAGAAATCATACCTAAATTGATTTTATAGTCCCTTGGAGTTACAATAAAGAGACCATGTTTTTCTGAGAGTCTCTCCTTGATGTGGATTATGGAGATTCAGCAAGGGAGGCTAGTTATCCCATAGGTTCATCAAGATTTTCAAGATATTTCAAAGGGTTGGTGAGGTTTCCTACCAACTTTCCTTACCCCTATAGATGGAGAAGTTTCATGACATCTTCCATATATGAAACATAAGGATATACGTGCATTTACCCACACATGTTATGGACTGGGAGAGATATACCTTAATGATGGAGATGCTTTTGCAGAACACTGAGTTGTGATTGGGGATAATAATGAGAGGACCCTCTGTGGATGGAACATTACCTGGGTTTGTGTGATGTGGCAGCATGGAAGAATATAGGAGGGTTCTTGGGAGTGGGATTTCCAGATGTGGCATCAATACCATGTGAGTATTATTAGTTTTTTCTTTTTATGGAATATAATATTGATTTAGGGAATAATATAGATAACCCATTTTTCCTTGTTAAACTTTGGAATATATCTGAAAATACTTTTGGATCCACGCATGGAGTTGACATGAGATTATGAGGACCAGTGTTATGAGAAAATATTTTATAAAAATATCAAATATATATTATATCTTGTGAAATTTGTTTCTTGAATAAAATGGAAGAAATGTTAAACAGAGTCTCAGATTGAAAATCAAAGGACATGGTTGAGTCTGGAACATGAGGTTTACCCTATATGTGACCTAAAATGGTTTGGTGTGGGGAATTAAGATAAAATGACCATTTTAAGTAAATTAAGTGGATCCATTAAATGATTAATTTAATTAACTTATTAAATGACCTATTTCAATTCCCTATTTATAATCCATGTTATAGAGGATCACCAGGGTTGTCCTCATAACCCTGATATCATAAAGAAAAAGTTATTCCACCTGCTTTTGTGAATTAGAATCAGACGATGATAAAACTCTTGATCTAGGACAATTGATGCATATTGAATGCAATGCCTTCTCTCATACTTTGGTGAGAACGTTCATCATTGAAAAACACCCAAATTTGATGTAAGACTATTCAATTTGAGTATTCTACCAGAATTGATTAAATATATTTATCGTTATCAAATTTATATCTTGAATGTGTTAAATGATGCCTTTGCATGAAACTATATACCAGGTTTTAATTTTATATTTAGTTTTCCTACCCCCAGGAATCCCGATATGTATTCATTTTCCAATGAATTTTTCAATTCTGTTCTTATGAATTTCTCCCAATCGTTTAACATGTTATTAACTTATTGTCCTCTGAGGTCTAAGTTTGACATTTCCTGGTGGCCTAGTGAATGATTGGGACACCTGATTCATATTCTATTCACATCTGGGGAATGGATTGGTGAATCATGGATGGATTCAGAGTATTTTTGTGTTATGGGAGATTACGTCATTGATCCAAGATCTAAATAAGGATTAGTTTCCACACGGGAGGTGCCCCAAGCAGTGATGGTGCATATGGCTTGATATAAATAAATTATAGTCCCATTTTTTAGCAATGGATTTTCAAAAACAATGAATGAAGGATTATTCATCAATTTAACATGGAATGGAGGCCATATTCAATGTGGAAACGGTGGGGTTTTGAATGCACAACTATGAATATAATTTTTTAGGAAACACACTACTTCACAATGTGTAGTTTGGAATAACACAGAATATGTTCATCTGGATTCTAGGGATCTAGGATTTCATGAGATTATAAGTACCACACACCATGTGGGACCCCACACACTGTGTGACACAATGGTGGAAACCCGACTTGTACTCCTGGAGTACATGGTCATGGGAACAACAATTCACATGTCATCTACATGTACATGACCATACACTACTAGAAATTTAATTTATAGCCATGGACCTATATCCACGGTGTTATAGGTCTGTGGCTATAGGTTCTCTATAGCCACGATTGAGTGAACCCGCTTGGCTAAAATGTGTCGTCTCTTTTTTTTCTCTAAAATTCATCGGAGTCCTCCTCCCTCACCACCCCGATACTCTACGTGTGACCCATGGATATCCTTAGGCGCCCTCTTCCCCGATACTCCTGGACCTTCACGGCGGCACCCTCCTCCCAGATACCCTCTGCGCGCGACCCTCCGAACCCTCAACCTTCACGGTGGCGCCCTCCTCACCGATACCCTCTACTGCAACCCTCCTTCCTCGATGGTGGCCATCACGACTTCTCCACTCCCCGATCCTCCTCTACCGATGGTGCCCTTCGTGACGGCGACCCTCGCAACGGTGCCCCTCACTGCCACCGAATGAGGAAACCGCACCAGGATCTCTCATCTCTAATTCTCCTCCCCGGACGCTGCCACTAAATGAGGTAAACATCAACTCTCCCAACCCACACTGCTCCTAGGTGGCCTCCCCGCCTCCTCCGACATGCCCAACCCACATCCTTTGATCCTCCTCCTCCATGGTATAAACAATTATGGGTTCATTATTTTGTTTTTAGTTATTCATAGCTATGTTGTATCAAATCTATACAATGTTTTTGACATTTCATGAAATTTTACCTTCATTATCTCTTGCTGAACCAGTTATTCTTCGATTGAGGTAGGTATTTTTGTGTATATACTTTAGTTATCATGTGATTTTGTGCTACGTGTTTTCTAAATTTTTTTATCAAAGTAAATCAATATTTAATAGATATTGTGGGTTTAAAAAGTGTTATAAATGATTTTCTCGCTTGGAATAATGGTTTTATAATGGTTTTATAAATTTTAATTAATTGGTTTAGATGACAAACATTTGTGGGAATTCATATATGGCTTGTTTTAAAAAAAATTATATTATAAAAGGTATTTGAACCCATTTGTGTATTGGTATGATTTTCAAGGATTTATAAAATAAAATTGGTTTAATGGATTATAAAATAACTTGAATAAAAAGGTAGTTGGTTTTAAAAATGATTTTAAGTGTGGTTTCACATAGAATAGTTATAAATAAGGTGATAAAGTCGGTTTTTAAATCGTTGAAATGACTTGGAATTCCTAGTTGGTTTCTGAAAAGGCATATTTTCAGTTTATATAAGATATTTTTATAATGTGTATCAGACCATCGAGTATTACACTTGTTTTTATTATGGCTGATTTGAATTGTGGCTCTCTTGGAGGGGTGTTGTATTCTATTTTTGATATTAATGAAGTGAAAGGAGTTATTTATTGTGAGGGAGGTGATGTTTGAGGTGAGATGAGATTTATTTAAAATAATTTTTTATGGGTTCTTGTGATTCATTTGAATTTCTACCTCGAATAGATTTATTTATCATGGGAACTTTGGTAAATAATGGAAGTTCTAGCGGCATGTGATGCTAGCTTACTATATGTTAGCTGGATAGTGCCCTAGGAGATTAGCACCCTACTAGGGGTCTATTTTATACGTGGAGATACCTCAAAGGGGTAGCTGAATGGGATGATCTGATTTCACATACAGTCCCAATGAGTAACATGATGAACTAGGTATAGTATCACCCATTCTAGATCCCAATGAGTTTCCCATAATGTCTGTAATTCTATTAATATTGATTAGAAGATCTCATCCCATTCCTTATTTTTATCCCCACTATTACTTCAATTATTTCTTATTATCAATTCCCCATTGATATCTTGGTTCCAGTTATGTTTCTATATTCCATTTCAGTTATGGTTTTGGTTTATATTCAAAATGAATTAAAAAATATATTTGGAAGTATGTTATTAAAGAAAAGAATGTTTTATTTAAAGGTTTGGTTTTGAGATATGGATTTGGGAAAAAATGGAAAAGGATTAGATATCTTTTAATGGATTTGAAGCTCCTCTTTTCATTAGTATGGAAGCATTTTATTTTTAAAATGAAAATAGAAGTTTTTTTATAAAAGAAGTTATGGAATGTTACACTTTTTCTTTACACCATCTTGTGAAAAACAAATTCACTACGTATATTTTAAAATATCATTAATAAAACGCCTTTTCAAAATAATTATACAAAATCATTAGTGAAATCCTACTAGGCACAGTTTGGTTCACATCGTGCATACACCAATGGGTGTATGAAAATTCCATGTTTACTTTCAAGAGCCCATATTATGTTCTTTTTCCTTGGTTAATGTTCGAGTTGGACTGATGATAGATGGTATAGGATGGTATGGGGGATTGTGGGTTATATGGAGGTAGTTAGTAGTGATCCATGTTTGGTCATATTTTTGGATGTTTATATATAATCCTTGTTGGCTTAGATATTTCTTATAGTTTATTATATACTTGGGATTATTCTTATTACTTTATTATGTGATGATGTGATTTACCTTCTTTTATTTCTAAAATATTATACTATGTTTGATTGTTTCGTTTATATTGAAACTATTTATTTTTTGCATGAGTGATCGATGTATAGATGAGTGGTGTTGGATTTACGGGTGGAGTCCATGATGATTATATTAATATTTAGAGGGTGAAACTATTACCAATGGTTATAATTTGATACCTTGACACTTATCACCATCCAAAAACAATAAGAGACATGATTTTGGCCTTGTGGATATCCGGGTTGGGTGACATGTTAGGTTGATCTAGGCCAGTTCATTACAAAATGGTATTTGAGGATTCTCTTATTATTTGGAGTGAGTATTAGTATAAAGAAGATATGATCATCATCGGGACTCAATAGGTAGGTCATGAGTATTTTATTGATCACCACTTGTCATAACAAAACTTCAGTTTCCATGGGAAGTTGTTATTTCAAACATTGATTTGGATTTTAGTTTTAATTATTTTGATAATTATTATTAGATCCCCATCGAGTTATATCAGATACTTTGGGGGATTTATTTA
This sequence comes from Viscum album, assembly GCA_963277665.1. NCBI lineage: Eukaryota > Viridiplantae > Streptophyta > Magnoliopsida > Santalales > Viscaceae > Viscum > Viscum album. Next base: position 42,799,537 of record OY728128.1, read on the forward strand.
ATATTTGGGATGAATGTAGGATGGAACCAAAGTATCATCATCATCTTACTTGGTCTGAAAAAATATATAGAGCCTATGTGTGTGGTCTAAGAATTTTTTGAGATGTTATTGTATGATTGGTGTATGATCAGCAAAACCATGTGGCCAAGTCATGCACATCTTTTCATCATTTTTGGATTTATTTTTTAAAACTATTTTTATTTCCAATGGATCCTAAGGAAATTTATACCATGGGAGGTAGATCAATGGAAGTTTTAGTGATTTTTTGGTGTTATTGTAATGGATTTAGTATGTTGTTCCACATTATGTTTTTATTTTGTTTGGTGCTTCAATTTTTCTGTACAAAAGTACATTTATTGAAATTTTTTGATTCCAAAACCAGTTTTGGAGTCTTATTTGTAAAGTATTTTGAATATCATGTATACTGTTTTCAACAGTAGTAAGGTTTAAAAAGAAATTGGGAAATAATTTAAAATTAAAATACATTTCATGAAGTATTTAAATTTAAAACCTTTTCCGTGATTAATTTTAAAAATGGGACTCTCAGATGTTTTGGATTAAAAACACATGTTTTATGATTTTTTTTGACTTTCACATGATTCTTTGAATGTGTTTTATTACATTATATAATTTGGGAAATGATTTAAAACAAAAATGGATTTTAGGAAATTTTTTGTTCTTATGATGAAATTCATGAGATGTTTTGAAAATAGAGGATAACTTTATGAAGTTTGAGTGACATTTTATTTTATATAAGTTCATGATTATCAAATTTGGTTTTAATGTTTTTTAAAATTCTATACTTAGGATGTTGTAATTTTACCCTATGAAATGAATTTTGTATTTTTTAAGGAAGTGAGATTCTTTTCAATGTTCTTTTTTTAAATGAGTTTTCATACTTTTTTTTTAAAATGGGTGGATATTTAAGAATGATATTTTTAGGTAGTTGGGGGTGAAAGGGGGAGGGTTGTGGAAGCGGCAGGGGGGAGTTGGTTCAGGGTGAGTGGTGTAGGGGGGATTGGGATGTGCAGGGGGGCTGCGAATGTGCAAGGGGTGGTGCTGGGGAAGGGGGAAGGGGGGTGTGCAGGCCTTCCTGATTCGTTGGTGGGAGTTATAGAATTTGGTATTTCCTTTACCGTCAGTTAACCATTTAACTTTATAAGCTTTCTTTCTCATGTTTTCCTTAAAAGTTAGAACGGAATTGAGATTGACCACAATTTTTATTTCTTGCATGGCATCAGTGTGGAGGACATATTTGGATTTTCTGTTAGGGATATCATCAAGTTCATTCTCAAGAAGAGTAATTTAATTGTTAACTTTTTTGTCTTTGGTGTTACACCAAGATTTGATAGTCTGTTTGAGATGTTTTAGTTTGAGGTTGCAAGTAAAGGCATTATTGGTATGAGATATTGATGACTACAAGTTTTGGATGACATGATTTCATTCTTCATCAGATAACTTCACATTATTGAAGTGGAAGGGTAACCTAGGTTTCATGTCTTTGGAGTAAATGTTTACCAGGATAGGATGATGATCAGAGTTCAGTCTGTGAAGAGTGAAGGTAGAGATATTTTCCTATTTATCTAGATCCGGGACATTCGTAAAGGCTCTGTCCAATTTGGAAGCAACCAATTTATTGTATTGTCTTCTATACCAGGTGTATTTCGCACTAGTGAGATTAATTTCAATAAGATTGTTTCCCTAGATCGAGGAATTAAATTCTCTCGTGGAGATAGAGGCGTGAGATGGACCAATTTTTTCCCTAGAATTGATAATAGCATTAAATTATCCCATAAGAAACTAGTGGGTATTTGTGTTAGTTCCTAAATAAGAGAGGTAATTCCAAAGAATTATTCATTCTTGGTATTTATATATAGAATAAACAAATGGGTAGTAAATACGAGTACCACCATTATTAAAGGTGTAAGTGAGAATCTGATCAGAGATACTATAAACATTAAAATCCTGTAATGATGAAAGCGCAAAAATCAATAAAGAATCAGCATTTAGATATTTATTGATTGCACCAGAAAATATATAATTTTGTTGAAACAAGTGATAATATTTGTAGGGGAGATATATTTTTGGTTCTGCAATAGGAACAATAATAGGGTGATGCGTGTTAACCATTCTTTTCAAATCTTTGAGGGTGTCAGAGTTGGCAATACCCTGACAATTCCAAAAAAGGATCTTCATTTAAAACTGTTTTTGGAGTTATAACACCATTTTTTCTATTTTCCAGATCCTTTATTTCTAGTAGACCTTCTAACCTCTTTAGTATTAGTGGTCTTTTCTTGTTCTTTGTGATAAATGACATTGTTTTTATTTGTGGGTTCTTTTATTTGTGTAGTCATATCTGAATCTATGGTATCCTTTGAGCCTGGCAACATGTCGTTAATACTTTGAGATACGAGGATTTCATACATTGCAGCACAGTCTGCATTTAGTAAAGTAAGGGGATTGGAATTACCTTGAGCCTTTGTATCCACTATTGATAGTATCTTGACAAAGTTAGATGAGAGTCTTTGGTTGAATTCCAGGGAGTTCTTATTTTCCTACATATCGATCGGTTCCAGCACAATAGGTAGACTATCATGTAGAATATGTTCTAATGGCATGTTAACATATGCAGTAAAATCAGTACATAGGGTCTGTGTCTCAGGTTAAACAGCCATGCTGAGAGAGACAGTGTGAGCAGAGGGAGTTGAAAAACAATGTGTTTTGGTTTCATTCCCCTTTTTGATAGTGGTATCACTTGGAGTTAAAACCGGGTCCTTGTTTCTAATGGTTTTTTGTAGCATTAAGGGTTGGGTCAGGGGTTTTCAGATCACATAAGTGTAATGAAGCTGAATCATCCGAGAAAACATTAGTGTATCAGTCTATGGAACAGTTTGAACTAAGCAGTAAATTGCTGACGTTTCGACCATAGAGAATATTCTCAGACTTCATAAAATAATCTCCACCAGCAATAGTGGGAGGAGTATGCGTACTTGGGATAGGTTGATCTAAAGTAGATTTCAGTTTGATAGAGTTTAGATGACTCTGCTTCTGCTCTTGGGGGTCTTTAAAAATATTCATATGTTTGGGTACTAGAACCGAAGGTGTATTTTTATGTAGGTCAGTATCCATGTTCATTGTCATGTCTACTTTAGTGAAGGCTTTTTCTTTCTCAGTGGATAGCCTAATAGTGTCTAGGACCAGATTTTTAATTTCAATTAAGATTATTTGATCATTAATCAAATTGTCTTGTTCTTCAACATCATCTTTCCAGCAATGAACAATGTCTAATCCCTATTTCTCACTTTTAAGTGATGATGGAGGTTTAATTTATTCTCATATTTTGGTGATTTTTTTTGAATAGGAAATTGAAGTCGATGTTTGAAAAATAAAGTGCCTTATTAATGACCGTGTTGATTAGTTTTGGGATGTACATATCAATTTGAATATTATTTTTTCATTGTTGGTTATGTATTCGTTTATCATTTATCATGTACAGTTGACACACTAATCACATATATATAAGAAGTTGTTATATCTCATTTCTTTTCCCACTATTTTCTTTTAGGTGGTTTCTTATGATTAGAACGGTTCTATCCACCACCATCTAAGACAATGAGTTAAATATTTGGGTAAGGATTATTCCATTTTTATTCTTTGGCCCAATTTTAATTAGGTCTTTTTTGATTTTGGGTTCCTTATATTTTTGTTGTGTGTTTTGGATTTTATTGAGGTGGATTTGAGTCGCCGTTGATGGAGGCTTGCATGTGTATGCATAGGCTGGCATATGCATATATATGTTCATCCTGTATATATATTCACTCATGGAAGTATTAATATATATATTGGGGAAAGGTGTGCTTATATATAGACATGAAAAATGCATATGCGTGTAACTGTAAAAGGGTATAAAAATGTATAAACATATATTTAAGGACCCCCTTTTTCATATTTGTCCATGAAAATATGTACATAGGGGATAGGTTTCCTTATATATATGTTAAGTTTCAAATTCTTGCAAGCGGAAAAAAGGAAGATTCGAGTTGTCATCGTCAAAAGAAAACGCTCTTTGAGGTTGAGGTAGGGTCTCTATCCTAGCCTATTTAATTCAAGAATGTTTTAAATTGAATTTAGTTTCCTTCTTGATTCTGCATGATTATATTAAATTGCAATTCTTGAATAAGTGTTATTTAAGAGAATTGTTTCATTTGATAAATAAGTCATGGTTTTGTAATAAAACCCCTCCAACGGAGGTGCACTGTCTGTGAAAACTCACAGTGGTATACCATGTTTACCATTATTTCATTAACGGTTTTCTTATACTTGATGTTGTTATTAGTCATAAATCACACATTGTATATAGAACCATGTAATGGTATGGTGTTTAAATGAATTATATACTTCTATTGAATGAATATAAACCTGAAAATCCAAATTAAACTATGATTTATTTATTCAAATTAGTGGAATATTCCATGAATAAAGAGATGGCTTCTTTGAAGTTAAAAAGAATTAGATATGGTTGAACTTTATGTGGGTAAAAAGGAACATGAAAATAAGTGGGTTTACTAAATTAATTAATAGAATGGTGTTTGTAAATGATAAACATTATGGATGGTAATAATGTGTTATTAGTAGAATGAAAAAGTTTATTTTTTGGAAATGTTCTCACTAAATATAATAATTAAATCATCTAAACAATTCTAAGTATGGTGGAATTGGAAAATATACCTCACGATTTTGTGGAAATCAAGACAACTTTGCTTCATGGTGAGTTAAAGGAATAAATCAACCTGAAAATAACAATATGAGTACCAGCAATTGGGATCCATGACATGGTTTGTATATTGTATAAAATCTTGTATAGAATAAAGCATCTACTGTGATAGTGGAATCATAAATTTGAATCATTTATCACTTATGAAGGCATTGATAGTTTCAATAGAGAAAATTACTTCTACTGAAATAAATCAGATAATGGTACCTTCATAAATTTTATATTGTATTTAAATTACATGTTTCTACTTGGACTAGATGATTTAATGATTTCGAAATCTATGGGTAATTTTTGGGGGGTTTTGAGATGAAAAATCCCAGGAAATTCGACATGATATTGTGGATAAGTATAGAAATAGATAATAAGAATGTAGTTTAGTAAGAACCCAGAAGGAGCATATCAATAGGATCATCAAAAGGTTGGGCATGAATAGATGAGAAACAATGACTACCCATCTTGCATGCCACTTCAACCTGACCAAGGCCTAAGAACTCATAATGGAAGAAGAGTTCCAATACATGGAGAATGTTCCATATTCCTCAGGTGTTGGAATTTTAATGTATACAATGATATGTACTCAATAATGTATTATGCTTATAGTGGTATTTGTTATCATATTCATGAAAAACCATGTAAAGGGACATTGGGATGTCATTATATAGAAAACCAGCCTATTTGTACATCTCTATTACCGAATTTTTAAGATAAATAACATAATAATACATTCAAGGATCTAAATGTATAGTATCATAGAAAAATTAGGTTCATAAAACACTTGTACATAATACAAAAACATTATTTAGCAACTCGTAATGGATGGAGGGGGGCAGGGGGGCTGTACAGGTTAGGGGTAGTGTGGAGGGGGGAAGGGGGAAGGGGGAAGGGTGGAGGTAGGGAGGGGCAGGGTGGATAGGGGCAGGGGGGTCGGAGGGAGGGGTAGGTGGGAGGGTTCATGGGGGAGGGGGTGCAGGGGGGGCTGTGCTGGCTAGGGGGCAGGGTGGAGGGGGCAGGGGGTAGGGGTAGTGGGGAGGGTGGAGGGGGGAATGGGGCAGGGGTAGGGGTAGGGTGCAGGGTTGAGGGGGGCAGGGGGCTAGGTTGGAGGGGGGCAGGGCGCACGGGGGCAGGGGGCAGGGGGGACGAGGGAGGGTGGAGGGGTGTAGCTATGGACAAGTTAATAAAAGACCATGTTCGATGTTTTAAACATAAATTTTTTTCCCTTTTATTTTCATTTATTTCCTTTAGTTATTTCACAATTTAATATCATTTTTCATGTGTTTTCTGGGCACAAAAAAAGATGGACATCACCTCATGCACCTGTTGAAGATTGAATCATACTGTTGTTGGAAGCATAAAAAATTATCCAGGTTCTTGTTTCTACTTTGTTTTAAATGTTTTTTTATGTTTTACACCTTCCTCTTTAAATTCTATGTGAGACATTACCTATTTAATTTGAAGGTTTCTGTAAAAAACATTTAATGTGTGAATGTGTGTATACCTAGTGGGGGAGAAACAACTTTTAGTAAGACAACTCCAACACGTCGCGGTCATGCTGCGGTCACACTGTGGTCACACCGCAGTCACGCCATGGTAACGCCGCGGTCACGCCATGGTAATGCCGTGATTTGGCCCTGCACCAGCCACATCCAGTCCACACCAGCCCCCTTCCACCTTCATTTCAGCCCGCTTCCACTAGCATTCCAGCCCGCAACCCCCCCCCCCCCTACCGCCTTCGAATCAGCCCATACATCCCCCAACACTTGCAACCAGCCCCCTTCCACCAGTATTCCAGCCTCCTCTCGCTCCCTTTGCTCCTGGAAGGAAGATAATGCCCCGCAGATGTCGCTGCACTGGGCCAACATGCCGCGGTCACGCCGCGGTCATGCCACTGTCACACCACGGTAAGGTTGTGATTTGGCCCTGCTCTGGCCACATCCAGACCACACCAGCCCCCTTCCACCTTCATTTCAGCCCGCTTCCACTAGCATTCCATCCCACAAGAGCCCCCCCTTCCACCTTCGAATCAGCCCGAACCATCCCCCCAACACTTGCAACTATCCCCCTTCCACCAACATTCCTTCCTCCTCCCGCTCCCTTTGCTCTTGGCCAGAAGATTCTACCCCGTAGATGTAACTGGACCGGGACAACACGCCACGGTCACACCACGGTCACGCCGTGGTTACACCGCAGTCACACCGCGGTCACGCCATGATTTGGCCCTGCTCCAGCCACATCCAGCCCACACTAGCCCCCTTCCACCTTCATTTCAACCTGCTGCCACCAGCATTCTAGCCTGTAAGATCCCCCTTGCCACCTTCGAATCAGCCCGCACAATCCCCAATACCTGTAACTATCCCCCTTCCACCAGCATTCCAGCCTCCTCCCACTCCCTTCGCTCCTGGATGGAAGATGCTGCCCTGCGGATATCGTTGGACCATGCCAACATGTCGCGGTCATGCCGCGGTCACGTCGCGGTCATGCCAAGGTCACACCGCGATCACGTCGCGGTCACACTGCGGTGATGCCGTGGTCACATTGCGGTCACACCGCGGTCACACCGTAGTAATGCTGTGATTTGGACCTGCTTCAGGATGACACCCCGTGGTGGTTTGTAGGGATAGTATTCCATGAGTCTTGTGATCAATGTTGAGATTGACTAATCACAATTTCTTCCGGCGGGGCGATGACCAGAATGTTTCCTCACCTCCTTCCACTCCCTTCACTCCTGGCCGGAAGATGCTGCCCTGCGGATGTCACTGGACCGGGCCGACACGCCGTGATCAGGCTGTGGTTACGCCGCAGTCACGCCGTAGTCACGCTGCGGTCACGCCGCTGTCACTCCGCGGTCACGCCGCGGTAATACCATGATTTGTACCTGCTCCAAGATTACACTCTATGGCAGTTCGTACTGATTGTATTACAATATTCTTGGGATCAATGTTGAGACTGACTAATCACAATTTCTACCGGCGGGGCGACAACAGAATGTTTCCATGCCTCCTCCAGCTCCCTTCGCTCCTGGCTGAATGATGATGCCCCGAAGATATCACGGGTCCGGGCCAACAAGCTACATTCACGTCGTGGTCACGCCGCGGTCACGCTGCGGTCACGCCGTGATTTGTCCCTACTCTAGGACGACAACCCGTGACAGTTCATAGTGATAGTATTCTATGAGTCTTGTGATCAATGTTGAGACTGACTAATCACAATTTCTGTCAGTGGGGAAACGACTGGAATGTTTCCCCACCTAATCCTACTCCCTTCGCTCCTGATCAGAAGATGTTGCCCCGCGGATGTTGTTGGACCGGGCCAACATGCCGTGGTCACACCGCTGTAATGTTGTGATTTGGCCCTGCTCCAGAATGAATCATTAACAATTCAATCAAATTTACATTCATAAATTCTTGAAATGTTTCTTTAGAACATAAAAACAGATAAATCAATGCTCCAAATAGGCTGAGAGGATTCATGATGGTAGGATCTCAAAAAGTTAGCTTCTCAATAAGATATTTTTGATTTTCCTGTAGCACATTGATTTGTACGATGTCGCACTAAAGAGTATGAATATATCATTGAATCTCTTCATGAAAACTATATTAGGTTAAAACCTTATGACTAAATTTAAAGAGGTTTGAGTTCTATATTTTGAGGTTATAGATTGAATGGAACAACTTATAACATTTTCAATGTGACTTCAAAAATATCTTTTCAAATCTATAAAATCTATTTTAGAAATATAATCTTCATTGATCTTTCCAAATTGGTTATCCATTTATAAAAAAAATCACTTCTTGTAATTGTAGTATCTCATAGATTAGAAATATGAGTATGTACAAGTTCAATCTCATCTCCATGAATAGTTTAATTTTTTAAATCTTCAAATGATTTTATTAAATCGTTTAATTCACTATGAGAACATGAATTTTATTCTCATAGCTTCATAAAATGATCATGAAATCATTTGATTATGTATTCAATGAATCAAAATATTGTTAATATTTTTCATTAGATGATTGGCCTCTATCAACAGTGGGATATGATTGATCTCCAATTTTCTAAATAGAGGCAAATAATGCAGTCTCAAAAACCACTTTAATATCAGTATGAATAAATAGTTCCGTGTCTATGTAATCATTTATGATAGAAATTGATTGGATTTGGACTATCATTTTAGTGTCAAAGACTACTAGTTGTTCTTGATGATTTCTTTTATCATTGTCTTTAACTTTTTATTCAGTAAAATCCCTTTGATTCTTATTTTTAACATAATTGGTAAAAAAAGACTCTTTCTATTCTCTGTTCTACGGTTGAGTAATTTCACTAGATATTGAAACCACTATGTTTGGTGAAAGAACTGTTGTACCCTAAAATGTAGTTTTGTTCCTCTGACTATGCCATATTACAAGGGCCTCAAACTATGTTTACCCCAAATGTTATTCTATAGATTGAGGTAATATATTTCAGGTTCTATATTAGAGAAATTGTATCTAATTATTATTCTCTTTTCATGAACTTGGAAATCATTTATGGACATTGAATTATCTTCTTCTTGAATTTCCACTGAAGGCGAGGATCCTAAAATCCCTCACCCCTCCAATGAAATATGACTAATTCATTGTTAGTATTGTTTAGCAATAGTTAATAGTTTCAAAATCACATAATCCCTATGACAGACCACTCAAATCACCTACAATAAACACCATCAATCAAACACACCTTCATGTACCCTTAAAAAACCACAAACCATCCACCTACCACCCAACCACAACACTACTCCCCTAAAAACCAATAATCGCAGTCATCTCACCCAGCACCAAACAAAACCCAACCCTCCGAGCCACTCACACCAGAATAGCTACTGCAACCCAAAAGGCTTATAGAAAGAACCCATCCAATAAAGAAAACCTTCTTCTAGGAACAACATCATTATTCCATACGCAACTCGAGCCACCTACTACTTCACGAACCTTGAAGCGAAGGAAAATTCTACAATATCTGGGCACTTTACCGCCACATTCGACGACTCAAAGACTCAACAAAACAATATGCTAACATCACCATATGAAAAATACCATCCACTAAAGGAAAAATCAACTAGTCAACCACAAACTCAACCACAACCATCCAAAGAAAATCCCCTACATGTAGCCAAGTAGCAGGAAAACCACAACCCTATTATAAACCAATCAACCAAAAACTAGAAATCCCTGCTTGAATCACCCACACCATGAACCCTATCCTCTAAAACTGCACCTATAATAATAACATGTGACTCTATCCGCACCACACTAGAATCCCCTCTTGAAACATCCCCACACACCAAAATTAGGCATCCTCTGCACAGGATCCTTGCACTGTAAACATCCAACACCCACCCAACACCATAATAACAACAAAAACCCCCACAAGAACATCGCCTGCATGACCCACACATGCTGAGAACCATCCAAAAAATACACTCCACATTCCTATCCCTTTCCAACAGATAAATCCAGCACCAAAAACCCAAAATGGACCCAAGGGCATCACAACAGTATAGGGTTTCCAGGAGGGGGGGTTGTTCTCCGGGTGGGGTGGTCGAAGGGGGTTTCCAGGAGGGAGGGTGTGTCCAGTAGGGTGGGGGGTTTTCCATCAGGGGTGGTGCAAGGGTTGTCCAGTAGGGGGGTTGTTGTCCGGGTGGGGTTCTCCTGGGGGGTCTGTCCAGGTGGGTTTCCAGGAGGGGGGGTCTGTTCAGGGGGATGGAGGGGGGGCTGTTGTCCGGGTGGGGTTGTCCATGGGGGTTTCTAGGAGGGAGGGGGTGTCCACGAGGGGGGGGGGGGGGGTCCAGTGGGGACTGTCCAGGTGGGGTTGTCTAGGGGGGTCTGTCTAGAAGGGAGGGGGTGTCCAGGAGTGGGGGTCTATCTAGGGGGTTTTCCAAGAGGGAGGGGGTGTCCAGGAGAGGGGGGGATGTCCAAGGGGGTTAGTGGGGTCGGTCTAGGGTGGGAAGGGGGGCTACATGGGGAGGGGTTCATGGAGGAGGGCTTTAAGATTCTCATACTAACACCTTTTCTTGAGACCATCATATTCCTTCTCTACAAGCTTGGGAACATCCAACTCCCTTCAAAGCTGTCTAGCTCCTAATTGTCTAATCAATATGCTTGGGTACTCCAACTAACGTGCAATCCATTTATCATTTGCATATTGGCATGAAACAACGTATCTTCCTCATTTACAACCTAGGATCTTTCACTCATCTCAATACACATGTTGAAAACATTCAAGCACATGTAGAAGGTTTTAGAAATCAGCCTTGTGATCTCAAATTTCCCCAATTCTTGTCAATGATTAATTCAATTTCTCCCCCTTAATATAAATATTTATTCGGTCATTAAAAAGGATGAGAGAAATGCATACCACACCAATGATTTTTTCCTGCACTTTCCCAAAATTCCAGATTTTCATGGAATAAATAAGTCTACAATCTTCTCAAGGGTCTTCTCCACTCATCTCCGAGGGGGGGGGGGTGTAGGGAGGGGGTGGGGTTGTGGGATACTGCAGGAGTTGGGGGTGGGGGTTCAAGGGGGCTATCCAGGGGGGAATGGGGTGCAGGGGGGGTACAATGGTTGTCCAGGGGGGTACAATGGCTATCTATGGGGTGCAAGGTGATGTCCACGGGGGGGCTGTCCAGGGGGGGTGCAAGGGTTGTCCAGGGGGTACAGGGGGGCCGTCTAGGGAGGGTGTGCAAGGTGGGGTGGGGGTGTGCTGGGGGGTCTAGATGGGGGGTCTATATGGGGGGGATACTGCAAGAGTGGGGGGTGGGGGAGAAAGGGTGCTGTCTAGGGGGGGTCTGCCCTAGGGGGGTGCAGGGAGGGGTGGGGTGGTGGGATACATTAGGAGTGGGGTGGGGGGGGAAGGGGAGTTCTAAGGGGGTGCAAGGGGGTTGTCCAGGGGGCATGAGGGTGCAGGGGGTTTGTCTAGGGGGTTCAAGGTCTGTCCTGGGGGTGCAAGGGCTGTCCAGGGGGGTGCAAGGCCTGTCTAGGGGGAGTGCAAGGGGGATGTCAAGGGGGCATGGGTGCTGTATAGGGGGGTGCATGGGGGCTGTCTGGTGGGGCATGGGGGGCTGTACAGGGGGTGCAAGGGCTTCCCAGGTGGGTTTTTCATGGGGGGGTGGGGGGCTGTGTGTTTTTTTAATGAAATTTCAAGCCCTATATCTAGAGTTTTAAACTGTGGCTCTAGACCTAAAGCCACAGTTTTAAACCGGAGCTAATGCTACATAGGCACAGATAAAAAAGGTGGCTATAGGTATTGGGCAGATTAATGTTCTACAAAAGTTTCAAACCATGGCTATAGGTCTTTCTTTATATCCATGCAATTACCAGCTTCGGTTCGTTGAAAAGTGGCTATAAGCTATAGCCACAGTATTGGGACTTATAGCCACGGTTTGAAACCATGGCTATAACCTAAATTTCCAGTAGTGATAGTATAAGAAAATGACGAAAATGACATAGGTGGAAATCCATGAGGGAGGAAACACCATCTACTAAAGTACATAGACATGGGAAAGTATTCACAGACACATCTAGGAACATGGGTGGTAGGGGCACACTGTGTAGTACCTCTACACGCTCTATAGGGTACATGGGAAGTGAGACATGTAATTATAGGGACAAAAACATGTAGTGGAGTAGGACCACACTTTATGGGCGTACCCTCACACATCCTTTATGCCTAATTTTTTTAAGGAAACTTATACCTCCCATATATCCTTCATTTGGATTCGGATTTTGGTTTTCAGGTAGCTTATCCTAAGTGTATTTTTCTTTTAAAATGTTATGGTGGGATTAATGAAATATTTTGAGATATGTTGAATGATATAATAGGTGTGATTCATCTTAAAGTGATGCTTGATGAAAACTGTGATCAGGCAATATCATAGAGTGGAACCCTATATAAGAAATAGTGTGGGTCTAATAACTATAAAGTGGTAGCCATAATGGTGTAAGGGTGTGGTTACTATATCTACTAAGTGGAACCCCAAAAGGAATTGGGGTCCAGTTCATTTATCTACATAGTGCTACCCCCTATGGAGTTAGGGTACGAGTCCTCTATCTATCAAGTCACACTCCCTTACGGAGTTAGGGTGTGGGTCCTCTATCTAGAGAGTGGTACACCTCATGGAATTAGGGAATAAGTACTCTATTTACATTATGGTGACCCCTATGAAATTAGGGTGTGAGTCATCTATCTACATTGTGGAACCCCTGATGGACTAGTACTTGGGTCCTCTATATATTGATTGGTACCCCAAGATAGACCATGGTATAGGTCCTCTTTCAAATTAGTGGTACCCCCATATCGGATAGAGTATGGGTCCTCCGTATATTGAGTGACACAAAATAACACACTAGGGTGTGGGTCCTCTAATCGGAGATTATTCCCCTTGACAATGTGGCATAGTTTCATGAATTGGTTCCTCTGCATGGTTACCCCTACGGTCTGAAACAAGTGATAATGGGAATCATTGAAGGACCATTGGAACTATTGGAAATATTTTCCTGGGATGTGCTTGAGATGTAGATAGTCATTCTACCTCGTTTGGGATTATTTTGATGAGTATATATAAATATTTTTATCCATGTTGTTGGATTTTGATACTCCCTTTATTTGGGTTCAAATTTCTATTCATATCATGTCTCTTACAACCCCTCAACATCCTACTAGTTATGTATATACTCAACCCCACATGAGATTTTCTTGTAAATATCCTATATTATGTAGGTGACAGACATGTTAGTGATGATTATAGATGAGAATAGGGATACTTGGTTCATTTGACCATGTACGTTGGTTAGATCATGGATATTAAATTTTGGGCTCTCTCGGTGTTTACTTTTCCCAATTTTTCAGGATGTGACATCTTTTTGGTTGGGCATGTATTTTTTCCCATCATTTTTCAGTTTGTACTACAACAAACATTATAATACAAAGATGTATTTCATTCATGTTTATTATTATAGAAGTTTCATCATTTTATATTATTCTTATATACTTCTATATTCATATGATATGGTGTGTGTGTGAGTGTTTATATTAAGCAATGGCCTCCCATATTTGTTATGTCTTTCGACGCCTGTTGCCTACCCTTGGCCTATGGAGGTGGAAATTAGGTAGTTGTAGATTAAGACACATAAGGACATTTCATGAACTAATATATATTCAATAAAAAGGTTTCATACATCTTATGTGTTTTCTATAAAATAGAAAATATAAATCCAATAATACACATAGAAATTGTATTTTTCTAAAAAGTAGTTTTTCTCCTTTTGCACAATTATTTTAAAATTAATTATTTCTGTTTTAGAAAATTAATTTGAAAAAATGAACTTCATTTTTTAAATCATCTTATAAAAATTATCTTATATAGAATTTTTGTTAATTTTCAGATAAGAAATATTTTTCGATGAATAGTGAAGAATACTTGTCTTTTTCTTGAATTGTCATTTATTTTAAAGCCTTTAAAATCAAACAAATTTTTTTATGATTATTTTAAAAGAAAAAAATGTAAAATTATATATCTATTAATACAATTTTGGTTATTTTAAAAAAAATTATATACAATTTTGATGTCTTTTTTTAAAAATTCTAAAAAATCTCTCTTTGGAAAACAACTTTTTCATCACATAACCATGATAAAATTTAAATTGATGTTTTCCAATTATGTTTATTTTATTTGGAAAAATATATTCAAAATATAAAATAATAATAATTTATATTATCTAATTTTTTCAATTTTTTTCCATTATGAATTGTAAAAGTAGTAATCATTAATCCAAATGGTTAAGGTGAAAATATGTTAATGGGGGGATGGGGGGTTAAACCAAAAGGATACTTGGTAAAATGAAATATAAACTCTTATAGATCCTATTTTATAGACATATATAGACCTTATCACATAAAAGTTTTGGTATTTACCTATTTTATATCTTTGATTCATTTGAAAAATTTGTATACGCTTTATTCTTTTCAAAAATACTAAGTGCGTCCTTTACTCGCTTATAAAATGCCACCCCTATACCCTCATATTCAAAATTCCAAAACACATAGGATTAAACAAAACTACCCAAGTGAATTAATTAATTCCATCATCTTATCTAGTAATAATTATTTTGGTAAAAAACTCAACCTAATAAGACTTTTAGTGAAAACCAAATAATGTTGTTTGAAGACGAGATAATGTCCCTAACCGAGCGTTTATCTTATTTCTTACTACACCTCTTTCAATTCTCATTAAACAATGATAATATAATAAATAAAATTAATCCATAAAATAATAAGTTATTATTTAAATTTAATAACCTAAATCTTTATCATATTCCATCAAATTGGATATGAAATCATCATTTATGTGTATCACATACTACCACCCAGCGAACTGATGTTATTAATTTTCCATCACCACCTATTATGGATGAGTATAATAATGAATTAATGTATATATATAGTATTTATTATATTTTTAACCATTATAATTATAATTCAACATCTACCTTCTTACCTCCCAATCCGTAGGAAAACAATAATGTTGTTCGTGTCTACGATGAACTACCTCCTCGAAAACCGACGTGATGTGATTCTATGTTTACATTTTACATAGATAGTAATAAAAAATGATTAAATTAATAGGTATGATATATTTAACATAATTATACCTCTATAAAAAATATATCGCATAAACCTTATTACTTTTAATTATCCAGGGGATATGATAATGTTATTAGTGTCTATAGAAGTCTATTCCCTCGCGAAGCAGTGTGATTCTTTTTTGACTAAATTTTTTAAAAGAAGTTAATTATGGTAAATTTAAAGAATATATAAAATATATATTAAATAAAAATTATTCTGTAATTTAAATATTTTATTTAACCTTGTATCTTTCAATGTGTCTAGAAAATGGAAACAATGTCCTTGAGTACATACGACCGACCATCTCTATGAATGGTGTATTTCATTTTCTATCACTAACTTTTATGGATTATTGTAAATACATATTTAATGAATTTATATGATATCTATATCATGGTTAAAATTTTGGATATGATTTAACCAAGATCAATATAAGAGGATCGATAATAACAAATCAAAACATACATGAAAAACAAAAGAGTTATTACATGAAACATGATATTAACAAGGAATTATTAGTATACCGATAATAAAATATCATTAGGAAATAATATATATGGAATGATATATGTATTCATGGTTCATTAATTTATTTAGAATGGACTTATATTAATTATACAGGAGCTTGGAATGTTTACAAAGAAATCCTATTTTAAGGTAATTGGTATTTGTCTCAATTTTCGGTCTTTATGACAATTGTTATGTTATATACCGTTATAATTTTATTAGGTGTATATATAGATCATTTGACATGTAATGTAGAAATTTTATTTATTAAAAATATCCTTTATGTTTAATTTAATTTTATTATTTCATTGGGCTTACGATTCAATGTTACTAAAGAAGTAACAATTCTAATATACAATCTCGCTGCTTAATAGGATTGTTTACATAAATTCGTCTGATGATGGAATTTTATGATACATCCCTAAAGAAACACATAAATTCTATTCTCCTCTATTTATTTCATTAGAATATATGATTCCTTGTGTTTTACTCACTTTATGTACTCAAGACAGAAAATTATTTTTTATTTTATTATAAAATCACTTTTAAAAGGGATGTGAGAAACCCCATGTTGATCAAATAACCAAAATAACAGCATAAATGAACCCCAAGAAAAATATTGGTCCTACCTATTCCTAGAATCTCAACATTAAAATGCCTCCACCAAAGCATGGGAACTTAGAAAATAGTCTTGTGCATGATGCACGGGAATGGAACCAATGGACAAGCCATACCCTCTCTTTCTTCCAGTCCAAGTGACATACAGAAGTGACGAACTTGTGCTCTAAACCTCATCTAAGGAAGAACCATATGACATGATGGAATTGAAACACCAAAATTCACCTTGAGACACACAAACCAAAGAAATTCCTCATATCCAAACACATGAAGAAAAAGTGAGCACCCAAGCATTAGTCAAAAATTGGTAAAGCAACATTATTGAAAAACAATTTTACTATGCCAGATACCATATCCCTAAACAATCTCCAAGATATAGTGGATACCTAAGTATGCAGATCTCACCTTATCAGGTATTCAAGTGAAGAATTCAGTTTATCGCAGACCTGAATGTACTCCTCGTGTCTGATTATCCCCTTATTGAAGCCCCCAACCAGGATCGAGTCCTGTTTGTCAACCAAAATATATTGTTCCTCATTAATATTCACTTCAATATCATAACACATCATCTTGGCCACTTCCTCTTCCATGGTATTGAGAAAAAAACCCTGCTCTGTCACCTCTTCATCCGAACATAAAATCAACTCCATGGGTCGTTCAGACTGACCAGGTGGTTCCAGTTGACACCTGAACTCACCTTCCAACATCTCATCCATTTTATTTTTTTCTGACCATGTATTCATAGGAGGTTCAAGGATGAGTAGTCGTAACTACCCATCCTCCTCCTATTTGTCATGTTGCTCCTCGTACTGGACTCCCCTACAGATAAACCCTTAATGTATTCAATGGATTCCTCCACCCCAATTCCAGTAGTACAATTTAGATAATTATGGTCAGTGTTTCCAACTTTCATATTAAGACTATGAAGGCTCTTCCTGTTAATTTCATCTACCTTAACCACAACAAGTTATTCATCTCCCAACCCTACCTCCGCATGTCCTTCAAAACTATTGCCCAGGATGACTGGGGTCTAAATTGAGGAGCCTGCACCCCCAGGATGGTTGGATGGACCCGCAAGGTCCTACCGCAACCGATTAAACACAACAATAACCTTTATATTGCATTGGTGCATCAAGACTTCATTCCCCAAGCCATAACCCATGCCATCCTCCAGGCTGCGTTCCACTGCCTAATTTTGGGTAGGTTTCTCCACACCTGGTCATATTAATCTATCTATTCTACCTCTATCATCTCCTCCTATTTCCTTATGTATCATTCGAACTTCCTCAAAAATTTCCATAGTCTTCCCCTGAACGGTGGCCGCCATCCTTGGTGGATCCCAGACCTCCCGATCAACCTTCAATTGTTTTTTTAGTCCCATTCCCACCTTCGATGGATTCTCCTAAGAACACAATTCCATGGAATCTCCTATCCGACCACATGAAATTAAAAAATCCATCCAACTCTCATAAACCACACGCTTCTTGCATTTGTACTCCTCTTCAATTGTGATCTAAACAAAGTAGAAGGGAACTCTAGACACATCATCCTCAACACAGACTTGTGGATTCACAGGGTGAAAAACTGATTCTGTGCATCTATTCAAACATAGATAACTAATGAACATATTACCTATCATTTTGATAATAGATGGAATTTTAATAGGTAATTAAAAATTAAGGAAACTAACCCAAATTGTTGTGGAGGGAGAGTCATGTTTCCTATGAAAATTGAACAACCATCAGAAGAGGAAGAACCGAAGACCATTGCAGTATCGGGGATCCCTCGACCAGGCACTGATGTGTTCATCCTCTTATGAGAATTGAATCATAATATGGTGTATTTCATGTAATCCTATTGTCGCCCTATCTTGAAGATTCCATTCGTCGAAGACGAAATGGTCGAAGGAGTCAACTGAAGGGTTTTTTTGTTTAAACAGCGCCACCAGTGTGAACTTCAGAAGCATTGAAGTTTCTGTAATCTATGTGGTTTAGATCTGAATTTTTGGAAAACCATCAAGGAGATTTGGTAAATTAGGTAATAGCACTGCCTTCGGGAATGAAGGTAGGAGGTCAGGATTGGTGAAGGGCCAGAACTTCAAAGATCCCTCCCCCGCTGGGAGGGGAGGGATCCTTCCTAATGATTTTTTTCTATAGAAGGTTTTTAATAAATATCATCTTTATTTCTATTTTTGGTCAGAAAAACATTTTCTTCCAAAGCTATGTTTTCTAAAAATGTTTTCAAACATATATTTAGCATTATCCTAATGAGTTTAAATGAAATTTTTACTAATGTTTGAGTTTTTATGAAAATATTTTGAATGGAATTTGCATTTCATTTTCTAAACAAGGGTTTTTTGGATTTTATCAAAAATGTGAAAGGAATATCTCATTTAACATTTATGATGTGAATGGAATTTTATTCCATCATAACCACTCATTATTTTAAATATTCAATTATTATTTTACAAGTATATTTTTGATGAAAATTATTTTTAAAATTTTTAATGTTTTAAAAAGTGTTTCTAAAGTTGAAAGGATATTTTCCTCTAGAAATATTTTAAAAAAAATTTCCATCATCATTTAAAATTTTCCATGGTTGATTTCAATGAAAAGGATTTTGAAAATATTTTATGTTTTAAAAATATTTTTTAGAAGTGGATAAGATATTTTCCATATGAAATGTTACAACTAGTCTTTCAAAATCATTTTCCATCTATGATGACATCCTTTGATGTTGATATTTTTATTTTGAAAGATATGATCCAAGGATACCATTATTTTTATTTATTGTAATGGTGTATTTTCATAAAGAAAATATGTTTATTAAACACATTTATTTTATATGGGTTAAACCATGATGAAATGCTTATGAATCTTGCTGTTTATCCATAAGATATACTAATATTGAAAAATTAAATATGTATGAAACCCATTTCTTTTCCACGGGTTTTGGTATGATGTAATTCTTATGAAACCCATTTATTCCCCTGGGATATGATATGAACAATATTTTTAATATATTAGGGAACAAAATTTTATGTATTATGTGATGGTGGGACCTATATATCCCTCCAAAAAGTTGGGAAAACATTGATATCTAATAAGATAAATAGGGCAGGAATGGGAAGTGACCCATTTTGGTAAGGGATATTGTCCATTGTGTAGTCTCATGAGTGAAACATGACTACTACGATAGTTTGGTGAGTAAAAAAATTTCACTATGATAGTCTTGAAAATTTTCCTTGAACTATTAAGGAAATTAATTTCTATGCTTTTATGTAGGACAAAAATCTATATCTTCTGGCAATGTTTTGATCTCATAGCTGATGCTCTTTTATTTTCTAATGATTCATGTCTTATGAATTTTCTTGATTTATGTAATGACTCAATTTTATGATCAATGATATGTAGGGTATGGTTTTCAAATGGTAAGCTCATAATCTCATACTTTTTTCCATATGTTCATCTTATGTGATCATTGATATCTCCCTAGTTTTCCCCTACTGAGAATTTGTGAACACCCTTTCTTATGATTCCATTCTAAAGGTTATAATGAAATGTAATATTTTTTATATTCTTAAAAAGGTTTCTAGTTATAGAGAAATTAGTGGGATATGACATATCTCACTTATGAACTGGTTTTGATAGTTTCCATGTTTCCAAAGGCATTATACATTTATAAACCCCCAGGAATATGTTTTTATAATATAAAGAATATTCATATAAAATATATAATCGCTATGTATGATAGGATTGGGACTTTACGTATCTTTTGGATAGAACATAAAACATTATTTAAGTCAAGAACCATCTGTTTTTTATGATATTGAGTTTATGTCAAAAATTATATATGAAAATATAGTAGGAAACATCATGTATTGTATTATTTTCACAAGTCCTGACCTAGATTTTCAATCATCACCCCAGGAGGATTTATGGACAATTTATAGAAGCTACATTAACATGCCCTAAAGTGGATGATTTGGTACCTATCTTTTGGTACTAATTATTCATTTTTTTAATAAAGTAGATATTGTAGGATTTATTGCTTGACATGTCAATTCTAACTATGTAGTGAACTGACACATGCCTTTCATGGGGCTTGGAAAAAGAAATTTTTTTCCCTACTGCAATAATGTTGCTGACCAGTGTCGTCTCACTTGAGGACCATCATAGTTGGTTTAATCAAAATTATAGTTCAGCTATTATAATTCTTTTTTATTGTTTTTATAATTTGCTAAAAATTATGGTTTTCATGGTTTTGGGAAATAGTGAAAAAAATAATGAAATGAGAACTTAAAATCTAAATGTAGATACAGATGAAGACAGAAAGAAATAAGTGGAGAAAGATCTTAGTCCTATGGTTTCACATCACGATTTTATTTATTATTATTTTTTGAAATTTAAATTTATCTTTCATTTTATGAATCCTCATTATTGAATTACCTTTCCTTGAATTTCTCAGTGTGTGACTTTAGCATCATTCGTCACGCCAAACCACACCTCCTCCAATAGTCAAATAAGATAACACCTCAAGCATGAATGATATTCCTAAAATAGTCAACTCCACCATATGGAATTTCATCCCTTATGGAAACCCCAACTTCATTGTATGAAGGGTTTTCGTAGGTGAAGGGAGTGAAAACTAATTAATCAAGGGGAAGAATTGAATATGGAAATAGTGTCATGGTGAACGACCGCCACACCCATATAGTATTTCCACCTCCACCACAAATAGATTTCAAGAAAATTCAATTTGAATCCTAATAATGAATAACATTATGAAACCACCCCCATGGTCATTCATGGAGTTAGTCACTTTCCATGGAAAAGAGAAAAGATATCACAATGGAAAGATGGAAGAGGGGGAATGAGAATTAGAGTTGGATGAAAATGAATTATGGAAGAAGGAAATAGAAACACTTTAATATAAACAATATTAATGCCATTACATGAGAAAATAAAACAAAAAAAATGAAAAGATAAGATAAGATAAATCCTAATTGGCCCTTTACATCCTCTCCTTGGATCACCGAATGGTGTGGGGTGGAATGAAATGATTTATGTGGTAGTTTATCCTCTCCCTTTAGAGTTATAATTCAATCCTATGAAAGTTAACATGTTTTATACATAATTAATTATGGAATCATGTAGTATATCCTATATAACAGTTTTTTAAAAACTTTTTTGCATCCAAAATCAAACTTTTAGCTTCATTGGCCACCGTATGTATGAGATATATACTTTTTTTATCGATAATTACTTTCTATGGATGATGGTTCAAAGTAAATACCTTCAAACTGTATTATTTAATGACTGCTATTATGAGTTCCTAACTCCATGAAATTTATTTTCAAAACTAACATATGAGTCTTCATTCCATTACTAGTGGAATCAATAAAATTGGATGTGTGTATACTAATTTGTTATACAATTACTCTGGTGGGGTCCATGTTGTCCGCCCAGAAAAGTTCTCTACAACAATGAATGTTTCTGGCCTCCAGATGCTCGAATTTCCCCTGGTCCAAAAGACAAAGATTAAGGAAATAAATAAAGGATTTCAAAAAAGGAATAATCACCCATTTTGGAATAATAGTTTTAAAAAAAATTACTAAAATTACAATTTGGTATAAATCACTCAAAAATATAGAATGAAGCACATATCACAATATTTCTCAAAACACATCATAAATAAAAAATTTATCCATATAAACCCATTTTGATAAATTTGGACTGTTAAAACCATTGAAATTCATATAAAAAATGTGTAAAATTTAAGAATTATTTATTCTAACACACATATACTATACTTTCCCTCAAGCATAAAATCTCAACAATAAATTTCAAAGGGCCGTAATATTACTAATATTCAGATTCCCAAGTAATAAATCGAAAAAAATTCATGGTCAAATCAAAATTTCAAAAATATATATAACATATCTATTTAATTTTTTATTTTTCAATGAAACAATTAATTCATGTTTTTTACTTTTACCTTTTGGAAAATCATTGAAATTCACCTTTCATTTATTCAAGATCCTCAATTCATTATTATTAAGTACTATACATCATCATTTATCCCACCATTTAATATTTCCTCTAATGTCTCGTGATAAAAATTTATTATATTTATGCTAATACCATGAGAACATGTAACTTATAAATAGCCTTTTAAAGGAATTACTTTCTCCACTTTTTATAGACAAATGACAAAAAAATCATGATAACTTTTGAATAAAGGTTCAAATGAATCTGTGGGTTCTGGTTGGTAGGATTTGATTCATTAAAAATTAAGGCTCAAGGAGGAGGGTTATTTATTAAGTAGAATTCATGATATCAAAAAGTGTAATTAAATTATCCCATTAAAATTACCAACACCCACTTCCCTAAAACTCAAAGTAAAGGTTATGATCATGTATGAATAATGAATGATTTGTGAACTCTCTTTAATATTTAATTGTTTAACTTTTGTTTTTTTTCTTCTTTTTTGAAATTTATGAGTAGATCAAACATCAAATCCATCACTTAGAAACATACGATCAGGATATCATCGGTCTGGAAAAAGTTGATTTTTGGTTTTCCCAAATCAAAAGCCATTTTTTTACATTTTTTCTTTTTTTTTCTCTTTTTTCATTAAAGAGGGGAAATGAAATAACTAGTACTATAAATGACTCTACAACCTCTATTTATTCCCACAATAATAACCCCTAATATTAATACTTTCAATGTAAATCATCCCTTTATCCATGATTCCCTTCATCCCAACACTTCAACTTTAAAATATCTTGCAAATAATAAGATTAGGGTACGAATGGATAAAACCGAATAAAATATTGATTATTAATATAAAGGTAATTCATGGATTATATGGGATAAATATGGATTAATGTAAATTTAGTCATGAAGGATAAGTTATTTTCAAAATATTCCTCAATCTTTTTAAATGTGTTTTTATATATTCAGATCTTTGACAAGTTGAAATGAATTTCTCAAATGTGACATGTCCCAAGATCACTAAAGAAATATGCCCAGGAAGGAATAGTAAGTACATTGTATAAAAATCCTCTCAGGAAGGAAAAATAATATACTGGACAATAACTCAAGGAATTATTAATAATAACAAATCAATCAACAAGAATTTTAGAAATTCTAATTATAACAACGCTGCTTTAATTTCACACTTAAACATGATTTATTAAATAAACTCTTCACCTGATACAACATAGAAGATATATATGTCTATTGTCTTTGGTTCTTAGTATCATGACATAGAAAATTAAAACATTAAATACAACATCTTTATTGAAAACCTGTTTTACATGACCACTACGTTCCCTCGTACTTACAATTGCATGGGATAACATGAAGACATGTATAAGAAAAGGGTGAGTTATAAAGGCTAGTAAGGGAATAAACATGGAATTAAATGAGGAATAAAATACATGATAGCAAATAGGAATATAAATGGAGCACAAGAGAAACATGAACATAAAGGCTTGATATATAATGATATTTATAACATGGAAATGTGGCAACAACACTAAACAGATAATTAGCATGAACCAAGTCTCATTGCCCATAGAGAATGAGTAAACCCTCATTGAACATGAAGCATAATTAAACCATAATTTCACTTGAATTGAGACAATTCAACACCCATTGCACATGATGTATCATGATACTATACTTTACCCAATGCGTTGGTGCGCTATTAGTGTGCACTATTCTTAATCATTTCATTTCATGCATAAGTGTGACACATAGATCATATAACCTGGAATCAATCAACGTCATAAGTTATTAAACAATTAACTAATTTGGAATAAATAAATGAAAGTACCATTAAATATGTAAATTATCATAATGGTTAATACCCTTGATTGAGACCTGGGTATGTTATTCACTACACAACAATCTTTCCTTGAAAAAACAAGGTGCAATTTCGGCAGCATAACGATGTGACACAAGGATTCGTAAAAATGGTTGATGAGAGAGAAAGTGATGTATCTTCATATTTACAAGAAATTTACAGTAATTGGTTCATATAGAGTAATTTACCAACAATATTAATGGAATTTTGATTCATTATACAAAATATTTACTTGAATGTAAATGAGGAGAAGAAATTCCATACGAAATTTCACCATAGTAACGGGTATAGATAGAAGGAATTGATGGGAGATATAGGGGATATATAATTAATAAAACATGAATAGGGATGTATGGGAGAGGTTACAAATCAAACCCCATCATTTATAATTGAAAATAAATGGGCATAAAAATATAAGGAAACATGGACATAAATAAGGAATGTGAGATTCCCTTACTTAGATGTGTGATCCCAAAAGCATGGGAGAGGCTTGTGAGAGGCTTATTGGGTTCTTGGGTCCCCGTTGGAGGATTATATAGGAAGGTGGATATAGTATGGACAAATACCAAATTCTTTGATTGAGGAGGAAGTGGGATTTTGGTTGGGTTTATATAGGAAAAGAGAGGGAATTCTTTATTACTTTGTTTGGGTCACCACACATTAAAATAATCATTACCAAAAACAAGCCCATGGTTTTATTCCCATGATTTTTTCCAATGGGGGTGTAATAAATTATTTTATAAGGAAAATGGAATAACTTATTAAAATAAGGGGGTTGCTTATGTGGAGGTGAGTCACACTCCCAAAGAAATTTATTTAAAATTGTAATGTTTTTATAACTTTTGGAGGGTCCACTAAAGTTTAGTAAAATAAATAAAACAAACCTGAAATCACATTATTTTAATTGTAAGAAAAATATTTTCTGAACATATCATTAATAGTATTTTATTACACCACTATTGTGTCATTATCATGTCATAAAATACATTATCTATTTAAACACTGTTTAATTTTTACCCAAAAATTCAACTCTAAGAAAATTATGAAAAATTCATCTTGAATAATTTCAATGTCCTGATTCCAAAAATAATATTCATTTTATCTAGATAATTTTATAAATATATGAATTTTTAATTTTAAAATAAAAACAGGCATTTAACGAAAAGTCCTGGGTTTTGACCAAAACCGATTTCAACCTTTATTAAAAACTACAATTGAATTCATAAAATTATATGATCATTTATATTTAATAAAAATTAATTTAATAATAATAATAATATTTTTTTTTAAATATTATTTAATTCAAAAATACTTTAATTCATCAATATATACTTCTTAGATGAATATTAACTACAAAATACTATTTTTGTTTTAAAAACTATTAACAAAGTAACCATAATAAAATGAATGTATATTCATTATTATATACAAAAATAATGCACATAATCATAGGTCTAAGATCTTGTTACATAACCCCTTATAACACCTACATAAGACAGAAGGCTAAGGTGTGCGATGGTGATAGACTCTTGGGGAGGCTCAGATAACATTGCTTGGGTGGTAATCTCTATTAACTACCACTTCTCTCATACAAGGTTCCATTTGAAATTAACATGTAAATGCTCATCTTGGGCTTGGTCAAGAGTGAAGCCCAATGATGAAACCTCCTTTTTGATCTCTGACAAATGGGCTTCAAATGGGGAAACTCTACTAGATGAGGTCATCACTTCCTTTTTCTGAGTAAATTGGATTGGTTAAAGCCCTATATTTATACTAATCAGGTGATCACTGTACAATGACAATATAAGCAATATTAAAATTTATTAACTATATACTAAAATAAAAAAACATAAAACCAATTATGTTCATGTTTTATATAAACAATTTACATAAAGATACATTTTATTAGATCTCAATAAATTTCCAATAATGAAAGTTTGGGTCATTAAAATCTTCCCCCCTTAAGAAATTTCATGCTCAAAATTTCCTTTTCCCACACTAAAACAGATGTGGGTTTCTATAATTCATCATTTCCTCTGATTCCCACATCGCTTCATTGAAATTTTGGTATCTCCAAAACACCTTGACATGGAGCATTGTCTTATTTCGTAAAAACGTCTTCTCTACGATCTAAGATCTTCACAGGTTGCTCCTCGTAAGAAAGATCATCCTCTAACTGTACCACCTCTAAAGAGATTACATTTTAAGGTTATGGTATGTACATAATTAAGGGGCATACATGAATGACATCATGTACTTTGGCCATGGAAGGTGGAAGTGCTAGTCAATAGGACGTGGCCCCAACATGGTCAATAATATTGAGGGGGATGATGTACCTAGGACATAAATTCCCTTTCTTTCCAAACATTAGGACCCTTTTCCATGGGTATATTCATAGAAATACCATGTCTCCATCTTTAAACTCAAGGTTTCGTCGACAGTTATCTACATAACTCTTCTATCGACTCTGGGCTTCCTTGATATGTTGTAGAATGGTTTTCACCTTATCCACCATTTCTTTGAATATTTTTCATCCTAGTAGCTTATGTTGGTCGACATAATCCCAATATGTCGGTGTTCTACACCTCTTCCTATACATGGTGTCATAAGGTTCTATTCAGATACTCGAGTGGAAAATATTATTATAAGAGAACTTAACCAGAGGACGATGTTGATCCCATCCTCATTTGATGTCCATTGATCACACTCTCAATATTTCCTCAAGTGTTTGGATAGTGTTCTTGGATTGTCTATCAATTTGAGGATGATAAGACGTACTAAATTTCAACATAGTATCTAGAGGATGTTGAAGACTTTTCCAAAACATAGAGGTGAATCTTGTTTCCCGATTGGATACAATGGATACTGGAACTCCATGCAGACTTACCACTTCACTAATGTATATTTGTTCCAGTTGATCCAATGAGAAATCCCCCTGAATTGCAGTGAAGTGTGCATACTTAATAAGATGATCCACAACAACCCAGATTGCATTGTTCCATTTGAATGTCTTCCGGAGCCAGGTGATACTGTCCATGGTGATGTTCTCCCATTTCCATGCTGGAATGGGCAAACAGTTGCATCATCCACTTAGACATATACCTCTCAGCCTGCACTTGCTGACACACTAGGCACTTTCATTTATACTCATCGATCTTCTTCCACATATTATACCACCAATAATGATATTATAGTTATTGATACGTCATTGTGTTTCATGGGTGAATAATGGAATTTTAACTATGTGCATCATCAAAAAAGTTCCTTCTTCGGCTTTGGATTTTATGGAACAATATTATTTTCCCAAACCTCACAATTCCTTCTTCATTGACATTGAACTCCGAGGATTTCCCTATTCGGATAGCCTCTAATTTCTTCGGAATTCCCACATCATCCTTTTGATCATCCATGAACCTTTTCAAAAGATACGGTTGAAAAATAAATTTTGAAAGGATTGATGATATTCTCTTCTTTATGATTCCCATATCCATCTTCATCAAATCTAAGAAGACTGGATATTTCTCAATTCTCATCAATGATAGAATCAATGGGTCCTTTCTACTTAGAGAAACCTCCACCTTGTTCACTTTCCCTAGGTGGTAATGGATTTAGCATTCATATTATTTGATCATCTCTAACCATCATCATTGGCATATGTTGAACTCTTTCTGTGCGAATATATACTTGAGGATTTTGTGGTCCATATATATTTCACACTTCTCCCCAAAGAGATAATGCCGCGTAATTTTTAAAGCGATGATCACCGCAGCCAACTCCAGATCAGGTGTGGGATAATTCTGCTCCTTAATTTCCAATTTCCTTGATGCATATAAAATGATGTTGTCATTTTACATCAACACATAGCCCAAACCCTTCTTCGTAGAATCACTAAATACCCCAAAAAGTTCTCCACTTCTGGGTAAAGTGCGCATGAGCATAGTGACAAGAATCTATTTCCTCTCCTTGAATGTTTATTCGAATTCATCAGTCCAAACAAACTTTACCCCTCTTCCGACTTATCATGGTAAGAGGGTTGGAAAATCATGAGAAATTTCCCTCAAATATTTGATAATATCCAGCTAAACCCAAAAACCTACAGATCTCCATTATCGATTTCGGCCTCGGTCATCCATCTATTGAATCTTCCTGGGAGGGATCTATAGATATCCCATTTCTTGTGATTATATGGCCTATGAATGAGACCTCTTTTAACCAGAACTCACACCTATAATACTTTTCATAGATATTCTCATTTCTCGAGGTCTCTAGTACAGTTCTTAGATGCTCCTCATGCTACTCCTTGGTTTTGGAGTATATTAGAATACCATCTATAAATACTACCACAAAATTTTCAAGGTACTCTCTAAAGACTATATTCATCCATTCCATGATGATTTCTGGAGCATTAGTGAGTCTGAAAGGTATTACTATGTATTCATAGTTCCCATATCTTGTATGAAAAGCAGTCTTGGGGATATCTTCCTTCATCACCCTTACTTGATAATATCCAAACCGCAAATCTACCATGGAGAAGTATTGTACTACATACAGCAGATCAAACAAGTCATCAATTCAGGGTAGAGGATACTTGTTCTTTATTGTGATTTTTTTGAGCCCACACTAATCAATTTTAATTGTTAATTGACCTGTCATTATTCTTGATGATTTGGACTAGTGCACCCCATGGGGTAGCACTTGTGTGTATAAACCCTTTTTCCATATTCTCCTGTACTTGATTCTTCAGCTCCTCAATCTCCACAACAGTCATTCTATACATATTCTTATATATTGGGAATACGTATAAGATCAATTGAGAATTAAACATATCTTCTAGGAGGAAGACAAGGCAATTCCTTAGGAAACAATTATGAGAATTCCCTCACAATAGGCATGTATTCAAGGACGGTTTCCTCCTTAGACTCAATAATTTAATCCAGATACATATACTCATAGGGAGGTAATATGCATGCTTCAGATGATGGAAATAAAGAAGACTCATCCTCCACCTTGAACTAGTACAGAATTTGGGGTCAAATTCTCCACATGGAGAGTGATTTTTCTTTCATGGAAATTTATGTTTTCTCTATATAAGGAAATCCAATCCATGTCGTGAATTGCATCAAATTCCACTAGAGGGAGTATGATGAGGTTCTCCAGGATGTTCAATCAACAAATTATGATAGGTGAGGTGTTTTATTCATGGGATGCAATGATTTACCCATTTTCCATACTCATTGACATATTTACTCCCATGATTTGTGGTGGTGTTGGTATTGTTCTACTATACTATCGGGATATAAAAAAATGCGTAGAACTGTGGGCGACAACCATTACTTTCTCATTTTGAATATGGTTCTACTCTATCAAAAAATAGACATATGGATGAGTACTTTTAAAATATTAAACACATAAAGGGGATTCCAATACAAAAAGAGATGAATTATAAATTACATTAATTTCCAAAACTTATGAATCTTTAGGATTCAATCTATGTTATCCGTGATATACTTTCTAACATATATTCTTAGGGGAGTTTTTTTAATTCCCTTAATAATGGTTCATACTAAGCTTTTTAATTTACCAAATTATATCCCCCGTGAGTGATGTAACCAAGAGTGAAGCAAGGCCCATTGTTGTGTACCAGGATACCCTGGGTCAAGCCCGAAACTCCTTTTTGGGTATTTCACTCCATGGTACATCTATTCCATAGCCGCCGCTACCTGATCATATCCAAACATGTATGTATTTGCTTGATAAACCACTTAATAAATACTCACCAAAATTTTGGGATGTTTTCATTATACTTAGTCTTATCCCTAAGTCTTGCACTAGGGTTTTATAATCATAATCCCCAAAAAAACTAATCCTATCCTCTGATACCATCTATAAAAACCCTGCTTTTATTACACACTTTAAAATTATTTATTACATAAACACTTCAATTGATAAAACATATAATATCAAGAGGTATAGTGTCTTTGGGGCTTAGGATCATTATATATCATCATTAAACATGAAATACAAGTTTTTTATTGAAAACTTCTTTTACATGACCACAACATTCCCTCATACTTCACATTACCTGGGATAACCTAAGGACATGCATAAGAAAAGTGTGACCTATAAAGCCCATTAAGGGAATAAACATGGAATAACATAAGGAATACAATACATGTTAGAAAATAGGAATATAAATGGGTAACAAGAGGAACATGAACATAAAGGCATGATATAGAATGATAATTATAACATGGAAATGCGAAAACAACACTTAACCAAGAATTAGCATCAACAAAGCCTCATTGCACATGGAGCATGAGTAAACCCTCATTTCATGTGATGCACATGTAAACCCTAGTTGCACTGAAGTTATAAAGAGTCAACACCCATTTCACATGATGTATCATGATACTATACTTTACCCAATGCATTGAAGCGATATTAGGGAGTACCCTTCTTAAACATTTCATTTCAAGTATAAGTGTGCCACTTGGATCATATAACATGGAATCAGTCAACATAATAAGTTATTCCACTATTAAGTAATGTGGAATAAACACATGAAAGTTACATTAAATATGTATATGTTAATAAAGGTGAATACCGTTTATGTAGACATGGGTATGGTATTCACTACACAATGATCTTTCCTTGAAAGAATGTGGTGCAATTTTGGCAGCCTAACGCCGTTACATAAGGATTCATAAAAATGGTTGATGAGAGAGAAAGGGGCATCTCATCATATTTACATGAAATGGACAGTAAGGGGGTCATATATATTCATGTCCCAACAGTTTTAATTGAATTTAGATTCATGATTCCATGTAATTACTTGAATGTAAATGAGGAGAGAGAAATTCATTACGGAATTTCGGCATGGTAATGGGTATACATGGATAGCATTAATGAGAGAGAAATGATATCTATAATTATTAAAAAAATAAGAGGGAATTATTGGGGATGGGGAACACATCCCCCAACAATTATAATTGAAAATAAAATGGCCTATCAAATTAAGGAAACTTGTATATAAATATGGAAAGTGAGAATTCCTTATTTAGGAGTGTGATCCCAAAAGCTTGGGAGAGGCTTGAGAGAGTCTTATTGGGGTATTGGGGCACATTTTGAGAATTATAGAGAGAGGAGGGAAGAGACTGGATAAAATACAAATGCATTGAGTGAGGACGAAGTGGGGGCTTGGTTGGGGTTATATAGGAAAGGAGAGGGAATTATTTCATTTTTAGGTTTGGGAAACCACACATTAAACTAATCAATACCACCAACCTGACCATTTTTTTGGCTCATGGGTTTTTCCAAAGGGGAGTGGAGAACAATATTTTATATGTCCAATGGAATAAAATTTTTAAACAATAGGTTTTCTTTTGTATAGGTGAGTCACACTTTCTAGGAAATTCATTTTCAAAAATGAAAATGATTTATAACTCTTGGAGGGCCCCCTAATGTTTTGTAAAATAAATTAAAAAAACCTAAAATCACATTATTTTAATGGTAAAACATATATTTTCTGAGCATATCATTTATAGTATTTTTTTACATCACTATTAGGTCATTACGATAAAATAAAACACATTATATAATTAAACGGTATTTAATTTTACCCAAACATTCAACTGTCTAAAAAATTATGAAAAATTCCCCATTGGATAATTTCAAAATTCTAAAACCAAATATTATATATATTTTATTTAAATACTTTTCTAAACCGATGATTTTGTACTTTTAAAATAGAAAATTACATTTATAGAAAATTCATGGGTTTTGACAAAAACAGCTTCCAAACCTTAATAAAAATTACAATCGTATTCATAAAATTATATGATCATTTAAATTTAATTAAAAATATTTAATAAATTTTTTTTATTTTATTATAATATTATTTAAATAAAAAATCCTTTAATTCATTAAAATAGATTTC
Organism: Viscum album; assembly: GCA_963277665.1. Lineage (NCBI taxonomy): Eukaryota > Viridiplantae > Streptophyta > Magnoliopsida > Santalales > Viscaceae > Viscum > Viscum album. The sequence continues at coordinate 42,831,903 of OY728128.1, forward strand.
TTAGTTGAATAATAAATAAAAATACTATTTAGGCTTTAAATACTATTTACAAAGTAACAATAATAAAATGAATGTATATTCATTATTATATACAAAAATAATGCATATAATCATAGTACTAAGGTCTTGTTACATAACCCCTTATAACACACACATATGACGAAAGGGTACATTGTGCGATGTTGACAGACTCTTGGGGTGGCTCGAATAACATTGCTTGGGTGGTAATCTCTATCAACTGAAACTTCTCTCGTAGGCGGTTCAGTTCGATCTTAACATATTGAAGCTCAGATTGGAATTGGCCAAGAGAAAATCCCAATGACACCGAATCCTTTATGAGCTCTGACAAATGGGATTTATATAGGGAAAGTCGACTGGATGAGGCCATGGCTTCCTTTGTCTGAGTAAATTAGATTTGTTAAAGCTATATATTTATACTAATCACGTGATCACCGTTCAACGAAAATATTAGCAATGTTAAAAATTCTAAAAGATATTTTAAAATCAAAAAACAAAAAACTATTATTTTTTAGATTTTATAGAAACATTTTACATAATGAAACATTTAATTATATCAAGAGGAATTTACATTAATGAATGTTTGGTTCGTTACACAAAGCATGAAAATTGGTTGGGAAATTTAATTTACATGAATCAATCAATTCCCTAAATTCATGATTTTTCATTTCAATATCCTTGCTTCATATTAATCATCCAATTATCCATTTTTCTAAGTCAATATTATTAACATTCACTACTAGAAAATTGGTCTATAGCCATTTATTTATAGCCACGCATAATAAAATGCATGGATATATCCATCCAAAAAGCCTTGGTCGGGATGAAAATCGAGGCCCTACCCTCCTCCCCTCATGGTTACTCCTCCCCCTTCCTCAAGCTTTCGAAATCCATAGTTATTCTTCCCCCTCCCACCCCCATGATTCTACCTCCCCCTCCTCCCACTCCTCCTCCCCTCTATCGTGGTTCCGTCGCGACTGTAGTGCACCTAGCCCAGCGAACCCAGCCCAGTGAACCCAGCCCACCTCTCTTCCATCGTGGCTCCAGTGCTACCATCCCTCCTCCCATACATCATTACTCTGGAGCACCCATAAAACCTCCCCACCATCCCGGTTCAGGCGAACCCAACCCATCTAATTATGATTACCGTGTGAACCCCTCCCCCAATCCAATACCATTAAAAATAAAAAAAACAAACTAAAATCGATCATTGCATTGCCTGTTAGCCATTCGTCCCCAACATTTCGAACCAATGACTTCAATTCGACACCATTCATTACTTCCCAGGTTTGGTTTCCTCAACCCTCCATTCATACTCACCTATTTTTACCCACAACTTTGATGCTACGCCATCATAGGTTTTGTCTTTTTGACCAATGATTCATTTTGAAGCAATCTCCCCGTCTCCATGATCCATTCATCCTCACCTTGTTTTTCTATACACATGCCCCCATTCTCACTCTTCTTCCCCTTAAATTAATCATTTTTTGTTTATTTTGTTTCAATTCATATATTTTATATTTCTCTTTATGTGTTTTCTGTAGCAGTCAAATCGGGATCAATACCATCTTAAAGGAGTGCAGGGGCATCAAGTCAATGCATCAAGACATTGAGCCTGCACTAGAGGAAATGTATTTCAGGTATGAATCAGAAGTCACTAATGGAACCTTAATGTAAAATGGTAGTGCACAAAATTTTATTCTCAAGTGGATCATCTATGAACTTTTCAAGGTATCCACTCATCTTCTCCCATAATAGAAAAATTATGATTGGTTTGGAGTTCCTCAGTTTTTGTCATACATTTTTTCATGGTCCAGATATCATAATAATTAAAGTAACTCTTGGGTTTCATTCTTCATTATTTCATTAAATTAGATTATATTTATCTTATTTAAGGTCTTATATGATGTAAATGCTTAAAATATTGAGAAGAACTAAATATCCCAATCTATTAGGGAAAATAATGATGTAATCCTCCTGAGAAGCCGAAGCAAAATAAAAAACATTTTCTAGAAAAAATTTAATATAGGAAGAAGTGATAATGAATCCATCCTTCAAATTTGATGTTACATAAAAAATAATTCTTTATAGTTCTCCATCAGTTGGGTGTCTTGTATACTAAGAGGCTAGAATAACACAATTCATCCAAATTGCTTCATCCTCATCTTTATGTAATTTATTCATAGTTCATGGCTTCAAATGATGCATTTGGAGAAATCATTGACCTTGATATTGTTTGAAATGTAATGGATGGCTAATAATTTTCTCAATAACAGCCAAGGTTCCGGCATCATCCATCAAAATCAGTGCTCTACTTGTAGCAGCTGAAACTATTCACCCGATTTGGGCATTCGGGCCACCGGTTTGGGACTGCGGGTCTCTAGGGACTTCGGGTCATCAAAGTCCTTCGGGCCACATGGCCTTTAGGTCACGTAGACCATGGAGTAGCCCAGTTCACACTGATCGGGCCCCAGATGAGGATCTGAGCAACAGGAGTAGTATCCACCAGATGTAGAGCTAACCGGATTCGAAGAATGAGAGGGTATGGCAGCCGCCATCAGGACCAGGCACCGTGAAGCTTTGTACGGGGCAATGCTAGCCGATCAGCAATGCATGGTGAGGAGTTAGGTGATCAATGACGTAGAAAGCTAGGGAGGGTCAGTTCAAGGGGAATGGGCCTATGGGTCATGTATTGGGCATGGTATGCCTCTGGTCTTTCGGGTAATGTATTTTAGGTTTGTCCGGCCTTGTGCCTTGGGCCTACGGGTCATGTACGGGTTCCCCTTAAATCCATAAATGGAGGATTATCCATAATAAAAATAAAAAATAAGGCATTTGGTCCATTCAGATTGTACTCTAATGTGACCACATATATAGATATTTATGTGCCTTATGTTTCTGGGTGATCTTATTAGGAATCATAACACTCTTGGGGTCTTAGAAATGTTTATTCAGTGGTTCTTGGTATTTATCATGATTTCTGTTTGTCTTTTTCGTAATGCGTGGTTTAGACTTAGTACAAATTTATGACAGGTTTACTTTTCCTTCGAATATATTTTATCTTTTAAATGAAAATAGCATAAAATCATTGGTTCCCTTTATATTTTTTATTCATCTATTTACTAGTTTTTCTTTCATAAGTTATATAATTCTTGAAAGTATTGCTTTTAGAAGTTACAGATTGCTTGCAAGAGTTGATCTACAACATATATGGCTCTAAGAGACCATGATAATCCACAATGGTTTTCACTATAGATTATATTCTAGCATAAAAGGATTTTATAAAAGCTATTATTTTTGTAGTAAAATGAATGCATCTTCATAAAGTAGATGAAATTTTAGTGATATGTTTTAATTTCATAAAAACAATAAGTTTCTTACATTTTATATGTGTAATGGAAAATACTTCATTAATTTTCTTCAATTTAATTAATGATATTATTTCATAAAATGATATGTCATGAAATTTAGTTAACATATCCATTTAATGAATATTTAATGATATTATTTTATAACATGATTTGTCTTACATAATATATGCTTCCATAAGTAGCCTTAAATTTAATTAACTATAGTTTAAACTATATAATGTAACTATGGATGAACCATAATATTTAAAAATTCAATTTAGTTGTAATGGTTCAATGGAAATATCAATTTTATATTTCCATTAACTTCATCTAATTTTATCCATAGTTTATTCACTATTTTTAAAGATGATATTTCTAAATTGTAGTTCAGTATTATAATATATGAAGAAAATCAACTATTGAATTCTTTAGAAATGAAAAATATTAGAAAAAAATTACAACCAAGGATTATGTTTCATACATATTTTCCACAATTATCATTTTATTAGTACAGACCCTTTAGTTGTTCCCATGAATGAGACATAATGCATTTATGCTTAGAAATAAATGAATCTCCACATTTAGTGACATTGACATGTTGGGGTCTATTTTCAAGATTTTTTTTCATTATTATTTATCATCATCCTATTAATAAATATTTTCTATGTATCATCATAATAATGAAAAATCATTATAGTTTGATCTTTTACACATTAAACCAACCATATTAACTTCACTATCTGCATGCACATAATATGTTTTCCTGGTATTGACTTAATATTCAATTGACTAGATCAATTTGGTGGTTTTGTGTTTGACCTCATTTACAAACCTTTCTAGATTTTCCACTAAGGAAATCCTTGATAAAATCAATGTGTAACTGATATAGTATGCCTATTTGAACCCCTGCATATGCATTCTAACCACCCTAGCTACAGAGAATATACCATGACTAATCTACTATTCTATATAATTTAACGCTCACATATGTCCTACGGTATGTGTATAGGTTTATGAAACATTTGTTGCATGTGTACAGGTTTATCAAGCATCTGTTGTATGTGTACAAGTTTTTCACCCATATATTACATTTAAAGATCATATATGTTCTTCTATGACTCATCAATTGTATGTGTACAAGTTTATGCAGCATACACACAATATGTAATTTTTTAAAATTTGATACACATGCATGCATAATGTATGAATACATTATTATAAGGTAAATACATATATCCCCATATAGTAAACTGTATGTAGTATGAAATTTCAATCTCCCACTCAACCCATGCATATTCCGAATTAACATATTTCATGTGGTATGCAAACATTGTTTGAATTTACCAATGCATGTATACATACTTGCATATTGTTTAAAAACATCTGCATGAATAATTGTATTTTCTCACTTATTGAACCCCCTATTACATTGGAAACTATTTATTATCTATTCACTTATAAATATTCACTCTTGCATTTGTTTCTATTTCCATATTGTATCTTCCTAATGCTTTTAATAAGAAAAAGTTATTTTTATTTTTATTTGTTTGAAAATCAATTATGTATCTTGAATATGATGTGAAATTAACAAGAACCTTGCATCAATGTGCATGAAATTATGTTAAATTATATCAACATTAATTGGATGTCATAATTTTTTTTAAATTAATGATATCATATTAAATGTTTTGGAATTTTAGCAACAAAGACTAACAATATGCCATTTCACATTGTAATATATTTTAAACAATGTTTATTACATTTTAATTTAAGTGACATATCTTATGGTTCTTTATTTGTGATGATAGGAAATTTATATTTTGGATTTAAAGACATTTTAGAGATTAATTATTTATTTGGATGTTTTTTATCATTGTTCTGGTTTTTCTACGTGGAAGCCCTCTCTTAGGACCGATGATGAAAATCCATGTAGTAAAATGTTCTCTTTCTTATCTCTTACAACATAGGGCACTGAGTGAATGTATTTGGTTTAGTTTTTTACAGATGTTTTGAGGAATAATATTTTATAGGGAAGGATGTAAAAAAAGAAAAATAAAAAATGATTAGATTTTGAAGATATGGGTTTGGGACAATTCCTAGGAGAGGTGATTCTCCAAGACAAGACCTCATAGTTTTGCAGTTTTTGGTTCTAAAAGTTTCCATTGAAGTTATCTTTCTTCCATCACATTTTTAAGGATTTATTTTATGATAAAATATATAATTTTAATTATTCTTTTTTATTATCAAATATAGAGTGTTTTAGATTTTTGTATATTTTATTATTAGAAATGTTTTACTAATAATGCTTGAAATAATATTTTATATAAAATATATTTTTCCCACTTCCATAGTTTCATTTTTCTGTTTTATTTGTAAAATGTTATATGGGAGTTACCTATTTTATATATTTAGTTACAATGTTATTTACTTTCATAATTTTAATTTAGTAATGACTGATGAATGAATATAATGATGTGTTACTATTGATAATGTGTGAGAACTAACTGAAACAACAAAAAAAAATACTTGTGTGGGAGTTATTGTGGAACTAAGTTACAATGAAGTAAACAAGAACAAACCATTTGGATGGTTATAGCAAGTGTATAAGGATTATGGGTTCTTATTTTGAGATAGTTGGAGTGATTAGATAAGTTGAACTATTTTATTCTATTTACACAGAAATTTATCATTTTCACTTGTTCTTGTATTGATTTTTACAATCTCAAAATAAATTTCTCTCACACCATTTTTGTTCTTATGAATTATTAGGATCTTTTATTTGGTATCCGATTGAGTGTATGAAATAATATCCATCTCTACTATAGTGAACTACAATACACACCTTTGAATTGGAGCATCATGGCCACTCCATTATCACTGTAGACCTTGTTTTATTTTTGTTGAAAATAAATTTTTTAATATGAAGTTGATTTTATCTCTTTTTAGGTACTTCAATGAGAATATCCAGGTTGAATACAAATATAATAGGATGGATTTCTCATTAAAAATAAGAAAACTGCATCATATCAGTACATGGGTGTACTTTATTTGGTTTTTATTTATTTAGGACATTTCATTCATGCTTACAATTTTTGGAACTCTTTTAAAATTATTGATTTTTGTATGTTATGATTGTTGAGTGACTGTGCTTAAACTATTGTAACATTTCATGCTGATGTTGTTGAACAGAATCTATTTATGATGGTTATTAAAAATATTCTTGCTTATGGTAAAACATAATGAGTGTTGAGTTTTAATGTATGACGATGTTTATTGGGAAATTTATATTTCATTATTTTTTGTTGAGAATATTTTAAATATTCATTAATGATGGTGGGGTGGTAATATAAAAATTGTTTTCATGGAGATTTTAATGTTAAATGTTCATTGTATTTTTCTTTTATCATGTAGAAAAGAGTTTCTTTACATGAGGTTATGTGTGTTTAACTGAAATAATGAATCAATGCATGTGAAAACGAAATTTTCTTTCAAAAGAGATGAATATTATTACTTTTCTGGTGAATGTTACTATTTTCAACATTCTTTTTACAATAATGTTTTGGTTCCATACTTTTATTCCCTCTTAGTTTGGGAGATATTTTAGGATTTAGGGGGGTCTAGGGGGATACCAAGTAGGGGGCTATCCATAGGGTGTCCAAGAGGGAGGGGTGCTGTCCGAGGGGGGGGGTTCTAGGGGGTGTTTGGGGGAGGGGGGCTATCCAGGAGGGGGTTATCTAGGGGGTTGAAGGGGTTATGCAGGTGGATGGTGGTTCGGTATGGGGTCAATCTAGGGGATGTCCATGAGGGAAGGGGTCTGTCAAGTGGAGTGGGGTGCCAGGTGGTCTGTAGGGGGATCAATGTGGGTTTGAAGAGGGGGTGGGAGGGAGGGGAAGGGGGTGTCCAAGAGGGATGGGGGATATCCAGGGTGTGCACGAGGGTCATATACGGACCCGGCCTTAAACATTACTTATTATTTAATTAAATGAATAATTCACATTGAGGATCTTTTCAGGTTTAGAGTTTTAGAGAATTAGGACATAACTATTACATTTCAAAGATTACAAAGTAGACACATCTACTCAGCTTCCATTCATTCTCACAAAATAAAAACTCCTGAACAAAGGAGTCATGTCTAGTTCATTGTTTTAGACAGCCTGACATTTCCTTTCTCCCATACTTGACCGTATTCATCTTTATGTCCTGTGAAAAATATTTCAAAAAAACATGGGATGAGCATAAAAAGATTAGTAAGGGTTATAAAAATACAGAAAGAAAATATTAGTCCATGTATACATAAGAATCAATGAAATCATACATTACTCATAAAACATAAGCACATTACCATACCTCATGAAATCATAATATTTATGAATAACTCTTAGAAATCATAACACATAAAGGTAACTTGAGACATTCATAACATTATTACGTAGGGGGTAACCATCATGGTTACGTTTGGAATACCCATCACAGTATATTCCCTAAATCTCTTCGGAGAAACCTTAGCATTTAACCCCTTCGCGTTACCCAATGCATTGGAGAGCTATATCGAGCTCACCCACCCATAGTTTATCATGGAACCACCAGTCTTCATAAATAATGCCCAAGAACCATAACATAATCATAGAACATAAATTAAGCATAAATTATAGATAACATTCCCACATTGCAAAACAATATACCATTTTAAGATATTGAAATAATGAATCCATTATAAAAACCATTTTCAAACCCATTTAAAACATTTAATAATGATATTTTTGAATCAAAGTGTCCCATAACACTTTGAAGATTTTAACATTTTAAACCATTAATATACATATAAATAAATCCTTAAAACAATTTAGAAAACATGTATATTAATGATAAATATTTATAATAATAAATCATTAAAACATTTAAAATGATATTTTAGTTAAAGGGTTTTTAACAAAATGAGAGACACTTGAATACAATAATTGAGGAACAAAATTTAATCCAAAATTTATAATATCATGAGAATAATGGGATTCATGATATAATATTCCAAATGACAGTATATACACCATATAAGAGTGAATTGGTGCATAACAACAATGAAGTCTCAATAGAAATGTAAAATGATATGAAATCCATAATAAAGAAGGTATCCTTAAATTAAGAATAAATCAATATCATAATTTTGTGTGACAAATATAAATAGACCCAATATAGGTGGATATTAAGTGTCAAACAATCAATTTTCATTCACACATATTCAAAGGATGACATATTCAATAACTACATGTTGACCCCAAAGAAATCGAAATTTGGTTAAGAAGTTCTCTTGGTAAAATTCGACAACCTAACGACAACACATTAAAAATCATAAAATTAGTTGATGAGAGATAAAATGGTATCTCATCACTTGGAAATAAAATTTACATCAATAAGGATATAGAAGAACATATCCCATCATAAAAAGATTTAAATTAAATGACATAACAAAATAAGTCTTTTAAAAAAAGGAGGGTGAAAGGTTCCCTTACCGATTTGGGAAACTTTCGAAACGTACACCCCATGAAAGAAGGGTCATAAAATGAAGATATAAATACCCATAAATGAGAGTACATTATAAAAATAGTAAAATAATAGTCATTAAAAACACCACACAAAATGTAATAGAGGCAAATGTAGCATGACTCTCACTGGAATAAAAGTGAGATGAAAAATCCCTTATGAAAACTCGGCAGCCTAACGACGCCAATAAAAACTCCCAAAAATGGATTTATGAGATCAAATAGGGTGTCTCATAAAATAAACATAAAAATTACAGAATTAGGACTATAAAATAATGTCCCCAAACATAATAAAGATGAGATTAAAAAAATTACATAAAAGAGAGAGTACTTAAAAAGAAAGAGAGAGGTAGGACCCCTTACCTCAAGTATGACTTGTCTTGTTCGTTTATTTATATTCATGAATAATAAACTTTGGTGAATTTATAATTTCTTAAGTTCCTCCTTTAAATATTATTATTCATTTCATATCACATATTATAATGTTATAATAATTGGTTAATAATGTGAGTTCATATCAGGCGTTTTTGTCGATGTTTGGTACATGAGTAAAAAATGAACTTGTTTGAAAATGATTGTCCATGTAGTTATAAGTAAATCATCTCCATAATATTATTAATGATTTAAATATCATATATATCCAGTAAATATCCATTTTATACTATTCCATAGCATCTGGAGATAAAAAGAAAAGAAATTCACCGTTCATGTAGACGGTTGGCTGTACGTACGCATGAATGCTACTTTCATTTCTTTGTCATATTAATGGAATTAAAAATAATTGAGAGATATATATATTATAATTACAGTATAATATATATGTCATATAGGTCACATAATTTCATTAATTTAATACTTTATACGTTCCCTGTATTGCATGAATGAGTCACATCACCTGAGGGGGTGGTAGTCCACACTTCCTCGTATGAAATTATCGCATTTGCACAACATGCAAAGCATAATGTTGTGTTTTAAATATAAAATACAGAAGCATATGGAAAACATAAATACCATATATATAAAATATAAATTACAGTGACATCATAGTGGCCACCATGAATGGTGTTAAGAGAATATTGAAGAATCATCGATTCGTGAAACAGTAATTTGCCATCCACAGAAATAGTATGTTCTTTAACCATTAGAAGGAGGTGTGTGTAGGTGTAGCTCGAATACATTACATAACAACATCCTAGTATATTGGATATACTATTGTTGTTACAAAGTAAAGGAATATAAAGTGTTTATGGGATTGTAAAATCTAAATAAAATAAAAGAACACAAGTGAAGACATTACCTTTAAATCGGGTAATTCCTCTTGGTTTGGACCAAAAGGGTTTCTTGAAGAGAATTATGCCAAAGGGGAGGCTTTAATGATGAAGAGAGGGATTTGGAGAGATTAAATGGGTAGGTTATGGCCAGGAAAAATGCTTGAGAGGTGTGAGTAAGGTGGTATAGGTGGGGGCCTTTTATAAGGGAAGAGGAGGGACACTCTTGGAAAGTTATAAACTATTACTTTATTATAAAATGATTTTCGGATTTTAAAGGTCCCAAAAGGATATATTTAGAGGATAAGTTGATAGGGTTTTGAAATCCAGCCATCCAATAGTTTTTTGACAATTGTATGACTTAGATTTCACCATATCTTCTCATTTTATTTAAATCGTTCAGTTATGTGGTAATCATTGAATCATCATAGTGTCATAAATAAATTAATTTATTTAATGTCTAAAAGTTATAAAAAAATTATCTTGATGTAGGAAATATATTTATATTTCTAATGAATATTTATATTCAAAAATATGACTTGTATTACCCCATGTAAAAATTTTTTTAGTAAAACAATACATGTTTGTGACATTTTAATTTTAACTTTAAATAAAAAGTTATTATTGTCATTTTCCAACCAATGTGGCTCCATGGGGTCCCCAAGTTGACCCATGGATTGTCGTTGTCGGCCATGACTCATCAAATAAGCTTAGGATATGTTTCAAGGTCATTTCATATTATTATAACATTATATTTACCTTAAATTACACAAATTACCTTTAATCGCGATTAATAAAACTTAAAAGTTACTATTCACCAAAAAATGATTTGAATCTCATTGAACCACATTTTACTTCTTAATGAAAACCATGTATGCCATATTTTTGAAAATAAAATCCCAGAAGTGGAAAAGTTTCATTTAAATGAAAAATCAGTTTCTTTAACTACCACTTAGTGGTTTCACTATTCATCAAAAATTGATGTTTTTCAGAAAAATACCAAAAATTCACCCTAATAGGTATATGATATTCCGAATTCAAAAATGATGTCTATTTTACAAAATTAAAAATATATAAGTTTAATAACTTAATTTAATAATTCATCCCCGCTGTCAAAACAAATAGCGGGTTTTTAAGAAACAATATCTATTAAAAGATTGACACTAGTTTAAGTCCAATTTCAAATTGAAATTAATTCCAATGATCACCCTTGGATTAAATGGTAAAAATTTATTCTAAATAAACTTTAATATAAATTAAAAATATAATCTATCCTTATAAATAAATCATATTAAAAGGTGGTTTTGAATTAAAATGCCACATTTTCAATAAAAATGATCTTTATCGGAAAAATAACAAAAAATTTACACAAAGTAAATTTTGTTGTCCAGATTCTAAATAATGATTTTATTTTGTCAAATACTACATATAAAATTGTCAAATGTATATTTAAAAAGGATTATCCATCAAAAGGCGGTTCATCAACCTTTTAAAGAATATTAGAATATTTATGCTTAAAATTGGATTCATTTACATTTTAAGCCTCTAACATTTATTGGATAAAAGTAAAAATATTTGACAAACATATATAATAATTTTTTATTTAGTTCTGTTTATTCCATCCATTACAATGGCTAGGCTTTAACTACCATTTAAAATAATATTATTTTATTATTAGAGTGCAACGTATGATTTCAAAGAAACTTGTTGTTGCGTATTGGGTACGCCATCAAGAATAGCGTTCCCTTTAAAGTAATATTAATATTTTATTGACAAATATGTATAAATATGAAAATGTCATATTCTATATTTACCTTGGGTGTTATAGGTCTATAGGGGGGTCTTTCGAGGGGGTGTCTAGGAGGGATGGGGGCTATCCATGGGGGTGAAAGGGGGGTTTGAAGGGGGTAGGGGGTTGTGCAGGGGGGATCTTTAAAGAGAGGGTGGGGGTGCAAGGGGTGTAGGGGGGAGGTAAGGGGGTGTCCATGAGGGATGTGGTCTATCCATGGTGTTTCTAGGAGGGATAACAGATATCCAGGGTGGATTGTAGGGGGAGGGGGTTGTGAAGGGGGGATCCGTACAAGGGGTGCAAGGAGGGTCTGATAGGGGGTCTATCTAGGGGGTGTCCATGTCGGATGAGGGATATCCAGGAAGTGTGTAAGGGTGGTCTGTAGGGGGGAGGGGTGAAGGGGGTTGGGGGAAGTGTGCAGGGGGTGTGGGGTGCAGGGGGAGGGGGATGGGGAGAAGGGAGGGGGAAGGGGTATGGGGGTGCAGGGGGAGGGGGGTAGTCTAGGAGAGGTTGAGGGGGTACTGCGCAGGGGGGAGTGAGGTGGGGGAGTGGGGGGGGGGGTCCAAGGGGTGTCTATAGGGAGAGGTGTCCAGGGGTCTCCTCTCTATATGTAAACCCCTCCTCTCTGATTTTATCCATTACCAAGGATCTTGATATCTCTTCTAATTTGAAATATCTTTTTAATTGTGTGACTACATTATTTTTGACATTATCCTTTCCTCCCATTGGAGATGGTAGTTTTCCCCTAATTAAACAAGATTCTATACATGATGTGGCCTTGGGTAAAAGGTATTATATTAACCTTAAATAACATGCAAATGAATAAATCCCTATGGACATGGTCTATACTTGTGTACGGTGAAAATGTTAATGTTTTTTCATTTTAATTAATTTCTTGAGATTTTCGATAAGAATTGTTTAGTACTGAGAAGCAACATGAAGTTGAACACCAACATAGTGGAGGATTCCTAGGAAAAATTTCTCTCCCAAGTTGTAGAATTCTTAATCTATTCAAACAGTAATGTCAAAGTAATTTCCTAGTTTCTGGCTCCCTGATGGATTTTCCTTTTCATTCATTTGTTGATTTTGATGGATTTTATTGGTATATAATATAGGGATGAATTCAATACAAATAACTAGCAACATAACATAGCATATGGAATTTATTTTCTTCCATGAATTGTAATCGGGACTGACATGAATATAAAACTCCGGAGGTAATGGTTAAGGATGAAGTGAGTTTGATCTTGATTAAGGATGTTATATTTTATGGTATTAACTTACCATGGTGATGAGACCTTGTTGTATAACCATTAATAAATATTGAATTCCTTCTGATATAATTATGATGTGAATTTGAGTTTCGTAGATAGGGTACTGACCATTGTAATGGTGAGTGATTCCCCAATCTACGGTGAGTGGATCAAAGGCTTAGAAATTTTTATTTCACTACTCAAGTAATATTAATTTTATATTATCTCTGTTGTTATTGTATCAAATGTATAAAATTATGTATTTTTAATGGTCCATGTGAGATCTTTCTTGAGGGAGAACCCTTTTTTTCTTTCTTTGGGATTGATGTATAAAATGACACTCATTCTAAGGGTGTCCAGTGAGTATATGCATGAAAATTTATAATTCAAAGAGGTGAACTTTATGGTTCTATCCAATGGTGAGAGTCAAATAATCCAATTTCACAATATGACAATTTTATTCCCTTAATATCATTTTTTTATAGCCATTAGCATTTGAGTAAGGATATTACCTAGTGGAGTATAGTCCATGATAAAGCAAGATCTGTAGAGTATTTTTTATTTAAAAATGTAGTTATTAGAGATATATAACTGAGGATTTATTCCAAATATCTATTGGTCTAGTTTTATGTTTCTATAAGGTGGTTTCCTTGCATATGAATCTCATCGAGTCAGGTTAATTGAGCAGTTAGGGTCATCTACTTTATATTTTTGTTTAATAGGTCACAGATGTTTATTTTCTGGGGGGGCAGGGGGGTCTAGTGGGGGTGTCTGTGGGGTTCCTAGTGTGTTCTATCGGGTGTCCAGTGGGGGATGTCTAGTGGGGGGGGGGGTGTCCAAGATTGTGTCTATGGGGGAGGGTTGTCCAAGGGGTGTCCATGGGGGGCGGGGTCCAGGGGGTGACCATGGGTGTCTAGGGTAGTTGTTGGGGGTCAGTTGGGGTGTCCAGGGGATTTTCTAGGGGTGAGGTGGTGTCCATGGGGTGTCCAAGTGGGTGTCCAGGGGGTGTCTAGGGTGGTGTCCAGGGGGTGACCAGGGGTTTCTTTGGGGTTTCCATGGGGTGTCCATTGGGGGGGTGTCCTTGGGGTGTCTTGGAGGGGTTTCCAGTGGGGGTTGTCCATTTGGGGATTTCCAGTGGGGGGTGTCTAGTGGGGGTGTCTAGGGTGGAGGGGGTGTCCAAGCAGGTGTCCAGGGGGTGTTCAGGGGGGTGTCTAGGGGGAGGGGGTGTTCGGGGGGGAGGGGTCTGTAAAGGGGGGAGTGGTGTTTAGGGGGAGAGTGGTGGTGTTCAAGGGGGGACGAGGTGTGTTGGGGGGTCTGTCCCGGGGGGAAGTGAGGGGCTGTAGGGGGAGGGGGTTGTGTGGGGGTGTTTTATGAAATTGGGAAAACTATATCCATAGTTTTAAATTGTGGCTATAGGCCTCTTTCCACGATTTCAACCCATGGATACACTTTCTATGCGGCTTATGGTCTTTCCACAGTTTCAAACTATGGCTATAGGTCTTTCCTTATAGCCACACCAATACTAGACACTATCATTGGAACTGTGGCTATAAACTATAGCCACAGTTTTTGGGCTTATAGTCATTGTTTTAAGCTATGTCTATTGCCTTAATTTCTAGTAGAGATTGAAATCTAAAACATGGCATCAATGGATTCCAAAGAAACTCATGTCTCCAAGATAAGTCTATTAATGCATTAATTAATGTGTGGGAATGAAATTATTATCCTTAAAGATGAAAAAATCTTTTGGAACAAAAAATTTAAGGATATTAAATGCTTTAAAAAAATGAACTCCCTTTTTAAATGATGTTTATTAATATTTCTTCACTAGTTTAATGATATTTTCTCCCATTATGATCCTATAAAATATAATTACACAATTAAGCACAAGGATCATGTAATTATTGCTAAAAAAGATAGGAGGGAGGGGGATTTATGCTGCACTAATAACAAATGAAATTTAAATATAAATTCCTAGAAATCATTTAATGATAATTATTGGTAAGATCCACTAATTGGTCCATGAATTTGTATAGTCTCCAGTGGGAATTACTAGCTGTTATCCAAAGTCTGATGGTGGTCGGCGTTCTTTCACACGAACCACCACATGTGGCTTTTCCACCTTCTTCTTCATCCTTATGGGTGAGGAATAATCTATAGACAGTTTATACCAGATCCATCCCATTTACAATTAAGTATAGCTTCAATGGTAGGGGTAGGATGATGTATGGATCACCCCTTCCATTGTTGAAAATTGTCCAACCCCCTCTTTTTCATCGAGTGATGGCTCAACGTGGGCACCATGAATTAAATGATGAAAGGTACAGTAATTAGGGATTTCTAGATGAATATAATTTAAATTTAAACTATCAAAAAAATCTCCCTTTCGAAATGATCATCCATTGTCGTGATTTACAAATGCTCAGCTACTTGACTTCTTCATGAGCCTCATCAAATTCATGTTCAATAAATTTAGGTATATCCATGTGTTCCTCAACGGGTGTAATTCCATCCTTCTCTTCATCCTCCAGGGAATAATATGAGTTTTCTAAATCTGATAATTCAAAACTATTTGGGATTATACCTAAATTAGTTTCAATAAAATTAAAATATTTTGAGTTCATTATTGTATCATCTCCCAATGTCGTTTCAATTTTAATCTTCTCTTCATTTGAAAATTCCTCTTGGAGAGATATTCACAAGATGGAGGTCAGTAATTAGGATCCTCCACCTTAGTTTGGCCTCATATTCTTGGATATCTTCAGTGAAGCCTAGAAATAATACTAGAACATCATTCTTGTGCTCAAATCATAGCATGTTAGTCTATAGTTCTTCGATCATGCTCATCAAAACTTATGGTGAGATCTATGTCTCTTACATTTTTGCAACAGTTTGAACAATATCATTAGAGAATAAACCTTTTGTTGGAGTTCCTCTTATGTGTAATATATTTCATGTTCTTCCATATATGTTTTATAGTTCCAAAAATTGAGTAATAGTCACTTGAAAACATCATGGGAAATGTTTTATTAACAATTTATGTTAAGGAAAAAAGAATAATATTTTAATAAATTGTGAATTTTAGAATATTATTGAAATAAGTGTTTATATCCAAAAAATTAGTTCATATTTTGATGCACGCCTGTCAAAAGGCATGAAAAAAAAGAGAATTTCTATGTTTTGCTAGTGCATTAGAGTGTTTCACCAGGGTTGTCTCACTTAAGGAGCATCATAGTTGGTTCAATAACATATTATATTTCACATAATAGAAATATTTTTGTAATTTTTTATAATTTATTGAAAATTATTGTTCTTATGTTATTATGAAATAGTGAAATTAAAAAAATGAAATGAAAATTATAAATCAAAATTCCGATCTAGATTAAAATAGAATAAAATTAGGGGAGAAAGGTTTATGTACTAGGGTTGTACATCAAAAGTTCATTAATTATTATTTTTAAATTAAATTTGATAAATCATTATATGAATCCCAGTTAATGATTTACTTTTCATTTTTTATTGAGTGTCTGATTTTAGCATGCCTCTAGCACACCAAACCACACCTCCTCCATTAGTAAAATAAGATAACACCTCCACCGAGAATTCCATTACTAAAAGACCTGGCTCCATAATATATCATTTAGTCCCTTATGGAATCTCTAAAATCCCCGTATGAAGGAATTTCATAAGATTAATTAGGTAAAATTAATCTATAAAGGAAAATAAATTGATTTGGAAATAGTGTTAGGGTGGAGAACAACCGCACCTGTGTAATATTCCTGTCTCCAGCCCAAATAGGTTTAAAACAATTTCAATTTTAAGCGCAATAATGAAGAACACAATGAAACCACCATTAAGTCCAAACCATATGTTTTCCTCTCTTCCTAAAAATGTTAAAATAGATAATGATGGAAAGATGGTAGAGAGAGAATGAGAGTTGGATTTGGATGAAAAATATAGATGGATGAAGCAAATAGGAACACATTAATATAAAAAATATGAATGCATTACATGTGAAAAGAAATCAAAAAAAGAAAAATGAAAAGAAATGATAAATCATAAATGGTTATTTCCCTCCTCTCCTTGGTTCCTCGAATGGCGTGACAATGGAATGGAATGCTTTGAGAGGTCTAAGATCATCTCCTTTTATAGGTAAAATTCTTTCCTACAAAAGTTAATGTGTTTTTCCCCATGTAATGATAGAATGATGCAGTAAATCCTTCATAAAAGTTGTTCCAAAAAATATTTCACATAAAAACTAAACATTTTAGCTTAATTGTACACAATATTTATGAGATATAATTTTTTTATTTATTGTTACATTATCTAGATGAAGGATCCAAGCATCTTCCTTCAAAATATTTCATTCAACGACCACTATTATGAGCTCATGACACCATGAACATTATTTTACAATCATTAATATGAGTCTTTATTACATTATAGGTTAAATCACCTCAATTAGAGTTTTTTAGGCCTAGTTATGATTCTACTACTACGGTGGGTTTTACGCTGTCCCCCCCAAAAAAAATTCATCTTCAATAAAATTTCCAGGCCTCTGGATGCTCTAATCAACACCTAGGTCAGAAGAAAAATATTAGGAAATTAAATAATGAATTTCAACAAAAAAACATTCAATTTATAATTATGTTTTTAAGTGAATGACCAAAATACCCATGTGGTAAAAAAATCCTAAAATATAGAATTAAACACTTTTCCCAATTTTTCTCAAAACACATCAAACAAACCAAATTGATCTATATAAGATCCTATAGATAAATTGGGTGGGTTGAAACAATTGAAATTAAAATAAAAAATTTGGAAAATATTATCTCTATCATGAACATTGATAACAAAAATTCTTTTACTAGGTATACCTTCACTCTTGTAGAGGTCTACTTCCTTGAAATCAAATATGACATTTATGGATACAGTTCCAAACAACAGAATAAGAATACAAATTAATTAATAATGTTGTTAAAGAATCCTTATAGCTCAAAGGTTGGTCTATTGAACACTAAGATTATGAATATTATATTAATATATATTATTATTTCCAATTTTACCTATATTTATCCTAAAATTTAATATTCCATGGTAAATCCAAACTAATATATATTAGGTAACATTTCATTATAGATGATTTAGAATCTATAAATACGTGTGTCATTATGATACACACTGATGATAACCTAGAAGATAGTTTGACTAAACTCATGGAAGTATCTAAATTCAAATGTTTATTAGATAGAATGAACTTGGTTCCCATTTTACATATTTTAGTGAATGGACATTAACAATTTCTATTGTAAATGGCAATAATTTGATAAATTTGGTTCATAAATATTGTTATTCATATTGAAATTACCATTTTTTTTCAAACATTTGGATTAATTTATTGACATTCTTGAAAAAACATTTTTATATATTTTATATATAAATATTAATGATGGATGAATTGTTAGTATGGTATAATGATTATTTAAATTTGTCCTTGTTTATTAGGTTATTATCATAGTCTTACATGTTCCCCCTTCTACTTGTGTTATCACACTGATACTGAGTTAGTGATGCCGACAACATCGATATACTTCCTATGGGATCCTTTATCCTCCATTGTGATCCCCACCATCCGTTGGTTTAGACACATTCATTACTACTTCATAGTTTCTATTTCAGTATGGACCCATGAGACTACCAGGTTGATTATTTACTTTCTGGGATAGCATGGTGTTAGGGGGTTTGATAACCCCCATATTTAATCCCTTTGTTTTATTTTGTTGAATCCATCCCAATTATAACTCTATTTTTTTTTAATTCTCTGGTTTTGTAAACCTTCCTTTGGTATTTTTTTTTATGGTGATTCATTGTGCTTTCTATCCCCAGAAGTATATTGCAATTTTATTGATTTTTGGTAAGATAACAATATCATTTGGATAATAAGATGTGTTTCCATATTCCTAATTAAAGAATGCCCATTTTCTTGAATAGATGAGTACCTATGTGAGAAAAATTATTGTCTATAGATTTATGTGAATGCTGGAAAATATCAGGACTATTGGACTCATTCCATCGAAAATATAATTATTGCATTATTGATTTTCATTTTGAATTTTTAGCTGTTTGAATCTTCTTTCATTTTTTCTCTAAGAATGTTTGTGGTAATCCTCTTATTTGAGCATTAATAAATTATGTTATTGTTTTTTTGTTCATTCTTTGCATGTAGATCCCAATGGGACTGAAGCATGTTAAATCCTCGTGTTCTTTTCAACTTTCTTAATTTATGGATTCTTGAATTGTTTGATTCTATTGAATTCTTTTTTTGTGAACAAAAAAATGAAAAAGTCCTTATCGGGACCGTGCATAATACTGCTGCTAGAGAACCTTACCCGTCACACTATGAATAGAGAATAATATCTTTTTGAAATATTTTTGGACAATGTGTTTTATATTTTCATTCAATATACTATTTCCTAATAGATTGTTGTGTTTACAAAAAAATAAACTTGGGATTTTTTATTGATATAAATTCCTATAAAATAGTATGTATATTACATAAAAAAATGCAACATAATAATTATGAGAAACACAAAGTAGATTTATAATATATTTGTTGAAATAGGTTTTCAAATTAAAATTTTATTTTATTTTTCCATGCAAGGCTATTTCTATTTATTATTATTTTTGATTTTTTTGGTTGGCCTTGTTTTATTTTTGGTTTTTTGGTCTCAGAATATTTATTGGGAATCCGTGTGTGTAGGGTAAGTGGATTTCGAAACATTTCTTTATTTGAGTGTTTATTTAGGTTCTATATTATTCATTGACTATAGAAAAATTGATTGAATCATTTTATGATTGATGGTGATCTATGCAAATAGACCTCTATCGCTCAACACCTATGGTGTGGACAATGATTTTCATGACCTTTTTCATATCCAAATCTTCTTTTTATTTCCATCATGCTCAAACATACATTTATTCACCCTCATACTATGGATAACTTTCTGACTACCTTTCTTTTATTAGACCATATTTTTCACATCATTTTCTTTGCACTCAAATTTTCTTTCTACATTTTTTGTTCATGGTTCTCTTGTTCAATGAGATGAATGACTGAGAGGGAGGAGCTCTAGAAATCTTCATTTTCGGTCCTACATGCACAAGTTCAAGTGATCCACACTACTAAGATTCTGTCTTGTGTACTCTTTATGGACCATGATATTTGCAAGTAGATTTAGCAATGTGGAACTTTAAAATTCAGGAAATAAGCATATCTTGGATATTTTTAGAATAATTGACATTTTAATAGGGTATTATTGTTTTTTTACCAGTATCATGTTTTATCTTCTCCTTGTTTCCTATTTTTTCTTCCTATGAGAAGGATGGCAATTATGGGTCTGTCATTCCAGTTGGTGTAAGTTTCTATCCTGAGAATAAAATTCATCCTGAGTCCCTAGAGTGAAAAGGACCTCTTGAACATATAATTTTTTTCAATCTATGTGTGTTTATATTTACTTATTCTATATTTTATTCACATTTTTTCTTTGATTTTCATAATAATAATAATAGATTTTGGTAGTGTTTTTTCATGTAGTTGGAAAAAACTGGTCTGATCTATGTAAATATTTTCATTATTCATTTCCTTCATTCAATTTTTTTCTATATTTCAATCTTTCTTCTTTTTTTATTTCTTATATCTTTTTTTATTTGAATCTCTAACATCACATCCTAAAAATGGATCTACCTTGTTCCCTATCATAGATTCGGAAGAACTTCACTAGATCTGATCTGACCATCACAATATTTAAAAAAATTATATAATTAGTGATAATGGTGAAGGGGAATCAAATTAAAAATAAACACTATACAAATAATTTTATAGCATCATGTAATATAATCCTTTTTAAAAATGTATCAATTCATAAAAAAATAATTTTTTCTTGAATTTTTCTTAAGAAAAACATGATTTAAAAAAAGATAAAATAATATATAATAATACATATGAACAAAATGTATTTCACCTCGGACATATATTTCCATAAAATATTTTTATATCTCTACATATTATAGTTAAAATAACATAGAATATAAGTACACATGGAAATTTATTTTCATAACATATTAATTAAATATTTGTTTAATCCACTTAAAATAATTTTTTTCAAAGAGAATGATGTGAATGTTTGGTTAATATGTAAATTCATGTCAAATTTTAGGTTTTTTATAAATAATTGTTAGAATATATTTTAAAAAATAAAATATAATTTTTTATGATAAAATTATTCATCCAAACGTTACATAATATATTTATATAAATAAAAGTATTTTTTGAGATTATTTTTCTATAAAATAATGATCCCAAAATATTAATTAATTATCATATTCAAATTATAGTTAAAAAAATAAAAATAAATTGATTTTACAGAATGAATTATTATTATTATTTTAAATAATGGATTAATTATAATGGGTGGAACAAAAAGTGTCCATCAACATAACTTTTCGCATTTTCTCCAACGAATCAAAAGTATCTCACATATTTCAACATCTATAATGGAAAAATATATAAATAATAATCACTTGTTTCCACAATCATATCATTTTAATTTCCCATAAGAATCATATTATTATATTTCATCAATTTCCACATTCATAATTGATTAATATAAAAACTAATTATCATTATTAGTAATTTAGGAATTAAATTTATCAAATAATAATAGTTATAAAATAAATTAAAACAGAAACTCATTTCATTTTTACAATTCATTCATGTCACATCATCCAATATTTAAATAAAATGAAATAATAAATTTATTGGGGTTAGATAACTATGTTTTTTATTAATTAAAATATATGATTAATCTAAATTCATTTTTTTGATTCTTCACATATCTTTATTTATTATTCAGATACAAAATTTTTTAGGCGTATCTAGGTGAGTTTTATTGTGTTTTGGGAAAAATTAAAAAAAATGGATATAAAATAAATAAACTCAATTAAAATCAGTTGACAAATATTTTGTTTTTAAAT
This sequence comes from Viscum album, assembly GCA_963277665.1. Taxonomy (NCBI): domain Eukaryota; kingdom Viridiplantae; phylum Streptophyta; class Magnoliopsida; order Santalales; family Viscaceae; genus Viscum; species Viscum album. The sequence continues at coordinate 42,854,151 of OY728128.1, forward strand.
TTATTTGTTAATTAATAAATATTTTAATGTCATATATCCATTTTATTTCTATGGACATGGAAAGTCAACCAATCACTAATTACATTATTTTTTTCTCTTTTCTTTCATAACATCCTATAAATTAAACAATTTATCTTATCTAGAAGGAAGGATGAAATGGGAGGCGGCTGGAGAGTTATGCCATTAGAACATGGTCTTCTATAAAACCTATAATTTGATTAAGATAGTTCAATTCACTAGATGATACCTTTAACAGTGCTAAAAAATGGTTTAAAAAAATAAAGGAACTCAATACCTAAATGTCATTAAAATCACTCGTCCAATATTAGTGGTAGAAAAAAACATTAATAATGGATGAATTTATGATAGTTTTTTTTCTGATGATAAATGGACCTTTTATTTATGCTTTATCAAGTGATGATAATGGTATAATTATTCATTACTTTATCTATTACTGGTAAAGGAGACCTTTATTAAAACATTCTATATTGCTGATAAAGTTGGCCTTTTCAGTGATTTCTATAGAACTGATAAAGGATCTATGTATCAATGTTATCTCTTGCAAGGATAGAGGAGGCATTTCTCAGGGATTTTATGGGAACTGATGAAAGGAATATCAGCTACGACATAGCTGCAACCTTGCAACAACCATATAAAAACAAATCCAATAAGAATAGAATAATTGAAAAATATATAGGAAACCAAATTAGAATATAAATATCTCATTTAACTATCATTTAAATTAAAAAAATTACATTCATAAAAATTTACATTAATGTCATATTTACAATTAATAAAAAAAATTACAACCCACATTCTAAATCAATACTAGAAGACATTTTCGAACAATCAACCTCCAAACAAAATCTTGTCCCTATAATAAAACCAAGGTTTATTTCAGTAACACTAAATAAAAAAAATAAAAAAATTAATTTTAATGTTATATAACCCACATATGATAAATTACACTATTCATTACAATATATATTAATGATATTATCTGTTAATCATGCGTCAGATTGATTTATGGTTAATTCCTACATGTCACAAATGATTTGTGAGTTGTCTTCCTAATGTGTTAAAATATCCATAGCTTGTTTGCTCTGGTTTTTCAATGTGACACATGTTTTAAACTAAAAAGACAATTTTAAATTAAAAACATGCACATTATATCATTCTTGTCACATCGTTCATCAAATTGATGTATACACAATTCTTACAACTTAAAAATTAATTATGTAGTGTTATCCTAATGTTTGAAAATAGTCCAATCATGTTTTCCTGGTTTTTTCTATTTGATGAATGGTTTAAACTAAAATGATACTTTTATATTGAAAATACAAACATTGGGTCATATCAGTCACATCATGTGTCAGATTGAAAAACAATCAATTCCTAAACATCACTATTGAATTATGGATCATTTTACAAAAAATTTAAAATAATATAATCTCTTTTTATTGATTTTTTTTGTGAAATTTTTTTAACTAAAATGATACTTTTATAATAAAAACTTGAACATTGATTCATACCAACCACATCATGCATCGAATCGACGTGAAATTAATTCCTACCCATCATTATTGAAAAATGGATTATTGTTATAAATTATCAAAAGAATTTGAATGTGTTTTCCCAATTTTGATTATGCCACGCCTATTTTGAACAAAAATGTCAATTTTAAAGAAAAAAACATTTGAAGTCATACTAACAACACTGTGTATCAGATTGTGGTATTGTTGATTCCTACACATCACAAATGAATTATGAATAAATTTTCCAATGTTCCAAAACAATCAGAGTTTATTTTTCTGGTCTTTCACTAATTGATGCAAGTTTTAAAATAAAATGAAATATTTTTATTGAAAGCATGCACTTCAGGTCATACCGGCCACATCATGTGTCATATTAATGTGCAGTCAATTTCTATATGTCATAAATGAATTTTGGATAATTGTGTTAATTTTTCAAGTCATTTTGATCTAGTTTTATTATTTTCACTAGGGCTCATGTACTATATTTATATTTATATAAATAATAAAAATAATCATTTTGACAAATTATATGTTTCTTATGTGAAAAACAATATCAAATAAAATACCTCAATAAATATATTATGGAATTTGTGTAAGGTTAAAACATAGTTATCACATTTGAATATTCAATCAAATATTTTTGGAGTCAATCTTTGAGTTAGTGAAAGATTTTGAGGTCTGAAATGCCTCAAAATGGCTGGAATAAATATATTAAATATAATATATTACACCAGTGAGATTTACTCAAAATAATTTAATAACTCCCAAATGGTTCATCTTATGAGAAATATGAGATCATCGTTAGGTCCAAGATGTAGTTTTTACCATAGTAAGGGTATAAAATTTGTTAGCATTGAACATTTAGGCAGGTTTCTCCCAATAATAAGTTATTTAATATTTTTATTATATTATTTTTGAAAATAATATAATATCTCCCAAATGGTGCATTGTGTGGACAATATTATACCACTATTATTTCTGAAACATGGGGTATACCCTATGAAGGGTATGAAATTTTTGCGCATTGGGTGTGTTGACACATCAAACGCAATAAAAGGTATTTTATTTTTAATTATTTCTCATGCCATTTCTTAATTAACAAAAAAATAATATCTCTCAAACTGTGTATCATATAAGAAATCTAAGACAACTTTTAGATCTGAAATGTATGGTTTACACTATATGGGGTAAACAATTTCTATGCGTTGGGAATATTCTCAAGTCAATCATTAATTTAATGTATTTAATAATTATATTAAATAATTAAATATATTAATTTAGTTTAATTGTTTAAAAAATGGATGTTACTATTTATCATCTCTTATATGGTGTAAAACCTACATTTTTCTGCATCAATCGATCAAGAATCATGTAAAAAAACTAATTTGAACTATTTGAAAATTAATAATTCTATAATGGATGAAATTAATGTCTTTGTCATCAAGATCTAATTGAAAAGTGGAATAAAATATGGTGATTAAATTTTCAGTTTTATGGAACCCCAAATATACATGGTATCAAATATATAAAAAATTATTACCAAGTTCTTTCAATTGATACTGAATATCATGGAACTATCTTGAATATTATTGGTAAACTTTTGTTAATCTGATTCATATCTAGTTACTACCACATTCTACTTTGTCCCTATGTGTGGAGCATGCCGACTTCTTCTTCCCAGGTTTTCAATTGTTTTTATTTTTTTTATTTTTCATCATCTTTTATTTTATTATCAAATTTAATAAAATGGTTGTTTTTTTATCAAAATGATATACCTAGAAATATGAACATATAAATTCCAAATAGTTACTATTGATAATTGATTAAAATTATCTAACGGGCAATTACACAATGTTTTTGGAGAATCATAATGTGTGGAATTATCCAAAGATAATAAAACTATTTTATCTAATGGAAAATTTATAACAAATCATCAAAAATTATTTTTGGTGATAAATTATCATGGAAATTTAAAAATATTTATCACACAATAATTACACTTCATTATCAATACATAATTATTCAAATAAAAAAATCTAGAATTATCATGTTGTTATCCACTTGGATATTAAAAGATAATGCGAAGAAATTTTCAAAGGATATTATGACAGATATTATCAAAAATATATTTATGATGTTTTATCAAAAGATAATTATGCTAAATACGATGAATAATGTCATGAAATTATAAAATCTATTTTTACCCAAATTATAAAAGGATAATGACGAAAAATTACCAAACAATAATTGTAAGAAAAATTCAAAAGATAATTTCATTTAATTTTTGAAGAATAATTGCATGAATTGTGAAAGACAATATAATGAATAATTACATGAAATTATCAATGATATTTGTACACAAATTATCAAAGGATCGTCATGATGAATTATCAAGGGATAATGATCATTTCCATTAACATAAGATAATTATTTTTTTTTCTAAGGGGAATTATTATAATTATAAAAAAATAATTGTGATATTATTAGCCTGTGTAATTTTAAAAATTTATAATTTGGAAATTATCTTGGAGAGATGATATATTATCACATGTAATATTTTAAAATGATAATTTGAAAATTATCCTAGATATATAAAATATTATTTCAGGTAATGTTTTAAAATGAAAAATTTTAAATTAATGAGGGGAGATATAATTTTATCCATGAAATAGTTTTAAAATTAAAATTTGAAAATTATCGATGTTATAATGCATCAATGCATGTGATATTCTATCTCTATTTGAAATTGAATTATTAGTGTTGGTTTTAAAGACCCTTAATGAACCTCAAGTGTCAATGTTTTAATAATATATCCATGAATATCTATTCATGATTGGTTTATCTTTATTCTAAACATAAATATCTTTTGAGGTAGGAAGTTTCTTACCTTATAGGGCTCTTGTTATACATGTTTTCGTGGTATGATTATTATATTTAAATATTTGATATCCAAGAATGACTTGTGATTTCTTGTGGGTGTGTGTATCCCATGACTCCATATAATGTTACCCCATGATAATTCTTGAGATAGCAAGATTCCATGTTGATATTTTATTCACATGTTGTTTTATCGATGATTCTATATTTTCCATGATGTGTGCTTTAATATGATTCAATTGTTTCCATTATATATGTTTGGTATATGTTGTGTAGTTGTTTCTTCTACATGGTATCTATGAGATATGTGGAACCATCATGTTTTAGTATCCCTAAAGGGGGATTATTTTTAGACTCTACATTTGGCTTAGTGATGAGACCGAGAAGGATGATTGTGCATTATGGCCTTGTGTGACCAGACATGGGGGCATGAAAATAATGAGTGATTATACACATATGTGATAACAATGGGTAATGATGATCATGGGTGATCTGAACTACATGAAAAAATTGGGGCATAATAGACTATGTCATCCGAACTGAAGATAGCATTGGGGCATGATGGCCTGGAGTGGCATGACCTAGAGGCGTAAGGCCTATATTGAAAATCAATAAGCTTGAAGCTGGATCTTCAGTTGAGATTTTTCTATGATTGATATGATATTTTTTTCATTGGAGTACATGTAGGTATGATCTGGTGTTTGTGGCGGATTAGTTGTCACACAACTGCTTGGTTGTGGATTGAATTTTTATACCTACCACACATTGATCATTATCATGGAATAAAAAATTATACTTTATCAGATTAGGTTAATGACACATTTTTGGGTTGCTATTGAGTCTTTTACTAACGCCCTACTCAGAAATTTTGATGCTCTTGTAGATTCCATGTGGGATCTGACAAATGGTAAGGGACCTGCGAGGGATATCTTAGTAGAGGGGAGTAGAGATTGTAGTATATTGAGATGTACTATGAAGGATCCACTATTTATTTACTTCATCTTCATTATATAATTTTTACATTTGTTCCACTTACAATAGATTATTTATTTTCATTACAAGTATTCCATATTTTTTTCACCTGCTTTCTCTGATTAGTTATTATTGATTATTGAAAACATGACATTATAGTGAGGGAATAGTCTCCCCATCGATGGACTTTATCCGTCGCTATTAGTAAGTAGCCTCTTACATACATGTGGGCGTTTTGAGGTCATGTGTCATTCCTTCTCAGACCCGAGGATTTGGGTTGAGATATTACAATTCACATTTTAAACTAAAATGACAGTTTTATATTGGAAACTCATACTTCACTTCATATCACCTACATCATGTTTCAGATTGAAATACGATTGATTCCTAAATGTCAGAAATTAAATATAGATAATTTTACTAATATATCAAAAAAATTGAATGGGTTTTCTCAGTTTTCAGTACGAAAAGTGTGTTAGGAACTAAAATTTAATTTTATACTAAAAACATACACTTTGAGTCATACCTTCCACACCATAAATCGGATTATTGTACAATAGATTCTACATGTCAAAAATGAATTGTTGGTTATTTTTATAATTTTTTAAAATTATTCGAGATCATGGGTTTAGATTTGGTTATGTGACTAGTATTTTAAAATAAAGTGACACTTCTATATTGAAAACATGATCTTCGAGTCATACTTTCCCCATAGTCTATCCTATAGATGTATCATAGATTACTACACATAAAAAATGAATTATCGATAGTTATATTAACATTTGAAAATAATCTAAGCTAATTTTATCAATTTTGGCTATGTAATGAACATTTTAAAATAAAATGAAACTTTTATATTGAAAACAATGACATAAAATCATATCGTCCACATTGTGTGTTAGATTAACATGAAATCAGTTCTTAGATGTCACAAATGAATTATCCAATGTTTTCTAAATGTTTGAAAATATTCAAAGCTATTTTTCTCATTTTTGGGTAGTGATTAATGTGTTAAACTATTAATATAATTTTATATTGAGAAAGAGAACATTGATTTATACCGGCCACATCATGGGATGAATTTACATGAAGTCAATTCCTACATGTCAATAACTGAATATGGAATTTTTATATTGTATCAAAAAAAATTGAATGTTTTTTTATAGTATTGAGTTTGTCACATGTTTTTTGATATGAAATGTCAATTATAAATGTAAAACACACACATAGAGTCATAATGGCCACACCATATATCATATTGAAATAAAATTGATTCATATATATTTTAAATGAATTATAGATCATTTTTCTAATTTCTAAAACTATATCATCTCAATTTATTAGTTTGGGTACATGAAACTCATTTTAAACTGAAATGACACTTCAATATTGAAAATAAACACTTCAACTCCCACTTAGTATAACATACCATGCTTTTAATAAAAAAATATTTCATCAAAATAGATAATATTAATTGCATAAAATATTGATACCAAGACTAAACCATATAACTTTAGTTTCATTGGATTCTTAGAACCACAAAAAATGGATTCGCAAAAAAAAATTACAACATATCCCTGTAATTCATTCATAACTAAAAAACTTTTTAGAAAATTGTACTTTATAATTTTTATCATATCATAGGGATATGATACATAAGAATACAGTGCGATGAGATTCACTACATGGGAAATAAAAGGAGACAACGTAAGCATAAGGTCATAACAATAAGAAAATATCTTTTGAAAAGTATATCCTGCATATCAAGGATCATGATATTATGTTATGGATGAAATCATAAAAGTTCATTAGACATGAATTATAAAGAACATAATTAATAGGAGTATAACACAAGACCTCAAATTGTTTAAAACACATGTGAATAGAAAATCATTTTCATATTAGTCAAGGATCACTACCAATACCAACATAGTGGAAAAAGTCCCTTACTGAACTGAGTTCACTCCCCATTGCAACCTAGTATTACTGAATCAGGTTTTCTTTCCATTCCAGTCCTATCTATCTCATGATATAAAAATATTTACACAATGAATTGTAGGTAGACACAGGATACACCCGTCAAATAAAGAAAACTCAACATATGTGTTCTATAATAATATAAGTCATTCATCATATGAAAACCCATAAAAAATGGGTTCATTAAAATTTCATCATTACTCAATGAAAAGAAAACAAATTCATGAACATCATTCTATTAAAAACAAAAAACATTTAGAGAAATATTGAGAATGGTATCTTTCGATCATATTCTTAATTTAACATAAATAAAAACAAATAATATTTTCTTATGTGAATAATTATTCTGAATGATCACTCGAAATAATTAATAAGGAAAATATCATTTAAATTGTGAAGAAAATTATAGACGTTCAATTACAAAGGAAAAAATTTATTTCAATATAATGTTATAATCATTTAGATAATGATTTAAGACATTAACGAATCCTAAAATTAGGAAAAAATTTCATTCCAAATATGCTAAAAAATTTCCTTTCTTACCTTTTTTGGAAATGTTATAATGATCCTCCATGAGAAAATGATAAAAATATTCCTTCCATACCATTTACTAAAAATTCACATGTGTAAAAATAACATTAAACAACCATATAATATTAGTAAAAATATTTTTGAAAACATTCTTAAGAAACATGAATGTGTTATATAAATATTACCTAAAATATACTTATGTATAATCAATCCTAAATTATCATGTGATTGTAAAATTTACCCTTACGTTAGGTATGATTTCCATCATACATATTTTAAATTAATATATAATGGTTTAAATAAATTTATTAATTTATAATAGAACCATATTTATTTTTATTGTATTATATATTGTCTCTTTAAATCATCTCATCACTTATTTCATAACAGTATTTCATTATTACCCTTTTTTGGGTGTTAACTGCTACATTTTTATTTTCATGTTTTACTGTATAAGTCCCTATTCCTATGAATAGGATATAGTTAAATAATATATATAATGGTATTAAGGTAATATATATCATATTTATTCATAATATAAATTCACAAAACCATTCGTGAATGGAAAACACAGAAAATTAATCACATTGCATCGTGGAGATGGTGGGTCATACGTATGTGTGAGCGAAGATATCATAACCTCAATGGTAAAATGGAAAGGGAGTGGATAATTAATATTATTCTACCAAAATAAATTTCATGTTATAATTATTATATAAATCTATTATTTCCATAAATATACCCATCTAGGTATGGTAGTGATGGAAAACATATTTGACCACAGAAAGGAGATGATAAACCGTATGTATGCACGTGCGACACTATAATTTTTCATTGGATGGATAAATGGTGGAATAATGTCATTAATTTATCAAAATTAAATATTTTAATATGGTTTTATCTTTATTTATAACTTTTTAATGGAATGAAAATATTAATAGGAAGTAGAATAAGGAATAAAGATGAATGATTCAGTAAAGAAGATTACTTCTTATTCGGTGAAATTTCAGTAGATATCATTTTAGGGAAACTAGGGGTGGTCTTTTAAGGTTACCATAACCTCCAAAATGTGTCTATAGAAATTTAAAATTTAAATCAATAGGGTATGGTTATGTTTTTTAGATCATTATTATGGAAATAATATAGGGAGAAGGTTCCCTTTTATAATTGTAGTGAGATAAACTTTTAGAGTTTCTAAAATTATTAATTTATAATAAATTAAAGCCAAATCCAAGTACCACCAAAATTATTTGTATTCAAAGATAAAATGAGATAAGTATTTAATTTCATCTTCCAATAGATTTTATCAATGTTTTTTGTCAGTATTTTAATCCTTATATTTTTTATTAACTCTCAGGTAACCTATTTTAATTTTAACTGAGAAAAAAACTTTTCAATATAAAAAGGATGTAATTTTTTACATATGTGATGTAATTTGGACCATAAATGAACAATTTATTAAATTTTAGACCATATTATAATTATTTTTTAATTTTTAAATTAGTTTCATTATTTTTAAATAATTTAATAAAATATTATTATGATAAAAAATCATTATTTTCAATTTTGACACTATTCATTACATGGAATTTTAAAAATATCAACATAGTAGTTTATCCTAGAAAGATATATTTTATTATATCACCTTTTCTTAAAGGTAATATATATAAATCTCTTACCAGATTAATTGTGTAAAATTATATTTATTTTAATATTTATAATAACATTTATTTTACATTTCCATTAAAAAAATATTTATCGCATTTATGTTGTGTAATTATTTAATATATTTATTTCTTCAAAAAAATTTAAAAATAAAATTTCATGATTAAGATAAATGTTCTATATTTAATAATATAATTTATAGTTGAATATATATTTTAGGTCCCCCTATATTAAAAATGATATAGTATTTAAAACATGAATTTGACATCTATGAATTTTTATTAAATAAAATATCATAAATATCGTAATCTCATATAAGGGGCCCAAAATCTCAAAAAAAACTTATTTCATTAAAATATATTTATTATTTTAAAATTTTTACATTTATATTTATTAATAACCAACATTTTCCCCCATATAGACACATAAGGGATATTTAAGAAAATGAAATTGACATTTTGTGAATTTCATTGATTTAAATATTATATAAGTAATTTTAAATGTAAAGTGTAAATTAAAGATATTAATATAGATAATTAGGTGTTAAGGGATAAATTATATTCATTATATAATTTTTTTTCCTGTGTTAGAGTCATTTTATAGTCATTATCATTTTATTTTTAACCAAAGCTACCCAATTTACCCTTTATTGTGGTAACAAAATTTACCAAGGTTACTATTAATATTGGACATAAATAAAAGAAAACTATTAAATAAATTTAGATCTTATTAATATAAACTTGGTAAACATTTTCCAAAATACAAGTCAGTGATGTTGAAAAATTTAATTTAACAGAAATCCAAAAAAAAAACACGATGAAAGATAGTTTTTTTTAGAAAATTCCCCTACAAAAACAAAAAATATTTTTGTAATAAATTATTGTATACAATCCTTTTCAAAGTCCATATTTGGATTACATTAAATAAAAATAAACTAATTAAAATTTAAATATAATCCAAAAAATAATTTTACATTGTAATGACTTTTAAAAAATACAAGTTCTAAATAGAAATCAATATTTTCTCTAATCCTTGAAAAAGTAATGGTTTTTATAAAATTATATATAAATAATGTTAATATAATTTTTAAATTCAAAATTAAAAAATGAAATTATTTATTATAAATTTATATTCTATAATTTATATAAAAATAATAATTCTCAATTTTAGAGGAATCATATTTTTGATGAATAAAGTGATTTTACTAAAATTGTGAAATTATTTTCTCAAAACATACAAATAAATTAATATTGAGTTGGAAAATTATATTTATTTCAACAATTAGTTATTCATAGTAAATGTGGAAATTTCACTGGTTTTTTAATGATTATTTTATAGTAATAGTATTATAATAGTGTCTTATTCTTCCATTAAACCATGTGTTGTGTGCAACGCCAACAATCAAATTATTTAAGGAGATAGATTTCATAAAAAATCTAGGTGGTACATTATACCCCCCTAAAAATGAATTTGGACCTCAAAATTGTTCATTTAGATACAAATAGATGAGGGTACCTCATCCGCATCACATCCTCATGTTCACACATAGCCTCCTCAAATTGATTATTTTTTCATAATACATTAGAAAAAAGAGTGGTCGTTTTTCATAGAAGTATTTCTCTATGATCCAGAATCTCTATCTGTTGTTATTTATAAGAAATATCTTGCTCCAACAACGAAACATCTATGTTTAGTACATGTGAAGGTTGATTTATGTAATTTATCAGGAAGGATACATGGAATACATCATGAAGATGAGAATTATTTGGTGGTTGCTCCAATCTATAAGCTACCATCCCAACATGATCAATTATTTCAAAAGGATCAATATACATAAGTATTAGCTTTTCATTCTTTCCAAATATCATCACTCTCTTCTTGAGTGATATTTATAGAAATACCTTGTTTCCCACTTAAAACTCTGTGCATTTTCATTGATTTTCATCATATCTTTATTGTCGACTATAAGCTATATATATGTGTTGTCAAATAGATCGAACATTAAATTCCATTTCCTCAACTAGATCAGGTCATAATAGATTTATTTCCATGAAATTTATTTCCACATGTTGACATTTTTCACTTATTACCAAAGAGGGATACAAAAGGATTCATTTGAATATTGGAGTAAAATATATTAAACTAAGAAAACTCTACCAAAGGTTGTTTTTGATCCCAACCACCTTCGAAATCCATAGAGAACACAATCAACATTTATTTTATACTTTTAAATTTCCTCTCAAACTTTCCATATTTTTCAGGATAATAAGTAGTGCTAAAGCCTAACTATGTATCTAGGGCCTGTTGAAGACTTCTCAAGAACATAGAGGTAAAACAAGGTTCTTGATTAAACATAATGGAAATTTGTGCTCCATGATATCTTACCACTTCCTTAATATATATTTTATCATTCGGGTCAATAGGTAAATCTTCTCTGAAAGTAATGAAGTGTGCTGATTTTTATAGGGGATCAACCATAACCCATATATCATTATGGTTTTGGGATGTTTTGGGAAGTATGATGAAAAAATCCATGGTGATGTCTTCCAATTCCCATACTAGTATCGGTAATGGATATAATATCCCATTATACTTTGGTCGTTAATCCTTAACATGCTAAAAAATCATGTACTAATAAATTTGTTAAGAAATATATATCTTCATTCCATCCCACCATAAACACTCTTTTTTGTCACTAAACATATGTATGCTTCTAGGATGAATATAGAATGATGAACTATGAGCCTCATCAAACATATACTTCTTTAATTTAGGTGTGGGAGTAATAAATACATGTTTTATGAACCCGATTATCCTATCATAATAAAAGTTGAACTCAAGAACATTTCTCACCTTTATTTCTCGCTCAACATCTAAATTTGGCTACTTAATCTTCAAATGGATTGGTGGTTGAACATTAATTTGATCCAGATAATATACATACCCTTTAATTAAGATACCGAGATCAATCCTATGAAATCCATAAATGTTGGTTCTTTTCATATCCTCATCAATGATAAACTTGCCTTGTCCTTTTTACTCAAATGATATTCCACAATTTTCACTTTCCTAGGATGGTATTGTATTTAGAAGTCACCATCATTGATAAACAACAACCGTCTTCTTTTGCGCATATTTAGATCACTTTGAGAGAAAATATAGTTTAAAATTTTTTGTTTAGTATATATGTCACACATTTCTCCATAAAGAAATTTCCTCAATATATTTAACAGAAAACATACCCCAACTAACTCTAAATAACGAGTTGGGTAATTTTGTTCATGAATATTCAATTGTCATGAGATATAAGCGATCACCACATCATTTTTCATGATAAAACATATCTCCCCATTTTTTATACATCACTATAAATCAATAACCCTTCTCTACTATATGGTAGTGTGAGAACAAGTGCAATGAATAAACTTCTCTTCAACTCCTTGAAATTATCTTCAAATTCTTCCAACCCTAACAAATAATTCACTTCTGAGTCAACATGGTCAGTGGATTAGATAACAGTGATAAATATTTCACAAAATGTCAATGATATATATCCGAACCAAGAAAAAATAAGATATAGTTACCATTTTTCTTCTATTACAACATTCAGAAACTTTTGTCTTTGTTAAATCCATAAATATCCACTCTCTTGAGTTTATGGGTCGCAGAAATGAAAATTTCTATATCGAAAATTCACACTCGGTAAATTTTTTATAAAGATTATCCTTTGTTAGGGTCTTTAGAATAATCCTCATGTGGTCATCATGTTCTTACATTATCATTGAATATACATGAATATATTCTATATTGTCTACAAAGGATTGAACATTATAATTTATAAAGACACTATTCGTTAAATATATGAATATAGTGAGGGAATTAGTATTGAAAAATGGAATCACTATAAATTCATAGTGTCCATGTCATATTTGGAATGTGGTCTTGGGTATATACTTCTTCTTTACTCTCTATTTATGATATCCATACCGAATATCAATCTATGAAAAGTATTTAGCTCCATGTAGTTGATCAAATAAGTCATAAATATAGGGGAGAAGATGTTTTTTCTTAATAGTGATATGTTATGTTCTCTATAATCAATAAAGAGTATCATTTATCCATATTTATTCTTATAGAATTGGATAGGATCAGCCCATGATAATGCAGTATGGTGTTTGAATCCATTCATAAGATTATCTTGGATTTTCTTCTTTAATTCCCACAACTCAATGAAGTCCATTTAATAATGATTCTTTGAAATGGGCATAGATGCTGGTATGAGTTCTATTGAAAACTCAACATCATGATTCAATGGAAGACCAAGATATTATTCTTAAAATACATTATCAAACTCCCTTACAATATGTGTACGCTTAATGGTGAGTTTATCACCAACCATATTAGATAAATAACATTCTTTTTTATGACCACATGATGATAGTTATTTACATTGGATGATCTTATTCATCCTTATATCGATAGATGATCATAGATTCATTCAGTTAATTAAAAGTTATTTCCCTTCTTCAGTAGTTGATATGATCTTTATATAGTGAAATCTAATCCCTTCCAAGAAACATATTGAATTAAAATAAATGCAGGATCACAGGATTTTCATGAAGCGATATCCCACAAACATCATCTGTAGAAGAATTTTAAAATTATGACGTGACCATTGTTCCATTAATAACATTCATAGTTAATTTGACATCAAATTTTGAGGTAATACAGTGATAAAATAGAAAATTATCTAGGAATAAAAGAGTGGGTGGATCTAGAATAAAATAAAAAAGTAATTTCTTTAGAAGGGATGATAAGTGTAACATTCAACCCATAATTGTCATATTTCACATGTCTAATAGTGATCACATGAGACTTTGGTTTTTCGCTATCCTTAAGAGGTTTCTGACATTGATCATCATCAATAGCCCTCATATTTGGTCATTGGTGAGCAGAATTCCCATTTCCCTATAACATTAAGTATTGATGTGTGAGAGGTTCATTCTATGTATATTTTTCTCTATTCACATAATTATCTAACTTTTCCCCCTAACATTGGTAGTCAATTTCCCGATGACCTTCTCTGCAACATTTAAAATATTAAATAATCCCCTTAAGATAGTTTCCTCTGTTCTTCTTTCCATACATTGATCATAAATGAAATCTCATCTTCTTTTCACTATGTTTTTTATATTTTCCCATGAATTCCATTTTACCCTCTTATTCAACCCATAAGATTGATCGATAAATCAAATATACATATTAACCTTGAGAGTGCATCAAAAAATGTCCACATAAATATTGATGTACCTTATGGATAGTACTCTTTGGAGACTTGGTTTTGTGCAACTAAAGAATCGATCAACCATACTCTCATGTTGGATGATAATTATAGAATCTTTCCTTGAAAGTATCAAAAAACATTCCTTGTTGGTACCAATGGATTCATATTCCATTTTCTTAATCTCATAAAACTCCTTCTTCATATTCATTCAAAGAATATTTATAATGCAATTTTTGAAAAATATGTTTTTAAAATCCTCCCATTCGATAGATACAATTTCATCTCATTACCTTGTATTCTTGATGTGATTCCAAAATTGATCCTCTTCACCTTCCAGATGATAGATTTCCAAAACTACATTGTCATTTTTTGAACATTGGAGGACCTAGAATATCTGTTTATTGGTACTAATCCATTGTTCATCCACTTGTGGATGAGAATATCCCCTAAAATAATGTGGATTCTATTTTATAAAGGACTCAAAAAAATTAACTTCCATCCTTTTCTAATTTTTAAGTCTAGTTTGATTCATACCTTGAGAAAGTTGGGTGAGCATAAAAATAATATTTTTCATTCAAGTTCCCATAACATTTTATTTCTATAGAGTACAATAATTGCATTGGCCATCACATTCAACATTAGTGTGGTTCCTTAAAGTAATATATATTGACTAAAACCAAACATCATAGTGTGAGCACTAGTAATCATATTGGTAAAACAACATATTTAAGAAAAAAAATTCAATTTTTGAAACGATAGGTTTTTTCTAGGTTATTTATGACCATCATTAAAAATCATTGATTTTATCTTATACATAGACTTTTCGGTAGGGTTCTTACTAAGGTTTTATAATCCAAGTTTCCAAAGAAATGGTCAAACTTGATCTGATGCCAACTATAATGACCCCTAGTTTTCATACATATATATTACATCAAAATTGAAGAATGTTCAATACATATCACAACCTATACCAAAAGGGAACATGATGTGACTCCCCTAGACCACCTCCAATAGGCCAAGGGAAGGAGTGTAGAACCAAGAAGGCATATCATAGACTTGAGAGGCCTTATACTAAGTACCTATACACATGCACACATCTTAAAGCGTTTATAATAAGGGAATGTAAAAACAACTGACCAAACATCCATGTATACATTTAAATCACATAACTAGATTATTACCATAAGTAAAAGATTGTAAATAGGGAAAAATACAATACCACCAAAAAATAATTTGAAATACAAAGTCCAAACTGAACATAAGTATTTGGACTACTGTTAGAAATCTTTAGGAACTAAACTCGTTTTATCCAGTCTTATTATGTTCTGTTTGATCCTAGTATTCCTTGGACTCTATCAAAAGGACCGTGAAACCACAATGATTAAAAAAATGAAATACAGTTAGCTCTACAAAGGTATAAATCTATACCACATATAATAAGAATATCTAGATATACTTCAAATATACAAATAGTCAAAATGTAAGTCACAACCATAGTATACCAACCTTGGATTCTAGCATGAAGGTTCCAACAAGACACTATCTAAGAGAAAACACTCCAGATTTTAATAACAATATTGAAATTCGTTTGAGAGTTACTACTATTCAAGTGTCATCATGAGAAATAACATGTTGATTGTCCAAAGAGAACACGATACATAGATTAAGATCACTACCAAGGCCATGGGGTGGTACCCACAACTCAATATGAATTAACCACTTAGTAGCAGATTGAAGCCAAGTAGTTTTGGTCATGAAGATACTATGAAATCCACCAAGGGAAGAATGATTAATATAGGATTTCCTTTTGGGCCTCTCGAAGGGAATCCAATTACTACATCCAAGAATCCATGTTGAATGGATCATAATCCTAGTAGTATGAAAAAATTTCATACTAACCTTCAAGAATATGATAAGGGGAATGAACTCTAATGAATATTGTAAAAAATATTAAGGATAAAATATCTAATCCATGTTTAATATAGTACATGATGTGTAATAGGGGTCACATGTCATGTACCTTGACCCCAGGTCCTACTCCTATAAATGGCCCGTGTCATCATGTTATGTCCATGTAGTATTACAGGGCGTGTAGGATACCTGGGTATTCTACCCATGTTCCAGTACAAGGTTCCATCCTATGTATGTTATCCTATGTACCAGAATGTGGATGAACCCCTATAAATGGTTTAGGTTGTGTTCGTGTGGGGGAGTACATGACCTGCTCCAACCCATGTAGTCCACCTAATGTCCATGTACTTCCCTAGTACATGGTGTGTTACCTGAGAGGGACCATATTCATTATGATATGGGTCAGATTCCGTCAGAAACATAACTTTCTATTTAAACCCTATACACCATAATGGGGGACCACATAGCATGTAGATTCAGTTTACACATTGTGTTTCTTGTGATATTCTAGAATCCCAGATCTTCTCCTGTGTCCAATCTGGAACCTCCAGCCATTGATCAAAAGATAATTTTTCTATGAAAGAAAAGATGCCAACTCAACTAAGTCTCAATCATATAATAAAATGTGTTTCATCTTCATATTTTCTCATGAAATGGATAAAATTGGTGTTCCTCATTGTGCATCGTAGAAATCCAAACAATTAGAAATAGGGAATCCACCATTGCCTAAATTGATATGTCTTAATCATCGCACCTCCATCCTATCGTGATGATCAGATATCTATGATTCTAGATTATTGCAGCATGAAATAGATGCATAATGATCAATTGATTATGATTCAATGAGACGTAGGCTAAATGATGAATAATGAACAACAGAATAAAATAACAATATAATGTTATAAAAACAATCCTCGATTGATTGTCATGACAATATTGATCTGTCTCCATTACAACCACAATAAAAAAATATATGCATAAATATATTCTCCCATCAATACCCTACAAAGAACCCCATCCTACAAGATGATCTAACTATAGATCAATCTATTCATGGATTAATTCGTATTTGTCATTGAAATCAAAAACAGGAAAGAATCAAGAGAAAAAAATCCCATACCTCAATTCGGATCAATCACTGATGAAGAGAAAAGGTGAAATACAGTCATTGGAGATATACATAAAATCGAATGCACATCGATATTTGATCCATGATCTCATTTCCATTCTCCTAAGAAAAATCCTCTCTATCTCTCCCTAAATATTTTATTGTGGTTCATGGGTTATGTGGCTACCACTGGGTTTCCCACATGAAAATGTATCTACTTATTTTTAAACATTGCATTAACAAAATAAATTAAAATAATTTCCATAATTATTTTATTCATTTTTATGTCTGTGAAGAATATTTTTAAAAAGATCCACACTTACCATGGTTATGTACATCCTATGGTAAAACCCAAATTCTGAACATAGTTGTTCTCTCAAATTTCTTATCTGAGTACCCATTTAGAAGTTATTTCACTTTTTAAGGAAAATTGTACATGCTTTCGATTTTATATATTTAATATATTTCAGACATTTATTCTGGGTACTCCAGGCCTTGCAATCACACCCCATCTCAGCGACTAGGCTTGTAAATAATCCACATAATATCAAAAAACTATAAAAGGAAAATCCAAGATATTACATTAACCCCACATTGGGGATTTACATCTCATAAAATCCAAAATAAGGGCTACTAAAAATATGTGGGTATGGAGCATGAATCTGAGTCTCCCACCCCCATGTGCTCTCTTAGAGATTCCTAATGCTACCACCAGACACATACTAAAGGAATCAATCACCCATGAATGATAATATCCTGCTGATCCTTGATCTCTCCCAAGTACACAACAAAGTTCACTCCATCCTCGAAGTCCATCTCGCCCCATTCGTTAACATGAAATGGGTCATGCATGTACCTCCTCATCTACGACATGTAGAACACATAGTGAACCCGGTCTTACTATAGAGATAGAGGTAAGTGGAATGCCACCTCATCAACTCTATGTAGTATCTGGAAAGGGTCAATAAACCACAAATATAGTTTGTTGGACTGACCAAATCTGTGTGACCCATGTCTATGGGAAACCCATAGAATTATATGATATCCTTCATCAAACTAAAAATGCCTTCTCCATCTATCATCATCAGACTTTTTGTAGAACCCCGAGATTTTGTGAGATATATTATTTTTAATTTTTTTGATGTCTTCTATTATACACTTCACCAAGATTAGCATGTACTATATGCAACACCATATTCGATTGCAGTATACGCAACACTATTCTTGGCTCGTGTAACACACAATTTCAAGTTCGTTTTGTGGAAATTATTCTACCCAACATTAAGTATAGATTTTGTTTAATGTATAAATGAAATAAGTTTTGATTATGTTATACACAACACCAAACAGAGCTTTCTCTAGACGCATCCCTAACTTGTCTTTCATTACATGCAATCAATACCTTCTTCGATAGCGTGTGCAGTACGCAATACAAAGTTGCACTAAACGAGATATTATTATAATATTATTATGAAATAGCCTTTATGAATAGTAATACGAACTTTTTGAAATTTTATAAATTTTATCCTTCAAAATGGACTTCATTTTTGGATTTGGAATATCGAAATTAGCCTATGGTGAATTTTTGGTATTTTTCTGAAAACTTTCAATTTTTGATTAATAGTGAAAACACTCGGTTGCTATTTAGAAATAGAATTTTTATTTAAATAATTATTTATTTTATTTAAATTTATTTTAGGTCAAAAATGATACATAATACCTATATAAGTTCAATTTAATTCATTTGAGTCATTTTAAAAAAAAATTAGATATATAAAAATTTTATTGAACTTTTCACCGTCTTTTACCCAGCTCCTAGAAGAATTTGAAAATTTACATAAAACTAAATTTTTTTGCTTCTTGTGAGTGGAATTTCGAAAATAAAAGAGACATGGTTAATATCAAGGAGTAAAATATTGTTCAATAAGATAAAAATAATTTTTTATGAATCGTGACATTTAAGTTTTATTTACCACGGTTAAAAGTAAATAGGGTAATTAAGGGTAAAAATGATATTATTATTACCCCAACACATGTCCTAATTCTATTGGATAATATTAATTCGACCAAAAACAACCTTAGGAATAAAATATTACCCTTTAGGTCCACTTGGATTAAATTAGGACACTTATTATTATTTTATTTAAAGAAGAGTTAAAATAGTTAAAATCAAAGTTTAATAACTAAAACATTTTTAATATAGGGGTATACATAAGATAAATTAGACTATAAATATTAATTATAATGCTAAACAGATTTAATTCTTAAGGGTATTTATTTATAATTTTTGGAGATTAAATAATTAAGTTTATGACACAATGATGATGTAGTAATTAACTTATTAACGAAATATTAACATAATTGATGTTATAAATAACCAAATAAATTTAACATGAGACTTTTAATGAATTAAAATAATTTTATAGGCTAATATGATATGTTATTATTGACCCAATTTATTTTTTAGAACTAATCATGTTGTTATGATTTTCAGAATAATCAATTACCAAATAGTGTCAAAATTGACATAAAATAGTTTTTAAAACTAATATTATATTATTAATTTTTATTATACTACTAAAAATCTAAGGATCAGAAAAATGACTTAGATAAGGTTATATATATTAATAATGAACCACTTGGGGTTCTTTTGGCTGGTTATAGTATGTTTATTAACAATATACTGTAAGAAAACAGGAAGACACGGTAAAAGTTAAATTATTTAACTAAGAGTTAAATATAAATGATAAGGTTAAAATATAACATAAACTTGTCTAAAACCTATTGTTTGAGAGATATTCGACCCATCCCAACTTTATATTTGAAATAAATCAATTTGGAGCTATTATAAACCGAATCTGACTTTATTATAAAATAATATTTTAAGTTTTTCCAAAGGTGCCCCTCTCCTCCCTTATAAAAAGGGAACCCCTTCCCTCTTCTCTTAACACCCTTTTGAGCCTTGAAGCTTGGAAAAACCCTGATAATTCATCTTCTCAACCTCTCTAGTTATATCATAGAGGATTTGGTCTTCTCAAAAGACCAGCTCTAGTGCCCTACAAAGAAGTTTAAAGGAGGTGCGTCGAGGAAGAGGTAATCTCTTCTACCGACTCTTTCATGTTTCTTTCTTCTTCTACTTCCTCTTCTTTAGTTGTTTAATTATAAAGTAATAACATCAGTAATACTTATATACTGATATGTTATTATAAATATTAAACAACCCTTTTCACCTTCTATCCATCCTATATAAACTGAAATCATCGTGCGTGCGTACGTACGGAATACCATCTCCACGCTGTGGTGTAATCAGTTTTTCAATCACCACCTTACATGGATGGGTATAATGGTGTAAATAATAACTATATATGATTATTATAACATCATATTTATTTTAATATATTATATCATCCACTCAAATGCCATTCAATAAATATGGGAACAATATCCTCGCACGTGGGTACGTACGGATTACCGTCTCCACGACGCGATGAGATTCATTTTCCATGTTAACAATTTATGAATGATTATAAAGTATATATAATAAGTAAATATGAAATATAAGACTTAATAATTCTACTGGATTTATGTATATATATATGTATATCCTGTACTTAATTCCATTCAATCTAATAAGGAAACGAAAAACAACATTCATGCGTACGTATGGCCTACCGTCTCCATGAACCGTGTATTTCCATCCATTTATCGATCTATTATATATATGTATATTCTGAATATATATTATATAATCATGATCTAAATAATAATATTAATAATTAAAAGTCAACACACAGATGATAAATGAAACGATTTTACCCAAAACGCTTCTTTAACATGGAATTGACAAATGAATGGATAATATAAAGTCGTAAGTGAATCATATATGATATCATAAATATTATTATGGTTATGTTAAAAGTTAATAATATGTTTGAACACACTATACAGGAATCTCAGACACATATGGAGGAAATTGGACATAAGGTAAGGGATAATTATTCCAATCTCATTCTTATCCGAGATTGTTTATTCGTAAGTATTTTCTAGTGTTATGTTTTTTATCCATGTCCATATGTTCTCAAAATGTTTTCATAAACTGTTTAATTTTCTTCCATGTATGTTTAAAGACATTTTTACCCTTTTTTACTTTTACCACATTGTTTGGGAGGAATCTTTCTTTTGTTTACCATACGAGGAACTTTTTTACTTTTCTGGTAACAGTACGAGAAGAATGTTTTTTTAACTTCTACGGAATGAATGGATTTTTATGGTTTTATAATGCCTTATTTTCATGAATCTTACTCTAAAATAATTCATGAATATTTTCAACAAAACCCTTTTCTTTTAAAATTACATTACATTTTGTGAAAATAAAATGTTTTTGAAGAAGAAAGGATATTTTCCTCATGAATTCATTTCATGTGTTTTATCAAAACCATTTTCCATATAAGATGACATTATTTCATATATGTATGTTTCAAGTATAATATATCTAGTACTTACATTGTTTCATTTTTCTTATGATGAAATGATATCCATTTGTTTTATATGGATTATGTTATGATGGGAAAATGTTTATGAAACCCATTTTTATTCTTTCGGTTATGATGAATGATTTATGTTTATGTTGTGGCATAGGTAAAAATGATTTCATTATGAGATGGGTGGGAACTATATCTCCCTACAATGCCTTGGGTAATGATTTATATCTCATGATATAGACATGGTCGGAATGGTTAGTTAATCTGGTTTAGTGATACAGGACAGGAATGAGTAGTGAAATCAATTCAGAAAAGGAATTTGTCCACTAAGATGGTCTTGGCAGCAATGCCTTGGATACTATGGAAGTCATATCTTGTAGTTAATGGTTTTCCACAACTACATGTTTTATTCTCATGCTATTTTATCATGATTTATGTTCCTTTATGACCTATGACTTACGTACTGCCAAGATTTATTTCACAACTCAAGATTTTGGTGTGTAAACTTTATGTTCATGTTATGAAGTTCAAATGTATATGGTTTGTTTTATTTTCTCCTTGCTTACCCATACTGAGCACTTGAGATCACCCATTATATGTTTTCTATTCCCAAAGATATAAAGAAAGGTTTTAGGTAAGAAAACAAAAGGGGAAGATCTTTATGAGAGATGTTGAAGATATTTCCCCACGATTAGAAGATTATGTTCCGAGTTTCCAAAGACACTAAACTATTACGGTCCTTGTGTGTTTTTTTTATGTATTAAGTATTCCTCAAAAGTAATATAATGTCCAGGTACGTCAAGCTTTGGGTTTCTACATTTGGTATCAGAGGAAAGGTTTAGTTAACCATTGAAATCTAGGATGCGTTAAATTTAGTGAGATCCCTAAAGATAATTCTATGGTATGTCTAGGGATTTCACTAAGGATAATTATATGTATTGGTTATAGTACTAGAATTATAGTAAAAATCTTAGAATTAACCCTAATATGTTAAATATTGAAGTTACTCCCCCTTTTTTATGTTGTTTTCCCTATCATGATTTTTTCCTCTCACGCTATTCTTTTTGGGTTTTAGACGATGGTTGGAAACTGACGGAACTGTGTTGAACAATGTAATGGACAATGCAATGATTTTCCTCCTTAACAAACCAATATTATGGGAGATGGAGTGCAAAATAATATTGTTATACTTACACAAGCTATGAATCATTATGGACTTCCAAATGAGCAGAGAAGGGAAAAATATTCTATTGAGTCGTTATTGAGGAAATGTCCACCTTCTTTCAGTGGGTCTTCTGATCCACTTGTTGCTGAAAAATAGATCAGTACCATTGAAAAGATATTTTCCATACTTCGATGTTCGGAACATGAAAAAATCATTCTGGATATTTACCATTTAGAAGGTGGAGCATATCAATGGTGGACTCTAATTAAGAATACGAGGCCCCGAGATGAAATTGAATCCATGGAATGAGATGAGTTAAAGAACATATTTTTCAATAAGTACTTCCCTCATATTCTTTGAATAAAGTTGCAAAATGATTTCCTTGAGCTTAAGAAAATGGATGATGAATCTGTTGGATTATACGAATCAAATTTTACAAGGCTTTCAAGGTATGCATCTGGCTTAATCATCCAACCTGAAAGTAAAGTTGATCGATCCTTCAGTGGCTTAAAACCAATTCTTCAAAGGGCATTATCTATAAGAGACTTCAGTAGATATGAATAAATTGTGTGTTTTTCTATCTAGGTAGAAATGGAAGTTGGTGTTACATATCCATCTAATGGTTTTGACAAGAAATGAAATATGGAGATCAAGGAGAAATCTCATAATAATGGTGAGAAGAAGATGGATGTTTCTTTATGAACAAAGTGTGGAAAGAAGAATGGTGGAGATTGTCTTAAAGGGACTAGAAAATGTTTTAAGTGTGTAAAAGAAGATCATCGAGTAGCTGAGTGTCGACGTAATGGAAAAAGGGCTGCTAATGATGTGAATAAAGAAAAGGCTGTAGAGAATGCACCACCAACACTTCAATGCTTCAAGTGCAAGGAAAGGGGGACTATGTGAATAAATGCCCTAATCCAAGGGTTAGTGATGATCAACGTGAGAAACCTCTTAAGGAAAAGGATAAAGGGAAGTCACATCTGATCACTATTTGTGATGTTGAGTATGAAAATGATGTTGTGTAATGATTATGTGTTTATGTAATGGGATTTCAAAATAGTATCCTGGAATCTCATTTATGGCATCGTGGAATTTTGGAATATCTATGTATTGGTTTTCAATAATTATATGGAACTGGTAACCATTAAAGTGATTGAAATATTTTTGGAAAGAATATGATATGCACATAATGAAGCGATAAAGAAAAAATAAAATGATCTCATGACTGATATAAGGACAAAGTAATATCATGGTTTGCGTATATAGAAATTTTGGGATTTTGGTATGTGGAAAGTGATAACTTTTTACAGCATTCATGTTTTCACTAAGGGTCAATGGGTATTAATTTTTCAAGAGAATACATGATTATGGTATTCACATGGTTTTAATTTCACAAACATGATATATAGTATGATATATGGGGGATAAATGACGGTATTCACATGCTCGACATATGACATTTCTAGTAATTGTTTTCTTTATACTAGGAGCTTGGACAGAAGTATTTTGGATAAGCCTAGATATTGGAATTGATTATGTTGGACATAAGTCAGTATTGTTTAAGACTATAAATTTTTTTCGATATTATTTATGGAATGTTATAATAATGTAGTTTTAGAAAAAGGACAACCTGCAGGATGGGCGACAACCTGTCACATCGGACAAGGCTATGGGAATCGAACCCACAACCGAAGTGCGACAAGCCTTTATCGCCTACCACTAGCCTACAGGAAGTCCCTAGTTAGTAGAAACTAGTTTTATTATATTAAGCAGTATGATATATGAAGAGTCCATTTTTGGAACCATATACGATTAATCTCACTATATATGAACTTATGTATTTTTGATAACTTTTTCTAACCATTTGTTTGAGACAGATGGAATGACACATCATTCTATCACATGATCTTCTAACACTACATGAATGAAAAATTCAACTTCATTTCTATAAGAGATGAAGTGGAAATCGTCCATTGAATGACCAAAGATGATATTTTACCAAAATCAAGAAAGTATTTATTCTAATTCCAATTTCTTCAACTTTAGGGAAATGATTTGTAAACCAGAAATGTTGTCCTTGTTCCCTTATATCTGATGAATTAGATGGTACCTTATATCATCATAAATTCATGGCTTTTTGATTGTTGGATTTTTCATAGCTATGTCATCTACCACTCTTCATCAGAAGTTGATGATTATATTTCTCTTCCATATCCATATTTTCACCTATGTTTTCCTATGTGGAAATCCTGCGCTGAGTTGCTTTGGGTGACTGTTATGAATCTAGCTTCCCTTTTTAAAATGATGTTTTAGTATTCCTTTTTACGATGTGGGTTTCTATGAAAGAAATGTTCAAGTAGTAAACCATTTATAACCCCGACGAATTTCGAGGGAAAAATTCCTTTTAAGTGGGGTAGAATGTAACACCCCGAGATTTTATGAGATATATTATTTTTAATTTCTTTGATGTCTTCTATTATACACTACACCAAGATTAGCTTGTACTATACACAACACCGTATTATCTTGCAGTATACGCAACACTATTCTTGGCTCGTGTGACACACAATTTCAAGTTCGTTTTGTGGAAATTATTCTATGAAATATTAAGTATAGATTTTGTTTAATGTATAAATGAAATAAGTTTTGATTATGTTATATGAAACATCAAACAGAGATTTCAATACACGCATCCCTGACTTGTCTTGAAATACACGCAATCTAGACCTTCTTCGATAGCGTGTGTAGTATGCAATACCAAGTCTCACTAAACGAGATATTATTATAATATTATTATGAACTGGCCGTTATGAATCGTAATACCCACCTTTTGTGTTTTTTAAATATTATCTTTCAAAATGGACTTAATTTTTGGATTCGGAATATTGAAATTAGCCTAGGGTGAATTTTGGTATTTTTCTGAAAACTTTCAATTTTTGATGAATATTGAAAACAGTAGGATACTATTTAAAAACCAACATTTTATTTAAATAATTATATATTTTATTTAAATTTAATTTAGGTCAAAAAAATACATAATACCTATATAGGTTCAATTTAATTCATTTGAGTCATTTTATAATAATTTTAGATATATAAAAATTTTATTGAACTATTCACCATCTTTTACCGACCTCTTAGGTGAATTTTAAAATTTACAGAAAACTTAATTTTACTGCTTATGTGAGTGGAATTTCGAAAATTTGAGAGAAATAGTTAATATCAACAAGTAAAATGTGGTTAAATAAGATAAAAATATTTTTTGGTGAATATTAACTTTTTACTTTTATTTACCACGATTAAAAGTAAATACGGTAATTAAGGGTAAAAATGATTTTATTATTACCCTAACACATGTCCTAATTCTATTGGATAAGTGTAATTCGACAAAAAAACAACCTTAGGAATAAAATATTACCTTTTAGGGCCACTTGGATTAAATTGGGACACTTATTATTATTTTATTAAAAAAAGAGTTAAAATAGTTAAAATCAAAGTTTAATAACTAAAACATTTTTAATACAGGGTTATACATAAGATAAATTCGACTATAAATATTCATTAGAAAGCTAATGATATTTCCTACATAATTTTATATTATTTATAATTTTTATACATTAAATAATTAATTTATGACACAATGAGGATGCAGTAATTACCTTATTAATAAAATATTAACATAATTGATGTTATAAATACCCAAATAAATGTAATTTGAGACTTCTTATGAATTACACTAATTTTATAGGATAATATGACATTTTATTATTGATTGAATTAACTTTTTTCGAACTAATAATGTTGTTATTATTTTCACAAAAATTAATTACCAAATAGTGTCAAAATTGACATTAAATAGTTTAAAAAAAAATTATATTATTAATTGTTATTATATTACTAAAAATCTATGGTTTGGAAAAATGACATAGATAATGTTATATATATTAATAATGAACTACTTGGGGTTCGTTGGGCTTGTTATAGTAAGTTTATTAACCATATATTGTCAGAAAACAAGAAGACACGGTAAAAGTTAAATTATTTAACTTAGAGTTAAATATAAATGATAATGTTAAAATAGTCACCTAAACTTGAATAAAACCTATTGGTTGAGATTATTTAGACACATACCCACTTTAGCTTCAAAATATATGAATTTGAAGCTATTATAAACCGAATATGACTATATTATAAAATAATATTTTATGTTTTTACAAAGGTGCTCCTCTCCTCCCTTATAAAAAGGGCACTGCTTCCCTATTCTCTTAACACCCTTTTGAGCCTTGAATCTCGGCCAAACACTGCCAAATAATCATCTAAATATCTCTAGTTATATCATAGAGGTTATGGTCTTCTCAAAAGACCATCTTTAGTTCCCTAAGATGAAGTTAAAAGGAGGTGCGTCGAGGAAGAGGTAATCTCTTCTACCGACTCTTTCAAGTTTATTTCTTCTTCTATTTCCTCTTCTTTAGTTGTTTCTATATATATTAATAACATCATTATTACTTATATAAATATATTTTATTATAAATATGAAACAACCCTATTTCACCTTCTATCCATCCTACGGAAAATGAAATCACCGTGTGTGCGTACGTACGGAATACCGTCTCCATGCTGTGCTGTAATCAGTTTTTCCACCACCACCATACTTGGATGGGTATAATGGTGTAATGAATAACTATATATGATTAATATAAAATCATAATGATTCTAAGATATTATATCATCCACTCCAATTCCATTCAATAAATATGGGAACGATATCATCACTCGTGCATAGGTACAGATTACCGAATCCACGACGCGATGAGATTCATTTTCCAGGTCAACAATTTTAGAATTATTATAAAGTATATATAATAAGTAATAATTAAATATATGACTTAATAATTCTACTGGATTTATATATATATATATATTTATGTATTTCATCTACTTAATTCCAATCAATTCAATTAGGAATCAAAAAACAGCGTTCATGCATATGTATGACATACTGTCTCCATGAACGGTGTATTTATTTCCATTTATAGTTCTATTATATATATGTATATTATGAATATATATTATATAATCATGATCTGGGTAATCATATTTATAATTAAAATTCAAAACAAGGACGATAAATGAAACAATTTTACCCAAAATGTTGCTTTAACATGGAATTGTCAAATGAACGAATAATGTAAAGTCGTAAGTGAATCATATATGATATCATAAATATTATTATGGTTATGTTACAAGTTTATAATATTTTTAAACCCACTATATAGAATTCTCAGACACATATGGAAAAAATTGGACATAATGTCAGGGATAATTATTCCAATCTCATTCTTATCCGAGATTGTTTATTCGTAAGTAAATACTAGGGTTATGTTTAGTATCCATGTCCATATGTTCTCAAAATGTTTTCATAAAATGTATATATTTCTGCCATGTATGTTTAAAGTCATTTTTACCCTTTTTTACTTTTACCACAATGTATTTATGGAATCTTTCTTTTGTTTACCATATGAGGTACTTTTTGACTTTTCCAGCAAAAGTATGAGAAAAATGTTTTTTAACTTATACGACATGAATGGATTTTTATGGTTTTTTAACGCCTTATTACCATTGATCTTACTATAAAATATTTCATGAATATTTTCAACAAAATCCTTTTATTTTAAAATTTCATGACATTTTCTGAAAAGAAATTGATTTTGAATAAGAAAAGATATTTTCCTCAAGAATTTAGTTCAAGTGTTTTATCAAACACATTTTCCATCTATGATGAAATTATTTTTTATGTGTATGTTTCAAATATAATATCTCTAGTATTTTCATTGTTTTACTTTTCTTATGATGAAATTATATCCATTTGTTTTATATGGATTATGTTATGATGGGATGATGTTTATGAAACCCTTTTTTAATCTTTGGGTTATGATGACTGATTTATGTTTATGTTGTGGCACTAGTAAGAATGATTTCATTATGTGATGGGTGGGACCAATATCTCCCTACAATGCATTGGGTAAATATTTATAACTCATGAGATAGACATGGATAGAATGGTAAGTTAATCTGGTTCAGTGATACCGGACTGGAACGAGGGGTGAACTCGATTTAGAAAGGGAATTTGTCCACTACGATGGTCTAGAAAGTAATGCCTTGGCTAATATGGAAATCATATCAAGTGATTAATGGCTTTACATAACAACATGTTTTATTCCCATGATATTTTATCATGATTTATGTTCCTTTATTACCTATGCCTTACGTACTCCCATGATTTATATCACAACTCATGATTTTCATGTGTAAACATTATGTTCATATTTTGAAGTTAAAATGTATATGGTCTACTTTATTTTCTCCATGCTTACCATTACTGATTATTTGAGCTCACCCTTTATATATTTTCTTTTCCCCAGGATATAAATAAAGGTTTTAGGTATGAAAACAAAAGGGGATGATCTTTGGGGGATATGTTGATGATCTTTCACCACGATTAGAAGATTATGTTCTGAGTTTCGAAATACACTAAACAATTACGGTACTTCTGTGTTTGTTTTTTTATGTATTAAGTATTAAGGAAAAGTAATTTAATTTCCATGTACATCAAGCTTTGGGTCTCTACACTTATGATGGATCTATGTAGTCTTCATCATCTTTTGTATGAAATGTACCTTCTTTGTTGAAGCTCGCACCAACATTGGGCCCATGAGTGATGAATCTCATGGTATAGTCTAACAAGGTGTCGAACTTTAGGGTAACCCATAAAAATCCTCTAATGTTCCCAAACCTATGGTGGAATGGTATTTTTTTGTATGGAAACTCAAACCGTAGTAGGTGATCCTTCCCAACTATGTCCAATGTCTGATAAGAAAGCTCACGTCATTTCCTCCCGAACCTAAATGGTATGCTCAGTCTAGCTGTTAGTTTGTGGGTGAAATGTTGTGCTCAAGCAAAATATAATCCTAAAATCCATCGTTAATCTCTTCCATAAACTATATTTTAAGCGAGAATAATGATTAGAAACAATATTATATGGAACCTCATGGATATATACTATCTCCTACACATCGATCCATTCCAATCTCTCCAAAAAAACTCTACTATATTATAGCTATGAAGTGGATGGACTTGGTGAGTCAATCTATCATCCCAGATATCATAACATTTACTCTAGATGCACATAGTAATCAAGTAACAATTTTCATATATATTCCATCCCATTTCCACTCTGGCACCACAAGGGGTCGACCTAAACCAGTTGGAACTTGGTGCTCAGCCATCACTTGTAGACATATAAGCCATCAAGCAATAAAATTTGTAACTCATATCTTTATCCTTGTATATTAAAATTGTTTTCATAGTTCTTGTAACGTCTTTTACACACCTATATTTATCACTAATGTAAATGTATGAAAATATCTCAAAACCTCCTCCTGTAATATCACTGGTTCAATAGTGCATCCAATGAAAATAATGACTTGCTCCCCACAATTACAATATCTATCAGGATGTCTATGGATATATAAGAATGTAGGGTCTCCCAATAAATATCCCAATATTTTTCTTCTATATAATTCTATAAGAGAGATGTGGTGATGACCATAGACTTGGGTTAAGATTCTCCATTTCCATCTACAAAGGATAACTAAAATGAGGCAAACTTCTATGACACGTCATTTGACAACTATGAAAAAGATCTCCTACTAAGATCACGTGCTACCATGTTACCCTTCCTAGAAGTATATAAAATTTTGAATTTAAAATACTGGAAGAACTCTAGACATCACCTATATCTCATGTTGATATTCATTTTATAGATTATATACCATATTCACTTCTGGTCGGAGTAGAGGACAAACTGCTCTCCCATCAGGTAGTGTCACGACATCTTTAAAGAGATAAATACCACTGCTAAATCAAGATATTTTTTAATGTAGTTCTTCTCACATGGTCTCAATTGGAATGATCCATAGGCAATCACCCTTTTCCTATATATCATAACACAACCATTCCCAATAAAAATGCATCTAAGTACACAATGCACTTGACACCATCCACAAGAAATAACTATATGAGAGTGCTCATCAAACTCTACCACAACTATTGAAAATACTATTGGAACTTCCTTTTCCACATGAAAGGATGCCCCTTTTGAGTCAAGGTTTTCGTGGGTGATAATATCTTGGAGAAACTAGATATAAATCTATGATTATATATTTTCAAACCAAGGAATCTCCACAACTCCATCACACTCTTGGGTGGATCCTATGTTAACACTGCCATGACCTTGTCCATGTCCACTCCCACTCCATCAACTGAGATAACATATCCCATATAGATGAAAACATGAATCTAGAACTATAAAATTCATATATTTTTGTAATGATAGTGATCTAAGAATACATCAAGAACCATCCTTAAGTGTCTCACGTTCTCCTCCTTGGGAATCGAGTATACAAGGATATAATTGATTTATACTACCACGAACTGGTCTAATAAAGGCTAAAAGATCTGATTTATTAGTCCCATGAAAAATTTTGGTACATTTGTTGATAAAAAGGGAATCACCAAGTACCCATAGTGACTTTTGGGACATTTGAGTGTCATCTTCAGTATATTTTCTTCCAGTACTCATAACTGATGATAGCCTGACAAGAGGTAATCCTTATAGAACCATTGTTCCCCTCTCAAATAATCAAAGAGTTCATCGATCCTTAGTAGTGGATACTTATTTTTCATAGTAACCTGGTTAAATCATCTGTAGTCCACAAAAAACCTCATTCAATTGTAAAACGTTTTGGAAAAAAACTGGGGAAGACCAGGGTGAAACACCCGGTCAAACTAATCCCTTCCACTGAATGTCCTATAACAACACCACCAGCTTGAGAATCTCATTAGTAGCCATATTGTATGAATGTATCAATATCAATGCCATCTCGGGGTTTATATTAATGAAGAAGTCTATCTATTGGCTAGGAGGAAAACCTGGAACATCTTCAGGGAAGATATCCTCATACTACATCACCAATGCAGGAAACATGGAACACATAACATCCATTTCCCCAAGGGTTAAGCTAGACAACTAATGAGTAATCAGCTACACCATCTTATGCATCAGTCTATCATAAGATTCCTAGGTCTCCTTTTCATCGATGAAGAAAAACTAGGTTCCATCACTATAGACACACCACACCCTTCCCCAAAAATAATCAATCAAGGCATGAACTAAAGATAACCAATCCATACTGATAATGACATCATAAGGCCTTGACCGTAGTTCCAATAGATTCCAATATAAAATCATGACTCATAGGGTCAGGTCACACTATTGGCCCACCTTTGTGATAATTGTGTCTTTTCATGTAGAAGTCTCTTAGAATAAGGGTAGAGCCAATAGTTCAACTAGAATATCAATGTCTTGTACAAGGTTGGTGGAATTAAAGGAATGACTAGGACTTCTGTCTATATGTACCCAAAATATGGTAGAAAATAAATAGATCATACATTTAATCATTCTTGGAGACTTTGGATCATAATCTTTGACCCCCTGTATCTATCCCCACAGCTATACTCCGACTCCCTAGGCCTCGCGTAGACCACCTGGGTGGGGTGGTGGAAAGACATAAAAACATTGACCACCTCTTACTATTATCCCAGATCCATGGACACATACTACTCTCTAAAAACAACTTGATTATATAATTTAATCTTCCTTGGAAGCTTAAAAAAGTGTAGAGACCCAAATCTTGACGTACATGGACTTTACAATACTTTAGCGGAATACTTAACACATAACAAAAACAGACAGACAAGGACTGTAATATTTTAGTGTCTTTGGAAACTTGGAATGTAATATTCTAATCGTGGTGAAAG
Source organism: Viscum album (assembly GCA_963277665.1). Lineage (NCBI taxonomy): Eukaryota > Viridiplantae > Streptophyta > Magnoliopsida > Santalales > Viscaceae > Viscum > Viscum album. Next base: position 42,887,536 of record OY728128.1, read on the forward strand.
ATCTTCAACATCTCCCATAAAGATCATCCCTTTTTTTACATAAAACCTTTCATTATATCCTAGGGAAAGGAAAACATAAAAAGGGTGAGCTCAAATTCTCAGTAAGGGTAAGTATGGATAAAATAAAACACACCATATACATTTGAACTTAAAAACATGAACATAATGTTTAAACATCAAAATATTGAGAAATGACACAAAACATGGAAGTACGCAAGGCATAGATCATAAAGAAATATTAAGAATGATAAAATAGAATGGGAATAAAACATGTAATTGTGGAAACCATTAAGCACATGATATGATTTCCATAGTAGCCAAGGCATTGCTGCCAAGACCATCTTAGGGGACAAAGTCCCTTTTTGAATTGAGTTCACTCCTCATTCCAGTCCTGTATTACTAAACCGGTTTAACTTGTCATTCCATCCATGTCTATCTCATGAGATATAAATCTTTACCCAATGAATTGGAGGGAGATATAGGTCCCACCCTTCTCATAATTGAATCATTATTACTTCTGCCACAAAATAAACATACATCATTCATAGTAACCCAATAAATAAAATGGGTTTCATAAACATCATCCCATAATAACATAATCCATATAAAAGAAATGGATATCATTTCATAATAAGAAAATTTAAAGCATGTAAATCATAGAGCCTTTGTACTTGAAACATACACATATGAAATAACTTCATCTTAGATGGAAAAAGGATTTGATAAAACACTTGAAATGAATTCTTGAGGAAAATATCCTTTCTTCTTCAAAGTCATTTTCTTTTCACAAAACGCCCTGCTATTTTAAAAGAAATAGATTTTGTTGAAAATAGCCATGAAATATTTTTGGGAAGATTCATGAAAATAAGTCATTATAAAACTGTAAAAATATGTTCGTTCCGTATAAGTTAAAAAAACATTCTTCTTGTACTTTTTTCGGAAAAGTCAAAAAGGTACCTCGTAGGTTAAACAAAAGAATGATTCCTTCCATACCATGGGGTAAATGTCAAAATGGGTATAAAAGGACATTTACCATACATGAATACACTTTTATAAAACATGGACATGGATGATATCAATAACCCCAGTAAATACTTACGAATAAGTAATCTCGGATAAAAATGAGATTTGCACAATTATCCCTTACCTTAGGTCTGATATGCTTCGTATGGATCCAAAACTCCTGTATAATTATTTAAATAATGTCATTGACTTATTAAAGAATCATATTCATAGTTATGATATCATATATGTTTCACATATGACTTTATATTATCCTTTTTTTGTAAATTCCATGTTAAAGAGTGTTTTGGGTAAAATCGTTTCATTTTTCGGCCGTGTTTTGACTTGTAATTATTCATATAATTACTTAGATCATGATTACATAATTACAGAATATAAAACATCATTTATATATAATATATATTAAGAATATACATATATATAATAGATCGATAAATGGAAATAAATACACCGTTCATGGAGACGGTAGGCCGTACTTACGAATGAACGCTGTTTTCGTTTCCTTATTGAGTTGAATGGAATTAAGTAGATGCCATACATATATATATATACATAAATCCAGTAGATATAAAATGTCATATATTTCATGATTAATTATTATATATACTTCATAATCATTCATGAATGGTTAATGTGGAGAATGAATCTCATCGCGTCGTGGAGACGGTATTCCGTACGTACGCACGAGCGATGATATCGTTCTCATGATCGTGGAATTGTATTGGAGTGTATGTATACTATTTCATAATCAATATAACTTTACTATAATCATATATAGTTATTATTTACACCATTATAACCATCCAAGAAAGGTGGTGGTGGAAAATAGATTACACCACGGCGTGGAGACGGTATTCCGTACGTACGCACGTGCGGTGATTTCATTTTCCGTAGGATGGATAGATGTTGAAATAGGGTTGTTTTTATACTTATAATAACATATCAGTATATTAGTGATACTTCTGTTATTACTTCATAATGAAACAACCTAAGAAGAAGAAGTGGAAGAAGAAATAAAGTTGAAAGAATCGGTAACAGACATTACCTCTTCTTTGAAGCTTCTCTTTGAGTCCTCCTATTAGGGTACTAAAATTGGTTTTTAAGAATACCAGGACCTCTAGGATGTTTTTAGGGAAGTTGATAAGAGAATTGTGCATGGTTTGGACGATCTTGAAGGGGAAAATTGGTGTGAGGAAGAGAGGGAGGAGGTGCCCTTTTATAAGGGAGGAGAGGGACTCTTATGGAAAAACTAAGAATATTATTTCATTATAAAGCCAAATTCGGTTTTAAATAGCTCCAAATTGATTTATTTTCAAGCTAAGGTGGGTATGGGTCGAAATACTCTCATCAAATAGAATTTGGACAAGTTTAGTTTACTATTTTAACCTTATCATTTTGTTTTAACTTTAAGTTAGATAATTTTACTTTTACCGTGTCTTTTTCTGTTCTTATACTATAAGGTTAATAAACATTCTATAACAAGCCAAACGAACCTCAAGTTGTTTATTATTAATATATAGAACCTTATATAAGTCATTTGGCCTAACCCTGGTTTTTTATGAATAAAATAACAATTAATAATATATTATTTGTTTTAAAAACTATTTTATGTCAATTTTGAAACTATTTAGTAATTGATTTTTGTGAAAATTATAACAGAATTATTAGTTCGAAAAAAGTAAATTAAATCCATAATAACATGTCATATTAACCTATAAAATTAGTGTAATTCAGAAAAAGTCTCAAATTACATTTATTTTGATATTTATAACATCAATTATGTCAATATTTCATTAATAAGATAATTACTGCATCGTCTTTATGTCAAAAATAAATTAAATTATTTATTGTCTAAAAATTACAAATAAAATACCATTATGTAGGAAATATTTTAAGATTTCTAATTAATATTTATAGTCGAATTTATCATATTTATAACCCTATATTAAAAATGATATACTTATTAAACTATGATTTTACCTATTTTAACCCCTCTTTAAATAAATTAATAATAAATGTCCTAATCTAATCCAGTTGGGCATAAATGGTCATATTTTATTCCTAGGGTTGTTTTTGGTCGAATTACATTTATCCAATAGAATTTGTACATGTGTTAGGGTAATAATAATATCATTTTTACCCTTAATTGCCCTATTTACTTTTAACCGTGGGAAAAAAAGTAAAAAGTTACTATTCACCAAAAATTATTTTCATCTCATTGAACCACATTTTACTTACTGAAATCAACCGTGTCTCTCGGATTTTTGAAATTCCACTCACAAAAGCGGTAAAATTAAGTTTTATGAAAAATTCATTTGTTTTAACTACCACTTAGTGGTTTCACTATTCATCAAAAAAATGAAAGTTTCCAGAAAAATACCAAAAATTAGACCTAAGATATATTTGATATTATGAACTGAAAAATGATGTCTTTTTTACCAAATTCAAAACATATTACTTTCATTACATAATTTAAAAATTAATTCTCGTCGTCAAAACAAATAGCATGTTCTTAAGAGATAATAACTATCAAAAGATTGACACTGGTTTATGTCTGGTTTAAATGTGAAATTACATCCAATGACCAACATTGTATTAAATTGTAAAAACATATTCTAAATATACTTTAAAACCACTCAAATTATTAATTTTTCACTATTAATTATTTCGATTAAAAAGGTTGTTTTTAATTAAAATTTAGTAATTTTCACTATTCACCAGAAAATGAGAGTTATCCGAAAAGTACCAAAATTTCATCCTAAGCTAATTTAGATATTTCGAATCTAAAAATGAAGTCCATTTTGAAAAATAAATTTTAATAAATTTTAAAAAGTGGTTATTACTATTCATAACATCTAGTTTTAATATTATTTTAATAGCATATTGTTGTTTAGTGAAACTCGTTATTGCATACTACACACGCTATCGAGGAAGGTCGTGATTGCGTGTAATGCAAGTAAAGTTAAGGATGCATGTTGTGCAAGATCCTTTTGCTGTAGCATACAACACAAGACATTAATGAAATTAAAAAGAATATTTTTCATAAAATCTCGCGGTGTTACATTCTACCACCCTTAAAATAAATTTCGCCCTCGAAATTTGTCAGGGTTATAAATGGTTTACTACTCGAAAGTTTCATTAATAGAAACCCACATCGTAAAAAGGAATACCAAAACCAATCATTAAAGACAAAAGTATGAAACGTAATGGTTACCCAAATAAACTAATCACTAGGTTTCCACATAGGTGAAAATATGGATATGGAAGTGAAATCTAACCAGCATGTTCTGATGGAGAGTGTTAGAGAACATGTTTATGGAAAAGCCAGCAATCACAAAGAAATAAATTTGTGATGATCTAAGGTACCATCTGATTCATCAGATATAAGAGCATTAGGACAACATTTTTGGTTTTCAAGATCATTTCCCTAAAGTTGAAGAATTTGAATAAGAATAAATACTTACTTTATTTTGGTACAATCTCATTGTTGTTCGTTCCTTGAACAATTTCCACTTCATCTCTTAACGAAATGAAGTTGAATTTGTTATTCATTAAGTGTTAGTAGATCATGTGATAGAATGATTGGTCATTCCATCTGTCTCAAACAAGAGGATAGAAAATTTATCAAAAAATACGTAAGTCCATCTATAGTGAGATCAATCATATATGGTTTCTAAAATGGACTTATACTTTATATATCATACTGCTTTATATAATAAAACTAGTTTCTACGAAACAGGGACTTCCTGTAGTCCCGTGGTAGGCGATAAAGCCCAGTCGCTTCCCACAGCCTTGTCTGATGCGATGGGATATCGCCAGTCCTGCAGGTTGTCCTTTTTCTAAAGCTATATTACTATAACATCCCATCAATAATATCGAAAAACGTTCTATCCTAACTTATGTCCAACATAATCCATTCCAATCTTTAGGCTTATCTAAAATACTTTGGTCCAAGTTCATAGTATAAAGAAAATGATTACTTGAAATGTCACATAACAATCACATGAATTCCATCATTTATCCCCCATATATCATAAGATATATCTTTTTGGTCAAATTACAAACATGAGAATACCTTAATCATGTATTCTCTTGAAGAATGAATACCCATTGAACCTTAGTGAAAACATTAATGTATGTAAAAGTTAACACTTTTCACAAACCAATATCCTCAAAATTCATTATACTCAATCCATGATATCACTTAGTCCTTATATCAATCATGAGCTCATGAATACTGTCAAACATTTCATTTTCTCCTTATCCCTTCATGATGTTCATATCATCTGCTTTCCAAAGTATTTGAATCACTTTTCATTGTTACAGGTACCATAAAATTATTGAAAACCACAATAGAATAATTCAAAAATATTATAATACATAATAAAAGTACCTCAACAACATTCTTGTTGAATACCAATACATAAACACTTCAATCCATCCTCTTCAATTATTGTCCTGGAATAAGTCCTTACTTGATTTAGAAGTTACTTTTTAGGTCAGGGCATTGAGTTGGGTAATGCCCATGTTCTCCACAAATAATACATTGAACTCTATAACAGTCTATCACTCTATGACCCTTTTCTACAAACAGATAACATCTGTCCCTCCATTTGAGGTATTCCTCAAGGTTCTTCTTCCCTTATTTAGAAATATAAATCTTTATTTCTTTATGCTCCTCAACATGCGATCATGCATAATAGTTTATCTTCCTCTTCATTGATGAATTAGGAATACCACTAAATTTCACCTTGTTAATCATATATCGCGATGACTGATTCGTCATAATCACAATATCTTTCTCTCTAGGAATTACACAATTTTGTGGCTCATAGTCACCAATTTGTCCATTGGATTCAATGTTAACCGAATTCCTTCTGGTTCCCTCCATTAACTAAAACACAAAAAGAATTCTGTGAGCGGAAAAAATCATGCTAGAGAAAACAACATAGTGAAGGGGGAGAACCCTCAATATCTAACATATTAGGTTAAATTATAATATCATTACCTTAGTTCTAGGACTATATCATATACGTATACTTATCCTTAGGGACATCCCTAGACACACCTTAGAAATATCTCTAGGGATCTCACTAACATTTTTGCATCCTAGTTTCCATAGGTTGACTAAACCTTTCCTCTGATACCAACTGTAGAGACCCAAAGCTTGACGTTCATGGACATTACATTACTTTAGTGGAATACTTAATACATAACAAAAACAGACACAAGGGCCGTAATAGTTTAGTGTCTTTGGAAACTTGGAACGTAATCTTCTAATCGTGGTGAAAGATCATCAACATCTCCCATAAAGATCTTCCATTTTTTTCTTACCTAAAACCTTTCTTTATATCCTAGGGAAAGGGAAACATAAAAAGGGTGAGCTGAAATGCTCAGTAAGGGTAAGCATGGTTAAAATAAAACATACCATATACATTTGAACTTAAAAACATGAACATAATGTTAAAACATCAAAAGCTTGAGAAATGACACAAAACATGGAAGTACGCAAGGCATAAATCATAAAGAAACATCAAGAATGATAAAATAGAATGGGAATAAAACATGTAACTGTGGCAACCATTAAGAAAATGATATGATTTCCATATTAGCCAAGGCACTGCTACCAAGACCATATTAGTGGACAAAGTCCCTTTCTGAATCGAGTTCACTCCTCGTTCTAGTCCTGTATTAATGAACCGGTTTAACTTGTCGTTCCAGCCATGTCTATATCATGAGATATAAATCTTTACCCAATGCATTGGAGGGAGATATAGGTCCCACCCATCTCATAATTAAATCATTATTACTTGTGCCACAAAATAAACATACATCATTCATAGTAACCCAATAAATAAAATGGGTTTCATAAACATCATCCCATAATCATATAATCCATATAAAAGAAATGGATATCATTTCATAATAAGAAAATTGAAACCATGTAAATCATAGAGACTTTATACTTGAAACATACACATATGAAATAATTTCATCTTAGATGGAAAATGGTTTTGATAAAACACTTGAAATGAATTCTTGAGGAAAATATCCTTTCATCTTCAAAATAATTTTCTTTTCACAAAAAATCATGCTATTTTAAAATAAAGAGATTTTGTTGAAAATATTCATGAAATATTTTTAGGAAGCTTCATGAAAATAAGTCTTTATCAAACTGTTAAAATCTATTCGTGCCGTATAAGTTAATAAAACATTCTTCTTGTACTTTTGTCAGAAAAGTCAAAAAGGTACCTCGTAGGGTAAACAAAAGAATGATTCCATCCATACCATGGGGAAAAAGTCAAAATGGGTATAAAAGGACATTAAACATACATGAATACAATTTTATAAAACATGGACATGGATGATAGCAATAACCCCAGTAAATACTTACAAATAAGTAATCTCATATAAAAATGAGATTTGCACAATTATCCCTTACCTTAGGTCTAATATGTTTCGTATGGATCCAAACCTCCTGTATAATGATATAAATAATGTCATTGACTTAATACAAAATCATATTCGTTGTTATGATATCATATATGTTTCACTTATGACTTTATATTACCCATTGTTTTGTAAATTCTATGTTAAAGAGAGTTTTGGGTAAAATCGTTTCATTTGTCGGCCGTGTTTTGACTTGTAATTATTCATATAATTACTTAGATCATGATTTATTAATTCCAGAATATAAAACATCATTTATACATAATATATATTAAGAATATATATATATATATAATAGATCGATAAATGGAAATAAATACACCGTTCATGGAGACGGTAGGCCGTACGTACGCATGAACGCTATTTTTGTTTCCTTATTGAGTTGAATGGAATTAAGTAGATGACATACATAAATATATATATACATAAATCCAGTAGCTTTATAATGTCATATATTTCATGATTAATTATTATATATACTTCATAATCATTCATGAATGGTTAATGTGGAGAATGAATCTCATTGCGTCTTGGAGACGGTATTCCGTACGTACGCACGAGCGATGATATCGTTTTCATGATCGTGTAATTGTATTGGAATGTATTTATACAATTTCAGAATCAATATCACTTTACAATAATCATATATAGTTATTATTTATACCATTATAACCATCCCAGAAAGGTGGTGGTGGAATATAGATTACACCACGGCGTGGAGACGGTATTCTGTACGTACGCATGCGCGGTTATTTCATTTTCCGTAGGATGGATAGATGGTGAAATAGGGTTGTTTCATACTTATAATAACATATAATTATATTATTGATTCTTATGTTATTAGTTAGTAATGAAACAACCGAAGAAGAAGAAGTGGAAGTAGAAATAAAGTTGAAAGAATCGGTAACGGACATTACCTCTTCTTTGACGCGCCTCTTTGAGTCCTCCTCTTAGGGTACTAAAATTGGTCTTTGAAGAAGACCAGGACCTCTAGGATGTTTTTAGGGAAGTTGATAAGTGAATTTTGCAGGGTTTGGCCGATCTTGAAGGCTCAAATTGGTGTGAGGAAGAGAGGGAGGAGGTGCCCTTTTATAAGGGAGGAGAGGGGCTCTTTTGGAAAAACTAAAAATATTATTTTATTATAAAGCCAAATTCGGTTTTAAATAGCTCCAAATTGATTTATATCGAAGATAAGGTGGTTATGGGTCGACATCATCTCATCCAATAGAATTTGGACAAGTTTAGATTACTATTTTAACCTTATCATTTAGTTTTAACTTTAAGTTAGATAATTTTACTATTACCGTGTCTTTTTGTGTTCTTACACTATAAGGTTAATAAGATTACTATAACAATACAAACGAACCCCAAGTTGTTTATTATTAATATATATAACCTTATCTAAGACATTTTTCTGATCCATGGATTTTTAGGAATAAAATAACAATTAATAATATAATATTTCTTTTAAAAACTATTTTATGTCAATTTTGACACTATTTAGTAATTGTTTTTTGTGAAAATTATAACAGAATTATTAGTTCGAAAAAAGGTAATTAAATCCATATTAACATGTCATATTAACCTAGAAAAGTAGTGGAATTCATAAAAAGTCTCAAATTACATTTATTTTGGTATTTATAACATCAATTATGTCAATATTTCATTAATAAGATAATTACTACATCATCTTTGTGTCATAAATAAATTAAAATATTTAATGTCTAAGAATTAAAAATAAAATACCATTATGTAGGAAATCTTTTTATCTTTCTAATTAATAATTATATTCTAATTTATCTTATGTATAACCCTATATTAAAAATGATATACTTATTTATATTTGATTTTAACTATTTTAACCCTTCTTTAAATAAATTAATAATAAATGACCTAATCTAATACAGGTGGGAATAAAAGGTCATATTTTATTCGTAAGGTTGTTTTTGGTCGAATTACACTTATCCAATAGAATTAGGACATGTGTTAGGGTAATAATAATATCATTTTTACCCTTAATTACCCTATTTACTTTTAACCGTGGTAAAAAAAAGTAAAAAGTTACTATTCACCAGAAATTATTTTAATCTCATTGAACCACATTTTACTTACTAACATCAACCGTGTCTCTCGGAATTTTGAAATTCCACTCACAGAAGCGGTAAAGTTATGTTTTATGAAAAATTCATTTTTTTAACTACCACTTAGTGGTTTCACTATTCATGAAAAAAATGAATGTTTTCAGAAAAATACAAAAAATTAGGCCTAAGCTATATTTGATATTATGAACTGAAAAATGATGTCTTTTTTTACCAAATTCAAAACATATCTATTGCATTACTTAATTTAAATATTAATTCCCGTCGTCAAAAAAAATAGTGTGTTCTTAAGAGATAATAACTATCAAAAGATTGGCACTAGTTTATGTCTGGTTTAAATGTAAAATTAAATCCAATGACCAACATTGTATTAAATTGTAAAAATATATTCTAAATATACTTTAAATCCACTCAAATTAATAATTTATCACTATTAATTATTTCGATTAAAAAGGTTGTTTTTAATTAAAATTTAGTAATTATCACTATTCATCAGAAAATGAAAGTTATCCGAAAAGTACCAAAATTTCACCCTAAGCTAATTTTGATATTCCAAATCTAAAAATGAAGTCCATTTTGAAAAATAAAATTTACAAAATTTCAAAAAGTGGTTATTACCATTCATAACGGCTAGTTTTAATATTATTTTAATAGCATATTGTTGTTTAGTGAAACTCGTTATTGCGTACTACACACGCTATCGAGGAAGGTCGCGATTGCGTGTAATGCAAGGAAAGTTAAGGATGCATGTTGTGCAAGCTTATTTTTGTGTAGCGTACAACACAAGACATTAATGAAATTAAAAAGATTATTTTTCATAAAATCTCGGGGTGTTATATTCTACCCCCCTTAAAATAAATTTCGCCCTCGAAATTCGTCGGGGTTATAAATGGTTTACTACTCAAATATTTCTTTAATAGAAACCCACATTGTAAAAAGTAATACTAAAACCAATCTTTAAAAACAAAAGTATGAAACATAAGGGTTACCCAAATAAACTAATCACTGTGTTTCCACATAGGTGAAAATATGTATATGGAAGAGAAATCTAACAATCATGTTATGATGGAGAGTGGTAGAGAACATGGCTATGGAAAAGCCAGCAATCACAAAGCCATAAATTTGTGATGATCTAAGGTACCATCTAATTCATCAGATATAAGAGCACTAGGACAACATTTTTGGTTTTCAAGATCATTTTCCTGAAGTTAAAGAATTTGAATTAGAATAAATACTTATTTTATTTTGGTACAATTTCACTATTGATCATGCCTTGAACAATTTCCACTTCATCTCATAAAGAAATGAAGTTGAATTTTTTATTCATGATGTGTTAGCAGATCATGTGATAGAATGATGGGTCATTCCATCTGTCTCAAACAAAAGGTTAGAAAATTTATCAAAAAATACATATGTCCATCTATAGTGAGATAAATCATATATGGTTCCAAAAATGGACATATACTTCATATATCATACCGCTTTATATAATAAAACGAGTTTATACTAAACATGGACTCCCTGTAGGCTAGTGGTAGGCGATAAAGGCCAGTCGCACTTCGGTTGTGGGTTCGATTCCCACAGCCTTGTCCGACGCGATGGGTTGTCGCCAGTCCTGCAGGTTGTCCTTTTTCTAAAGCTATATTACTATAACATCCCATCAATAATATCGAAAAAAGTTCTATCCTAACTTATTTCCAACATAATCCATTCCAATCTTTAGGCTTATCTAAAATACATCGGTCCAAGCTCATAGCATAAAGAAAACGATTACTTGAAATGTCACATAACAATCACGTGCATTCCATCATTTATCCCCCATATATCATAAGATATATATTTTTGGTCAAATTACAAACATGTGAATACCTTAATCATGTATTCTCTTGATGAATGAATACCCACTGAACCTTACTGAAAACATGAATGTAGTTAAAAGTTAACACTTTTCACAAACCAAAAGCCTCAAAATTATTTATACTCAAACCATGATATCACTTAGTCCTTATATCAATCATGAGCTCATGAATACTGTCAAACATTTCATTTTCTCCTTATCCCTTCATGATTCTCATATCATCTGCTTTCCAAAATATTTGAATCACTTTTCATGGTTAGTGGTACCTTAAAATTATTGAAAACCACAATAGAATAATACAAAAATATTCTAATACACAATAAAAGTACCTCAACAACCTTATTATTGAATACCAATACATAAACACTTCAATCCATCCTCTTCAGTTATTGTCCTGGAATAAGTCCTTACTTTATTTGGAAGTTACTTTTTAGGTCCGGGCATTGATATGGGTAATGCCCATGTTCTCCACAAATAATACATTGAACTCCATTATAGTCTATCACTCTCTGACCCTTTTCTCCACACAGATAACATCGGTCCCTCCATTTGAGGTATTAATCAAGGTTATTCTTCCCTTTTTTAGAAATCTCAATCTTCATTTCTTTATGCTCCTCAACATGTGAACATGAATAATAGTTTATCTTGCTCTTCTTTGATGAATTAGGCATACCACTAAATTTCACCTTGTTAATCATATATCGCGATGACTGATTCGGCATAATCACAATATCATTCTATCAAGGAATTAAACAATTTTGATGCTCATAGTCACCAATTTGTCCATTGGATTCAATTTTAACCGAATTCCTTTTGGTTCCCTCCATTACCTAAAACACAAAAAGAATTATCTGACAGGAAAAAATCATGCTAGAGAAAACAACATAGTAAAGGGGGAGCACCCTCAATATCTACCATCTTAGGTTAAATTATAATATCGTTGCCGTAGTTCTCGAACTATATCCTATATGTATACTTATCCTTAGGGACATCCCTAGACATACCGTAGAAATAACTCTAGGGATCTCACTAACATTTTCGCATCCCAGTTTCCAAAGGTTGACTAAACCTTTCCTCTGATACCAACTATAGAGACCCAAATCATGACGTACATGGACATTACATTACTTTAGCGGAATACTTAATACATAAAAAAACAGACACAAGGACCGTAATAGTTTAGTGTCTTTGGAAACATGGAACGTAATCTTCTAATCTTGGTGAAAGATCTTCAACATCTCACATAAAGATATTCCATTTTTTTTCTTACCTAAAACATTTCTTTATATCCTGGGGAAAGGGAAACATAAAAAGGGTGAGATCAAATGCTCAGTAATGGTAAGCATGGATAAAATAAAACATACCATATACATTTGAACTTAAAAACATGAACATAATGTTTAAACATCAAAAGCGTGAGAAATGACACAAAACATGGAAGTACGCAAGGCATAGATCATAAAGAAACATTAAGAATGATAAAATATCATGGGAATAAAACATGTAATTGTGGAAACCATTAAGCACATGATATGATTTCCATAGTAGCCAAGGCATTGCTGCCAAAACCATCTTAGTGGACAAAGTCCCTTTCTGAATCGAGTTCACTCCTCGTTCCAGTCCCGTATTACTGAACCGGTTTAACTTGTCATTCCAGCCATGTCTATCTCATGAGATATTAATCTTTACCCAATGCATTGGAGGGAGATATAGGTCCCACCCATCTAATAATGAAATCATTCTTACTTGTTCCACAAAATAAAAATACATCATTCATAGTAACCCAATAAATAAAATGGGTTTCATAAACATCATCCCATAATCACATAATCCAAATATATGAAATGGATATCATTTCATAATAAGAGAAGTAAAACCATGTAAATCATAGAGACTTTATACTTGAAACATACACATATGAAATAATGCCATCTTAGATGGAAAAAGGTTTTGATAAAACACTGGAAATGAATTCTTGAGGAAAATATCCTTTCTTCTTCAAAATCATTTTCTTTTCACAAAAAATCATGCTATTTTAAAAGAAAGAGATTTTGTTGAAAATAGTAATGAAGTATTTTTAGGAAGCTTCATGAAAATTAGTCTTTATAATACTTTAAAAATCTGTTCGTGCCGTATAAGTTAAAAAACATTCATCTTGTACTTTTGTCGGAAAAGTCAAAAAGGTACCTCGTAGGGTAAACAAAAGAATGATTCCTTCCATACCATGGGGTAAAAGTCAAAATGGGTATAAAAGGACTTTAAACATACATGAATACACTTTTATAAAACATGTACATATATGATAGCAATAAACCCAGTAAATACTTACGAATAAGTAATCTCGGATAAAAATGAGATTTTCAAAATTATCTCTTACCTTAGGTCTGATATGCATCGTATGGATCCAAACCTCCTGTATAATGATTTAAATAATGTCATTAACTTATTACAGAATCATATACGTTGTTATGATATCATATATGTTTCACTTATGACTTTATATTACCCGTTGTTTTGTAAATTCCATGTTAAAGAGAGTTTAGGGTAAAATCGTTTCATTTGTCGTCCGTGTTTTGACTTTTAATTATTCATATAATTACATAGATCATGATTACTTAATTCCAGAATATAAAACATCATTTATATATAATATATATTAACAATGTACATATATATAATAGATCGATAAATGGAAAGAAATACACCGTTCATGGAGACGGTAGGCCGTACGTACGCATGAACGCTGTTTTCGTTTCCTTATTGAGTTGAATGGAATTAAGTAGATGACATACATATATATATACACAAATACAATAGCTTTATAATTTCATATATTTCATGATTAATTATTATATATACTTCATAATCATTCATGAATGGTTTATGAGGAGAATGAATCTCAGCGCGTTGTGGAGACGGTATTCCGTACGTATGCATGAGCGATGATATCGTTCCCATGATCGTGGAACTGTATTTGAGTGTATGTATACTATTTCAGAATCAATATCACTTTACAATAATCATATATAGTTATTATGTACACCATTCTACCCATCCATGAAAGGTGGTGGTGGAAAATAGATTACACCACGGCGTGGAGACGGTATTCCGTACGTACGCACGCGCGGTGATTTCGTTTTCCGTAGGATGGATAGATGGTGAAATAGGGTTGTTTCATACTTATAATAAAATTTCAGTTTATGAGTGATACTTATATTATTACTTCATAATGAAACAACCTATGAAGAAGAAGTGGAAGAAGAAATAAAGTTGAAAGAATCGGTAACGGACATTACCTCTTCTTTGAAGCACCTCTTTGAGTCCTCCTATTAGGGTACTAAAAGTGGTCTTTGAAGAAGACCAGGACATCTAGGATGTGTCTCGGGAAGTTTAAAATAGAATTTGTCAGGGGTTGGCCAATCGTGAAGGCTCATATTGGTGTGAGGAATAGAGGGAGGAGGTGCCCTTTTATAAGGGAGGAGAGGGCTCTTTTGGAAAAAACTAAAAATATTATTTTATTATAAAGCCTAATTCGGTTTTAAATAGCTCCAAATTGATTTATTTCGAAGCTAAGGTGAGGATGGGTCGAAATAATATCATCTAATAGAATTTGGACAAGTTTAGTTTACTATTTTAACCTTATCATTTAGTTTTAACTTTAAGTTAGATAATTTTACTTTTACCGTGTCTTTTTGTGTTCATACACTATAAGGTTAATAAACATACTATAACAAGACAAAAGAACCCAAAGTTGTTTATTATTAATATATATAAACTTATATAAGTCATTTGGCCGAAACATAGATTTTTAGGAATAAAATAACAATTAATATTATAATATTTGTTTTAAAAACTATTTTATGTCAATTTTGACAGTATTTAGTAATTTATTTTTGTGAAACTTATAACAGAATTATTAGTTCGAAAAAAGTTAATTAAATCAATAATAACATGTCGTATTAACCTAGAAAATTAGTTTAATTCATAAAAAGTCTCAAATTACATTTATTTTGGTATTTATAACATCAATTATGTCAATATTTCATTAATAAGATAATTACTACATCATCTTTGTGTCGTAAATAAATTAAATTATATAATGTCTAAAAATTAAAAATAAAATACCATTATGTAGGAAATCGGTTTAGCTTTCTAATTAATATTTATAGTCGAATTTATCTTATTTATAACACTATATAAAAAATGATATACTTATTAAACTTTTATTTTAACTGTTTTAACCCTTCTTTAAATAAATTAATAATAAATGTACTAATCTAATACAAGTGGGCCTAAATGGACATATTTTATTCCTAATGTTGTTTTTGGTCGAATTACACTTATACAATAGAATTAGGGCATGTGTTAGGGTAATAATAATATCATTTTTACCCTTAATTACCCAGTTTACTTTTAACCATGGTAAAAAAAAGTAAAAAGTTACTATCCACCAAAAATTATTTTCATCTCATTGAACCACATTTTACTTAATGACATCAACTGTTACTCTAGGATTTTTGAAATTCCACTCACAGAAGCGGTAAAATTACATTTTATGAAAAATCCATTTTTTTAACTACCACTTAGTGGTTTCACTATTCATCAAAAAAATGAAAGCTTCCAGAAAAATACCAAAAATTAGGCCTAAGATATATTTGATATTATGAACTGAAAAATGATGTCTTTTTTACCAAATTCAAAACATATCATTTTCATTACTCAATTTAAAAATTAATTCCCGTCGTCAAAACAAATAGCGTGTTCTTAAGAGATAATAACTATCAAAAGATTGACACTTGTTTATGTCTGGTTTAAACGTGAAATTACATCCAATGACCAACATTGTATTAAATTGTAAAAATATAATCTAAATATACTTTAAAACCACTCAAATTAATAATTTATCAATATTAATTATTTCGATTAAAAAGGTTGTTTTTAATTGAAATTTAGTAATTTTCATTATTCATCAGAAAATGAAAGTTATCCGAAAAGTACCAAAATTTCAACCTAAGCTAATTTCAATATTACGAATCTGAAAATGAAGTCCATTTTGAAAAATAAAATTTACAAAATTTCAAAAACTGGTTATTACTATTCATAACGTCTAGTTTTAATATTATTTTAATAGCATATTGTTGTTTAGTGAAACTCGTTATTGCGTACTACACACGCTAACGAGGAAGGTCGTGTTTGCGTGTAATGCAAGGAAAGTTAAGGATGCGTGTTGTGCAAGATCCTTTTGGTGTAGCGTACAACACAAGACATTAATGAAATTAAAAAGAATATTTTTCATAAAATATCGGGGTGTTACAAATAGTTTCTCAATAAACTGTATGGTGGGTCGGACAATCTCCTGTCGGTTGTCCCCAACTATCACAAGAGTAGGACCACCTCTCTCAGAGCTTACTGGACACACCCTATGATCCCTGAATTTCAAATACTCTTTCCTTGGGCCTCCTCCTGAAACATCTCACACATCTATTTTCCTGAGACAATCATTAGCTCCCTACTACCAAGATAACTACTACTGCTTTCCCACTACTAACAACCACTGACTATATCTTCTCATCCAAGAAACTCTCAAACAACAAAACTCTCTCTATAACCCTAGAATAGGTAGGAATGAACATAGGGATAACACAAGTTCAGATTTATTTATATAGAACTCAATTGAAGGATTTATCCCTGAGGGGATGAATGCAAACCACAACCATTGAGTACATAGATAGGATGGTAAACCTAGATAAATACTCAGTTACAGTCACACTAACCTGTGAGAGCTATAGAAGTTCCTGGATGCATACATCCCGTATCATAGTGGGTTAGAACTACTCTTCGAAATGGAATTTGGACTATTCCCATGAAAATTAACCTCATCATAAGACTTATTAACTAAAGCTC
The DNA here is from genome assembly GCA_963277665.1 of Viscum album. Lineage (NCBI taxonomy): Eukaryota > Viridiplantae > Streptophyta > Magnoliopsida > Santalales > Viscaceae > Viscum > Viscum album. Next base: position 42,904,870 of record OY728128.1, read on the forward strand.
ACCATTTACTGGAAGAGCCTTGTAGAAGGCTCATAGCTAGGACCACTATATAATTTCCTGGTTTGATGACTAGACGTAACATTAAGGTCACCACCTCAAGCCAGTCCTCAGCTTCCTTTGGTTTAGGCACACCTTGTTACATGAGGGGTATCTGTCCCTAAAAATCATGAAGTACACTCAACATACAAACCTCATCCCCTGGTTCGGTGGGTACTATGTTCTTCTCTACTAGTGGTGGTATGGATGGTGCACCACCTGGAGGTAACATCTTGAGAACTATTTCTTATATTAGTGCCTCAACACTGATGGAATCATCCTTGTGATCTTGATACAGAATCCTATCTGGTATACATCACAGAGAAATATGTAAGCAAACAGGATCTACATTGGTCAATAAGTATATCAAGAGAGCTAAATCGAGAATGGCATGGAAACCACAATCCCTTAATATATGTTTCATGTACCATTGTTTCCATACAACTAGTGTTCTCATGTAATGATTCAAAAATAAGGTGATTTGAATACTTATGTATGGATATATCATCCGCATCACCAACACCAGAGTCCCTGGCCTAAAATCCGAACTCGAAACAACTAACAATGTTACCCCAAATAAATCAAACAGACTCTTAGTCCTAAAGTATAAAAAACACTCTAATACAACTATATCATAATATATCTTAATGGGTTCCAAGCCATGACTCTCCATGCATGTCTTATATAGGCCAAGAGATATCAACTTGCGCTGAGAAGGCATATCACTGACACAGGGTCCTTAACCAAAGTACCTGTATACATGCACATATCTCTAAGAATATACAATGTTGTAATGTAAAAAAATTGAACAACCACACATGCATAAATCTAAATCCTACAACCAGAGTATGACAGGATGTAAATGAAATTAAAGAGGTCCAAAAAAAATCCCACCATAATAGTGTCATAAAAAAGATGTCCAACATGAATGTGACTATTTGGAGAAATGATAGAGATTCTAAAGAACACATCCCTTTCAGTCTAGTCTCACAAAACTCTGTCTAGTCAGGGTCTGCCATGGACTCTATCAAAAGGTCAAACATCTACATAAGAAAAAACTAGTGCTGGAAAATCCAATGCAGGGGTGAGTATAACAGTACTCAGTAGGACACCCTGAAACCACAAATCATTCCAAAAATTAAATACAATCAATTCTACATAGTTATATTTAAACAACATATATAACAAGAATATCCAGATATACTCAATAGAAACAAAATGTCTAAAGTTATGTCCCAACCATTGTATAATATTCTCATATTTAAACTTAAAGATTCCACAAGTCACTCATCTGGGAGAACACACTCCTAGGTATGATAGAACCGATGATGTACATATGAGAGGTATTACTCATTGGGTATCATCAGGGAAAATAATATGATAATAGTCCAAAGAGCACATGAAATAAATATTAGGATCGCAATCAATTCCATACGGTGATACCAACAACTCAATATGGAACTACCCTCTTAGTTGACGATCAATGGCCATTTAGTGTTGGTCAAGATGATACCATGAACTCCACCTAGGGCATGGATATGAATAGAGTACCTCACTCCATGTCTCTCTGGGGGATTCCAATGACTCTATCTAGGATGTCTCATAGAAGGGATTATAGTCCTAGTTGTAGAAAATGATTCCGCACTATCATTCATAGAATGTATAATGGGAAAAACCCCAAAAAATATTTTCCCAGATATCGAGGACAATAGATCCAAGGCATGTTAATAGAGTACATGAGATGTAATTTGGGTCACTCACTTAGTTCCTTAACACTGGGTCATGCATGTGTAAATTGTCTGTGACATGAAGATGTGTCTATATAGTAATACAAGGAATATAGGATGATCATGTAGTCTACCCATATTCTAGTACATGGATCCATCTGATGTACATTTTACCAGACACTTGTATATGGCTTATCCCATGTACCAGATCAAGGCTATGTCTGTGTGGGGAGTACAAGGTGTGATCCAACCCATGTAGTCCACCCCATGTCCCTATACATCCCAAGTACATGATAATTTACCTTGGAGGGACCAAAAAACATTTGATAGGTGTCACACTCCATATGATACATAAATTTTTAACAAAACCCTAGCATCTACAATGAGGTCCCCCTAGGGTGTGTAGGTCTTGTTTACATGCTATGTTGCTCATGATTTTGTTGAATCCCATATATTATCCCATGTTAAATATGATACCTCTATCATTGGATCAAGAGATCATTTATCCATTAGATTTAAATCCAAAACTCAATTATTCCTCTTTATCATGGAAAAAATGTTCTTTCATCATATATTCTTACAAAATTGATCAAAATTCCATTCTTAATTGTGCGCTAATGAACATTGAAGAACACAAAATCGGGAATCCTCCATTGTCTGAATCATTCTGTCTCCATCATCAATCATCCAAACTATTTTGATCATCCGAGATCTAAAATCTTGGATTTTTATTCTAGGAGAAAGGTGTGAAACATACTATTTATTAGGATTTTCAGCCACAAGAAAAACGAAGAAATCCCAGGATGAACAATGAACATGGGAAGACAACCACAAGAAAAGATGGGAGAAACTAACCTCCATTTATGTTCTTATAGATATGAACTGTTATCCATTATAAAGAAAATAGAAACAAATAAGTCCATGTAGATATTCTCTCATCAATACCTCACATATAATCCCATCTCGCAAGATGATCGAACTGTGGATCGAATTTTTCATTGATTGATTTACGTTTCTCATAAAAATTAAGAATGTGGATGAATAAATAAAACCATTTTTCCTACCAATATTCAGATCAACCAATGATGAATAAATTATCTTTGTTTCATTATTTGATGGGATCCTTCGAATCTGATGTGCATCGACCATCGATCCATGATATTATCTTTGTTGATGTGTGAGGAATACTATGAAGATATCTCTAATGTTTTTCCAATGGTTCTAGGGTTATGAAGCTAAATTTGGTTTTCCAACAAAATAATATAAATAAATATTGTTAATCACTACATCAAAAAAATGAATTAGAATAATTTATTTAATAATTTTATTCATTTCCATTTCTGTGACAACTTTTCAAAAAAAATCAACGCTACCCAAGGTTTGGACACACTTGAGGAAATTCCATTCTTGTGAACTCAACAGTTCCCGCATATTTCTTATATAGACACCAATTTTTATGTTATTCCACTTATTTATAAAACCTGTCTGGGTATTCTATTTAATATATTAAATATATTTTAAACATTTATTATTGGAACACTAGGCCTTGGAATCACATGCCATCATAACATCCAATCTCCAAAATAATCAATATAATATTAAAAAACCGTACATATAAAATCCATGATATTATATTAAATTATATAGAAAAACCATTATAGAACCATATATGTTTAGTGTCTTTAGAAACATGGAAACATAAACAACTGATTCATATGATTTATACATTATTTCCCACTTATTCCATCAAAACTAAAACCCTTTTAGACACATATTACATAATAATTTTATTCATATCTTGGGGAATGTAAATGTAAGAAAAGGGTGACCTCAGATGCTCAGTATTGGTAATCAAGGTAGATAACATAAGAGAACAGAATAAGATCATGAAAATAACTTTTGAAAATTATATTTTTCATTTAAAGGATTTTGGTAATGATTTATGGACTAAATCATATATTTTCATTAGATATGAATAATAAAGCACATAATTCATGGGAGAATAGAATATGTCTTGAAATTTTTCCATACACAAATGCACAAATAATCATTTTCAAATTAGTCATCCCTCACTTCCATGACCATCATTATAGGCAAAGACCCTTGCTGAAATGAGTTCACTCCACATTCTAGACCTATATTACTGAATTAGGTTTACATCCTATTTAATCCTTTTCTATACCATGATATATAAATCATTACCCAAGGAATTGGATAGATATAAAGGACCCACCCATCACATAATTAAAACCATACATATGTGTTCTATAATAACATAAATCATTCATCATATTAGAACCCATAAAAAATGGGTTTAAAATTTTTTTCATCATAACTCATTTAAAATAAATATAATTCATAAAAAATAATTCAATTATACACATAAAACAATCATAAAAAGAGTTTTAATGGTAATATTTGATAATATCTCTAGTAAACCATATGTAAATATAAATAACATTGTATTATATGTAATTTTTTTAAAGATCACTTTAAATAATTATTGAGGAAAATATCTATTCTATATTGAAAACATTTTTTATAGTCATACAATTATAAAGGAAATCATTTTATTTGAAAAGAAACTTTTAATATTGTGATGTAATATTCATGAAATTAAGTTTTCATAAAATATTATAAATAATTTCATGTCATATAAGATAAAAAACATTCCTTTAATACATTTTCTAGAAAATTCACAATGAACCTCATTTGGAAAATGAAAAAAATATTCCCTTTAAACCATTTAGTAATGATTAACACCTGTGTAAAAATAACTTTAGAAAAATGTATAATAATAGTATTTTTTTTTATTATTTTAAAGAAACAAGGACATTGAAGATAAGTATTCCCTAGTATATACTTACATAAAAACAATCTGGTATAATATTGAGATTGTGAAATTAACCCTTACCTTAGGTTTGTTTTCCTTTTTATGTATTTGAATCACATGTATAATGGTTTATAGAATGTTACAAATTTATACTATAACCATATTCATATTTATGATGTCATGTATGTTATTATTATATCATCTTATCCCCTATTGGTTATTATTAATTCATTGTTTCCCTTCTTTCTGGAGTTGACGACATCATTTTCTTATGCATGTTTTGTTGTATAAGTCCATGTTCATATGCATAGGATATCGTGAGGTAATATCAAGTATTATATTAAAGTAATATGTATAATATATATTTATTACATGCATTTATATTATCTGTCTTTAATGGTGATCCTAGAAAATGAATCCCATCATGTCAGGGTGATGTTAAGTCATACGTACACATGGGTGATTGTGTCATCACCACAATGGTTAAAGGTTAAGGACATAGATGGTGTATAATTTTTCTAAAATAATTACTATGTTATAATTATATATATATATATATATATTATTTCCATCATTATACCCATCTAGGTAATGTAGTGAGGAAAAATAGACTACACCTCAGTGTGGATACGTAAGCCATATGTACGCACGTGTGAGATTTTTGATTTTTATAGGAATGTTAAAAGGTAGAATATAGATGTTATATAATATTAATAAAATATCATAATATAGGGGATATTGGATTTATTTATTTTTAATGGTAACTTAACATTTATATGATGTAGAAGAAGAAATAAACATGAAATAGTCTTTAATTTAGATTACATATTCTTTAGAGAATGTTGGGATACGATCCCTCAAGGAAAAATTACAACATTTTTTAGGTTGATTGTGTTTGTTGAGAAAGAATGTTTCAATGGAAAATTGTCGAGTTCCATAGATATTTTTGAGTAGTAATGATGAAAATTGTCCAATATAATGCAATGGATACCCTAGAAGCTATAAAAACATTTCATACACATGGTGACATAATTTCCAAGGGTTTTCCAAATTTATTGGGAGTAAAATTTAGAGGATAGTGAGAATTTTGAGAGTTATATTTCCATAAAGGACTTATTAAATTATGATAATGGAATGATTTTATCCATGAGTGGGTTTTATGAAGGTGGTTTGGTGAAGACAAAAATAAGTTGATGATAATCTCTATGACTATGAGAATCTCCACAAATGAAACATTTCGATGGTGCTTAGCGAGATAGGGATCACCAAGAATGAAATGAGAGAGAACCATGAAAGGGAGATTATGTGGTTGGAAGCTTCTGCAATCGGTGGAAGCAGCTATAAATAGGCCAATACCCCTTTCAGAAAACATTCATGAATTAATGAAGATCTTATAGCTCCAAATTCATAAAGGAGGTTTTTTCAAAAAAATCGCAATAAAAGGGATTTAGTGAATGCTGTAAAAGTCCATAAAAACTATGAGCATCAGAAAATTATGATAGTTCCTAAAGGCTATAAAATTCTAACTGAAATTGTTAATATTCATGAAGGATATGTAAGATTTATGGAAATAAGGTTCTTCACAAAATCTATTTGAGCTTCACGAATGTAGGGATATTCATAATGGAAACTATAGAATTGTATAGGAGGGGTGCTTCATGAAGTGAGAATCGAAAGAGTATTGAGAATTGATTACCCTATAATTATATGGTAAAGTGTGAATAATTAGTTTTATAAAAGTGGGACTTCAAAAATAAATCTATATATTACTGAGGATGTATTTATTATTGATAATGAAGGGGCCTACAAGTCCACAAACTGTGGTTGAAACCCTTCCAAGAGTAGTTATCAAAGGAAGAGAATGAAGGTGATCCTTTCTACTAGAAGTGAGTGAGAGAAAAAGAACATTGGAGTGACCCCTAGGAAAGTAGTGAGCTGACTCTAAACCTTGTAGAGGCAGTGAGTATAGTCATAGAAGTGATATAGCCCAAACATTGTATATTTGTAGAGAGCCTTAGTGGATTTGGTATTTCAACAGATTGTCATTGTATGCTCTTTGGATGTAGGCCATTAAGGGTGAACCAGGAAACACTATTCTATCTCATGCATGATTTCATTTATATTCATACATTTCTACATGTAAGGGAGATAATAGTGCTTTTTAATGATGTAAGGGTATATGAAGGGGTTGCTGTATCAACCTGTCATACCCTGATTCATCCCATCTTAGACTATTTATCATAATTAGGCTAACAACAAACATCCTTTAGATATCCTTTTAGGGACACAAGGGTAAGTATTTTGAAGAGATCACCAGCTCTAGAATGTGGATAGGGAAATTTAAACGATAAATTCTTAGCATATGGTAGAAATTAAAGGATAAAAGTGATGTGAAGAAGTGAAGGATGTGTCTCTCTTTTTTAATTGAGGTGAGAGGGACTTTTAAAAATTCAAAAAATATTTATTTATAATAAATTCAATCTCAATCCAAATACAACAAAAATTTCATTTATTCAAAGATGAGATGATATAAGGTTTTAATATAATCAAACAATAGATTTTACACAAGTATTGGTATTAATTTAGACTTTATTATTTTTATAAACCCTTACTTAAACTAATCTAATTTTTACAATGATAAAAAAATATTTAAAATTTAGAAGCTTGTCATTTATTACTAATGTGATGTAAATTGAACAATAAATTAAGAGGTGATATCAATTTTTACCATAGTATACTTATTTTTTATTTTTAATGTTGTTTTAATATTTTTAAATAATATTAAAAAATATTACTTTGATAAAATATAATCGGCATCAATTATGACACTGATCATTACATGCAATTTTAAAAATATCAATATAAAAGGTTAACCTAGAAAATAACTATTTTATTATATCCATATGAGGTCAAGGTCGTCTAGAAAATTCTTTTATCACATTAATTATGTAAAATTATATTTATTTTAATAATTTTTAATAGTTTTTTTAATATTTACATTAATAATATATTTAACAAATTATTGTTGTGTAATTATTTAATATACTTATTTATTCACTAAAATTTAAAAATAAATCCCCATGATAAAGATTAATTTTAATGATTTTAGAATAATAATTATAATCGAATATATTATCTATGTAAACCCATTTTTAAAATGATATAGTACTAAAGATATGTCTTGGAAATATTTAAATTTTTATTAAATTAAATATTATAAATATAATAATCTCATCAATGGGGCCCAAAAAGTCAAAAATTGATTTATATCATTCAAATATGATTATTAAGATAAAAATTTACATTTTTATTCATTCATAAACTACATGTTTAACTATTTATACACATAAGGTATATTTAAGATGAAGAAAGTGGCATTTTGTGACATTGTTTGATTTAAATATTATATAAATGATTTTAATGGACCAATGTTCATTAAAGAAAACAAAATCAAACATTACGTTTTTAGGGTAGAATTAGTGTCATCCAATATAATTTTTTCTGGTAATAGGGTAATGTTATAGTCCTTATTTTTTTATTTTATTCCTAAATTACACAAATTAACCTTTACCATATTAACAATCCTTTTGAAAGATACAATTCATATTTGGACGAAATAAAAGGGACCTATTTTCTAAATTTGGACATTATAAATAAAAATTTTGTTTAAATTTTTCAAAATAAAAAAAAGGAAGTTTCAAAATTTAACATAAATAAATAAAATAGAAAAAACACCATGGAAAACATTTTTTTTTTAGATTTCCATTTTTAAAACATAAATTGTTTTTATAATATATTCATTTATAAAAACGTTTTAAAAAACCATTAATTGATATATTTTATATAAAAATGAAATAAATAAAATTTAAAACTAATTGAAAACAAAATTTAACTATGTAACGACTTTAAAAGAAAATAAATTTCTCTATGAAAATTAATATTTTCAATATTCAATGAAAAAATAAATGTCTCCAAATAATAAAATGTAATAATAATGTTAATATAATTTTAAAATGAAATAATTTAAAATGAAATTAATTTGGTAAAATTAATTTTATCGAATTTAAATAAAAATAATGAAATTCATTTTTGAAGGAATCATATTTTGGAAGAATAATGTTATTTTACAAAAAAAATTGTAATCATTTTCTATGAAAGTAGCAATACATTCATGTTGACTTGGACCATTATATTTATATCCTAAATTTTATATACAAATTTATTACTTCCAATTTAATATCTAGTTTATAATGTTGTGTTTATAATAATAGTATTTTAGTAGTTTCTTGTAGTTTATATAAACTCAGTGTTGCATGAAACGTAGGCTATCAAATTACATAAAAGGAAAATTTTAAAAAATATATCTGGGTGTTACTCCAACCACATAATCAATCGAATTTAATTAAAATCAGTTCATACACATCAAAAATGACTTATGGATCATTTTCCAAAACTGAAAAAATGATCCATTCTTGGTTGATTAGTTTTGGTTATGTGGTGTGCGTTTTAAACTAAAATGGAACTTTTATATAAAAAACACATGCATTATGTCTTACCAAATTCACCATGTGTATGATTGACATGTGATCAATTCTTAAACATCTTAAATGAGTTATGGAGTGTTTCCATAAATTTGGAAAACAATATAAGTTATTTTTCTCATTTTTTATATTGATTCACATTTTATATGTACATGATATTTTTATAACGAAAACAAACACTTTGAGTCATACTGACCACATCATGTGCTAGATTTGTATGCGGTTAATAACTACCCATAAAAAATTAAATATAGATAATTTTCATAAATTTTCAAAGTAATTTTATTATGTTTTCTTAGATTTCATTTTGTTTTATGATTTTTCATCCAAAATGGTAATATTAAACTAAAAACATACACATAGAGTCATACGACCACACTGTGTATCAGAATGAGGTGTAGTTGATTCATATATGTCAAAAAATATGGATAATTTTTTCAGATTTGGGAAATTATTTGATCTCATTTTATTGGATATGGATATGAAACATACTTTTAAAGTAAAATGGATGTTTTATATTGAAAAAACACACTTTGAGTCATATCTACCACATAGTCCCTCATATTTATCTAGAGATCAATCCATCAAAAATGAATTATGGAACATTATCCTAATGTTTAAAAAAACCTAAGATCATTTTTTGGGTATTATATTTTTCATGAACATTTTAAACTATAATGGAACATTTATATTGAAACCCTCACTTTGATTAATACATGAAACATCATGTGTCAAACAGATATGGAGTCAATTCTTACTCATCACAAATGAATTATAGATCATTTTTCTAATCATTAAAAATAGTTCTAGATATTTTTCTATATTTTGTCTATGTGATGCACGTTTTAAATTAAAATGGAACTTTTATATTGAGAGGACACACTATGTGTTATACCCACCACATCATCAGCCATATTGGTGTGTGATCAACTCTTACATATCAAAAATGAAATATGGATTACATTCTTAATGTTTGAAAACAATATGAGATAATTTTCTCAATTTTTTCTTAGTGACAAGACTTGTAATATAAAATTAATTTTTTATACTGAAAACATGATATTAGAGACATATCAGCCACATCATGTGTTACAATGACATTTGGTTGATTCCTACACATCACAAATTAAATATTGATTACAGTAGTAATGTATCAAGAAAATTGAAAGAGTTTGGTCATTTTTTAGTATATCACATTTGTTTTAAACTAAAATACCAATTTTATACTAAAAAAATAAAATTTGAATAATACCAAACACATCGTGTAATAGAGACAAATTCAATTTATTTTGACACATCACAAATGAATAATGGAATGTTTTACCAATGTTTAAAAATAATCTTAGATCATTTTTTCATTTTTTTTCTAGTGAAGAAGGTTTTAATCTAAAAGGAAACTTTTACATTGAAAAAGTGTACTTTAAGTCATAACAACCAAATCATGAATATAATTTACATCCATTTTATTCATAAATATCAAAAATTACTTATGTAATTTTTCCTCTAGGATGAGAAAAATTTGACATCCATTTCACAGTTTCTAGTATGTCATGTGTGATTTGAACTAAAATGTTAATTTCAAACTGAAAAGATACACTTAATGTAATAATATCCACACAATGTATAATATTTAGGTGTGGTTCCTTCCTATACATAAATAATGAATTATGGATTGTTTTTAGAATGTTTGAAAACATTCCAGACTCAGTTTCTCTATTTTGGATATTTTATGATTGTTTTAATATACAATTTCTCTTTATTATTAAAAAATTGTAATTTATGTCATAGTGGACACATCATGTGATGGATTGATGTGTGGTAAATTAATATAAGTAAAAAATGAATTATAGATCATTTTAAAAATGTTTGAAAACATCATGTTCTCATTTTCTCATTTTTGGCCACCAACACAGATTTTTAAACTAAAATGACACTTTTATATTAAAAGAACATATTTTGATTCATAACCATAATAACATGTGTTTGATTGAATTGTGGTTTTTTCTTACACATAAAAAATTGATTAAGGATGATTTTTCATAAATTTTAAAAATAATAAGGGATTGTATGCTAGATTTTAGATATGTGACATGTTTTAAACTAAAATGAAGCAATCATATTAAAAAATAAAGTTCAATTCATACTGGTCACATGTCATGTTAAAATGATAAGAATTTTATTCCTACATAGAAGAAAGTAATTATAGATCATTTTCCAAAAGTTTGAAAACAATTTGATCTCTTTTTATGATTTTTTTTAAAGTAATGCATGTTTTAAAACAAAATGGTAGTTTTATATTAAAAACATTCACTTTATGTCATACTGGACACAATATGTGTCAGATTAATGTGTGGTTGATTCTTATAAGTAACAACAATTTGTATTATTCTCAATAAAAATATTCTCTTGAATTAATTCACATATGTGGTGATAGGAAAATTGCATCACTGATGTGATCCAATTCAGGAGCACATGATTTTGAGAATAATAAGTCTTACATCAGTAAATTTTTTCTTGTATTAGTTCAATCCTTAATTTTTTGAAAATTAACTAAATATGTAGTATGATTTCCCCTTTTAATTATTTTCATATGAATTATTAACTCTTTTTCAAATCTCCCATCTCTCTATTTCATCTTCAAAATATAATCAATCATGAGCATGAGAAGCTTCAGACACAAAACTTGATTTTCTAAAATATATACATAATTTACCACAATTATACTTCTCCTTGAGATATAGGTCAAAATAGTATATAATCATTAATATAATAATGATTCAAATCCATAATTATTCTCTAAAGTCATATCGCACACTAGGCCATAAAGATGATAGGTAATAAATTAATTTAATGTCGAAAAACATCCTAAAATCATATGTTCCACCCACTCTTATATAAATAAAATTTCATCTTCTTCTGAGTATGTAGATTTATGTAAGTATTATTAGTACTATAAAAATATAAGAAAATTACGAACAAATATTTTTAATGAAATTTAAATTAAATTCAGAAATTACATGATTCAGGATTCTAGTATATTGATGGTATATGATATCCTTTATAAATTTTCAAAATTAATATCCATAATAATTGTCATATTTTTTCTTCAGACACATTAGAATCATTGAACAAAAAAATTAAATTGTTTGGAAATTTTTTAGACAGTTAAATATTACTATATATTAAATAATCTATTTACATTTAAAGAAATCCATGATCTTCTTATATGTAGTCACTGACCTCATACCATGATTTATCGTATATTTACTTATCGTTCAATCAAGAAAAAATTATTGGTAAAACATAGATTAATCATATAATTTGAATATTATCTATAAAATATTGATTTTAGGGAAATAAATATTTTCAATAATTGTAATGTATAGTTGGTTTGATGAAAATATATTAATAAGAAACAAAAAATAATAATTTTTTGCTTTCCAAAATTATGGTGATGATAAACCAATACCTCCTAGAAAAAGAAATAAATAATAAATAATAAAAATAAATTTTATATGGTTAGATATTATAGTTTGACCCATACATTATAGTCATACAGAACGATATTTAATCTTTTAATTTCTTCTAAAACACCTCTCTTAGTGAAACTTATTTATCTTTAATTTCATTTAATTGTAATTAATTTTCATGCATAGATATTATATAGGAATTAATGAGTGTAAATTGTGATTGATAAGGTTTTGCCTTTATATAGTAGTAATATATATTCCTGTAGAAAATTTGAATAGTTATTGACAACATGAAACATAGGAGATCTTTTTTTGATAGAATGATTATGATAAGGTACATAATGTATGTATAACTTAATATCTTCCCAAAGGGATTAATTTAATACAAGAATACATGGTTCCACATATGTATATCAATTAACACATTCATTTTTATGGTGAGCCCAACGTAACTAATAAACATTTAATTTTTGGGGTTAACAATCTTGGCTCATTGATTCTAATTGAACTCAAATTTTATACCCATTCTTCTTACCTTGATAATTTTATTTAACATAGTGATTCTATGAAATTTTTGTTTTATTCATCATCATGTTGTTGATCCCATAATAAATCCATAGTTTTGTCATCAATAATTTTTTCTTCTATTGTATTGGTAACATCATCATGTGCATAAGTCAATATTTAAAAGAGAAGTCAAACACTTAATTTAGATTACATAAATGTATTAGAGAACAAATGATATTATTATGAAAATTAACACTTGAAATGTTGTGTAATCCAATTTTTATATTTGTTTATTGATGTCGAAATATGATATATTAAAATAAATTTGATTTCTACATGAGGAATCTGATATGTGAATAGATTATCCTCAATTGTAACTTCACTAATTTACATTTTACTACATTCGTCTTATTCCTTTGTATATAATTTTTAACCATTATTTAAAAAACCATTGTATGATATAACATTTATGTTTGGTCATATAGATATCCATTGAGGTCATTATTAAATTGAATTTAGATTTTTAGATAACTGCTTATGAAAATTATATTGGAAATATCCTCTAAACCATGGATTATCTGTATTTGATATCCGTCCATCCACATTTGATGGATTGAAATTCCTAATAATTAATTTGTAAGATTAAATTTATGATGAAACTTCTACATTATTATATAAAATGTAATGATGAGCATCTACACTTTCTGATGGTAAATGTAACAACATATATTCCATAAATCACTCATCCCATAAGGAGTTCTCTATAATGAGACTTTAGGAGATTGATGATATAAACATTTGATAGTTAATCTGTATATAATTCAATAGCTTCTTAATAAATATATCATTCTACAATAGAAACTTTTATCCAAAATTTATTCTTGATATACCTTTCCAAATATTCATATATCATTCAACTGGGTACATCCATATATAATGGATTGGACCACGTAGTTGAACCTCTAAAACTTTTTAAACCAAAAGTTGGACTATTATAATAAAGAATGATTGTGGGAAAAATATTTCTAAATAGGATAATATAACTACAATCTCCTTATTGAATATTGAGAACTTCACTAGGTCTATAACTTTAATGTATATGGATTTGAAAAATAAATAGAATCTAGATAAAATTTTTCATAAATATTTAGTGAGAAAGAATTGAAAAGTAACATTCATAAAATATCGAATCAAAAAATGATATTCATATAATTTTAGACCCCATAACATCAAATTATTCATTGACACTGTATGAACCCATTTTTTCACTCAGGTATAGATCCTTTAATTTTTGTTCTAATGCTTTATTTTAGACCTAATATGAATTTATATTGTTTTAATAGAGGTCTCAAGGGTTTCCAAGGAATTTTTGGAGCATGAAACACATTTTTTTTTGGGAAATAAGACCAGTTTCATGGTTAGCGCATGGTTAGCCCACGATTTAGCTTACCATGGTGATGAAAATTTCTAGATAGAACCACATCGCATGGATTGAAAATTATTGTATATCCTAATAATGCATTTACCCCTTCATACTAGGTAATCATTCAAACAAACCGTGGATAGGGTATTTTCAGGGGACATTTTCTAGTTTTCCCTTAATGATCTATTAACCCTCTTTATTCATCCTAATATGTGAACTAGTGGGATTAAGCATTTTTCCTCTCATTATAGAGCTTTTTGAGATCCTAAGGTACAAATCAAGAGATATCCTTCATTTGGGATCCATTTGTGCATTTTTTCATCATGTTGGATGCACACCGATATGTAATAGAGTTTTTTTAATCATTTCCTCTTCTCTCTTTCTCTCAACCTAGTTATCAGTGTATGAGAGTTTTTAATATTTTCTTATATCTAATCAAATCCAATCCAAATAAAGGGCCAATATTGGAGGAGGCGAGTCATACAAGACTTATGTAGGTGGTCTATAACTCATCCCTTGAGTTTGTTGATTTCAGAATTGTCATGTGGGGTCCACCGATTTGATCAGGTGTTGTTTATTGAATTTATATTCCTCAATTATAATCATTAGAATAAATGAATATTCTTCTTCCATATATGTGATTAAGTATTGGTGGTTATGAACACAAATCCTTTCCTTCCATGTTGATGGTGATTCTATAATTAGGTTTTTAGTATTTCAGGAGTTTGAGCCACCATTCAGGTGTGACTTTTCTTGACCCTTCTTAGGGTATGATTTTCTATATTAAATGTATTGATTTATATTATGAATTTCATAATGAAATGTACCATATATGAATACCACTTGAGATACATATTGTATGTGCTTCAATTGATAAATAAATGTTAAATGTAAATTGGACTGTTTATTGAGTATATGACTTGAACTGATTAAAGGTGAATGATTGATAGGATGCATGTTTGTAGCACCCCTTACCTCTCTAATGGAAGGTATAGTAATCATAAATAATTATTGAATATTCATTGAATGGAATTAATAAATTTTTCATCATACATTCCAATGGAACACTAATGAAAGGCATAACTTTAACCAAATGGACATGTTAATTAATTATGACTTGATTTAATGGTTGTATGCGACATGACATTATCACACTAATGAAAAGATATGCATAAAACAACTAAATAATGTTATTTGACCTTATAATAGTAATAAAATGAATGTTTTGAACCAAATGAAATATTATAGGACTTCATAATAGTATAAGAATGGCAGGACACATGCTCACCTTGGATTCTAATCATAGAATGCCATGATCACTTGGGAACCCCATTCTAATTCCAGGAAACAGTTTTCTTAGGGTAAGACCCACCAATATCCAGATACATGTCTAGGCATGTATTCCCTATATAATACCATAGGATCCCTTAAATATCATTATAGGATTCCTTGGATACACTCCTTGGATCCAATATTGACATGTAGGTTCCATGGTTACAGCCCATAGGTCCTTGTCTCTTCTTAGCCCCATTTTATCTTAGACGATCATCTTGGACTAGATAGGTGCTTCATTGTCTCATTCCTTGGACTATTGTCCTTTGACTACACTACTACCCCTTGAGAGGCTATTATAATTAGTAAGATGGTGACCATTGAGTTCTACATCGCCTTAGTTATTGCCTTGAGTCTTCTCTATTAAATATCATTACAGGTTTCCTTATTATGACTTGGAACCTTCACTTTGTTTAACATGTGTCGTATTCAAAAACTAGTAATATTAAAATAATGAATTGTGTACAATTCTAACACCATCCAACATATGAATTAAGTACTTGGTTATTTAGTTACATTGTACTGGTTTACATTATATACGCATGCTTGCACAGTGTTACATTTCCATTACATGGGCTAGATGTTGTAGACACTATTGGTGGTGGCCCACTATGATTTATCTCCCACCCACCCCAGGCATATTTTGGTTCCCATACTAGATTACTTGGTTGTAGGTGTTGTAAAAGGGAAGCATATAGCTTCAAACACCTGATTGATTACTATTTAGTATGGACCTTGATAGTTGATGACTGAGCTAGAGTTTGGGATTATTAGGATAGTCTTTTGATTCATTTATATTTTTGTGGAAAATGTTATGCCTACTATCATGAATCCATGTTTTTAGGTTTATAATGACATGACATATAATCAGTTGTGGAATGCTCTTCAGTTTGTTTCATTTATTGTTAATGTTGTCTCTTTTTTCCATTATTCCTTAAGTTTACATATATTCGTTATGCTATTTACTAATGTTTACATTCAACCACTGTACTATTGTTTTGTAAATAGGGAGTAGATCATATGTACAGACCATAGTCCCTCATTGTATCTGGCAGCCTATGGCGTTCGGGGAGCTACGCTTGAGGCCATGTGGACCACCAGGCTCGGGGCACCCATTAAGTCACATCTAAGTCTGGGACGTCTCAAAGAGGTATCAAAGTGGTTTTCATTCATATATTACTATTTATAGACAATAGATTTTAGATTCAGAATTCTTGGGACTTGGTCATAAGTCGTTCTTGGGCATCGAGAACCCATGTTTGTAGTAAAGACCATGTTTCCTATATTATAATTATTTTTTTGTTTTTTCTTATTACTATAGATATTATTTCATAGTTGGGTGACACAAATGTTGTGTGGAATTTTTTATTATTACACTGATTGATGATTACATTCATCCTCAAGCCTATCATATAAGGGTTAGAAGCATTGTTAAATGCCTTATATTTGGAACCTAGAATTCCCATTTCATGCATATTTCTATTCCATATAGGTTAAATTCAATAATATTTATTGATTGATACGCCTGTTAATATTGAGTGATACTATGATAGTTATCTTATACTTTCAGTACTCTTGGTTGTGACTGAGTGATTGAATGACTCAATTCATGAGGTGTGTGGGCCATAATGATTTTGGATGAGTAATTTATAGAGTTGATCCATTATGCTATAAATAAATGGAATTCATTTCCTATGATTGGTGTATGAGCACAAATTCACCAGAAATTGATATCCATTATAAATTGATTCATGAAATCTAATATGAACTAGTTACACATCCATATCCCACCTTGTTTTTTTATGAAAGTTAAATTATTGAACCCGGTAATTAAATTTAAATTTAAATGAAACTAATGGTTGAGAATATACCAATATCTTGACGTCTAAGAAGGTAGTTGGGTAGTATGCCTTTGGTAGTGTGTTTTCTTACTTTTATCTTCTACTTGGGTGCTATATTTCTACTTATGCTTTTTTTGAAGCATGTGATTGGATATTGTAAACCAATGATGCCGTGAAATCCTTGTTTTCTACACTATGAGGGTGGAGGAGACCATACTCTAGACGTGGTAGGCCTTGAGCCACCACTTTTACTTCTAGGAGTGCCACTCGAGGAACTTCATACTATACCTAATACTGGAACTGAATCCCAAGTTCAGGATTGTTTCCTACATCTGATGTAGTACATTCGTGGTGATCCACTTCTTGCACCTATGATGGTTGATCCAACTTATGAGTTACAATATCATCATCATCCTAGTTTCTCAAGGGATGGTGTCTTGCAGGAAGCTGAGTATTGGAATGAAAACATCCTATATATATTTGAGAATATAGAGTCTCCCCCATAGTATAATGTCATGATTTCCACATAAATTCTTTAGGATTCATCCAAACGTTGGTGGGATGTGACTTCCTAGGCAGGTCGTCATTAATACATTTTATGGGTTGATTTCAAGACTGCCTTATATGATCATTATTTTGCTCATATGGTGAGAGATAATAGATCTAGAGAGTTCAGGAATCTTGAGGGATGTTCTTTGTGAGTTATGTAATATTCCTCGCGTTTCATAGAGATGTAGTGTTTCACGCAACTTCTATCCTGTGATGATCTTTCACATGCTAGACGCTTTGTGGATGGGCTCCATAATGACATCTGTACAAAGGTGAATGTCTTTCTCTAGTGTATTATCCCTGAAATAGTAAATCATGTTATTTTCATTGAGCTTATCCTAAGGGATGACAATAGTATTGGGTATAGTGGATTAGTGTTTTGTCAGGCCCGTAGTTCTTATGGTGACAGGAAGCGTTTGGTTAAGGATTCTCATCGGGGAGGTAATAACTATAGTTCCAATTTTGATAGTTCTAAAGTGTTTCATCAGTGTAGACGATGGGGAAAATCAAAGCCTCGGTGGGATAGAGTCCCACTAGAGTTCCATTATTGTAGTCATATGGGGAATAAACAGTGTTTCTACAGCACCTTTCCACCAGCCTTGAGTGGAAATGCATTAGAACCAAATCCAACTTCTGGAGTGAGTTCTTTTATTCCATGTCGGGTGTGGTGTTGGAATAAAACTGTTAGGTTTGGCTGAGGAGGATTTTTTGGTTGGGGTAGCCAGATCCCTGATCACTAGAAGCACCAAGAGAGATTTTATGATCGTGGTAGTCCACCAGTTGCATAGGGTTGTGAATCAGGTCAGTTGAGTGCACTGTATTATATACCTAAGGATCAGGCTTGAAGACCACCTGTAGTACGAGTTACTACTCTAGTTGAATCTATTATAATATCTTCGTTATTTGATACAGGTAATTTTAACACATTTATCTTTGTATCTATCATGGGTTTTCAGGGACTATAGATACAATATTAATATGGTGTAATGACCCAAGATACATCATTAGGGGTATAAACAATGGGTATACACCAGTGTAGGGATTATCTCCTTCAGCTATGTAGTCACCCTTTCTTATGGAACCACATTTTCCCATGAGATGATGAGCTTCAATGTTATAATGAAAATGGATTCATTGGTTCAGTATCATATTGTCACAACCCATCCCCCGGGGCCCATTCCATGACTACCCCAAGCCCGCCTTCCATAGAGTTGGGGCTGGTGACTTGCACCTGAAAGGCTTATCCCAAAAAGGGAAGGCATTTCCTTTAGACCTATATACACGTATGTCCAACCATATAACAACACATTGAAATGGTAAAACAAGTATACCACTAAAACAAATATTATTTCAATTAAATGTGAAAGAAAGTTTCCTAGAATACAAACCCAACAAGGAACATAAAATAGTTAAGTACAAAATGAAACTCCAATGGGCATCAGCAGAAAACAACATTAGATCATGATATGAGTGAATATACTGGAATCTGAAGTAGTATATACTAACTTCCCTTTCATACTTACCCCCACCAGGTCCTAGGCCACCAATTCCACCATCAAGGATTCCTTCAGGGTCATCCCCCCTAAGCACCTCTGTCGAAACATTGATCATCTGCATCTAACACAACACGTGTGGGTGAATCCCCAAAAGGGGTGATTATAACCGTACTCATTATGGGGCCAAGGAACCAGTAAGGCCTCTCTGTAATACATGAAGGAAAATAAAAAATATCAAAATGCCCCTGAGGTAAAACCCCCATGAAAGACCTCAATCACATAGCACAATATAAAAGACGCAACTCACAACAAGTATAACATAAGTACAAAAGTAAAGATGATTAGTTGTAATTATAGATCATCTTATTTTGTCAAGAGGGTCTACTGTTGAATTTTATAAGGTCACAAGATTCTAAACCACATATATCACTAGGTGGTGAGCTATATAGGATCACTAGGTGCTAACCCGCAGAGGATCCCTAGGAGCTGACCCTCAGTCGATTGCTAGGTGCTAACGCACTCAAAGGATCTCTAAGTGATAACCCACTCAAAGGATCTAATGGTGTTGATCCGTGAAAGATTTCTAGGTGCTGACCCACTCATATGATCACTAGGTGCTGACCCACTGAGGATCATTATTCTTTCATCACATCACAGCTAGACCTTAGATTCACGCACTTAGCACACTTGATTCTGGAGGATCTGATTCTCAATCCTCTGGTTGTTCCTCATCCACCAATAAGTCCTACATAGGCATAAACCAAAGGACTATATTGTTTTACGGGTTCCAATTCGATAGGCTTTATGTCAATCGGACGCCTGGTCTGTAAGATATAGAAAAAAATGTAAATAGGATCTGATTGGATTCGAGTCCGATCCAACCATGCCATACACCAACTTATTCCAAAACTCAAGTAGAGTATATCAAAAGGACTGTCTCATTTCGAGGGTACTAACATCATAGACGAAATGTCAATCAGACACCTGGTCTAGGAGTTATAGTCGTTTTAGTGAAATGGGGCCGGTCATGTCTAGGTCCAGTCCGATATGGTCATACCGACATGACCTGAGTTCTGAGTGGGTCTAGTTAAGGTCCAGACCAACTAGCCTATTGGGTCCCTAGTTTCGTCATGGTGGTGGGTCCATCCCGGCTGGTGAGGGTCTGGCCCAACATGTGGGGTCTAGCTCGCAGCTGGCCTGGCCCACCTGATGGGGCACTGTCACCTGAAGAACCTAGCCTTTGCGGTGTGGTCCTGTTGCACTAGACCGGACATGGGAAATCTAGTTCCACCAGCTAGAGTCGCTATCAATCACTTCCCCTTCACTCCATAGCGGCCGGCATGAGCCTGGCTTTTTCTCGTCCGTCGAGAAGCCCTAGCGGGCCACTCCTCCTCCATATGGCCGGTGAGAGACAACCACCTTTTTCCTTCATGTTTCTTGTGGGAACCACCTCTTCCACATGGTTAGTCATTGGTTCCACCACTCTAGTGGTGCCACAATGGAGGCACATTATGTGGGCCACCGAAGATGCTCATGTGGTCCATTTTCCATCATGTTTATGCCTATGGGCCTCTCGGGACCCCACATCCACTATGAATCCCACAAAAACGCCTCTCCACCACATTTCTCAGTCGCCCATGAATAACAATCAACACTTAAGATCAGAGGAGGGTCGAGGCCTTTTTCAGATTGGCCTGAGCCCTCCACCATAGAATTTAATCATGGTGTTGAGAAAAATCATCATATATATTATGAAACCCCCAAATCAAGACCCTGCAACAACCTCTCATAAGAATGAATGATTCATTGATCAAACCATTATTCGGTTGACCAATGTTCATAGTATTTTTTCATGAACCAGATAAGAGGAATAATTAAACACTTAGATCAATTAAATTCCCTTCTTGGATTCGGTTGAATCTGTTGCGGACGTGGGAGGGATTCCGAATTCGTTGATGTTCTACGTTCCTTGGAGTTTGTCGATGCTGGTTGATCTCTATATCGGATTCTCCAATGATCGATGTTCATAATCCACTCTTCATTGGAGAGGTATTTTTTCAGAGTTATGTTAGAGGTTTCTGCCACGGTTGTTAATCCGTTTTCCAACTGATTGAATAATAATGAAACAATATTGACCTTGTGTATATTAATTTGATTCATTAATAAACCTTAATTAATGAACCATTAATTATGTGGGTGTTTCGGTTACATGGAAAAATGAAACGAGTCATTAAATGACCATCATTTAATGCTCTCCATTAGGCTTCAGTTTTTCCAGTCGTCACTCAACAATTGATGAAAAGAATAATATAACTCAAGGAGTTATTTTATTAATTTTTTAAAAAGTCTAAAATATAACTTTTATGTTTGACCCTTTCCTGTCTGAGTTAAGAATTTCCAATAAAAATATCGGCACTATGAATTCATTGGTGTTTTCTAATTTTCAATCCGAGCACCAGTCCAAAAGATAGAGAAACCCTCTCCCACGTTTATTGAACCTACATTAAGAGATGTTCAGAAATTAGATTTCACCCTCGATCCACACCAGTCGAGGTTAGGCTTCGAAAAAGGGGAACATGCCTCCAAAATCTCAATGGTACTGTAATATTTTCAATAAGAGTTACCATTTATGAGTTATAGGGATTTGACAAATTTTTACTTAATAATTTTATTTATGGGCAAAAACTAACTTCCATTGTTGGCACATGCCAGCCAATGTTAGGATCAACCTATGGAAAGAATACCCTAATGAGTTTATATGTGGTATCATATTTTTAACTTGATTCAACTTTCATGAGTTATAATAATTTTAATAATAAAATAATTTTATTTAATAATTTTATTTACAGTTATGCCATTTTTGGGTTTTCTCACTAGAGGCCTATGGTGACTAACCTTAAGTCACGCCTAGGGTAAATCGTCCATCCCGAACACAATGGTGCCCTCAGATTTCAGTTCCAGGAAACCATTTACATGTTATTCCATTTTCTATAGAAAACTTCTCCCATGCAGTATTTAAATCTTAACATTTTTCAATGGAACATTTTAGGCACTCCGGGCCTCAGAATCACACACCGTCTTAGTGTCTTGTCTCAAAATAATTTAATATTATTAAAAAAATATTACATTGAAATTATTTGAAATTAAATTCTACCCAATGTAGGAATTTAAATCCCCAAAAGCCAAAAAAAGGCTAATCAAACAAGTGGGGGTAGTGAGCACGAATCTGAGCCTCCCACTCCCTTGTGCTCTCCTAGAGATTACCATACAAACACCAAACATAAACCAGAGGAATAGATTGTCCATAAAGGACCCACTCATGTCAATAATCCTTCAGCACTAGGAACTCCACAAATTTCACTCCATCGTCAATGTCCAGGTCACCCCACATGATGACGTGTGATGGATCAGACATGTACCTAAATTGCTGTGACATGTGAAAATCATTATGCAACCTATTCATAATTGGGAGAAGAGATTTTTGGTTTTCCACATTTCCAACTCCACTATGAAACTGAAAAGGTCAGGTAATCCTTGGAGATAACTTGTCGTTCCAAAAAAATCTCTACAATCCACATCAGGGTGATACCTGAAGGAAAACATAGTCTCCCTCCTCGAACCCCAAGGGTCTCTATCTCCTATCGGCATAAGACGGATATCTGCTTTGTGCAGTCCTCATTTACTCATAGATGATATGAACCTTCTCAGTGGTAGCCCATACCAACTCTGGAACCATTAGTACTTACTCCACTAGGTTTGTCCATCATATAGGTGATCTGCAAGGCTGTCTGTATAAGGATTCAAATGGAACCATTCCAACAATGTAGTGATAGATATTTCTACATAAAAACTACACCATTGGTATATCGTTCTCCCAATAGTGACCAAAATCTTGGACTCAAGCATGAATCATGTCCTCCAAGGTCTATTTGTACACTATGTTTGACCACCTGTCTGGGGGTAAAAGTTGTTCTCAATTGTGCTGGATCCTGATGATCATCTATCGTTTTTTGACAAGTAATGCATCATGAAACAAACACTACCACCACTTTCATCATCCCTAGAAACCATTACTAACATCAGAGGTCCTGGGACATCTTCACCAAATGAGGATGTACTACCAATGGTGATGTATGGAATTTCCTCAACGACTCCTCCTGTAATGTCACCGGTACCATGGTGCAGCCTCTGAAAAGGATGATTTAATCCTCACCTATCGAAAAATCATCAGGATCATGTCTTGAGGATATATAAGCATGTCGGGTCTTATAGTCAACATCCATAAGCTTTGATTCAATAAATTATTGATGGGGTGGGGGAGTGAATGTCATAAACTAGAGGTATGATACTTTATCATCATCCCCAAAGGAAATTTACATTGTGACTAGCTGCTCCCTCACCTCACACAGTAGTTGTAAACCAGACCTCAGGTAGGGCACATCTACCACCAAATACCCCTTCCCAAGAGTATAGACTATCACAAAGTCAAAGTCACTGAGGAACCCCAACCATCGCCACTTTCTCGACTGGAGAAAAGTCTACAAAAACCGTTCTATCCACGCTAATGGATACCCCATTTAATTGATTGATGTTCCCATTGACCCTTTGGTAGTGGGAACTCTCTCTCTCTACAGACAGTTCCTTAAGGTGTCGGTAATACGCACATAACCTCAAACACTAGGTCATACTAAGACCTTCCTATAAAAGTCCCCCACCAACACCCCCTACATATGAATCTCTTTAGAAGCCCTCTCATATACTGATGCTGATATCAGTTCCATCTCATGTTGTAGAATGATACAGATGTCCCCCTCCATGCGGGGAGGTATCCTTAAAAACTTCTTTTGAAAGGATGTTCCCGCACTCTTCCACTATTTTTGGGAACTAAAACATAGAACACCTACTTCCACGAGGGTAAGGATGGAAAAATCAAGAGTGATCGGCTACACTCTCCTATGCATGAGTATATCCCATACATCCTAGGATTCCTTTTTCACTAACCAAGGAAAACCCCATTCCAACACTATATATATTCCACATCCTTTGGCTTAAAATAGTCAATCTAAGCATGAATTGTGAATTACCAGTCCGTACCCAAATTAACTTTGAAAGGCCTCATCGCAGCCACCAAGAGGCTCCAACCAAAACTATTTCCCCAAGGTTTAGGTCACACCATTTGTATAAGTGTGATTATTGAGTCTCCTCCCTTAGGTATTTCTAGACGTAAGGATCACGTCAACAATTTAACCAGAAACTCTTGGTCTTGAATAATATTTTTGATGAGAAAGAATGATTAGTACCTATGTCTACTAATACAACAACTTGTAGTAGACACATACAATACATCAAATCATTCCTAGATCCATTGGGTCATAATCATTGACCACATGTAGCTACTTCTTTCCATGGTCCTCTTGCTCCCTGAGCCTGGTGGGGACCACATTGGGTTGGTGTTTGTAACATGTAGAATTGTATACCACCTCCGAATACTCTTCAAGATCCAATCCCATGTCTACATCCCTATATATTCATTTATCCCTATCAATTCCTTCTCTTGAATCATTTTATACATAAAAGTCTCTTAGATTGACCTCAGTTTCCTTATTTCCCACTGCTGACATTCACTGGCTGTATCTGCTCGGCCAAAGAACATTCAACCACCAAGGTTCTCTCTAGAACCATAACATAAGTATGAATGCGTAGAGGAATAGTCCTGACTCAGATGTCCCTAAACACATATCACATGGAGGTATGATCCTTGAAGAACTTGTCGTATCATATTCATTGAGTACTTGGAATTATTGGTATGCCTTGATGAATACTCTACTACTGAAATGTCATCCTATCAAAGCTATAGAATCTCTTGGGAACATATACCCCTTAGATTTTTATGGCTAGAGACACCTTCCCTATAGAAGGTTCTTACGATCTATCCACAGAAAAGTCACCTCATCGTAAGATCAGGGAAATATAAACCCTTTCATTGCACTATTATGCCATGTAGAAGGATCTCTTCAAGGACCACCATCTGATCTAATGGTTTTCTGTCTAGATGATAACTCGTTCACCGCGTCATGGAAGTCCTTAGCCACCTATGAGTCTAGATAGCCTCATAACATGAGGGGTATCTGTTGCTGAATCTTTTGTAATGCCCCGAGCCTACATGTGTCATCTACCAGTAGTGCCCGTAGTGACTACTAACCAATGGAAAGTGGTATTTCTGGGACAATTCCTGAACGTACCATCTCATGCAAATTTACCTATACTAAATCCTCATCACTTTGTGGGCCACCCTTATTGTCACACGCTAGAATAATGGATAACTATCTATGTGGAGGAATATTAAAAGAGAATCAAGATGAACAACAGCCAAAAAGCTATACCTAGTGAGCTAACTCAAAAGATATCAAGAGAAAGACCTGTCCCTAACACAAGAAACTAGTTCTTTTGTGTACTGATTTAAAAAATAGAATTTAGGGTCCTCGTGTATGGATATGTTGATTTCCACACCAACATTGGAATATCCAGATTGAATGCCAAACCCAAGACAGTTAACATTATTACCCCCATTGAAAATAAATACTCCTAGTTCTTCTGGTAGAACAGACCTCCTTTTGATACCAATTTTTCATGACCCATCCCCCA
The DNA here is from genome assembly GCA_963277665.1 of Viscum album. Lineage (NCBI taxonomy): Eukaryota > Viridiplantae > Streptophyta > Magnoliopsida > Santalales > Viscaceae > Viscum > Viscum album. The sequence continues at coordinate 42,931,270 of OY728128.1, forward strand.
GGTCTCGTTCTATGACTACCCAAATCCCTCCTTCCATAGGCTATGGCTGGTGACTAGCACTGGAAAGGCATATCCCAAAAAGGGAAGGCATTGACTTATACATCTGTACACACACATCCAACCACATCCGAACACACTGAAAAGAAAAATACAAGTATACCACTAAAACAAAGCTGAGATCAAGTATATGTGAATGTAGGTGGGAAAGAAGACAAACCTAATAAAGAACTAGAAATAAAAAAATACAAAAGGAAACTTCAATGTCCATCTGCAGAAAACCCCCACTTGACCATGGTAGTAGTGAAGCTATTAGAAGCTACATTAATATTTCCTACCCACCCAGTTCTATTGTCCCCACCTAGTCTTAGGCCACCATATCCACTATCTTGGATTCCAAGAGTGTTGTCCCCCATCAGTAACTCTATCGAAACATTGATCGACTGCACCAAACACAACATGTGTGGGCAAAGCTTATGCAGGGGTGAGTATAAAAATACTTAGTATGAACCCCAAGATCCCTGAAGGTCACTCAGTATCCCACAATGTAAAATATTAAAAATAAAAATAACTCTGATTTAAACCACCAAACATGTCCACATCTACATAGGAAAAAGTAAAAGGTGCAACTCACACCAAGTATAACAGAAGCACAAAAGTAAAGATGATTAGTCGTAAAGCTAGATCATCTTATTCTGAAAAGATGATCTGTTGATGACCCGCATAGGGTCTCTAGGAGATGACCCTTAGAGGATCACTAGGTGATTACCCACATAGGATCGCTAGGTGCTGACCTACAGAGGATCTCTCGGTGTTGACCAATAGAGGATCGCTAGGTGTTGACCAACTCATAGGATCTCTAGAGGCTGACCCAACTAGAGGATCGCTAGGTGATGACCGACAAAGATCACTAGGTGTTGGACCACTTAGATGATCGCTGGGTTCTGACTTATGAAGGATCCCTAGTTTCTGTCCACTCAGAGGATCCCTAGTTGTTGACCCATAGAGGATCACTATTCTTTCATCACATCATAGACAACCACTGGATTCCATCAATTAGCACGCTTGATTCCAAAGGATCCCCTCCACAATCCACCATTTTTATATTTACCAACATGAACCCCCACTTTTATGTAACCCAAAGGATAGTCTTGTCGTATGGGATCCAATGCGACAGCCGTTGCATCAATCAGATGCGCGATCTATAAGATATAGGTAAAATGGTAAATAGGGCCCGGTGGGATTAGAGTCTGATCCAACCTTCCTATACATAATCTTATTCCAAAACACTATTGTAGTATCTTGAACGGACCAGGTAATTTCAAGGGTCCTCACACTATAGACGGCGTGTCAATCAAACACCCGGTCTGTGAGTTATAGTTGTTTTAGTGAAATGGGGTTAGTCGGGTCTGGGTTTGGTCTAACCTAGTCGGACCATCCCAACTTAATCCAACAATCTAGAGTGGGTCTAAACCAACCAGCCAGTTGGGTCCCCAGGTCCAGCCTGGCTGGTGGGGTCCGACCCAGCTGGTGGGTATGGCCCACAAGTGGCCCAGCCCACCTGGTGGGGGGCGGCCCACCTGAAGAACCCAGCCGGCGCAGTGCTGGCCGGTTGCACTGGACCAGACCCTGGGCATCTGATTCCTCAAGTCAATAGTTCCAACAAGAACTTCCCCATCTCCCTGTAATGTATGGCATGGGTCGGCCATTTCGCACGTCTTTCAAGAAAATCGAGTGTTCCGCTCCTCTACATGGCCGATGAGAGCTGGATGCCTATTACCAGCACGATTCCTACGGGTGCCACCTCCTCCATGCGGCCGACATGGGCAGGCTACCACCACTGGTCACCGGTGCTGCTTTCCTAGTGGTTTTGTGATGGCATAACCTTCTGAGAGACACAAAAGATGCTCTGATAGTCCTTTTACAGTCCAATATGCGCCTATGGGCCTCTTGGGTCAACGCATTCACTACAAAGACCACTGAAATGCCCTACCACCAAATTTTTTAGTCACCCATAAACAATTCTCAACATTCAAGATCAGTAGAGGGTCTATGAACTCTTTGGATCCGGACATGACCTCTACGTTAGCATTCAATCATGGGGGTGCTAACAATCATCATTTAGATTAAGAAAAACACTAAATCAATATCCCACAAAATCCTCTTGAAAGAACGAATGAGCCTTCGATCTACCTATTTTTTCGGTTGATCTTCGCTCATTTTATTTTTTTTCAAGAATAGGATAAGAGAAATCATTAAACACTTAGAGTAATTAAATACCCTACATGAATTTGGTTGAATCCATTACAAAAACGGGAGGGAATTTGCCTCCGTTGATGTTCTATGTTTGTTGGAGTTTTTCGCCGCTTGTCGATCTACGGATCTAATCCTCCAATGATTGAAATCCATAATCCATTCTTCATTGGAGAGGGATTTCATTGGCATTATGTTAGAGGAATCTCCAAAGGTGATTAATCCATTCTACAATGGATTGAATAAAAAGGAAACAATCGTGATGATGTGTTCATTAATGTAGTTCATTAATGAACCTTAATTAACGAACCATTAATTAAGTAGGTGTCATGGTTACACACCAAAAAAATTGATTCATTAAATAAATCTCATTTAATTCTTGATGTTATGTTGTGGCTTCCCCAACCATCTCTCAATGGTTGAATAAAAGAATAAAATAACCGAAGGGGTTATTATATTATTTTTTTGAAAAGTCCAAAATTTAACATTTCGTCTGACCATTGTTGGTCAGAGTTAAGCTTCACCTAAGAAAATCCTGTTGCTATAAATTCAATGGTTTCCTCATATTTTCATTCCGAGCACCAATTCAAATGATAGAAAAACCTGATCGCACGTTTACTGAATGCACCTTAAAAAGTTCAAAAATTAACTTTCACCCTCGACCCACGTCGCGCAATGTTAGCCTCCATCGAAGGGGAAAACGCCCCCACGAGATCAATGGTACTCTCGGATTTTCAATATGAGTTACCAGTTAGTATTTATAAGGATTTAATAATAAAATAATTTTTATTTAATTATTTTATTTGTGGCCAAAAACTAACTTCCACTAATGGCCCCCAACAGCCAATGTTAGGATCTTCTAATGGAAATAATACCCTCATGGGCACATCGGTGGTTTGTGATTTTTAATTTGAGCCACCATTTTTGAGTTATAAACAATTAAAAAATACAATAATTTTATTTAGTAATTTTATTTATTATTATGCAAATTTTTTGGGTTTCTCACTAGAGGCCCGCACGGACTAACGTTATGTTGTGCCTGTGGTAAACCTGCCATCCTGAACGCAACAGTTCCATCAGATTTCTAATACGGGAAACAATTTAAGATTTATTTATCATTTTTAGGAAAACTAATCACTTGTGAAAATTTAATCTTAAAATTTGTCGATAGATCATTCTGGGAATTTTGGGCCTCAGAATTGCATGCGTCTCAACACATCTTCTCGAAATAATTCCATATAATTTAAAAAAATTATATGGAAATTCATGGACATTACACATGAATTTGTAGAATTCCACCACCACTGGGTATCATTTACATCACTAGAGGGAAAATTTTATCTATATAAGGGTGATTGGGATGTCCAGGATGGTAAAGATAGTCTAGAGCTTCATGGGATAGGTGGAGTGACTGGCCGGATGAAAATTATCTTTATAGAGGATCAAGGATTACATCAAGATGATTTCCCTCCACTAGTGGATTGTTTAAGGATGTATTTACTATAAAATTTTATGGCTTACCTCCTGATAGAAGTAGAGTTTACAATTGTTCTTGTTTTGGGAGTAGCTGTTGTGTCCATTCCTCCATAAAATATGCAACCAGTAGAGCTTCTACTGCTCAATTAGTAGTTAGAGGATTTAGAGGCCAATGGATTTATATGACCCAAATATTTCCTCTTAGGGTTTTCCCATTATTTTCACTAAGAAGGTAGATGTAAAATTACATCTATTCTTGTATTACAGAAGTTTGAAATGGATTATTGTCAATAAACATTACCCAATTCATCAAATAGATGATGTCTTTGACGAGCTCTGAGGAGCAGAGGTCTTCTCTAAGATCAACCTCAGATTGGGTTATCATCATGTATGAGTCAAGACACATGAAATTACTCATATGTATTTATTTATTAGTTATGGTCTGTAAGATTACCTTGTTATTCTATTTGGTTTTATGAAAATTCCCACCATTTTCACAGATCAGATGAATATGGGTTTCCATGCCAATTTGTATTCTTTTTTTAACACCCTGAGATTTTATAAAAAATATTCTTTTTAATTTCATTATGTCTTCTGATGTATGCTACACCAAAATAAGCTTTCATAACACACATCCTTGACTTTCCTTGCATTACATGCAAGCGCGACCTTCCGCGATAGCGTGTGTTGTATGCAATATTGAGTTTCGCTAAACAATGATATGCTATTAAAATATTATTAAAACTAGCCGTTATGAATAGTAATAACCACTTTTTGAAATTTTGTAAATTTTATTTTTCAAAATGGTCTTCATTTTTGTATTTAGAATATCGATATTAGCTTAGGGTGAAATTTTGGTACTTTTCGGATAACTTTCATTTTATGATGAATAGTGAAAATTGCTAAATTTTATTTAAAAACAACCTTTTTAATTGAAATAATTAATAGTGATAAATTATTAATTTGAGTGGTTTTAAAGTATATTTAGAATATATTTTTACAATTTAATACAATATAAGGCCCCAGCCTTGAACCTTACTTAATCTTGAGTTATTACAAGATTACACATTGAGGATATTTTCAGGTTTAGAGTTTTAGAGAATTAGATCATGAAACTTGTATTACATTACACATTTAAACAATGTGGTTACATAAAAGATAGAATTCATTCTTCCCATCAACGGAAACCTATTTAAAATAAAACATGGATTCTTTCTTGACATGGGATGAGCATAAAAATCTCAGTAAGGGTTATAAAAATATGGAAAGGAAACATGAGTTCATATATACATACGAATGAAATCATACTTTACCCATAAAACATAGGCACTTTAACATACCTCATAAAATCATGAATAAATCATAAAAATCATAAGTCATAAAAGGTAACTTGAGGCATTCATAACATTTTTACGTAGGGAGTAACCCTCTTGGATACGTTTGGAATACCCACCACAATATATTCCATAAATCTCTTCAGAGAAACCTTAACGTTTCACTCCTTCACGTTACCCAATGCATTGGAGAGATATATCGGGCTCACCCACCCTTAGTTTATCACGGAACCAGCCGTCTTCATAACAATGCCCAAGAACCATAACATAATCTTATCACATAAAACATGCATAAGGAAACATAACATTTCCCACTTTCAATAACAAGATATCAATACAAAACATTGATATAAATACATTATTAAATCCATTTTCAATACCAAAATAAAAGAAAAGTAAAACGTTGTATTTATTTTTCTTTTAAAAATAAGGTATGGCTTGTAGAAGAAGCCGAAACTCAAATAATGGTCACGACGGCGGAGAAGTCATTGTCGCCGCATACGTACGACAAAAACATTACCTTTTGTCTTTTAATAAACACTTCGTATAAAAAAGATTCCCTTTGAATAAATGTAAAAGTAAATGGGGTTTATACACTGTATAAAAGAAGGATGTGTATAAAACAGAATATGCCTCAATGAAAGGAGATTGAGACGAAGTCCCTCACAAAGACAGTATCCTTGGTTTAAGGATAAATCAATTACATAATAATGTGTGACAAATGAATACACCAAATATAAGTGGATATTAAGTGTAAAATAATCAAAGGTCATTCAAACATATTCAAAGGATGACATATTCAATAACTACATGTTGAACCCAAAGAAATGGAAATTGGGGTAAGAAGTTCCCTTGACAGCCTAACAGTGTCACATCAAAATGAGTTGATGAGAGATAAAAAAGGGTATCTCATCACTTGGACATAAAATTTACATCAATAAGGATATATGAGAACATATCCCAACATAACAATATGTAAATTAAAAGACCCAACAAAAGAAGTCTTTTAAAAAGAGAGGGTGAAAGGTTCCCTTATCGACATGGGTATCTTTCGAAACATACACCTCGTGAAAGAAGGACAATACAACATTGATGTAAATACTCATAAAAGAATGTATATTACACAATCAGTAAAATAATGGGCAGTAAATACACCACTCAAAGGAAATTATGACAAATGTAGCATAAATCTCATGGGAATAAAAGTGAGATGAAAAAGCCCTTACGAAAACTCGGCAGCCTAACGACGCCAATAAAACTTACAAAAATGGATTGATGAGATCAAATAGGGTATCTCATCATATTAACTTAAATTTTATAGAAATAGGAATATAAAATAACATCCCCCAACATAAAAAAGAGGAACTTAAAATAAGTGACATAAATGAGAGTACTTAAAAAAAGTGAGGTTTGATCTCTTACGAAAATTTGGCAGCCTAACGGAGCCACTCAAAACTTCCAAAATGGATTGATGAGAGAGAATAGGGTGTCTCATCACATGAAAATAAAAATTATAGTAATATTAATATAAAATAACATCCCAATAACAAGAAAGATGAGCTTTAAAAGGAATTACATAAAAGAGTGTACTTAAAAAGAAAGAGTGGAGTAGGATCCCTTACCTCAAGTCCAACTTGTCTTGTTCGTTTCTTTATATTCCTGAATAATAAACTTTGGTCAATTAATAATTTCTTACGTACCTCCTTTAGAAATTATTATTCAGTTCATATCACATATTATAATTTTATAATAATTGTTTAATAATGTTAGTTCATATCAGATGTTTTTGCCGATGTTTGGTACATGAGTCAAAAATGACCTTGTTTGAAAAAATATTGCCAATGTAGTTATAAGTAAATAATTTCCAGAATAGTATTAATGATTAAAATATCATATATATCTAGTAAATATTCATTTTATACTATTCCATATCATTTGGAGATAAAAAACGAAAAGCACCGTTCATGGAGACGGTAGGCCGTACGTACGCATGAACGCTACTTTCATTTTTTGTCATATTAATGGAATTAAAACAAAATGAGAGAGATATATATATGTTATAATTACAGAATTATATCCATAATTTAGATGTAATATATTACATATATATACATTATATATATGTACTTATAATATTACATAACATTTTGAGATAAGAAATGAAATGTACCGTTCATGGAGATGGTAAGCCGTACGTACGCATGAACGCTACTTCCATTTCTACTTCATATTTAATGGAATTAAAACATAGTGATACATAATCATATTTTAATTCCAGCATGGTATCATATATAATATCATTATATATATCCTTTATACGTACCACATATGGTATTAACGAATCAAATCACTTTGAGGTGGCGGTAGTTTGCACTTCCTTAAATGAAGATATCGCGTTTACCCATAATGGAAACCATAAAGGTACGCCATAAATGAAAAATACATAAGCTTAAGTAAAACATAAACATATTAGATATAATATATAAATATAGTGTCATCTTAATGTCCACCTTTGAAGGTGCTAGAAGAATTTTGAACAATCATCGTTTCGGGAGGCAGAAATTCACCATCCACAGAAACAGTATGTTCTTTAACCATTATATGTAGGTGTGTGTAAGTGTAGCTCGAATACTTCTTATAAAAACATCCTAGTATATTGACGATACTGTATTTGTTACAAAATAAATGAATAAAAAGAGTTTAGGGGGTTGGAGAAGAAAAATAATACAAAAGGACACAAGTGAATACATTACCTTAAAATCGGGTAACTTCCTTTGGTTTGAGATCAAAGGCTTCCTTGGGAAGACTTCTGCCCAAAGTGAGGCTTCAAGGAGTAAGATAGGGAAGTGGAGAGAATAAATGGAATGGGGTTGGCCGAGCCAAAGGCTTTGGGAGTGTGGGTAAGGAGGTAGAGGTGGGGGCCTTTTATAAGAGGAGAGGAGGGGCACTCTTGTAAAGTTACAAAATGTTACTTTATTTTCAAAAGAGTTTCGTATTTTAAAGGTCCCACATTGATTTATTTCAAAGATAAGGTGATAAGGGTTCTAAATCCACTCATACAGTAGGTTTTGGACATATGTAGGTCTTAGATATTACATTATCTTTCCATTTTATTTAAATCGTTAAATAATGAGGTCATCGCTGCATCATCATGATGTCATAAATAATTTAATTTATTTAATGTCTAAAAATTATAAAAAAAATAATAATATGTATGAAATATTTTTATATTTCCAATTACTAATTATAGTAAAAAAATATGACTTGTATAACCCCATGTAATTTTTTTTAGTAAAACATTTCATGTTTGTGTCATTTTTACTTTAACATTAAATAAAAAGATATTGATGTCATTTTCTAACCAAAGTGGCTCCATGGGGTCCCCAAGTTGACCCATGGATTTTCATGGTCGGACATGACACATCCAATGAGGGTATGACATGTTTCTAGGTCATTTAAGTTTATTAAAACATTATTCTTACAATAAACTACACTAATTACCTCTAATCGCGATTAAAAATTTAATAAGTTACTATTCACCAAAAAAATTATTTTTATCCCATTGAACCAAATTTTACTTCTTAATGACAAACATTTATGTTGGATTTTTTAAATTCAAAATAAAAAGATGGAAGAATTTCATTTAAACGGAAAAATCAATTTTTATAAGTACCACTTAGTGGTTTCACTTTTCATCAAAAATTGAAGTTTTTCAGAAAAATCCCAAAAATTCACCCTAAGATATATTTGATATTCCGAATACAAAAATGAAGTCTATTTTACAAAATTCAAAACATATAAGGCACAATTATTAATTTAGTAATTAATTCTCGTTGTCAGTGCAAATAGCGTGTTTTTATGAAACAATAAGTATCAAAAGATTGACACTAGTTTAAGTCTGATTTCAAAGTGAAATTAATTCCAACGACCACTATTGGATTTAATAGTAAAAATATATTCTATTTTCACTTTAAAACCAATTCAAAATAGAATATAATCATATAAATAAATTATATTAAAAAGAGGATTTGATTTAAAATACAACATTTTACACTTTTCATTAAAAAATGAACTTTATCGGAAAGATACCAAAAATTTACACAAAGTAAATTTTGATGTCCCAATTCGTAAGAAGAGTTTTATTTGTTCCAAAAGAATGTATAAGAGTGAAAAAACTATATTTAATGACGGTTCTCCATCAAAAGGTGATAAGTGATCCTTTAGTGAAAATTAGGGCATATACGCCTAAAATTGAATTCTTTCTGTATTTTAAGCCTTTATCTTTTATTGGATAAATGTAAAAACATTTAAAAACATATATAATCATATTTTAGTTATTTCTATCCATTCCCGCCAATACAATGGCTACATGTTAACTACCATTTAAAATAATATTATTTTATTATTGGAGTGCAACGTAAGATTCCCAAGAAACTCGTTGTTGCATGTTGGGTACACCATCGAGCATAGGGTCCCCTTTAAAGTCATATCAATATTTTATTCACCAATATGGATAAATATGAAAATTGCATATTCTTTATTTACCTGGAGTGTTACATCCTTCCCCCCTTTTGGGAATTGTGTCCTCGCAATTTTTAAAATTGTGCTTGGAAACATCCTTGAAAGTCCCACATCGGAACAAGAGTCGGTAAAACAATCACTTTAAAATAAAGGAAGATAAGTACAGAGGTCACCCAAGTTAACCCATACTAGGATTCCATGTATAAAAACATAGACATGGAAGAAAAATAAAAGGGTTATGTTCTCGAGGGAGAGTGATAGTAAACATGTCTAGGAGAAAGTATACCATAATAAAATCACAAACTTGTGATGGGTTAAACGGTATTCGATTCCCCAGTAGGAAAAGTTAATAGACAACATTTTTGTTTTAAGTTACTTTTTATTGAGGAATTTATTCACAAGGAAACATAATCACTTATCATGTTGACTTTCAACTTTTACTAGATTCCTTAATCGAACTCATATTTTTTTTCCAAAAGACGAGTATTTAGGGAGACTTGTTTGAATTAAGAGTATTATATGAACTTCTAGAGAATCACCTAATCCACCAAAGATAACTATATACTTACCATGCCTTTAGGCATTAACCAAAACCAAAACCAAAAAGGTTAGTACAGGGTTAGATAATCCAGAAAAGGATAACCCTTTAAAAATAAAATCTATGCTTCATCCTCAAAATTTGTCCAGCAAAACCCACAGTTCAACGAGGATCATCCGATAAACAATTTGTCCATAAAATTCTTCAAAGTAAACCAATCTATGATTGAAACCCAAATATTTGAAGTATTTAGTCTCATAGTCTTCCATGTTAAATCGTAACATTTATCTCCAAACAACATCAGTTGCTCCTAAAGTCTCATATTGAAAAGTAATTAACCTAATCACATATCCTCCAGGATAGGTTAATCATTTTCATAAATAACCCAAAATCAACTTACTCTTAATTCATAAAGTCATATAACTAAAAACCATCAGTCAAACTAACCAGGGGATTCACGTAGTCCAGTTGTAGGTGATAAATACCAGTCGCACTTTGGTTGTGGGTTCAATTCCTACAGCTTTGTCCGACGTGACAGGTAGTCACACGATCTGCGTGTTATACTTTTTCCAAAACTATATAATTCTCAAATCATTCCCCAAAAAGGGATAAAATCATCAAAAATAACCATAACATAATTTAACCTCAATTTTATCTCATGACTTTCACTACAATCATAACATATGGTAACCCATAATTACCTCAAAAGTAAGGATCATATAAACCCAAATGGTTCTTTATAACTATGTACACAAAAGAAAAGATAACTATTACTTGAATAAAATTTGCATATATTAAACATCAGGGTTACACATAATATAAAAAGTCTTCTTATGTAACCCCATCATCTAAAGATACTTAATACGTTTAAGAATTTCACCATAACTCTTGAAGCCCTTATATGTTGACATCTTACTCATTAAACATTCTTCATGATCCATTAACCATTCCTTTCCAACTTATTCCGAAATACCTCATTCCTATAAACAAAATCATGAATCATATCCTAAGATTCCAAAATAGGAAAACAATAGTCATGAAATAATACATACCTTTTATTGGTCATTGTCAGTTTCTTCATCCTCAATCGGAATGGCATTAGGTATTGGTAAAAGAACATTTGTACGCTCTTGGTGATCCCATTCACGAAACTTCTTCATAGGACATGTGTTTGCATAATGACAATGCACACCACATATAAACCATTCAATTGATCCCTCAGAAAGAACTTCTTTCAGTTTCCTTGAGTCAACTGGATGATTCCTTTTTCCATGGAAGGTTCTTGCTTTATGACCTTCATTTCCACATATGAAGCATATTTCTGTCCCTTTGAAACATTTTCCTAGTTGTTTCTTTCCCCATCTTTGACACATAGGTTTTTGAACACATATACCTTTATTATTATTACCTGTACTTCCGTAGGGATTTGTTTCTCGCATACATGATGCCTTAGAGAAATCACCAAGGTTTAGGTGGACAATAATGACTCCAGATAGTTGGTTGAGGATAATCACAACAGTTCTCATTGCAGCTCCCATATCATTCAGTTGCTTTCTCAAAAAATTGTCACAGTTTCCTTCACATCCACTGTTACTTTGGTGCCTTCTAGATCCAGCCATTTACTAAAACCAAAAAGGTCAGTGTGAGTATATCAAAAAAACCACCATGTACTAATGAGGAAGATAAACACTAATATATACTTACTCATTCACTTTATCTAAAACTAGGACTCTTTCTAAAATCCTAACCATTATGGTAATGCCACTTATGCTTAAAGAATACCCTATCCTCTAAAGTTATCTAAACCTAACTTTGATACCAACTATAAGGGCCCAGCCATAAACATTACTTAATATTGAGTTATTACAAGATTACACATTGAAGATCATTTCAGGTTAAGAGTTTTAGAGAATTAGATCATGAAACTTGCATTACATTCCACATTTAAACAAAGTGGTTACATAAAAGATAGTATTCATTCTTCCCATCAACGGAAACATATTTAAAATAAAACATTGATTCTTTCTTGACACATCCTTGACAGTATCATCACATCATGTACCTTTCCCTTGACCTGTGAAAAAAATTTCAAAAGCATGGGATGAGCATTAAAAGCTCAGTAAGGGTTATAAAAATATGGAAAGGAAACATGAGTTCATATATACATAAGAATGAAATCATACATTACCCATAAAACATAGGCACTTTAACATAAATCATCAAATCATGAATAAATCATAGAAATCATAAGACATAAAAGGTAACTTGAGGCATTCATAACATTCATACGTAGGGAGTAACCCTCTTGGATACGTTTGGAATACCCACCACAATATATTCCCTAAATCTCTTTAGAGAAACCTTAACATTTCACTCCTTCGCGTTACCCAATGCATTGGAGAGCTATATTGGTCTCATCCGCCCTTAGTTTATCACGGAACAACCCGTCTTCATAACAATGCCCAAGAACCATAACATAATCTTATAACATAAACCATGCATAAAGGAATCATATCATTTCCACCTTTCAATGACAAGATATCAATACAACACATTGATATAAATACATTATGAAAACCATTTTCAATACGAAAAGAAAATAAAAGTAAAACATGGTATTTATTTTTCTTTTAAAAAGAAGATATGGCTTGTAGAGGAAGCCGAAATGCAAATAATGGTCACGACGGCGGAGAAGTCGTTGTCGCCGCATACATACGACAAAAACATTCCCTTTTGTCGTTTAATAAACACTTCGTATAAAAAAGATTCCTTTTGAATAAACATAAAAGTCAAATGGGTTTATACACCTTATAAAAGAAGGTTTTGTATAAAACAGAATATGCCTCAATGAAAGGAGATTGAGACGAAGTCCCTTACAAAGACGATATCCTTGGTTTAAGGATAAATCAATTACATAAATACGTGTGACAAATGAATAAACCAAATATAAGTGGATATTAAGTTTAAAATAATCAAAGGTCATTCAAACATATTCAAGGATGAAATATTCAATAACTACATGTTGAACCCAAAGAAATCGAAATTGGGTTCAGAAGTTCCCCTGACAGCCTAACGACGTCACATCAAAATGAGTTGATGAGATATTAAAAAAAGGGTATCTCGTCACTTGGACATAATATTTACATCAATAATGATATATTAGAACATATCCCAACATAACAATATGTAAATTAAAAGACCCAAGAAAAGATGTATTTTAAAAAGAGGAGGCTGAAAGGTTACTTTACCGACATGGGTATCTTTCGAAACATACACCTCGTGAAAGAAGAACAATACAACATTGATGTAAATACTCATAAAAGAAAGTATATTACACAATGAGTAAAATAATGGGCAGTACGTACACCAATCAAAGGAAATTATGTAAAATGTAGCATAAATCTCACGGGAATAAAAGTGAGATGAAAAAACCCTTAAGAAAACACGGCAGCCTAACGATGCCACATAAAACATAAAAAAATGGATTGATGATATCAAATAGGGTATCTCATCATATTAAATTAAAGTTTATAGAAAGTGGAATATAAAATAAAATCCCCCAACATAAAAAATAGGAGCATAAAAGAAGTGACATAAATGAGAGTACTTAAAAAGAAAGAGAGAGTTTAGATCTCTTACAAAAATTTGGCAGCCTAACGGCGCCACTCAAAACATCCAAAATGGATTGATGAGAGAGAATAGGGTATCTCATCACATGAACATAAAAATTACAGAAATATTAATATAAAATAACATCCCAATAACAATAAATATGAGCTTTAAAAGGAATGACATAAATCAGTGTACTTAAAAAGAAAGAGTGGAGTAGGATCCCTTACCTCATGTCCAACTTGTCTTGTTCGTTTATTTATATTCCTGAATAATAAACTTTGGTAAATTAACAATTTCCTAAGTACCTCCTTTATAGATTATTATTCAGTTCATATCACATATTATAATGTTATAATAATTCCTTAGTAATGTTAGTTCATATCAGACGTTTTTGTCGATGTTTGGTACATGAGTCAAAAATGAACTTGTTTGAAAAAATATTGCCCATGTAGTTATAAGTAAATAATTTCCAGAATAGTATTAATGATTAAAATATCATATATATCCAGTGAATATTCATTTTATACTATTCCATATCATTTGGAGATAAAAAACGAAAAGCACCGTTCATGGAGACGGTAGGCCGAACGTACGCATGAATGCTAATTTCATTTTTTGTCATATTAATGGAATTAAAACAAAATGAGAGAGATATATATATGTTATAATTACAGAATGATATCCATAATTTAGTTATAATATATTACATATATATCCATTATATATATGTAAATATAATATTACATAAAATTTTGAGATAAGAAATGAAATGTACCGTTCATGGAGACGGTAAGCCGTACGTAGGCATGAATGCTACTTCCATTTCTATTTCATAGTTAATGGAATTAAAACATAATAATACGTAATATTATTTTAATTCCAATATGGTATCATATATAATATCATTATATATATCCTTTATACGTACCACATATGGTATTAACGAATCAAATCACTTTGAGGGGGCAGTAGTCCGCACTTCCTTAAATGAAGATATCGCGTTTACCCATAATGGAAACCATAAAGGTACACCATAAATAAAAAATACAGAAGCTTAAGTAGAAAATAAAAATATTAGATATCATATATAAATATATTGTCATCTTAATGGCCACCTTTGAAGGTGTTAGAAGAATGTTGAACAATCATCGTTTCGGGAGGCAGAAATTCGACATCCACAGAAACAGTATGTTCTTTAACCATTAGATGTAGGTGTGTGTAAGTGTAGCTCGAATCCTACTTATAAAAACATCCTAGTATATTTAAGATACTTTATTTGTTACAAAATAAATGAATAAAAAGAGTTTATGGGGTTGGAGAAGCAAAATAAATCAAAAGGAAACAAGTGATGACATTACATTAAAATTGGGTAACTCCCTTTGTTTTGAGCTCAAAGGATTCATTGGGAAGACATATGCCCAAAGTGAGGCTTCAAAGAGTAATAGAGGGAATTGGAGAGACAAAATGGGATGGGTTTGGCCGAGCCAAAGGCTTTTTGAGTGTGGTTAAGGATGTAGAGGTGGGGGCCTTTTGTAAGAGGAGAGGAAGGGAACTCTTGTAAAGTTACAAAATGTTACTTTATTTTCAAAAGAGTTTCGTATTTTAAAGGTCCCACATTGATGTATTTCGAGGATAAGGTGATAAGGGTTATAAATCCACTCATCAAATAGGTTTTTGACATGTGTAGGTCTTATATATTACATTATCTTTCCATTTTATTTACATCGTTAAATAATGAGGTCATCACTGCATCATCATGATGTCATAAATAATTTAATTTATTTAATGTATAAAAATTATATGAAAAATACTATGATGTAGGAAATATTTTTATATTTCCAATGAATATTTATAATAAAAAATATGACTTGTATAACCCCATTTAAAATTTTTTTTATTAAAACATTTCATGTTTGTGTCATTTTTACATTAACATTAAATAAAAATATATTTATGTCATTTTCCAACCAATGTGGCTCCATGGGGTCGCCAAGTTGACCCATGGATTGTCTTGGTCGGACGTGACACATCCAATGAGGGTAGGACATGTGTCTAGGTCATTTCATTTTATTATAACATTATTCTTACCATAAACTAAACTAATTACCTCTAATCACGATTAAAAACTTAATAAGTTACTATTCACCAAAAAAAATGTATCCCATTGAACCACATTTTACTTCTTAATGAAAACCATGTATGTTGGATTTTTGAAATTCAAAACACAAAGATGGAAAAATTTCATTTTAATGGAAAAATCAGTTTTTATAAGTACCACTTAGTGGTTTTGCTAATCATCAAAAATTGAAGTCTTTCAGAAAAATCCAAAATAATTCACCCTAAGCTATATTTGATATTATGAATTCAAAAATGAAGTATATTTTACAAAATTCAAAACATATAAGTCACATTAATTAATTTAATAATTAATTCCCACCGTCAGAGAAAATAGCTTGTTTTTATGAAACAATAAGTATCAAAAGATTGACACTAGTTTAAGTCTGATTTCAAAGTGAAATTAATTCCAACGACCACTATTGGATTTAATGGTAAAAATATATTATAATTTCACTTTAAAACCAATTCAAAAGAGAATATAATAATATAAATAAATCAGATTAAAAAGTGGTTTTGAATTAAAATACAACATTTTACACTATTAATTACAAAATGATCTTTATCGGAAAGATACCAAAAATTTACACAAAGTAAATTTTGATGTCCCAATTCGTAAGAAGAGTTTTAATTGGTCCAATAGAATGTATAAGAGTGAACAAAACTATATTTAATTACGGGTCGCCATCAAAAGGTGATAAGTGAACCTTTAGTGAAAACTAGGGCATATACGCCTAAAATTGAATTCTTTCCGTATTTTAAGCCTTTATCTTTTATTGGATAAATGTAAAAGCATTTAAAAACATATATAATCATATTTTAGTTATTTATATACATTCCCTCAAATACAACGGCTACATGTTAACTACCATTTAAAATAATATTATTTTATTATTAGAGTGCAACGTAAGATTCCCAAGAAACTCGTTGTTGCGTGTTGGGTACGCCATCGAGCATAGCGTCCCCTTTAAAGTCATATTAATATTTTATTCACAAATATGGATAAATATGAAAATGTAATATTTTTTGTTTACCTGGGGTGTTACATACAATGTTGGTCATTGGATTAATTTCACATTTAAACCAGACATAAACAAATGTCAATCTTTTGATAGTTATTATCTCTTAAGAACACGCTATTTGTTTTGACGACGAGAATTAATTTCTAAATTAATTAATGCAACTGATATGTTTTGAATTTGGTAAAATAGAAATAATTTTTGAATTCATAATATGAAATATAGCTTAGGCCTAATTTTTGGTATTTTTCTGGAAACTTTCATTTTTTTGATGAATAGTAAAACCACTAAGTAGTAGTTAAAAAAATGAATTTTTCAGAAAACATAATTTTACCGCTTCTGTGAGTGGAATTTCAAAAATCTGAGAGACATGGTTGATATCAGTAAGTAAAATGTGGTTCAATGAGATGAAAATAATTTTTGGTGAATAGTAACTTTTTACTTTTTTTTACCACGGTTAAAAGTAAATAGGGTAATTAAGGGTAAAAATGATATTATTATTACCCTAAAACATGTCCTAATTCTATTGGATAAGTGTAATCCGACCAAAAACAACCTTAGGAATAAAATATGACCATTTAGACCAACTTGGATTAGATTAGGACATTTATTATTATTTAATTCAAAGAAGAGTTAAAAGAGTTAAAATCAAAGATTATTTACTACATAATTTTTAATATAGTGTTATACATAAGTTAAATTCGATTGGAAATATTAATTAGAAAGATAATAATATTTCCTAAATAATTATATTTTATTTATAATTTTTAGACATTAAATAAATTAATTTATTTATGACACAATGATGATGTAGTAATTACCATAATAGTGAAAAATTAGAATAATTGATATTATAAATACCAAAATAAATATAATTTGAGACTTTTTATGAATTCCACTAATTTTATAGGTTAATATGACATTTTAGTATTGATTTAATTAACTTTGTTCGAACTAATCATTCTGTTATGATTTTCACAAAAATCAATTACTAAATAGTGTCAAAATTGACATAAAATAGTTTTTAAAACAAATATTATATTAGTAATTGTTATTTTATTACTAGAAATCTATGGTTCGGGAAAATGACTTAGAAAAGGTTATATATATTAATAATAAACAACTTGGGTTTCGTTTGGCCGCTTATAGTATGTTTATTAACCTTATAGTATAAGAACACAAGAAGACACGGTAAAAGTAAAATTATTTTACTTAATGTTAAATCTAAATGATAAGGTTAAAATAGGATCCTAAACTTGTATAAATTATATTGGATGAGAGTATTTCGACCCATCTCCACCTTAGCTTCTAAATAAATAAATTTAGAGCTATTTAAAAGCAAATATGCCTTTATAATAAAATAATATTTTTAGTTTTTCCAAAGGAGCCCCCCTCCTCCCTTATAAAAGGGCACCTACTCCCTCTCTTCCTCACACAACTACGAGCCTTAAATCTCGGAAAACCCCTGAAAAATTAAATTCTCCACTTGAATAGAAACATCCTAGAGGTTCTTGTCTTCATCAAAGATCAATTTTAGTGCCCTAAAAGGAGGTCTCAAAGAGGCGCTTCAAAGAAGAGGTAATGTCTGTTACCGATTCTTTCAACTTTATTTCTTCTTCCACTTATTCTTCTTAGGTTGTTTCATTATGAAGTAGTAACATCAGTATCACTCATATAATGATATGTTATTATAAGTATTAAACAACCATATTTCACCATCTATCCATCCTATGGAAAACGAAATCACCGCACGTACGTACGTACGAAATACCGTCTCCACGCCGTGGTGTAATCTATTTTCCACCACCACCTTAATTGGATGGGTATAATGGTGTACATAATAAATATATATGATTATTGTAAAGTGATATTTATTCTTATATAGTATACATACACACCAATACAATTCCACGATCATGAGACCGATATCATCGCTCGTGCATACGTACGGACTACTGTCTCCACGACGCGATGAGATACATTCTCCACGTTAACCATTCATGAATGATTATAAAATATATATAATAAGTAATCATGATATATATGACATAATAGTTATACTGTATTTATGTGTATATATATGTAAGTCATCTACTTAATTCCATTCAACTCAATAAGGAAACGAAAACAGCGTTCATGCGTACGTACGGCCTACCGTCTCCATGAACAATGTATTTCTTTCCATTTACTAATATTATATATATATATATATTCTGAATATATATTATATATAAATCATGTTTTTTATTCTATAATTAAGTAATAATGATCTAGGTAATCATATGAATAATTAAAATTCAAAACACGGACGAAAAATGAAACGATTTTACCCAAAATACTCTTTAACATGGAATTTACAAAAGAACCGGTAATATAAAGTCATAAGTGAACCATATATGATATCATAACAATGAGTATGATTCTAGAATAAGTCAATTACATTATTTAAATCATTATACAATAGGTTAGGACACTTATGAAGAAAATCAGACCTAAGGTAAGGGAAATATCACAATCTCATTTTTATCCGAGATTGTTTATACTTTGTCATTTACTGGGGTGTATTTTATCATCCACATCCATGTTACCTCAATATGTAATATTATTTCCATCCACCTAAAATTTTTTAAATCCAATTTTACCCTTCGGTGAGTTTTTATTAAAGGATATGAAAGGAATATTTTTTCATTTTTCGTACGAGGTACGTTTTGACTTTTCCGACAAAAGTACAAAGAATGTTTTTTTAACTTATACGACATGAATGGATTTTTAAAAAATTATTTCCAAGAAGCTTCCTTTACAAGTTTTCAAGTTTATTTTTAATCAACTTCTTTTAATTTAAAATTTTATGACATGTTAATAAAGGAAAATGTTTTTGAAGTAGAAAGGATATTTTCCTCAAGAATGGAGTTCAAGTGTTTTATCAAAATTATTTTCCATCTAAGATAATACAGGGTTCTGTTTCTATCCCTATTATTACATTGATTTTATTATGTTGTGATGGAATTATATTTATGAATTCCTTTATCTTATATGAATTATTTTATGATGTCATGTTGTTTAAGAATCCCATTTTTATTACATGGGTTACGCAATGATGTATGATTTATGATTTTGTGGCACACATAAGAATGATATAATTATGAGATGGGTGGGACCTATATCTCCCTCTAATGCATTAGTTAATGATTTTATATGTCATTAGATAGACATGGATGGAACGGAAGGTTAAACTGGTTCAGTGAAACAGGACTGAAACGAGGAGTGAACTCGGTTCAGAAATGGACATTGTCCACTAAGATCGTCTTGGCAATGAGTCTTGACTAATAAGAAATGATTCTCTATGATTATGTGTGTATGCCACAAAGTTTCATGTTTTATGTTATGATTATTGGGATTACATTTCACTACTATGATTTATCCCATGTTATGATATTATGATCTGTTTTGCAGGTTAAAATTTCCAAAATGTTATGTTCTTATGAATATGATGTGATTGGTATTTCTTTTGTTTACCCTTACTGAGCATTTGAGCTCACCCTTTTATGTTTTCTTTTCCCCAGGATATAAATAAAGGTTTTAGGTATAAAAAAAGGACGATCTTTATGGGATATGTTTAAGATCTTTCACCACGATTAGAAGATTATATTCCGAGTTTCGAAAGACACTAAACAATTACGGTCCTTGTGTGTGTGTTTTTGTTATGTACTAAGTATTCCGAAAATGTAATGTAATGTCCATGTATGTTAAGCTTCAGGTCTCTATAGTTCGTATCAGAGGAATGGTTTAGTCAACCATTGGAAACTAGGATGCGAGAACTTTAGTGAGATCACTAGAGATATTTCTAAGGTATGTCTAGGGATGTCCCTAAGGATAAGTATACGTATAGGATATAGTCCTAGAACTATGGTAACAATATTAGATTAAACCAAAGATGTTAGATATTGAAGTTACTCCCCCTTTATTATGATTTTTACCTCTCACACTATTCTTTTTGGGTTTTAGACGATGGATGGAACCTGATGGAACCGTGTTGATCAATGTGATGGACAATGCAATGATTGTCCTCCTGAACAAACAAATGTTATGGGAGATGGAGTGAAAAATATCATTTCTATACTTACACAAGCTATGAATCATTCTGGAATTTCAAATGAGCAGAGAATGGAAAAATATTCTATTGACTCATTCATGAGGCAACGTACACCTTCTTTCAGTGGGTCTTCTGATCTACTTGTTGCTGAACAATGGATCAGTACTACTGAAAAGATATTTTTAGTTCTTCAATGTTCTGAACATGATAAAGTCATCTTAGAAGTGTATTGTTTAGAAGGTTATTCTGATCAATGGTGGAATCTTATCAAGAATACGAGGCCAAGAGATGAAATTGAGTCCAAGTAATGGGACAAGTTCAAGAACTTATTTTTCAATAATTATTTCCCTCGTATTCTTCGAACAAAGATGGAGAAGGAGTTTCTTGAACTAAATCGAAAGGATGATGAATCTGTTGGTATATACAAAGAGAATTTTACAAGGCTTGCAAGGTATGCATCTAGATTTATCATCTAACCTGAAAGTAAAGTTTATCGATTCTTAAGTGGATTAAAACTAAATCATAGAAGGGAATTACCTATAAGAGACTTCAGTAGCTATGAAGAAATTGTGTGTTGTGCTATCAAGGTAGAAATGGAAGTTGGTGTTACTTATCCATCTCATAGTTTTGACAAGAAACGAAAGATGGGGTTTGAGGAGAAATCTCAGAATAATGGTGAAAAGAAGATGAATGTTTACTTATGCTAGAATTGTGGAAAGAAGCAAGGTGGATATTGTCTTTGTTGGAATCACCTGTTTTGATAATCCCAAATCATGCTTAAACATTAATTATGATGTATTAAACCTTTGCATTAATCTTATTATTCTATGCTTAAACATATTTTATTCTAAACGGTTCCTATTCTTACTCTCATAACATTACTGTAACAGCTTACAGTAGTGTTTACATAAGTTTGGTATTGTTAGCTACCAGTCAGAGTTTTCTTTTCAAAGTCACAGTTACAGCTAACTGTCACCTTAAGTTACTGTTGCAATAAGTTAACAGTTACAAGGTTACAGTCGAAGACTAATACAAGCTTACAGTCACGAGTCTACTGCTATCTATTGTCAAAGCTCACAGACGAAGGTCACAGTTACAAGACTTCTGTTCAATGTTTTCTCTGCTCAAGTTCACAGTCGAACAAGTCTACAGTTGGAACAAGTTCGCAGTCGAACAAGCCTACAGTCATAAGTCTACAGTCAAGGTTACAGTTAGACAGCTTCTGTCGACTAAGTCTACTGATGATCGAAGTCTACAGTTGACGAAGGTTTCAGTTCTACAAATTTGATGTTACAAGTCTACAGTTAAAGAGGCTACAGTTACATGGAGTAAAAGCTACCATTGCAAGCCTACAGACAGCAAGCCTTTGTTGAAGTCAGCAGTCAGAAGGAAGTCCACAGTTGGAAGACCACAGTTGAAGTCAACAGTGACATACATTCTCGACTCACTGTTTTAATTTATTTATTTCCTACATTTAATCTATCTAACGGTCATATCATACATTTTGATGATTTTTCAAATATATGATAAAGGTTGTCGGATGTCAGGAACCCGTACCTCGTACCTGCTGAAAAGAAATCTTTTCTGTCCCCTGTCGGGAGATAAATACGAGAAGACTACGCTGCCCAAAATGGATGCGAACCAGAGAAGTGCGAGGTGGACGAAATATACCAGAAACACAAGAAGATAAAAACGAGTTCCATCAAGAACACAGAATAGCACATAGACAATCAAGTATACTCGAGAAGTGTTCTATGCATACAAGAAGAACCCTGAAGAACTTCATCGACTACATTCTCACTACCTGTGAACCTGAAGCATACGAGACTCTGTTTCTCAAACAGAAACGAGAAGAGGACTCAAACTCTCCTCTGATCGAATACAAGAGCTACACTGAGATCACCAGAACCACTTCTAAACTCTAAATCTCTTGTTCTGTGATTTATTCTACATTTTGAGCAGTGTGTGTTATCTGCTTTATTAAACACACACACTGACTCCTGTACTTTCACTGAAGGATCTGTAAATCCTCAGCAAACCCTTTTTTACACTTCATTTCCCACTGTGGATAGTGGTAGAGGTCTTGTGACCTGGACAGCTTGCTGCTGTTGTTTGTTTTCCCACGAAGAACTGTGGTAGAGGTCTTGTGACCTGGACAGTGTGTTCACTGTTGTTAACCCCGATCCAGGGTGTGGATCATTCTTATATAAAATTTTGAGAGGACTAAGTCTCGGCTTGAGACTGAACCTCTTGGTTTATTCTCTGTGTTTATAGTTATATTCTATATCCATACTATACATATTTATTTCATATTCCGCTGCTATTACTTTGAAATATAATCTATCTTCAAAGCTACTTTGATAATTAAATTCGCAAGTGTTTATATTTGTTATAAATCAGTAAGTTAGTTTCAAAAGTTAATTTAATCATAAGATTAAGTTAACTGAGAATTAATCAATCTTTGAGAAACTAATTGAACCTTTATAATCTATATAAATTCACTACAGTTTAATTTGTGTTTGAAATTGGGGGATTTTAATAGAAATTTTTTTTAACAGAAATTTTAATTGGGACTCAATTCACCCCCCCTCTTGAGTGTCCACTCCGACCAACATTTGGTATCATAGGATTTGTTTATCTCTGTTATACTTGCTCAAAGTTTTATTTTAACTCTCTATTTTTAAACTGTGATTGTAGTTTTATCTAAAAGATCTTAAATTTCTGTTAGTTCTAAATTTTATCTCTTTAAAACATTTTCTAAAATTTCCTTATGGATAATAGACTAGAAGATGCTGCTACTAACAGGCCACCCTTCTTTAATGGTGTGTATTATGCCCAATGGAAGCTCAAAATGAAAATTCATTTGGAAAGTATGGGTTTTGATATTTGGACTGCTATAGAGTCTCAATACAAGATTCCAGAAACTGAAAGAATAACTTGGGATGAACCTACTAAGGTAGCTTACAATAATAATTGTAAGGCTGTGAATGCTCTCTACTGTGCTCTAGGAGATGAGGAGTTCAATAGAATTTCTGCATGTAAAACTGCTTTTGAAATCTGGGACACCTTAGCTGTTTCTCATGAAGGAACAACTAATGTCAAGGAAATGCGGTTAAATACTTATACTATCAAATATGATAACTTTAAGATGAAAGCTGATGAACCTATTTCTGATATGTATCTCAGGTTTAATGAGATAGTCAACACAATGAGCTCACTCGGAAAGATTGTTCCAGCAAAGGAGAAAATCATGAGATTATTAAGATGTCTTCCTGACAGATGGAGAGGCACATCCGTTTCAATTAGAGAATCATGTGATATTGGAACTTTGCCTGTCAAGGAGTTAATTGGTAAGCTGATGATGTACGAAGAAGAGCTAAAGGTGAATAAAGAGGAAGATGAGGAACCAAAACGAAAATCTGTAGCTTTTAAGTCTACTGCATAAAAGAGCAAAGACAAGGAGAAAGTGCATATACCAACTGAAAGCTCATCTAATGAAGACTTAGATTCTGACAGTGATGCTGAGATGGCACAAATAGCAAGGAGATTCAAGATGTTCTATAGGAAGAAGAAGTTCTTAAGAAAACCAAACTACAAGGGTAAGTATGATAGACAAGGTAAGTGGAAGAAAGATTGGAAGAAAACTGATAAAGAAGAAGACATAGTTTGCTATGAATGTAAAAGGAAAGGACACATCAAAGCTGACTGTCCTAAGTTAAAATTCTAGAAGAAATATGAGTACAAGGACAAGAATTATAAGAAAGCTATGAAGGCCACCTGGAGTGCTTCAGAAGACAGCACAAGTGAATCAGAGTCCAGTGATTCTGAAAGAAATCGTGCTAATATGTGTTTCATGACAAACACATCTGAGGTAACCTTAGACACTCCCACTTAAAACTCTTATTATTCTGAAGGTGAAGCAGAATCTGGTTCTGATTCTGAAAATATGTCTAAAGATGAATTGACTGAATACTGTAATATGCTGGAAGAAACTTGTAATGAACTAAAGGATAAATATAAGTCTTTAAAGAAACAGCATGCTCTTACTGCAAGTGTCAAGTCTACACTTGATGTAGAAAAAGAGAAAAATGTTCAATTATTAAAGGAGAATACAGAACTGAAACTATCTAATGAACAACTTAGAAAGGACATAGAAACATTCACAAATGGAAAAGATACTCTAACTCAACTGCTAGGAAAGCAAGTTGCACCTAAGTATGCTACTGGCTTGGGATACCAACCTGGACAAAGACAGTTTACTAAAACCCGATTTATTAAGTCTGGAAAAAATCCTGCTAATTCCAGTTTTGGAAATTCGTATGCCTCAACTGGTTATTTAAAAAGTTGTATATCAAATAAAGTATATCTCTCTAAATCTGTTGCATCTATTAATTGTATGGGACCCATAAAACAAATCTGGGTACCTAAATCCTTGATTGCTAACATATCTGGACCCATGAAAATCTGGGTACCAAAGTCATTTCGTGTCTAATCTGTTTTGTAGGAAATCTGTTTGAAAAGCAATTACAAGAAGGTATGGTACTTAGACAGTGGATGTTCAAGACACATGTCTGGGGACTATTCGTGCTTCAAAAGCTTAATAAAGGTTGATGGAGGATATGTCACTTTTGGTGATAACTCAAAAGGAAAAATCATCGGCTTAGGACAGATTGGTAACACTGACTCAGTATTAATTTCCAAAGTTTTATTTGTTGATGGACTTAAGTACAACCTACTTAGCATTTCTCAATTGTGTGATGATGGTTTTAATGTCAAGTTTGAAAACAATTCTTGTGATGTTTATAATTCCAAAAATGCTTTAATATTTTCTGCCTTAAGAAATGAAAATGTTTATGCTGTTGACTTAAACACTTTAGCTAAACATAACGTTACTTGCTTAAATGCTTTTCATAAAGAGTCTTGGCTGTGGAATAGGAGATTAGGACACTGCAACATTCACTCACTTAGAAAACTCTCTAAGAAACACCTAGTTAGAGACCTACCTAAGCTTGAATTCCCAAATGACAAAGTGTGCAATCCCTGTCAAAAGGGAAAACAACACAAAGTTTCTTTTAAACCAAAGAAAGAAGTTTCAACTTCTCAACCACTTGAACTGGTTCACATGGATTTGTTTGGACCATCAAGAATTTCAAGTCTAAATGGGAAGCACTATGTTTATGTTCTTGTAGATGACTTCTCTAGATATACTTGGGTATACTTTCTAGCTCACAAAAGTGAAGCCTGCTCTTCCTTTGTTAAATACTCTAAGTCTGTAGAAAATCTTAGTGGACTTAAGATTAAGACCTTGAGGAGTGATCATGGTCGCGAGTTTGAGAATCAAGAATTTGAATCTTACTGCTCACACAATGGCTATGCTCACAATTTTTCTGCTCCTAGGACACCTCAACAGAATGGTGTAGTGGAAAGAAGAAACTGAACCCTGCAAGAAATTGCAAGGACTATGCTTAATGAATATGACCTGCCTGTTTACTTTTGGGCTGAAGCTGTAAATACAGCCTGCTATGTTATTAATAGAGTCTTGATTAGACCGGTTCTTAAGAAAACCCCTTATGAGTTGTGGAATAATAGGAAGCCTAAGGTTAATTACTTTAGAGTTTTTGGTTGCAAAGTCTTTATTCTGAATACCAAAGATAATCTTGATAAATTTGCTCCAAAAAGTGATGAAGGAATTTTCCTGGGTTACTCTATGTCTAGTAAAGACTATAGAGTGTTCAATAAGAAAACCAAATGTGTGGAAGAATCTGTTCACATCAAGTTTGATGAGACTGATCCACATG
Organism: Viscum album; assembly: GCA_963277665.1. Lineage (NCBI taxonomy): Eukaryota > Viridiplantae > Streptophyta > Magnoliopsida > Santalales > Viscaceae > Viscum > Viscum album. The sequence continues at coordinate 42,958,026 of OY728128.1, forward strand.
AGTCTAAAACTTCTCTTGAAGATGTTGAAGAAGACTTATCTGTTTTGGACCAAAATGACAAATCTAAAGAACCTGCAATAAAAACATCCAGTTCTGGACTTTTTCCAGAATCTTCCTCTGTGGAATCCGAACCTATAGATGAACCTGAAATCTCTAGTCCAACCTTTACCAAATCAACTAGGATTCTAAAGAATCATCCTTTAGATGCTGTTGTTGGTAATCTTGATAGAGGAACACAAACTAGATCTTCTCTAAGAAATCAGGTTGAACATCAAGCTTTTCTTTCACAGCTTGAACCCAAAAATGTCAATGATGCTATCAGTGATGAATTCTGGGTAATGGCTATGCAAGAAGAACTAAATCAGTTTGAAAGAAACAAATTTTGGGAATTAGTGGAAAGACCTAAAGATACTCTTACCATAGGCACTAAATGGGTGTTTAGAAACAAAGTTGATGAGTTTGGTAACATAATCAGAATCAAAGCTAGGCTAGTTGCACAAGGGTATAGTCAGGAAGAAGGAATAGACTATGAGGAAACCTTTGCACCCATGGCTAGACTAGAGGCCATTAGGATATTACTTCCTTATGCTGCTCATCTGAATTTCAAACTATATCAAATGGATGTTAAAAGTGCTTTTCTAGATGGATATATAATTGAGGATGTATTTGTGGAACAACCCCCTGGTTTTACAAATCCACATTTTTCTAATCATGTTTTTAAACTATCTAAAGCTTTATATGGTTTAAAGCAAGCTCCAAGAGCTTGGTATGATAGGCTCAGCTCTTTTCTTATTTCGAAAGGATTTACTAAAGGGATAGCTGATCCTACTCTTTTTATTAAATGGATTTCTAAAGATGTCTTAATAGTACAAATCTATGTGGATGATATTATTTTTGGATCTTCTAAAAATTCTTTATGTGTTGATTTTTCAAAAATAATGCAAAATGAGTTTGAAATGAGTTTAATGGGGGAACTCAAATTTTTCCTTGGATTTCAGATCTTTCAAAATAAAAATGGTATTGTTTTGAACCAAAGTAAATATATTAAAGATCTTCTAAAACGTTTTTCTTTGGATGGCACTAAAGGCAGTGACACACCTATGAGCACCACTTGCAAGTTGGACAGTGATGAAACTGGTGAACCAGTGGATCAAACCAATTACAGAGGTATGATAGGGTGTCTACTGTACCTTACTGCCAGTAGACCTGACATCATGTTCAGTGTATGCATGTGTGCTCGGTTTCAAGCCAATCCAAAAGAGTCTCATTTGACTGCTGTTAAAAGGATTTTCAAATATCTAAAACATACTCCCAATTTGGGATTATTTTATCCAAAAGGACAATCATTTGATTTATTAAGTTATTCTAATGCTGATTTTGCTGGCTGCAAGTTAGATAGAAAGAGAACCTCTGGAACATGTCACATTTTAGGCAAGTCACTAGTATCTTGGTGTAGTAAGAAGCAAAATTCTGTTGCATTGTCTACTGCCGAAGCTGAGTATATAGCTGCTGGTAGCTGTTGTGCCCAAATCTTGTGGATGAAACACACTTTACTAGACTATGGATATCAATTCAAACATGTCACTATAAGGTGTGACAATACAAGTGCTATTAACATTTCTAAAAATCCAGTATCTCATGCTAGGACAAAACATATTGATGTGAGACATCACTTTCTGAGGGATCATTATCAAAAAGGTGATATCACTCTTGAGTTCATTGGCACTGAACATCAGTTAGCTGATATTTTTACAAAGCCTTTGAATTCTAAGAGATTAAGTTACATAAAACATGAGTTAGGTATGATTAATTATAGCACAGTTGAAACCTCACAGTTAGACCTCACAGTTGAAACCTCACAGTTGAGACCTCACAGTTGAAACCTCACAGTTGAGACCTCACAGTTGAAACCTCACAGTTAGACCTCACAGTTGAAACCTCACAGTTGAAACCTCACAGTTGAGACCTCGCAGTTGATACCTCACAGTTGAAACCTCACAGTTAGACCTCACCGGTGTACCTCACTGTTACATCTCTCTGTAGGCTGTTTCGCTGTTTAATCTTATTTTATTTTTGCGGGAATTCGAACCGTTTCTTTTCTTTATATTTTTATTTCTAAATCCCTAAATGATAAAATTGAGAACATCGAACATATCTCAATCCACTCATCTCGACCCTTGATCTCTCAAGTCCTAAACCCTAAACCTTCAACCGAACCTCGAAACCTCATTCAGTTCCAATGGCCAGAACAAAGCGACCCCCGACTGTCAACGAAGATGCACCAATGCCAAAGAGGACTCAAGTCGAATCCAGTGGCACCGGGAACGCCTCGATAAGACCTGTTAATCCACACCTGACTAAGAGAGAAATAGTTGCTGAGAAGGAGCTAAGTGAAGAGTGGATTTTATCGAGCAGATCATTAGTGATGGCAGTGCTTAATGAGCAAGGATGGACCGAATGCTTCGCAAACAATAATGGACCGTACTACCTGAAGCTGGTGAAGTAATTCTATGAATATCTATAGTTAGAGGAAGAGGATGATCAGCATAGACTGGTATCCAGAGTAAATGGTAATGAAGTCAGTTTTTCATCAGTTGAATGGGCTGCATGTTTAAGAGTTCCTCATGAGGGTATTTACAACTACTATTCTGGAGCGGCTCCTCCAAATAGTAGAATCTTTGATCATGAGACGGCTCTGGAAGAATTGACAGGTAATGGCACAGTAAGAAAGATTATTGCTGCTGAAATGTGTGGAGAGGACAGGCTTCTGTTTAAGTTTATTCAGCATGTACTGAGTCCTAGAAGAGGAGATTTTGCAACTCTGAAGCATCAGGATATTTACTTGATGTACTTATTAAAACATGGAAGGAAGTTCAACCTTTGTAGGTTGCTGATGGCTCAGATGGAGGACATTATAAATGCAAGCTCAAAATCAAGTGCCTTGTTTCATGCTAAACTCATTTCGGTTATGTTGAATGTGAAAGGTGCAGCTGGAAGTCAGGAAGAGTTGATAGTGGCAAAGAACAGTGTATGTATCTCGAAAGTAATCTGCAAATTCATGAAGATCAGTTGGAATCCCTGGAAGAAATCATGGGTGAATGATGAGGAGAGAATCTATGAGAATTTTAGCCCTTCTACTCATCCCTCTAGACCGAGAGATAGGAGAGATCCAGGCTTAAAGCCTGATGAGCCTGAACCTGTATACTCAGATGATGAACAGACTGCAGTAGTTGGTGACTCTGCAAGAGAGAACACCCCAATTGATGAAGGGAGTGATCCTGATACTACTCACAGTCCTGTCAGGACAGTGACGTTTGGAGCAGCAAGCCCTCCAAAGGAACTACCTAGTAGAGAACCTATTCTAAGAGACAGTGAGACTGAGACTACAGAAGAAGAAGAAGAAGAATCTCAATATTTTGTCAAGGACACCTCTGATGAGGGTGATACAGTCGAAGCAGAAGAGGCTGGAGCTTTAAATGAAAAACAAGAAACTGTTGCAGAAGAACTTAGTATGAGCCCTCTGATAGGGTATACAGACAAGTCAGTGTCTGACCATGAAGCAGGAGTGGTCTCTACTACTGTTGTCATGGAAGTGGATGATGACCCAACAGAGAAGGAGGCTAACCTCGCTGCTGAACCTACAGAGGAAGCAAGTATGGAACCTGCTAGAGCTACAGAAGAGCACTTAGTGTTACCCAGAGTTGAGCAGATAGTAGAAAGTGTTCAGGAAGGACCTCCAAGTGAGGGGGAGCGTTTTGGTTCAGTCTCTGTACTGTTTGATATAGAAGGATGGACCTCAGATCCAAGATACATGGTGTTAGGACTCAATTATGAGGATTTAGATGAGGAAAACCAACCACCAAGAAATCCAGTTATCCTACTTAACAGCTCTCCAGTGTTAGAAACTGAAAGATTGGCCACCAAGGAAGACCTTGAATCCTTAAAGAATGAAATGAAGGAGACCATCAGACAGTCTGTTGCTGAATTGAAAACCAGTCTTTTTGATGAGCTGAAATATGTAGAACAATCCTTAGAATTATCTCTAGGATGTGTTGTGGGAAGTCCAATCAAAGAAGTGATGGATGAAATGAAAGTGTTCCACACTCAAATTGAAAGCTGGACTGGAGCAGTAGTGGCCCTCAGACAATCAGTTGCTTCTTTAACTGCCCTGAGCAGTTCTCAGACACAAGTGGCTAGTGAGATTCGCTACATCAAAGAAGTGGTCAAGCAGTTTGTGGAAGTATTTGAGGCTTTCAAGAAATCAGTAAAAGAACACTTTAGCAATCAAGATGATGTCATTCAGAAAGTGATTGGAAATATGACTCAGTCTTTCAAGGAGACAGTTGCATTCTCAGTCAACTCCCTTCCTTCATCTAGCTCTCCTGTGGACCTTGAGCAGTTTAGAAGCCTGCTCAGAGAAGAGCTTACTCAGGCCCGTGCAAATGACACATCAGACCTACAGATTCTTGCTACTACAAGAGAAGTCAGTGGCTTTGTTCGTGAGCACCTGCAGGCTGCTACTGCTTCTCAGGAGGCCATCAAAAGTAAAGTGGATTATTACTTTGATCGGATTTTCACCAAGCATCAGTTGAACAATCACTTCAAGCTCATGCTAGAAACTATGAAGCTGCCTCCTGTAACTCAAGCCTTCAAAGAACAAGTTAGCAAGCTACGAGAGTTGACCCCGGATTTGGATAAATTCTTGGAAAACAAAGATGACTTCTTATCTGCCATGGACAGAGGAGGAAACATCATAATGGATTTCAGGAATCTGCTCCTCCCTTTTCTTCATGTGGACTGCACACCTGTTATAGTTCCTCCTGCCCTACCTGTCTCTAACCCCAGTGGTTCTTCCATAATGTCTCCTGCTGATGCCCTCAGAAGTCTTAGACCACTGATACCTCAGCAAGCTACTCACTACAGGCCTTCAGGAGCATCTGTTGCTGCCCCTCCAGACATTCCTGCTGCCATTCCTCAGCCTGTTGATCCTTCACCTCCTGCTCCATCTTCTTCCTCCAAAGGAAAAGATCCCTTACCTCCAGATGAAGAGGATTGAGTCTGTTTATGTTTTTTTTGATAGGGATCATGTATTCACGTTTTGGGTCATGTAATGTACTCCTTATTAATACAATGTTTATTTTCTCTCTCTCTGTCTTTCTTTTTGTTAATCACAAAGGGGGAGAAATAAAGAGAAATAGATAGGGGAAAAATAGGGAGAAATAGGGAAACTCACGGGAGAAATGAACCTATACAAAGAGGAGAAATCCTTGCGGATTATACCAAATTTTTGTGCTCATATTGCTAATACTGTGTTTTGCACACTTCTCTCTGATACTTCTATATTTCATACTGACATAATTTGTGATTATCAAAAAGGGGGAGATTGTTGGAATCACCTGTTTTGATAATCCCAAATCATGCTTAATCATTAATTATGATGTATTAAACCTTTGCATTAATCTTATTATTCTATGATTAAACATATTTTATTCTAAACGGTTCCTATTCTTACTCTCATAACTTTACTGTAACAGCTTACAGTAGTGTTTACATAAGTTTGGTATTGTTAGCTACCAGTCAGAGTTTTCTTTTCAAAGTCACAGTTACAGCTAACTGTCACCTTAAGTTACTGTTGCAATAAGTTAACAGTTACAAGGTTACAGTCGAAGACTAATACAAGCTTACAGTCACGAGTCTACTGCTATCTATTGTCAAAGCTCACAGACGAAGGTCACAATTACAAGACTTCTGTTCAAAGTTTTCTCTGCTCAAGTTCACAGTCGAACAAGTCTACAGTTGGAACAAGTTCGCAGTCGAACAAGCCTACAGTCATAAGTCTACAGTCAAGGTTACAGTTAGACAGCTTCTGTCGACTAAGTCTACTGATGATCGAAGTCTACAGTTGACGAAGGTTACAGTTCTACAAATTTGATGTTACAAGTCTACAGTTAAAGAGGCTACAGTTACATGGAGTAAAAGCTACCATTGCAAGCCTACAGACAGCAAGCCTTTGTTGAAGTCAGCAGTCAGAAGGAAGTCCACAGTTGGAAGACCACAGTTGAAGTCAACAGTGACATACATTCTTGACTCACTGTTTTAATTTCTTTATTTCCTACATTTAATCTATCTAACGGTCATATCATACATTTTGATGATTTGTCAAATATCTGATAAAGGTTGTCGGATGTCAGGAACCCGTACCTCGTACCTGCTGAAAAGAAATCTTTTCTGTCCCCTGTCGGGAGATAAATACGAGAAGACTACGCTGCCCAAAAAGGATGCGAACCAGAGAAGTGCGTGGTGGACGAAATATACCAGAAACACAAGAAGATAAAAACGAGTTCCATCAAGAACACAGAAATGCACATAGACAATCAAGTATACTCGAGAAGTGTTCTATGCATACAAGAAGAACCCTGAAGAACTTCATCGACTACATTCTCACTACCTGTGAACCTGAAGCATACGAGACTCTGTTTCTCAAACAGAAACGAGAAGAGGACTCAAACTCTCCTCTGATCGAATACAAGAGCTACACTGAGATCACCAGAACCACTTCTAAACTCTACATCTCTTGTTCTGTGATTTATTCTACATTTTGAGCAGTGTGTGTTACTTGCATTATTAAACACACACACTGACTCCTGTACTTTCACTGAAGGATCTGTAAATCCTCAGCAAACCCTTTTTTACACTTAATTTCCCACTGTGGATAGTGGTAGAGGTCTTGTGACCTGGACAGCTTGCTGCTGTTGTTTGTTTTCCCACGAAGAACTGTGGTAGAGGTCTTGTGACCTGGACAGTGTGTTCACTGTTGTTAACCCCGATCCAGGGTGTGGATCATTCTTATATAAAATTTTGAGAGGACTAAGTCTCGGCTTGAGACTGGACCTCTTGGTTTATTCTCTGTGTTTATAGTTATATTCTATATCCATACTATACATATTTATTTCATATTCCGCTGCTATTACTTTGAAATATAATCTATCTTCAAAGCTACTTTGATAATTAAATTCGCAAGTGTTTATATTTGTTATAAATTAGTAAGTTAGTTTCAAAAGTTAATTTAATCATAAGATTAAGTTAACTGAGAATTAATCAATCTTTGAGAAACTAATAGAACCTTTATAATCTATATAAATTCACTACAGTTTAATTTGTGTTTGAAATTGGGGGATTTTAATAGAAATTGTTTTTAACAGAAATTTTAATTGGGACTCAATTCACCCCCCTCTTGAGTGTCCACTCCGACCAACAGTCTTAAAGGGACAAGAAAATGTTTTAAATGTGGAAAAGAAGTTCATCAAGCAGCTGAGTGTCGAAGTAATGGAAAAAGGGTTTCTAATGATGTGAATAAAGAAAAGACTGCAGAGAACACACCACCAACACTTCAATGCTTCAAGTGCAAGGAAATTGGGAATTATGCTAATAAATTCCCTAATCCAAGGGTTAGTGATGATCGACCTGAGCAACCACTTAAGGAAAAGGACAATGGGAAGTCACATGTGATCACTATTGGCGATGTTGAATACGACAAAGATGTGGTGGATTGATTAAGTGTTTATGTAATGGGATTCCAAAATAATGTTGTATATAGTATCGTGGAATATTGGAATATTTATGTATTGGTCTATTGTGGTTATCAATGGTACCAGTAACCATAGAATGTGATTGAGATATTTTTGGAAAATTTTTTGATATGCGCATAATGAATGGAAAATGAGAAAATGAAATGTTTGACCATATTCATGAGTTCATGACTGATATAAGGAGAAGGTAATATCATGGTTTGAGTATATAGAATTTTTGGATTTTGGTATGTGAAAAGATTTAACTTTTGACTGCATTCATTTTTTCACTATGTTTCAATTAATGGGTATTCATTCTTCAAGAGAATACATGATTAAGGTATTCACATGATTGTAATTTGACCAACAAGATATATCTTATGATATATGGGGGATAATTGATGGCATTCACGTGATTGTTATGTGACATTTCAAGTAATCATTTTCTTTATACTATGAGCTTGGACTGAAGTATTTTAGATAAGCCAAAAGATTTGAATGGATTATATTGGACATAAGTTAGGATAGAACTTTTTTCGATATTATTGATGGGATCTTATAGTAATATAGCTTTAGAAAAAGGACAAATTGCAGGACGGGCGACAACCCATCGCGTCGGACAAGGCTGTGGGAATCGAACCCACAACCGAAGTGTGGCTGGCCTTTATCACCTACCACTGGCCTACATGAAGTCCCTGGTTAGTAGAAACTAGTTTTATTTTATTACGTGGTATGATATATGATGTATAAGTTCATTTTTAGAATCGTATATGATTTACCTCACCATAGATCGACTTATGTATATTTGATAACTTTTGCTAACCTTTTGTTTGAAACAGATGGAATGACCCATCATTCTATCAGATGATCCATTAACACTTCATGAATAACAAATTAAAATTCATTTCTTTAATATATGAAGTGGAATTTGTTTGAAGCATGAACAACAGTGAAATTGTACCAAAATCATGTAAGTATTTCTTTTAATTCACCAAAATTAGGGAAATGATATTGAAATCCAAAAATGTTGTCCTAGTGCCCTTATATCTGATGAATCAGATAGTACCTTAGATCATCGCAAATCTATGGCTTTGTGATTGTTGGCTATTTCATATCTATGTTCTCTAGAACTCTCCATCATAACTTGATGGTTAGATTTTTCTTCCATATCCATATTTTCACCTATGTTCTCCTACGTGGAAACCCAGTAATGAGTTAATTTGGGTAACCGTTACATTTGATACATTATTTTTTAACGCCATGTTTGGGTATTCCTTTTTACGATGTGGTTTCTATTAAATAAACTTTTGAGTTGTAAACCATTTATAACCCCGAAGAATTTTGAGGGCTGTCACGAACCGAATCTGGACACTGCCAAAACCGGCACCAAACCCAGACCGTGACAAGTCCCGAAGGGCATTCCCGATCCCCACGGGCTGGCACAAGTGCCCGGGTATCATAAAATGATAACTGGGAACGATTTACCCGAGTTTATAAACTTAAAACGACAAAAGATTCCAATGAAACAAATCTGGATTTTTCAAACCAAATAATCTTTTTCAAAAATTCAGAACTGAATTACACAATTTTAAACAATTTTTAAAGACCATTACAAAGGTAAAAACCCAAGAAAATACAGCCCAAGAACCTCCACATGGAAAGAGGCACCGCCCTCAAGCCATATCCACAACACTCCATCACGATGGACCGCTAAAAACCCAAACCAAAGGCATAAAACCTGTACCCAAACCTGTGACATAAAATAAGAAAGTCTACTTACATGAAAAGGTGTAAGTAGGGTTTGAGCGAAAGCCCAGTAGGATACCACCTCTATGAGATTCCATGTGATAAACATTTCATGACAAAAAGCATTGCATGTTTTGTAAATAAGAAATGCTAGTTACAATTTTCTAAAGGATGAAATGATTAATGAAAACAGTTTCCATGTGAGATAATTTTAAAGGAACAACAATTTTAAAATAAATAACAAAGCTACTGAATTTCCCAGACAACAATACAGTATACCGACGGTAAGTACAAAGTATCTAATGAGAACGAGTAATAGGAAATAACCCCTAGGCACTAGCTAGCTGTGGGTCCCAGGTACCTCGTATCTCGGTGAGAGTAACCAAAAAAAATATCTGTTCTCGTGCACGAGCCACTAGTAGGGATCATACCCATAACCTAGTGGTCCCCAATCATCATCATCATTGTTTAGTTAGAGTTGTAAGCGTCAATCTTTCTAAGTGAAACTGAGGCCAAACCCCACGGATTCACTAGCATACTAGTACACGTCCACCCACCTAGATACCTGGGTTTTCCCTTTGTGCTCAAACAAGTTCAACAATCCAAGAAGTATAGTTTTCACATGCAAATATCAAATCCACATCACACATTAACCAAAAATCCCCATGTACATCACACAAGTCAAAAATTCCACTATTTATTCAAATGCATTTTGAAATCAAACTCACACCAAAATTCCCTACAACAGTTTTTACATTTCTTTAACACTTACACAAATCCTTTAAACGATTTCATAAAACCGTTACAAGATATTCAACTCACATAACAGCCCACACACATGTCACATAATACCCTTCTCACCTTTACAATTCATTGTATCAATAAACTCACATGAAACATCCCACACCCGTGTTGCGCACACAAAACACAATTTAGTAAAACATTTCGGCAATTTATAAAACATTCTAAAAATATTTGACATCTCAAATCACCACTTTACCATTCAAAAACCCACATTAGGTGAACACACTCACCGAAACAGTACATATACACCCTTTCCCAACTTTTTTTAACAAAATAAAACATTTTCAATTTTTATAAAACAAACCCAAGAGGTATAACCATTGTTTGCACACTAAACCCATTTCAAACCCCTCATTCAAAACCAAAAGCATAACAATAACAAACCAAAACATAATTTTCATCCCTAAAATAATTATTAATGCACCCCCAAATGTTATAAAAATACATCAAATAATACCACAAAGGTACACATGAAAAACACATGTTTTCATAAATCTCCTTCAAAAAGTACAACACGGTTTTACACCTTAAACTCATTCAAAAAAACCTCTTTTCAAGGCCCACATGATAATAAGGAATTATCAAAACAGAATTGGCAGCCCCTTTCAAGACTAATACATCACTTTCATATGTTATAAACTAAACCCAAACAATACCCCAAGAGTGACACATAAAAAGAACCCAATTTCAAGCTAAAATACAACTAAAAATTAAATGTTGAACCAAATTCATCAAAAACAGTTTTCAAACCACACAAGACAGATTATAAACATACTAAATTAATAAAACAAGCAAGCTAACTCATCATAAAATGGTTACACATGGAATCACCTACCTTTTGAGTCGAAACCCTCAAAACATGGTGTGAAACCTTAAGCGCACCACCGCCGCACCCCATGCAATATAAATCCATACCTAGACCACCAAAAATTGACTCAAAAGATACCAAATCATACCTTAGGATCGAAACCTAACTTCTGGACATGAGGAACTTCAAGAAATATGAAATAAAACTAAAAGAGGATAGAATGAACCAAGAAGGAATTCCCTTACCTGAAATATCTTGAAGAAATCAGCCCCAATCCACCTAACTATGAATCTCCAAGTACCCAAAACTGATATGGAGGTCCGAAGGAGTCACATTATGTCATGTGGTGACTGAAATGGGGGAAAAATGATGAAAATTGAAGGAGTTATGAAAGATTAATTTTACCTCATCAAATCTGGTCGATTTGAGAAAGATTGAGAAAGATCGTCCAAATCCTCGGGGTATATGAGCTCCAAAGAGGAAAACGCGATACAGGGGGTGAGTCTGAGGTTTTTGGATTCGAGTGGGAGGTTGAATCACCAAAAAACAGTAAAAAACGAATGAGATATTGAAATTTTAAAAAAATAATTTAAAGTAGAAAATGGGCTTACGGGCAGGCCCATTACCTTAATTAAAACCCCAAATCCATCATGATTTTGGATTTCTATGTGGTTCAAAAGGATATGGTGATTTTAATATATTATGGTATGCCAATTGGGAAGTGTAATGGGTTTAAAATAGTAAAAATTGAAGGTGTTATATAAGAATCAAAATTTGTTTTTAAAACTGGATTTGGGCTCACGGTTTGGCCCAAATTTTCAAAACCCACCATTTTCACCAAAATGAGTGGTAAACCCCCAAAACAAATCGGTAATGGAAATTAAATGAGTAATTAATTTAAAAAAAGTCATGGGTGTGACAAGGGCGAAATTCATTTTAAGGGGGGTAGAGTGTAACACACCGAGATTTTATGAAAAATATTCTTTTTAATTTCATTAATGTCTTGTGTTGTATGCTATACCAAAAGAAGCTTTCACAACATGCATCTTTGACTTTCCTTGCATTACATGCAAGCGCGACCTTCCACAATAGCATGTGTTGTATACAATACTGAGTTTCGCTAAACGATGATATGCTATTAAAATATTATTAAAACAAGCCGTTATGAATAGTAATAACCACTTTTTGAAATTTTTTAAATTTTATTTTTCAAAATGGACTTCATTTTTGGATTCTGAATATCGAAATTAGCTTAGGGTGAAATTTTGGTTCTTTTCGGATAACTTTCATTTTCTGATGAATAGTGAAAATTACTAAATTTTAATTAAATACAACCTTTTTAATCAAAAAAATTAATAGTGATAAATTATTAATTTTAGTGGTTTTAAAGTATATTTAGAAAATATTTTTACAATTTAATACAATGGTGGTCATTGGATGTAATTTCACATTTAAATCAGACATAAACAAATGTCAATCTTTTGATAGTTATTATCACTTAAGAACACGCTAATTGTTTTGACGACGTGAATTAATTTTTAAATTAATTAATGCAAATGATATGTTTTGAATTTGGTAAAATAGACATCATTTTTGAATTCATAATATCAAATATATCTTAGGCCTAATTTTTGGTATTTTTCTGGAAACATTCATTTTTTGATGAATAGTGAAACCACTAAGTTGTAGTTAAAAAAATGAATTTTTCATAAAACATAATTTTACCGCTTCTTTGAGTGGAATTTTAAAAATCTGAGAGACACGGTTGATGTCAGTAAGTTAAATGTGGTTCAATGAGATGAAAATAATTTTTGGTGAATAGTAACTTTTTACTTTTTTTTACCATGGTTAAAAGTAAATAGGGTAATTATGGGTAAAAATGATATTATTATTACCCTAATACATGTCCTAATTCTATTGGATAAGTGTAATTCAACCCAAAAAAACCTTTGGAATAAAATATGACCATTTAGGCCCACTTGGAATAGATTAGGACAATTATTATAATTTTATTCAAAGAAGAGTTAAAAGAGTTAAATAAAAGTTTATTTACTACAACATTTTTAATGTAGGTTTATACATCATATAAATTAGATAGAAAATATTCATTAGAAATATAATAGGATTTCCTAAATAATTATATTTTATCTAAAAATTTTAGACATTAAAAAAATTTATTTATTTATGACACAATGATGATGCAGTAATTACCATAATAGTGAAAAATTAGAATAATTGATATTATAAATACCCAAATAAATATAATTTGTGACTTTTTATGAATTCCACTAATTTTCTAGGTTAATATTACATGTTAGTATTGATTTAATTAACTTTTTGTGAACTAATCATTCTGTTATGAGTTTCACAAAAATCAATTACTAAATACTATCAAAATTGACATAAAATAGTTTTTAAAACAAATATTTTATTAGTAATTGTTATTTTATTACTAACAATCTATGGTTCGGACAAATGACTTAGATAAGGATATATATATTAATAATAAACAACTTGTGGTTCGTTTGGCTACTTATACTAAGTTTATTAACCTTATAGTATAAGAACACAAGAAGACACACTAAAAGTAAAATTATTATACTTAATGTTAAATATAAATGATAAGGAAAAAATAGGAACCTAAACTTGTCTAAATTCTATTGGATAAGAGGATTTCGACCCATCCCCACCTTATCTTCTAAATCAATCAATTTGGAGCTATTTGAAACCGAATTTGTCTTTATAATAAAATAATATTTTTAGTTTTTCGAAAGGAGCCCCTCTCCTCCCTTATAAAAGGGCACCTCCTCCCTCTCTTCTTCACAGCACATTGAGCCTTCAATCTCGGCCAAACCCTTCCAAATTCCATTCTCCACTTCCATAGAAACATCCTAGTGGTTCTGGTCTTCCTCAAAGACCAATTTGAGTGCCCTGAAAGGAGATCTCAAATAGGCGCTTCAAAGAAGAGGTAATGTCTGTTACCAATTCTTTCAACTTTATTTCTTCTTCCACTTCTTCTTCTTAGGTTGTTTCATTATGAAGTAATAACATCAGTATCACTAATATACTGATATGTTATTATAAGTATGAAACATCCATATTTTACCATCTATTCATCCTACGGAAAATGAAATCACCGCGCGTGCGTACGTACGGAATACCGTCTCCACGCCGTGGTGTAATCTATTTTCGACCACCACCTTACTTGGATGGGTATAATGGTGTACATAAAAACTATATATGATTATTGTAAAGTGATATTGATTCTGATATAGTATACATACACTCCAATACAATTCCATGATCATGAGAATGATATCATCGCTCGTGCGTACGTACGGACTACCGTCTCCACGACGTGAGGAGATACATTCTCCACGTTAACCATTCATGAATGATTATAAAATATATATAATAAGTAATCATGAAATATATGACATAATAATGATACTGGATTTATGTGTATATATATGTATTTCATCTACTTAATTCCATTCAACTCAATAAGGAAACGAAAACATCGTTCATGCGTACGTACAACCTTCCATCTCCATGAACAGTGTATTTATTTCCATTTACTAATCTATTATATATATATATATTATGAATATATATTATATATAAATCATGTTTTATATTCTGGAATTAAGTAATCATGATCTAAGTAAGCATATGAATAATTACAAGTCAAAACACGGGTGAAAAATGAAACGATTTAGCCAAAACGCTCTTTAACATGGAATTTACAAAAGAACAGGTAATATAAAGTCCTATGTGAACCATATATGATATCATAACAATGAGTATGATTCTGGAATAAGTCAATGACATTATTTAAATCATTATACAGGAGGTTCGGACACTTACGAAGAAAATTGGACCTAAGGTAAGGGAAATATCACAATCTCATTTTTATCCGAGATTGTTTATACTTTGGCATTTACTGGGGTGTATATTATCATCCACATCCATGTTTCCTCAATATGTAATATTATTTCCATCCACCTAAAATTGTTTAAATCCAATTTTACAATTCGGTGCGTTTTTATTAAAGGATATGAAAGGAATCTTTTGTCGTTTTTCGTATGAGGTACTTTTTGACTTTTCCGACAAAAGTACGAAGAATGTTTTTTTTACTTATACGGCATGAATGGATTTTTTAAAAATTATTTCCAAGAAGCTTCCTTTACATGTTTTCAAGTTTATTTTTAATCAAATTATTTTAGTTTAAAATTGTATGACATGTTAAGAATGGAAAATAGTTTTGAAGTAGAAAGGATATTTTCCTCAAGAATGGAGTTCAAGTGTTTTATCAAAATTATTTTCCGTCTAAGATAATATAGGTTTCTGTTTCTATACCTATTATTACATTGATTTTATTATGTTGTTATGGAATTATTTTTATGAATTCCTTTATCTTATATGAATTATTTTATGATGTCATGGTGTTTAAGAATACCATTTGTATTACATGGGTTATGCAATAATGTATGATTTATGATTTTGTGGAACACATAAGAATAGTATCATTATGAGATGGGTGGGACCTATATCTCCCTCCAATGCATTGGGTAAAGATTTTATATCTCATGAGATAGACATGGCTAGAACGGCAGGTTAAACCGGTTCAGTGAAACAGGACTGAAACAAGGAGTGAACTCGGTTCAGAAATGTACTTTGTCCACTAAGATAGTCTTGGAAATGAGTCTTGACTAAAGAGAAATGATTCTCTATTATTATGTGTGTATTCCACAAAGTTTCATGTTTTATGTTATGATTATTGGGATTACATTTCACTACTATGATTTATCCCATGTTATGATATTATGATCTGTTTTGCAGGTTAAGATTTCCAAAATGTTATGTTCTTATGAATATGATGTGATTGATATTTCTTTTTTTTCCCTTACTGAGCATTTGAGCTCACCCTTTTATGTTTTCTCTTCCCCAAGATATAAAGAATGGTTTTAGGTAGAAAAAAAGGACGATCTTTATGGGAGATGTTGAAGATCTTTCACCACGATTAGAAGATTATATTCTGAGTTTCCAAAGACACTAAACAATTACGGTACTTGTGTGTGTGTTTTTGTTATGTACTAAGTATTCCGCAAAAGTAATGTAATTTCCATTTACGTTAAGCTTCTGGTCTGTACACTTTTTATATGGAATTTCAGTATGAAATAGTAGTGTATTATCACACTCATAGTGACCATTCCAAACATCTTAAGATCATTCTAATTATTGTGAGAGAGAATTATCTTTATGACAAGATTTCTATGTGCCACTTATGGATCAACAAACTTCACTTCATGGGTCATATATTTCAGAATCAGGTGTATCTATTGACCGGGAGAAGGTTACTGTTGTAGTTTCATGGGAGGAGACCAAGAACACATTTTATATATAGAGTTTATTGGGGATTTCTGGATATTACATGAACTTCATTAAATACATCTCACATATTGCTTCACCACATACTGGTCTTACAAAGAAGGGTTCCAAGATCCTATGGTCAGAAGCATGTGAAAATGATTTTCAAGATTTCAAATGGAGGGTTGTATCATCACCTATTCTGACTCATCCAGATCAATGTATTGATTATACTATTTTTTGGGCTGCCTCAGGAATAAGCATAGTAGTAGTGATGATGTAGGAAGAAAATGTCTTTCTGTATGTTTCTCAGTAGTTAAGGCCTCATGAGGTTAATTACCGAACTCACTACCTTGAGCTAGCAGTAGTTTTCCATGCCATACATTTCAAGAGACATTATCTATTGGGTGAGCACTTTGTAGTGTACATGGACCACATGAGCCTCAAATATATCTTTTAACAGATTTAAATTAACCTTAGATTGAGGATATGAGTTTAATATCTAAAATAATTTGATTTTGAGCTTTCCTATATTCGTGTTAACTAAAATGTAGTTATATATGCATTGCGTTATAAAACTCAAACATAGGTTGTATGGAAGCCAGTGATGAATGGAAGTTAATGTCCCTCTTTTCTGAGTTGTTTCTAGTGTTTCAAGAAATTCCTGAGTAGACTTACCTCACATATTTAATATTTATCTCTTCCCTAATTGAGAAGGTGAAGAGTAGATAATTTTGATGTCCTTATGGCTTGGTTCTCAGTGAGAGTATATCTGGAGACAACCTGCTTCTGGAATAATCTATGGACCGAGATGATGTACTATGTCTATGTTGATGTATCAAGGTTCCTATATATATGAGATAGGGGTTGACGTGAAAGTCCTATGACTCTCAATGGTAATTTCATCCTAGATTCTCCTAGATGTATCAAGATATGCGATTCCAGTATCGATAGCCTTGGATGAAATGTTAGATATCATGATATATCACTAGTTTTCCACCTTTCAGTATGTAAAGGTGGAGCTCTAGAGACCTATAATATTTTTTTATCCACTTCCAGTACCAAATTGGAAATGTGAAGATGTTTCCAAGGATTTTATAGTTAGCTTACCAAGGCCTAAAATGGGTAGTGATTCTATATGGGTAGTCATTGACTAACTAATGAAATAATCCCACATCACATTTATTTGGGAGGCTTACTCAGTTGATGAGCTGGGCAGATAGTATGCCCATGAGATCATGTAACACCAAGGGTTCCCATGTACTATAACATTAGATAAGGATGATTTTTTCATGTCACATTTCTAAAAGGGATTGAAAAACTATATGGTAACACAAGTGATTCTAAGAACATCATTTCAACCTCAGACTGACAGTCAATCAGAACATACAATACAAGTTCTAGAGGATATGATCTAAGCTTGTGTCCTTGATTTGAGTGGTTATTGGAAAAAATATATCCCACTCATTGAGTGTTCCTATAATAAAAACATATAGGAGACAATTAAGATGGATTCTTTTGAGGCCTTTTATGGTAGGCCATGGCATTTACACATGTGATGGCTAGATGTAGGTGAGGGAGCCCTACTGGGTCCTCATCTTGTTCAAGAAACCTCAGATCAGGTTTAGTTGATCAGAAAGAATATGACTACTACTTAATCTAGAAGAAAATATTTTTCTGATCTCTATTGAAGACCTTCTAAGTTCAAGACTGAGGATCATGTTTTTCTTTGTGTATCACCCAGGCTGTGTCATAGATGGTTACGAAAGTAGGTAATGTTTTCACCTTTTTACATAGGTCCTTTTGAGATTCTGGAGAGAGTCGGGCTGATATCGTGTTTGTTTCTACTAACATAGAGGTACTATTCCATTCATGATGTCTTCCATGTCTCACAGCTTCACCAGTACCTTGTCGACCCATCTCATTCCTATGATCCCAAGGAATTTGAGTTAGATTTTTATGCTACCTTTGTGGAGTATCCAGTAAGCATCATGGACTGGAGCACGAAGGATCTATGAGGCTGGTCAAGGCCTCTGGTATGGGTTCTATGGAATCATAGCTGAGTACATGATAATACATGTGAGAGGTAAAACTTGGAACATGCCTAATAGCCAAATTTTTTCTTAGAAAGTGTTTTACTCCCTTGGAAGGGGAAATCATGGGTGAGTTCTTTTAAGGGGGAAGATTGTAAGAACCTGGTTTTTCACCCTGTTATGAATCCTTTAAATTTTGGTCTAAATCTTTACATTGGGCCTAATATGGATTCCTATTAGGTTAACAGATGTCTCAAGGGTGTCTCAAGAAATATTAGAGCTTAAAAATATTTTTTTTGGGGAAATAGGACCTTTTTCAAGGTTAGTTAATGGTTGGTGCAAAGTTTGTCTAACCGTGCAGAACGAAATTTCGGAACATAAGAATTTCACATGATTTTCAAATGGTTGTGTGGCCTAACCATGAATGTGCGACTTCTACCTAGGTAACCATGAATGGTTTGGGTACATTTTATCAAACCGTATAGACAAACCATTCACATTTCATTTTCTAGCATAATTTTCCAGTTTTTCAATTAAAGATATATTAACCATCCTTATAACTTCTAATATTAGAATCAATGGGATTAATCATTTTTCCACTCATTTTGTAGATTTTTGAATACCTAGGGTCAGAATAAATATATCTCCATTAATGGGGATCCATTTGATCTTCCACACATCACGCTGGTAGTGGAAAGGTATGCACGCGAGTCAGTTTAATCCTTTCCTCTTCTCTCTTTTTCTCGACCTATTTATTAGTGTAGGATCATTTTTGTACTTTTCATATATATACTATGATCCAAGGCAATTAAAGGTCCAATACCAGAGTATAAGAGTCATACAAGCCTAAGGTTGGTGTTATATAACTCATCCCTCAAGTTTGTTGATTTTGAAATTGTCATATGGGCCCCACTAGGTTCATCAGGAAACATTTATAGAATTTATATTCCATTCTTAAAATCTTTAGAATCGTATGGATATAATACTTCTATATATGTCATTAATTTTAGGTGGTTATGACCATAACTCCATCCCTTCCATGACAAAGGTAATCCCACTGTTAGGTTTATTGTATTTGATATGTTTGTTCCACTATTTTTGTGTGACATTACATGACCCTCCTAAGGGTAAGAATTTCTATATTAAAAGGATTGATTTATATTGTGAATTTTATAATATAATGTACAATTTATGCGTACCACTTGACCTACCTAAGGTAAGTTCTTCAATTGACTATTAAAAGTGAAATGGAAATTTGAAAGTATATCGAGTATTTTACGTGACTATATTAAATGTGAATTATTGAAAGGTTTAATGTCTGTAGCACCGCGTAATAAATTAATTAAAGGCATCATAATGAACCTAAATTATTGAATATTCTTTGATGGAATTAAAATATGTTGCGTGCTACTTGGAATTTTCACACTATTGAAAAGAAAATCATGAACCAAATGGACTTATTTAATAATTATGACTTGATTAAAACTTTTCATGCTACTTGACTTTATCACAATAATGAAAGGAAAGGCTTGAACCAACAGTTTCATGATACTTAATCTTATAACACTAATTAATGTAAGGTCTTGAACTAAATGAAATATCACATTACAATATAATCAAATAAGAATGTCCTGACTCGATCTCACCTTAGATTCTAATCGGAGAATGCCATGAGCACTTAGGAACCCCATTCTAATTCAAGGATACAGTTTTCTTAGTTAATGACCCACCTATATCCTAATACTTTCATGTTGATGGATTCTCGGTATGACACTATAGGAACCCTTCAATATCATTACAGGATGCCTTGGATACACACTTGTATCCATCATTGACATGTATGTGCCATGGTTATAGACCATAGCGACCTATCTCTACGTAGCCTCGTTTTACCTTGGACAATCACCTTGGACTCAGTAGGTGTCTACTTGTGGAATTACTTGGACTATGATCCTTAGATTATACTCTTAGACCATCTTGGGCTAGAGTTATTACTATGCTTGTGAGCCTTGATGTCTACATCCCCATGGTTATTAACCAGGGACTTCATTGTTAAATATCATTATAGGATACCTTGTTATAAATTATAACTATCACTAATATTCACATGAGATTTATTTATAAATTGGTAATAATCAAATAATCAATTGTTGATGTGTTCAAAAACTATCTGAGGGATGTAGTAGGTACTAGGTATTTAGATACATTGTACTTATTTACATTATATATGCATGCATGAACACTGTTACATTTCCAATACACGATCCAAATTTTATAGACACCGTTGGTGGTAGCCCACTATGATTTATCTCACCCCCTCTCTGGGCACAATTTGGTACCCGTGGTAGATTACATTGTTGTAGGTATTGAAAAAGGGATGCATAAAACTTCAAACTCTTGAATGATTGATATTTATTAGAGAGATTGATAGAAGATGACTTAGCCAAAGCTCCGGATACTTGGGATAGTCTTTTGATTCTTTTTTACCATTATGGAACATGTTATTCATGTTATCTTGTATCCATATTTTCCAGTTCTTTTGTGTCATGACATATCATCAATTGTTGAATGTAATTCTAGTTGTTTCCATTATTGTTATTATTGTTTATATTTTCTATTGTGCCTTATGTTTACCTATATTTCTTCCAACATTTACAGATGTTTTCATTAATCAACTGCAATACACTTTTTTAATGAGAAAATAGTCTCCCTTAGGACACACCCTATGCCCTTTCAGCTATTTGGAAGCATCTGACATTTGAAAAGATGGATTGAGGCACCCATTGACTTGTATCCAGGTTATAGAGATCACAAACCTAAAATTATAGATATTTGATGAATACCCCACTAAAACTTTTAGACCATTAGAAAAATTGTAAAATTAATTTTTTTATTGTGATAGAGTTTAATAGACAGGGGAACAAATTCTTCCTTTCACCCTTAAATGATGTCAACTCATCTCATAACCCCATGTCAATCACGTACAAACTAGCCTTGATTCCTTTTTTTGTTTTTAGGAACATTTAGTAAAGTTCCAATAAGTCTATCAAATCAATTATTTCTACCTACATGAAATATAGAAATGTTTGATACAAAAACTATTCCCATACAATAGTCCATTGAAAATTGATATCTTTCTTTGAACTGATTTTGTGAGGATTTTCAAAAATGGATTACCAAAAAAAGTGATGATATCTTTTAGTTTCTTGAACAGAAGATCACCCATTAGTCAAGGTAAAAATTTCTAATGACCTAAAAACGTCTCCTTTAAGGAATTCTTGAACCTTGATGACAGTGTGCATTCTTCATAAATGGGACACCACAACATTACTATTATTCTATAGATTAAAAAATTTCCATAAGTAGGAAAGTAATTAATCATATTGTACAACATAGATCTCAAGGTGAATTTCTAATTTTTTTAGAATCATTAAATGTATCAACCATATCCCACATCATGTTTATATATTCGATCTATGGTTCTAAATAGAAATAAATTTCATTAAAGGGTTGTTTAGGCCCATATATAAGAAGATAAAACATAATATATTTGTTTTTCATACATAACCATGGTGGAAATTAATAATTTACCAATATAACTGGTCCTTTACTAAGAGTACTACCCTATATAGAAAAATTATTTATTCTCTCTATTTATAACACAAGAAATAGGTTTCTCAGTTCATTAAAAAATGAAGGATAATCAACAACATATTTCTTCTATTAATAAGAGTCTAATAGATGATTTATTTTCAAATATTCAATTCTTGTATCCACATTCTATTTCTATTTATGATCTATTTTCTTGTATCTATATTTTTTTCTAAACCATTAAATAATCGGAAAGTATTATAAAACTTTCAAAGGACTTGATTCATCATTCTTGTATAAATTAATACATCACTTAAGGAACATTATGAGTGATTTTTGAACCTTTTCAAACAATATTAAATCATTTTGAAAAGAATTCAATATTTTTAGATATCATTCCCATTAAATGTATCATTCTTCTATCATTTTATGTTCATTAATGAAGATCATTTTTGGTATCTTATTATTTAGGTGACAAAGTAGTTTGATAAAGCTGGTGTCACTCTATTAGCTTCCAGAATTTAAATAATATAACTTCAATATAGCAGTCAATGTTGTATATATAGTACGAAAATTATAAACATTCCACTATGAATTGTGATTTAACTTCCCAAACAACATTGGAAATCATATAGGTCATATTCCATTAAAATTTTCATTTCCTTCATACAATCTCAAAAATTATTTATAATGAGATTCATATCAGATGATCTGTAAATCACAGTATCATCCTAATCAGTTGGTAAATTTAGATTCTCCGCATGTTTAGTCTATAATTAATAGATTTGACATATTTTGTGACAAATTTAATGTTATTCCAACATATGGATAAATTTATCTCCAATAAAAAAATAAAAAAATTGAAAATGGATTTGAGAAGGGTTGTATACATTCTCAATTGAAAACAGGATGAAGTATTTAACTCCATCGTCACACTCCTTTGTCACAAGATGAGCTCCCTTCCATTTTCAATTCTCAACTATCCTATTAGGTTTAATAAATATTTATTCTTTACAAAAAATAAATAAGTACACATAAGTTATTTCTAATTAATGGAGAATGTTATATATAATGACAATAATGGGAACCCATCTTTTGAATGTTATTGGTGATTATTAGTAAACAGTTATCATTTTATACATAGGTGACATGATAATAAAAAACCTATGGTAAGTTTGTGATTGCTGGTCTAGGTTCTTGACTTGATATTTTATAGGACAAAAAGGGGGTAATTAAAGGTGATTTTCTTAATATTTTATAGGTGGGAGTCTAATAATATGGAGGAGTGAATGATTATTAATTTCATCATATGGTATGTGTTGGGCATGGTGGTTTTTAGTGACATTATGCTTACCTAATTTTCAGATATTTTATCAGTTAATGAAAAAATCAACTTCTATAAAATTTTGTAGAATTTTTCCATTGGGATCAATTTAAATCCACATACCAAAATAATTATTATAGTATAATACCAACCACCTTGGATCACATGAAAACAAAACTCTGCCTTAGTGGAACTAACAAAAGGAATCGACTTTGAAAAAATATCAGAGTGGAAACTGGAAGCAAGGTTTATACAAGAAGAAAAAAGATATATATGTTTTAGATAAGTTCATTTGGGTAAACAACTTCTATGAGTGAAAATTTACATAATCAGGGCACTATGAATGAAATAGTGGCTGAGTTGACATACCTAGCAATGATCTGTAACTTTCTATTGAGTATAGTAACTTTTTGTATTATTTTTACATGATGGAATTTTTATAACATAACCTGTGGATAGAGGTTGATGTTGAAAAAAATCAAATCATAGATGTTCATGGAAATGAAAAATATTCAAAAGGATTAGGGTCCTTTTTCATGTTAATGGGAGCTATTGGGTATAATTATTTGATTTTAATAATTGAGAGCATGAAAGATACATGGAAATTTGGGTTTTATTTCTCATGTTTAATGTTTGATCCAATCCCTAACCCCAAAATTAACTCAGGATGTTGAAGGAGTGAGGAATATATGGAGATTAACACTTTTGAATGGCCAAATTTCAAGTATGATAAGTATGAGTTACCTGAACATTCAAACTTCTTCTACATCCTGAGGTAAACCAAGTGGTATCTAAGTAGTGTGTGATGGAGGTTCCTTATCAGGTATGCATAAGGGATTCTACAAACATCGATGAAATTATAATAAGTATAAAGAAACATATAAACGAGAACACATGTCATCAACTAAAGATATAATTCTTTAAATAAAGTATATACATAATTATAAATTAAATTCCTTGAATTTATAAAAAATATAATAAATAAATATTCATATATGTAATTACAATAAATTATTTAAAAATAACATCAACAATTATTTTTTAGTCATATGGTATCATTTAAAAACAATTTAAATTACAAAATAATACCATATACACTACATATGTAATTAATCATTGTGAATTTAAAAAATAATCTTCATCCTATTTATTTTTTCAGACTATATAAATTGGAAATTTAATAAATTAAAAAACATTTTTATAAGACATATTTAAATACCACATAAATGGTCAATAAAATAACTATTTTATATGAAACATGATTTATTTAAAATTTAAAGGATACATTCAGGGTAAATTTTAGCTTATAAAATGAAAAAAATATTGATTACCGATTTTCATTTTAAATTCAAATAAATAATATTTCAAAAAATGTGCACATACTCCTCATTCAAATTAAATACATTAATTAAAAAATTTTATGTAAACAAATTTAACAAATAAAAACATAAACATTTCGAAATATTGAATGTATTTACACATTTAAAAAACATTATAGCAATATCGAACAATGACATATTTATGCATGTCCTAATTAGATAGATCAACAACAAGTACAATAATGGATTCAAACAAAACATAGAATTATCTTAGAATAATAGTTAGTAAACATAAAGGTGGGGGAGAGGGTGAATCAAAATTGGCTTGATGTGAGGGATATTGGGTTGAGAATATGGGAGATCAAGGTAAAATTATTCGTGTTCACTATTCAAATTCATTGGAAAATATTAAAAAACTGAAATAAGAATGAAAAATTCCAAAATAATGGATGATATTCAATGAGTTATACACTATGGGTTTTGAATATTTAGATCATTTGTGGAGTTTGAGGGAGAGCAATGATGATGATTCGGTTCCACGAGTTCTTGAACGACGCTATTGATTGGGTCCTATGTTAGGGTTTTGTTTCAATGATCACAACAGTTTTATTAATTATTTTAAAAAATAATAGATAATGACCAAAATTTCTTAGCGCTAAACAATAAATCACTGATATTGGTCACCCTTTATCATTACTATCACTTTGTGTGGATAAATATGGGTATTTATTAGCACTTTCTAAAAATCATTGATAAATATAGGTTTTGTCTGTACAACCACTATTCACTGTCAAAGAAACACATTTATTAGAATTTTTACCAATGAAAAATCCTATCTTTATCAGTACTCTTTAGAAATCACAGAGAAAAAACATATAAAATAAATTAAAAAGTATTAAATGAATATGTATTAAAAATTAATTATTTATAAAAAATGTAATCATTAATTATTATTATTAGTGAATAGGTAATCTAAAATAGATGAATATTATAAATGAGTGAAATTTAATAACATAAAACAAATAGACATTAATTATAACAATCAAAATGAATGAATGTTAAAAAAGAGTGAAATTTAATAATTAAGAAATCAGTAGATTGGATAAATATTACAAAAATAGCTGGGTGTTATTAATTATATAAAATATTAAAAAAAGTAAATATGAATATTTTTTAAAATGAAAATGAATACATATTATTTATATAAATTAATACCATATTAAATGAATTAAATGCTAGTGGATAAAAATTTATAAATAAAACATAAAAATTATAAAATTTACAAAATTATTATATAATAAAAACATTAAAAAGAATAAATTAAAAATATATTAAAAAAATTAATACTTCTTATGAATAAATAATATTAAAAAATAATCAATTTTAAAAACTAAAAAAATTTAATATATAGTGTATATTGAATAAAAATATTAAAAATGTATAAAATTTACTGATAAGAAATAATATTTATATTAAATATATTATGTTTAAAAATATAATTCTAAAATGAATAATAAAAAATGAAAATTTACAGAAATATTATTTGTGCATGTATTCTATATGAAAATACATTATTTATATATATTTATGTTTGAAATTAATGGAACACATGTTTTATATATGATATATTGAAAAATAAGCTTTAACTAAATTTTCAATACTCGATACAATTAGTTAATATATTTAATTAATATTAATTTTTTATTACAAGTATTTTCACTAAATATAAGACTTATATAATGTTAATATAAAAAAATTTCATTATAGAAATAAATATTGAGGAAATATTAAATAAATTGATATATATATATATATGAATATATTTAAATATTAAAAATATCAAATATATCAATGAATATTTATCTATAAAAACATTAAATATGAATAAATTACAAAATTATAAAACTAATAAATATTTAAAATCTATAAATAATATGAAATGTAAAAACACTTAACATTATTAATTGTAATAACCCGCCAATTCTCATTGGCATGAGAGTACAACAAGTAATTTCATGGTCTTAAGCGATATCCCTAAGAAGCCAGAGGCTAGAAATAAATGCTGAAGGGTTTCAAATATATATGGGGGATAATTTAAACTTTAATAATAATACCATTAACTAAACAACTCACTATATGATACATGAAAAAATGTTAGACAACTCAATAACATAATATATATTAAAACCACAAATAAGTTTTCAACACTCTAAGACCAAACAAATAGCATAGAAATTAGTGGAAACCAACTAAGGACTCTAATATGACCATAAGAATCTAAGCTCCACATGCCCAATGCTCCAAGATAATAGAATAGCTTGAGCATCACTAATTAGTGATAAAAACATGTGATATGTTACCTTTTCCCATGTCCTGAAAGATAGAATCTTCAAAAGCAATATTGTTCCTATGATGGGGTGACAATAAAAATAAATAAGCTCTCCCCAATGACTTTCCAACTCAAGAAACTTAGATATAAGAGTTCACAACATTTATATAATATAGTTTATATAAAAACAATTCTAAAAAACATTTACTAAATAAATATAAACAGGTTTCTGACACCATTTATAACCAAAAATATAAAAGTGCAATCGAAACAAATTTTCCAAAAACTAATTTTCCCATAAAAATAATTAAAGAAAACATTAAAACCATTTATCAATATTCCATGGGCATATCCAATCCATTCCACACATATGCACAACCAACCATGCATGCTACAAAATGAGAGTTTCAAACTAATGAGTGGATTCTCGGTGATCTACCAAGTTGTCACAATTTAATTTGATCCCATGTTCCATTAATCCTTTAGCACCAATCAGAAGGTTATATGTCAACCATGAATCACATATGAAGCATGAAAACACAAACCATATATGCCCATAGATCATTCAAAAACAAGCCTTTAAACAAAATGACATATTTATTGAAACTGTTTTTCATTAAAACCATTAAAATGAAAATTCATTTCTGTAAAAAAAATTAATTGAAAATCTTTACCGAATAAAACCATTTAGATGTTCCATAAATTCCACCATTTAAAATCATCATTTTAAATTCAGGAATCAAAAACTATTTTCACAACAATTTATCACGATTTCACAAATCTACCAAAAATTATTAATCATCACCAAAGTGATTTATTCCAGGTATCAATCCAAGATTTCAAAAATAAATCATATCAAATTTACTCAATTTGGAACTAGTCATATCAATTCTTGTAAGAGGTTATGAGAGTGAATCCACCTACCTCAATGGTTTTGACAAAACATTACAATTGATGAATAACACTCAAGAAAACCAGGTCGATCATCACTAAGTGGTGCTAAAATGTGAGATATATTATGTTTTACCCAATCCAAGAAGATGACATCTAAAAAAGAACCAATGTTTTAAATCAAGAGTGAATATAAAACTATGTATGTTCTCCCAAATGACTTCCCTACTCACACCACTATATCTCTTCATAAAACCACCTTATATCTATCCTCCAATCAAGATAAAGAAAAAATCTTAACTTAATTGGTATACACACTCATAGATCTACCCATAACATGTGTAGATCTGAGAAACTAGGAATAGAGGAGAAATAGATACAAGTAGATCTAAGAAAACAATCAAGAATAGTCACATAACTCATGAATCTGGGCTCAAAATACCAATGGAAGCCTTTTGATTGACTCCAAGTCGCTTTGGAGTGGTTCTCCTATCTTCCAGGAAGAGAAATCCCGAGTTAGGGACACCTAGGAGAACATACAAGTCGTTTAGAGGCAAAAACATGTGAGATCCACTTTTTTGGGATCTCACATTAACCATATGAATGGTTATAAAAATCATGCTCTAATAGTGCCTTAGATAATTTCTAGAAAGATCCTTGAATGGTCTAGTTATCCATGTGCACATTATGCCGAATCTCTCTCCCTCAAACCTTCTATTTCACACTATTTTTCATAGGATTTTTTCACACTATGATTTAACTGTGCATAGCCCATGCACATCTACTTTATCCCCAAAAACATATTTAAAATTACCCAAACTCTCCCAACTTTCCCGCTTATTTTAAATCCATAAAATCACAAGAAAAGTGTTACATACCAGAAACTTGGTTTACTAAATTATCCCCACCATCTATCTTTCCAGCCGTGGAAAGTAAAAACCCATCACATCCATGAAAGAGTTCTGGCCATTTCTCGGTCATTTAATTATCATGTTCACAAGTCTCTTCCTGAATATGACCATGTTTCCATAAAACCTTCACTAAACTGATGATTTTTCCTCACAATACAATCATTTGTCTATAAAAATATCTATCGGGATATATACCAACAATGAATCTGGCTCTAGGTCAACATGAACCCATATGATCACTTGGTCAGGATTTGGCTGGTGCATTTTCAACAAAGATATGTGGAACACATTACATATTGGGATAAATAGTAGTATAAATTCCCACCAATATGAAACCTCTCTAACTCATTCCAATAACTTTAATGGGATAATGTATTGTGTAGATAACATGACCTACATCCCAAAATGAAGACATCCAACCCTTACAGAGATTCTGAATAACACATGATCACTCATTCAAAACGGCAACGACCATTGTTGACGTTCTTCATAATATTTCAGTCAACTCTAAGCCATCTCCACCATCTTTCTAATTAACTAAATCTTATACTTTTTTATTGTTCCAGGCTCGACCCCACTAGTGAAGTTTCAACCATTTCCACCCGGTATAGTGAAGAATGACATGGATTCCCATACAATGCTTCAAACAGAGCCATATATTTTGAGGTCTGATAGTTTTTATTATATGAAAACTTCACTAAGGGTATGTGCTCCTCCCATGATCCACCATAATCAATTACACAGGCCTGGAACATGTCTTCCAACATCTGTATCATAACATCAGATTTCCCTTCCATCTGAGGATGATATGTCATGCCCATATTCTACTATGTTCCAAGGACTTTCAATAAGTATTTCCAAAAATGATATGAGAACCTTAGATCTCAGTCTGAGACTATTGACACTAGTATTCCATTCCTTTTTTCCACTTCTTGGATATAGATTTTAGACTGGTCGTTCACCATATGATTTTCTCGAATTGAAATGAAACATGAAAACATGGTGTGAAGATCTACTATCAACCATATGGAATCGTGTTTACATAACAATATTGGGAGTCGAGTCACAATGTTCACCCCTATATGCTACAATTTCCACTCTAGAATCTATAACGACTACAATATACCCACTGGTATCTGTTTCTCTACATTAACCTTCTAATAAGTTCATCTCTGCGAGATGAACTCAGACACCATCAATTTCATGCCTCTCCACCAAAACCATGCCTTTAAATCCATATACATCTTTTTTTTCTGGATGTATATCTCATATCGAATGTTCATAAGCAAGAAATGGGTGTTCATGAAAAGCCATTGGTACAACCATTCGATATCTAAAACACAAAATTTAAGTCCCATCAAGTTTCCAACCCTCAATGGTCTCCCTACCAGGGAGTTTTGAACTCATAACCATAAATTTTACATCAGCTGACTTTGCCTCTTTTACCTTCTTTACTAAAATAGGAACTAGCCTAGATGAAAATAAAAACACAATATCACCTTGGTCTTTGCATTACACAGGCATGTCGGTTATGACCGACATCAATATCCATTCATCAAAAGATTATTCTATTAATTGAGAATATGAATTTCTTCTCAAGGAATCTTCAAACATATTCCCTTTTCCCGATGCATACATCATTTCAATGTTCAACATTTAGAGATACTCCATCAATATACATTTCCTCAGATTCTAATCTCACTGCGATGAAAAGTGTTTCAATCTTTTTTAGTCCAAGAAAATAATAAATTTCTCATCGAAGAGGCAATAATGAAAAGTCTTTAAGCAATTAAAGACATATATTAATTCCTTGTCATGTGTTCGGTAATTCCTCTCATGCACTCTCAACTTCTTTGAACCATAAGCCAAAACATGATCCCCATTCATAAGAAAACAACACAACCCTGATCCGGAAGCATCACAGTACAACAAATATCTCTGTCCTGATTATGGAAAAATCATGATTGGTTCCAAAGTAATAAAAACTCTCATCTACTGGAAAGACTTCCAGAATTCCTCTCTCCATTGGAATGCAGTTTTTTTTTCAAAGCAGTAATTAATGAGGCTAGATGTGAAAAGTCATGCACAAATAATTTGTAATAAATAGTGAGGCCAAGACAACTTCATATGTGAAAGATATTATTTGGTGGTTTCCATGAGGTCACAAATTCTATCTTTTCAAGATCTACCGAAATTCCTTTTTCGGAAATAACATGGCCATGAAAGCGTACCCCTAGTATCCTAAAATAAAATTTAGAAATTTTTCCCTTAAACGGTGATCTCTCATGATTTGTAACACTACCTCCAGGTTTTCCTCATGCTTATCCATTTTATTTGAATACACCATGATGTCATGTAAAAACACCACAATAAAAGAGTCTAGATATTGATGAAATATCTGATTCAACAAAGCGATGAATACTGCTAGTGTATTCATGAGATCGAAAGTCAAGACTGCATATTCATAGTGGCCATATCTTCTTCTAAAAGGTATCTTCAGAATATTTTTTTTTCTGAACTCTCAGTTGACAATATCTTGATCAAGATTCCATTTTAATGAACCACCAAGCTCCACTCAATTCAAGAAATAGATCATCAATGTGTGGAAGTGGATACCAATTCTTTATAATAGCTTGGTTAAGCTTATGATAATCGACACACAACCTAAGATTTCCAATGTCTTTCTTTACAAAAAACCGAGTCTTCCCATAGATATGTAATTTTCTGAATGAAACCCTTGATTTGTAGCTCCTATTACTACACATTAAATTCCATGAACTCTATTGGTTCCATTCTATAAGGCAGAAGGGAAATTAGGATTATCCCTAGAAAGAGATCAATCGTAAACTGCACTTCCCTTATAGGGGGTAACCCTGAAATGTTATCGAGAAAAACCTTTTGAAATTGATCCAACAATACTAGAAAACTGACAACCTGGATCTATTCCATAGATCCCAAATGAAACACCACCAAATAGTAAGAGATTTTCCCACCACTGGTGACAAAAATCCTTTTTCACCCTTCTCCACAACCTTCTATCCTTTGAAGAGATGATGTACATCGTCCTCAGTCATGAATCTAACTATCCTCCTATAACAGTTGATATAAACCTTGAACATTTACATCCAATACATACCCATGATTACATTATATACATCCTTCTCCAACATCAATAATTCCCATTTCAGCTCATCTCCATCAATCATTATAGCACATTCTCTACATAGAAAGTCGTATCATTCTCTTTCACTAAGAGGAGTTTGCAGTTTAATCATAGAGGAAATCATTTCATGTTTTCAACATAGAATGTCAACAACATGATAATAAATGAAGTAATGTGATGCACATTTATAAAAGAGTACTTGTTCGAAGGAAGAATTCAAAATAATCCTGCCTTTCACCATAGAGGGTCCAACCTAATCATCCACAATCATTTGTTCAGCTCCATACTGTTTCTTCGTCACTACACTCTTCTCTATGTTACCTTCTTGAGATTGTCCTTATTGAGGATTCATGGTATTCTATGAATCACCATGGCTACCTTTTCTTTTCTATAGAGACTGTTCTTTCTGACCACGTCTTTTCAAACCATATGACGCCGATGACACCAGGGTTGTGTCTCGATCACCTACCCTCTGAGCACTACGACAAACGATCCTATTGTTTCCCATATTTTTGAAATTATGGTATTCTCTTTATGGTGTTGTACACTCTCACTTTATGTGTTCAAAGAAATCATATTGGTAGCATCCTGCATGGATCTTTGGTCATGGAGGAAGATTTATTGATCCAGCTCTCGGATTTTGATTCCTTCTCCCACCATGGAAATAGTTATCCCCCTTTTTATTTATCCCAAAATTGCAGTATCGACCATTTCTAGTAGAGATCATCATACTTCCTCTTCCCATGGATCTTGAGATGTATCACTCATCCACTAATTCGATATTAACCATCTCTGTGTTGTCACTAATATAGAGCAATGCAGTCTTCGATAAAATTTACATGCTTCGCCCTAATTCGAATATTTGTGCCTTTAGGGAGGCACTCGTTGTGACATTTGGTGCAAAGCATACAAAAGTCTTTAATTTTGCTGCATACGTAGTGACAAAAAGATTCTCCTACTTCAGGATAAAGAAGTCTATAATCCACTGGATACAATACATTGAGGATAGAATTTTTTATTAAAAAATTCCTTAAAATACTCCAATGTAAGACCTCGATCCACTTTAGAATGAAAAACTAGTTCCCACCACAAGCATGTTAGATCCTCAAGAAAATAAACTTCCAGATTAACCTTTAGCTAAAATATTGTGCTGATGAAAACAATGGTATGACTGATCCTACTGAGCCATACCTCTGCCTTCTCAGGTTAAGAATCCCCTTGGAATATGGGTGGATTCTGCTTCATGAACTGGATGGAATGGTCCACATGCCTTGGGTCATCCCTCCGGTTCCCCTTGTACACAATCTGAAATGCCAGGAAAATGATCTGAACTAGTTTTTAGTTCACTT
Organism: Viscum album; assembly: GCA_963277665.1. Taxonomy (NCBI): domain Eukaryota; kingdom Viridiplantae; phylum Streptophyta; class Magnoliopsida; order Santalales; family Viscaceae; genus Viscum; species Viscum album. The sequence goes on from OY728128.1 coordinate 42,991,232, forward strand.
ATGTCTCATAGGAAACCATGTTCTCTGCAGCTTCTTCTGGTTGGTTTCTTTGGCGCCAACTAGGCGTCTTGTTGTAAACAAATAACAAACTCTATATGTCTCACTCTCTAGCAACTGATGGATTAGTATTTACAAATCTGTCACATTAGCAATCACAACATTGTTTTCCAAAAAAACCTTTTCACATTCAAATATTTTTGAAAAACCTTTCTATTTTTTGAAAATCAACCTATGTTCATAATACATCAATCATTTCCATTTTCTATATTTATTCATTTGAAAAGAAATTCTACAATTTTTATTCAAAAATTTCGGCATTTAAACAAATCATAAATCAATACTCCAAATGAAATATGAAATCCAAGTGGGAATGAATTCCTCTAAAATGCATGTAATGCATGTCTCATTGGATAAGCCTATGAAAATGAGATTATGGTATACTATAAGTGTCTCTAAAACACTTATGTACCAAACACCATGATAAATTGATGATCAGAACAAACCGATTAGTATTGTCCTTTTATTATATACATTTCATGTCTCGACAACCCTACTCCTTTATAATATCACAACCCAAGGAATAGACTAGGAAGATTCAACTCCAAGACCACGAATGTGAAACATACATATTAGGTAAGGACCGAACAAGATGATATCATTTGTAATTACTCGCTAATTCTTATGGGATTGAGTGTACAAGAAGTTATTACAAGGCCTTAAGAGACCTCCCCAAGATGCTAAAGGATTGAATTAAATGTCTAAGGGTTTCAAATACAAGTGGGGGATGATTTAACATTTATGAATAAAACCATTTACCTAATAGCTCAGTAAATGATGCATGAAAAAATGAAAGGAAACTCAATTACTTAATATATCTCAAAACCACATTGAAGTGTGAAATAGTGAAAGACCAAAAAAATATCAAAGTAAACAGTTGAAACCAAAAAAATAATCCATGAATACCATAAGACAAAAATCTCCACATGCCCCATGGTCAAATATCACCAAACCAACCGATCAACACTAAGTGGTGCTAAAAACCTGCGATATGTTACCTTTTTTGGTGTCTTGGGTGATAACATCTACAAAAGAATCAAGGTGCCCAAGAAGGGTTGAGAATAATAATCAGTAGGTTCTCCCCAATTACTTTTGTAAACATGAAACTAGGATAGAAGAGATAACAACATTTATATAAAACAACATATAAAAACAAATTCACGAAAACAGTTTATAACAAAATATAAACAAGTTTCAAAATCCATTTATTACCAAAAGCATTAAAGTGGAATTGAAACCAATTTTCCAGAGAGTTATTTTTCCAGAAAAAAGAATTAAACAAAACTTTAAAACCATTTCTCAATATAACTTTATTATACTTAATCCATTCTGTACATCCACACAACCAACCATGCATGTTAAACAATGAATGTTCCATACTCATGAGTGGTTTCTCATCGATCTACCAATTCATCACAAGGTAATTATATCCGATATTCCTTTAACACATTGGAACTGATCAAAAGAACATATTTCAACCAATAACCTTATATGCAACATGAAAAGACACACCATATATTCCCAAAGGTCATTCCAAAAACCCCTTTTCAATAAAATCACCTTTTTATTGAAATCATTTTTCATTATATCCATTATAATGCCAAATAATTTCAATAAATCAACATTTAGTTGAAAAACCAAGCCCAATAAAACCATTTAGAAGTTCCATAATATCCAACATTTAAATTCATCATTTTAAATTCATGAAACGAAAATAATTTCCATAACAATTTATCACGATTTCACAAATCAACCTAAAATGATAAATCATCTCTAAAGAGATTTATTCCATGTTTCAAACCTAGATTTCACAATCAAGATTATCCAATTTTATCAATTTGAATCTAATAAAACAAATTCTATTAAAAGGAGATGAGAGCGAAGCCACCTACATCAATTGTTTTGACGATACATGATAACAAATGAAGAACAATAAAAAAAATTGGGTTGACTCTTCACAGAACCATCTTAGATCACTTTTCATAGAAATATCAAGACCAAATATCAACTTATTGGGCATAAAAACTCATATATATAGCCATAAAATTTGTATATCTGAGAATCCAAGAATATATGAGAAGTATAATTAAGTAGATCTAAGAAACTGATCATGGACGATGAAGAACGATCACATAACTCAAGAATCAGGGTTCAAAATTCAAACAAAATCATTTAGATTTACTCCAAATCACTTTGGAAATGTTCTCCAATCATAAAGAAGAGAAATACTAATTTAGGGCTACCTAGGAGTAAAAATGACAGGTTTAGATCCAAAATTGATTGAGATCCACTTTTTTGGATCTCACTTTAACAATGTGCGTGGTTTGCTCGCACAGTTAGACAAACCGTGCATTAATAGTGCATTAGCTATTGTCTAGCCAGACCATCACACGACCACCTTATAGAGTATTCTTAACCTTGTGAAGACCATACAAGAACACTCCATCTCAAACCTGCTATTGTGCACAGTTTCTTCAAGGATTCTCGCACGGGTTGGTTTAACCATGCGTAGCCTATGTTCTTCTCCTTTAGCCCCCATAAATTATTGAAAGTTAACCAAACCCTCCCAACATTCCTTGTTACATTACATCCATAAAAAACAAAAAAAAAGTGTTGTGTACTAGAAACCAGGGGTACTACATTAATGAATAAAAAATATTAATTGAATTCATTTTAAAAATTTGCGATATTTAAGTAAAAGAAGATTGTATTGAAAAAATTCATAAAAATGAATTAGAGATTAATTATTTAAATTTTAAAAAATGATTATATGTTTAAAAGAAAATAAATATTTATTAATTATATGTATATTAAAACTGTATTAATAACATTGAATGTAAATCAGTACATATAAATAGATATTAAAAATGAATAAAATTTATCAAATACTAAAAAAATAAAAATCGATAAATTTATTACATACAGAATTTATAAAAATTTAATGAATGATATAATTATTAATAAAAATAAATAATTTTAATAAATATATTAAATATAAATAATAATAAATAATATATACTAAATATAAACATAGAAAACTAATAAAATATAATAATTAAAAACATAGTACATTAAATATTAAATATTTATATTAATAAATAAAAATATAAAACAATAATATGGAAAAATTATATAATTTTTTCATGTTTTTCTATATAAATTTAAATTAATTTAATATATATATCTATGTGAAATTGAGAAAAATGACATTGATAAAAAAATGTCCGAATTACTAATTTTTTAATTAATATTAAATATTCCTAATTAAAATAGTAAATTGTTTGCCTAAATATATGAAATATGAATATACGTGATTTATAATACATATTTCATATTATATAAATATTATTTAATATATATAAATATATACCTACATATAATTTCTATTTTGAAAGACATTTTAACTAAATATAAGGTGAAAACGTATATTTAGTCATATTTAATTCATATTTAATAAAATATGATATATTTTTAACAATATAAATATGTTCATACAATTATATACAATTTTAAATTATAAAAAAAATTAAAACGAATATACCATGTATCAGTGAAAAATAAAAGAACTCATCGAGGATTACCTTTGTCATTGTTAAAAAGAAGAACTAATAAAGGGTTTTTTTATCAGTGATTTAATCTAGAATTAATAAATTCTACCACCTTTTATTGAGGTTTATGTAGTAGTTAGGATTGTGTTCTCTCAACCTAGGTCATTGAAACGGGACAACATATAAAATACCTAAACAATTCCAATTATTGGATGTTTAATTCTTTTATTGTAAAGGTGGATATTTGAGAATTTTCTTGTGTGGCATTTTATTTTTGAAATCCTATTTAATTAAAATGTATTACTATTTTTCAGGATTTTTGTGCCCTGTTTTTTTTTAAATTCAGTGAGCTATTTCTTCTTTTAAATTTTTACTTTGAAATATTTCCTTATCCAATAGTATTAGGAAGCGAAAGATTGAGGTCATGAATTCGAACACAAATAGAGAAATTATAACAAATGAATTCTAGAATTTACATGGTTAAATGGTGTGAATTCTTTCCTAAAATAAAGGGGGTGTTTTCAATTATTTCATCTTCGGATGAATCATTATAGTATCATGATTAAAATTATAATGGTGTTTCATATTGATTTTATAGATGAAAAATTCATATCATTCCAAGGGTTGGTTTAGTTTTTCTTAGCGACCCTTGATAAATCCTCCCCTCCCTCAACTACATTATGTATTGGTTTCATGACAAAGGAGGTTGTTTCACCTGTCATCAGAAGACTCTAGCTACAAAATTATGTCACAATTGAGAGTGGCCCTAAAAACTATCCCCCTCATGACCTATTTTTAGTACAAGAGAGACATGTAGTCTCTTTGAATACTTCTAGGTTATCTTTTGGTAGAACCTTCATCAACATGTTTACCCCATTATCATTTGTGTGAACTTTTTATATTTTCAAAAAACATTCTTCTATTATAATATTGATCAGGTCATTTAACACGTTCGTGTTTTTGGAAATGGAATGAAATTTTATGTTTTTGCTAAGATGAATAGTGTTATGACTATACAAATTTAGACTGTAGTTCTCCTAACTGTTTTCCTGTCTCAAAAAGAAAATCCATCACCAACAATATCTCTTTATAGCAATTAGTGACTACATTATATTCTGCTTTATGGTAGATAACGAAACACACATTCAAAGTCATGATTTCCATCAGAATACTCCCCTAAAAATGGTATAATGCATTACGATATAGATTCCCTCATGTCAACATATCTGTCCATATCAAAAAATATATATACTCCTAAATATGGTTTATAAATTCGAAACCACAAATAATGGCTAGATTTACCTAGGAGATACATAAATATCCATTATTATCTATTCAATGCTCTTTTCGTGGATTTGATAATAATGATCTCACAACACCAAAAACCTGATAAATATCTGGTCTATTGCACACCATAACGTACATACAACTGCCTACTACTGAATGGTAGAGAATTTTTTCTATATCTGCTAACTCCTTATCTATTGATGGATTCCGACTTTTCATTAGGCTAAAATTAATTACATGTGAAGTGCTAATTGGTTTCAATATTCTCATGTTCAACCTCTTAAGAACATTCTCAATGTACCATAATTGAGATAACTATATAATATGATTCATCCTATAATGAGTAATTTTCACATAATGGATCTGAGTATAATCTCCCAATTCTTACATTTTAAATGAATTTTTTAATACCTTTATCATTCCTTCAATATTAGTACCATCACATACAATAATAAATATACTATCAAAATAAAGAACTCGATAATGTGATCACCATCAACAAATTTCTTGATGGAAAATCAATGATCAACCGTTGTCCTACTGTACCCATTTTTCCCCATGAATGAGTTAAATATCATACACCAATGACTTAGTGCCTATTTAAACCCATATTAACATTCCCTAAGAATTCAAACTGGGTTTTCATTATCATTATCATGAAATACCTTTTGTTTCTCCCTATAAATCCTCTGATATGGATGTATATGTAATAAAATTATCCTTATATCCTGTTTTCAAACCTCTGGGTTAAGACATACTACCAATCAATGAATAAATCTAATAGAAGACATATTTACCACATGATATAAAATTTCATCAATGTAAATACCTTTCTTATGACCAAATTCCCTTATAACCATTCTATCTATGTAATAGAGTGGTGATATTCTATCTCCTTTGATTATGTTCGCCTAATTGTTCATGAGTTACTTCTATCCATTTAATAGCTCTACCAAAATAATTTTGTGGCTCTTTTGCAAGGATCACATCTTCATTTTCCTGGTATTTTTCTATTTCATATTATGTAGACTCCTGATCACATCAACATACCTATATGGATCTCCCTAATAAAATATAATCTCATACTCATTAGATGAGTATATTTTTATTATCCTTCCCCACACCCATTGGAATGGGAAGATGTTGATTTACTAGCTACCACATGTGACATATCCAGGACCCCAAAGGTTAGAATTAAATGTCAAGGTCTTAGTAAACCATAAGGGGGTGATTTTCCCAGAATAAAACAAAACCTAAAAAAAGAAACTATATAATGAAACCCAACTACATGATGGATGAATGAGAAGTCACATAACTCATTGAAATACCCATACATAATAATATCATAGTAACAATAAAAAAAGAAATATAGGTAAATGGATTAGATTTCAAGATGAAGGAAATTATTACCAAATTGGAACCATCCTAGATCAGGATGTAGACACCCCCTAGATATAACATATATATCCAAACCATGAAGTTAAGGATTACCATTTGAGAAGTAAGAAACATGAACCTTCCACGTATCTTAGAAGATGACATCTAAAAATGAAATAAAGTTCCAATATAGGGGGTTAATATATCAAGTAGATGGATTTCCCCAAAACCATACCATCACATTCCACATGGAAAATATTAGTTAGAATATTTTACATAAAACAAAGGGTGAGAATATTAAAAAATATTCAAAGGAAAATAGTTTAAGCAAAAAATTCAACGAAATATATCCCTTTATTTTTTTATTTAACCATCCACTTGGAATGCCAAATTCATGTTTCATACCCACTCATACAAGAATTCCAAATGAAAATCCCAACAATCATCGATTGAAATCTGTGTTTCGCTATGTTTTCAATAGGTGATATTCCCCTGTTTTTTTAGTCAACACCTAGAACCAAGTATGTTACATCATGGACATGTGCGATGTAATATGAAAACCAACCACCATGTATCCGAAGATCGTTATCCATATTAATTAGCTTTTCACATAAAATATTTTATTTTAAGACAGAATCCTTTGGAAACAATAAGTTAAAACATATCATGAGCATCGTTCAAAACTACCCTTTCAAAATCACAGAAAAATAAGGGTTTTCCATATATACTACTCAAGAGATTTCCACTGAACAAAAAATTACAATTTATTAAGAATAAATAAAACAAGTTATATCATGGTAGAGTGTGAGGGAATCCACTTACCTTAATTATTATTATCACATATGATACAATGTGATTATGAAAATCAACCTCTTCTTATTATTCCAATCACAAAACCATCAATGATATCAAGAAAAGTCCACACCCATAAATATGGTCCTACATACCGGTCTGTAGATCTGGGAGGGGAAACTAATGGAGATAGAAGACAATAAGGAAGGAGGTAATCATAATATTTAATTCCATAATAGAATAATAAAATATTCATTTTCTATGGGGTCCAGATATTGAAGATCATATAAAATCCAATATGTTTTTCCTGAGATTTGAGAGGATAATTATGAAAACATGTGATAAAATACAGACAGTTGATGAGGGGAAAACCACTTGGACCAAATGATTTTACAATATAAATTAGGAATTTATGTTGAATGCTTATCATTGGTTCACTTACACTGAAATAATAATCTCATCAATTTATTTAGAAGATCCAATTTTATGATATAAGTAGTTTTTATTCACTAATATTTTATTATGTCATCTGTTCCAAAAAATTTACATAATAAAACCCCTATTTAAATAATAAATTGTTCCTAAACATATTTCAGCATCCAGACTCTAGAATGTTTCCCCTTTACACATCAAACACTTCTTTATGCAATAAGGGAAGTTATCACTATAGTCATATAATGTAGTATATCATATGATCATTGATGTTTATCCTTACCGATTGAAAATTCAAACATTTCATCACATATTCTATGACCTTTCATTTCCATCATTCCCACTTGAAATGTTATTTGGTCACTTTATATATTTTTAGAACACTTTGTTGAATAGTTTATTTCAAATGGTGGTCTACCAAAATGAGTCATTCCTGATGAGATTGAGGAAATAAAATTTGATTCCCAAGGTGTAAAAAAGAGTTATAATATTCATCCTAGTTTTCAAAGACTCTATGTCATTTAAGTTTTTCATAATGGTGATACAATTAGGATTTAATGTTTTATATTCCTTTAATAAATTTATCATGTATGGAACATGACATTCGAGAAGAAAAACATCATGCTCACCTCGTACAACACGATATAAATTCATATCCACTATAAAAATAGAAATGGATTCCGGTGGTTATTTAGTGTTCTAGTAGTAGTTTAAACCACCACCTAATTGTATATCAGTGATTCTAAAAAATGCTTCATATTTCTCTTCAATATTCAACTAGTAGCAGTTTATTTTATTTCATGGGGTTTTTAAAATTTCCTATTTAGAAAAGTTACTGGAAGTCTATTGTTTAATTAGTAGAGATTCATTAATAAAAAAATATCCACTAGGAATATAAATAAAATAAAATAAACTGACTCAAATCATTTAGGAGTGGTTATATGTAGTAATAATTAATCTGAAACGTTGCTAAATACATGCAATAATATAATTTCAGTAGATTTTACAACAAAATACGGCTAAATATGTTTTTATTTTTTATAAAAAATATTTAGTAAAAATTTATAAATATAAAAAAACTAGCATGCTATAAACTAAAATATAAATATATGATAAACCCATCATTTGTACATCACATATCCATAGTCTTAACAATATCTATGGTCATCATAACGTACATCCCAATCACCCTATACATCAACCAATACCCTGATCATAAATATATATATATATATATAATATTTCAAACAAAAAATCATTACTAATATATATCCATACCATGACCTCCACTGCATCTTTTTCCTCCACATCTTCTCATCAATAAAAACTGACCACTTTATCTCATTAGTTTCAAAAATGAAAAAAAAATTAAAACAAAAAATAATACAACCAAATTACATTAGAATAAATGATTTTTTTAAGATATCTTGGAAATTAATAAATTCCACAACAGCCTTCTAAAAAATTCCATGGAACCTAATGGTCATCCTCCTTCCTATTTCCGACATCTTCCTCTTATAATTCAAACATGAACTTTTAGGAAATGAAATGTGAAAGAGAAAAGATACATAACATATTCAAAATGTTGCACATCAAATTTGTTATTTTTTTAATAAAATTTAAGATTATTTAATATAAAAAATAATATATAATAAAAAAAACATTGAAAACATTAACATACCTATTTAAGATAAGATTCAACACTTGAAAATAAATTGTTATAAGTAAATATTCTAATTTATTTTTGAAGCGATGTGCGGTGTCTTTGAATTTTATTTAATATTTTTTTAAATATGTGTATAAGAGAGAATATCCTTTAATTAAAAAATATCTACCTGGTGGTTTTCATATGATTTCACATCTATGTGAGGTCATTTTCTCTAGTTTTGACCATTCCATTCACGTTTTAGTGTATTAAAATACTAAAAATACATTTATGACCATTGTGGGAAAAATACCTTTCGGATTGATATGTTTTCAAATCCTACAATTTTCAATTAAATCTATGTTACTTTTCTCTTAATCTCAGGACAATATGACATCATTTTACTAGTTTTGACCATTCTATGCCCATTTTTGTGTTTTAAAACACTAAATAGCTGTTTATAGCAATGATGAGAAAACCATCACTCAGAATGATGTGATGTGTGTTCCTATATTTCAAAATTAAGTATAATGTTGTTTTACCATGATTTTTGGACAATCCTACATAATTTTCCTTGTTTTTACCATTCCACACACATTTTAATGTTTTAAAATAGTAAAAATGCATTTGTGGCCATAACAGACAATCTGTTATTCAAAATGTCATGTTGTATATTCCTACATTTCAAAATTTAATATATGGTGTTTATATAATTTTTTAACATTAATATGATGTTTTTTCCTAGTTTCAACTATTCCATGCATGTTTTAGTGTTTTAAAGGACTAAAGAATCATTTAGGGTCATATTGGAAAGACCTTCATTCGGAATGATGGGTTGTCAATTTGTACATTTCGAAATAAAATATATGGTAATTATCTACTAATTTTAATGCAATCCAAAATTTTATTCCATTTCGTGACACCCAAAACTTGTTTTTATAGGATTTTGTATGTTTCATAAGTGTTTACTGAGTTATTACAATCACACTGCACATCATATTGTTGTGTTGACTATATGTACTTGTCAAAAAAACAAATCTATGATTTATGTTAGATTTCAAAAAATTATTATATCGTTTTTTTAGATTTTACCATTGCGTACATGTTTAAGAGTTTTGAAACATTAAAAACATGTTTATAACTATAATGGGAAAACCATTATTCGGAAGGAAATGTTATTAGTTCCTAAGTTTAAAAATTAAATCAATAGTCACTTTCCCATTATTTCAGTAGAATTGGATGTCGTTTTCCTAGTTTCTACCATTCAACACATGTTTTATTGTTTAAAAAAACAAAGAACATGTTTATGGACATAATAAGAAAACTGTCATTCAAAATGAAATGTTATCCATTTATACATTTCATAGATAAATATATTTGTTTTTGTCCTAGGATTTTAGGGAAATCCAACAAATTTTTCTTTGTTTTGACCCTCAGACTCTTTTTTCTAAATTCTTATGTACCTTTCATAAGTGTTTACTAAGTCAAATCCAAGAAAACAAGCTTAAAATATTTTCAAACATATGGATAATGATCTATAATTTATTTTGATGTGTATAAATCAACCACATGTCAATCCAGTACATGTTTTTTTCGTATAACTTGACATGCATGTTTTTAATATAAATTTTTCATTTTAGTTTTTTTATAGTTTTTTATGCGTTCTTTGAAAAGTCAATGAGAGTGAAATAGAGTTTGGGATATCCAAATGAAAAATCATGTAGAAAGAAACAAAAATTATAAGTATATAAAAAAAATTACTAATGTCTTTTAAATTAGTTCTAAAGAAATATTAAAGTAATATTTACTTTACATGCATATTAAATAACACATTTTTGGAATATTTATGAATATGCCTCCAATAATTGTAATTGATGGGAAATCTCACTATCTCGTAAGCATTATACCCAAGAATATGACTATTTATACCCACAATTTCACTGTTAGGCACCCCAAACTCATCAAATGGAACAATAATATTGAATTGTTTTCGGTCTCATATTTCTGTTGTGTTCATATTTGTATCCAATCTTTGATTGCCTTTATCTGTTGGAAAAATGAATTAAACAATTAATGAAATATAATTTTTGTTTGAAAAATGGAATACCTCTCAGTAATGGAAACCAACAAATATCCCCAAGATAGAGGGGTGAAAAACATCTCAATAACTAGAGGTGAATTAGGGATTGGGATACCAATGATGTCTGGGGAAACGACTGTCTCTCTAGGAGTCTCAGGTACAACAGAATCACTAGGATCCACAGAAGATTTCGGTAAGGGTGGTGTGATTCGAGATGATGATCTACTAGAATATTGGATGTTTTTTTCATCAGCATGCCTTCATTTCAAGTGGTTAAGGTATATTAAATATATATAAATGCATAATTAAAACATTTTAGAAAAAATAAAAGAAAACATATAACAATGTATATGTGTACAAAAAACATATCATTGAGAAATTATAATGTAACTTCATTACCAATTTATAAATTCAATTATCTTCATATTTATTATCATTATAATTATCAACTTCCATTATGTTATGTCCTTAATTTTCAGCATCTCTTGAATGTTATACAACTTCAATATTTTCAGGAAAAAACAATTTAATATTTTTTGGTTGTTGAGATTCACAATAACAAAGCACTAATTGATCATCTTCAGTATATTTGTTTCTCTTATTTAAGTGAATAAAAACACGTCAACCTTCATTTATTTCATCATCCACCCAATAAATCATCATCACTTGCAGAGACAAGATTAATTTATCATTTTCTTCATAATCACTAGTATCCATCAAGTAACAGCAGTTGACAAAAGTTAAATATAACCAATATTTCATTATAACTCTATCAATGATGACCCACATGCATTTGAATAAGACAAATGAAAACTATACATAATCATTTTATTCAATTATATCAATCATATTTCCATAGAATCCCACCCCTAAAAATATATATACTCATCTATTTTATTTATAAGTCTTCTTCATAACAAACTGTAAAAATACAAATCCATAAATATTGTAGGCATCAAATCTCTTATCATGAATTAGTGACCCTTGAGCCAAAAACATCCAATATTTCATTATTTAAACTAGATTGTCAAAATTCATTATCTAGAAAAAAATATACAATTTTTAACTTTTATCATAGAAAAAATAACTGCAAATAAATAACATGAATATGATTATATACATACATGAGGAGAGAACCATTCGACATGCTCTTTATTAATAGTTTTTGATAATTCAATCTCATTTTTAGGTCGACCGCCTAGTCACCTATTTTTTTTCCTTCACAATTCATCAATAAATAGATTATAAATATTAATATTGAGTTGCACATATCTTTATACTTTTAGATGCTCTAGTTTAGTCAGTGTAAAATTTAACCCCTTTCCAATTGGTCGTCAAATAGTTGGGAATACAGATGACGGATTTTTAGAACTAGAATTAGTTTATATGATGTCAGCACATCAAGTATGACTAAATACAATCTCAATCCCATTATAATACCGAGAATAGAAGGTAAATCACTCTTTAGTTATCTAACCTTCAGCAATAAAGCCTTCTGGTTGAGATTTATTCCTCACGTATGATTTTAATGACCTATGTACCTAATAAAAAAACAATAAACATATTAAAACAATTTACTTAATTATTTGATAAAATTTATTTCACCAATTAAAATAAAAAAATATCAACATATATCTCCATTGGATACATATATCAATGGTGCACCTATCCAAAAAGTTTAGCTTCTTCAATAAAATTAACAGTGAAATGAATCTTGACTATAGAGAATGAAGGGGTAAAGGACATCTCCAAATGACAATGTCAAAACAATTATTTCTTGATGTTTATCATGATCAGTTGGATCTAGAGATTTTTTAAAAAATCACTCTGATAAAGGTACAAAACTCAACTAGAATTTCAGTTACTTTTTTTGGTAATATTTTACTTAAAGAAAATGGTAAAATTATTATCCATCAATATATGTGAATCTGGATTTTCAATCTATGTAAAATTCTATTTTATAAGTCAATACACCATACCATGTTACTTGAATATCCATTTGAAACTTTTACATTATTTTATGTTTGATGGAATATGTCTTTATCATAATTTTTCATTGTAAAAATAGATGAAGGATACTTTCCATTCTCATTTTCACACAAACAATGCATTATATTAATTGAATAAAAATATTTATGACAATTAAGGTGATCCTTCAATTTAAACTACTCATTAAGCATTAAAAAAATACATTGTAACACTTTTTCCTCTAGATGTGAATTACGTCAATATTATGACATAACAAATTAAACTCCCAATAAGGTAGTATGAAAATTATTATTTTTTCATTGTTATGTTCCAGCATTTTTGGATATTGTTCTAAATACCTTTTATCACCATTCTCTAAACTAATGAAATTTTTCAAATTATTCAGTGATATTCATTAATTGTCCTATGATTTAGGAACTAGATAACACCTTGGGTGATTATATCATTTCAATATCGCTATCGAATCATGTATTGTTAAACTTAAATTTATGAGAAGCGTAAATAAATTTATGATGACACACAAACCACTATTTTCTACTTTGATTTAATCAGAGAGGTTCAAAATCAAATTTACAAATTGGACATGCCAACGTAGTATGAGTGTTATAACCAGATAAATTTCTTAATCCACGAATGTTACAAATTTTTACATTAGAGAAACACAAATTTTGAATAGTTATCTCATTGAAGCAACATATATTTCCATAACATCATCCCATAATTCTCATGATTCTTTAATTAGATTTTGAGAGAATACATATATTTCATTTCCATTAATTTTCTTTCTTGGAATAGTCATTGAGATAATGAAATATGTCCTCTTCATAAACATCCAATGAGGGAGATTACAGGGGATCAAAAAAACTACCCCAATGCTAAAATTAGTACCTAACATACCACAAGGGCTAAAACAATCAGAATCTAATCCCAAACATACATTACATGAACTAGAAGAAAAATCATCATATAATGAATCAGATATCTTTTGTAATGCTTAATATTTTGGATTTCTCATCAAGACATCGTTTCTATCATAATCATGCCACTTCCTGTCATCTGTTGTCTTAGCCGACATAAATAATTATTGCGAACATTGTTTCAGATGAATGTAACACAACACATTTACATGACCCTTACTCTTCTGTTTCTTATAGGAGATGCATTGATTTATAATCTCACAGTTTTTTATTAAGGTTCATATGATTGAATGAAAATTTTCACATTCTTATTTATCAGACACTTCCCCTTAGTAAATCATGCAATCATTTGGGAAATCCTGTATCTTTGTATAATAATGTCCAAGTTTGTTGATGAGTTTATTCATCCATAGAATGATATATGGATCATAGACTCACTAAATTCAACATGAAGATGATATAAATCATGGACATTGATTAGTGAATAATTCCATAGAGACACATTATACTATACCAATTAAGTAGAAAAAGACAACATCTAATACTTGGAATACCATCTATACAGTTGTTGATGTATGTCTTCAAATAATTCATAAAAATTAATTTTTTGGTCACTGATGTTTTGAGATTTATTAACCTAATTAGGATCAACTAATGGATCATTTGATGTATTGAAATATTTGAAATTTTATTCTTCAAAACCAAATAGATCATTTAAAAAATTTCAAATTGATTTCTATTCTATCGGGTCTCTTGAAATTTTGTGGACAGTATTTTAATTATTTTTACATTCCTTAAAACATTATTGGCCATGCCAAATCCAACAAACATATCCAGTAAGATACAATTTTGACATAAGATTTTGAAAAAAAATTGTTTCAATTCAACAATTTCATGAATTTACAATCAGGACACGAACATTTTATTATTCCATCCACAGATTGGTATACAATTTTGTAATCTAAAAATTACATCCAAACCCTTTGTATATCAAGGTGTGTTTTAGGTCAATTAATCCAAAATTGATCCATATGTATTGTATTGTATTTTACCTATAAATTTAAGTATGAAGACAAAATGTTTAATAAAACTTGTAATATTAAAATTAAATATCACCCAATATTTTCATTGACTCTTTCATAACAACTATAAAGGAAAATGGGATGAAGCAAATAATGAAAATTTTCCTACTAAACTTCTAATATAAAATCATGAATCAAATAAATTATTATTCTCCCAAATATAGATGAATGGAATGAATTAAATAATAGAAAATGGTATATTCTCCCCTTGTGTTGTAATTAATGATTCTTCATTCTTTTTCAGAATTATAAACATTGATCAATGTATGAAAAATATCTCATGACATAAGTAATACCAATAGGACCCATATTAAAATATAAAAACAATGTATACATTATTTGGATATCATGATATGTCATGAATAACCAAAATATTCAACTCAATATGTGAATATTTTATTGAACTTGTTCAGTGTGACTTCATGACATTCCATGAATTATATAAATCATTTCCATTCACATAACATCAAATAAGTTATTCTTTCAATTTTAGATGAACATAAAAAATATGATGTTAACATAAATTTAAATAATTTATATTGTGATAATAAATTAAATGATAAAAAATAATTCATTTGAATCAATAAAAAACAATCTACACACTATAATTAGTTTTATTAAAAATAATGTTAGGTAAAATAAAATCAATGAAACTATGTGGGCTATTACAATTACCAGAATCAATAATTAATTACATTTCATGTAAAACATAACATTAACTACCCTATAATTTTTCAATAGATTTTATTAAACTAAAGGATTCCTCACATATGAATAAAACGTATTTTGTTTGTTAAATTTAAATAGTGTATAATATTTCATTTTCAAGGCCTTTATCATTAAATACATTTCCAAGGTTGGTTATAAAACCATTTCTAACACCAAACCCTATTAAATAATTTCCATGAGATCGAAAATAACACCAATTACAAATCTATTATAAATTATAGGAATTGAAAATATTTAGAAAAAAGTGTAAATAATTAATATAAAATAAAAATCATGAAATTATTAATGATATAGATTCCATAAATATAAAATAACATAATGGAATTTATTTTTTTAACATAATAAAACATTACAAAAATTAATGATCATTATAAATAAAAAAACTAACGGAAAAATCCAAATTTAATATTATAAATTAAAATTACATATATAATTAATACACAATGAATAAAAAATATTCTGTACAATATTTATCACCACGTATTTTATATCTAATGCTACTCAATATTTAAATAAGGATAAGGATGATGCAATAGTTATGGGGGGTATGTATTGCTATTGAGCAGTTTTTTGAAGCCAGGTAGAGGGAGGCTAGAGGGGGGTGCATTGATGGTGAGACAGCCAGAGTGGAGGTCATAGGGGGGGGGGGGGTAAAATGGGTTGAGGTTGGAGGTGGGGGAGATTTTTCGGGCTTGAGAAATCAGGGTCACGGGCTTGGGGTCACCGTTAGAAAGAGGTGAGGAGGTGGGTGGGGGGGAAGGGGGTCATGGGATTATGATCACTGTTGGGGAGAGGAGTAGAGGAGGTTGGGGGAGGAAGGGGGAGTGGTTAGGGTAGTATATAGGTTGTATGGGAGGGGGAGGGATTAAAATTTTTTAGAAACATATAATGATATTTTAATTGAAACCACCACTAATTAAAAACATACAAAAATATCACGGAAATTTTAGGAAAATTTCCACTATTTTATATTTTTAACTAGATTTTTTTCACTTTGGCTACATAAATAGACATGAATTAACTACTTCTAAACAGCAATTTTTTTTGTGATTAGTGTTCATGTTCATCAATTATTTATGTTGTGAGAGCTCCTTCTTCAATAAACCCCTACAATACTGGGCTTCAGTGACGACAAAAACAGACAACTAAATGCCATCATCGGTCTTAATTTTTCTATAGATAAAATCATACAATGATTTTAATTTGTTGCCTCTAGAGGTATAGTACATAAAACCCTATTTCAGGTGTGGGGGACAAGGGTAAAATGAAATGAGGTATGCAGCGGACACATCCAATGGTGAGGAGGTACCTTGAAATTTTGATTGATGTCCAAGGTAGTTTCACTTTGTCCGAAATGAGTGGTGGTAGTGATGTTGAGGGTTTGAGGGCTGGCAGTAAAAAATTGGGGGATGACATGTTCTACAGAGGGTGGGGTGGGAAGGATGGGTGGAGAAAAGATGTGGCTATTGGGGTGACCTAGGGTGGTAGGATGACGATGGGGTGACAAGAGGGGCCTATAGGTTGTTGTAGTGGTGATTATGGGGAAGACAATGATGTGGGTGGAAAAAATCACACCAAACACCCTTTTGATATTGTAAACATCTTAATGAGGTCACTAATACTATTATTAGTGACCTAAAAGGGTTGTCTCCCCCTTCCATAAGTTGAAAAATATTTCTAGTAGTGCTAATATAAATTCCGCAATAAATAGCGGAAATTTTTATCACTGGTAGTAAAAATAACTAATAAAGGAACCCTTTATCAGTGCTTAAAAAAGTGAAGATAAAGATTGGTGATTGTCTATGCTTAAAAAAATTATCAATAAATGGTAACCTCTAAAATCAATTTTTTAACTACTCATAAATACCACACTTTATCATTGCTTATTTTTAGCACGGATAAAGGCCACTATTTTTCATTGTTTTATTTAGTGCTGACAAAGGGTATATTGCATTAAAAATTATATCATTAAAAATAATACATTAATATATTAATATATAAATATATAAATATATAAATATATAAATATATTTATATTGATTAAAATATGTCATATTTTTTAAATATTATTTATATATGACAAACTACCAATTGACACATGATATTAGATTATAATGTCATATAAAATAAAAATTATTTATATACATATATAAATGATTTTATTAAATATTATTTAAATAATTATAACTTTGTATTATAAATCATATAAATTAAAATTTAATATATTTAATAAAAAATGGTTCATTTATTTGAGTAAAAATATTTAATATTAATTAAAAAATATCTATTAATTAAAACATTTTGTTTTGTCAATGTCATTTGTTTTTTTAATATCACAAATTTATATATAGTAATTTTTTTCACCTTTATTAACATAAAAATACACCAATAATACCAATTTTTAATATTATCATTATAAATTTTTATTTATTAATATTTAATGTTTGATGTTTAATATAATATGTCTTTAATTATTACATTATATTCTTATTTTATTTATAATTAATATAAACTATTTACAATATATATATATATATTATATTTAATCATTTTTATTTATAATTATTTTATTAATATTTTTATGAATTATTTAGTAATTTCTTCTTTTTGAATTTTTATTTGTTTATTATTTTGTTAAAATTTTATTCACTCGTAATATATAATTATATTTATCGATTAACGTTTAATTTTTTTTTAACACAGTTGTAACATATATATACTTAATATATATTTATTTTCATTTAAACATATATTCATTTTTGTTCTTTTAAATTTATATATTAAATCACCTATTTATTTTTTATATATGTCTTTCAATATATTCATATTTTAATTAAATTTCACACATTTTTAACTTGCATTCGTTTAATATAATTTATCAATTTATAATTTAATGTTATTTTTTTATTTTTTTTAATAATTTTTAGATTTTAGTTATATATTCATTTAATATTTTTTTGTAATTTATTCATTTTTAATGTTTTTATACATAATTGTTCATTTATATTTTTAATATTTTTAATAAATAAATATATTATTAGATATATATATATATATAATATTTCTTTAAATATGATTTATATAAAACAAAATATGTATATTTACATTAAATACGTCAAATATTTAGTGAAAAAATGGTTTGTAATAAAAAAAAGATTAATTTAAAAATACAAACTAATTGTATCGGGTAATAAGTGTTTAATTAAATGTATTTTTTCTAAATTTAACATATATAATACGTGTGTTCCATTAATTTCACAAATACATATACATAATTAATAGATTTTTATTTAGAAGGCACAGTCACAAAATATTCATGTAACTTATAAAATTTTTTAATATCAACTTTTGAATTATATTTATTAACACTACATTTTTTATATATTTGATGTTTCAAATATGGATATTTTATTCATATTTTATACAATATATACTATTTAATACTATTTAATTTTTTTTCAAATTTTTCCATTTTTAATATTATTTATTCATTAATAATCTTTGTTTTTTTAATATATTCATAATTTATTCATTTTAAAATTTTCATTGTATAAGTTTTTTTTCAATTTTATCAATTTATAATATTTAATTATACACCTTTACTCATTAATATTTAATGTTTTAATATTATTGGAATTTATATAATTAATATTTATTCATTTTTATTTTAACATATATCAATATTTACTTTTTTAATAATCATTATAATTAATTACACTTGTTAAATTTTTTAAATATTTTTGCAATATATTGATTTTCATGTTATTAAATGTCACCCATTTTATCTTTCAATCATTTAATATTATTTGGCATTATTTATTCTCTAATCGTGTAACTTATTTTTAAATTTTCTTTATAATTTTCACATTTTATATATTTATTATTTTTTAAAAAAATTTTCCTTTTATAAATTTATTTATACATACTTATTCATTAACATTTATGATTTCTAATATAGTTTTAATTTACATATTTAATATTCATTAATTTCATTTTAATATATATATATCAATTTTTGAATAATTTTTATAATTAGTAAAACTCATTCCTCTTTTAATATTTTTGTTGTCTATTAATTTATAGATGTTAAATTTCACCCATTTATAACATTCATGCATTTTATATTATCTAATCATTTGTAATGTTAAATAATTTTTTACATTTTATAATTATTATTTCATTTTAATATATATTCATTTAATATAATTAAATTTATTTGATTTATTATTTATGAGTGCTTTCCCTAGAGTGTTGATAAAAAGAAGTTTTGTAGGAGCTAAAGTTAAATAAATGACAAAAAATATCTTTATCATCACTTTTAGGAAATCACTAATAAAGATTGGGGTTTTCATCTTTAAAAAGCACTAATAAATTGGTATCTTTATCGCCACTAAGAGGTAGTTTTGAAAAAACCTATCTTTATCATATCTTTTTTGTAAGGCGCTGATCATGATGAATTTTTTAGTACAAAAAATCACTGATAAATACACATCTTTATCTACACTAAGAGGGTGTGGTAATAATGAGTGGCCTTTATCAACACATTCTATATTAGAAATAATAAATATAGGTCATTATAATAACTTTTTAAAAAGAAATGATAAAAATATTTAGGATCTTTTAAATAGAATCATAACATAGGACCTGATCACTTGTTCTATTAAATCTCTAATGAAAATAAAACTTCATCTCTATTCTCCACAGAAAATTTCAGACAATTAAAACCCTCAAAACCCATACTGTGTAACTCATTCAATATATTTCATTGGTTAGAGTATTTTAGTTATTCTATGGGTGATTTTAAATTTTATAACAGATTTGAATGGCATGTGGGAGTGATTGTGCCTCGATCTCCCAAGTATACACCTAATATCCCTTACACCAAGCCACTATCTCCTCAACCTCTTCCTCACCTTAATTTTTTTATGATAAAATGAGGCTATTTTGTTTTTTAATCCATTATTGTACATGTTGATGATCTATCGAATTAAGACATCCATTAACCTGTCATTATTTGATGTTGCAAGAGAAATTTATAAATTGTAAATACATTCTAAATTTTGAAATGTTTGTGTTGTTATATGTTAAATGTGTTTAGTTCAAAATTATCAATTGAACTATTTTATCTTTATGAGGAGTATGTGAATTTTTTTAAATATTATTATGATGAATGTAAAATGAAAACTAATAATCAAACTTTTTTTATGATAGTTGAATATACTAAAATTTTCACATAATGTATTATTTCAAGTTGAATTGAATTATAATTCACATAATATAGTGAAATGTTTTCTGAAAAAATTTATTGGGTTTCTTAAATATGTCTTATAAAAAATAGTTTTAAATCGGTATTTTTTTTCCAATTTATATAGAGTACATATTTAAAAAAGTTGAGTAATATTTTTTTAAAATGATGTTGATTAATTTTATATGAAGTGAATATGGTATTATTTTCAAATTATATAATTTCTTTAAAGTATTTATTTCCTAAAAAATATTTGGAGATCTTAATTTAACAAAAATTTATGGTAATTCATTTTTTTTATTTTTAATTATTATATTTTTTATAACATCATGTAAATGTATTCGCATTGATGTATATACATTATTTAAAAATGAGTTTCATTAATTGAAATTACCTGTTCTCCTTTATAAGGGCCTTTATACATGTGATATTATCCTTGATGCATGTCACCAATCTAGTGCATGCCTGATATGGCACCACCATCAAACACTACTTAGATATAACCTGGTTCACCTCATTATTTGGAAGGAGTGTGAATTTTTGGGTTAATGATACTATTCATACATGACATTTGGTGACTTACAAGTGTTGGTCACCCATAAATTCCCACTACATCAATATACTAAGTTAATTTGGGAGTGATTTCCTGAATTAAACATCAAATATGAAAGAGAATAATCCATGTTCTAGGTATACTACATGCTCTCATGGATTAAAATAAAAACAATTCTTCCCATTTTATTTCATTAACAGGAAGAAAACACCAATTCTTTTAATAATTTCAACTTCATGAATATATATGAATAGATTTTTAAAATAAAAACAGCTAGTCTCAAGTTCATTTAATGGATTAGTTCTTGTAAGAATGATACAAAACTGATCATGTATAATTGAATGTTTCAAATCATTATTAAGTATTCTTTTCACCCAATTTTCTATTCTTATTTCCCAAGTTCAGTTAATTTTCAATCATAGTAGTTTCGTAATAATGTTGAACGAATTCAGAATATTCATATCTTTTTTAGTGTTGTTTAAACCTTACTCCCATTTTCAAATAAAAAATTTTGTAGGGTTAATTCTCTCTTTTTGTTCCACTAAGGTTGAGTTTTGTTTTTCTAGTGATACAAGGTAGTAGGTCTTATACTAAAATCATTATTTTGAGATGAGGCTTTCTACTGATCCCATTATGATACTTTTTCAACTGGTGTTATAGATTATTTTTCCCTTTATCTAATAAATGATCATCGACTTTGGATCCTAAGTACACTACTTGAAACACTACATAACCCAACACATTCCAAGTAAATAAATGAATAATCATCAACTCCCCCTCCTATTGGACCCCCATGTAGCAACATTAAAGAAACTATCCTAGAATTACATCCTTTGACCCCATAGAAAACATAAAAACTCAATAACCTTGACCAATAGACACTTTTTTACTCTAGATTTATTCCATTCATGCCACCCTTGTGTGAAATTTTAACTTGTATGGAATCTTCACTAATAATATTGAAATGTAGACTTCCCCTTATTCGAGGTATCTGTAACATTATCATTTATTTATTAATACTTTATGTGTATTTATATATTTTTTATACAAAATTCAATTTTATTAACCTAATAGGATATATAGGAATAAAAAATTAATAGGAACTAATAAAATGACGTAGACT
Organism: Viscum album; assembly: GCA_963277665.1. Classification (NCBI taxonomy): domain Eukaryota; kingdom Viridiplantae; phylum Streptophyta; class Magnoliopsida; order Santalales; family Viscaceae; genus Viscum; species Viscum album. The sequence continues at coordinate 43,014,088 of OY728128.1, forward strand.
ATGTGGATGGATTTATGGAGTTCATCATGTTTGCAATGAAGCATTCATACAACCCTTGAAAAATCATCTATACATGTTTGTGTTCTTATCATTCAAGAAAAAATAGTTTGGATGATATATAAATATATTTTATTTTTCAAATAATTGAACAATTATGAAAATATTAGACAAAAATGGGGAGGAACTAAATTTACACACATATTTAGATGATATTGAAATTTATGGATCATTTGATATGAATAAATGTGTTAATGAAAAAGGAGATTGTATTAAGGAATTGAAATTGGAAATTGAAGATAACCATTATGATTTTCCAAAAAAAAGTAATGTTAAATATCCATAATAATAGACCATTTTATAAAAGTTGTATTAAATATACAAAATTTTTATCTATATTGAAGTTATATAATTTTTACACTAGCTGTGGATAAAGAGAAACCAACTTTACAGAACTACATGGCCTTCTGGATGATATGATATCATATAAAAGAGGCCCACATTGGCAAAAATATCATTATAAATGAATGATATTTTTAATGGGAATGATATCTAAAATACATTCCTATCCAAATTATTTCATATTGATTCCCAAGGACTATGAATCACTTAGAAATTTACTAATTGTTTTATGAATTGATATTGAATGATGAATCCAATCCTTTAAAAGTTGTATAGTGATTTCCTACCATTAAATGGTTTAGAAGACAATATAGATTTCAAGAAACTGATAGAAAATTACATGGCACAAAAATAAATTAATGGAATATGGGAAACTACATCACCTAGAAGGCTCTCCAAAGTAGAATAAAATTTATTATGATTTCCCAGAATTTGGAAATGAACCGATAAATCCCCATATGGCATAATATATTTATAGATTAAATGTTTTTTTGTGTATCTATTAGTACTCATGGTACATGGCATGTTATGCTTGTAAATTATAACTTTCCACCATGATTATGCATTGAGTGAAAATATATCAGGTTGTATCTTTTTATATATTGTCTAAAACAATTTGGTAATTATATTGATATCAAGATGGATACATTAATCAGTGATCTGAAATTTTTGTGGTTATGGGTGTTAAATTGTATGATGCTCATATAATTGTGTAATTCACATTAAGATCCATGTTGTATGGGATGGTAAATTAATTTCATTGAATTTTTTTTTCAGGATATAGCATTAAAGGAATATTGTGGATTCCCTTTCTTAAAAAATTAACACACTCAGTTAAATTGAAGCATTCCTCAAAATTATTATTTTAGGAAATCAAAAACATTTACCCTGATGAAATAAATATTGATTTTGGATGAAATTTTTTTATGGGAATACATAAAAAGGTACAATAACATCTCCACTAATGAGTGATAAAATTTTCATTAAAGTAAAAGATATTGAAATTGTTTTTATTAAAGAATTTTTGAAAAACCATATGAAATCATGGTGACAAAGAGATCAATTTTCAACGAAAATAGAATTTTTAATTTTTCAATTTCTTTAATGGTGTAAAAGATGCTGATGGTTAATCATCCAATATCAACAATGTCCGGTCAATGAATAATTCGAAGTTACAGTTTTTGAAAATCACCCAAAAATAATATTTTGATATGATATTGGATTCCCATATCTTTACATTACATTTTTTATTAAAAATGTACCAAAAAATTAACAAAACTCTATCTATTTTTAAAAACCATATGTATTAGCGTTATGGAACCGATGAAGTTTCCAATTACAAATAATGATATTTTACTCATATTATAAGAATTAGGGTTGTTTTTACCACTATAAATCTTGATATAATGTTAAAATTGACTGTTCTCTTGGTTATAGAGGTACATATATGCGGTCCTGTCCAATATTGATGGATGTACACCATTGAACAATATATGAAGATTTTGAAAGGTTACATCATGATTAGAAATCATCAATAAGGTTGTATAGTAGAAAGATATATTATTGTAGAAGATTTTGAATCTTATACCAATTACCTATCAAATTTTGATAACATCAATCTCGAAAATTAACATCACAAAAGATGCCTTATTGGAGAATGGATTTCTAGAAGAGATGTTTTTAAAATTACCATAACATAACATGAGAATGATCACCATTATATATTAAATAATATTGCAGAGTTTTCTCCATATATTTAAGTAAACCACAAAATTCCTAGACATTTGAATCCATCAAGAGTTAATGGATGGATATCAAATAAAAATCAATAATAGTATATAAGATGGTTCTAAGAACATATTTGAAAGGAGTTATATAAATTATTGAATTCAATTTCCAAACGAATTCAGTGGCTAGTTAGGGGACATATATAAATGATATATCCCATGTTGTTTTTGTAATTAATGGTTATACATTCTATACATTGGAATAATATTATCATTTAATGATAAAAAATAGCAATGTTACGCTGGTAGAAGAAGTGATACACATATCTATTTTCAAGGAATGAAATCCAATTTATGTGAAAATTTCATATTTTGATGTCACCCAAAAGATATAAAATCTTAATTATACAACATTTGTATTGTATTTTTTAATTGAAAATTGGTTGAAATAGGCATGAAGTGAAAGTTGATGAATTGGTATCTGTGAAGGTTAATTTTAGTGTAGAAAGGTATAAAAATTATCTGTTTATTAAGGATTCCCTTGTAGTGACAATATTTTTTTCTTAGATCCAGAAAATAAGTATTGGTCTATAGTCCTCTTGGTGACTAAAATAAATTTTTGGAAATTTGAGAATTCAATTGAGGAATACAATATTATTAATATATCACAATACATTCATGATTTTCCCCATATAGGATATTCCAATTACATTATAGGGAACTAGAAAATGATGGGTTGGATACTCAATAGAGGAGGGAAATTCCTTATTATTTTAATGAAATTATACAGTTCAATGATTATGTTAATTTTTTTTCAATATACAATGAATATCCTCAATATATTTTACACTATCTACTACATTTACATAATTTATATTATAGGGTTGACTAGTCTTGTTGATAATGAGTTATGAACATGGTAATGTTACTAATTCTGAGGATGAACAATTGATGAATGTTTTAACGGAAGAATTATTAGGGTATCACCGAAATGTTGATGAAAACATCAAGAACAATGTAGTATCAATATGTTAAATAAAATTATCAAGTCAAGAAGAATGTTTATAAAATTTGATGTTGACTAGAATCAATTGGACAAACCTATTGACCCCAAAAAGTCAATATTCATTAGTTATGTTGGGATCACAATTAGAATTATTATATCAATTGATATATATTTGAAACACCCTATCATTCCTATATTTAAGGAAACTCTGTGGGAAGATATCAAGGCAGTGTTACAATATACTTTTTTTATTTTAATGAAAAATTATATTTTGAAATGATGAATTAATTTTCATTATCCCTTGAAGTGTACATTTATTTTAGATTTTTTTGATAACAAATATGTCTTAATGGTTTCAATAAAAGCACATTGATGAATCTATAAACTTATTACAAAGTATCATCTTATGGATATTGTGGGGAATGTAAACCCCCACCAACATGTTAAATATGAAAACATTATAAAAAAGGATACCTGGAAGGCATTCACTATTCTTCATGAGGAAAAATATTTTTAGGTTCAATTTAGCCAATAATAATTTACTTGAAATTATTTATTTTATATACTTGGATTCAAAAAAATTTATATGTCAAATAATAAAGTATGGTGGAAAATATAAGATGTGCGACAAAACCAATGAACCCCCATCTTAAAACATTGATGGGTACACTTCCCTTGACAATAATATGGGATATATTTTAAATCTATAATAAAAATTTTATCTGATATGAAACAAAACTTTTTACTATTTTTCTTTATAGATTGATGAATCATAATCTGAAAACATTTCCATCCCATTTCATTTGCCGAATTAGGAGGCCCATGTAAATAAATATGTAAGCCCTGTTGGTGAAAACACACAAGTAGTATTGGAATAATATTAATGTATAACTTAATAGTAATTCATAGTGATTTATAATAGCATTACAGAAAATATCAATTTATGTTTATATGAATTTATATGGTTCAAACTCAGGAATCATCGTCAATTATACCTAAAGAAAAAAACATACATTATATTTGAAGCAATCAAAAAATATGATTGTGTTAGCGGTGTCGATTTTAGTGTGTCACCTAAAATATATTTTGATAAGATAAATCCACATGATGATACATATGAGATAATTAAATGACTACATGAAATGATTTATACAAAGAAAGATATCATTCTATGGTCAAAGTTTGTGGACCAATATATGTGAAGGATAAAATTAAACTCGTATTTGAAAAAATATTAGTACATGATGATACAAATGACCCCACTAACATTGAGGATAACTGTTGAAATCATCCTCCTACGTTACCCACAGTAATCAATTTATTCATTAATATTTATCCTAAATGTAAGTTAAACAACTTCAAATTTCATTATTTTAAAAAAATTCTATAGGGGAAGCTATATTGATATATATCTATCAACACCCACACATCAACTTTTTGAAATGGGAATGGTGTTTAATATCCCATGAGACATGATATAAAAAGAACAACACCCAAAACGTCACATGGGAGTGGGGATTTAATAATCTCACGTCACAATCATTGATTTACATGTTACTCTTGATGATCTAAATGTTATAGTGATCAATATTTCTATTAGATCATTTGTATCAGGGTTATATAATCTTATAAATATACCTGAGGTACAACCATTAACAATTTTAAAATGAAATAAAATTAACATTGGTTATAATAGGGTATGAAATGAGGTATGATATTATTGAATTACAAAATTATTGGGAAATATAGGGTCAAATTAAGACAACATAGTGACTACACCAAAAACTAAATTGGAACTTCTATGATTACCTTCTCCATACTAGTTCTATTATCATATATATTAATATTACATGTTAATATAGACACATAATTCATAGATGTAAATATTCAATATATTACATATGATGATGAAATATTTTGGGATTCCACTATAGATGTGATTGGTCTGGAGAGTGTAAAAGGTATTATCATGTTTGAATGGATTTTAGTATCTACTTTGAATAAATAAATTAGGTACATTTTAAAAATTCCTATATCCCAAAAAATATCTACTATGTTCATTTTATTTAATTACTATTCATATTTATTTATAGGTGGATATATTAATACTGTACTAAAGGAAAACCCTACAAAGCACAACTTGGACTCATTAATCCTTCTATTATTCCTCCACAAAAACATTATTTAGAATTTAATGAAATTGAAAAGAAAAAATATTCTCCAAGGAACATTTTTGAGAATGACATATCATATGGGCATCTCTACTTGATGTTTATAATGTAGGGGTAAAAAATCTAAAACCCAATTATATAAAATGTATTTTTTTCATTACTTTTATGTTCTTTGGTAGTAATGGATGCACAACGCGATAAATTTGGAAACACAAAATGTTTAATTTTTTGTATCTAGTGAATGGATTTCCATTAAAATAACCACGCATGATGACTACTATGAATATTTAATGAACTTTTATAGATAAAATTCAAATCATGTGATTCATTTTTTGTTTTAATGAGAATTTTTTCATGGTAGGGGTATTTAAAAATATTGGTTAAATCTTGAAATGAGGTCATTGAAAAAACATAATAAGCCATTGTATCCCCTTAAATGTAATCACCATACGGTATATTTTTTTATATTTATCTATAAAACCATATTTTAAAACTCTTAAATTATTTTGTTCAATGTTTCCGTTTTGTTCAAAGAAAAATCACGACAACTATTGTTGATATTACAATTTCAATTTTATGAAAGATATATTGTACCATCAACAGATTAGAATCTCTGAATATGTTATTTTCAAAAATTCATTATGATTTTATTAAAATAAAATTTTAATGATTTATCTATATTTTATCATCACTATCAATATTTCCAACAATCTACAAAATCAAAAGATGTAAAAAATTTTATAGATGAGTGGGAAGACAACATGGTGTCATAATGTTTTCCAAAATTAAAATTAGGCAATTACATATTATTTTTGTGATATATTATGGGATTTGACCTTTGAGATGCATGTGGAAGGTGAATAATTAGTATAATAATGTTTATAAATTATTTGTGAATTTTTTTCTCATGGATAAGTATAACAGATGGTTATGATTTATGGATTCTATAAGAGATAGTATCATTTCTAAATCCACTCATGATCATGATTGGTGGGACATGGAGGATGAAATTGAGATAAGGATGATATGTAAACAAGTTTAGAATGTATATAGATAGCATGAAAAATATGACTTCCTACTACTTATTTATTTAATTTTTACAAAGTTAATTTTTCAAGATGTTGAGAAATTGTTGTGACAATTGATAGATTCTTGTTCTCCAAATAATGTTCTATTGAATTGGATCACATCTATGGTAAGTGTTTTTTTCATCACAGATATGAACCAATTTAATGGAACCTTATTTAGAGAAAATAAAAAATCTTGTGATGTATAGGAATCAACTATACCCCAATCCAATACATAGTGTGACTGATATGACAAAAAGTACAAGTTTTTTTAAAAAAAATTTGATCATTTTAGGTTAAAAAATGAGCCAATTTATAAAAAGAGAAAATTATCTTTTATTACATTAAATCATTAGTAAAAGGATCAATAATGCTTTTGTGTGTAGAAATCGGTCGCATGTTCATTTGACACACGATGAGGCCAACTTGACTCAAAGTTTGTTTTTTAATATCAAATTTCCATTTTAAATTTAAAAAATTTGACGTTGACAAAACTGAGAAAATGAGATCATATATTTTTTCAAAATTTAGTAAAATTTTCAATAATTTATTTTTGATTTTTATGAATTTACCCCACATCAATTCGACAAATGATGTGTCCAGAATGAATCATAGTGTGTGTTTTTAAAATAAATTTGTCATTTTAGTTTAAAATTAAATTAAAAGGGAAACAATTGGATAACCATCATAGATTTTTTTGAAAATTTTGAAAATGATATATAATTCATTTTCAACATCTAAGAATTAACCACATATCAATCTGTTATACAATTTGGCCGATATGACTGAAAATCTGTGTTTTCAATATATAAGTTCATTTTTTGATTATAACGCACATCACATATCAAAACAGAACAATGATATAGAATTGTTGTAAAAAATTTGGGAAATAGATCATAATTAATTTATGATATTTTTGAATCAGTTGTACCTCAATCCGATACATGGTGTGGAGGGTGTGACTTGAATTGTGTTTTTTAGGTTTAAATTCCAAAAAAAAATTTCAAAACATACCTGAAAATCAAAAAACTAACTAAACATATTAAAATTATTTTTATAATTTAGGTAAAGGACCCATTATTCATATATGGAATATATAAATTTTATGTACATCAATTTGACACATGATTTGATTTATATGACTCAAGGTACACTATTTCAATAAAAATGTTGCATTTTAGTTTAAAACTCCCATCACTACATAAATAACTAGAAAATGAGCCTAAATTATTTTCAATCTTTTGTAAAATTCTCTATAAATCATTTGTGGTGTTTAGGAATTGACCACACATGAATCCAAGACACGATGTGGATAATATGAATTGAATTGTGTGTTTTCAAGATTAAAGGTTTATTTTATTTTAAAATAGGCATCACAGGCCAAAAATTAGAAAACAAGATGAGGATGATTTTAATATTTAGAAAAATGGTCTATAATTTATTTGTTATGTGTAGTTATTAAATGAATTCCAATAGGAAACTGGATGTGACTAGTTTGACTTGATGTGTTGTTTTAAATATAAAAGATCCATTTTAGTTTAAAATTCAAATCACATATCCAAAATCATGAAATTGATCTTGTATTGTTTCCATACATTTTAATAATTAACCATAATTAGTTTATGATGTGTAGGAATCTACCAAACATCATTAAAAAATACTATATTAATTTTATTATTCAATGTTCATGTTTTCAATATGAAATTTTCATTTTAGTTTGAAGTGTGTGTTATATATAAAAAACTATGAAAATGAGCTTGGATTATTTTTGAACATTAGGAAAAAATCAATATATAATTTATTACATTTATGAATAAACCTAACCTCAAACTAATACATGGAGTCACTTTTATCACTTGAAATGTATTTTTTTAGTTTAAAATTTATATTTTAGTTCAAAACATATTTGGAATACAAATATGCACCAAACACATTAAAATTATTTTGATACATTATGAAAATTATCCATATTTAATTTGAGATGTGTAATTATTGATCACGTGTTAATAAGATAGATGGTGTGGTTGGTAGGACTTGAAATTCATGTTTTTAATATAAGAATGACATTTTAGTTTAAAACATGTAGCACTAGAAATAAATTATCCAATGTGATCATATTGTTTTAAAACATTAATGAAATGACTCATAATTAATTTTTGACATCTATAAACTGACTATACATAAATACATATAACGATGTGTTTAGTATGACATCAATTGCATGTTTTCATTATAAAACATCCATTTTAGTTTAAAATGAACATATCCTAACCAAAAATAAGAAAACATGCTTATATTGATTCAAACTTTAATACTATGAACCATAAATCGTTTTGAGTTATAGAAATTGATCTTAAAACAATTCTACAAATAATGTGGCATCTATTACTCAATGTGTGTGTTTTAAATATAAATGTGCCATTTTAGATTAAAATGTGTGTCACAAATACAAAACCATGATAACGATATCAGATTTTTTACAAAAATTTCAAAAAGGATCCATAATTTATTTTTTATGTGTGGGAATGAAACACACCTCAACCTGACACACACTGTGTCTATCATGACACGTAGTGTATGTTTATTTTTTAAAATTAAAATTTTAGATCAAAACACACAAAACACAGTCAAAATCGTGAAACCAGATTCAAATTGTTATAATACATCTGGAAAATGTTCCAAAATTCATTTATGATGTGGTAGAAATTACCACATTTCAACCTTATAAATTATTTTTCTTTTATGAATCTAAGATCATATTTTTAATATAAATGTATAATTTTAGTATTAAACACACTTCACTTGAAAAAAATTGATAAAATTTTCTGAGATTGTTTTAAAAAATTAAGAAAAGGATCCATAATTCCTTTCTATATTTTAGGAATCATCTTCAAATAAATCTGATATAAAATGTCTCAATTATGACATAGAGTACATGTTTACAATTAAAAACATCATTTTCTTTTAATACACATTTCACATATCCAAAACCAAGTGAATGATCTCATATTGTTTTCAAACATTATGTAAACATTCTATTATTAATTTTTCTGAATTTAGGAAATTATCCCATATCAATAGGGAATGCACTATGTTTTGTTTAACTCAAGGTCCATGTTTCGAAATTAAAAGTTAAAATTTTGTTTATTACATGTCTCACATACCCGGAATAGAGAAAGAAAGCTCATAATTTTTTTTTCAAAATTTAAGACCATGTTTCATAATTTATTTATGATTTGTAATAATTGATCATACATTAATCCAAAAAACTATGCAGTATATATGCCTTGATGTTTTTATTTTTAATATTGACATGCCACTTTAATTTTAAACAAGCATTAATTAGTAAAAAACAAAGAAAATGAGATCTAATTATTTAAACCTTTAGAAAAATAATGAATTATTTATTTGTGACATATATGAATCATTAAAACCTCAATATGATATACAATTAATCTGGTATGACTCACAGTGTATGTTTTTAGTCGAAAATTGACATTTTGGTTGAAAACACATTTGACATTCTAAAAACTAAACCAAAAAATCCAAATTATTGATAATTTTAGTAATAAATATATATTTAATTTGAAATATGTATGAAATAAATTAATTTCATTCTGACAAAAGATATGGCTGGTATAAATCAGGGTGTCTGTTTTCAATATAAATGATTCATTTTAGTTTAAAATAAGAATCACTAGGTGAAAACTCTAAAATGATCTCACATTGTTTCAAACCGTAGGAAACACTCCATCATTAATTTTTGACATGTTGGAATTGACCTCACATCAATCTGGTACATGATGTGTCTGGTAATGCTCAAGGTTCATATTTTCAATATAAATTTTCTACATTAGTTTAATACCCAAATAACATTGAAAAAACCTATAAAACAAAATCATATTAATATCAATCATTATGAAAATGATCCATAATTCATTATTGATGTGTAAGTATCAACTGAATGTGAATCTGACATACAATGTGGTAGCTATGACTCAAATTGAATGTTTTCAATATAAAAGTTCCATTTTATTTTAAAATAGGCACCACACAACCCAAAAACAAACCAGTTTGTTATAAAAAAGTATAAAATGATCCATAATTATTTTTTGATATGTACTATTCTACCACATGTCAATATGATATACAATGTGGCCAATATGACTAGAAGTGTATGTTTTTTTAAAATAATCATTTTGGTATAATTTACACATGAAATACACAAAACTAAGAATGAAATTCAAATTGTTTTGATAAATTATGAAAATAAATCATAATTAATTTAAAATATTTTGGAATTGATCTCATTTCAATTTGACACATGACGTGTCATGTATGACTCAATGTGTTATTTTTCAATATAAAAATTTCCTTTTAGTTTAAAACACACATCACATATCCATAACTGAGTAAAAGATCTAATATTTCTTTCAAACATTAGGAAAATGATCCATAATTAATTTATGATGTATAATAATTGATGTTACATCAATATGATAGACTATGTGGAATGTGTGACTCATAGTGCACGTTTTCAATATTGAATTTCCATTTTATTTTAAAAAAATGTCATATATAAATACCTAAGAATATGATCTCATATTATTTTAAAACATTTGAAAAAATATCCATAATTAATTTTGGATTTTTTGGAGTCAGCAACACATCAATCAGATTCATGGTGTGTTGGGGTGACTGAAAGTGTATGTTTTTATTTTAAAGTTTTCATTTTAGTTCAAAAAAGCAACATTGTCCAAATAGAGAAAACAGTTTTGAATTGTCTTGATACTTGAGTAAAAAAATCACATTTCAATTGTGACATTTTGGAATCAAAAACTCATCATTATGGTACATGATGTGGATGGTATGACTCAATGTGCATGTTTTCAATATTCATGTTTCATTTTAGTTTAAAACGTATGTCAATATAAAAAAATGATCAAAATAGATTCAATTATTATCAATCATTATGAATGAATAATAAATTTCATTTATTATATATATAAATCGACTTCACATCAAGCTGAGACATAATGTGGCTGATATGACTCGAAGTTCATGTTTTCAAATTAAAAGTTCCATTTGAGTTTATAATGTGCATCAAATATCCAAAGCAATGAAAACAATCTTTTATTGTCTTTAAAAATTATTTAAATGACCTATAAATCATTTGTGATGTATAGGAATCAATCACACCTCAATATGATACACAATGTTAGTGGTATTACTTGATGGGCATGATTCTAGTTTAAAATAATAATTTTTCTTAAAACACACATGAAATACTCAAAACTGATAAAACACATTCATATTGATTTGATAAATTAAAAAAATCCATATTTTATTTGTGACATATAGGAATCAACCACACATAAATATGACACACGATGGGGTCGGTGTGATTCGATGTACATGTTTTCAATATAATGGTGTTATTTTAATTTAAAAGTCATCACATAGAAAAAATTGAGAAAAGGGGATTTGATTAGCTTCTAACATTTATAGAGTTATACATAATTTATTTGGACATATAGGAATTGACTAGATTTCAATTTTTTCACACAATGTGGTTGGTATGACAGAAAGGGAATATTTTAAATATAAAAATTCTATTTTATTTTAAAATTCACATCAGACGGCCCAACCCATGAAGAAATGGGTATTATTTTCAATAATTAAGACAATCATCCATAATATATATGTTATGTGTTGGAATAAACCGTACATAATTCTAATATATGATACGGTATGTATCACTCAAGGAGTCTTTTTTCAGTATAAAAGTTATATTTTATTTTAAAACATGTGTCACTTAGAGAATACCAAGAAAATGAGCTCACATTGTTTTCAAGCATTAGGAAAACGATCCATAATTCATTTGTGACATGACCTAATTTGACACACATCAATTAAACTACACAATTAACCGATAATATATTTAATATGTATAATAATTAATGATTTAATTTTTCATATGTGGATTTTATAACATTAAATTTATTATTATTTTATTATTATTTTTTATATGGGATGTAATTCTTTTTGATATATTATAATTGTCTTATTAATGTGAATATTTTTATGTAATTTTTGATTGAAATGACTATGTAATGTGATATTTTTATTCCAATATAGTTTTAATTATATTTGTTTTCATGTTTAAGTATTATATTTGTTTTTGTTTTTAAAAGGATTATGTATGGATAATCTAGGAATTTAGTTGAGTAGCAGCTGACATGGACTTTATTTGTTCTATAGAGAGCACTGATAATAGTTTCCTCTATCGGTGCTATAAAATGAATTGATAAAGGCCTCCTTTATCTACACTAGAGATAGAACTGATAAATGGTTCCTTTTTTAGTGAAAAAATAAAGAAATGATAAAGTGAAATATTATGATCTCTTTTTTTAGTAATGATAATGGTCTCATTAATCAATACTTTTTCTGGTGATGATAATGGCCAAAGGATTTTACTGGTTATTTTGTAGTTATACCATTCTTTGTATCTAAAATCCATTTATTGGCACTGTTAAAGGAATCATTGTTTTAGTGAGAAGACACTATGGAATAGGTCAATCACGAGATTGGTATACCAAATAAATTTATTTCAAAAAATAATGTGGTAGTCAACTGATGGTTTATCAAATGGAAGAGACACCCAATATAAGAAGTAGCTTGAGATGAAATTTTCATTATCCACAAAATTTTAAATCATGTGGTCTTGAGGAAAATATTTTTTACAAAGAGATGCATGTAATATATAACGAGATACAATTAGATTTTGGTAGGTATATTCTAGAAGTGTTAAAATATCCCCAATGAAGAATCTATAGTATCTGGTTAGTCGACAAAACTAAGTAGTTTTTAATTATGCCTAGTGCTGTTGAAACTCTAAAATGAGGAATAAGGGGTGGGGGAAGATATGGTTTTTAGGGGAGTGTAGTGGATGAAAATGGATTATGAGAGTGTATTATATTCATTGACCTTGTGACATGGATGAGATAGAGGAAGTCCCCTCTTATATTCTCTATCTCCTTCTTATTCTTAATATACAATGTTTTTTTAATCAAGTGTCTTATAAAAAAATGATAAATTCCAATATTTTTTTACTTTGATATCACAACATGTAATTTCATATAAAGCATTGAAGAATGTTTTATCTCTTATTATATAACTATAATTATTTATTAATATTTTTAAAATATAATTTATATACTTCAATGAATATCTATGTGATTCCCAATAATGATAAATTTTAGAGTCTTATTAATAATAAAAATGGGTGGATTGTTTATTCATTTTAAAGAGAATTTATTCTCTCACTTGTGAGAGTATCATCTTCATATAAGTATAATAATACAATAAATGATATAACATCCACTTCAATTATAAAATAAAAATAAAAGGACCCTTGGTTTAAATAAATTCAAAAATAATTTTCTAAACACCTTAACAATGTTAAAACTTCATAACAAATTATCATGACTACAACTTGTAATTCGATATCGACATAGACATAAAAACAATCACAGACTTGGACATGATCATACACATAGACACGAACATGCACACACATGCATGGTAACATAATAATTCAATGTTATTTTGGTTTATTCACACCAAACCAAAAAAACACATAAACATGGAAAATTCATTTGGAGATATAATTCAACTATAATTACCGTATAGAGAATTTTCATGATTATTTTTAGAAAAACTAAAAATTTTAAAAAAATAATGAAAGGGTACATGTTGAGGCTTTTTAAGTATATAAAACATGAACCAAAATTTTATGCAACCAGCCTCAGTGATATAACCTTTGTTAAAAACCCATGTGATAAAAATAAAACTGAATAAAACATTCAAATTGTATCCATACTTTAGTAAAAATATCTATAATTCTTTTATGACATGTAGGAATCGACAATAAATCAATATGACACTCGATGTGGTTGGTATGACTCGGTGTACATGTATTAAATTTAAAAGTTTCATTTTAGTTTAAGTCACCCTTCCTTTTCCGAATGAATAAAAGAAGTATAAACTGTATTAAAAATCTAGAATAATGATCCATAAATACTTTTTTGGGATTTAGGAATCAATCAAACATCAATCCAGCAAATTATGTTGCTGGTATGACTTTAATTGCATGTTTTTAATGTAAATGTTTCATTTTATATTAAAATGTTTGCACTATCCAAAAAATGATGAAACTAACTTGGATTATTTTTAATCTTCTATACAATGACCATTAATTAATTTTTGATGTATGGGAATTTACCGAACACTAATCTAAAGCAGGATGTGGCTCATATGAATACAAGTTCATGTTTTCAATATAAAATTTTCTTTTTAGCTTGAAATGGACATCGCATCTCCAAAACTGAGAAAATTAGATCATATTGTTTCCAAAATTAAGTATAGTGATATATAGTTCATTTTTGACATATAGTAATCAACAGTATGTCAATTAAATAGACTACGTGGTATTTATGACTCAATGTTCTTGTTTTAAATATTCAAGTGAAATTTAAATTTAGAACGTCGTTCATAAAACCATAACTACTAAAACAAGATTTGATTACATTAAAACATTCTGATAATGATCCATATATCATTTTTGAGTTTTTATAATAGATTGCACCCAAATCTGATACAAAGTGTTGCTTCTATTAATTGAAATATATGGTTTTACTTTAAAATTGATATTTTAGTCCCAAACACACATGACACACTCAAAATAGTGAATTTTTTTTTGAATTATTTAGGAAATTTAGGAAAATGATCCATTTTTTATTTGTAATGTGTAGTAATTTAACACACATTAATCCCACATATGATGTGAAAGGGATGAATCAAAGTTCTAGTTTTTAATATAATAGTATTTTTTTAGTTTAAAACGTGAATCACTAGCCAAAAATGAGAAAATGAGGTCATATTGTTTTCAAAATTTAAGACATAACATCATAATAAATTGTTGATAAATGGGAACTGACCACACATCAATATGATAGACTATGTGGTTGGTATAAATTTATTTGTGTGCTTTAAATATAGAAGTTCCCTTTTAGTTTAAAATGCATTTCTCATAACCAAAATTGTGAATAAACTCTTGTATTGTTTTCAAAATATAGTGAATAACCATAATTCAATTTTGATGTGTTCGAACTGAATCCACATCAATATGACACATGGTGTGGCAGGTATGACTCGAAGTGAATTATTTCATTATAAAAGTTCCTTTTTAGTTTGAAACCCATATCATATATCCAAAAACCTAAAAATTATCTCTTATTTTTTATTCAAAAATTAATACAATGATCCATAAATCAGTTGGTATGTATATGAATTGACCAGACATCAATCATATTGAATATTCCAAATGTATGACTCAAAATTCATGTTCTCAATATAAATTTACCATTTCAGTTTAAAACAAGCACCACATAGACAAAATTGAGGAAATAATCTAAAATTGTTTTTAATCACTATAAAAATGTTCCATAATTTATTTTTTATGTGTACGAATCAAACACACCGAATTCTGATGCACTTTGTAGCCGATATCAACTGAATTTTATGTTTTTAGTTTAAAAATTACATTTTAGTCCAAAACACACATAACATACTTAAATTGAGAAAACACCTTAAAATTGTTTTTATACGTTAGGAAAATGATCTAAATTTTGTTCTGGATTTTTAGGATTTTTCCTCAAATCAATACAACATATAATATGGATGGTATTACATGAAGTGAATGTTTTCAATATAATAGTGCCATTTTAGATTAAAACACATGATCCTAAAACTGGACAAACAATCTTGAGTTATTTTCAAACATTAGGACAACACTTCATAATTCAGTTGTAATTTGACGGAATGGACCACCAATAAAACTGATATAGGATGTAGTTGGTAGGAATTTAGAGAGTATTGTCAATATAAAAGTGAAAATTTATTTTAGAACATGCATAAAATAAAAAAAAATAAATTAAATTATGTCAGATCACTTTCAAACATTAAGAAAAAACAAAATTAAATATTCATGTGCATGAAATTACTACATGTCAATCTATCCCATGACATTTCTAGGATGAATCCATGTTTATGCTTTCAATATTATATATATATATATTAATTTAAACACACCTCGCATAGTGAAAATAGAGAAAACATGTTCAGATTATTTTCAAAATTTAGTAAAATAATTCATAATTCTTTTATGATAGGTAGGAATTGAACGCATGTTAATCTGATTGGAAATGTGTCAGGTATGGATCAAAGTTTTTGTTTTCCATATAGAAGTTCCATTTTATTTTAAAACATATGTGACATATCCAAAACTAATAAAATGAGCTTGTATAGTTTTCAAAAAATAGTTTAATGATCCATAATTTATTTAATGACATGTAGGAATCAACCACACATCAATATGATACACGATATGGTCATTATGACACAAAGTGTATGTTTTTAGTTTAAAATATTCATTTTAGTTCAAAACACATTTGACATACACAAATATGTGAAAACACATGAAAATTGATTTGATATATTTGGAAAATGATCCATATTTCATTTGTGATGTGTATGAAATGACAACACATCTATCCAACACCTGATTTCACTGTTATGACTTGAGGTTCATGGTTTCAATATAAAATTTTAATTTTTGTTTAAAAATGGCATCTGAAGACAATAATGATAAAAAATCTCATATTGTTTCAATATTTAGGGAAAAAAAATCTATAATTCTTTTTTTATTTTTAGGAATTTACCACACATCAATCAAAAACATGATATGGATGATATGAATTGAAGTTATTGTTTCCAATATAAAAGTTCTATTATAGTTTAAAACCAACATCAAAAATCCAAAACCAAAAAAATGATGTTTTATTTCCATAAAACATCATAAAAATACTAAAAAATTCATCTATTTTGTGTAGGAATCCTCTTTAAGTCAATTTGATAGAGTATGTGGTAGGTATGTCAAGAAGTGTGTTTTTTCAATATAGAAGATCAATTTTAGTTTAAAATGCACACCACCTAACCAAAACCTAGGAAAAAATATTGGATTATTTTCAAACATTAGGAAAATAACCCATAATTCATTTGTGATGTGTATGTATCAACAGCACCTCAATCTAATATATGGTGTGTCTGGTATAGCACTAAGTTTATGTTTTTTAGTTTAAAATATAGATTTTAGTTTAAAATACACATGGCACACTAAAAATTGAGAAAAAACAATGAATTTATTTTTATTCTTTAGTAAAAGTATTCATATTTAATTTGTCACATGTACGAAGAACATACATAAATCCAACACATGATGTGTCCGGTATGACTCTAGGGGCATATTATCTATAAAAAAGTTACATTTTAGTTTAAAATTAGAATCACTAGCCCAAAATGAGAAACCATCCTTGGATTGTTTTAACTCTTTTTATAAAATCTCCTTAGTTTAATTTCATTGTGTATAAATTTTCATCCAATAAATTTGAAACACGTTGTGGTTGGTATTACTCGAAGTGGTTATTTTAATTAAAATATTTTCATTTTAGTTTAAAACCTGAATCTCATTGTTAAAATTAATAAAATTATCTAAAATTGTTTTAAAAAATTATCATAATGATCCATATTTTTTTTGACATGTAAGAATTAATGGTATGTCAATATTATAGACTATATGAAAGGTATGACTTGAAGTGCTTCATTTCAATATAGAAGTGGAATTTTTTTTAAACACACGTCACATAGCTGAAACATTGAAAATGATCTTATATCATTTACAAACATTAAGAAAATGATCCATAATTCATTTTTAACGTGTAGAAATTAACAAACCTCTATTTTATACATGATTATTTCTATATTACTTTATGTGAATGTTTTTAGTTTAAAGTTGACATTTAAGTTCAAAAGACACATGGGTTGCTAAGAAAGAGAAAACAATTTATATTTTCTCATATTTTTGGAAAAAAATCCATATTTCATTTGTGACATGTAGTATTCAATTTATTGTCATTCTGATACATGATGTGATCTGTATGACACAATGTGTGTGTTTTCAATATATAATTTTCATTTTAGTTAAAAAATAATGTCACTAGACAAAATTGATGAAACAAGAAAGGGCCCATTTTAAACATTAGTAAAAGGATCCATATTTAATTTTTTATGTGTGTAAATTTACCACACATCAATTTGTCACACAATTAGGACAGTATGACTCGATGTGCGTGTTTTCAATATAAATTTTTCATTTTAGTTTAAAATATGCATTCCAAAGCTAAAATTAAGAAAAAGAGATTTGATTAATTTTAAAATTTAAAACTATGATTTTTAATTATTTTATGATGTGTCGGAATCCAATGAACCAAGTTATGATATATGGTGTTTCTGGTATGACTCAAAGTGTATGATTCAAGTTTGAAACTGACATTTTAGTTCAAAACAACCTTATCACACTCAAAATTGGGAAGTCACATTATATATTTTTAAACATTTGGAAAATGATCAATATTTCATTCAAGACATGTGTGAATCAACTCTGTCAATCCAACACATGATGTTATCAGTATTACCCGAAGAATTTTTTCCATATAAAAGTGTTTTTTATGTTAAAAACATCACATAGTAAAAAAAGAGAAAACGAGGTTGATTTTTTTCAAATTTTAAGGAAAAAATCCATAATTAGTTTTTATGATTTAGAAATTTAACAACCATACATTTTACACACTATGTTTATGGTATGACTAGAAGTGTGTATTTTCAAAATAAAAGTGTCATTATAGTTTAAAATGCACATCACAGAGGAAAAACTAATCAAATGAACTCGATTTATTTTTAAATAGTATGAAAATGATTCATAATTAATTTATTACAAGTATGAATTAACTATACATGAATCCAATATATTTTTTTGGAAGGAATCTTTAAAAGTGTATGTTTCAATATAAAATTACTATTTCAGTTTATAACATGCATCAAAGAGTCAAAACTGAGAACACGATATCAAATTTTTTTAAAACATTAGAATAATGATCCATAATTTACCTTAGTTATGTAGTAATTTACTAAACATCAATTTTATATCTGAATAACTACTGAAAGCATTAATATATACTAGAATAAAAAATATAATTTATTATATGTAAATTATTAAAAATTAATTTTTTTTAACTTTACAAAAATAAATTTTGGTTTTTTTAAAGGTATAATATTTTATACGGGTGTTTATTATTGTAAAATGTATACTTTTTTTGATTATTTTATATGATATGTAAGTTTTTTGATTAATAGTAAATATCAAATCAATGTAATTATTTTGTATATTAATTTTGATTTTAAATGTTGGTATGATGTTATATTTTAATTCAAATATAGATTTCTATAGATTTCTATTCCTTTTTTGTATTCTAATTTGGTTTTTATAGGGTTACTGCATGGATACTATAGGGTTATAGCTTTGTAATAACTATGATGGTCTTTATCAATTATAGAGAGAGCGATGATAATGGTGCCCTTTATGATAACTATATAATGAAATGATAAATGATCCCTTTCTTAGCACTAAAAATAAATTTATGATAATGATCCCCATTATCAGTTCATTTCTAGTGCTGATAAAGGTCAGTTTTTCAGTGATTTTTCAAATGGTGATAGTGGTGGAACACTTTTAATGGATCATAGGTACCTAGTGTTTTTCTTGAACTGACAATTCCTTTTTAGTTATTTTAAATATATCAATTTTTTTCACGATAATATTTTTTTTATCAACCCAAATCCAATTACCCATAGTTGGTGTCTTATTTTTTATATTAGAATAGGACATATGAAATCAAATCATGGTGGATTGACTAGTTTAGTAGTATTGGTAAAATATAAACCTACCTAACAATTGTATTACATTTGAAAAAAATGACAATATATTTTTTTTGAACGTAACATTATTCCGTCCACATATCATTTCACATCAATTATAAGAAACATCATAGAATCCTAGGGAAAATAAAAAAATATCCGTGAGACAAAATTCTCAGTAAGGGTTTTGTGCAAAGGAATCTATCATGAACCATTAAGCCTAATAAACACGGAAAAGGTAATAAATAAACACACATGCCATTTAAATTACTTCATTATCATGATAAGATAAGGCATAATCAATATGGACAGGTAAATAACTGAAAACAGGAGACAGTTAATAAAAAACTAAGAATTAAATGCATCCTTATATAATATCACAATGAAAATATCATGCAAAAAATAATAATAACTGAATAATCATTGAGGTAAATGTTTAATTATTGAGTGTAATGTCCCAAACATGTGATACCTCATCCATCAAAACCTTTGACAAGGTTGTTTAAAACTAATGGGTACAAATACATCTGTTTTGTCAAACTAATTGGTCTCAAGAGACCTATTAATGCATCGAGGGGATATCTATAACCAGGACTCACCCATGTTTTTATGTCTAAATAATTCTGTATATATCAAATAATTTTTTTAATTCACGAACAATGTTCCTTATCATTAAATATATTTATTTAATAATGAAAATATATTTATCTATAATTCCATAGAAAAAATAAATAAATTTCAATATAGAACACAATATGTATAAATGATTTTCTAAAGAATAAACATATCCATGATAAAGAATATGGATATCTAGGGCCAATGCATCTAGTTTTTCCAAATAATTAGTCCTTGGAGACCTACCAATGCATCAAGGGGCTATCTATAACTAGGACCCACCCATGTTTTTATGTCTAAATAATTCCTTATATATCAAATAATCTATTTAATTCACGAATGGTGTGCCCTATCAGCAAATATTTGTATTCAGTAACGAATAAATATTTTTCTATAATTCCCTATATAAAAAAATAAATTGAAATATAGAACATAATATGTATAAATGATATTTTTAAGAAGTAAATATATCCATAATAAATAATATGGATATTTTTTGGAAATTTAATGTCTATTGGAAAGTGAATTATTAATTGGAGAGTTAATTACTACAAAAATGAATCATTGAAATTAATGTCAATATTTTCCTTGGTTAAAATGATAATAAATCATTTATAGGATAAATAAGTTTGGTATAAACACAACATTTACCCATTATATTTTGAATAAATGATTTTTGCCATTCAAGATTAAAAATACCATAAAAATATCATTAAAAAATTATTGGGGAAAATATACATTTCATTAGGAAAATCTCCTATTGAAACTAATTTTTTTAACAAAATTGAAAATTAATTTCTATGTAAAGAACCTTTTAATAAAAAAATTGAAGCTTCACAACATTTGAGTGGAAATGACTAATGAAAATTCAATTCATTTCGTATACATTAAAACAAATATTCATTTCACTTTTTTGGTAAACACTAAATGAGAATTTGATTCAAAACATAATGGATATTCCTTTACAATAATTTTTTAGAATGTAAAAATGGGGGAAAATATATTTAAATAATTCAATAGGAAAAGGGTTAAAAAAAATATAATTTTTTTTTTAAAATGGAGGTTTTGAAGAAAATGTATATCTGGCCGAAGATAGAAGGGAAGTCATTTTTTAAAAAAACTATTTCTCAATTATTTCAAAATACCAAAGAGAGGAAAATGGTAATATTTCCTAAACATATCATGAATAAAAAAATTAAAATTAAAATAAATTGGTTTATGGTTTCACCCAAATTTACCAATGTTTATGGATTAATTGGTTGTTTGTAGTGAAACATGGGTTGTTGAATCCTGAGAGACCAAAGAAGAAAAAGAAATACCCATAAATTCTATGGGGGAGATTTTGATATGAATTGGATAACTTTGGTTTTATTAGATATGGTTAAAATAAATCCTAAGATACTTAAGTGAGTTAAATATGATATAATGAGATTATCATAGGTTGTTTCGAGGGGATGATTGGATGGATTTCTTAAAATGGTTTCTATGTCATAAATTCAAGAGTGTTTAATTCAATGTAATACGAACATAAACAATAACTCACAGATTTTCAGTTTTGACAATCCCAAGGATAATCACCATACAGTTGTAGGTTGTATTCATGAGCACACGTAGGTATAAGATCAATCTTGGACACATAATTTGTAACCAACAAAATTTTGAGGTTGGAGTAGAATATAAATCATTGAATATAAAAATAATTTAAAATAATTGTTTATGAGTTATTTTAATAAGATAAAATTTCAAATAAATATCCATTAAACATAAATGGATCAAACAATTATATATTTATCCTTCTTTTTATGCAATTATTTCAAGAGAATATGGAACAAGACTAATGAGGGAGGAATTAAAGAACTAAAAACAATGAAATAATCAACACTCTGCCATTGTGTGAAGTATTTTTCTCTTCTATTTGTGAATAAATTAAAAAATAATGAAATTATATCAAAATTTTAAAAATGATAAAATAAAATGAGAATAAGAGATTTTATTAAGAAAATAAATTTCACTCGAAAGACATACATGTGGAAGGAAAATGTTACAAAGGCTAAGCAGCAACAGAACATTAAAATAAAAATAAACACAAATTCCTCCCAAATCCTCCAAAAAACTTCCTTAAATAGAAATTTAATAACCCTTGGGTAGATCCCATAACAGTTAAAGGGATCTAAATTAATTATTTTATAAATTTTAGTTGAAAAATTAATGGTGAGTAGACTTTTTCACAATAGAAAAATTGAGAAATCTTAAATCCACCCAATAGAGGCAACAACATGATTTCTATATGGAATACTTTGGGTAGTACATATAAGAAGAAATTTAATAACAGGATATAGCATAAAATCCTATAATAGCTCATCCCAATTTGATTAGTGGTTTCAGATATATTATCAAAATAGTGGGTTTTCATTTTAGGTCATGCATTCTAGCCCAGAATTTAGTCATTAGAATAGGACACAAGGAAGTCACTTAAATACTCAGAATTAGTTTCAGAAACGATTAATGAAATATTTCCCATGATGTAATCCATATTCAGTTAATTTTTTTATATTTTTTTATTTTATAGTGTACAATACATATATATTAGTGGGATTCTCTCTTTTTTGATTCACCCATAATTTCCAAGGATCATGGTCCACTATGGTTATCATCCCAAATCAATCATTTATAGCTCTAAAAGGATCTAACGTTCCTCATAAAATATAATACCTAAAATTAAATATAAAATTAAAATGATGATCATTGTTTGTTTTATGCGGTGGTAAAAAATTATACCATGTAATGGTGCATGTTTAAGAAGGAATTACAATCTTGATAAGAAAAGAAGATAAAATTATAAAATGCACTAGTAATAGTGTCTATGAACATTGAATAAAATGAAGATTATAAAATAAAATATTATTATTATCCACTTTAAATGGAAAAAAACCACCCAACATGGGTTTTTCATATATCAGAAAAAATGTATCTCAAAAATATCATATTTGTATTCCCTTTTTGAAAATATTTTTAATATACACTGCTCGACAAAAGACATCATACCCAAAAAATATTTTCCACATTACTATCATTTGAATTATGATTGATTCATAATAATATCCCAATTCCAAGCCTATTCCTTGGTTAAATGTTTCACCAAATTTCATCCAATTTCAAATAAGCATGATAATATGTTGCTCATCACAATAGTCATGTGGGATCATTTTTATTTATGGGGAAATGTTGTAATCTCTATGAAGAATCATGTTTTAAATTTAATATGTGTGTTCATTTTTTGGGTTTTATAATTTTTTTAGGGTAATTGAAATTTCACGGAAACAATTCATCCCATATTGCGATACATTGATGATAAATCCTAGGATAAATGACCACAAGTCACCAATTAAACCTAAAATATTTAAGAATCATCTCAATTTAATTTAATAAAAAATAAATTTAAATTACCGCAAATATATATAATATTCAAACTCTGGGATAAATAACATTAGATTCATGACCCCCAATTACTGAAAGCAACATATTAGATCAATCAATTGCACTTTGAAGAAACTTATTATTCAATTATTTAATTTTTGGTGTATTTTTTGAATAATCTTGTTAAAATCAAAATTATCCCAAAAATATTCTATTTTGTATGGGACCCTAAACACTGAATATAATACCCTATAATCTAAAACTAGAGGATTGTGATTTTTTTTAAATTGAGGATAATAAATATGGTGAAAAATAACACTAGATAGTCATAATTTATGAAATATATTCTCATGAACATAATAATTTATTAAAATCAGAATCAAGGCATGATCAATTATTTGATATTCATTTTTAATGTTTTCATCATGTATTATCAAATTGAATGTAAATGAAATTGTTCCTTCTATTTATTCACAAAAAAATTCTTTGACATAGATTTTTTATTTCTTTTCATCCCCCAACATATAATAACATCATACAAAGTGTTTAAAGAAAATAAATTTCATTTGTGGGTAGAGGTGGATAAGAGGATTTATAAAAGGAAATTTAAATAAGAAACATGAAAAAATTCATATCATTCTTGAATTTGATGTTCATGATGAACCTGATTACTCCATTGATCTCGGTTTCACTTAGAGAAACATCATTAATAATGGAATATTGTGTTTGAAATCTCATAAAAAATATGATTTCAATGAAAATACATCAACCTATAAAACCCCTAATTCATTCATAGCGACAAAATTAGAACAAAATGAAAACCCCATGTGGTTATATTAATTAAAAAACAATTACATAAGGAATGATAAAAGAAACTTACATATTTTTTATTGAACTCGAAAAGATTTTTCAATGTTTAAGTAAAAGATAGGATACATAAAAGAAAGATATTTATTTCAAATTATTATTTATACTTGGACCCCCTAACATAGACTATTTTATCTTACAATATATCAGGTATTTTTTTCACTTCTCTCATTATAATTTCATTTATTCTAAATATGAGCTGGAAAAATTATTTATAATTGCTTTTAAGAACATCCCTATGATCCTGATGAGCAGGATAATGTTATAAATATCATATAGGCATTGTATAATTTCTTTTTTATGCATTATTACATCATCTAAAATACATATATATATATTGGATTTGATAGAAGTTGAGATTACATTAGGTGAGGTTTTATCTCCCCCTAAGAATTCATAAGTAAATGAGGTAGGTGAGACTTTGTGTTCAAGAACATGTTTTTAACATATTCAAAAGAATTTTAGAGCATTTCTTCAAACTTATATAATTTTTTCTGAATTATAGACTTAGTTAGTTACTTTATAGGATATTTTCTGGCCCCCAAATTTGCTTGATAAGTGTTGAGAATGGGTATGAAATGAAATGCTTTGATTTCTACCATTGTTCCATTGAGCAGTGATCTTATGAAATTCCTATTGGATCCATCAAAAAGAGATTCAATCCACATATACAAGATTACATCGTGTTTGTTTAAAAATATATTTTTTATGACTTAGACATCCATTAGAAATTCCCTAATCATCTTTGGATTCCATTTCAATGGTACCTATCCAATTTACTTCATTAAAATCATCATCATCAATAAATTAAGAGATCAGGGTATAAATATTGAAATCAAGGATCATGTTTTTTATGGTTTTTTTCATTTTACCATTACAAACAATAGATGAATGAGTTGATTGTTTATTAGAAGTGATGAACAAGGATGATGGGTTTTTCTCCATAGGACCTATGCTTGGGAGAATTTTTTGGAAAACTATGTCATCAGTGTAAATTAAAATTTTAAAATTCCCCAAAACATCCTTTATGATCCCCTTAGGAATGAAAACACTTTGATCAACAAGTTTAAGAGTGACATATGCCTTTTGGAGTTCCTTGATCACCAGCTGAATGTACACTATATATGGAATGAGGTTGGCATTGGCTCCTAGATCACATAAGGCATTGAAACCATTTTCCTAACAATTTTTAACAATTATGTTAGGTTAAACAGGATCCCTTACCTTTCTCAGAATGGTTACATGGATGTCGGTTCTCATATTTGCATAAAAAAGACTTGTTTTTTTTGTGAACATCATTTTGAATGTACATAGGTCCCTCAGGTACATGGATTATTTTGGCATGGTTTGGATTTTCATGAGAAGGGGTTTTTTTCTACTTAACATAGGAGAATATATCTTGCAATGTTTCAGTTATTATGTGTTTGGATTTTCATCTCATACATTAAGGTAATGGATCAAGATATTGTATTATTTTTGGTGGTGGTGGTTCCCCCACATTCTCATAAGATTTTGTAGATTCAATGAGTGGTTATCCATTATTTTTATGATATTTTTAACCTTTATAGGGATTAGGAATGGTTGGTTTAGGTTTCCCAATGGTTTTCCGACTTCTTAAAATAGTCCCATTTTTGATTTCTTCATGATGGTATTGTGTTTAAACGAATTCTCCCCTTATAGCATGGGGTGGTACATCTTAAGTCAGCATCGTTTCCCTCCTAGTTTTATTGGTTTTAAATTAACTTTTAAGGGATGAAACATCAAAATTAATTAATTCCATTTTTTTCACAATTGTTCAAGTAGTGTGAGGGAGAGTTTTTAGGTAGGCCTTTGAGTTGGTTGGTTCATCCCAAGTTTATATTATGGTTTTTGGGTGGGTTTTTGAATATATTGTTGTATGGGTTATTGGAATTGGATATGGGGATATTGCTAATGGACTAGCATTTATTGTAACTAATAATGGGTTGGAAAACTTTTGGTAGGGTAGGGGTTTGGTCCCCGTGGATGACCTGATTATTAGATGGGTTAATGGTTAACTTTTCAACAGATTCATGGTTAGTCCTTATACCATAGATTGAAGGTGTTTTGGGAAAATAGAATATGAAAGATTACATAATTTAAATCCATTATAATTACTCCTATAATAACATCCATTATAGAAGGAATGGTTGGGTAGTTCTTAATATTATGGTCATGTTTTTTCTAAATTGTAAAAACAGGATCAATATTTTGGATTTCTAGGACCTTCCAAATATTAATCTCCACAACCTTCCTTGTGAGGTTAGAGAGTTTATCCATAAGGATTTATTAATCCCTAGTAGTTTTGGTTAATCTATATTTGTGTGGCTTCCCATTGTATGGGTATGTTCCCTAAGTTGGGTTTTGTTCATTATCTTTTTCTTGATACTCATAAGCACTATTTGGGGCTTTGTTTTTAAATGTTCCATTACACATCATGTTAATGAATTGTTTATTTCCTTGAAAAAACAATTCAAAAAATATTAAAACATATTTGAGGATTTAAAATCCTTGGTGAGGTACCATGTTTATTGTGTATTGAATCTTTTCCTCTGTTTTATAAAATGAATCCCCTTATTTATCGAAAACTTTTTGGATAATCGTTTTTGGTGAACAGTTTCTTTTGTGGTAGGGGAGTTTTTTTATAAAATACTATTAGAAATTTGTCCTAGAAGAGAAATGATTCATGTATTATATTTTTAAATAATTAATTTATTAATACTACAATAATAAAGGAAATATCTTCATATTACATGATTCATGATGATGAGGGTTGAACGTAGTTTCAAAAATTTAATTGAATTTGATGAGATGAAGGTATGTAATATCTGACTCCATTCAATGAAAGGATATAGGGTTGTTTTGGGAATGTGGTTTGAATAAATATTGTGATTCACCAAGGGAATAATGTCTAATTAAATAGGTTTTATTTTTCTAAGATTGTGTGATGGAAACATTCATATATTGATTTACTATGTTTCTCTAGATAGGGGCGACCTCATTTGGATTTCCATTTCTGTTCCCACCTTGATTTATGATTGTTTTTTTTAAATCTCTCCATTTAAATGGGATATTTTTTGAATCTCGAGAATTTGTACAATTTGGATCCTATGGGAAGACACACCTAGTGTGATTGAATCCCAAAACCTAGGTCTATCCTCCTTAACAATATAGTTTTACTGGTTATGTGTATAGGAAGACCTGCACCAAGAAAAGTGAAAAGGGAATGTGGAATAGAGAAGAGAAATTGAGATGAGAAAACTGGAATTGGGGATAATAGAACGATAATAAAGCTAAAATATTTGAGTCCTTTTAAAAATATAAAAAATTATTCTCACTCAAATTTACCTAGGTTTAGACTTGAGGTGATCACTTGTATTACATCTTGGGTTCTCAAATCTGTAGAGACCTAACATGAAACCAAAATAAACATACATTATCTAGGTGAGATTTGGCTATGATGTGGATGATTTTATTGGGTTTTAGATGGATTAAATGAAACCTATGATACATAAGTGAATTATAGTTTAGAGAATGAGTTGATCCTAGTTTATTTCTAGGTTATGATTAGATGAATTTCTTAAATGTTTTCAAGGTCTTATATTCCAAAGTGTTTCTTTTAATAGAACAAAGACATTCCAAATCAATCACTAATTTTGTGTTTTCACAATCCCATATATAATAATATACACACTTCTATCTTAATATTCATGATCACTCCATGGTATATGATCGTTCTTGTACATAGAATGTCTAACCTAAAAATTATTGAGGTCACAGGTGGAGGTAAATTTTTGAATAAAACCCACATTAAAAAGAGCTGTATAAGAATTATAGTAATGAGAAATAACATCCAATAAATCCCCTTGAAACATAAATTGATTAACCAGTATGATATTTATCTCTCTATTGAATAAAAACATTCAATAGAATATGGAAGTGAACTCATGAGGGAGGAATTGATGAAGTAAAAACAATGAAATAATGAACACTACAATATTGTGTAAAGGATTTATCACTTCACCATGTGAATAAATTCTGACCTCAATAACATAATATCAACATGTCAACAATAATCCCCTAAAATGAGAATAAAATTAGCTTTTATTAATAATATATGTCTAACTATAACAATTTACATGTGAAATACAAACATTAAAAAGACAAAGTAGTAGCATAACATTTTAATGTAATCAAAAAAATCAGCCCAAATCCTCAAACACCACTACCTCAGATAGAATTTTTTTTAAGACCTCGGTCGATCCCCTAATAGTGAAATTAACAGTAATTAATTATTTTACGAATTGGTGGGTGGAATATTAATGGACAGTTGACTTTTCCAGCATTGACAACAATTCTAGCTAGCTAAAATATATCAAACATAGGTGCCAATATGAGCTTCTAAATTAACGAATTTGGGTGGAATATGAAATAATAAATTGAATAACATGATTTAATATAACATATTATAAAATCTTAGTGTAATTAGAGTTTTTCTATATATGATCAGAATATTGGGCTTTTATTGTGGTCTGTTGATTCGTGCAAATAATTTAAACTTCAACTTGGGACACCATGAGATTCCTTGAAAACTTGAAATTATATTAGATAATTTTTTATATAAACATTAAAGATGATTTTATATATGTTAATTTAAATTTGGAGTGTCATTGGTCTAGTATCGTGTCTTCTACAGTTATTTTATTAGGATTGTTTCCAATTCACATCTTGTAGAATTTCTAATGTTCATGGACCTCTTTGGTCATCATCCGAAATGAATCTCCAATAAATCCACAATGATACAACGTTCCTCGTATCATAGGAAACCTGAAAATTAAATTTAAAAATAAAATAAATACCATTGTGTGTTTGAATAGGTTTTTTAATATGTATCGCATAATGGTGAATTTTGAGCTGGAATTACAAACCTAATAAGAAAAGAAGATCAAATTATAAAATGAAATAATAAAATTGTTCATTAACATTAAATCACATGAATATAATAATATGAAAATTAATATTATCTTACTCAAATGGATATTTAGTTTATTATATAATGATGAAATAATTTCCTTTAAATAATATTCTGGAATAAATAATATCATTAGATTAATATTGTGAAATAATGCATAAAATGATCATAATATTGATGTGATAATTATTCAATGAATTGATTGTGTGCATCAAAAAAATGTTTAAATAAAAATTAAAATTATAAAAATTAATTAAAAACATTTTCTTATAATATAAATGATATTGAAAAAGTAATATTATCTATTTAAAATAAATTATGTTTTAAAATTATTTATCACCTAGTAAGTTTTAAGTCAAATCCACTTGGATGAAATAATTGAAATTAAACCTTTAAATATAATGAATTATTAATTAATCATGATATTTACTTTAAAATTAGAAATTATTAAATTAGGTAATAGAAATTAGGTTCACAAATTTAAAATTTTCCATAATGAAGGGAAATTCAGATGAAGTCTCATACCTCAAGCTTCCTTTTGGTTGAATGTGATTTAATCTCATGTATAGTAGTTTAAAAGAAGTTATTGGATTATAATATGTATATATTTATATTTATAATATCATATATGATACTTTTATAACATATTATCACATGTTTGTTAATAATAATTTAGTATTCCCATTGTTTTTTGTGTTAGCTGACATGTTTTCTCATTTGTTATTTTTCCGGAATGTTCTGATTAATGTACATATTATATAGTTACAAAATATAAATTATATTAACAATGAAATAATTATCTTATTTATTAGTAAATTAAAATTTTAAGACCAATAATGAAATATTGTTTTGTGAAATGAAGTACGATATGATCAGGGATACGGTAGTCCATATATGTACATCAGTAATGATCTCATTTTGGAATGATCACTATGTAAAAGAGGTAAGTAATATTTTATATTTATATAGTTATCATAGTATCATATTATTTCCATAAATATACTTATATGTAACCCAAAATTCCTTCCAAAGGCTATGCTTCTGACAATTTATTAAATAAAAGAAAAGGATACGGAGGAGGTAGATGAGGTGAAACAAAGGCAATTTCCCTCTCCATCAAGGAAAATGTTACAGATCATAAAAAGTCATATCATTACCATAATCAGATTCATCAGCAGTTTTCCATTTGAAGTGAGGATTACCCTGATTTATAATATTAAGAATATCAAAATTGAACTTTTCGGATAGTTAGAAGATTGGATAGACATAGTACGAGGTGTGTTAGAATAGTTCTTCCTTGCCCTTCTCCACAAGGGACTAGGCGTGAAATAATAATCCTTCATTTTTCCAGAAATGAGTGCATCCATGAAACCAATAGGACCACTTCCACCCATAACAGTCCCTTCCACCTTAGAGATGACACCCCACCTACTAGATATCCTTGTAGAGTTCAAAAGATTCGGTATTTCCTGATGACAATCAACCTATCGGGGAGACCCAATGTTGGTAACCAACTCCATTTCCTCATCATGTGACAAGTATACTCAAGGACTATCATTATTTCATAGATTTGGAGGATTATAAAAAGTAGTCGATCCAACAACATGGAGGTTAGGATTTTTTCCAGCCTCGACGAATCAAGTGGGAGAAATAGCATGATCATAATTGGTGGTAATAACCATGGAAATATGTACCTGAGCAGTACAAGAACTACTCATCGTGGACTTATCCACAATTATTCCTTTAACATTAAAATTATGAACATGAGGGACAGATTTATCAAAATCCACCACATCATGCTTTTTGGATGACTTCTTGAGAATATATCTATCATGATCAAGATACTTTAACAAATAAACATTATTCCTCCCATGTTTCATTTTACAGAGAGTATATGGATGACCCTTCATCCCACATCTCTCACAAGAGATCTTCCTCAAACAAAACTCCGAAGAGTTCCCAATAGCCTTGCATTTAATACAAAAAAGATTTTTCATTTCATACTTGACATCAATATGGATTCTATTAGTTGGAGTGGATAGATTAAACTTGTGAATCAAGGTTGAGCTCAAATCAACCTCCACCAGCATTCCAAAAAAATGTCCAAACCGAAAAACCTCTGTATCCTTCTCGAGGTGAATGGGGGACCCAATTTCTATACCGATTTCATGCAGGGTTTTTGGATTCTAGTGGACCTAATTAATCTGATTCAAAAGAACCTAGCCATGAGAAAACAAATTCCTTACACGTGAGCTATTGAAATCCATGGACCATTCATGAAGGTGAATCCATAATGGTTTCAAAGACAGAGACCCAATGCTCCACCCATGTAATTTTAAATCATTTGATGGAAAAATGAAATGAAAAAATCCATGACCAAGAGACACAAACCGCCAGTCAGAGGAGACCCATAAAAATGTTTCTCGCTTGACCAAGTCACAAAACATCCAGAAATTCTCACCATTCGGTGAAGTAAGATGTGAAATTTGAGAGTTCATTATAATAGCAATCCTATCATCAAATTTATCAATATTAACATCAATATGAGAAGATGACCCTTTGAGGATAATTATACTAGATCAGGAATCAGTGAGCGAAGAAAACAGTGGAATCAAGTCAGGGTTATCCACTACAACTCTAGAACTCATAACCTTGACATTTCTATTCGGTATATTCACAAAATCCTTATATTTCATCATCTAAGAAAAAAGATTCATAAAACAAAGGAATGACTCTTCCGAAACACTCAACTTGGCACAAACAGCAAATTGGGCCTAATCTCCCTCACATCTCCAGCCACATGAAAAATAGTAAAATCCTTAGTTTCCATCCATGAATAGGAATCAAAAACCACAGGTTTATGAGACACACACTCAACCCTGGTCGCATGATCCAAAGTAGAAAAACCCAGAAACATGGATCTAACGACATTTCCAAAATCAGAAGAAGGAGGTACCCTCACTACAGATGGCAGGCCTGGTCTATCCCAACTATTATCAATCTAAACCCCATAAAAAACCCATGATTAAGGTAGTATATCCAGTCCATCTCAACTAATAGCAACATAAAATAAATTTTAGTGTGAAGCCTCTACCACAATACCACTGATCCATGACACACCTTTATTCCCTGAATAAACTAGTTCACCTACCACCAAAATAGAAAGAAGGTAGTGTGGGAGTAGCATTACAAACCCTAGAAGGAGAAATTCTGATCTCCATGAAAAAAAATTTCTGGCACCCCCCATATGGTGATTAAAAAAGAGTCACATAACTTCAGGATGGTGGAAATCCACACGTGCCCAAAAGAGATTATTATCATTCAGTGACTCTAATGATAATAAATAAAAATGATTTTTTATTTTCTCATAAGGATAAAAATGTAATGAAAAAAATAAGTATTTAATTTATATCACATATATTTATTAACATTATCCTTATTACATTCCATGTAAATCATTAGTGAAAAATGAATCATATCATTTCACAAGGCGACATTCCATCGCACACTTGAGCAACATTATCATATCCCCTACAGAATAGAATGAAAAAAAGTTATAAACCATAAAATGTATCTAGATGTATAATTATGTTATAATTGTCATATATATACTATCTATCCATAATCATACTCAATTATGAGAGGTGGTATTAAAAAAACGAATGACATTGGTTCGTGAGGCGGTAGTCTACCGTACACATGAGTGCTAATTTTGTAATCCATTTGATGTAAGTGAGGATGGTTCTATAACATGAACTAGAAAAAAATGGAATATAATAAGGGTATTATATCATAATTATTTAATAATTATTAAATTAGGTAGAGGAAGGATTAAATAAAAGTGCTCATTGAAGAGTGTTAAATCTTCCTCAGGTACCCTCATGTGTTTTTCAACAAAATACTTCCTAGGCTGGATTTAATCCAAAACTAAGGATTCTAGGATTATTAAATTTAATTTTGAAATTTATTTTTGCAACATTTGGCCTATAAAAATCGTTTTATGATTTGAATAGGAGAGTGTATGTGTGGGTTTTTATAAGTGAGTTGAGTTGCACACTTGTAATTTTCATAAAAAATGATTACTTACGCTTTTTACATTACAAAAGAGTCTAAAATGTATTATTATAGATCTTTAGACATGATAATGATGATATATGTCTAGTTAATATTTTTTATAAAAGTTTTTAGGTCATTTTATTATTTAACTTTTTAGTTTGACCCCTGTAAATCCTTTTTCACCTTAACTGTGGTAATTAATTTTTACTATTTTCAATATTAAATTTTTAAAAAAATTTATGTTTCTATTATTATAAAATATAAGTAATTATTATTCCAACAATGTAATATAGTTTTTCAAATTCCATTCAAAAAATCAAGAAAAATAATTTTAAAATTATTCCCTTAGACGTGACAAGAAAGTGGGGTTTCAAAGAGAAAATGTTCAAATGTTTATAATGATTCTATATGAAACTTCAATATGAAATTGATTGAAATGAATTAAATTAGAATAATATATATATATATATATAGTGTTAATAATTTTACATTTAAACTATTTAAAAATTTTATTTAACTTTATAATAATTTAAATAAAAAGGCATTCTCAATTAAAATTCATTATTTTCCATTATTAATCAAAAAATGTAATATTTTAGAAAAATCCAAAAAAATCACGATAAGTTAATTTTGAAATGATGATTTAATAAATAATCTGTATTTTTTGAAATAAATTTTGTAAAATTTTTTAAAATTAATTTTAAATTATGTTTTTAAGGTACACATAAACAGTCTTTTAGAAAAAATACTCGTTTATCCGAAAACAGTTTTTTTCTATTAAATGATTCTTATTTTAATTATTATTATTCAATATAAATTGAATTTATTTTAAAAAAATTTAAACCTTATATTTTCTATAATCCTGTTATTCATATTAATACCAACCAAATATATAGGCCCTATTCTTTTACATATATCATTACATGATTTTAAGCATAACAAAGCATTTTATTACAAGCCAAGGATTGTAAAGTCTACTGTCTTGCAACAAAAAGTACCTAAAAAATAAAAAAATAGAGTAAATAAAATAGTTCTACATTTATTATTCAGAAATAGGTCCTAACTTCCATGGTGCTCATACATCTTCATAGGGTAACTAGGGGATAAAATAAACAAAGGGATGAGAAAAAAAGCCTAATAAGGGAATAAGCATAATAATAATTCTTTAGCACATGAGTTTGAATGCATGAAATAATGATATAAAATGTCATATAACATTTAAAATATTAACATATTATCATGGGATCATATAATAATGGATTCAGAATAAAGTTTCAATAACATAAAACATGACTTTATCACAATTCAAAGCTCATTATACATAGAGGAGCACAAGTGAAGGTTAACAACCAGGACCGTTTCACATGGTAGCATGAGTCAAGGTTAACCCTTAATACCATTTCACATAACATTTCATGAGACTCAAATTTACCCAATGAATTGGAGTTCTGTATAGGTGCACCCATCTTAACATGTTAATGAATATGATTGCCTCATATAGAATCATACAAAATAAATCATACATAAACATATGGGTTACCGAGGAAGGAAATGGTTATCATAATCATGTCATAAAGGATAATAGATAGGCATATCATAAAAGTGTCCATGAAAGAAAGGAATTAAAACATAAATGGACATTGATATGGTAAAATAGGCATATATTACAGAAAGTGAAGTCAAACAGAATTCACAACATGTACGAATAGTTTTAAATAATTTTTAGCATTAAATCATTTTTGTACGGTTTTAAGGAAAATAATAGAGACTTTAAAATGGGAAAGGGAAATGTATTTTATATAAAACAAAAAATGAACCAAAATGGTTTTAATATTAAAAATTATAATTTTATAAAAACAATTATCTCTTTATGTATATTATACACTGCACTTGAAATTTGGAAAGAATTCAAGAAGTTCCCTTAAAACGGGTTTGCTTATCGAGAAGTGTGGAGGATGGAATCACTTAAAAGCATGTATATACTAGAAAGATAATTAATAATGGATATTGATACATGAGTTTTCACAAAAAAACATAAATTATAATATTTACATAAACATAATTGAGGAGTTCATTTGGGTAAAAGGAGAGTAGGAATAACCCGAAGGAATAATGGAGGTTTGGGTAGAATCCCTTACCTTTTGTCCAATGGTGTTCTCCAAATGATATTAATGAACAAAATAAAAAACTTGGGTTAATTAATTAATATTTAAGGAAAATGTTTACATTTAATTGATTTAATATAAACATTTTGGGTTCATTCATAACCTTTTTATTGGTTATGAGGTTCAATTTCATTGTTCGGGTCTGTTTGTTTCATGATCAGTTTAATTACATATAAGAAATGATACTCATGTAAAATGAATATTGTTCAATAGAATTTGAGTTATATATTATTATTGATCTTCTAGAAGGCTACATGGTTTTAAATTTCATTTGGTTACATGTATTGAAGATGAATAATTCTATAATACATTAGTGATAACCTTTTGCGTTAATTGGCGGTTTTTTATCACAACAGACACGTTTTGTTTTATAAATCAAAAACATGTGTAAAAAAGATTCCATAACCCTAGATGAGACATAATAAAAATATTATTGGTTGGTTAATAAAAAATAATGGTTTCATTAATTGAATATAAAATGGTAATGGAAATTAAAAACTCATCGTCCTTTAATGTGGTAAATTAACTCATCTCAAAATGGTGTTTTTCTACGTGTATAAAATAATTGTAAAAGGGAGACGATGATAAATTATTCTATTATAATAACAAAATAATAGTATATATAAGTTAGTGGAATTTTCATAACATTTAAATGAGTATTGGTAAGGATAGAAACAGAAACAATGTAATTTGAAAGGAAATTAAAGGAATTGAAAACAGAAATTTACCACTTAAATTAATCTTTCTTGAGAGCCTCTTAAGGGGAGAGGATTTGGTTTCATGAATAGACCCATGGCATATATACAAAAGGTAGGATCTTGGGGAGATATTTTATCATAATTTAGGAGATGATCAGGCCTTGAAATGTGTGAAGAAATGAGGGGAGTGTGGGTGGTTTTTTTAGTAGAGGGGAGGAGGGTTTTCTTAATATTTTAATCATTAATTTTTTATTTCATTATTAGACAATAAATAATGATGATTACATGACCAAAAATATTTATATATGTATGTGAGTTCCAAAAAATTTCTATTTACATCATCTATGACTCAATCATGTTGATGAAATTCATGTTTTTGCACTTAATGTAAATTATAATATTTTACAATTCATAAAAATTCATGTATCTGATGAAAAATACCAAAAACAGACCCAATCAATTTTTCGATGTTTATAATCCAAAAATGACTCCATTTTATAAAATTAATTTTCTAAATATGAGAAATTTAATTTTTATATAAAATCATCATTTTCATGAAAAATACATATTTAAAAATTATAAATGATTTAGTAATACTTTGAAAAATTAACTAAGGTCTCATAAAAATATCTTATAATCACAAAACATAAAAACAATAATTTATGAATAAATTTTATGAAAACAAATTTTCTTTTTATATTATTAAATTATTACTAAATATTTAATTAAATATTTATGACTTATAAAAATACCAAATCTATCATATTTTCACTTATAACATGGATATGTTTTATTTATACTCCCGTTGTTAAGGTTACTATTTAATTGGCAGATTTATTATTCATACGGGTCAATTACTATTCACAAAAAATTAGGTTTGTTTTGTCAGACTCAAAACATCTTGTTGATCGCAAGAGTGTCTGCCAAATTTTCGAAATTCAAATCACATAGGTGAAATTATTATCTATAAAGGTCACAAAGTACTTAATAGTTCATTGATTTTTTATTTCATGTGATTATATGACTTAATTATATGAATGTAATTTCCATTGGTAAACATTGGTTCATTATATTCTTCACCCATATGAAATTTCACCATCAAAATTTCATTTTACATTCTAAGCCATAAACATGTGTGGGTACTTTTCCTTCTTTCCTCCTTCAGTTCCCATGTTTCCTCTTCATACTTATGGGTCCACCATAGTACATTGACAAGGTGAGTATTCTTGTTAAATAGAAATTTATCTCCATGATCCACGATCTTTACTGGATGCTCCTCGTAAGAAAGATCATTCTCCAACTGTACCACCTCTAAAGATAGTAAATACAAAGGATCTGGTATGTACATATTTAAGAGGGATACATGGAAGACATCATTTACTTCAGACATGGTAGGTGGAAGTGTCGGTCAATTGGACGAAACCCCGACATGATCATGAATCTCGAAGGGGCCGATGTACCTGGAATATATATTTCCTTTCTTCCAAAACCTCATGGACTTCTTCCATAGAGATATGTGGAGGAATACCATATCTCTAAAATTGAACTCAAGGCCCCATTGATGATTTTCAACATAAATTTCCTATCAACTTTTTCCTGCCTTGATGTGATGCAGAATGGTTTCCCCCTTCTCCACCATTTCATAGACCATTTCAGGACCTAGCAGTTTACACTCACCGACTTCATCCCAACATGTTGGTATTTGGAAACTCTTCCCATAAAGGGATACATATGGTTCAATTTTGATACTGTAGTGGAAACTGTTATTGTAAAATAATTAAACCACTAGAAGATGTTGGTCCCACCCACATTTGAATTCCATAGAACACACTCTCAACATGTATTATTGTGTCTGAATTGTTTTCTCAGATTGACCATCAGTTTGAGGATGATAGGTTGTACTAATTTTTAGTTCAGTTCTTAGAGCATAATGAAGAATTTTCCATAACATCATGGTGAATCTAGGATCTCTATCGGATACAATATATTGTAGTACTCCATGAAACCGTACCACCTCTTTGATATATATCCATGAAAATGGCTCCAATTAAAATTCATCTCAAATTTTAATAAAGTGAGTTTCTTTGTAAGATGATACATAGTGATCCATATAGAGTTATTTCCCATGGATGTCCATAGATGCCTAGTGAAAATGTCCAGGGTGATTTTCTCCCACTTACATGTTGGTATGGGTAGTGGTTTCATCATAACATGATAATTCTATCTTTCATCCATCATTTGTTGACAAAACAATCACTTTGATGAATATTTATCAATCTCTATCTTCATAGTTTCCCACCCAAAGTCCTCTCAAAGATCTCGATACATCTTTTTGCTCCCTGGGTGAATAGAGATAGTTGAGCTATGTGAATCATTCCAAATCTCCGTCATTATCTATGGATCAAATGGAACACATTATCATGAACCGAATCTTACAACTCATTCCACATCAATCTTAAAGTCAGAGGATTTCCCATTTCTAATGGATTTCACCCTTTTCTGAATTTCCACATCTTTTCATTGAGAACCCTTTATATTCTCTATGTGAGGTAGTTGAGAAATAATTTGAGATAAGGATTGATGATTTCCTCTCTTAATTATTCCCATGTCCATCCACTAAATTTCTAATAATATTGAATCCTTTTCAATTCTCATCATTGATAAAGATGTAGGATCATTTCTACTTAGATCATCTTCCACCTTATTTTCCTTTCCTGGATGGTACTGGATTGATTAGTCATATTTCTAGATAAGGTACAACCATATTCACTAGAGAATAGTAATCTCTATTTTTGTGAATATTTATTTGAGACTCTTGTGATCAGTATATATCTCACACTTCTCCCCATAGAGAAAATACTTCCATATTTTTAGCACAATGATCACAACCACCCACTCCAGATCCTGCGTAGGATGGTTTTGCTCAAGGGTTTTCAAATTCTATGAGGAGTAGGCTATCACATCATCATTTTTCATTAGGACACAACCTTAGTACTTATTTGAAGCATCACTATACATCACAAAGAGTTCTCCACATGTTGGGTTTGTGATTACTGAAATAGTGATAAACCACTTTTTGAGCTCTATAATGCACCCTTCACATTCATGAGTCCTAGCAGACTTCACTCCCTTCCATGTCAACTTGGTCATTGAGTTTGAAAATCATGGTATGTTCTTCAAAAATCAGCGATAATACCCATCTATACCTAGAATGTTGTGGATCTCCATTATAGATGTTATCCTAGGCCACTCTTAAATTGTCTTTTTCTTGGAAGTATCCATATATATCCCATTTACTGTTGATAACATGCCCCATGAGTG
This sequence comes from Viscum album, assembly GCA_963277665.1. NCBI lineage: Eukaryota > Viridiplantae > Streptophyta > Magnoliopsida > Santalales > Viscaceae > Viscum > Viscum album. Next base: position 43,054,459 of record OY728128.1, read on the forward strand.
ATACATCAGCCATTTAGAACTCATATTTTCTATATTTTTCATATAGTTTACCACTTCTTAACATCTTTAGAATAATATTCAATTGCTCCTCTTATTCCTCCTTACTCATGGAGTATACCAGAATATCACTGCTAAAGACTACCACAAATTTGTTTTGGTACTCTCTAAAGACCCAATTCATTAAATCCCTAAAAATTGATAGAGAATTAGTAAATCAAAAGGGCATCACTATAAACTCATAATGTTCTTACCTCATTAGAAAGGAAGTCATGGGATTATATTCCTTACTCGCCTTTAATTAGTGATATCCTGATTGAAGTTCCACCTTAGAGAAAAAACTGGCCCCACAAAACTGATTGAACAAGTCATCTATCTATAGAAGGGGGTAATTGTTATTTATTGTGATTTGTTAAGCTAACAATAATAAATGAGAAGGAACATGCATCCATACTTCTTCTTGATTAAGAGGACTGGAACACCGCATGGTGAAGCACTCGAGCGTATAAAACCCTTATCAATATTCTCTTATAACTTCTTTTTCATCTCTTATTACTCTATAGTGTCCATTCTATAAGGTTTCCTGGATATAAGTCAAGATCTAGGAATTAGTTCAGTCAAGAACACAACCTATCAATTAAGAGGAAGACCATGAAAAACTTTAGGTAAATCACCAATGTAATCCCTCATAACGGACATATCTTATAGAAGTATCATCACCTTTGTCTCAATCATTTTATCCAGAAATTATTTCATGTAATGTAGTAATATACACACTTTTGACAATGATTCTAATGGACATTCGTATTCCTCCTTACACATGTAATGATTTTGATGATTCTTCGGGATGTGAAAAGTGATATCCCATTCTTGAATGTTTATGTTGGATTTGTATAAATATATCCAATAAATGCCCAAGATAACAACAAACTCCACTAAATGATGTATGACACAATTCTATGGGTGGTTCAGTCCACAAACATTTTCCAGTCATGAGATATAAATCTTGGAATCAATAATTTCCACATTATCGATTCTCATAGATAACATATCCAAAAAAAATTTGATTCAGTTTTTTAATAGTTTTACTAAACATTAATGATATGAAAGAATGCATAGAGCTAGAATCAGATTGTATTTCCACTATTCTTGAAGGAATAACTAGTGTACCTATCACCACATCATTATTCGGAACCACCTTAGTATTACCGATCATCTAAGATCTTCCTTGACGCCATGGAGGTTGTCATTGATTTCCTCCAACAACCCTTTTCTAATAGAAAATTGTTCTCATGATTAATATGCTTCTTATAGTTGTAACTTTAAACCACTAGCACAGTGTTTATCTAAACCTTCATTTATTCTTCCACATTACCATGATTATTCATATCCCTTTGGATGTTCATCGCTAGAAGCACTATCTTTCCACATTTGAACCAATTTCTGGCCCCTTTAGGTAGTTATCAGGATGCTTCTTCCCACAATTTTGGCATGAGGTATGTTCAATCTTCTTTTCACCATGGGATTTATTTTCCAAACCACCCATATTAGACTCAATATTTTTCATTTTATTACCTAGACCTTGATACCAATAGAATTCTCCATTCTCTATTTAAACATTAAGGGAACAATAGAAAATATCCTTATAACCATCAAAGTATCAAATCACAAATGATTCTTATAGACTTGAATATAGTCCGCTAAAGAACCAATGCACCATGCATTTGGTGTTCATGAAAAATACAATGCTGTATCGTTCTTTCCTTGTGATGTTTGCTTCATACGCCCTGATGGACTCATCTTACTTATACTTGAGCCCTATTAACTCTCATTCCATCTTAATGCAGGGGGTTCGCGAAAAATATTTACTGATAATCATTTTCTTGAATTCCTTCCTATCCATGGAGTCAATTTATTCTTCGGACATGGTAATCTTGATAAATGTCCACCATTTATCAGATTCCCCATCAAAACAGTAGATGTCCAGTATGAATTTATCTTCTTCTACTCAATGGAGGAAAAATTATATCTTTTCAATGGAGTTAATGGGTTGTTCTTTGAGGAGGGGATCATAAGATCCACAAAACAAAAGAGGCCTTTTCTAAATGAAGTACTCAAAGGAACTTTCTCATTCATTGGGGGAGGATGGAATTACACATTATTCAAGTTATTATTCATTACATGAGTTAGCTGATAATGTATTTTCATAATGTTTTGAGAACCCATTCACATTATATTTGGTATATCATTATAGAAATATTCACATTCCCTATCACATTTATTATTGGCATGTGTTCTTTTATTTCCCTCTATTGACTATGAAAATGAGCATACAACTATATGGAATGAATACATTGTAATAAATCATAAAAAACTGTGTATATAAAATGATAATATTTTAAAGGAGAAGTATATCCAAACTTGTGATTCCCTAGGATTAAATATTGGTTATCCTTAATCTATTTCATAACTTATATTCTTATAGTCTTTTTTTATTCACCATATAATAGTTTGTATCGTGCTCATTAATTTAGAAAATCATATACCTCGGGAGTGTCAATACAAGAGTAAACCAAGGCCCATTTTCATGCACCATTTCCCATTTCCATATAGCTCAAAAAGGTGTTTTTGGGGTTTAACCCAAGATATATTTGTTCCAGAGCCACCTCCACCTTTTTGTTAGTAGACAGTGATGTATTTTCCTGATAAACCACTTACTATATACTTACCAAAATTTAGGGATGTTGTATTATAATTATTCTCATCCTTATAGTTCATACTAAAGTGATATGTTCCAAATATCCAAAAACTCTTAAACCATCATATGATACCAACTACAATTACCCTATCCTTTAACACATATCATTACATGATTTTAACCATAATAAATCATCACATTTCAAGCCAAGGATCGTAAAGTCTAGTGTCTTGGAAGACTAGGTATATAAAATATAAAACATGGGAAAAAATAAATCATTTCATTTTTAATATTCATAAAGATATCCTATCTTCCATTGTGAGCATACATCCTCACAGGGTTACATGGGGATAACATGAACAGATGGATGATCTAAAAGCTTATTAACTGAAAACGCATAAAAATAAAGTATTAGCACATGGATTAGATTGCATAGAAAAATTATATAAAATGGCATGGAACATGTGAAATCATAACATATAAACAGGGTATCATATAAAAATGGATTTATAATATTGTGGAACCAATATAAAACAAAACATTATCATGATTCAAGGCTCGTTTCACAAAGAGGATCACAAGTCATGGTTGACCTCCTAAACTGTTGCATATGGCAGCACGAGTGAAGGCTAACCGCCAAGACCATTTCACATAATGTCTCATGAGACTAAACATTACATAATGCATTGGATTTGAATCTATTCCCACCCATAATAACATCATCATGAATATTCTTTCCACATATAGATTTATATATAATCAATCATAGATAAATATAAGGGTACCCATTGAAAGAAATTGGTGTCATAATCATGTCATAAAGCATAATAGATAGGTGTATCATTAAAAAGTCCAGCAAATAAAGGGATTAATATATATATATATATATATATATATATATAAGGAAAATGGGAATATATAATGTTATGTTATGTCAGACAAAAGTGAAAATTTTAGTGCACTTTTAAGGAATGATAGCATTAAAACATTTTATTGCGGTTTTAAGGAAATTATTGATGAAACATTAAAATATAAAAGGGAATAATATTTTATATAAAACCAGAATTGAAACATGTTGTTTTCCATAGTAATAGTACTGATTTTATAAAAACAATGGTTTTTTAAATTGATGATATCGTGCACATGAAATTGGGTAATAATTTGGGAGGATCCCTTAAAACAAGTTTTCTTATTGGGAAGTATTGAGGAGGGAATAACTTAAAATAATCTATAAAAAAATTAATAATGGATCATGATTCATGAGTTTCTAAATATAAATAGAAATTATAAGATGTACATAACCAGAATATATGATTTCATTTGGGTAAAAATGGAGTAAGAATAAACCAATTGAATAATGGAGGTTCGAGTGGAATCCCTTACCGTAAGCCTGATGGTGTTCTTCACTTGATATTTATAACCTGAATAATAAAATTTGGTTCATTAATTAATAATTGAATAAACAATTTAACATTTAAATTATTTAGTACAACCTTTTTCAATTCATTCATAATCTTTTGGATTGGTTATGATGGTCAATTTCATTATTCAGGTCTGTTTGTTTTATGACTGGTTTACTTATACACAAGAATGGATAATCAAGTAAAATGAGGATGGATTTCTATAATTGGAGTTATATTTTATTATTTATCATATATAATGTTAAATGGTTGTAAATATCATTTTTTACATGAAGGAAAGATGATTCATTATATAAAACATTAGTGATAACATTTTGGGTTAATTGGTTGGTTTTATCACAACGATCACATTTTGTTTTATAAATCAAACCCATGTGTACAGAAAGATTCCCAAACCATAGATGAGAAGTAATACATAAAATATAGTCTGTTTCAACCATAATAATTGTTTCATTACCGAAATTGAAAACTGCAATGGAAATTGAAAACTCATCGTCCTTGAATGTGGTAAATTAACTCATCATGGATGGTGATTTTACAACTAGTATAAAATAATGGTAAAGAAGAGAAGATGATAACCTATTCCATTATCAAAAAAAATTACAAAAAATATAAGTTACTAGATTTTTAATAACATTTGAATGAGTATAGGTAATGAAGTAAAAGGAAACAAAGGAACTTGAAAGGAAAGTAAAAGAATTGAAAAGGGGAATTTACCTCTTCAATTAATCATCCTTGAAATCCTTCTAATGAGAGAGGATATGAACTATTGAATAGACCAAGGGATACTAGATACAGGGGAGGATCTTGGGGATCTATTTGATCAGAATTTTGGTAGGTAATAAGGATTTAGAGGAGTGAAGAGTTGAGGGGTGTGTGGGTGGTTTTTATTGTGGAGGGGATTAGGGTTTTCTAAATATTTTAATCATTAATTTATTATTTCTCCATAATAAAAGAATTAGTGATAATAAAATGACAAAAAAAGTAATATGTGAATGTGATTTTGAACCAATGGACATTTATATAATCCATGAACCACGCATGACCCAAAAATTTATGTTATAGCACTTATCAAAAATTATTGTATTTAACTATTCATAAAAAATTCAGGTATCTCCAAAAAATCCCAAAAACACACCAAAACAATTTTTTGATATGTTGAATCCATAAATTAACTTCATTTAATGAAAATAAATTCTCTAAATATGGGATACTTAATTTTTAAGTAAATTTATCATTTACTTGAAAAATAAATAATTTAAATTTATATCTAATTTTATAATACTTTAAAATTTTAATAAGGTATCATAAAATTATCCTATAATCAGAAGACATAAAAACAGTAATTTATGAATAAATTTTATGAAAATAATATTTCTTTATTAAAGGTTGGGGCTGAAGACTCATTTATTATTAAATCAAAGAAAAGTCCTCCTTAACTGGGTAGAGGGACAGAGTTAAAATATTCATAAATTTTCAATTAAATATTTATAAATTATAAAAATACAAACACTATCATGTTATCACTTATAAGATGGATAAATTTTATATGTACTTTAATTATTAAGGTTACAATTTACATGGCTTATTTAATATTCATAAGGGTTATATTAATATTCCTAAGGGAGAAAGTACTATTTATTAGGGTCATTTATTATTCACTACAAATCATGTTTGTCTTATCAGAATCCAAATATCTTCATGATCGCAACTATCGATGTCAGATTACAGAAAATAAAAGCAAAGAAGTGAAATATTATGTTTAAATGTCACATAATGCTTATTAGTTCATTGAGTTTTGATTTCAAGTGATTATATGACATAATTATTAGAAAGGAATCTCCATTGATAGAACATTGGGTCCTTCCACCTACTTAACAGCTAAGTTATAATGGTCATGTTTAATGAATAACATTTTAATAGAGTGTTATGTTTCTTTTAAACCAGATGTTATATGCATCACAAGATATAAATGAGATTGATTTTTTTTTAATGAAATATATCATAATGTATCTGGTTGTTTTATTCTCATCTAGTATTGGTGACTTGTATCACATACTCTATCGAACAAGGTGATCCTATTTTAAAATCTCAAGGTGTTACATATATGGAAGGGGTGAGCTTGGGAAAGTGATGCTAAAAAGAAGTAATTCCATAAAATAATGTGGTGGTCCCCTAGTGGATTATCAAATGTAATGAATAAAAGAAATATTAGGAGCATGAGAAAAAAAATAATTAGCCCCAAAGATTTTGTGTCCCAATTTATTGACAAAATGACTAGTTTTCATGGAGAGGTGCGTAATAGAGAATGTGATACTATTAGAGTTTGGATTGTATATTTCATAATAGTTATAAAGGACCTCAAAGAAGAATCTAGATTGTTTGGTTATTTAGAAGAATAATGTTATTTTTTATGGTCCCCAATACTATTGATACTATCATGTGATAATTAAGTGGTGGGGTAAAGAGATGGTTTTAAGGGGAGTGGAGTGGGATAAAAGGGATCATAAGGGAAGATTCTATGAAACAACCATGTGTCTTGGATTAGATAGATGAATCCTCCAATTATATTCTATTTCTTATACTTATTCATTATATACAATTATAAAAATTCATTTCAATTTAAATTATATTATTTACATACTTCAATGTATATATTTTTTGAAATAGGATGGGGTTAAGAACTATTTATTGAACATTAAAAAGAAATAATCCTTTCAAAAATAGGCAAAGAGGAAACCCAATACAAAATTATTTACATCATTTCATTAATAAAGAATAATCCAAAGGTAATAATGGTCTGGAGGGTCTAATAATGATTGAAAATTCATGATAATCATCAAAAAATTCACATCCCTCATGGAAAGATAATGAAATAGTGAAATCATCCAAAGAAACATTGTCACCCCGGCTATGAAGTTTTGCAGTGCTAGACCATCACAACCTGGGAGGGCACTCCTCCCATCCGAATGAACATGTGAAAGGAAGGTGGGTTGATAGGTTTCAGAAATCCTATATCTCTTTCAAGACATCCACTTAATAATGCTTATGAATAACTCACTACACTATCAACCTGATGTAACATATAACTAGAAACAAATAAATACAAAGAGTCAAAAACAAGGCACACAACAATACAAAATGAGGAAATAAGGATGAATTATATGTTTCAACAGCGTAATCCCTCTATAGAGGCATCCCAACCATCGACACAAGAAAGAAGATTAACCACTTTTTGCTATGAATCAGAATCCATGAAGCTCTATATTAACCCCCCATTCACCGACCAGACCACAAGACTCATTGTCCCACACACATATATCCCTGTGACCCCCCACCATCAACATAATTCTCACTGAATCATTCATAGTGCAACCTGCAACTTTTTCCTAATTCCAGAACACCATACATAGTCATTGAAGGAAAACCCAAACATCATTTGAAATTATAACAATGCTACCTAGGATATAATTTGGATATAATACACCCATATCCGAATCACTACTTATTGAAATATATATTTCCAGGGACCCCCTTATGAACTCCAATATACATTGGGGAATCCTAGATTTGAAACCTTATCTAGGAAATGGGGAAGTCATCACAGGATGATGGAGATCAATAATGATGATAAGGGACAAAAAGCATTAATGATGACTGGAGAAGACTTCAACAACTAATTGTGGAAATAAGATCCATGAGATCATAAAAGATACCATGAAATGAAATTATCAAAAATACTTGACCAATGAATTCAAACAGAGGTGATTGTCATCATGGGAGATCTCAAATAACCCTAGGAGTAAGAGAAGTTACACTCAGATAATGTGAAGCCATCTCTAAAAGAACTGTCTATGTGTTTTCCTCAACTCCCACCAGGTGGTGTCGACCATTCCCATAGTTCACCACACATTCCATATCTCTGAAATTTCTTTGAATCACCCTTTTTGTAATATGCAAAGTGTCCGAGTCTAGTAGGACTCGAACCAATGCAAGTTCCCAAAGATTGCGATGGGTACAATAAAATGGTACCACTAGACTAACAAAACTTGGGAATAAATGTTTTTACATGATTCTCCATATAGTTAACTTTTAGTATCATGATAATTGTACAATTGGTTGTACCAATTTATCAATTTTTGATAAAATTAATGTACTCACATGTGTGAGTTACATCTTAATTGAAATATAAAAAACTATTAATTGGGTTAATAATAACATCAATTATAAAAGAAAATGAAAATTATCATTTGTTCATATAAACTTAGATATAATTTCTTGAAACACTATAACAACATTATGACTACATGGAAATTTGAGTAAAAACCCGTCTTGAGCTAATAAATCAATACAATCATGGTAATAGAGATGGGTAGGAATACATAAACATGGTACCGTTGGAAGTTAATGTTATTTGGGTTTTCAAACACCAAAAAAACCATTGAAATGGACAATTAATTTGGTGATATAATTCAACCTTAAGGACATCATGGACAATTTGTTATCATATTAATTAAAAAAATAAAAAATGACATCATAACCATTTTGTGGAAAATGTTATGTATTTTTTGACGATAAAAATCATAAACCAAATTTTATTCATTCCATATCATGAAATGTTTTCAAATAATCTTCTTTAAGTCTTTTCTTAATAAATAAACTTAAAATAAACTCATTAACACACAAACAACATTATATTTTCACAAAAATGATAGCTAGTGTGGAAATACGGGTTACAGGATTTTCGATCGCTCATAATAAATTGTATTCCCTCAATCCCTTATCATCTAGATAGTGGATAAAATATTACATTAAAAACCATTAAATTAAACACAAAGAATAGAAAAATGAAATCTAACATGAAATAATCACATGTCAATATTTATGACCATCAAAAAAATTATTTTTTTCTTCAAAATTGATTATGTTGGAATAAACTTGAACATAATGGAATGAATTCATATACATCAGATTTAAGAAACCAAAAAATTACAATAATTATATTGATTCATATTATAATTATTATTTTTTAACTAATTATTTTTTTTCTTTTATTTATTTCTAGTATTGGGTTAATTGAAAATTTTTCATTTCACTAAAATGAAGTCAACATAAAACCCAAACAACACCATTGAAATAACTAAAATACATAATGTTACTATGGAATTTTTAATTAATAAAATTTTTTATAGAACTACAAATTTTTTTCCTAGTAAATTATTATAGATTCCAATCTTATATATCTTGATATAACATTAGTTTCTAGTTTTTTCATCTTTGGAAACTATTAGGTTTCCCAAATTTATATCACCACACTAAAACCATACGAGAACTATAAATTCACCAAAACCCTATACACCAAAAATTTTGTGTTATATGTTACTCCTACCACAAAATTTATGGTTCTAAGAAAAGTTAAATGATAGTATATTATTTATTACAATTATCATACTAGTTGATAAATTTCACTATATTGTTTTTCTACATTCCCTATATTTTAATTTATATTTCGTGCTTTCTTGTTTTTGTTTTTTTTTATTTTTCAATGAATTTTTGTGTAACATACATGTAATAAAAATTTGAATGTTAACTAAGGTATGATATTCTCTATCAAGATAAACTTTCACTTACAAGATAACTAAGCTCACACAAAAGATAATTCGTGTCAGTGGAAGTCCATAAAAATGAGTGAAATTACTATCATAAAATCATAACTATTTAAAAATTAACATCGCAAACTTTTAGAAATATTTGATCACTATTTCATGTAATATTATTCCATGTGCCAGGGGGGACAAGGGTTGGATCCCATGATTTAAGTACATTTTTGGGATTATTCAGCTCGGTCTTCATTGTGTTTAATGATTCGATTGTTATAAGAAACTTGTGATATCATCGATTATTGATATTTTCACAAATAAAAAACATAAACTCATTAAATTTATTCATTATCATTAAAATATGGATATAACCACTATATATCATCATATTAGATCCATCCTAGATACCAAATTAAAAAATTTTCTCAAATGAGTTAAAATTTGTAATTATAATTAACTAAACATTAAAATCGACAAAACCTCATAATTATTCATTCAAAAATAAAAATAGAAACATAATAAAATATAAATTGAGTGATATTTAAGAGAAATTTGAGACAAATGGGAATTTTCATTACATATAAACATATGCATAAAAATTAAATACAAACACATTTAAAGCACTAATTAAATTTGAAACTATAACACATATAAAGTTTTATGAATAAAAATTTGGCACTTAATAAATTTAGAATAGAATTGATTTTAATTTTGGATTTAAAAAATTTATTAAATTAATAAAAAATAAGAGAAAGAATAATTTAATTTTAATGCAAGATATTGATATGGTATCTAAGTATAATCATTTTCCCCAAACACAAACGATTGTATTTATATGAATGAAAAACCTTTTTTCAATTATCACAATATTATGTTTTAAGAAAATCACTTTAAAATTAGGATTATACATTATAATTATTCAAACACATTGTTTATTACTTCCTCACTGGCAATCTTTTTTGTACAAAACTTTCACTTCTTTGCAAAATAATAATATGAAAACTATCCATGAAGCATCATAATTTCCCATTTTAAATGCACTGCTCAAGAATCGATGGAAATAATATATTATTATCATAAAATTGAATGATTTAATAAATATTATCACTACCACAAGTGGAGTGCTTTCATTAATAAATCCAAAAGTTTACTATTTAATTCTAAAATATTGATATATTTCTAGTTCTTCATAATTTATAAATTTGAAAAAAAACAATTATGAAAATATTATGAATTAATATAATATTAAATATATGTTTTTATAATTTTATTATCATTTAAAAATATATATTTAATGAATTAAATAAAAAAATTAGTTGGATTCAATTGTCTCCCAAAGTCGCAAATCGCAAAAAATGGTACACTATAACACTTTTAAAAGGGGCTGAAATTCCTACCCAAAAAGTGATGAATTTAAAATTATGTGACCCAAAAGTTCCAAAGTAGAAAATAACCCAAAGAGATCATTTTTATGTTAATAATACTACAGCTCAATGTAGTTTCTCTTCGAGGTGGGGGATGTTGAGGCCTAAAGCCCGAAATTAGACTCACACAAAACAATGTGACACCTTTTAATGGGTATGAATTTCTCCCTGAACATGTGATGTGTTTTAAATCCATGTTTAAGAATAAGTGGTGTACTGAACAATATCTTTCTAGGTATAGTGTTATGTTCATAACAAATTCAAATTTAGATTTATTTTATGACTCAAATAACTTATGTTGAAAAAAATAAATAAATAATATTATTTTAATATTAGTTAAATTTAAAATTTAAATAAAATTTAAATATAGAATTTAATTATGCAAGAGAATCGTAATATTATTATCTAAAAACTATACAAATATTAATCAGGTTTTGAATTCAATGTCTTAACCCTATAAAAACATTATTAAAAATTACTCCAACCATACTTAATTAGACTAGTTAAATAGTAAATAGATACCTTTTTCCTAATATATATCATGGTATGGTTTCTAAATTTTAACTTGGACATGAGACTAATATTAATTATTTTTTTAAATTTAACCATTTGTTATTGGAAAAAATATTTAATTATAATATTAAAAAATTTTCATGTTGGGATATTAAATTAAAGGGTTTATAAATCATTTTATAATCATAAATTCAAATCAAAATAATATTTTAAATAATAATAATATTATTATTTTAATAAAAAACCTTTCATTTTTTTCATTTAATACATTTTCATTACATTGATAATGGGTTTTATTTGTCTAAATATTGATTAAAAATTTTATTTATTTCAATCTGTCATTACCACTTCTAAACAATTTGGATATTCACCCAAAATTTATTTCAAATTGAATCCTCGTCATCATATCATAGTATTTGTTGTTAAATCTAACAATTACGAAGAAATTATTCAAACTGATGAAATTTTAATGAAAAATCAAGTTCTTTTCAATGAATTCATTCAAATTACTCAGAAAAATATAATTTCATTACATAAACAATTTATTCAATCCTGTGATGATAGAAACTTGGTTTCTAGATAAAAAATTGGCATTTCAAACAAATTTGATGCTGTGAAATATATATATTTCTTATTGATTTTTATCTTCATTTATTTTCTCATTAATATGAATGATATTTCATTATAATTTTCAATAAATAATCAAAATCATAAAATTGGGAAAATAATATTCTCTAAATTATTCCATACCATCCTTATGTTACTTTATAAGGATATTAAGGAATGAAAAAAAATTGAAATTTTTTAACTAGTAGGGAATCATGGAATTTATAATTTTTTTTAACGTTAAAGGCAGGTCACATTGGATTTCATGTCTCACCAAACACTTATAACTAAAAAATAAAACCCACTATTTCTTTTTATTTATTTATTTTTTTTTAATTTACACTAGGTTACAATAAATTTTTAGTTTTTCTTTTCTGCATAAAATCAAATATGAGGTTCTTGAATTTCTCGAGAACAAAAAAAAAACAGAAAAAATATAGGAAACCAAATCATAGAACCTTAGAGGGGATCCATGATAAATTATATCCCCAATTTAATTAACATATTTAATAGTTTTTAATTTGAAATTTGTTGTATTATTTTCTCTCCAAATAACAAAAATTGAGAAAAAAACCATTGGAAATAATGGGTGGAGTCAAGTGGACTGAGGTAGATACTCTCCATAAATATTATGGTTTTATGAAAAAGATTGATTAATTCTAAGATATACATGTTATATTTTTATGTCTTATGGAATTGGGATTATATATTGCAAATAAAATCTTTTGGTGGAAACAATGTACTTGGGGAGACTCAAACACATCACCTCCTTGAGACCCCACAAATATGTGACCACTAGATTTTTATCTTGATTGGTAATAGATTATTGAAAAATATATGTGGATAAAATATTAATAGAAATTAAGAACTATAAAATAGGTAAATTTCCATTGGTAATCCACCATCATATGGTCATTACTGTAGATATTGGTTTCTCAAGAATTTTTAATTCCATCATATGGTGAAATCAATGTTCTATTAAAAAATGGATGGGAAGGAAATGATTTATATAGAAATAATTTTTTTACCGAATTCCAAAAAAACCATTAATATTACCACCCCTAATAAACTTCTCTATATCATCTATGATCCACATTCATTGATTCAATACATCCCATATCTCATTCTACTTTCACAATCCCCACCTTAATTATGATGATGTGTTTGACAGGGGGTATTTTTGGAAACCATTGTAATGATAGATCATTATGGTACAAAGGGGACCCCTAATGATGTGAGTATTGAGATTATTTCAATTTATAAATTGTGGTGTGATTAGTCCACTCATAACCATTTATTCACGTATCAACTATATTCATTTGAGTAAAATTATATTGAGCCAACCTTTCTTTATGGACATTATCTCGATATCATGGGTGAAAAAAGTACATCTATGTGGTATTTATTTTATTTACTTTTATTTATGTGAAAGGATATATTGATAGGGATATTTATGTATGAATATTCTATATTAAAAGAATACAAAAGGGACCAAAGTAAATAAAATAAAAAAAATTACACAAGGTTTAGAGTGATCTATTTGATTAAACTATTTGTACGAAAAATATCCAAAAAAGAACAAAGTAAATAAGGTGATAAATTTCAATAAAAAATTTAACCTCTCTAATGTAATTTACCTTGTGGACCAAAATTTTTTATTCATTAAAAAAAATATCACAATTTTCACATGGAATCACCCACCAAGGCAGATGTTGACCACCTCAAAGCAGAGAAAGGGTTTTTGGATTTTGTGAGTGATTTCTGTCATATATAACATGATTATAAACCAAATAAATACCGTTTGAGAGAAATACATAGCTAAAGATCAGGGGATAATTATTATATAGTTGGAAACATTAAATAACATATTTATTGTAATTTGACAACATTCTACCCATATATGTTATTTAACTTCACATCAACATGGTACTGGGAGATACCTATCCAAACCATCATTGTTATATGATGACATTTAATGAGAGTAATATTATTTTGGAAAAAATTTTGGAATTTATTTTGAAAGAGTAAATATAGGTGAATATGAGCCCTTATAATTTCCCTATTATACTAACACTCAATAACGGTAAAATATTGAGGATGTTTATTGATATCCGGATATTTATTAAGACTCTACTAAAATTCAAATTCCAAATCAGACATTTGGATTATATGTTTGATAAATTGATTAGAATAATGGTGTTAGCCAAAATAAATTTTTTTCAAATGATGGATTAATGGAGATAATAGATCATGATAAATAAAATAATTGTAAAAATGGTTTTTCTTACTATTTCAACAACTTCTATGAGAAATTTTCTATAAGTGTTGAATTTGGAAAATATATATTTCATTATTAGATGTATTATAGTATAATTCCATGATTTTTTATTTATAAAATGTTTTAAGTGGGTCATAGTGATGGTGTTTCAAATAAATTAACATTATATAGTTAGTAAAAGTATTAATTTTAATTCCAGGAAGTATGGACCACATTGGATATCAAATAAAATTAATAAATCAATTGACAAAATATGAGTAATGGTATGAGAATACTAATGATATTATATAATATTTATCCATTATTTTTAGATTATGAACTATTATACTAAAAAACACTTGATTATGTATTCTCCATGTGAGAGAGTATGATGTTAATATATGGGTTAATCAACTTCTATGAAAATTTGATAAGTGAAAGTAGTTTTTTATGAAATTAAATATAATATCTATGTGATTTCTTAGATTTCAAATGAATGATTTATAAAACCTCTTTGTAAAATCATATATTTTTTGGATGTATGGGTTTTCTATTTTCTGTTGGGTTATTTGTGGATTTAATGAATTTTTTTAATAATTTATAAAATAATAATTTTTTATTCAATTGAAAGTAAAAATATATAATACATTTATTTATTTTTTCTCAAGACATTATAATTAAGAAGTAATACTACATGAAATGAATCTTTCATGAAGATATTTTAGTTTATTTATAAGTATATATATGATGAATTCATATTATCATAAACTCTAATGAGAGAATCTAAGCATATTATACACTATTCAAAGATAAAAAATTTTATAAATCATTTTTCAATTTGGATTTAAGGGATGTTTTTTAAAGTACTTTAGAATAACATGGAATTATATGAGAAGGATTTTGAAACAATATTGTTATATTTATTTTTTTTATTAATTGGATAAAATGGAAATTAATAAATATTCTAATTATACATAACTCTCCAATGACCAATATTTATACATCCTTAAAAATAAAGTGTTAAAAAACAATTTAGAAAAATAAATTAAAATTAAAAAACATCCAAAAAACAAGGGGAATGAAATGAGTAAAATAATTAGGTTTAAATTTGGAAAATAAAAATAAAAAACTTATTAAATTATTTTTAAAATAAATAATAAATAATATTTTAATGTACATATTTTTATTTTAATAACTCTAAAATAGTTATACATTTATTGTCATTTTATTTTTTTTAATTTTATTAAAATGCATTGATGGTAATTTCATTTAATATTCTCAATCCTGGTAAACATAACAAAAATATTATCAAATATTCTCTTAAAATTCAATAAATGATATTAGTAAATGAAAAATTAAAATAAATCTTATTTCAATACTATTTCAAAATAGGTGATGAAATTCCAATAAATATAATATATGAACATTAATGATGAAAATTTTGGGCTAAGATCGATGCATACCTTCAGTGCTAGAAAAAGTGGATAATAAGGAAATTAAGAGAAATAGTATGTGGTATAAAACTCATATAAATACTTCCATATATTCCATTATTGTGGAAAAGATAAATTAGTTAATATAATGGACACTATAACCGAATGGTAAAATAAATTTATCGTAAACAATTCTTTTTTTATTTTTTTGAATATATTCTAACAATTATTTAAAAAATAAAATTCAAAATGGTTTTTAAATTCAATAACAAACATTGTATAAATAATTCCTAACCCATATTTTTCAAACATAGAGATGATTATTTTTTTTAATTGTAGAAAATGTATTAAAAAAGGAAAAAAATTAAAATTTTGAAATGAATTTTCACATTAATGAAACTTTTTGTTCATATGTACTATATTTGTGGTCAGACATAGTAATAATATATTGTTTCGGGGGGGGGGGATAGAACCAATTAAAATTTTAAAAAGATTATTTATGTTTACATTTTCTTTTAGAGAATTAATTTATAGTGTAATGTAGAATAAATAACTTAAAGAATTTTTAAAGTGATTTGGTCTAAATAGAGCTTCATCTGCTATAATATGTCCCTTCAATATGAGAGAAAATTTTTAAAATATACTTATTTATATTAACTAATCACTACCCAATAACAATATATATTTTCTAGTGGATAATTTATGATAAAAAGCCTAACTTTTATATGAGGAATCAAAACCTAATTACAACCGTATCTTTTGACAGAATGATTCAAAACCCAAATGGTCTGGAATTTAGAATCTATGAGTCAAAAATTTAATAATTAGAATTCATTAGATTGAAAAAAGTACATGCATACAATGAATGGAAATGTTATATAGGAGAAATAGAGTTAGAAATTTTGGGGATCGATGCCAGAAGTAAAAAATTAGAAACATTGGGATGTAAGATCCTCCATGACCATTATTTAAAAAACTGGAGAGTCAATGCACCACTTCTATCACACTGGGTCATCTGGTCATCTGGTTCAAGTAATCATATGGCATACATTATAAGAAACGAACTACTGCATGATAGGAAAACAAATATAAAAGAACCAAGTACAATATAATGCACAAATGGATTACATGGATCATAATTTCATCTTATATCTATAGGAGAAAAGTAAAATCACTTTCATTTAATAAGGAAAAAACATTTTGGTTACAATAATTAAAATATTTCTTAACTCTACCTAGATCAAGAGAAGATGTTTCAATAATATTTTTCTGTCATTTAGTTTTCTATATCCCTCCTTATGGTATCCACCCCTGCTGGTATAGACTTTTGTCATTGACTCTGGTGTCTATGAAACATTGTGTGGACCCAGGTTGGCCACCATTGATGGGTATCCAACTCTACCATTGTCAGGATTTTTCAGGCAACATCAATCATACTCAATATATTTCACTATATACAATTATATATACACTAATTCAATATCTCAAATTAATCCTATCAACATTTTATTTCTTATTAATTAATAGGGATTAATAATTATAGAAATAATTTGTATTATTAATATTTTTCTGGATAATAATTTTGTATACAGGTTATGGTTGACATATGTGAGGCATATTAGGGATATTTTTTTCAAAATTATATCCACTAGTGTGCACGATTATGATGGATATGTAAATTCATTTGATAATTTGAAATGGAAGCTTAGCATAGAAAAAATGGTATATTATAATCTAAAGAAGGATAATATTTTCTGTCTCACAGATTCATAATAGTTTGGAAGTGAATACAATGTATCTAGAAAAAAGATTCCAATTGATGTTTGGCACATATAGCTTGGTCACATGAGTGAGCGAGGATTCTGAATGGTAACCATGAAGGATTTATTTCTAGGAATAAAATATACACATTTAGATATTGTGTTGATTTCATCATGGGAAAACAAGACAGAGTATCATTACAAGGTTTTTTTACCTTCCATTAAAATTATTATTTTCAAATATGATTTACACCGATGAATTTAATATGAGAACATTTTGGAATGGAGGTGCATTTACTTTAATACCATCATAGATGACCATTGTAATAAATAATGGTCCTTTTCATAGAAAACTAATGATTATGTGCCAGTTTTTTTCATGAAATTTAATATGAAGGAAAAAAGGGAAATATAAATATACTTACAGTTTGTGTGTAATGAAAATGGAGGTAAGTACCATGGTCAATTTGAGTAATATAGGAGTTTTGGCATCATGTTAGAAACATTAGTACAAAAGATAATGCAATATAATAGTAATTTTGTTAGGATGAACATATAATTATATAACACATTCATGTGTATTCATTCAAATGATAATCTACCAAACACCTTTTAGGGGAATAAATAACAACCACAATAGTAATTATAAACATTCTCTGTCAGTTCCAGAGAATAATGATGTTCTAAACAGTATTTGTAAAAGTAATTATGTTTCATATAAACACTTGAGAGTGTTTAGACATAAGTAATTTTGATACTTTCTAAATGTTGAGAGGAAAAATAATGATGGGAAATGAAATCAATGAATATTTTTGGGATATTTTTATTTTGGGATTGGTTATAATCTTTTGGATACTTTCAGTAATTGGGTTTTTAGAAATTTTGATGTAGTGTTTCTTGAGGATCTTAAAAGTATTGATTTTGAGAAGCTAAAAATTGTAGAGAAGCTATATTTTGAGGAAATAAAATTCAATATGAATCCTATCTCACCACCATTAGTTATAGATAATGTTAGATATATTCATGAAATTAATGATACATCACTACCAGGAAATATTTCTCTATTCTGTAATACGTCTCCATTATTTGACATTCAACAGTAGATTTCAACTAAAGAATAATTTTGGGGATCCATTATAGGTTCAAAACGAATTCATAGATACTCATCACATGTGTATGTGATGTTAATTTATAGAGGATATCCAGATAGTAATGAATACATGATGATGAGTTAGAAAAAAGAAGGAATTGAAAAAGGCCATGAAATAGGAGATGATATATTTTCACAATAACTATAGATTTGTTTTGGTGGATTTACCACATGGAATGAAGGAACTCAAGAACATGTGTGTGTATATAATAAAAGGATAAAATTGATCATAATCATGCTATTAAGCCATAATGGTTATAAAGGGATTTGTTCTAATCAATGTTATCGATTTTAATGGAATATTTTTACCTGTGGTAAAAAATTATTCTATCAGTGTTCTTTTTAAATTAGTGGTATGTCTTAACATACATGTTAAACAGGTGAATGTAAACACAAAATTCTTACATATTGATCTTGATGTGATTATTTATATGGATAAAATAAATTTATTTTAGGAGAAAGGTAAATATAATTTGGTATTTAAACTTAAAAATAATTAATAATGTTTGGAACATAAATATAGCAAATAGTAGAATGAATTCAAATCATTCATGGTGAAAATTGAGGTTAAGAGGATGACTACCGATCACGAATTTTATTCAAAAAAATTTATGCCTTTTATTTCACTATCATGTTTATTTATGATTAGGATATTTTGATTATTGAAAAAGGCATCACTCTGAATAATTGAGTGGATAAGTTATTCAAGAATTATTTTTAAATGAAGGTCTTTAGTAATACTACTTGGATTCATGGTATGACTATTACTTGTAATAAGTGAAATAATTATATTTACCTAACATAAGAATAGTACATTGAGAATGATGTTTGTAGGTTCAACATGAAAATGGTGTAACCTGTTAGCACTCCACTTGTATGTCATTTCATCCTCAAATCAAGTAAAAATTCATCAACTAAGGATGAGAAAAGAGATAAGAATTAATTTCCATACTTGTCAGTAGTTGGTAGTCAAATGTATTCCATGGTGTGAACTAGAATATCTATTGCTCAATTTATTGTCATTTTTAGCACATTCTTTTCAAATCTACTAAATAACTATTAGGTCGTTTTCAAATGGACATTGAGGAATCATAAAGGTACATTCAATCATTTTTTATGTTTTTGAAGTGATAAAATTGATTTGGATTAATATATAGATGATATTATGGATAGAGATGTCGACATGAGGAAATCTATATCCTAGTAATTGATATCATCTGTATCAGGATTAGTTACATTGAAATAAAAAAATTATAAGTGTGTTTCCTTATCAAACATAATGAATAATATATCTTAGTCACTAATGGTTTCAATGAGACGTGTTGAATGATGATGTTTCTATTGGTGTTGGGATTTATTGAGGAGAATTAAATACTCTACTGTGACAGTAAGAGAATTATTCATCACAACAAGAACATAAAATTTCATTCTAGTTGAAAACACATACAAATGTGATATCATTAGATCCATAATGTGTTGGAAGAAATATTTTGTAAAATTGATAAAATTCATACCAAATGATATTAGGGAATACATGATAAAGAAGGCTTGAGAGAAAGTTGAGTTGGAATCATGTATGAATATTATGATTGTATGTTCTACCCCAAATTTTTTGTGAGGGTGGGGTGGGGATTTTTGGGAGACACTCCCAACTAAGGGAGACTTTTACTACTCAATTCTTCTACCAATTGGATAATTAGTCTCATTTGGAGGCAAAAAAACATGGAATAGAGTTGAGGGAAAGGAGGATTTTTCAATGGGAAATGATCCACCCCAAACCAAAAGTTAGAATCTTATGAATTATTTGTCTATAAAATCATGCTAAAACACTCCAAGAATTTGTAATAATGATGCTGTGATTTTTCATCCAAAACGGAAATAGTGATTAGACCTCATTTCTCTCATAGATGTAGGAACACTACCAAACCATATAAATTATTTATTTCAACTATTTTTCTTTCTCGTTTTATGTTCAATTTCATTACATCAAACATCCATTACACTAGATGTACCTGATAGGTAAATCTTTTGAATTTAAATATTCAAAGAGTAAATAGTGACTTGAATTTAGTGAAAAATAAATAGAGGCACATAAAACCGATAACCAAATATGAATATAGATTAATTTAATTTGATTAAAAATAATAATGTGTATATGTGATAATTAGAAAATATCCACCTTTGTACTAAATGAAGTAAACCAGATGGTTTTCTCAAAACCTAGGTCATTTAATTGTGACTATATTCATAATCCAAATATAATTACTAAAATCACAGAATTGAATAGCCATAGTCAAAATATTAGAAAGATTTAAGGGAAAAGGTTCTTGGTACACATCTCATAGGATGCTATATATTCACTATAAAAAATAAGTCCTTTAATAATGATAAAATGGATTTTTCTATGCAGAAAGTACTTAATACCTAAGATCCATTAAATGGATGAGGAATTTATCAAAACCATATTTTTAGTTTTTTTAAAGATACCTTTTATCAATGTTTTGTCAAGAACTAATAAAGGAGGAATTTATCATCACTTTTTCTAGCACAAATAATGAAGACCTTTATTCGTTATTTTTTCAGCAGTGACAAAGTCCATATAAACTAAAACACAACTCCAGCCTTACAGGAGCCGTATAGTAACCCTATAAAAAACCCAATGAGTATACATAAAAAAAGAAAAAATTATAGAAGAAAAGATTATAATAAAAATATCATATTGCATAATCATTTGAACTCAAAAATTAAATAACAAATATTTACATTGATTTCATTTTTATAATTAATCAAAAAAAAACTACAAGACATATACAAAATCAAAACTATCAGAATTTTACCAATCATAAACCATTATCCTCCAATGGCATGAAGGCCTTCATTTTTTATTGATTTTTGATAATCCAGCTTTCAAGGGGTGAGGAGGAAACCATACAAGGCGTGTAGGCGTAAGTATTACATGGCCCGTAGGCCTTAGAAAAATTCATTGCCCGTAGGCTTCAAACATTACATATAACCCAGAATAACTACTTGGAACTTCTCCTACCCCAGCATCTTTATCATGAAATCAGCTCTCCACCTTCACATGGCTATTCGGCAGGGCGTTCTCGTGCATGCACAAGCTTGTCTCGATGGCAGGTTCCATACCCTCTCATTCATGAAATCCGCATAGCTTCTGCTTTGATGAATGCTCCTTGCTCATCCTCCTTGTAGAGCTTGTTCCTTGTAGGTTGTCTGGTTTGCATCTGCACTAAGGTGGCCTGAAGGCCTTGAGGTGGCCTAAAGGCCTTACTGAACTGAAGGTCTGGGGGTCCCAAAGGCCTTACAGGACTCAGGGACCAAATCGGTGGCCTGAACGCCCTAACAGGGGCATATTCCCAGCTACTACGGTGCCAAATAGTGCCTGCTACAGTAACTACTACAGTACTGCACAATTCCAACTACAGTGCTGCTACAATACCCGAAAATTCTGCCTCCGCCTAGATTTGATCCCAGGTCGTTTTGATACACTTATGGAGTCTTTACCAACTGGGCTAAGGCTCATATGAATAAAACTCTATATAATAGCTTGTCCATTAAATAAAACCAATGTTCCTATTAGTAATAGTAAATTAAATAATAATAAAATAATAAATTTAATGTTATATAATCCCCATATATATAATTTATATTCTTAATTAATAAATACATACATATATATATATATATTAATGATATTTTCAGTTAACCCTATATTGGATTAAAGTTTAGTCAATTCCTACATGTCAAAAATTTATTATGGATCATTATACTATTTTTTTATTAATATGTGCTCATTTTATTATTTTTGGATTTGTGATACATGTTTTACGTTAAAATAAAACTTATATTAAAAACATACAAATTGAGTCTTACTATCCACATCATGTATTATATTGATGTGAGGTCCATTATTAAATGTCCCAAATGAATTACGTCTCATTATAATAATGTTTAAATATAATCCAATCTTTTTTATTTGAATATGTGACACTTGTTTCAAACTAAAATGAAACATTAATATTGAAAACATGCACTTTGAGTCATACAAGACATATCCTATGTAAGATTAACATACGAACAATTCTTATATGTCAACTATTAATTATAGTTTAATTTAATAAATTTTGAAATTAATAGTATCTTGTTATCTCATTTTTATGGTGACATATGTTTTAAACAAAATTGACACTTTTAAATTAAAAACACACTTCAAGTCATACCGACCACATCATGTATCATATTAATGTTCCATACAATCCTACACCTTAAAAATGAATAATGGATCATTATATAAACATTTGAAAACAATAATATCTTAGTTTATTTGATTGGTCTATGTATCCCATGTTTTAAACTAAGAAAATTTTATATTAAAAACACACACATAGAGTCATATCGACCACATTTCCTTTTGGATTGATTTGAGGTAAATTTCTACAAATAAAAAAGGAGTTATGAATCATTTTACTAAAATATATAAATTATTTGTTCACCCTTTCATATTTTTGTCTATGTGATGCATGTATTTTATTAATGTGACACTTTAACATTGAAAACACACTCTTTTAGTCATACTAACAACATTTTGGGTCAGATTGACTTGTAGTAAAATCACACACATCAAATGTAAATTATATATTCTTTACTTATATATTGAAATAAATCTATGGTCATTTATTGTGTTTGGATACATGATGCTTGTTTTAAAGTAAAATGACACTTTTATATTGAAAACCTAAACATAGAGCAATACTAACCAGATCGTGTGTTATATTGACATGTGGTCAATTCCAAAATGTTCAAAATACATTATGAGTATTTTTCTTAAAATTTTAAAACAATATGTGATCATTTTATTATTTTTGAATAGTGTTTTGTGTCGTAATCTAAATTGATTGTTTTATATTAAAATCATGTACTTTGAGTCATATCGGCCACATTTTCGGTGATATTGATGTGCGGTCAATTTTTACACATAAAAAATATGTTATGGCTCATTTTACTAACGTTTTAAAGAAATATGACATGGATTTCATAGAATTGGATATGTGATGTGCATTATAAACGAAAATGGAACTTTTATATTGGAAACACACACTTCAAGTCATACCAATCACATCTTGTGTCATATTGATGTAAAATTAATTCCAACAAATCAAAAATGAATTATCTATAATTTTATTAATGTTTGAAAATAATCCAAGAAAATATCCTAATTTTGGGATAGTTATATGTGTTTTATACTAAAAAACATGTTTATATTTAAAACATGCACTTCGAGTCATACTGACACATCACATGTCAAATTTGTGTGAAGTCCATTCCTAAATATCAAAAATGAATTATGGATAATTTTCATAATTTTCTAAATCCAATAAGAGATCATTTTTCTTTTTTATACATTATGCATATTTTAAATTAGAATGGATTTTATATACTAAAAACATCAATTCGAGTCATACCAGCCACATCGTGTATCTGATTGCCATTTGATTGATTCCAACATCCCACAAATGAAATAAGGATTTGTATACTAATGTTTGAAAATATTAAAATTTATTTTATTCATTTTTGTCTAATGATGTTTCTTTTGAACTAAAATGAAACCTTTATATTTAAAACATGAACTTTAAGTCATAACGGAAACATTGTACACTAGATTGACATGCTTTAAATTATTACACATAAAAAATGAATTATTGTTCATTTGATTAACGTTTGGAAACAATATGAGCTCGTTTTAATGGATTTGGCTATGTTCTATAGATTTTAAATTAAAATGGCACTTTTATATTAAAAAAACATCGAGGCATACTGACCACATTATGAGTTGAATTTATCTATGTTCATTTCCTACACAAAACAAACAAAATATGGATTTTTTTCTTATTGTTTGAAACAAATCCAATATCTTTTATAGGTTATGTTTTTTTGATTCATGTTTTGAAATAAAATTACACTTCTATATTGAAAACATTCAATTTGATTCCCACTAACCACATCGTGTATCATATTTTTGTGTGGTTTCTTCCTACATATCAAATTTGAATTAAAGACCATTTTACTATTGTTTCATAGGAATCCAATTTTTATTTCTTGGTTTTGGATATGTGACTTGAATTTTGAACTAAAATGACACTTTTATATCAAAATACACACTTTGAGTCATACTAACCATATCATATATTTTATTAATGTTTACTAAATTACTTATTATCACAAATTAATTAGGAATATTTTTCATAATGATTTAAAAAAACATGATATCATTTTATTATTTTGGGATAGTAATGTGTGTTATATACTTAAATTATACATTTATATAGAAAAAATCTTCTTGAAGTCATACATGACACGTCATGAATCAGATTGACATGAGGCTAATTACTACATGTAAAAAATTTAATTATGGACAATTTCAGTAATGTTTAAAAACAATTCATTCTCATTTTATTGGTTTTGGATTTGTGATGCACATTTTAAAGGAAAATGGAAATTTTATATTGAAAATATGCACTTTGAGTCATACTGATAACATCAGGTGTTGGATTGATGTGCAATAAATTTTTACAGGACACAGTTTAATTATTGTTTGTTTTATAAAATATTGATAATAATTCAAGAACATTTTTATTTTTTGGATGTAACAAATTTTTTAATCTAAAAACACTTTTATATTTAAAGATTCACTCTAAGTCATAATTGCCACATCATGTGTCAGGTTGAAATGTCGTCAATGTAGGATTGAAGTAGTTTATGTAGATGATTAACTAAAATAGGGGGGTAAATTGTACATTAAAAAACTAGCCATTTTTAATTTTTAAGGAAATATATGTTTACCAATGTTAAACAAGGTAAATTGACAAACCCTATTTAGTTCTTAACTATGAAAAAAAATTCTTAGGGTACAGAAATATGGATCCATAATCGAAAATTATGTTCAGTTGATTACAACATAAAAAGTATATGAATATTATTTATTAGATTAAGTACATTTAATAGAATGTATAATAAAGATATACATTATTTCTTCATCAAAACACAGTAGAAATAAAAGTTGAAACAAGAGAAAGTAACAAGTAGGAAATATTTTAACCCAAAGAGTAGGTTATCCCATAACCTAGGAGAATGATCTCTTGATTTATAATTTCATGAAATTTTGCCTTACCCACACCTTTTTAAGACCATGTTATGAACATCGATGTCGTTCTTGTTATCCCCACAAGCCCTTGATCTTTATGGTAGTCAGTACCTCTGTCTTCATAAACATGGAATCTCTTGATTGTACTCATCAACAATAAGAGTCACACAAATCTAGCTAAACAATATGTTCATGGCTGAACAATATGTTCATAAAATGCACAAGTCATAAGAGTCTTTCTCTCTCATAGAATCTCTTCACAGTATGTAGTCCCTAGGATCATCAATCAATATATTGATTTCGAGCTCATTCAAATGATCTCCTATTTGTAGGGAAAAAATCAACGGTCAGATCCCTCCTCCAATGGTTATATTTTTCCTTGAATTTTAGAGGGACCTGTACATATGTCACTCAACCAATGGTCACTTAGAAACAAATTTTATGGCATTGATTCATAACAAAAACATGTGTGTGGAAAATGAATTATCATATCCAAATTGAAAAAATATAGAATCTAAGGGAAAATGGAATTAATAATCTATAAAAATAGTTGGATTCTAGAAACATGCATATTTGGATTCTATTTTTCAATGAATTCAGAGTCAGAATTTCAATGAATTCGGATTCTGAATTTCAGAGTATTTGGAATTTGAATTTCAGATAATTTAGAGTCTAAATTTAATAGAATTCATAGTTTAACATTCAGTGAATTCAGATTCTAAATTTTAGATAACTCAGAGTCTAAATTTCAAAGAATTTGTAGTCTAAATTTCAGAGAATTCAGAGTCTAAATTTTAGAGAATGTGAAGTCAAAATTTCAATCAATTCTGAGTTTGAATTTTAGTGAATTTGGAGTTTGAATTTCATCGAACTCAAAATCTTAAATTCAAATTATTCATATTTTAAATTTTTTATGACTCCATATCCAAGGAACTATAAGATTCTGAGGTTTTAGATAAGGATCCGAATTTTTTCCTTCAGGAAAAAATAGACTACGTTTTGAGAATACATTGAATAAGATATTTAAAAACCAGGTAAGGGTATAGATTTTCTTAGAGAAATAAAATCTTCCGTATGAAAATATTTGTTAGAGAAAGATAATTTTCCTTAAGAGAATATTTTTGTGATTTTCAAAACATAGAGGAATGGAGAAGTCATAATGAAACCTTATTAACTCAAAAATCTCCCCCTTTTTGGAAAGCACAAACAACCCTTTGAAGCAGAATATAAGGAATACGGATTTTGATTTTGGAAGCTTAAAATAAAAATTTATCTTAAATTACATATAAAACATGATGAATATGACTAACTCCCCCTTACGTTTTGAAATCCCTAAAAATTGTATTCATTTCTTTCTTAGAGAAGTTACAATTTTTTTCACAAGAAAGTCTTAATTAAGTAAACTCCCCCTTACTTAAACACTCTATTACATAAGGAATACTTCTATTTTTACTTAATATTATTTTGGTTATTCTTTTCTACCCCTTTGTGATTTTAAAAAATTAATATTGAGAATGTAAAAATGGTACCTGAAATATTTTAACTATACAAAATAATACAATTTCAGGATAATTTTTTTTTATGATAAGAAAAATTGATACCGGGTGAAAATTAAACAACAGATCAGATTTGATAGGGAAAAAATTATTCATCCTTCTTTTCATTAATGATGATATTTTGCAAGGTGGCCTTTAACATCTTGAGATCATTATGATCATCCTCAAACCACTTGAGCAACTTTTCTTGACCCAGATTCTTCTTTTCCATAGCTTTGATTTTTTCTGCTCGAGACTTATGTATTTCGGCCAGAGATTTTAGTAATTCTTATTTCTGATTAAACTTTTATTTCAAGTCTTTTTTAGTTCCATTTATCTCTTAAAATTTAACAAAAATGGATTTAACTTGTCATTAAGATCATTATCCTCTTTCTTTTGGGATACTTTCTAAAAATTCGGATTTTTTGAAAAACTTATTGAATGTTTTTTGATCTTGTCATCTAACTTATCAAAATCATCTTTTACAGAATCTTGGAAGTCATCATATATTCTCATGTCTTCAATCATTCTTTTAGACCATTTTTTATTTCTTTACATGATCTCTTGTTTGCATCCTAACTAATATAAATTTTTTTGAAATTTTCCTCAACCTTGTTGGATTTTCCCTTGAGAATTATAATCGAGTATGAATTCTTATTGAGAGAGTGTTGAAGAAACTAACATATTGAATCAATATTAGGGATCAAAGGTAATATGTTCACTAACTTCTTCCACATTCGTAAGAAATGATTTAGTATCACTCTTAGAGAAATCATAATATTCCCCTGATTTTGTACGGAAACAAACATTATCCTTCTAAGAGTGTCATCACTCAAAAACATGATTTTTAAGGTTCTTGGTTTAGAAAAGTATGTAATTTTAATGTATTCTAAGGATTTCACTACTATCTTTTATAGAATTACCGTATACATGGATATTTTTAACTTCAGGGTTCTATTCTTAATGTTGGAGATTGTGAGAAGGATGTACTTCACATAGTTTACCTTTACGAGGTTAATCATAAAATAAAATATAAATATGTCACTTTTCTTAAAAGTCCTTGTAAACTTTTCTCAGAGTGAGGAAACCCTATACTCACAAAGCTTGCATCCGGAAATTTTTTTAATGGTGGTTGATCTTCTTTGATTTTATTCCTTTGAGTCCAAGTCACGCAATTGCCTTTTCCTTCTCAAAACATCATAACTTATCTATCAACTTGTGAGAGAAAAATATTTCCTCACCAATATAAGTGATACCAATAATATTTGATTCGATATTAAAAGATAGATAATAGGTTTTCCCAAAGGTTTTAAATGAAAAATTTTCCCTTCCAACATCCTCATAATAACTTATTGTATCATAGTATTCTATATTTATGTCAGGATAAACTAGATCATATGTCATTGTTTTAGATACACACAGTCTATCAAATAAATTTACCTAGATATTTTTTGTAGTCCATGAATTATACATGGAAATGATTTTTGGGTCAACCAACCATTCCCTATAGATTTACCAATCCATGGTTTCTTTAGCTAAAGAAAACTATTTCTATGGGGAACCATTAAGAGAAATTAGGTGTGTAAGAAATCTTGTAAAAACAAAATGACCTTTTT
The DNA here is from genome assembly GCA_963277665.1 of Viscum album. NCBI lineage: Eukaryota > Viridiplantae > Streptophyta > Magnoliopsida > Santalales > Viscaceae > Viscum > Viscum album. The sequence continues at coordinate 43,083,628 of OY728128.1, forward strand.
GAATTGGAGTAGAGATTCTGCATACAATTTATTGAAATCAAATGTGGGACACAAAATAGGGGGCCTCTATATAGGCTTTAAGGTGATACTTTGAATTCCTAATTAGATCTAACAATTGAAATAAGCATGATATGATCTGATAGTTGAGATTAATTTCAATTAAGTATTCATTAAGTACTAATATTTGGATATTTTAAAGAAAAATAGGATTTATGGAATTTGAATATGAAAGAGTTTTCTTAAAATAGAAAAAAATACAACAAAGTAAAAATTCAATTATGAAAACATTAAGTAAGGAAACATAACTTCTGGATTTCCTAAATAAATTTTCAGTAATGATAGATGTTCTTATTGGGGAACATTAAATTATAGAATATTTTAATAAGTAAAGGATATTTTAGGTTCTGGAAATTTGAGTTTAGGGAAAAAAATATAAAAAGAGAAAAAAAATTGGGTATGAAAAAAATTGAATAAGGAAAAAAAATTAGTTAAACAATAAATGTACCCCCTGTGAAAAGGACATTATTGATTTAAGAAGATAGGTTTAAACACAAGTTAATATGGAAGGATAACTTGTGGTTATCATTCCTACCATTTGATTAATGTATTCAAAACTTTTGGAAGGTAATGATTTTCTAAAAATATTAGAATGTGGATCCTGCATTCTGATAAATTAAATAATAATATATCCATTCTTGTGTGTGATCCCCAAGAATGTAATAGCTAATATCTATGTGTTTTTTATGAGAGTGATGTGAAAGGTTTTTTCTTATATAAATGGAACATGTGTTGTCACACAGTAATTGTGTTTTGGTAAAACTCTTGCCATAGTATGTTAGTGTGTGTTGCATCCACAACAATTTATCACAACAACATCCAGTTGCTACCTATTTTATTTTAGCAGTGGAATTTGCAACTAAGTGTTGATTCATTCATAAACAAGAAACTAATGAATCTCTTAAGAAATGAAAAGTTATGTATGTAATTTTTCTATCCATTCTACGTCCACCAAAATTAGCGTCAAGAAAACTTTTTAAATAAAATCATATCCAGAAGTTTAGAAAAGTCTTAAATCCATGGTTCCCTTTAAATAGAGAAAAATTAATTTCACTAATTTTAACTAAGATTTCATTGGATTTAATTGATATATTTCACATAATCATACTAAAATCATTATGTCTGGATGACTAGCTATCAATTATAGTAAAAATCATATCATACCACTAAAAGATGTTTGATTTACTAGTTTCCCAGCTTCGTCCAGATCAAGTGAATTTGAGGTACTCATTGGAGTTCTTATAGTTTTAGTGTTGTAAAATCCATAATTTTGAAGAATATATTTAATATACTTAGGTATATATATATATATATATCTCTTCTTTCTAGTTTTTGAGAAATTTGAATACCAAGGAAAAATGTTAACTCACCCATCATACTCATTTCAAACTCAGATTTCATGAAATTTGAAAACAAATTAGTAAAATACTACTAAGTTGATCTGAATATAAATTCATCCACATATATTTGTGCAATAAAATCATTTTCTTTATATTTCTTTAAAAAACTGTTGCATCAACTGTTCCATTAACAAAATTTTTTGTAACAAATATATTGCAAGTCTACCATACAAGGATCTAGAGGATTGTTTATGTCTATATAAATCTATGGTATGTTTGAAAACATTTTTAGGATGTTTTTTGAAATCAAATCCAGGAGGTCGTTCAATATTAAATTTCTCTTGAAAAAGTCCATTATGGAATGAATTCTTCACATCCATTTGAAAAGATTGAAAATACAGAATTCTCCAAAGGAAAGTAAAATATGAATATATTCAAGTCAATATACTAGGGCATTGGTTTATTCATAGTCTATTCCTTCTTGTTGATTATAGCCTTTAGAAACTATTCTATCTTTTTTTCTTACTATGATTCCATTTTCATCACATTTATTTCGGATGACCCAATTTTCTCTAACTAAATATGATTCTTTAAGTATCTCAACCAAGGTCTAGACATTATTCTTTTCATATTCATTTAACTAATCTTCCATGGATCTGATCCAATCAACATCATATAATGATTCATCAGTGATTTTTGTGTCCAATTTGGAAAGGAATGATAGATTTTCTACTTCATTTATTAAATAACTTCTAGTCATTACATGTTGATTTACGTCACCAATGATATTATCACTGGTATGACTCTTAAGAGAAAATATATTTGAGTTTTTTAAGACTTGTTCATGCACATAAGGTAGAAATTATTCCGTGGTAAATACATTAGAAAATATTTCTTGAGTATTTTATTTATTAGATAAATTTTATATCAATGGTTGATAATCAGTTTTGGAAAACACATCTAAGGATGTAGGATGTGGTTGTTTAAAAATTAAAGGATCAGATTCATCAAACTTGACAAGAACTATTTATTCAATAGTATATGTGTTTTTATTAATGAATCTATAAGCCTTATAAGTTGTGGAATAGCCAATGAAAATTCCTTCATCTGGTTTGGGTGCGAATTTTTTTAAATTATCTTTAGTATTAAAGAAAAATACCTTGAATCCAAATACATTAATGTAATAATGTATAGTTTTTCAACCAGTCCACAATTCATAAGGTGTTTTATAAAGAAAAGTTTTAATTAAAACTTGATTTATAGTATAATAATAAATACTAACATCTTTAACCCAAAAATTTTTAGCAATATAATATTCAGTCAACATTGTTCTAGTTATCTCTTCAAGAATTCAATTATCTTCTTTTAGCAACACCATTCTATTTATGAGTAATTGGTGATGCCATGTTATGAGTAATGACTTTTTTACTAAAAAAACTTTCAAAATAAATATTCTGAAATTATTTACCATGATCACTATGAATAGTTATTAATGGATGGTTATAATCATTTTTAACTTGGGCTCTGAAATATTTAAAATTAATAAAGCCTTCATATTTCTTTTCTAGAATATAAACACATGAAAATATAGTATAATCAATAACTAAATCAAATAACTATTTTTTCCTCCAATAAATCCAGTTTGAGTGGGATAAAAAATATCCCTTTGCAATAACTGTAATTCATCATAATTTGAGACTTCACCAATTGATTTAAAGCGTGGATTATGTTTCCATCCCAAATGGAATGGATCAAAAACGTCTGAAGAATCAAATCTACGCTCTGGTAGATCCATAACAAGTATTTTATTCATGAGTTTTAATAGGTACCTAAGGTTATAGTGTCCTAGTTTTCTATGCCATAACCATGATTGATCTTCCTTTTCATAGAAGCAAGGTAGGACTTGGCTCCTAAGTTCTTCTATGATTTTTATATAAAAATTCTCATTCCTATATGAAGAAAGAATACAATCTTTGATGGAATTGTGTACTAAGTATTTCTCATTCATAAAATTCCCAAGGTAATTTTCATCACATAATTGACTTATTCTAATGAGTTTGTTTTTAAGACCCTTGAAAAATAAAACATTTGATATCAATGTTTTTACAAGAAGAAAAATGTTACCTATACCAAAAATTTCTTCCTGAGAATTATCTCTGAAAGTTACTTTTCATCCTTTTGTGTTGATAATATTTTCAATGAATTTTTTGTTACCAGTCATATGCCGACAACATTACCTATACATGTTCCATATATTATTGTAGATAATATCTTTATTTTCCTATAAATAAAAGGTTTAGAACTTCGAAATCCAAAATTTGTTGGATTAAAAAATTTTAGAAAGTAATATCTTTGGAATCCACATTTTCATTGAAAAACAAGCTTTATGAAAACCTAAAGATCCGGTTTTATTTAAATTAAAATATCATTCCCAATGTCCACCACATTAACATTTATTACAAAAGTGATCCCTTTTAGAAACAAAATAATTATTACTAAAGACTGGTTTCGAGTAAGAAAACCCAAATCCAAAACTATTCCAAAGAGTATGAATTTGTGAATACATTTTCTCAAATTCATTCCTTCCTAATGTAAAATTTGATAAAAGTTTCATTAATGAAAATATTTCAGATTTTAGCCTGATTACTAAATTCTTATCCTCAATGTTATTATCTTAAGTACATAAGTTATTCTCAAAAATATTTTTTTAGAAATAATACTTTCAACATCTTTAGAATGTTTATCCTTCATAGAATTACATTCCTTAAGGTTTATTTAAACACTTTGAAAATAAAATGTTTTATGATCAAGATTCTTAGAAAGATCTAATATTACATTAGTTAAAATAGAAATTTTATAATTTTCATTCTCTAACTTCCTTTTTATATAATATTTTTTATTTTCAATTAGTTTGGAAAAACTATAATGTTATTCAAATGAATTTAAGGTATTATATTTTGAGGAAGAAGAATTACCATCTGAATATAAATGTTATTTTTTTGTAGAATAATTTTCATTTAATGAAATAATGGTAAAGGATTTGGCATTTTGTACCTTAGTTAAATGAAAATTATTTTCAGTAGGCACATTGGCTATTAAAACCATATTAATTTGAACAGAAGATTCTTATTCTAAAGATTCACTTGAAGAATCACCTCCACTGGAACACCAAGTGTCATTTTCAATCAATAATTTATTAGACATAGATTTTTAATACTTGATTCTATTTCTCTTAGAATACTTTTCCATCATGGATTTTCTCTTAAGAATTGGAAAATCATATCTGATGTGTCTAGCTCTATTGCATTCATAACAGGTTACTTGTTAATCTTTCATTCCCTTTATATATTTCTTCTTATATCCATAATTGAAATATTTCTTTCCCCAAATATTGTTTATCCTTTGAGAAAGATTGGATAATTAGTTTTCATATTTATCAATTTCACTTGATTAAGATATAATAATAGCTTTTTAAGATTTATATACAGTTACCCTTTCCTAATTCTTGTATTTAGATGTAATAGAAAAATCTAAACATCCAATACCATTCTTCCTTTTGATGAAAATTGAATCGCTCTTAATTATTGTTTCATGCTAAAATATAGTTCCAAAAAACTCATCAAGAGTAATTTTATATACTTTTATGTTCTCATCAATAGATGTCCTTTTGGATTCCCACTTATTGGGCATTATATAAATTATCTTATCTAAAATCACATCATCATCAATCCCTTTTTGTCCCATAGATTGAAGACTGTTGAATATGGTCATAAATCTCTATTGTACATTGCAAATAGGTTATCCAAAAGAAAAAACGAATACCTAATATTTATATCCTAAGATATATCTTCATGTATAGGTCACACTAGAAGTCCCAAAATGTGTAACTTAAATTTTCATCCAAATTCATTTGGTAGCTTAACATTAAGATATTTTACTATATATATTCCTGGTCATAGAGCACAACAATGTATTGTGTACCTTGTTATTTAGTTGATAATTATGTTTTTCCTGGTTGGTGAATGTTCTAACTTCCATATCTGGAATTTTTTAGTCCCTAGTGAGCATTTTAAAATTCTCTACTTCAGTGTTAATGAATTTTTTTTCATTCTATCTCGATAGTACTCATAATAATTACCATCTAAGATTTATTGTCTGGATGTATTTATGTTAATAATGGAACCAACATTTATACCCATCATTCTATAAGAAAATAATTTTCTAAAAAACATGTTAATATAAAAAGTTCATAAAAAAAGATATAAGACATTAAGCAACACTTAAATAAGAAAATTTAAGAATTAAAAATTAGAACAAGTAAAATCTTAAGGAAGAGAAGTTATATATAAGTATAATTATTTCAGAGACCCCCTATGATATGAATTATTGGATTGAAATAGTATATGTAGATGCTCAATTATAAGAGGGGGTGAATTTTAGGTTTAAAAAATTTATCTTTATAATATTTATGGAAATATATATTTAAAAAAGTTGAACAGGGAAATTTCACAAACCCTATTTTCTTCTTACCTAAGAAAAAAATTTGATTAATGTTTGCAAATATGGATCCGGAAAAGAAACTTATGTTCAGTTTATTCTACCTTAAAGCATATAGAATATTATTTATCAGAGTATGTAAAAGTAAGATAAATTATAAGAATGTTATACATCCTTTATTTATTAAAATTCGGTTTAAATAAAACATGAAACATGAACAAGTAAAATGTATGAAATATTTTAACCCAAAGGGTAGGGTATCCAACAAACATGGATAAAGGTTCCTTAATTTGTACAATAAAGAATTTCTATCATACCCACACCGGGGTAAGACCTCGATAAAGATATCGGAGTATGTAATTCTATCCCCACAAGCCCTCGATCATTAAGTTAGTCAAACCCTTTGTCTTCTCATCCCTATAAGCCATTGATTGTACACAAAAACAATCAGATTCAGACGAAGAAATCTGAATTAGATTGATATAAAATGCACAACGTATGACAAACATTCCGTCTCTAGAAATAAATTTATAGCATGTAATCTCTAGGATCACCAGTAGATAGATAGATTTTGTGATTGTTCGAATGAGATATTATTTATATGAAAAACATCAACGGTCATCTCCCTCTCCAATGGTCTTATTTTTCCATGAAAATTAGATGGAATTGTATTATTTTCACTCTACCAAAAGTTAGTTAGAAAATAAGTGTATGAAATCATTTCTTAATAAAAAACATGTGTAAGGAAAATGAAGTATAATAGCGAAACTAGAAAAATCCCGAATCGTAGGAAAATGGAATTTAGAATTAATATAAATAACCATATTATAGAAACATGGATATTCAAATTCTATTCTTAAAATAATTCGGAGTCTGAATTATGAGGAATATATATTCTAAATTCTAAGGAATTTGGGGTCTGAATTTTGAGGAATTTGGAGTGTGAATTCTAAGGAATTTAGAGTCTGAATTTCAAAGAATTAGGAGTCAAGAATTCAGAGAATTTCGAGTCCGGATTTCAAAGAATTTAGAGTCTAAATTTTTGAGAATTTGGAGATTGAATATTAATGAATTGAGAGTCTGAATTTCCAAGAATTGAGTGTCGGAATTTATGATAATTAGGAGTCTGAATTTTAGAGAATTCAGAGTCTAAAATTCAGATATTTCAAAGTCTGAATTTTAGAGAATTCAAACACATAATTTCAGAGAATTTGGAGTTATAATATCAGGGACTTCAGAGTCTATATTTCAGAGAATTTACAGAAGGAATTTCAAAAGACTCGATATCTAAGGAACTACAAGATTCTATGGTTTTAGATTTGGATCTGAATTCTTTTTCTTCAGAAAATCATTAGACATATCATTGATAATTCATTTAATATGATAATGAAAATAATGGTAAGGGTAAAACATTTCTTATAGAACAAAAATTTTCATTACGAAAATAAATTATGGAGTAAGATTCTTTTCTTTATGAGAATGAGTTCATGATTTTCAAAACATAGAGGAATGAAAACGTCAAAACCAATCCTTATTGACTCAAGAGTCAATTTATACACATAGAAACATAATTATGTAAAATTGAACAAGAATTTTAAAACAATATGAGGTGTTTTTCTCAAATTTTTATATGTGGTTCCTATTTGAAAATAAAATTACAGATTATTTTAAAAAAATTCACTTGGAGACACACAAACCAAATAATTTTTTGGGTTTATGTGTGGTAAATTCCTATAATTTTATAATGAATTATGGATTATTTCATTAGATAATAAAAATAAATTTGAACGTGTTTACTCATTTTTTAGTATTTTGGGAGTGTTTTCAGCGAAAATAATAATTTTAATCTTAAAGAATGCACTTAGAGTATTATCTGGATATGAATGTATCATAATGAGGTGCGGTTGATTTATACACATTAAAAATATGTTATGGGGAATTATAATAATGTATCAAAATAATCTAAATGTGTTTTCCCAATTTTGAGTCTGTGATATGTTAGGAACTAAAATCTCAGTTTTAAACTAAAAACATACACTTAGTGTGATAACAGTTACACCATATTTATTATTATAGTGTGGTTGAATCAAACATATCAAAAATTAATTATGTATTATTAATTTAGTGTATCAATACTATATGAATGTGTTTTATTAGTTTTTACTTTGTGATGTGTCTTTTGTACAAAAGTGTCAATTTTAATCTTAAAACATATAATTCATGCCATACAATGAAAAAAATTGATTGTATTGAGGGTTAGTTGATTCTTATTTGTTATACCATTTCATATTATTCTATAATGCAATTTATCTTGAATTGGATCAAATCTTTGTTGATAAAAAATCTCACTATGGACATGAGCCAATTCAAGAGCACATTACTTTGAGAATAACAAGCCTTCAACCATCACATCATTTTTTTTTGTAATAAATAATTATATAAATGAAAAATAACTAACTAAGTAGTTTAAAGTCACCATTTCATGATGATTTCATACATTCTTATCCAATTTTTTCTGAACCTATTATCTCAGTTACATATGTGAATTCCAATCTCTCATGAGTATAGGAAGTTTCATACATGTTACTAGATCTACCAAAATCCATAGAGAATAACCCCCATTATACTTCTCTTTAATAAATTGGTCAAAAATAATATATAATCATTATAATAGTAAATATCTACATTTAAAATGTAAATCGATGGTCATAACCCATACTAGATAACACACATAATTGGTAATCACCAAAATTTGATGTTGGAAAACATTCTAACACAATGTACTCTTCCAAATCATCTCTAAACAAATTTACTTCTTCTTTTGAGTATGTAAATTATTTGTAATCATTGTATTACATAAATAATATAGAAAAAATTATTAAAAAATGTTTTTCAAAAAATGTAATTATATTTAAAAATTACTTATTTGGGGAGGATGATATTTTGATGGTATATGATATATTTCCAAAATATGAAATATAATATCAATATTCATTGTCCAAATTTTGTTTGACACCATATTGACATTGAAAAAATAATTACATTATTTCTAAATATGTTTTGATAGTTCAATCTCACTATATAAATACCTTAATCATTTTCCCTTTGAGAAAATCTATATGCTTATTATGTTCAGTCTCTAACCATGAACAATGATTTATCTTATATTTATATATTTCCCTATAATAAAAAACATTTTAAAACACAGAATGAAATATATAATTCAATTTTTATCAGTAATATTTTTATTACAGTGCATTAATATTTTGAAATATCTATTATGTGTGGTCGATTTTATGGAAATCCATGAATTGGATGTAAAAAGTAAAAATTTGAGGTATCCAAATTGATTAGGATTTAAATTGATTGATTTGTAAAAAAACAAATATGTAATGAATAAAATAAAAATATCTTTTATATGATTAGATTTTCGAATGTAACCCCTACAATGTAGGCATTATTAATAGTGTGTCATCTGATATTTTTTTCTAAAATCCCTCACTTAGTACATCTTATCTCATTTCAATTAATTTCAAATCCAATAAAAAAATTCAATAGAAATGATGGTTAGATTAATAAGTCAAAATCATTCTTCATAGGGTTTTCCCTTCATATAGTAGTAATATATATTCCTATAGAAAATATGAATAGTTATTAACTGTAGTGTACAATGTAGAATGGTTTTTTGAATGATGGATTATGAAAATGTACCTAATGTTTATATTCACAACTAAGACTCTTAGCCACTGAAACATGATAATCTCAAATATAATCTCTATCCAAATTAAATCACCAAATATTTATTCTTTTTATTGAATGTGGGAAAAAATTTCTTTGTGGAATTTTGTTCCCAGATTAACTTCTAATGTTGATTCATAGCATAGTGGAACTAGCGGGGAGAAGGTATCCTCGAGGGTCATTTTAATTTCATTGTTGATCCATTCTATTTTATTGATCTAACCATCAGTTTTCTCATTGTTTCGCCGCACTGTAATTACATACCACATTTAAGAAACTTTCTTATAAACTATTATTAGTTTTTTCAATTGATAAAAATGGATAAGGAAGTACCTCAAGTATATTTAATATAATATAAGTCCATTCTAAAAAATTCAATTTAATTATCATTCATCGTATCTTCAAGATCATCAAGAGGAATAGAAAACTCATTCCTCGACTTGTGAGCTACTTTAATTCCCATAATCATGTGATATTTTAAATATTTTTTTGTATCTAATGTCCTAGGATATTATACACCACAAAAATCTCAAAAAGGAAATGTGTGGGTGTGGATAGATAAAAATAGCATATAATGTCACCATGTGGAATTTTATAAATATAATGTTATCATAAATTTATTGATTGAAATTTAGGAGAAAGAGTAATAAAAAATTAGATTACCTCAGGTAAGGAAATAGGTTTATAAGAATTTCTATTCTCAAAGGTAGTATGGTCATTTCTCACATTCTCAAATAATATTTTTTCCACATCTGGTTCATTTTTATCCAACTGCATACATTTTTTCACTAAACCATACCAGATATTAAGAATTTTTTCAGAATCTATTTTTTCATGTATTCCTTTAGTCTAATATTATGTCTTTATTTTCATTTTTATCTTCTATAAATATGATTGAGGTGACCTACACCAATAACAAATCCATATTGTTAGGAACACTTCAAATATATTGAATGTAGTTTTCCTTTAGGTACTGTCATTTCTAATTCTTGTGTCTGAACCGTATAAAAAACATATAAACATATTTTTCTAATTCTTTTGTCGGTGTGTGCACATCCCTCTGTTTGAGGATAAAGATGCTACTTTTCGCCCTTCATTCCCACTTTCCAAAGGCAGTCGACATCCATCACTTATTCCGGGTTGTTTTATCCTTGATCGGAATGGGATGATGGGATGTCAGTTCCTTCTTTTGTCCATTCATCCTCAGAACTCATCAGCAAGTCGGGGTCTCCCTTATAGACTAAGACATTGTTTGTGAAACTATTCCTAGTTCCATTTCTTCAGGGACACTGGTTAATTACAAAACTGCTTTCAGAACATTCCAAGGGGTCCGATCAGGGCAGCATCCTTCAATCGAGGGTGTAGTTATGTTGGACATCACTAGTGTGTCTAGATGCTGTAACTCTAGCGCATCTATCTTTTATCCCTTACTATAGGGCTTCTTGAGGGCGCGGAAGCCCGAGGCATCCAATGTTGAATGCGAGGAATCATATGCACCTGGAATGTCTCTGAGGTTTTTCTCAGCTTCCCATGTTTAACATAGGGTATTCCATGAGTTTAACATCAAGCGGAGATGGATCAAACTGATCATAACACTGACTACAGTGGATCAGACAGGTGCAACCCCTTGAGGTTACACTGATGTTTGGGGGGGGGAGGGGGTGAGTTGATGTGATCACACCAGGATGTGGCAACCTGGGTAAGGATCTAGATGGATGACGAATGGTTAAGTGAATTTGATGGATAATGAGATGGATCTTCTATGAGGATGATAGTGATGTTGGGATTCAGTCTCAAGGAGACCTCTTACGTATCCCTGTGGAAGAGAATCGAAGCCCGTGTAGTTCGGTGGGGTGATGGGATGCCTGAGGAGGTGGCCCATGAGAATGGATGCGTGGATGGGATCCATAGAAAATAAAACTTCTAGGTTGGGGCTTTATCTTCCCAGAACACATGGGATAGAGGGATAGATCCAGACAAGACATGGGTTATGGGATTCAACCTCATGGAGGCTTCCTACGTATCCCAATGTAAGGGAATCAAAGTCTGCATAGTTCATCTGACGATGACTTACCGTCGATTGTGGACTTCAACGGCTTACCAATGAATGAGGTCGACAATGGCATGCCATTGAAAGGGGTTGACAACAGCTTACCACTAGGTGGGCTTGATAATTACTTACTATTAGACAGGGGATTGACAATGGCATACCGTTTGATAGGGGATAGTTTAGTGTCCTGTCGGAAAAAAGGAGTGTATAGTTTAACGTCATGCAGGACCGGGGTGTTGGGCTTGATCCGCAGGGAGACTTCCTACGTACCTTGTCTTGGAAAGGATCAAAGTCCTCATAGATCACAGTGGGTGTGTGAATCGACATGAAGGGGGGTCGGAACCAATGTACAGTGGTCTTGAACCTCAGTGAGGCTTCCAATGTATCTTCCCTTAGCAAGGATCAAAGATCTTGTAGTTCATGGCGGAGTGGAAACCGATGTGAAGGGGGTTGGAACCAATTGGTGGTGGGATTGACCTCAGGGAGGTATCCTACAAGCCTTGCCTTGGGATTGATCAAATACCTCATAGTTCATGGAGGGTGTGGGAACAGATGTGAAAGGAGTCAGAACCATTTGGAGCTGGTCTTGAACCTCCAAGAGGCTTCCTATGTACTATTCCATATAAAGGATCAAAAACCTCGTAGTTCATGGGGGAGTGGGAACCGATGTAAAGGGGATCAGAACCAATGGATGGTGGGCATGATCCTTAGGGAGGATTCCTATGTAACTTTCCTTGTCAATGATCAAAGACCTCGTAGTTCATGGTGAAGTTGTAACTGACATGAAGGGGGTTAGAACCAATGGCTGGTGGGCTTGGACCTCAGGGGGCCTCTTATGTACCTTGCCTTGGTAAAGATCAAAGACCTCTTAGTTCATGGTGGAGTGGGAACCGACATGAAGGGGGCCAGAACCAAGGGATGATGGGATTGAACCATAGGGAGGCTTCCTACATACCTTGCCTTGACCAAGATCAAAGACCTTGAAGTTCATGGTGGATTTGGAACCGACGTGAAGGGGGTCAGAACCAATGGATGGTGGGATTGAACCTCATAAAGGCTTACTATGTACCTTCACATGGCAAGGATCAAAGACCTCGTACTTCTTCGTTTGAGGCTTACAATATAGGCTACCCAGGGAGGTTTTCATTGTCGATGCATACTCTAATCCCTTGTGAGTCATACTTGGTGTGAGAAACCAGAGGCAACAAGGATCTGACCATCAAGTCATGAATGGTGCGTCATTGGGAATTGGAGTGGGGATTATACTTGTTTTGTAGTCCATAGAGGAAATATGGGCTTACATGTAGTCCGTGGATCAGTGGGATGGAGATTGGGACTTACTTTAGGGTGGAGGGTCGGGTGGTGGAAAAACCTAATGGGAGAGGGGTATGGCCTCGAGGAAGAGAGGAATAGCATGGGTGCTACAACCTGTAAGAAAAGCTAGGGGCGTACACCAATGTGGTTTCCCTTTCCTGATAGTTGGACACCGCTCAGATAAAGAGTATCTCATTCCATTTGAGGAATGATCTTAATCCCGTGGAGACCAGTGGGGCTATATAATTTCTAATATGGATCCGCCGGTGTGTAATGCACTGGGAAAGTCCACAGTTTAATGTCATGTGCTGAGGACAATGGTGATTGCAAGATTAACATCATGTAGCTTTGACGATGTGCGTTCACTCCACACCCATTGGACTTACATAACTGATACCTACCGCCTCTTGGGGAAGGGAAGGCACCAGCAATTTCTTGACTAGGGGTGTCATGAGGTGAACCCATTGAGAGTCCACATTAGCATGGCTATGTGAAGAACCAATAGCTGTTATCGTGCTTATGCGAAGAAGCATGAGGTGAAGCAACACAACGGGGAGCACTGCCCAAGGGACATTGAAGTTACTTTGTATGAGCCTAGAGGGTTGTATGAGAAAAGGGTTTGTGATATAGATTTGTGGAGCATAATAAGAGCCCGAAGATGACATCCAGAAGACGAACATTGAACACCCCTATGAAAAAAGGGGTACACACAAGGAGGGGGTTTGCTTGTAAATGGAGAAGATGCGTAGAAAAGGATATGGTGAGTGGTCCAGGAGGTTTGCGCGCAATTGTAGTAGCTTATATGCAATTGGCACACTGTTGGAATAGGTGTGTTGAAAATGCTGGGGTGAGTGGTCTTGGAGGTTTGCGCGCAATCATAGAGGATCACATGAAATTGGAACACAATTGGAACAGGTGTGCGGAAGTGGCCGAGTGTGCGTATAATAGGAGATGTTTGAACACAAAGGGGACCCAGGGTTTTTCATGAAAATGGAAGGGATTACACGCAAGGATGGGCGCTCAAGTCTGAGAAGTTGCGTGTAAGAAAAGTTCAAGGTTTTGCGCGCAAGGGGAATGGATTGAACGCAATTGGAATAGATTGTGTGCAAGGGACGTGACTTTAAGATATGTGGTTGAGGGTTATTCTCAAGTGGTCTTGCGTGAAGGTGGACCCCTAGGAGACATGTCGCGATAAATATCATACCTAAAATCCATTTTTCTGTGTAAGAGAGGTGGATTTTTCACAGAGAACATGGGTCAGATTCCTCAGCCGCCTGAATTCGATGGGGTGTCCTTCTATTTACAAGCACTCAGGGTCGTCGAGTCCACACATAAGTCGGTCTTTGTGAAATATTTCACACCTTGGTCGGCAACGCGAATGATTCGGCACTCGGGGTCGGCGGTGCACAAGTTTCTACCTCGGGCATCGGAAGCATGGTTGTTTCTGCACCTGCATGGAAAAATCCCACAGATCTCACGACATTCTGTGTGTAAGTGAGTTTTTTCACGCTCCCATTGGATTTTTAATGCGGCCCTTCTGGTCCTCCTAGAATTGATCACCGGGTCGAAATCTGCCTTCACATTATCCACAAGTACCCTCTTTAGGCCTCGAGTGTTTTTTTCTACACCTACAACATAAATAGTTAATTTTATCTAATACTATTAGAAATCATAAAAAAATAACAATTATTTCCAACTTATAAATGATTCCAATACTACTATAATATTTTCATCAACTTGTTTACCCTCTATTTATGAAGACCTCCTTCCTTAGAACATGATGGGGGATTGAAGTGGATTTAAATTTTTATTCATCAATTTTCTTTAAAAATGGAACACATACTATTTCACATCAAATAAAAATTATATTTTAGATGAAAAATAAAAACCATTTTATTTTTTGGTGAAGCATAAAACATATTTTATTTCTGTTAGGGGAATATGGTTTTTATGTAGGTTGTTTAATTCTACAGTCCTTAACTATTTCAAAAATTAACAATTTTGAATCAATTTTAATAAAATAAATAAATTCAGATTAAATATTATCAAATACATTGCACCTAAAATTATTTATTATCCTGAAAACTGAAGAAATATTTCTATGTATCCTATATTATAATGTGAGCATACATAATAAGTGGGTGGGAATTTGATTTCCCCTCTATACCCATGAGATAATTCTCATTAAGAAGTGTCCAAAATCCTCAGTGATACTTTCTAATGACTGTTATGAAATATTTCTCATGGTAATTATATAAAATAAAATAACACTTTAGGGGAAAATGGAAAAAAATCAATGTTTTGTTGTATACTTTTTTGGTAAAATATTGAATGTTTTTCATTGTATTAACATAATATTTCCCTAAATGGGTTCTTAAAAACAAGATGGAAATGGTTCCATATATCAATATCAATTGGTACATTAATTTTCTTTATGAACCCAACATAATTAATTAATATTTATATGTTGGGGTCAATATGGTGGTTTTTTATTCATACCAACCTCTAATTTTATTCTTTTTCTTATCTCCTTTTTAGTTTTTAACATAGTGATGCTATGTCGTTATTTTTTTCACCTAAATATTGTTGATCTCCTAAAAATTCTATTGTTTCTGCATCAATAATCTATTTTTCCATTGTATTTGTAACATTATCATTTGTATAGGTCATTATCTACATGATTAGTTGAACTTTTAATTTGTATTATGTAAATGTAGAATATATCACATAATATTATGAGGAAAATCAGAGCATATTAAAATAAACATTATCCTACCCACTTAACCCTCTATTTATTTCTATAATGGTTAAATGGATTTGGATCCTCTATCGAGTATCCAAATCCATTATATTTAGTCCCCTAAAATATACAATTATTTTTCTACATTTGTTCTATCGTGAAATGATTGTGATCTCCCAATGCAAGGGTTATCCTTAATTGAACTTTCATCAAACCATTTTGTTGTTTTAGTCAGTAATATGGTAATAGATGAATTCCTATTTGCTATATATGAGACAAAAAAAACTCTATTTCCTGTGATTTCATTATGAATGGATCATCCTTATATGCTCCCACACTAAAATTCACCTACAAATAGCCCAATTCATTAGGTTTCATTAACATTTTATTTTTAACCGATTTTCAATTTAAAATTGACACATAACATGTTGTATAATAAAACATGTATATTAATTTTATAATTCCAAAATAAAAAATGTTCACAGAAATTGGATTTATATCCATTGAAACATATACATGAATCTCATGAGCCACAAGCGTAACTCCACTTTTTTTTCATCGTACTACATTCATCTTCTACAATTGTATAGAATGTATAACCATTAATTAAAAAATTAGTATAAGATGTAACAATTTCATTTGGTACCCTAGATAGTCATTGAAATTTTTTGTAAGTGGAATTTATATTTCTCGATATATCATTATAATTAAGATCTTATAAATATAATATTCTATATTGATTATGTGTAATTGATATCCATCCTCTAACCCATTACATAATCTAATGTCTAAGAATTAATTAATCAGTTTAAATGTATGTTAAAACCTATGAACTATTAAATAAAATTTAAATGAAATATTTGTCCTAATATATTATGGTAATTATAATAACATCTTGTCTGGAAATCATTTTTCCCATAAGGAATCTGTTGTGATGAGACATTGGGGGACTGATGTTATCAAAATTTGATAGGTAAGTGGTAAAAAATTAAACATGTTCATCCAAAATGGATTATTATAAAAAAACATGTAGTTGACTTTTTTTCATGAAGGAACCATTCAAAATATTCATATATTTTACAATTTGGTGAATCCATTTATAATGGAAACAACCCCACTGTTGAACCTATCTAACCAAGTAAACCATCAGGTGGATCATTATATCAATGAATGGTGATGGGAAGAACATCTGTAATTCATATAGTATGACCTTATTATCTTTATTCATGATTAGAATCTTCAGTGAGTCTACAAAATTTCAATATATTGATTTGATACATTGTAGAGGCTTGTTATTGTATGTCATTCATTTTTAAGTAGATTGAAACATAATGTGATGGGCATAAAATCTAACATCAAAACATGAAATTTGTATTATTTTGGATATACTAACTTCAAATTAATTTTAGAAAATAAATTCCTGGCATTTTTGTAATATCCCTATTTAACTTATACAAAAGTAATGAAATTGAAAATTTTAAATTTCTTTTGTCTTGATAGAGTATGAGCTATTGGAGGAAGAAAATTATGCCTTACACCCTTCACCAGTTCCAATTCTTCCCTTATCTGCATGTCAATGATGTTCAACCTAGATTTGATCTGGTATTTGTTTCTTATAACATTTAATAATGTTCAAATAACACTATCAATTAAATTTTTTCCTACATGCATGACATCAAAAAAAAAATTGACATATCAAAAATTGAACAATGGAAATTCAATGGAAATTGACCTATTTTTTCAACATGATGTTATATTGATTTTTCAAAATGGATTACTAAAAAAATGGAAATAAGTTTTAATTTACAAAAAAGTTGATCGCTTGTTAGTAGAGACGATGTTATACCTTCTTATGTATTCCCATCAAATGTTGGGCTCTAGGATTGGTATGTATGTCATCGAGGTAAAATCTATGATGTCCATAAAATATATTCTTCTAGAAATGTTTCAACTAAACTCAGTGTGTGCACTATTCCTAAATGGTACACCCCAAAAATTCATTAATTATATATCTTAGAGAATCTCCCTAATACGGAATGTTATTTATCACCTCGTTCAATATGGATCTCATTGTTAATTCATAACATATTTGCGTCAAAAAATGTAATTCATGTATGCCACAAAAATTTTAGATCATAGATAGATGGATCCAAATAACTATCAATATCATTACGAAGATTATTTTGTCCAGATATACGTAGAGACAATAAAATATATTTATATTTCATGAATAACTGTGGTCTAAATTATAATTTACTAAAAAAATAGTCACATACTATGGGTGCTATTTTTCATACCCAATGGATTTATTCCTTTTACAGATAATGGAAGACATAGGATTCATAGATTATTTAAAAATTTAGGGTACTCATAATCAATATTAATCCACATAGGAGAGTGTTATAGGTGATGAAGTTTCCTATAATTAATGCATGTGTCTACATTCTATGTCAATTGTGAACTAATTTCTTCACATTCATATAGTCGTATAAACTGTAAACTAATTGGAAAGAACTATACTAAATTCATTGGAATTGATTCATATTTCTTATTTCGATTCATTCCACGCATAATCCATTTATAGTTATTCATGTTATTTGTGAAAAAATATAAAATAATTTGGACTTGAATGTATTTTTTAGAGATCGTTCCCATTGAATATATAATTCATTTAATGTCAAATATTGAAAACGGAAAATCATTTTCGTCTATTATAATATCATCAAAGGGACCAGGTAGTTTGGTAAAGTTGATTCCGCTCCATCTACTACTATATTTCATATTTTAAAATTTTAATACCTGTGAAAATGTTATATATTTAGTACCACCACTATACAATGGTATATTAAAACAACTATTTATCTTCTCAAATAGATTTGTAAATTCATGAAGTCCATATTCAATTTCCATTATAATTTATTCCAAATTATATCCACAAAAATTTATAATGTTATTCATATGAAATGTTCAATAAATCCCATTATTATCAAAATTGGTGTGTACATTCAGTTTCACCCCATTTTTAGTTCAACATTTACAGATTTGATCTATTCCATGACAAATCAATTGTTATTATAACTCTTATAGACTAATTTTTCTTAAATAAATACAATACAAACACATATAGTGGATTTGAAAAGTTTAATATACACTATACATTAAAAAATTGATGAACTATTTAACTCCATCCTCGTAGAATTTTGTCATACGATTATCAGTCTTCCAATTTTGATTATTTTCTATCTAATTAGGTTTATAACATATTCACATAAAAATTAAAATAAATACACATAAGGTATTCACAATAAAAGGATAATTTTATAGATTCATCTAAAAAATGGAACCCAAAACTTTAATGTTACTGGTGATTATTACGGACACGTTATAATTTTTTATAATGGTAACATGAAAAGAGAAAACCTAGTGTAAACATGTTGATGTTGGTCCCACTTCTCAATTTGATGTTTGGTGGGAAAAAGGTAGTAATTTTGGGATGATTTCTATGGCCTTTCTAGTAGATATCCCAATAAGATAGATGAGTTGATATTTATTCATTTTTACTTGGTTTATGGGGGTTCATGTGGTATTTTATTCATGGGATTCTTAAGAACCAACATTTATGATCTTTTATCAGATGATGAAACTATAATCTTTAACAGAGGTTCAAGATGTGTCCAAATGGAATCATAAAAAATCCTTATCTTAAATTAATGATTGGAGTACATGCCCAAAAACCTGGAATCACCTAAAAAATAAACCTCAATAGAAAAAATAGGGAGAATAAAATATGAAAAAAAATATCATGTTAGAAACTCTAAGTGAGGTATAAACAACATAGAAGTCACTATCACAAAAAAGTTTTTCACTGCCCCCCCCCCCTCCCGTTATCAGCGTTAACGAAAAAGAGCTGTTAAAGGGGGTGCCTTTATCCGCTCTCAAAAAAGCGCTGATAAATGGTTCCTTTATTAGCACTAAAAATTGTTGATAAATGCACCGCTTTATCAGCGATTGTTTTAGCACTGATAAAGGGACCCCCTTTATCAGCGCTCGTTTAGTAGGGCTGATTAAGGGGGGGCCTTTATCAGTTCATTTTTTTAAAAGCGCTGATAAAGGGTCGATTAAAAAAAATTAAAATAAATACTAATATATTAATATATAAATATAGTTATATTGATATAAATATAATATATAATTTTTAAATATATTTTAGATAAGTATAAATGTACATTTACACTTAATATACTTAATATATAAGATATTCAGTGAAAATGACTTCTTAAAAAATTTAAAAAAATATTTTTAGTTAATAATTTGCTAATTATTATGGAGTAATGGTCATTTAATAAAAATTTGAGTCTAAAAAAATTAAAAAAATAAAAAAAAAGATCCAAAATATGTTTAAAATGCAACTCAAACTTCAAATGGCCATAAATTTTTATCCGGGTGTCCGTTTGAGCTCAACAACATATCAAATCGAGGCCTGCGACGAGCTCTACGTCACTATGATCACGAAATCCCTAGTTAAGGGATTTTCGAGGCCAAAGGAGGCCCAGAAGGCGTCCAAAACTGTGTTTTTTTGGGTACCCTGATTTTTTAACATTTTGTGTATTTTCAGCCTCGTTTAAGGGGGTACAATTGGATTTTTTTAGTGGGGACTGAATTTATTCCAAGGTATTACATTCATGTTGATATTATTTCTTTGAAATTTTATCCTTTTTCATAATGCACTACTATTTATAATCAAATATATAACAACACATACATATTTTTTATATATTCACACCTAAAAATTTAATTATAAATATAAATAATAAAATATATTAACATATAAAATATATTACCTTTATCTAAATAATAACTAACATCCATATTATTTAAAATAAAAAAATATGAATATTTATATACCTATATATTAATCTAACTATATATATATATTTATCAAACTATATATATATTAATCTAATAATAGTACTATATATATTAATATACTTACATATATATATATATTAGTATTACTATAAATATATATATTAATATCATTATAAATATATATATTAATATCACTATAAATATATATATTAATATCACTATATATATATTAATATAACAATATATATATATATTAATATAACTACATATATAAATATATTAATATAACTATATATATATATATTAATATATCTATATATATGTTTATATAATTATATATATGTTAATATAACTATATATAGATTAATATAAATAAATATTACTATACGAATATATATAACGTAATATGTATATATATATATATTAATATAACTATATATATATATATTAATATAACTATATATATATGTTAATATAACTATATATAAATATATTATAATATAACTATATATATATATATATATATTAAAATATAACTATATATATGTTAATATAACTATATATATGTTAATATAACTATATATATATTAATATATATATATATATTACTATATGAATAAATATAACTATATATATATATTAATATAACTATATATATATATATTAAAATATAACTATATATATATATTAATATAACTATATATATATATATATTAAATTATAACTATATATTTGTTAATATAACTATATATTTGTTAATATAACTATATATATATTAATATAAATATATATTACTATACAAATAAATATAACTATATATATATATAAATATAAATATATATTAATATAACTATATATATATATCATTATATAACTATATATATATATTAATATAAATATATATTACTATACTAATAAATATAAATAAATATATGAATATATAGAGATAGAGATATCATGATTTGGAATACAAATCAAAATAGATTAGAGGAAAAGGCTTAGGTGTGTAGGGGGAGGTCTCGAGTTCAAATCCTGGTGGAGGCAGGGGCGCGTGCACATGGGGGAATATGGGAGAAAACGATGATAAAGGGTAAAGGGGGTGTGTGGGATGCTATACAGGGGATGAAAAGCACTATAAAAGAGGGGCTCAAGCGCTATAAGACGCCCCCCGATTGGCAATATTTTTTAAATTCAAAAAAAAAAATTTTATCTTTTATCAGTGCTTTTAAAAAAGCGTGGACAAAAGGGGTCCTTTATCAGTGCTAAAATGAAAGCATTGATAAAGGAAGCGCTAATATATGGGACTTTTATCAGGGCTAATACAAAGGGATGATAAAGGACCCTTTTATCTGCGCTTTTTTTAGCCCTGATAAAAGGGGTCTTTATCAGTGCTTTCCAGAGCGCTGATAAAGGGGACCCCCCCCCCCTTTATCTTCGCCAGATTTATCAGCATTTTTTCTAGCACTGATAAAGGCCATTTTTAGCGCTGATAAAAGTTTTATTTGTAGTAGTGAGTAGATATAGTTGTTTTGAATGTTTTCGGTAGGGGGAAGAAACTAAAATGAGTAAAAATTTATAGAACTACGGAAATGTGATTGAAAAATATGGTGAATTGACCTACTTAATAATGATATGAATCTTTTTATTCTATAAATACAAATTTTATATGATTTTATCGAAATTATTTTTTTTACAAAACATGCGGCTAGTGGTTTGGGTTGCAAAATTACTATCACATATTTTCATGAAAATGAACTTATTAAAAGATTTTTGGGTTTTTAGGTCAATTGATGTAAATGGAAGGAATTGTTTGTATTCAATCCATGAGAGTAGGAAGGATATATGAAACTTGTCTTATTATCCCTCACATTTGAAGTTAGATCCATTCACTCACTGTTAAAATACACCATTATGTGGATGGAGTTGGAAATTTTAGTTGGCTGATGATTTTTAGTTTCCAAATGTCATGTATGAGAAGATTAAGTCACACAAACGTTCACACCCCTTCTACCTCCTCAGGTTAAACTAGGTGATATCCATGTAGTGTGTGATGGTGGTGCCATATCAATTCTACACAAGGGAGGTGATGCATGTTGGTAACATTATCACAAGGATAAATACACTTATAATAGAAAACATATGATGTTTACTAAAGATATACATGTTTAATTAATGTATATATATTAATATCAATAAATATACATGAATGTTTATAATATATAGTAATAAAATAATTGTAAATTTCACTCCCATAAAATATTAAAAATAAGACCTCAAATTATTTTTTATTATTGGTTTTTTTAAAATTATTTAAATTATATAATAGTACCATATAAACATATTATGAAACTAATCAACATGATCTTAAAAATAGTATTTATCCAATTTAAAGGTTCACAATATTTAAATTGAAATAGTTCGCATTTTTAACAATTTTTTATGACAAATTTAAGTAACCTACTCAATTATTCAAGAAAATATATATAAAAATAATTTTGTATGAGACAAATATTCATATAAAATAAAATTATATATTCAATGAATATCTAATCACATATATATCTTACACAATATGATTTATTATTGGTTTTCATTTTAAACTCATAACTTCAAGATTTCCAAAAATTCCCATATACTCATGGAGAATTAACAGATCAATTGAAAATTATGAAATAAAATTAATAAATAGATAATAGCATTTCCATTTCTAAATATATATTGTATTTAGACATATAAAACCTTCTAGAAACAAGAAATAATGACAAGTTTATGCACATCCAAATTAGATAGATCACAACATGTACAATAGAGGATTAAATAATCTTTTCCTCATTTCAAAATAACTTTTAATAAATGTTAAGATGAGGGAGAGGGTGAAACAACAATGGCATGATGTGTGAAAGATTAGGTGAATAATACGGAAGTTTGATCAAAGTAAACCAGATCATGTGTGCCATCAAAATCCTTTTTGTATTTTAAAAACACAAAAACATTTAGGGATAGTGTAAAGAAATAGTGGCCTAAGGTGAGGGAGATTGTGTGGAGATTCATAGTGGTAGATCAATGTAAAATGCATGACACATGACTTTCAAATCCTTATGGAAAATTAAAATCCCCAAAAGAATAACTAAATAAGTTGAAAAAATGAATGATCATGAATGATGGATCAAAATTCACATATTGTGGGTTTTGAGAGTGTCAATCATCTTTGTAGTTTTATGGAGAGAAGCATTAATGATTCAGTTACCAATGATCTTGAATGATGTAAGTGACCGACTCACTGTTTAGTTACTATGTCAAATGATCATAGAGGTTTTATCATTACTGTTTAGAAAGAGTTGATAAAGACCCATATTTATCCATGATAAAATAGAAAGTCCAAACAATGAAAACTCAATATCAGTACTAACTCTTAGCGCTATTAACGATGATACTTTATAATAGTTTTTAGTACAGAAAAAAATGACCTTTTTCAATGATTTCTAAAAGGGACTATTAAAGATATGTTTTAACAACACTTCCTATTACCATTGAAAAAATTGATATTTATCGGTGCTTTTGAAAAATAAATGATAACGATAGTTTTTCAGTGCTTTAATTTTAGTGCTAAGATAACCAAAAGTGTTTGAAATTAATTTAAAAACATTAAATGAATATAGATTAAATATGAATAAATAATAAATAAGTATTCATTAATTAATAATATTATTGATTAGATAATATTAAATACATGAATTGCAAAAATTAGTGAAATTTAATAATTAATAATGAATCGCATTAAAATCGTTCAAAAACATGATTGAGTTTTGTATATTATATAAATTACCAAAAAAATGAATATATATTAAAATGAAATTAATTCATATTAAATATACACATTATATCTATATTAAAAATATTATATTTTATTGAATAAATATGTATAAATAAATATTAACAATTATGAAATTACAACAAAGTAGAACAATAAATATTAAAACTTAATAAGTTATAAATAAAAGTAAAATATATGTAACATTATTAGTGAATAAATGATAACAAATAATATTCAAAGAATTAATGTTGAAATTGTGAAATTCAATAATTAAAAAATTAACTATTTGTACAAATATTAGACAATGAACAAGTACTGTTAATTATATATATTATTATAAATATTTAAAATGAATATATGTCAGCATGAAAAAAATACATATTAATTATCTAAATTTAAAAAATATTAAAAATATTAAATTTTAATAAATAAACATGTATAAATTAATTTTCAAAATGAGTAAAATTTCAAAAATAGTTAAAGATGAAAAATACAAAATTTAAAATTTAAAAAATATTAATACAAATTGCAATTGTTGAAAAATAAATAATATTCGAATTGAATAAATTTTATAAATTGATAAAAAAAATAATAAATATTATATGTTGAATAAAAATATAAAAAATCAATAAAATATAATGATTATAAACATAATATATATTAAATATATCATGTTAACAAATATAATTCTTATATGAATATTAAAAACTGAATAAATTTAAAAAATATTCTATGTGTGTACATTCTGCATAAAAATTAATTCTTTATGTATGTGTATTTGTTAATCTAATGCAACACACATTTGATATATCTTAAATTGAAAAATAAAATGATATTTAATTAAAAATCCATTACTAGATAAAATTTGTCAATTTTACTTCTAATAGGTTGAGTCTTGGATTCCCCTTTATTAATGAAAAATGAAATAAATGGTAAAAACATTAATCATTGGATGAGTATACAAAAATATAGAAAAACAAAAAATATCAACAAGAAATATGGAAAAAAATAATCATATTACGGTGAGAGGATCATTCACCCATGTCATGAGGATTTCCTCTCCTCCTTTATGTCTTCACCTACAGTCAAGGTTGGCCTCCATCATTTTGAAGACAAATATCAACATTTTCCCCCCATGTATTATGTTCCAGAAAAACTATCACTTTTTTACCATCATCATCAATATTAGAATAGGAATTAAACTGAAAATATTTATTTGTACTTATATTCTTAGTTACCTTATCCTTGACAAGATGAGAAGGAAAACAAATAATTAGAAATAAAAACAAGCATTTCCCTAATATGTTCATCCAACCTCAATGCGGAATGAGAGGCATCATGATAAACCACTATTGACTGAGCTGGCTCTGACACCAAATTTGGTCTGGAAAAAATTTAAATTCATTAAAAGCTGAAGCATTTGGTTTTTTATCCATCATAATTAGGGAAACATATTTTATAAGGATCCCGAATTTTATATCCCTTGAACTAAAACTGATAGTGACATGGCCATAACCCATGTGAAATTCTTTAAAAAATGCTACATCACCTTTACTAGCCTATTTGTCATCCATCATTCCTGATTCCAAGGGTATTAAATCTATAGAAGGAGGATTATCCATATTAAAAATATGGTTTGCAGGAACCCGAGACCCAAATGGATTTTAATACCACTAGATACTATAGTTAAACATGTTTCTTGATGGTTTAATCAACTAATAAGCTTTGAATGCCCATTTAGAATCTCCATGAATATTGTTTTATTATCATTGAATCATCCTCTCAATGAGTAGAGGATTATGATGAGTATTCTAAAACCATATTTCTACTAAATGACCCCATGAAGGATATGTTGGGATTTAAAGAAATGGATTGACTAATAAGAATCATACTAATCTCATTTCCATTTATATGAGTATATTTTAAATGATATTTTATTGTTATTTTGGATATAGTTTTCAATGAAGTTTCAATATCTATTTTATCCTTGCCATTATGAATATGGGATTTTATAATCTTTTATTCATTCTATAATATTAAATCCAAATCATACTATTTAGATAGCTCAATGGATGTCTGAGTGTCATCTGATTCCTCGCCATCAAGATCACCTAGTATTACCCTTGATAACACATATTTAAAATAAAAAATAGTATTAGAAAATTTACCCACCTCTTCTATATTAGCTCTAGACTATAGGTGATTAACATGATTGAGCTTGTAAAAATAAATAGACACATCACAATCTTGAAGACAAATAATATCCATGAAATTATGTCCTTCGATAAATTCATTCTTCTAGGGCGATGGGCATAAAAATTAGGCAATCAGATTCTATGAGATTGACCATTAGTATTATTAGGGATCTTATCTATTGGGGAATTTAATTTTCTAGTAGTATATTTACAAATTGTATCACCCCTAACAATATTTTTTTCCTAATAATCAGTGACTTGGGAAGTCCCTTAATTTTTTCATTTCATTAGTGTTGAATTTTTTTTCCTCTGAACATAAATTTATAGAAAATAATATATCATCTTAAAAAGATATTGAATGTCCAATAATAAAACATGAGCCACATAATGGTTCTGTTTTTTTGAATCTACTCTCTTATTGATAAATACCTACCGTGTGGAGGGGGAAAATTATCAATCAGGGTAGAACAAATATTAACATCGATGAAAACGAATGAAAAATGACCAAAAATGAAAAATTTTGGGTCATTATCCATCCTATTTAGAAAGATAATAGAAGTAGAAATTTCATAAAGGATTTCCAAATTCTATAAGACCCAGTTTAATCCATGCATTTTTATCCATACAAACACACATGTTTCCTTAAAATCATTCTGATTAAAATAATAATTTTAGTTGTAATTCTCAAAAGTTTATAAACATCAATTTATTGATCCTATAGTCTAAAATTATCCCTTAAAATTCTATTTCATGGAATGAGATTTGGAATTAGTCATGGAAAAGGGAAATAAATTTGAAATCGAAAAATCCCCAAATATAGGCTAATCAAGAAACAAGATCAATGATTTTCCTAGTGTTTTAAATTTTGGATAGAGAAATATTGGAAATGAAAGAGTACATACAAAGAAAAATAGTTTCTAAAATTTTTCCCCAAAAGACCAAAAAATTAGTAGTGGTTCAATATTAGAGGACTCGTTGTAAGGCCCGATTCTTGAGGGATGTGAAAGACAAACATGAAAAAAAAGAAAAAGACAAAATGTCCTTCCAGAATTATCTATTAGGTTTCTTGAATTTAGTTAAATTTTACCACCCTTATCATCCAACACATTGAATATTATAAAAAATGAACAAGTTCGATATTCTAGTATGATCAAGAAAACTAAAATCACCCAAGAAAATTGGGTCCATATCTATGGTCATGAATGGTCATATGATTTTAATCTTTCCAATTTCATTAAAATGTTTGCGGATGTCGAGATTCATCCTTAGGGTCTCAATTGAATCGTATTCTATATTAAAATTATCCATCATATTGACACGTCAATAGGCATACATATTTCCCTTTATAAGAATACTCAAATAGTAATATTTGGTCATTACTCCAGAATCATGGTTGAAATTGGTGTAAAAAACTCATATTGATAAGATAACTCTATCTACTCATGATGATGACATTAACCTTAGTGTTGAGTACAAAAGGGTTAATAACCATCGTGAGTAGTGTAATTTTTTTATTAATCAAGAAGATGCTTGTCAAAGTGTCATTGTATTATTGAAATGTGGCCTATAAGGGCCCTTGGAAGAATATTTAAAAAGAAATATAAAAATAAAAGGGACTTATTCTGAACCTATGGAGTCTATGAAACAAATGGTTGACACTCTTGGTACTTATATTCTAGTGGATCCACATACATGCACTAATGGTTCTGAATCATATGCAACAATTTTGGTGTAATTTTTATTCTTGGAAAATCATCCTAATCTTAGATCGATGGTACTCTTTGCTATTAATTTTTTAATGTGAAGGATTCTGTTATTCAATTTCTGGAAGATAATTCAAACATGATAGTATTTTATAGTTATGATGGATGTCCATCACTAATATTAGAGTAGCTACATTAATGTGATGATTTTGTTGATGATGAGGTAGTGGATTGTGGAGGGGAGACATGTAGACATTCAGACCTTGAACAATTGGTACAAGCCACATTGGATAGGCTGATAAATCAACAGAATCATTTTCTTGACTCTAGCCTTTGGAAAGTTCAGAAAAATTTGATTTATTTTTCTAAATATTATTTTACAATTGGACCCATTAAGATTATATAAAATGTTATTAATATAGTGAAAATTGGGGATTAGGTGTCCAAGAAGGGACATGGCACTTTTCCCCAAGTTAAATGAACTAATATACATACTATAACTATTTTACTGATATATCAGAAGGAGTTGGGAATCATTATACTATCCAATATTTCTTCTCCAAATGAATCATCTCAACAAACATTTTGTAATTCTACTTCCACTATAATTAATGTGGTGTCTACACCTGTGGATGAAGAGGGTTTTCAGCTAGTCACTTTAATGAAATATTGGTATCCTCCACCTATTCCAAGATAGGCCCTGCTTGAGAATATTAAATAAAAACATCTAGTGTAGTATAGTTTTTACGATGTAGTGGGTGTTCATGTTATTAGTGTAACATTGGATCGGGAGGTGGAAATTGAGGTGTGTGACTTTTTCCTAACATTTTATGGTCTCGGTATAAATAAATTTTTCTTTCAAAATATTTTAAATAGATATAATAGCAAGAAATTGTTATGTGAGGAATATTACATCATTCATGGAAATTTTCAAGATGACATAAAATCATGAAACATTGGGATTGTATAAAAATTATCAATTCTAATATGAAGGGTAATGCATCAAATCAAGATGGATCTCTTTTTAAAATACAAATTTTTTACTAGTGGCATTAAACTTCATGATGAGGATGTTGAATCATTAGTAATGAATGACCAGGATCACACATGGCAGGATCATAAGTAGTGGAAGGGATTTTAACAACCAAGAGGTTGGGGTGGCTCCTGATAAAGGGGAAACATACTTAAAAGAAGGTGAATATTGAATTATCTTTTGTCTTTGGTGGCGTTTTTGGTGCCACTTCTTAGAAACATAACCCCAACATTCTTTTCACATGTACATTTTATTTTATAATAACTTTTCTAGGGTCACAAGTTTTAATCATTGGTCGACATTATTCCTGGTATTAATTACCATGAATCTATGATAGATACAAAAAAGTATTATTAACTATTTATATTATTTTTTTTATTTTTGTCTCCATAAAATTGAATTAATTTCATATATGTAAACATGTGAAATTGTTGTATGAAATATTAATTAAAAAATATTTAGTAAATTTTAAGTTAATAATTTAATAATTATTATTTTATATATATTTGAAATTGAGAAACCAAAGGACATTGATAAAAAAATGTCTCAATTAGTAAATAATTTTTAATTAATATACCATTTTCAAAAAATATTTGAAATATTATTTTATTTTATTTTTAATACAAATTTCTTTTTATATAAATCATAATTCATATATATATATATATATTAACAAAAAAACATTACATTGTTCTTATATTTTAATTACTAAAAATGAGAGTAAACATAAAAAAATAAGTCTATTATTATATTTTATCTAAATGCAGTACAATGTGACATGCATGAATTGTGAAAATGGAATGGGGAGAAAATAAACTCGTTTATTTATTTATTTATAACTACATTTGTTTGATAAATTCCGCACCTAGGTTATTAATAATTATAAATAATTTTGAAATTATTCATTTATGCAAGAGTAAATTTATGAAACTGAAAAATATATTTCTTATGGGAAATTAAAATAATATTAACATAATTTTTGTAGTCTACTATTTCTAAGATATCACTTTATAGGGATTAATCAAATGGTTTCTTACTAGGGTTTTATACTACGATTTGTTTCCATGGGATCCATTCTCTGATTTGTGTACCCCTCTACGCTATTCGCTTCTCAACGTTGGTTGTGCTGCTTAGATCCTATAGATTTATATTTTTTTATTTCCCTTAAAATGGAAGATGATATGATCAGAAATTGGTAAATATTTTGTTAGTTGAAGGAATAAATCCTTTTGATTAGAAAAGATGACGTGGTAGATGAGTCTCTTCAACAATGAATTTACCTCTTCTATTTGGGTTAATTCCGCAGAAAGAAAATGTATAATAATAACCCCCTATGAAACTATTTTTAGACTATGTTGATATAGGAAAATGGTTTCATTATTTGGGAAGAAGAATATTGGTTTTTTATTTTTGAATGATTTTTATTATCGGAAAAAAAAATGATTCTGGATGGATGACTGTAGTCTTTTGAAAACCACTTATTTGTAATTTGTGATTTCAATACTGTCAAAAGTTTCTAAAACTTTTTTGTATAAATATTAAAGATATTTATTTAGGATATATATTATAGGTAATCCTTTTTACCAATAGTTTCTATTGGTTTTGAAAGGTATCAATAATTGATAAGATGAATTCATATATATAATTTGGATATATTTTATTATGATTTTTTAATTATTTATAAGATAATTCCATGGGTTTTTGATTGTTTTATAGAAATAGGAAATTAACTCTCAAATAGGAGTTAATATTATTTCATAAATTTTTGATATTACACATCATGAAACCTATTAAATATGTGCATTAATTGATCATTGTACCCTTATAGACTGATGTCTAGCCTGTGAAACTATCATAAGCCACGAATCCTTTATGCCAAAGAAATACGTGATGTGAATCTATTAAATTGCATGAATTTTTCAAAATGTGATCTGGATAAAAGATAGAATACATGAAATCCTTGATGTGAATGTTTTCATGTGAATTTTTAGGATTTGGTTACATGATGTTAATTTTTACTACACATAATGAAAGTCTCAAAGAAAAATATATTTTAATATAGTACATGAAATGAATGATCTATATGTCATGAGTTTTACAGGATTATATATTTATTCACCCCAATATTATCTAGATATAATTAATAAAACCTAGTGTTTTCTTATTTCTTATGTGATTTATTTTCTACACCTTTCCAGAATATGTTTCATTCCATTTTCCTTAAAAATTTATTGATCTTTTGATGTTGTGAATCATTTTAAATACTTAGGGATATCTTTTTCTTCTTCCCACTACTGTTTCAATTCCAATTTCAACATTCATATTCCCTTTCTATATACCTTTATACATCCTTATCCAATTATGTGTATTTATCGATTCTAAATTTTTTGAAATGGGAAATTCTTCAATATAATTTTTTTTATGAACATTACAATCATGCTACTGATTTATCTTCTTTTAAAACAATCATTATCATTCACAACTAATCGTCTAGGGTTAGAGGTTTGGAGTATTGTGAATTAAACCTAGTAAATACATTAATTAATTCATGGGTAACCCTATAGCCAAAAATTATTTATGAATTATTGTTAATAAAATTATTTTCAAAAACCCATATCTTTTGAATTGGTAGAGGAGGTGCTAGACCCAATTACAGTTTTGTAGGTTAGGACTAATTGATTATTATTATTTTTATCTTCCTTATGCACCTAGTCTATTAATTACATCAAAACCAAAGGGTAGTTTCCAAAATTTTTTGACCCAATTGGTTTGACCAAAACCAATTGATCACCCCCACACTACATCTGAGCCTAATCCATAGGAACATCACATGGTAGATTTAAAAATCGATTTTAACTGCTCTATAAATTTGAAGTTTATCCATCTATCTCCTTCTTCTAAAGTAAAACCAACTATGTAATTCGTATAAAATCAATCCTATGAAATTCATATGAGTTATCCACCTATTAGGATCTAACCCCCCCCAATCTCATGATTTTCTATATATTCATTATGAGATCAAACTCGTTATACATCTATAATGCGATTTTATATCCTATGTAGTTAGGGACATTATATATATATAATTTAATCATGACTAAAATATTTAATGACATCCCTTAGGCTAATCAAATTTTAGAAATTTTAACATGGATTTTTTTACTCATGTAAAATGACCTTTGATGTGAACCTTGGATCACCTCACACCTTCATTCCCTATTTCCCATTCTTTTTACAATCTTTCCACATAGATTAGAAATTGGGTACATTCTATTTGGATTTTTCATCTAATAGGGCTCTATAACTTGTTTATGGTGTCTTCACACTCAATAAATGTTTTCCTTTTACCCCAAAATAAATGGATTCCTATATTCATACCATCACATAATTTTGGTTGATTTTTGTAACCATTCACATATTAATAATTAATATATTTTATATGATCCACATGAAAAATAGTAAGAGGGTCCACTACTGTAGGAGTGAAAAATTATGGACTATGGATTTTCATCCATTAGTGGTGTTGTTCCCATCATCATTCTTCATTCTATATAGGTGCATAAATTTTAAATAAAACATAAACTCATGCACAGGATCCATAAATAAGGAATATTTAGTGAAATTTAGATAAAATATACATATGGGAATATTTTATGTGTCTTGGAAGTTTGTGACACCATTAATAGTCATGGTCTGACATTTGACACCATCTGACTTACAGTTTTCCCATTTTTTGTAGTATAGTGCTAAGGATGGCTCAAAGCCAATACCCAAAGTCAATTATGACATGGTATGATTTAGAAAATTTGTTTTAGACAAATTTTTCACTACTATAAAAACCTTGAAACTCAAAAATGATATCCAGAACATCACGAAAGTGGATGGAGAGTAAGCTTTGAATATTAAGTTCGCTGCAAAGATATGACTCGAAAGTTCCCACATTAGATAATTGATTTGTGGATACAACATAAAAACAATTACTAAGGAATTTAACCATCTATACATATTATAATGTCCCCCTCCAGAGGTTACTGAATCATGATCAAATGTTAGATGAACATATTTTGATGGAATATCTCACAACTATAGTCTTTGGAAAATTGACAGAGGACCGCCTCAACACAGAATTCACTATGTAGAAGATAATACCTTACTTGAAGCACAATTTTAATCCCTCATAAAGAATCTAGAAACAATTCATCTAGCTTGATAACCATAGACACCTCCTCCCCATATTAGGAAAATTCAATCCTCTAAAATTTTTAGAGGCCTACACCCATTCAAAGAATATGGAGAAGGTATTGAAGAAAATAAAACTATGGATTTTAATTAAAAAAATTAAAAATAATGAAACCAATAATTTCAAACACCCACGAAACACCAGAAGACAAAATATCAACAATGACTGGATCAAGATTCATTGAAAATAAATAAGGGTTACTTCAAATAGGGGAGTGGTCAGGCATGACAATCAAATCTGGGAC
This sequence comes from Viscum album, assembly GCA_963277665.1. Taxonomy (NCBI): domain Eukaryota; kingdom Viridiplantae; phylum Streptophyta; class Magnoliopsida; order Santalales; family Viscaceae; genus Viscum; species Viscum album. The sequence continues at coordinate 43,117,462 of OY728128.1, forward strand.
CACCTGGGTACCAACCTGAAAATCCATCTCCTTGACCTCATAAACCATTTTCTTAATAAACCTTCCCCCTTAGAGCTTGTCCATTTCCACCCTAAAAACTGTTTTACGAAGCTCTGCAAAGATAGAAACAAAAATCTCCCCCCCAGTAATAAAATATTGAGATCCTACTAACCATATTTGTTTAATGGGATTATCTGAGGATAAATACCAGTGAAAATGAGATACATAATCAATGAACCCCCTTTGAACTCTAGATAATAATATGAGGAAAATCTCCAAAAATCTATTATATTGATAAATAAGAATGTTTACTATAAATACCAAGACCTGTCTGATAGATGAGGCTAAGGATATATTCCTTAGGAGTATAATTGTTTTCAATATTATGTAGCCTTTCATAGGGTAAGAAAAGAAGATTGAGGAACCTGCAATATATTTGACAATCATCAATAAATATAGCGATTATCGATCAGATAATGTTGGCCAAGAATAAATTATTGAATATGAGATGACTGAAAAAGCTAACATACTTGATCTTATTGATAAAAACTGTTCAAATGGATCCATCACCATAAAAACCCCCTCTTCTATTTCTAGAGATAATTAGACAATGAAATATAAATTGATATTTAAAAAAAAAATTAGAAATGTTTATGAAAATTCCAATCAATATCACCTTTAGAGAAGACATGTTTCATATTCCTTCATACAAAAAATTATTAAAGGATTTTGTTTAAAATAAAATAATATAGGAAGATATTGGATTCATATACAAGAATGAGTAGTTCTTCACAATATATTAATGGAAGAACCCACCAAAGATGCTAGACCACTAAAGCTTCATAATTCTCTACACAATAGTGATGTAAATTTTTTTAAAATAATTATGTGACCTAGGAATAATTATTTATATCATTCATATGGGTGTATTATAAATATTATGGCGTGAATATTTGAAACCAATAATATCTTCACTTCGGTTGGCTCACCGATCAATCAAATACTATCAAGGATTTCTCAAGGATGATCTAGTCAAGGATGGTAAATTCATTTTTCCAACTGATTTCCTTATCTTGAATGTGGTGGAATACGGATATGTTACCATCAATAATGGGATATCATTTCAATACTCTAGAAAAGAATTGATTGATTTGAGTCTAGAAAGGACGATTTTTAGAGTTGATAAAGAACATGTAGTGTTCAATTTAGTGAATCTTTTCAAACAATGTGGTGATTCATTTTATTGTTAAGACATATGTATGAATGATGAAAAAAATGACTAAATGAAAATTGAGGGTGAGAGATAGAGACCATGTCTCCTAAATATGATATGTATAATGATTAGAATGAAGTGAATTATGATGAACCTCTGATTAGAGACAACATTCCACCATTTATTCCCTCAACCACCATGACACTGATAATAGAATTGAAATATTTATGGAGACATTTCAAGAATTACTTATTGTAAATTGAAGCTAAATTTATAGTTATCATCATCTTATAGTTGAATCAAGTCGAACAAAAAAAACATATTGAAGTCTTAAAAAGGCATAAAAACTCAATTCCATGGGTTTTGACTAACATCAATTGGATCAAGCCCCTAATTTAAACTAACAAAATTCTATTGGAAGTATGTTCAAAACTAAAAAAATAGTACCTAGATATTACTCACCAATTCAATGAATGAAGTCATTAAAAAGGATATTATTAAACTGCTAAACGTGGGTATCATATTTCCAATCAATGATAGAAATTGGGTGAGCCCGTTAAAAGTCCTTCCAATGAATGGTGGTGTGACAATTATAAAAAACAATTAAGATGATTTAATATCAAGTCGAACCATTACTGGATGGTGTGTATGGTTTAAAAATATAAATCTCAACCCAGAAACTTGAAATGAACAACTTCCTCCCCTATTCATGGATCAGATGATGGATATTTTATAAGTAAATTAATTCTATTGTTGTCAAGATGGATATCTGGATACAATAAAAATTTTATTATCCAAGACAATTACAAAAATACCACATTCACATGTCCTTTATTAAAATTTTCCTTTCAACGGATTTCATTCAAAATGTGAAATACAAAAGTGAATTTTCAATGGTATTTGAAACACATTGTAATGATATGGTAGAATAATTTTTATATATTTTCATGGATTATTTATCTATATATAGATAATATTTTTACATTATCCAAATAAATATGGAGAATTTTTTACAATGATGTGAAGAGAATTTCCATGGGCGAAATTGGACAAATTTCCATTTCATGGTCCAATGAGGCATTGTCCACAGATATAAAATATCTAATAATGGAATGAAATTAGATTCCTAAATAATCAAGGGGATTAAAATTTAATCTCATCGCACAATATTTTAAGGTATAATGATTTTTTTCCCATATGAGATTGTATCATCACTTTGTCCATGATTTTTCACGAATAGACTACCCGCTGACACACTTTTTATGCAATGAAATTCCATTAGATTTTAGTGTAGAGTGTTGGTGGGAATTAAATAATTTAATGAATAGAATAGTGGTATCTTCAATTATAGTATCATCAAACATATATGAGGAATTCTACCTAGAAATTATACCAAATAAAGATTAATAATATAGTTCATATAGCTGTTAGAATTAAATATTATTATCATAGAGACAAAACAAATTTAAAATATCATTATTGTCCATTTTTCTATACCCACACTACTGATTATCAAGGATGGGGAATAATTAATAATTTAGGATGATTTCCACAATGAAACACTTTTCAATCTAGATACACTATAATAATTGTGATAAATTAGTATTCCAAAACAATTTTCAAAGGGATACCTTGTAATACATCGTTATTTTAAAATTTGAAAATTTTGTTCGATTGAAAATATGACATGTAAAACTAAAAATAGATGAGAATTTAATTCCATGAAATATTAAAATGTATTTATAATTAAATAATTATAATCTCTTTTATATCATGTGGTACACACAACCCAATGAGTTTTGTGATCGGCAGCTTATATGACATGTGACGCCGGGCAAAATTGACACTCAAAATATATCACTATTATAACATATCCATTAATTTGGAAGGTATGAAAAATATTAAACAATTTATGAAATATATATATTTAATCCTAAATATAAATTATTGACAAATTTTTAGTAAATAATCAATCACTTTTTCATAAAGTAATTTTTGTCACAAAAATATATTTTCCTTAAAAATGATTTTGACAGATTTTCCTGAAAAAATATTATAATTATGTTCTAAAATATTCATAAAATTTATTTTTTAAACTAAAAATAATTTTTTAAATAATAATTTAAAAATTTAATGTGGGTGAAATTTTGAGTTTTTAGAGAATTTTTATTTATTAGTGAATAATGAAAAATGCTGTTTTTTGTTCAAAAAATCATTTCTTTTTAATAAATTAAGTTAATTTGAATGTCCAATTATGTGTAGAATATTATTAAAAAAATTACTTTTTGTTTATTTATTTTTAATTTTATTATATAGTTTTTAATCATCTTTATATTTTGTAACATTCATGGTTTTTAAATCGGGATGAAAACCAATCCTATTTTGAAATTTTCAAATAGTGGGTATTGTCTTTTCCAATCAGATGATCAAAACACAATTCTAAGTGCTAAAAACACGATATACGATGGTTTCCGGTTATTATATATTTTTTTGGAGTTCCTTGAGTGTTTTGGTTTTGTTTTAGGAGTATCAATTTCCAAATAGACAGTTTGGAAACTGTTGGTATGGGCGCACAGTTTAGGGAAAATCATTCGGCCTCTTCTATGTAATTGTGCGGACCAGTTATTTTTAATAAAACTGTTTTGTGTAAAATATGAGAGGGTGAACATGAATTTGTGTGGGTGGATTATTTTTTTGAATGGTTTAAATATGGTTTTCCCATGTTTAGATCAAAAAGTGTGTAATGATGCATGGGTAATGCCACTTAGGAAATACATAAACATTGTAGCATGCATGGTTATGACATGGTTAGGAAAATCATGTGGGTAAACTATGCCGACTATACATGGTGTTTTTTATTATTATTTTTCATTATTTTTTTTATCATCCCATTTTTCTTCATTATCATGCACATAGTAGGATGGATACCTCCTCCTCATCTAATCCTTTTGATTGACCCCCCTCCTCTGTCGGTTGTCCGATTTCAGATCTATCATGTGCTCTAGAGTCATAGTGGTAAGGCTCTCATAAAGTACCCTTCTATTCTTCTTTTTTTATGGATCATGGTGTTATGAATCTGTTTTACCCATTTCAACCTATTTTTCCTAACATTTGTTGGAATCATAGAGTTATTCCAATCCACTTTTAATTGGAGCTCGTTGTTAGAAGAGGCTATATCTATGACGTCAAGACCCTCCCAATGGGGTCTGTGTTGTGACTACCCCAAGATCTCGTACTAAAGGCTAGAGGATGGAAACTAACACTGGAGGTGTCAACCGATGAGTGGGAATTATTTTTCGTAGTACTTATATTCACACACATGTCCAACCAAGTCCCACACCCTAAAATGAAACTGGTATCACTAAAACAAGGATGAGTAAAAATAAAACTATTATAAGTGGTATAGAATACAAACCCAACAAATGAACTGAACACAGAAAAGTAAAAAAGAAACCTCTAATGATCATCTTTAAAAAATCATCCTAATCATGAGAGTAGTGTAGCTACTAGTAGCCGAAGTAGAACGTCTGTTCTAATTGATCTAACATGGTCCCAATGGGTCATAAGCCACCAAGACCACTGTCGTAGTGTCTGTTGGTCCCGTCTCCCTCAGCACCTCTATGTCCCAGTCAACCAAAGTATCTGTCGAAATGTCAATATTTTGACCAGACAAAACATTTGTGGGAGAATACCATCCAAGGGTGAGTAAAAAAATACTCAGTAGGGACCCCAAAATGGAATGGCCACACCGAAATCCTCAAAGTAAAGCACGAAGCACAAGACATCTCACACTAGTTATAAATATTGTGTAGTGATAGAAGAATCATAATTCACATCATTAAACACCTCACATTCTAGATAACTCCTCCTCTATCAAGTACAATGGTCATTCCAATTCACATATAAGTTCTTCCCACTAACCTTAGATAGCTTAGGTAGTCCTCTCCATCGCGCACAGTGGACCTGCAAAGTCACACTACAGTACTTCGCATAAATCTTGGTCAATTATGGTACTCCTCAATGTATTATATCATGGGACTAAAAAGTCAAATAGAATTGATTTACACTTGGCCATAGTCAAGTCATACAGAGTCAAAAGTCACCATTCATTGGGTCTCAACAAAACGTAGGGTTCCATATGTAGTGCGCCTGGAAGAAGTAATCCTCAAGACATTTGTCACACCTCAAGTTCTATAAAATCCTCCAAAGGTATTTCTATTAGATCTGCCTCATCTATAGGGTCTGAATTCCATAGATGGTTAATCAATTGAATTCCAAGTTAGTATATTACTATCATTTTAGTAAATAGATGCTAGTTGTGTCTGGGCTTGGTTATACCCAGTCGATCCCACCCGACCAACCCGGCCCACAGGTCCCAAAACCCCCAGTTAAATTTGACTAAATCAACCTAAATCGGTTCGGTTCTAGGATGGCCCGGTCCGGCCTGGCCACTGTGGCTGGCCCAATGGGTCTAGCTCAGCCCAGACTAGTTTGGCTGAGGGTCCAGCCTTCCGAGTCGCCTAGCGACATGGTCTCATTCGACCCGACACAAAGAGTGAGGGTACGGCCTCCTGGCAGGGGTCTGGCCACTGGGTGTGGGTCTGGCTCACTGATGGGGTTTTGTCCTACTGGCTGCTGGTGTGACGCCCTGACCCTCATTACCCAGAGTCAGTTCATTATTACCTAAATTGGCATGATCACAAAAGATCAAGTCTCGAAAGGCTGATTAGTTTAGTGTCCTTGGAAATTCTAGATACATTCATAAGTTTTACATTACATTATAAAATAAAAACTACAATAACATAGTCTCCATAGGACACACTCATATTCCTTAGACTATCCATGCAGGTCAGTCATAATACACTTCTTCACATCCAATGAAATATAAAACATAGAAAGGGGTGAGCTCAGACACTCAGTAAGGATAATAGTATAGCAGAAACATTGATAAATAAGCATAAACATTTAAGGAAATGTAAGACTAGAAAAAAATCCATTTAAACTTGAACTTCATAATAATATGGTAATGATAAAATCAAATAATTCCATTTACTTATTCACATGGATATTCTACAAGTCGAATAATCACATGCAATATCAATATCCACATTCATAATGATGGAATGGATAATTCCATACTTTATAACCACATAGTCACGGCCTTGTTCCAAGACACTAGTTTGTCTCATGAAACCTACCGATGCATCGAGGAGCTATTGTGGGCTCCACCCGTCCCTTACTAAGTCCAATGCATTTCTCATATGAAAAGGTTTAAACATAACATAAATATTTGTATTACAACTAGCATAAAAAATGTCAATACTTTATCAATAATCCATGAGTGGTATAAAAATAACACATCCATAGTCTAACATATAAAAAACCTTAAATACAGTAAGGAAATTTTGTATGATAATGAATCAACTTCAAAACAGGTGTAAAATCCATCATAGGATGTTGACATAGATGAAATCAAAACTATTTGAGAGAAATATCACTTTATTTTTTTTGTAATAATTTAATCTCATATAATTATAAAAGAAAATATTTATTTTGAAAATATTCTTATAATATTGTAAAGGGGGCTTCGACGATGTTATAATGGAAGAAAATTTACGCACACATCGTATAAGTTAAAAAACATTCTTACATTAATTTTGTCGAAAATGTCATAAAGTACCTTGTTTAGAAAATGACAGAAATATTCCTTTAAAAAGATCAAATGTCAAACAAGGGTATATATTTCTTTGACCCATAGTCTAGGAAATTGTAAAAATGTTTTGAAATACATTTTTAAGAGAAATGGATGTGGATGATAAAGAGGTACCAGTATATAATTACATACAAACAACCTCAAATAATAAAGAACTTGTAGAATTAACCCTTACAAAGTACTTTTCCTTGGTCGAGGGTAGGTTAACATCCTATATAATAGTGAAATCATTGTTATTAAATTATACAAGAACCATATACAATAATACGATATCATATACAATCTTCTAATATTTCGTTGTTAATGATATTTCAGTAGTATCATCATTTCAGGCATTAACTTATTCATTTTCCATTATATTCTTTGTTACATAAGTAATTTTTTATGGATAGGATGTATCATATTAGTATTCAAAATGATATTGAGCCTTTAAGAATTATTTTTTATCATCAAATGATAATTAGTCTGGAATGGATTTGTTGGGAAATGAATCTCATCGTATTCGTGAAGACGGTAATCCGTATGTACGCACGAGCGACAATATCATTATTTTGATAATAAATTCATATATAATTGGATGTAATATCATATATACAGAATAATTATCATGTTAGATTTATAATTTTTATAATTTATACTCATTATTATACTCATCCTAATGATGAAGTGTTTCAATAACAAATTACAACACGACGTGGAGACGGTAATCTGTACGTACGTACTTAGGGTGACTTTGTCAATTATAGGATTTATAGAACAATGAATTTGGTTGTACCTATTTTATAATAACATCAAAGTATATATATGATACTGGAGTTATTATTTAAGAATGTAAACAACAAATAAAGAGGAAGTGTAAGAAGAAGATATCTTGAAAGAGGTGATGAAATATTTACCTCTTATTCGAGTTCTTCCTTTTGATTTGATAAGAAGGGTACCTAAGATGGATTTATGACTAAATTAAGGCCTCTAGTATGAATTTAGTATATTTGGGAGGATATTTTGGCAGAGTTTGGCCGATCCAAATGGCTTTGAAGGAGTGAATTTTAGAGAAAGTGAAGTGCAATTTTATAAGAGGGGTGAGGGGAACCATAGGAAATGATTGAAATATTATCTTATAATAAAACATATTCGGTTTATAATGGCACTAAAATGATTTATTTCAAGGATAAGGTGTGTATGGGTCTAAAAACATTCAACCAATAGGTCTTAGAGAGGTTTTGGTCACTATATTAACATTATATTTTTGATTTAACTCTTTGTTATTTAGTTTGACATTTACCGTGTCTCTTTGTATTTTTATATTATATAGTTAATAAACATACAATAAACCTCCAGGAGAACCCCAAGTGGTTCATTAATGATACACTTATCATTATATAAGTCTTTTGGCCGAACCTTATATTTTTATCATTATTATATCAACCAATAATATTTTATTTGTTTTTAAAACTCATTTATGTCAATTTTGACATTTTTTAATAATTGATTTTTGTTAAAGTACTAAAAACATTATTACATAGAAATAAATACATTTAATCATCCCTAACCTGTCGTGTTAACCTATAAAATTATTTTAATTCATTAAAAGTCTCACATTATATTTTTTTTGGATATTTATAATATCAATTATTTTAATTCTTCATTAATATGGTAATAACTACATCATCATTGTGTCATAAATAAATTTAATTATTTAATGGGTAAAAATTAAAAATAAAATATAATTATGTAGGAAAGCCTTTTAACGTTCTAATTAAAATTTATAGTAAAATTTATTTTATGTGTAACCCTATATTAAAAATGGCTTACTTATTAAACATTGAATTTAACTCTTTTAACTCTTCTTTAAATAAAATAATAATAAATTTCCAAATCTAATCCTAGTGGACCAAAGAGGTTCATATTTTATTTATAATATATTTTTTGTTAGAATTATACTTATCCATTAGAATTAGGACATGTGTTAGGGTAATAATAATATCATTTTTACCATTAATTACCCTATTTACTTTTAACATTGGTAAATAAAATTAAAAAGTTACTATTCACCAAAACATATTTTTATCTTATTGAACCACATTTTACTTACTGATATCAACCGTTTCTCTCAAATTTTTTAAATTTAATTCACAGAAGTGGTAAAATTAAGTTTTATACAGTTTTGGAAATGCTCCTAGGAGGTGGGTAAAAGATGGTAAAAAGATTGATAAATATTATATATCTAAACACATTACAAAATGACTCCAATGAATTAATTTGAACATATATAGGTATTATGTACCTATTTTTACATAAAATAAATTTAAATAAAATAAATAATTATTTAAATAAAAATTCGGTTTTAAACAATAACTCAGTGTTATTTCAATATTCATTAAAAATTGAATGTTTTTTGAAAAATACCACAAATTCAACCTAAGCTAATTTCGATATTCTAAATCCAGAAATGAAGTCCATTTTGAATGATAAAATTTATAAAATTTCAAAAAGAGGGCATTACTATTCATAAATGCTAGTTTGATTGGTTGTGCTGTGTTTGAACTTGAAGTTGCCTACAACACACACCATTGTATTATTCAAAGGGAAATATAACATGGAAGCTTGGGGTGTTACATTCTTCCCTCCTTCAAATGATTTAATCCTAGAAATTTCAAAAAAAATTCTACATAAAAATATTCGGGTTGTTCTTCATAATAAGTTCATGAGGTTCCCATGTTGCCTCTTCCATCGTATGGTTTCTCCATAAAACATTTACGAAATGAGTCATCCGGTTTCTCATCACTTTTTCTCTAGTATAAAAAACATTTATAGGCTCTTCACAATATGACATATCGAGTTCCAGTTCAATTTCCTTATTGGTAAGTACATCGGATGGGTCAGGCATATATTTTCTCAACAGTGATACATGGAACATATCATGAACTGTGGAGAGACTTGGAGGCATTGCCAACTGGTATTCTACAGCCCAAATTCGTTCTAGAAATTCTGAAGTTTAGTTGTACCTGAGACTTAGTTTACCCTTCTTACAAAATCGTACAACTCCCTTCTATGGAGATACCTTCCAAAAAACCGGATCTCCTACCTGAAATTCCAAATACTTCCTTCGGTTATTGGCATAGTTCTTCTTCCCACTTTGTGCTATTTTGTTGTGGGTTTGGAAAACCATCACCTTTTCTATCATTTCCCCAATAGGTTCTGGGCCTACGAGTTTTCTTTCACAAAAATCATCCCAACAAGTTGGTGTGTGACATCTCTTGCCACATAACGCTTCATATGGTGCCATATGAATACTTGAATGGAATCTATTGTTTTAGGAAAATTATAATAGAGGTAAATATTGATCCCATGTACCTTGAAAGTAAATTGAGCATGATATCAACATGTCTTCTATGGTTTGAATAGTACATTTTGATTGTCTATCAGTTTGAGGGTGGTTGGAAGTGCTCAAACGAAGTTCAGTATCCTGGGCATTCTGAAAATGTTTCCAGAATCGTGATGTAAAATGGGGATCATGATCAGGAACAATTAATAGGGGTACACCATGGAGTCTTAAAACTTCATTAATATATAGTCTTTCTAGACGTTCAATTTGTAAATCTTCTCTTATAGCAAGAAAATGTACTGACTCAGTGAGATGATCAATAATGACCCATATTGAATCATTCTTTCTAAGAGTCTTTGGTATCCCCATTACAAAGACCATAGTAATATTATCCAATTTCCACTCAGGTATGGGAAGAGGTTTCATGACTCCTCCAGGTTATTGACTTCTAGCTTTCACATGTTGATAAACAAAACATTGTGACAATAAATCCTCAATATCCCTCTTTATGTTGTCCCACCAAAAATGTTCCTTCAAATCTCTATACATCTTATTTCTACAAGGGTGTATAGAGAAATTGGAGCTTTGAGCATCATCCTACAATTTTGTTTTTTGATTACGTATCTAAGGACCACAAAATATCTTCCCAAATTTCTAAATTCCATCTTCATATACGAAGTCACTCGTTCTCCCATCGTTCACAGCTGTAATTTTCTTTTTAAACTCCTCATCATCTGTCTGAGAACGTTTTATCTTTTCTAGTAAAGAAGGTTTCGCCACCATTTGAAAATGTATTGATGTTTCACCTTCCATGATTATTCCCATATCCATTTTCACTATATCCATGAAAATAAGATCATTTAAAATTCTCATCTTTTTCAAAACTCCATGATCCTTTCTGCTCATAGCATCTTCCAACTTATTTTCCTTCCACGGGTGGTAGTGTATTGTGAAAACATAATCCTTGAGTAGTTCAAGACATTTCATTTGACTCATGTTGAGTTCTTTTTGTCATAATATATACTTCAAAATATTGTGATCGGTATATATCTCAGATTATTCACCATACATATAATGTCTATATATCTTCAAAGAAAAAATTATAGATTCTAACTGAAGATCATGAGTATGATAGTTTTTTACATGAATTTTTAGCTATCATGATGCATAGTTAATATGTATATCATTCTACATAAGGACACAACACAGTCATTTTGTTGAAGAATCACTATAAATAACAAACCCATCATTCACCGATGGTAGAGTCAAGATAGGATCATTGACTAATATTCTCTTCAGTTATTCAAAACCATATTAACACTCTTTTTTCCAAAGAAATTTCACCACTTTACATGTGAGATTTGTAAAAGGGTTAGCCAACTATGAAAAATTCAGGAAAAAACCTCAACAATAACTTGTTAAATCAATAAAAATGCATACCTCAGTCATACTCATTTGTGCTGGCCATTGTTGGATTGCCTTGGTCTTTGAAGGATCAACATTAATTCCATCCTTAGAGACAATATGGATAAGAAAAGAAATCTCCTGATGCCAGAATTCACACTTGCTGAATTTCCCCTATAATTCAATTCTTTAAAGAGTATTTAGAATAATGCGAATGTGATTTTCATGATCTTCGTAGCATTTACCGTATACCAAAATATCATAAATATATACCACAACAAAGTCATCAAGATATTCCTTGAAAACTCTATTCATTAGATCAATGGAGATAGAGGGTTCATTAGTCAATACAAAAGGCATTACTGTAAACTCATAATTCTTGTACCTTGTTCAAAATGTTGTTTTCTGAATTTCTTCCTTTTTCAAACACAACTGATGATCTCTAGATCGAAGGAAAATCATTGTGAAATATTGACCACCATGAATTTGGTCGAATAAATCATCATTGTAAGGTAGGGGATACTTGTTCTTTATTGTTATAGTATTGATCTCCATGTAGTCAATGTACAGCCTCAAAGATCCATCTTTCTTCTTAACAAAAAGAACAGGGGCTCCCCGTGGAGAAACACCAGGGAGAATAAATCAATTATTAATCAATTCATCTAGTTGTTTCTTTATTTCCAATAATTCCATAGTGGTTATTATATAAAGTGTCTTTGATATGGTCCTTGAACCATGAAATAAATCAATGGATAACTTAATTTCTTGTTCTAGATGATGTCAAGGTAAATCTTCTTGAAACACATCTACATATTCTTGCACAACAGGTACGTCCTCTATTTGAACATTATTTTCCTCACCCATAATTATTTCATTCTCTTCCTCCCCAATAATTGAATTTAGTAGAGCTACTGGGGGTGGATCATGATAAGAATTAGGTGGTGACGTTTCTTCTCTAAAGATAAGGTACTTCTAATCATCATCGAGAATTGTAACCTCCTTCATCTTACAATAAATTTTTGCATCATGGTCTAAAATCCAATCTATACCAAGGATTATATAAAATTCAATCTTGGGTATGATGAATAGATCCGTAGATAAAGAACATTTATATACCCTAATGTGAACTGATTCACAATACTTTATTGCGATGATACATCCCTTAGGTGTTTTGACTGACAACTCCCTTATCATATCAAAATGAAAATATCTAATTTTATTATAAAAATGGGAAGGTATGAAACAATGAGATGATCTAGAATAAAATAAAGAATTGGATAAACTTGAGGAAACCATTAACTTACCTTCCACCACATCTTTCGGAGCTTCAACCTCAGTAGTAGTTATCACATATGTATGGCCTTGATCCCATAGACTTTTCTGAGGAAAGTTTCCCTGATTCTTAGGACATTAATTTTTATAATGCCTCTTTTCTCTAAAATTATAGCATTCAACGTTGATGGCCTCTTTCTTCCCTTTTCAATAACGAGCTTGGTGGCCTTTTTCACTAAACTTGTAACAGACTCCCAATACCTTCAGGTAACTACCCAGGTGTTTCTTCCCACATATACTGCATGATGGATATTCAACTTCTCCCTTCTTCCCTTTATTTAAATTTCTAGAGTGTTCGGAAGATTTCTTCTTCTCTTTCTCTACTTTAAAGTTGTAATACTTAGAGAATTCCCATTCTGTCTTGATAGCACTTGAGCTAACATCTTCATATGACAAGAAGTATTTTGAGACTAATTCTCACCGGAGAAATGGTTTTAACCCTTCAAAGAATCGATCAATATTACTCCTTGGGTTACGTATATAATCTGTTGTACGCCTTGATAACCTTGTAAAGTTAGCCTCATACTTTGCGACATTCTCATTATCCTTTTGTCTCAGTCTCAAAAATTGGCTTTTCATATTTGCTTGATAATCACGAGGAGTGTATTTTTCTAATAAAATCTCTTTAAACTCTCTCCATTCCAGATTTGATACTTCATCATCTTTCTTTGAGTTTTGAATCAATAACCCCCATTGATTTGAATCTTCTGTGAGGCGATAAACATCCATTAAAACCTTTTGCATTTCACTAATCCCCAAAGCATGAAATATTTTCACTAAGGATCTTATCCGTTTCTCATCAAACAATGTATTTGTACTCCCATTGAATGTTGGTGGTTGTTGCCTCATGAAGTAGTATAAAATTGATCCACCATGTTGTGGATCAGGGTGCTCCATATGGGTAAGGTTATTATTCATAACATGAGTGAGTTGTCCCAGTATGGGGATAAGATGATCAGCACCAGTTGTATCCCTAGCTCCACTATAATTATATGGAGTAGGAGGGAAATCCCTATATGGATTACGTGTGTTGATATGATTTCCATTACTTCTAATAAGTGTCATTTCTAAAAAATGGAATACACTAGAATAGTTTATGAATCACAATACATAAATCCAATATTGTAAAATAGATAACATAAATTTAACAGTTTATGGATATAATCCATAATCACAAAAAAATATCTTTGAGGAAGTATATACACATAAACCCTTTATAATGGTTTTTAATGAAAATGAGAATTATCCTCAGTATATCCATCGTGATTGTTGTAACCAAGAGTGCATCAAGGAACGTTGTCAGTCACCAGTTCCCATTCGAGTCTAGATCAAAGTGGTGTTTTCGGGTTTTACCCCTAGGTACATATGTGCTAGAGCCGCCTCTACCTACTCGTATCTATAAAGGGATGTATTTACTGGAAAACTCACAAAATCTCTACAATACCAAAATTCTAGGAAGTTCTTCTATACTAATCCACAGATTCTATCTTAGGACAATGTGCTCTAATTAGAGGGTTTCTAAATCAAGCTTCCAAGGTTTGTTCTAAACATCCGCTGATGCCAACTGTAATGCCCTGACCCTAGTTACCCATAGTTGGTGCATATTATATAACATTGGCATGATCACAAATGTTCATGTCACGAAATTCCGATAAGTTTATTAGCCTTGGAAATATTAGAAACAGTCATAAGTTTAATATTACATTATAAAATGAAAAACTACAACAACGTAGTCTCCATAGGCCACACTCATATCCCTTAGACCCTCCCAGCTGGTCAGTCATAATATAATTTTTCACATCCTAGGAAAAATAATACATAGGAAGGGGTGAGCTCAGATGCTCAGTAAGGATAACAATATAGTTTAATCTTTCATAAATAATCATAAACATTTAAGGCAATATAAGACTAGAACAAAAGCCTTTTAAATATGAACATCCGGATAACATGGAAAAGATAAAATCAAATAATTCTATTTAATTATTCATATGGACATTCAACTAGTCGAGTAATAACATGGAATATCAATAGCCACTTCCATAATGATGGAATGAATAATGCCAGACTTCATAACCACATAGTCAAGGCCTTGTTCCAAGACTACAAATAATATTTTTTCAAGGCCTGCTGCCAAGACAATAGTTTGTCTAATGAGACCTACTGATGCATCGAGGAGCTATAGTAGGCTCCAACCATCACTTACTTAGTCCAATTCATTCTTCATTTGAAAATTTTTAAACATAACATAATCATTTTTATTAAAACGACCATACAAAATGTGAATAATTTATCCTTAAAAACATAATGGTATAAAAATAACACATCCAGAATCAAACATGTCCCAAAACCTTCAATACAATATGGAAGTTTTGTATCATAATTAATAAACTTTATAACTAGTGTAAAATCCATCGAAGGATGTTGACATAGATTAAATCAAAACTATTTGAGAGAAATATCTCATTATTTTTTGAAAATAATTTAAAGTCTCATAAATATAAAAGAAATTATTTTTTTTGGAAATATTCATGTTATATTGTATAGGAAGCTTCAACATTGTTTAAATGGTGGAAAATAGCGGCACCCGCCGTATAAGTTAAAAAACATTCTTACCTTAATTTTGTCAAAATGGTCATAAGGTACCTTGTTTTGAAAATGATGGAATGATTCCTTTCAAAACATCGAAGGTCAAACAAGGGTATAATGGTATTTAACCCATAGTCTATTAAATAGTAAAAAAAATTTGAAATACATTTTTAAGCAACATTTATGTGGATTGTAAAGAGGTCTTAGTAGATAATTACATATAAACAACCTCAGATAATAAATGGATTGTAGAATTAACCCTTACCATGTACTTTTCCATGGTCGAGGGTAGGTTAACCTACTGTATAATGGTGAAATAATTTTTATTAAATTATATAAGAACCATATACATTAATATGATATCATATATGATCATCTAATATTTCTTTGTTAATGATATTTCAGTAGTATCATCATTTAAGGTGTTAGCTGATTCATTTTCCATTATATCAATTATTACATAAGTAATGTTTTTTATTGATAGGATGTATATTATTCATATTCAGAATGATATTAAGTCTTTAAACATTTTTTTAATCAACAAATTAAAATTATTATTGAATGGATATGATGGGAAATGAATCTTATCGCGTTTGTGGAGACGATAATCCGTACGTACGCACGAGCGACAATATCATTCTTTTGATATTAAAATATTATATAATTTGATGTAATAGAATATATATATAGAATCATTATCATGTTATATTTTTTATTTTCATCAATTATACTCATTATTATACTCATCCCAATGATGAAGTGTTTGAATAACAAAAACACCATGACGTGGAGATGTTAATCCGTACATACGCACGTATGGTGACTTTGTCATTTATAGGATTGATAGAATAATGAAGATGGTTGTACCATTTTTATAATAACATAACTATATATACAAGATACTGGAGTTATTATTTTATAATCAAAACAACACATAAAGTGGAAGTGGAAGAAGAAAATAACTTGAAATAGTTGATGAAATATTTACCTCTTCTTCGGGTTCTTCCTTTTGATTTGATCAAAAGGGCTACTCAGGTTGTATTTCTTATTAAATTAAGGCCTTTAGTATGATTTTATGACTTATTTAAGGATATTTGGGCAGGGTTTAGCTTATCCAAATGGCTTTTAAGGAGTGAATTTGAGAGAAAGGGAAGTGCACTTTTATAAGAGGGGTGGGGGCACCTTTGGAAAAGATAGAAATATAATTTTAAAATAAAATTATTTTCGGTTCCTAATGGCTCCAAAATGATTTATTTCTAGGATAAGGTGGTTATGGGTTGAAAAAAACTCAACAAATAGGGTTTATATTGTTTTTTATTACTATAATAACTTTATCTTTTAGATTTATGTCTTAGTTAAATACTTCGACATTTACCATGTCTCTTTGTATTTTTATATTATATGGTTAATAAACATACTATAAACTTTCAAGAGAATTACAAGTGGTTCATTAGTGATACAAATATAATTATAAAAGTCTTTTTTCCAATCCTTATATTTTTAGGATTATTATATCAACCAATAATATTGTTCTTGTTTTAAAAACTCAGTTATGTCCATTTTGACATTATTTATTAATTGATTTTTGTTAAAGTCATAACAAATTTCTTACATAAAAATAAATACATTTAATCAACCCTAACATGTAATATTAACCTAGAAAATTAGTGTAATCCATTAAAAGTTTCAAATTATATTTACTTGGATTTTTATTATATCAATTATATTAATCATTCATTAATATGGTAATTACTGCATCATCATTGTGAAAAATATAAAATTAATTATTTAATGTTCAAAAAATATAAATAAAATACCATTATGTAGGAAATATTTTTATCTTTATAATGAATATTTTTGGTCGAATTTATCTTCTGTTTAGCCCTATATTAAAAAGATTTCATTTATTAATCCTTGAATTTAACTCTGTTAACTCTTCTTTAAATAAAATAATAATAAATGTCCTAATGTAATCCAAGTGGACCAAAGTAGTTCATATTTTATTAAAATGTTTTTTTAGTCGAAATATACTTATCCAATATAATTTGGACATCTGTTGGGGTAATAATAATATCATTTTTACCATATATTAACCTATTTACTTTTAATCATGGTAAATAAAAGTCAAAAGTTACTATTCACCAAAAAAAATTATCTTATTGAACCACATATTACGTACTGATATCAACCATGTCTCTTAGATTTTTGAAATTCAATTCATAGAAGCGGTAAAATTAAGTTTTATACAAATTTGGAAATATTTCTAATAGGTGGGTAAAAGACGGTAAAAAGTTCGATAAAATTTAATATATCTAAACTCATTATAAAATGACTAGAATGAATTACATTGAACTTACATAGCTATTATGTAACTATTTTTACGTAATATAAATTTCAATAAAATAAATAATTATTTAAATAAAATGTCGGTTTTAAATAATATCTAAGTGTTTTTATCTATTCTTCAAAAATTGAATGTTTTCAGAAAAATACCAAAAAATCATCCTAAGATAATTTCATTATTATAAATCCAAAAATGAAGTCCATTTTGAAAGATAAAATTTATATAATTTTAAAAAGTGGTTATTACTATTCGAAATGGTTAGTTTGATTGGTTGTGGTGTGTTTGAACTCGAAATTTTGTACAACGCAAGCCATTGTAATATTCAAAGGGAAACATACCGTGGAAGTATGGGGTGTTACAGCTAGCAGGGTCCCCCAGCCCAAAGCTCAGCCTGTGCAGGGTGGGCCGGTGGTGCACCAACTTTTCGGGATGTTTCCCGTTACCACATCCACCCTCTGCTGGACACGTGGAAGCGCAGGGCCATCCTAATGTGGTAGAGTGGCCATGGTTCATCGAGCCACCCTGATGTCGAAGGTGATGGTTGTCCCTCCACACATCACCAAGCGGGGGCTGGTTATCCCCACTGCCACTACGGCTTGTGGGCCATGACATCCTACTTCCATGGTATGCTAATGATCATAACACCACCCCCATCTATGGCCACCATAGACCACTGTCACCGCTGTGAGTGATGCCGCCCTGAAAGACGTTTAGCGGACCACCGGACATGCTCCGGTGGTCAATTCTTCGCATCACCTACTTCTGCACTCTCTTGGGAATGTCTACTTCACAACAAAGTTATTATACTCATCTTTCCACCACATTGAGGGTGTGTCCACAAAAATACTCACTCTGTGTAGGTGCTCAGGCCTTGTTCATGTCAGCTCTCACCCTCCTCGTTGTTGAGATTGTATGTGAGTATGATATACTCTATAATACCAAATGTGGGATAGAAATAATATAGGTACTATATGCAGTATTTGATGAAGCTAAATATACTATAGGGGGGGGGGGTGAATTGTACACTTTAAAAAATTCCTTTTGAACTTTTAAATATTGTTATGTTTAACAATGTTAAACAATATTATTCACAAAACCTCTGGTTCTGCACACTTGCATGATTCCGGAAATATGATTATAGAAAGTGATTCAGAAAAGATGGTCCTGGGAAATTAATCTTAATGAATGTTTACAAAGAAAAATATTCTACCTTAAAGTGTATATAATATTAATAAATCAGAGTATACAAGTATAAGGAATTATAATATAGTTATACTTTCCTCAACAAATAAAATGCAGCGGAAAACTTGTAACCAAAAAAGTAACAAGTAGTAAATCTTTTAACCCAAAGAGAAGGGTATCCAAAAACCTTAGATAAAGATCCCTTGATTTATACTTTCACAAAATTCTATCTTACCCAAACCAGGTTAAGCCCTCAATACGAAGATCAGAGTCTTTATTGTTATCCCCACAAGCCCCCAACTTCTAGGTAGTCAGAACCTTTTTCTTCCTCAGCAAGGAATCCCTCAACTTCAAGATAGTTGGCACCTCTATCTTCCTATCCCCAGAAGCACTTGATTGTACTCAAAAACAATCGGAGTAGCACAAAAAAATCTGAAAAAGTTGTTAAGTACACACAAAGTAATAAATCCTCCCCCTCTAGAAATTACTTCAACAGCATGTATTCTCTAGATAGATCAACCTATTATTATGAGATCTTAAAAATGAGCTCCTATTTATAGGAATGAATTCAAGGGTCTGCACCCTCCTCCAACAATCATATTTTTCCTTGAATTTCATAGGGACATGTACAAGTGTCACTCAATAAAAGGTTAGCTAGTAACTAGATGCATGACATCGTTTTATAACAAAAAATGTGTAAGAAAAAATATGGTTACATAACCAAATTCAAATATTTGGAATTTAAGAAAATAAAAGTTCAGAGTCTAACCAAAAACACATTAGGTGTCCATAATACAAGGATATTATGATTCTGTTTTCTAAGGAATTCGAAACCTGAACTCTATATAATTATGGAGTCTGAATTTATAAGAAATTAAGAATCTGGATTCAGAAGAATTCAGAACCTGAACTTACATAGTTCAAAGACATAGTTCATGAGAATTCATAGTCAAAACATACACAGTTCGGAGTCAGAGTTCATGTGAATTTTTAGAATGAACATAAAAATTTTGGAGTCTATATTCATTAAAATCCGGCGTCAGAACTCATAAGTGTTCAGAGTTTGAATCCTGAGAATTTGGAGTCAGAACTCAGAAGAGTTCGGATTCTGAATTCAGAGAACTTGGAGTCAGAACTCAGAAGAGTTTGGAGTCTGAATTCATAGAACTCAAAGACTGAATTCGAAGTCATAAAACAGGATGCACTTTATCTAAGTATTATATGATTCTGAGGTTTTATATATGAAACTGAATTTTACACTTAGACAATATAATGAACAATGAAAAACATGGTTAGGATAAATTTCCTTGGGGAAGGAAAGTTTTTCTTTATAGAAGAAAAACATAGCGTACAATGAGATTTTCTTTGAAATAAGGTGTTTGTGATTTTCAAAATAATATAGAATGTTAAAGTCATAAGTATACCTTATTGACTTGACAATCTCCCCAAACATGAAGGAATGAAATGTCATAAGGATAACCTTATTGACTCAACAATCTCCCCTGTTTTGGAATGCACAAAAATCCTTACGAAAAAGAATAAAAGGACATGGAAAATATTTTTCTAGAAATTGAAAATAAAACTTATCTCCCTTATCATATTGGAAATGATGAATACGAATAACACCCCCTTAGGCATTATAACACTAAGGATCATATTCTAGATTTTCAGAATGAGATTTTTTATTATCTTGAGTACGGAAATCACTGTAATGAAAACTCCCCCTTAGATAAACTCCCCCATACAGAGGGATACTTCTTCTTTTCTTAGTATTCTTTTTTCCTTTCTCCCCTTTTGTGATTTTCAGAAAGAATTTGAGGGAATGAAAATGAAATTATAGTACATGAAATATTAGTCCAAATCATCCAAACAAAAATGAGAAACAGAAATTTCATTAAGATAGGAAGAATTTATACCAGGAAATAATACAAAAAAAGATCGGATTTGATCTATTTTCATTCCTTCTCCATGGGTATAAATTACTTCACTGTGGTTTTGAGGTTTTTGAGATCTTTGTGGTCTTCCTATGCTTGCTTTTAGATCTGATCCTAATCCTCATCTTTCTTCTCTAAGGCCTTGATTCTTTCATCCAGAGCCTTAAGAACCTCTATCTGAGCCTTAAGTAATTCTTCCTACTAAACAAGATTTTCATCAATCTCAATCCAAAGATATCTTTCTATCTTCCAGCTTTGAGCAACAGAATATAGATTCCCATTCAATATCAAAAGCTTCCTTAACTTCATGTTGAAACTCATCAATGTCCCTCAAATCTTCAACTATCATCTTTGACTAGCTCTTCACTTTCTTATGAGAATTTTTTTTTGGGAATCATAGTTAATGAAGACGTTCTTGAAATAAACCTCATGTTTTACACACTTATCCATCACCATGGATACTAAATCTGATTTTTGATTCCAGATATGTTGGAGCATCAGACATCTTGATTCAATGCTTAGAAAGATCAGAATGGTGTTAACAAGCTTCTTCAAATATTTAATGATGAAATCATGTCCTAGGTATAATGATTCTGAATCTGAGACTTTACTTGGTGAGTGATCTTTCCCTAGAACAATATGTTTTCTCTTGGAAGATCCACCAACATCCTTGTTCCTTAAAACAAATTTAGTAGGTGTATCCGTAATCCCTTTTTTACCCTCATTAGTTATTGGAATAGCTTCCTCATCTAGAGAATCATGTTCATTGTCAGACAGTTTAACAATTCTATATTCATATATCTTCTCCTTTTCAGCACCTACCTCAGCATCTCCATGTTGAATGAAATGATGACTATAACTTTCTTCCACGGACAGTTTGTTCATTTCATCTTCAGCCTTTTCATCAAACCCACGAGTAGCAAGCTTCGGAGATTCATCTTGTGATGTTCATATTGACAATTTCTCGGATAGGATTTCCTTCTCATGAAAGTCCTGTACTTGCTTAATCAAATCTTTTGTGTCACTACTACTTTTAGATTTTTCTTCTACTCCTTTGACATCTTCTTTCTCTTCAACAACCTTCTCCTGGGATTTTTCTGGAGTCATGAACTTCATCCCCAGATTCTCAGGTAGGGTTTATACTAGGAAGGATTGTCGTACATGGATATTCTTGGACTCTTTCTCAGTATCCCTTAGAAGGGATTGAAAAATTTCAGCCGCTGAAATCTTCTTATTTTACTTCTTTTCCTTAGCTTGCTTCTAAATCTAATCAGCTGTAAATTTTTTTCAAGCATTAGCTTCTACAGAATCTAAGCCAAACTGTGGATATCCTTCCTTCCAATTTTTATAGTCTTCCATCATCTTTTCAAAAACCTCATAACAATATGATTTTTTCTTCTTAGTCTTTGGAAGTGCGCATTGATCTTCCTTATCATTTGGTGTTTTCACTTCTTCTTCCACATCCTTCAACTTCTTCTTCTTTCCAACCATTTTTGATTGTTCAGCCACTTCTTGGTTCTTCAGAACGACTTCAACTTCCTCCTCTAGTAAGTCATATAATTATATGGAATCTTTAGAGAATCCAATATTCATTCTCTTCAATTTATCATCACTTACTAACATGACTTTGCAGTTCCTCGGCTTGGAACTTCAATGGATTTTGAAAGACTCCAGACACCGAACAATCAACTTGGAATGAATAGACAGATACATTATATTCTGAGCCTTCATATTTCCATTCTTGATATTCTCTATCGTAACCAGAATGTGCTTGAACAAATTTATCTTCCTCAGATTCATCAGAAAATCTAGTATGTATGTGTCACTTTTCTTCAAGGTGTTCTTATCACCTTTTCTCGGAATGATGAAACCTTGAACACATAATTTGAGGATCCGATTATTTATATAGAGGTTGGAAATATTTGGAGTCTTGACATCTGTAAGACTAAAACACTCCATAGCTTTCACCTTGATAAAACGTCCTAGAACATCTTACATCTTATGGGAATAGAACTCAACTTCCCCTTCAAATGGAACTCCAACCAAACTAGCCACCTTTGTATATGATGGATCATAGGTTTTTTCATAACTTTTAAACGAAAACTTATCTCTAACTTATTCCTTATAAAAACTGACCAATTCATAAAACTCAATAAGCAGATCTGGATACACCAAATCTTGAGTACCTAACTTTGATATACAAACACTCTCTCATCCATTCAACTTAATATTCTTTGAAATAATCGAATCATACTTGTTGAAGAAATTAGGATGCACCAGCCTATATCTATATAGATACCATTCCAAAATTGTTGTGACAGTAGACATATCTTTCTGAGATGATTCTTCTACAGACATTCAAAATTGAGAAAACTCTAAGAAGTTCAGAACGCGCTTAAGTAGCATGTCAGAACATTAGCACGCAAGAGCTTGAGATTGATGTGGGAAAACCCTTCAGGGGTCATTTATATAGGTGTTAGAAGTGACCATTAATCTTCCAAACTCAATCCAATGACTGAAAATTCTTCTGATTAGATATGACTGTTGATATGATAGCTACATGTAAATATTGATAGTATCCAATCTTTTGATGTTTTTAAGAAAAACATTCGGATTTAAGGAAACTAGAATCCAAAAAATTTTAAAACACAAAAATCAAATACCGGCAAAGTGAATGATGATTACGAAAACATAAGAAAGAAGAAAAACCATTCAGATTGCCAGGAAAATTATTCGTAGGGAGGAAAAATTCTTCTTGAAGAACTTTAGATTCCAAAAAAAACTTGACTAGAGAAAAATAATTACAGAAAACTGACTACAAAAATTTCCATTAATAAAAAAAACATAGCAAATCTTCATTAAGAAAAATTTGAAAAACTCTAACACGGAAACATTCATTACGAAAAGATTGAGTATGAAAATTGTAGATGACGAAACTTTTCATTATGAATGTTTTCAAAAATCTGAGTACGATGTTTTTGAAAAACTTCATTACGAAAAACATGAAAATCTTTATTTAAAAAAACTTGAAAAACTTCATTATGAAAAACTAAAAAGAAAATGTAATCCCCCTATTGATGCCGAAAAAAGTCTGTAACTCTCAGAGGATTTTTCGAAATGACAAAACGAAGTCATATTCGGTATCAGAGGCAGGATCTGGAGGCCCGGGATGTGGTGCGCGAAATAAAAGAGGATCCGCGTGAAAAATTGTTCTACGTGCGTAGAATCACCGGGTTTCGCAGAATTGAGATGATGAGGCGGGAAATCTTTGCGCGCCCCAGTTCTGCGCGGCGAGTTTTTGCGCACTGGCTGCGCTCGGTGCAAAATATTTCACGCACCGCCTGGATTCCACGCCGGAGGTCGCCTATAAATAGAAGGTGACCCCAAACGGTTTGGGGGTTCCAGAAATCGAAGCGACTCTGGTGCGCGCAATTCGTCTTCCCCCGCGCCCAAGATGGCTTCCAGGTAATCCGTCATTTCGTGCAACCTTTCCCGAGAGTTCGCCTTTGCGCGAAACTCCACCGGCTTCAGTGAGTTTTCCCCCTTCCCAGGGTTCCAGCCTTGCGCGCAATCCGTGTCTCGTGCGCGCAATACCCTGCCGTGCGCACGAAACCCTGCGCATAATTGCCTTGGTCCAATTGCACGTCGTCCCGGTGTTTTGCGAGCAAACCTTATTTTTTGCGCGCAAAGCCTAGGACCCTTCACCTTGACACCCCTTGGCTGCCCCCTGCACCGGCACCTGATGTCTCCCATGCCGGGCATGCGCACCATGCGTTGTTTTCCCGTACGGCCTCCCAGGCTCGTGCGAAGTAACCTCAACGTCCCCTTGGCCGTGTGTCCCATTTCGTTGCATTGCCTTATGATTCTCGACATAGGCACTCTAACGGCTATTGCTTCTTCGCATAGCCACGCTAACGTGGACACCCCGGTGGTTCGCCCTGCGGCCCCCCTTCACTATGGCCTTGCCAATGCCTTCCCTCCCACAAGGGGTAGAGGGAGTTGGGCATGTAAGCCCTAGTGGTGTGGAGCGAACCCACCTCGTCCAAGCTGCAGGATGTTAAACTGCTAAGCACCTCATCCTTAACACATGGCGTTAAACTGTGGTCCGACCCCGTGCTTCGCACGCAGGGTCCCCCCAGCTCGGAAATTTTTTACGCCTCTCGTCTCCACGGGAATAGACTCTTCCTCACATGGAATGAGATCCTCCTTGTCGGAGTGGCGTTTCTCTTGGGGGAAGGGACGCCTCAGAGCGTAAGCCCCTAGCCTTTCTTACAGATGACTGCACCCATGCATCTCCATACTTCCCCCCTGCCAAGGCCAGTGGAGTCCCTTTCCCACTGCGCTTTGTCGCACCACATGCCTCCACCCTGGAGTAATCCCCGACACCAAGGGCCGCTAACCATGCGTAAGCCCCTGTTTCCTCTTTGGGCCGCTCAACGCGTAAGCCCCATTCTGCTTCTCACAGACGCACCATTCACGACGTGATCGTCTGGTCCCTGTTGCCTCTTGTTTCCCACATCGAGCATGACTCACATGGGCTTAGAGTGAGCATCGACCATGAAATACTCATATGGGCCGCCCCAGAGCGTAATCCCCATCCCAGCGAACTATGTGGACTTTGATTCGTGCTAACGCACGGTACGTAGGAAGACTCCACGAGGTTCAAGCCCACCACCCAGTCGTCCCGACCTCTCCATGTCGGTTCCCTGACCACCTTGGGCCGCCTCAGAGCGTATTCCCCAAACCCCTCATACCGCATGACGTTAAACTCTATCTCTTCCCGCATGACGTTAAACTGTATCCCATCCTGCATGACATTAAAATGCATCCCGTCCACATGACCATAAACTATATCACGTCCCACATGACGTTAAACTGTATCTCGTCCCGCATGACGTTAAACTGTATCTCGTCCCGCATGACCTTAAGATGTATCCCGTCTCGCATGACCTTAAACTGCATCGCGTCCCGCATGACGTTAAACGGTATCTCGTCCCGCATGACATTAAACTTTATCTCGTCCCGCATGATGTTAAACTGTATTCCCACTCATGGGCCGTCTTAGGATGTAACCCCCATGTCTCACTACACCATCCATCCTGATCCTTAGCCGGGCTGGCACATCCTGGTGAGATCATGCCACCCCATCCCACTCCACGATATCTGGGAAGCCGCCCACATGCTGGCCCCAACATCGGTGTTCCCCCTAGGGGTCCTTGAACCCGATCCGTCTCCAAAAGATGTTAAACTTGCGACATACCCCGTGTTAAACATTAGAAGCTGAGGAAAACCTCAGATGGTACACATTCCCGGCGTTTGATGTGGTATGCCTCGGGCTTCCGCGCCCTCGAGGAGCCCTGTGATGAGGGACCAAAGACAGACATGCAAATGACGCCCCAACATGACCATTCTCCTCACCGAAGGTTGCTTCCCCGACAAGACTCCTTGGAGCGTCTTAACGGATGAAGCGTAATTAACTAGCTTCCATGTAGACATGGAACCGGGAATGAGCTTCACGAACCCGTCTTAAATCTATGAGGGAGACCCGGACTAGGTGATGAGCTCCGAGAAGGAATCCACGGAAGGAAGAACTAACATCCCATTATCCTGGTTTCGATCAAGGTGCAGACGTCCCTGAACAAGGAACGGATGCTTCCCACCTTTGGAAAGCGGGAATGCGAGGTAACAAGCAGTGCATCCTCCCCACAGACAGATGCGTGCACCCCGACGAAAGCATCGGATCAACAAAAATGGTGAACTCGACGTGAAGCTCTTCTCCTCAATACAGGGAATGTTATCCATCGGGGCGTCGGAAGATTAGCATGTCACCAGGTCTGGGTAACCCTCACTGGTACGTGAACCCTCCAGGGGTCGAGGCTGTCAGGACGTTGACCACTCCGATCTGCGACGTCGTCAGTGTGGATCCCTCTCGCAGACCATGGTAGACGGAATGACGTTGGGCCTTGGTTGTTGATCTCCTTTCCTGTTGATGCTAATGGGTTCATCTCCCTGCTTCCAGGAATCAGATCACTACATTCAGAGCTCGATCACCACCTGCCCATAGGCGCAGGGGCAGGGGCAGTACCGATGCGGCTACCCCGTGTGGTCCCACCTATTCCACAGTCACTCCGACTTCGACCACCGTAGAATTCGTGTGCTCGCGCCCCCTCTCCCCATCAGAAATCATCCAGTGGAGGGTGATCAATGACCTGGTTCATAGGTATGATGAGGAAGGGATCATCCCCACCATGGGCATGGCCAGTTTGGATCTAGAGGCGGCCGCGCCTCACCACCATCGCCGCCCTCAAGGGCCACACAGGGAGCTGTTGCTCCCCACGCAGATGTTCAACATCTTTGGGAGCCTATCCCCGGAGGGCCTTGACACGTCCCTACCCTACACCAATGATGTGGGGGATGTACAGGTCCACCTGATCGGCGATCCGTCCCAGGGGATAACGGCAAGAAGCCCTGCCAGGCTGCGTCGACGCCGCCGCTCGACTCCCCGAGCCGAGGAGAAGGAAATCATCATGCCCGAAATGCCGGTTCTGTCCCATCTGACTCAATGCCAGCGTTGGGAGCGAGTGGGAGAGAATGCCCGTCATGGGGCATCAACATTAGCAACCATTGTGGCTAGAGCCACTACTGACTCTTGTTACCAGATCCCCGCACACGTTGAGCAGGGGCAGCCACGTGCACGATTGGGATCGAAACCCTGACCGACCTGCAGGCATGTGGGGTCGAATCTCCCAGTCTCGGACACTGTCAATGGCCACTATGGACCAACCCGGGGTAGTGCCGCTCACCATGAAGGCTCATTCCGTGCCACCGATCTAGAAATCTGAAAGCTTCTTCGCGACGGCTATGCTCCGGGAATGACTCTTTCTGGCGCCCACTGCACGGGGTATAAGGTTACTCCCATTACAGCTAGCCGCGAGTATGGAGCCGTTGTGTATCCAATCACTCACTCACATGGAGGTCCTACCCATGTCCCATTCGACATTTGTCCTGGTGCTTCTCGTACCCCGACCATCCGTCCCCTCTACCCCAGCTCTATTGTGGTCGGGGGACCCCACGAAGGAAATCTTCCTTACCCTGAGGAGCTACCCAGGGGCAGGAAAGCTGGGCGTCATCACCACAGGAGGAATGACAGGGGAGTGCAGAAGGAAATTAGACCAGTCTGTTTCTCGCATTCCGAGGTAGAGTACGACTCAACGATGGAACCTCCCCCCCAAACCTTCAAGTTGAGGGCATGGATGGGGACGCAGCGTGTCAGTCTCATACTCCCCGAATGCGAGATCCGTATGATTCCCTCCTGCCTTCAAAGGTATATCCAGGAGGATGAAGACATGGTGTACCGCCAAGGATCAAGCCCGCAGTTTCCACTGGCCTCCTCGAAAGCACCTCTCGCCCCTGTTAGGGAGGGTGAGGAACTTTTCTGGGGACCGATGGAAGAATCCCGAGGCGATACACCCTCGGCGAGCACCGACGCTGTGAAAGGAATCCCATCTACCGGCCCATCCTATCGTGACGTGGCAGCCAGGGCACTGCAACCCCTGGAGGATGACCTAGGGATTGGCGACCAATCGGCCTTTTCACCGTATTCTCTGCCGGCCAGCCCACCGCCCCGACGGCCTGCCTCAGTGCCATTTCCAATTCCCCGACTTTTCTTTGGTGGACGAGTAGGGGCGGCATGGTCCGGACCCCGAACCAGAGCCATGGAGCTTCTCGACCGTTCTTGCAGTGGGCCACTTCCCTTAGATGTTTTGGTCGGTCGCAGAATCGGATTTTGATGTGCCAGAGTCACTCACCCCGGGAGAGTTTGAGTGCTTCCGCCAGAATATTTGGGTGACTCACTCCCGCCTTCGCCATCAGCTAGTGCCTTATCCCAGGAGCCAAGTGCATCTCGAAGAGATCAGTGAGCAGTTCCTCCAGGTCGACCTAGCGGCACTCCCCGCGGTCTGGCACCCCGAGTCGCTGGACCAACACGAGGCTCTACAGTAACAATGCGTCCAGAGTTTTCAAGTACTCCGAAGAGTTATTGAGGAGTCCACCACCCACACGCACGTCTGCGGATGGGGGCAGTACGCTGCTCTCCTCTTCTGTGTGATCCACCGACAGCCCTATCCACTGGGCGGCCCTGAGGGAACGTCGGCAAGGGCAGTGGAAGTCAACATGTATGACCTTTCATATGAGGGAAATGATGTGGAGCCCCTCGACGGGGACTCACCCCTGGAGGAAAGGCCACTACTGGACCCATCTGGGAGGATTACTCACCAACAGAGGAGTCTCCTAGGTCTTCCTGTGCCCACAGAGGCACTAGTGCTAGGCCGAAACATCGGAAAGGGTAAAGAGCCAGTCGAGCCAGTCAAACTCGCCGACCCATATTCCTTAGTGTAGAAGTTATAGGAAGGTCTCGAGAAGGCCATGCTGCGCCAACAGCTAGCTGAGCAAAAGAGGCTGGTTGATGAGCTCATGGCCGAACGCATTGCAGATTGGCGACCTGACTAAGGCGACCCTAGACCAGGACAGCAGGGGCAGGAGCATCTACCCCTTGCTGAGATCCCCCCGGGAAACCGTGACCATGTCGTGTTCCCCGAAAGGGGAGATAGTGGGACCCATGGAAGGAGGGCACGATATGTTTCACCGAACCCTACCGAGCGGCGAGACCACCTGGGGGACCCTGCTCGGTTTCCTCCCTCCGCTCTGAGAGTCGCTCCACCTGCTGCCCCGCGAACCGCTAAGCACGACTACCTTAT
This sequence comes from Viscum album, assembly GCA_963277665.1. Classification (NCBI taxonomy): domain Eukaryota; kingdom Viridiplantae; phylum Streptophyta; class Magnoliopsida; order Santalales; family Viscaceae; genus Viscum; species Viscum album. Next base: position 43,147,251 of record OY728128.1, read on the forward strand.
CAAAGGGTCTGGCAACGTTCTTGTGGTTAGAGATCCCCGTATGGACAGGAATCCGCATCCGGATGATCTGATGGAAGTACTCATCGCCCGCTTGGAGGCCCTCGAAACTCGACAGGTGGCAATCCCACCGGACGGCAAGCCATACCCAGCATGGGTAGATGACATGCCGGCTCTGCCAGGATTTGGGAACCCCACTTTTTTCCCCGTTAATGGGACCAGATACCCACCACAACACTTGTCACACTTAAACTCGAGGTGCGGGCCTATGTTATGGACTCCGGTGCAGCATGGGGCTGCCAAGCTCTGGTGCTTCGTTCAGACACTGGAAGGACCCGCATTCGTCTGGTACAGCTAGCTCCCTATTGGATCGGTGACTAGATAGGAGGACCTTTGCCGGAAATTCCTCTACCAGTTTAGTTCCAAAACCCGGAAGACAAACATTGCAGACCTCTTCAGGTGCAAGAAAAGGCCCGACGAGCGAGTCGCGGAATTCGTCTCCCGGTGGAAGGGGCTCACGTACTCCCTTAACATGACACTGAATCCGGAGAAATTACTGACGATGAGTGTAGGTAACGTCAAGGCGGAGTTGGTTCATTCTCTGATCACGCAGAATTACCCTGGAGGGTTTCAGGACTTATCGGAAAAGGCTCAGCGCCTCGAAGAAGCCCTGCAACAGGCCGGTCAGGCACGCCCGCTGCCTCCTATAATCTCTGCAAGGAGAGCCTCTAGAGATGAGCCCGCTGTTGTGGTCCAGATAGAGGCCCCCAGACAGCTAGAGTTTCTGCTGGTGAGGCCAGATCAGCAGGCTCATAGGGGTCCACCCCCACGGGCATAGCCTCTGGCCCAGCATCAAACACCTCAAAATCGGCAGGCGCCTCCGCGTAACGCACCACCACCTAGGTGAGGTAATCCGGCTTCGCCTTCTCGGCCTGCTCCTCCGTCCCCTGGTCAGGGTCAGACCCCAAGAGCCCCCTTTCCAGACTGAAGGAATCAGACTTACTCGTTTGGCGAGGCCCAGGTCCCCGGTTATTTCTGTAGCTCCTTGGAGCAGAGGATCGTGCGAATTCCTGAGTGCTGGAAGCCATAAGAGGCATGTCTCACTGATCACCCCAACTATATCCCTTTTCACCGGATCCTGGGACACACCATCTAGAAATTCTATGTGTTCAAGGACTAGCTCGAAGACCAGATTGACAACAACATAGTCAGGTTGGGCCCAGCCGCGGCACAGGTGGAAGGTGTCTTCATGGGATTAGATGGCAGTAGTGACAACGGGAATGAGTGGGAACAGGTTTCCGACCATGGGTCCCGGATGTATAGTGACTGGATGGCCCGCAAGAAGGTCGCACGTTCCCATGGCATCATCTGTTCCAACCTGATTCAGCCAAATCCCTCGAAGTCTGTGAGCGCCACGTTGACATTGGCGTCCCAGCCTATGTCTTCCCAGAAGAGAAGGCGGTGGCGCATGAAGAAAGAACGCACCCTTCCATTACCGTCATCCTCCTGCACGCTTGGCGATTTCATGCCCCCGGAAATGGGGATCCCTTCGAGACCCCGTCCGGTAGTGGATTACTCCTCGAGTGAATGTCCGGGGTACGCTTTGGTTAACACTGTAGAGTTGGTAAATCCCTTTTTGGCTCCCGACGATGAGGAGCGCCAGGTGGACCTCCCCAATGTCCCCAGCTGTCGCCAATGTCGACGGAGCCGTGGCTACGTTAATCGTCGGGGAACGACAGTCGTCACCTTCAGTTACTTCGTGCATGCTACCGAGACCAGGCAGCAAGCCTGGTACAGAGAGCAGCACTCGCATCTCCCTCAGCCGGTGACAACAGGTTCGCTTCCACCACCTTTTGTGTTTCTAGATCGGGTGGAACCTGCATGCCCGCGTCGCAACCAGCCCAGACCAGCCACTGGCCGACTATGGCCTTCCGGTCCTAGCACGACAGTCACCTCCTGGGCTTCAGCTAGTGAACAATGGGATGTGCCTAGTACCAGTCAGCCACCGGTCCCGCCAGTAGGGCCCATCATGCCCCCAATCGTAGAGCGACCTCCTGTAAGCAGAATCTCACGTTTGGCGCATAAGTATGATGTCCTAAACAATCTGGACGGAATTCCGGAAAGGATTTCCAACCTTGAGGCCCTTATCCTGTCGTCCGAAATGCGTGAGGCGCTCACAGAGGCTCTAAAGAGCCCCCTTAAGTTTGAAACGGAGGGAGCGGCCGTAGAAGCCTTCCACACCGAGGTGATTGAGGACGCCGAATGTCAGGCGGTTATCTCGTTTTCCGGTGAAGATGAAGACCTTACCATACAGGGGAACATCCGCCCGATGTACATCACCGGCCAGTTCAATGGCGTGGAAGTCCGTCGCTATCTTGTCAACATGGGTTCTGGGATTAACTTGATCCCAACTCGGACACTATGAAAACTGGAGTTGTCCGTCGATGATTTAACTCCATCCAACCTCATAATCTAGGGGTGTGACAGGACCGAGCAAACTCCACTCAGCAAGATTCATCTGAAGACCCAGTTTGGTGGCTTAATTGCCAATACTGAATTCGTGGTTGTCTTTCAGGACACTGCCTACAATGCATTGATGGGCAGGTCGTGGCTCCATCTTCACGTAGAGGTTCCCCCATCATACCATCAGTGCCTCAAATACTCGCTTAAGGGTCGAGTGGGTGTGATCCAAGGAGATGCGTCTCTGTTTGCCTCTTGTGAATCTCGTTACCTGGACGCTGACTATTGCAAGAGCAAGGACAAGCAAATCCTGGCAGGTGAGGATGATCTCGCCGCTATCGCGAGTGATCCCTGGGCAGGTTTGGATGACGCATATGTCTTCCCAATCCATCGGTTGGAGGCCACGACTCCCGATATGGGAGAGTGGTTTGTTTTCTCGGGTACCAGAGAAAGGCATATTTCTGAGTCTAAGCGATGCTGGGAAATCACCTCATACTCTTACACCAGCCAGGCTCAGGTGATCCCCGAGCCTCCTACCCCTGTACAATATCAGGACGTTGGGCTCATGGCAACAGCAGTATGCCATATGTGTCTATTTCGCCAGGCCGGAATCGACCGGATCAAGCCAACACGTCACCACGGCTTTGATGCCGTAATGTGTGGCCCCTTGGGTGGAAGGCCGGATGGGATTGGATCAACCGCCTTCGTCGCCATGGTCTCCGAGGTGCATGAGTCTCCCGTCATGATGACCTATGCCGCCCATGCCGGTGCCAGCTCCCCATCAAGGTCGAGCAGCCCCGAGACGGCTCCCCCCGTGGAAAATCCTTCAACAAGAGGAGAAGAAGACATGGAAGATGCTCCTCCTGCCTTTGAGGAGGATGTCTCCACCACGTTCGACGACTTAGTACAGGTGAACCTCGGTAGTGAGGCGGACCCGAGACCCACATTGGTCAGTTCCTCTATGCCTCCCAAGGAATGGAAACAGTAGATAGACTTCCTCATTCAACACCGTGATGTGTTTGCCTGGAGTTATGACGAGATGTCCTTACTAGATCCCTAGGTAGCAGTCAACCACCTTGGCCTCCCAGCAAACCATCGCGGGTTCAAGCAGCCTCCCAGGAAGATGCACCCCTCTCATGGTGCCATGGTTGAGGCCGAAGTTGATAAGCTCATTAAGGCCAACATCGTCAAGGAAGTCCAGTACCCCAAGTGGCTAGCCAACAGTGTGCCCCTCAGGAAGAATAACGGGCAGATCAGGGGCTGCATCGACTTCCACGATCTTCATCGCCACTGTCCGAAGGATTACTTTCCCCTTCCCGTGACAGAGTTGTTGATCGATGCAACGGCTGGGTTCCAAGCCCTCTCATTCATGGATGGGTACTCCGGGTACAACCAGATCTGGATGGCCCCCGAGGATGAAGAGTTCACTGCCTTCAGGGACCCTAGGGCACTTTCTTCTACCGGGTTATTCCCATCGTCCTTAAGAATGCGGGTGCCAGCTATCAACGGGCTATGCCCCGCATACTCAAGCCGATCCTCGGGACACTGGTGGAGTGCTACGTAGATGACCTGGTGGTTAAATCTCATCAGCGCCTGGACCATATCAAATACCTAGAGAAAGTGTTCGGTTTCCTCCTTTCACGCCACTTGAAGATGTACCCATTGAAGTGTGCCTTCGGGGTCACATCTGGAAAGTTTTTTGGCTTCATTGTTAGGTATTGAGGTATCGAGATCGACCCCAAGAACATCAAGGCCATCAGTCAGATGCCTCCCCTGAATAATATTCGGGAGCTTCGAGGCCTCTAAGGCCACTTAGCCTATATATGCCGATTCATTGCGAATTTGGCCAGCAAGTGTAAGCCCTTCTCCCGGCTCATGAAGAAAGGCGCCGCCTACGGGTTGGACGAAGAGTGTCAGACCGCTTTTGAGGAAATCAAGCATTGTCTGCTTCAACCTCCGGTCCTGATGCCACTCGTTCCCGGAAAGCCGCTGGTCCATTACGTGACCGCCCTGGAGTGATCCCTCGGCGCCCTTCTCTCCCAGAAGAACAACGAGGGAACATAGAATAACCTCTACTACCTCAGCCGCATGCTCCTCGACTCGAAAACTAGATATTATCCCATCGAGAAGAGCTTCCTGGTGCTCGTATTATCCGTACAGAAATTACGGCACTACATGCAGCACCACGATGTACAACTGGTCTCTCGGGTAGACCCGTTGAAATACATCCTGAGCCGACCTATGTTGACCGGCCGATTGGCACGATGGCCGGTGATCCTACAACAGTTCGAAATTAGGTTCGTACCTCAGAAGGCCGTCAAAGGACAGGCGTTGGCAGACTTCTTAGCTACCCACCCAACCTCTGCGGACCAACCACTGGATTTGGGATTTCCTAATGAGGCAATCCTATCAGTCGATCACGCCACCCCATATAGGCAGATTCACTTTGACGGCGCCTCCCGAAGCCCTACGAGTAGAAGACTCAAAGATCCTAGGCTTAACAGAGTGGGCCTGGGTATCGTCTTCATTACCCCGGAGCAATCCATTCTTCCATATTCATTCGTGTTTTCATAAGGCTGCACCAACAATGAGGTAGAATATCATGCCCTCATCACTAGCCTCGAGTTGGCTCTGGAGGTTAAAGTACCCCACCTGTATGTAAAAGGGGACTCTGAGCTAGTCATCAAGCAGGTTAACGGTGACTATGCTGTCAGGAAGCCAGAACTCATGTCGTTGCTGGAGTGCACCCTCTATCTAATGGCTAAGTTCCCTATCCCGATGAGATGTCGTTCACGTTCCCTGGTCGCATAACAGTCGAGAAGATGCTTTGGCCAGCCTGGCCGCATCACTCGCGGAGCCCGAATAGGATGACCTAATCATCCATGTGGCACACGAGAGAGTCATTTCTCCTGTTATCCCAGAGGGCGATCGTGGCCCGCGAGTGAACCATCTCACCACTGGTGCCCCTATGTCCGGACCCCCCGGGGCCTCGAGCAGGGTGATCGAGACAGTTCTTGACTGAAGGACACCCTAGGTTGAATATCTCTGGTACGGAAATCTTCCGATGGACCGAGATGAGCGGGAATGAATCTGGCGCCGCGCGCTGCAGTTCACCCTTCAAAGAGGTCCCAGCCGTGAGCTTCTCCTTTACAGGCACAGGTTTGACGGTGTTCTCCTCTGTTTTCTTCAAGAATTCGAGATCTCACAGGTCATACAAGAAGTGCACGATGGTTCTTGTGGTGCCCACCAGGCCGGGTCGACGTTGTCCCACCATATTCGGAGGGTGGGATACTTCTGGCCCTCCATGATCCACGACTGCATCAAGCACGCCAAGAGGTGTCATGCGTGCCATGTTCATGCTAACTTTGTGCATCGGCCACCAGAGCCTCTCCATACTACTAAGTATTCATGGCCCTTTGCAGTCTGGGGGTTGGATGTCGTAGCGCCCAACCCGCCGACGACGGCCCGCCAGTGCTGGTTCATCTTAACCACTATGGATTTCTTCTCAAAGTGGGCAGAGGTAGCCCCGCTCAGGGAAGTCAAAGCCGGTTCTATCGCCGACTTCGTGAGCTCCAATATCATCTACCAGTTTGGAATACCTCACGCTATCCTCACGGATGATAGAACCAACTTTAGAGTGGCCGAGCTGAAGAAATTGTACTCCAAGTACAACATTCGCTCTAACCACGCCTCCCGCTATCATGCGCAGGAGAATGGAAAGATTGAGGCGTTTATCAAAACTCTCTCTAAAATTCTGCAAAAAATGTTTGGTCGGAACAAGAAAAGTTTGCCGGACAAGCACCCCAACGCCCTCTGGGCTTATAGGATGACGACTCATAACTCCACCCAGGTGACTCTGTATTCCCTGGTATATGGAGATGAGGGAGTCCTTCCCATCGAGGTCCAGCTGCCCTCATTGCACACGGTGGTCTATGACCAGCAAGCGCCAGATAGAGTTGTCGAGATCCATCTAGATGAATTGGAAGCACTGGAGGGAAGTAGGCTTCGCGCTTTACAGTACCTGGAAAGGAATACGAGGAGGATGGCTCGAGCTTTCGATAAGAAGGTTCTCCTACACTCCTTCTTGCAAGGTGACTTGGTGTTGGCTCTTAGAGCGCCAATGATTCCTGGCAGGAAACCACACATGTTGGAGACCAAGTGGGAGGAGCCTTTGATTTCCCACAAGGTCTATCCCAATGGCGCGTATTCCATGGTGACTATGGATGGTGAGCGTGTCAATCCTCCCACCAACGCCACGTTCCTCAAGAAGTACTTTGCATAAGCCATCCTTGGTCCTTCATGACCTTAAACTGCACCCGGTCCAGTATGACCTTAAACTGTATTTTCCCTACATCCGGGCATCCTTGGTCCTGCATGACCATAAACTGTACTCGGTCCAGTATGACCTTAAACTTCATTTTCCCCTATATATGGGCATCATAGGTCCTGCATAACCATAAACTGCACCCGGTCCAGTATGACCTTAAACTACATTTTTCCCTATATCTGGGCATCCTTGGTCCTGTATGACCTTAAAATGAACCCGGTCCAGTATGACCTTAAACTGCATTTCTCCCTACATATGGGCATCCTTGGTCCCGCATGACCTTAAACTTCACCCGGTCCAGTATGACCTTAAACTGCATTTTCCCTACATCTGGGCATCCTTGGTCCGACATGACCTTAAACTGTACGATAACGTATGACCTTAAACTACACTCTGCCCTACATCTAGGCTCTATGGTCCGAGCTCTACGACCTAAAACTAAGATCCTCTTTTGGTTCTTCCCTTTTCATGGTCCGTGTTATAAGACCTAAAACTAAGATCACTATTTCGTCCGACATAACGTTAAACTGTATTTCGAGAACTACGTGCGGCTTGATTCTCATCCTGATGAGATATGTAGGAACGCCCGGACGTTTCATTTCGGGTCCAGCCCCAGGAGTTACCAAACTCCTCCCTTTCCTATGGTCCTAGTTCTAAGACCTAAAACTAAGATCCATATTTCGTCCTACATGACGTTAAAATGTGTTTCAAGAACTACGTCTAGCTTGATTCCCATCCTAATGGGATACGTAGGAACGCCCAGACCTTTTGTCTCTGGGTTCAACATGGGGTCCTCTATCACGTCTGTCTCACCTTTGGGACCTTGACCCCAGGATCGCGTGGCGTGGTATGGAATTATGTCTTCATTCATGTCGGGTATGCAATACCTGCACCACGCGTATCCTGTCCTTTGGATTAGCCCTCCTATGTCATGTTCCCCTTGACTTTTAAAGGTGATTTATAGAACTATGTATGGCTTGATTCCCATCCTTATGGGATACGTAGGACTGCCTGAACACCTAGTTGTCAGGTCCAGACCCATCTCTTAAGAGATCCCCTGATCTCCCGGTTCCCGGAGTGTTTGGCATTGCGCCCCCTCTTTTTCCCGGGGATCTGCCATCTTTTGGCTGTTCTCGGACTGAGCCCTCTGACCCTTTCCAGTGGTCTGCTGATGTGCTCAGGGTACTCCGGTCTAGGACATAGAGTGCCAGATTCGACTTAGGCAAGTTCCATCTGCTTGCCAAGATTCGTGTTCCCCTCCATTCGGGCCCACGTCATCCTTCACACCCGGAGGGACCCCCAAGAACGGCCTGGATAAAACTCCCAAGGGCTCTCCTACCGTCATCGGCCAACGCACCCGAGGGTTTCAGACAAAAAATTGATACGAATCCCGCATTGCGAACATGGTCAGCGGTCGATGCTCATTTGTTTGTCCCCATGGGTAACAGGACAAGATGCTGCATTGCGAACATGGTCAGCAGTAATCCTCAGTCGTCACGCAGGCTTCCCCGGGCCCTGAATGTTGGTGGCATGGTTCATGTAATGTTCCGCCCCACTGTGTCTAGGTGGAATCTCGACACTTCTTGTACTAACCCTCAGTACACCCCCACACATCAGACAGACTGAGCTGTGTAACGGTGTCTCTCGGGGCTCCCGCGATCTGAGCGCTAGAGTATATGCTTGGGTCTCTTCTTTACGGGTTGCGTGCAGCTTGACCCTCATCCCCATGGGGAACAAGGAGTCACCCAGACATTGAGTTTTGGGCCCAGCATAGCTGGGAGCGAGCATCTCCTGCCCCCCCTGATTGTTGAACCCTCGTAGGCCCCTTTGGCCCGAGCCACCTCTCTCGGACTGTCCAAACCAAAGGACCTTAAACTGTGTTGTTGGTCCAAACCATACGACCTTAAACTGTGTTGTTGGTCCAAACCATAAGACCTTAAACTGTGTTGATGGTCCAAACCATATGACCTTAAACTCTGTTGTTGGTCCAAACCACACGACCTTAAACTGTGTTGTTGGTCCAAACCATAAGACCTTAAACTGTGTTGATGGTCCAAACCATACAACCTTAAACTGTGTTGGCGGTCCAAACCATACGACGTTAAACTGTGTGTCGGTCCAGACCATATGACCTTAAACTGTGTTGTTGGTCCAAACCATATGACCTTAAACTGTGTTGATGGTCCAAACCATACGACCTTAAACTGTGTTGATGGCCCAAACCATATGACCTTAAACTGTGTTGTTGGTCCAAACCATATGACCATAAACTGTGTTGTTGGTCCAAACCATATGACATTAAACTGTGTTAGTGGTCTGAACCATACGACCTTAAACTGTGTGCTGGTCTAAACCTTACGACCTTAAAAAGTGCTTTAAGAACTATGTATGGCTTGATTCTCATACTTATGAGAAACGTAGGAGCACCTGGGGAACTTCCCCGAAGGCCCATCCTACCTTCTTGTTCGGTCCCTCGACTCGAGCATTTCCCCAGAGAGAACATGGTAAGTAGGGCTTAGGTCATTATTCATGTTGGGTTTTTGTAACCGCCTTGCCATGTGTCCATTTCTCCCCTTACCCATTCATGGTCCAAGATCTATGACCTTAAACTAAGACGCTTCCAAGAACTACGTATGGCTTGATTCTCATCCTTATGAGATACGTAGGAGCGCCTAGGGCACTTCCCCGCGGGCCTGACCTACTTTCATTTTCGGTCCCTTGACCTAAAACCTCTCCTAAGGGGGTTGTGCGATGTGGTGCGGGATTATGTACTCATTCACATGGGTTTGTTCACAGCACCATACACACAACCTACTCCCACTCACGCCAGGTGTTTGAGTTACTCCACCGTGTGCCTCTTATGTTTCCATCCGACCTTTGGTCTGAGTTCTAAGACCTAAAACTAAGATCATTTCTTTGGATTTCTACGACTCGCTCTCTCTTGTGGGATTCCACGATGGGGTGCGAGATTATTTCCTCATTTACATCAGGTTACTCATCGTGTCATGCTTATCCCCAGATGAGACGTGTTCCCTATCCCGCATGAAGTTAAACTATATTCCGTCCCGCATGACGTTAAACTGTATTATGTCCCACATGATGTTAAACTATATTCCGTCCCGCATGACGTTAAACTGTATTCCGACCAGCATGGTGTTAAACTATATTCCGTCCCGCATGATGTTAAACTATATTTCATCCACCATGACGTTAAACTGTATTTCGTCCAACGTGACGTTAAACTGTGTTTCAAGAACTATGTGTGGCTTGATTCTCATCTTAATAAGATACGTAGGACCGCCCAGGCATTTATTCTTGGGTCCAGCCCCAAGGATTACTGAAGCCCGTCCTTTCTTATTGTCGGCCCCTCGGCCCGACTTCATGGGAAGTGGTTTAATCGGGACATCTACCCCGAGCAGGTTCGGGATGCCCCATGATAATAATAGGAAGCGACAGTTCTCTCACCAAAGTGGTCCTGCCTGGAAATTGGGACGGCCCGTGATCAGGTCGGTATGTCCTCCTAATGCGCCGTCACCATGGTGGCGCAATTTAGCGAGTGTTGGTCTCTGTTCGAACAAACCACCACTCCACCTTCCACGCTTTGCATCCCCCCTTATTCGGATCCTCATTTCCTTTCATGTTTGACGGGACCCCCTAACAGCATGGATGCTCGACCTATGGTCCGCCTACTGTCCTGGGCCAACGTTCTGGAGGACTGGTCATGTTTGACGGGACCCCCTAACAGTATGGATGCTCGACCTATGGTCCGCCTACAGTCCTGGGCCAACGTTCTGGAAAACTGAACGACGATATTTGAGTCAGGCCCCGTGTTGCGAACATGGTCAGCGGTCAGCCCTCATTTATTGACCCCATTCCAGGCCAACATGATATGGATGTTGTGTTTCCACTACGGTTGACAGTTATCCTCCATCGTTGTGCCCCAATGTGTTCCGATTTTGGGTAGCATGATTCACCCTTCCTCTCCATCCCCCTATGTTCGGATGGATTTCAATGCCCCCGGCATCGCCCCGCTCATGTGTTCGAGAACATTGAGAAGTCGAAACATCAATCGGCCCGGGGTCTCCTTGGATGTCTAGGCCCAATTTCGGATACCTGAAGCTTGGTCAATGCCCCACAGTTGAACGAAATGATGGCACGAGCATCCTCTGCTTCTTTCATTGGGTGCGACCCACATGAGCCTAGGAACGAGTTGTCATTCGTTTCGAAACTATGGTTGAGCGCATTAATCCAAGGGTACAAATGAATGGATTTGGCCATGTATTGGATTGAGAAAATGATAAGTACAAGAAAAAAGTTCATGAGATGGAAAAAAACAAGCCCTTAGGGATCAGCGTGCTGAAGCGATCTTTCCAGCACTGCTACCCTTTGGCTGGTAGCCTCCAGGACCGCTTTTCACTCTTTGAAGTCTCTCTCCTCATCGGCCACCATAGAGCGAAGCTCGCCAGCCCTAGCTTGTGCATGCGCCCTCTCGGTACGAGGTATGGTCATCTGGTGACTCGCCTCCACCAGTTGTTCCTGTGCATCAGAAAGTTGGGCCGTCAGTTGCTCCACGAGCTCAGAGCGTGTTGCGATGAAGGCCTCCTTATCTGCGGCCTGCCCTTCGAGGTGCCGGACTTCCTTCTCCGCCCGTAGTAGTGCTTGAGTTCTCACCGATCCTCCCCGGCACTGGGAAATTTCGGTGTGCCGGTTGCTCTTTCAAATCTTCTCGACCATGTAATCATGGACCGTCAGGTGAAGACGTTGAGCGCCAGCCCCTTCGGCGCACAGGAAGTGCAGCCAGGTATGAAGTGATCCAATCCGCCTCTGCCAATCCGATTGGGGCTGTTTGAGGAAGCTCTGGATACACTTCCACCCCTTGCACCGTGTCATCCGGCTCTCCTCGGCTGCCTCTGAGTCTGAGTTATCTATCTCCTCAGGGTTAGCGGTTCGGTATATGGGGAAGGCAGCCAACAGACCGGCAGCAGGATCCGCCACAGGGACTCCTTCTTGAGGAATAGACTCCTCGACGTCCGAGAAACATTATTATCTCTCCCCAGTAGTGATGATACCTCCACCAGCTTCTGACCTCGTCTCGGGAACAACGCCACTGATGTCCTCCACTCCCTGTTCATCAATTTTCGGGGCCGACTCAGTGCAGGGAGAATGTTCTGAATGAGGAGGTATGTCCGTCGCTGGTCCACTCGCAGACGGCCCGGGCTGCATAGCCTGATGTGCCTATAGTGTTGAGATCACTGCACAAGGCATACAGTGGTCAGACGAGATCTTTTTCCACCAAGCGCCAGTAGTGAAGCGTGAGACTTACAGGAATCCATAGGGTCAGTCCCCAATGTTTCGGCTGCTGCAGGAGCCGCAGTAAGGAGAGACCCCACCGCGCTTGTTAATTCAATGATGGGTGTCAGATCCCCATCATGTCCCACTGGTTCCTCTCCGCCCTCCTCTGGTGGGGGCACCTGTCCAATGCTCAACTGCTCCTGAGTAGGATGGGGAAGTGAGTTAGAAGTTGGAAAGGAGAATGGATGAATAAGGGAAATGAATGAAGACATAGACAAACCTCGAGTATCTCAGTTATGTCGAGATAAGAGTCGGCAATCTCGCCGCTCTCTCGGAGACTCCCTTGGTAGGTTGCCCCTTTTGACCCCTCACCATCGGGTTCTTCTTATTCGTCTTCTCCCTCACCTTCGTCCTCTCTGGTTTCCTCCTCCCCCACCAGCTCCTCGTCACTGTCGCCTTCTCCCGGCGGCATCGCTTCCGGATCATGCTTCTGGCCGAGCATCACATTCACTAGAAAAGGTGGCTCCGAAAGCCTCCCCCATTGGTGTGTATATGCAACCATGGCTGTTAGATAAGCATTCCACCGATGGAATTTTACTCGGTCGGTAATTCGAACGAGCCCGACCTCTGGTAGTTGGATCCCGCTTTGCATTATCTTCTGCCAGATGGCTTTGACGCTCAGCGATTATCGCAGGGTCATCCAGGCCGACCACAGTGCCGAGAGAATTGCGTCTTGGGAAGGTTTGACCAGATCTCTTATCTGCTTCCCAGGCAGTTACCTGGCAGCCTCATTTGACCCCCCTACAAGTAACAAGGACATGGAAGCAGCATGTGATGTCCCCGCTGCTGAAGTCCCGGCCTACGCAGGCCTCGCTGCCTAACATGCCCTTGTTCCTCCCCTTTCGACATCACCGTGCCTTCATTCACGTTGCCCGGTTTCCGTGCGAGAAACCTCGAGTTTCCGGACGCGCTTTCTTAATAGCCCCTCAGGGTACGCAATGGTCTAGTGTTCGGCGTATTCGGTTTCTAGGCCCGCATCGTCCCCGGCGGGGGGAAGACTGATGACATCTCTATAACCGAAGGTGGTAAACATCAACCACATCTGGTGCAGGACACACAGATTCCTCTCCTGCCAGACAGCCGTGAATACCTCCTTCGGCATTCGTTGGAGGCACCCGAACTGCCTGGTGAATCGGGATGGTACGTAAGGCCCGCAGATCACCTTCCCGTCGATCCGAGCCACGAGCACCCTGCCCCGAATGCTCTGGATGTATTCCTGCTGTTCCAGAGAGCCTCGACCATTGTCCACCAGCTGGCCGACTGGGGTGGAGAATGGGATGATGTTGAAGTTGGCATGGTTTCCGATGCGGATCCTCATGCCCTCCTAATTGAGCATCATCGGCTCCACCCCTGTGATGTTTATCAAGGACGGTCGTAGACCGTTGTCTGGAGGACAGACGGCGTTTGGGAAAGTGTACCCACCAAGATGAGCTGCCACCCATCCATGTAAGATCTGGAAGGGACCACATACTCTCCGAGGCAACCCCCCCTCGTGATATGCGCCCCAGGATGGTATAGAGCTTGTCCAGTATGGGGACGCCCAAGTTGAACCATTTTTTGGCGGCCATGGAGACCGCCATCACCAATGTTGCTGGGCGGACTCCCATCCTCACGTCCCGCACCAGCATGAGCCACCTGCTCATGAAGGCGGCAAGGAACCCACCATACCGGATGTTCGGGTCCCGGGCCTCAATGACGCGGTAGCCCCATGATTGGTATTGCCCCGCCTCCAGGGTCCTCTAGTATGACCCATCCCTGCTCCTCTGAGTCACGGTTGGGCACCGTTTTCCCTGTCCCGGCATTTTGACGGAGGGATCCTTTTCAAGGAAAAATCTGAACCATCCCTTGAAGGAAACGTCTTTCAGGAGGTCCTTGACCCCCATCCTCTCTTTGGATAGCTCCAACAGGTGTCGTGTCATCATAGGCGTCTGCGACCTGTCTCCCCAGGTGCTCTTTGGAGGAACGAACTCGTTGTATTGGTAACCCTCCAGTGGTATACCTCCAATGCAGTGAACGTCCCAGAGACTGATGCCAACTTCCCCATGATGAAGGTGGAATGTGTTGGTGTCAGGAGACCACCAAGTGAATATCTCCGGTCCGAGTTCGGGCTGGCGGTGGAAATGGAACTATGATGTCCATACCTCCTCGAACAGGCTGATATACCGCAGTTCGTCCCCGAACTACTCACAGGTATGGAGGACCCAGAACGCCCATGCCCATTCGCAGGTGGAGTTACCCCCGGATCGCAGGTCCCAATCCTTCAACCAGCCCTTCGTGTCATCTGTGATGCTCTGACAGAACGTGCTCGTATCGAGGGCCAAAGAATCTTCTGCCACAGGCTCATCCCCGGTAATGGTCCTAGTCCTTGGGTTCAGGACATATACGTCTATATTTCTGGTTTCCCTAGCAGGATGGTCGTTGTTGGTGATGTTGTAGCGAGTAAGTTCGTCCTCCCGAGTCACCCAAGACCGCGGCGTGTCCACCTCGAATCCCGGCAGGGGCACCTCCTCCAGGTTGCCAAAATTCCAGAGCGGGATGTTTTCAAACAAGTGATACGTCTTCTGGGCCAGAGTCAGCAGATTTAACAAGGTCAGATTGTTGGAGACAATCACCTTGGTGCCATAAACCTCCTCGTTCGCCACCATTTCGGTCCTACGGGCAGCGGCTTCCCCCTCATCAACTTGGTCTAGAGCCATCTCGAATCTTTCGGGAGTTGGAGAAATCATGATGCAGTGCGCGGAATCGGAGAGTTCTGTGCGAAATCTGAAGGAGTTGCGTGAAATCATGGAGATGAGCGCGCAATCGGCACGTGAAGTGCGGAAAATCTCGAACAGGTGCGAAATCACGGCCGAATTTCGGATGGAATTCCACACTGCCAGAGCGTTTTTACGCGTAGCCGCAGAAGCGATTTTGCGCACGAGAGTGATGAGCTTATGGTGCAGAAAAAGAGGAGGTACAGATTTGGGACCCATCTCCCCTTTTTATAGGCGAGGCCAGGGTTCCACGCTGCGCAGAAAGAGGATTCCACACGCGTCCGTAGGTTTTGCGCGCCCCATCATAATTTTGCGCGCAACATGACGAGGGGACTCAGCATTTCGTTGTTTTGGCGTTTCCCTTGTCATCTGATCGTCGTGACCTCTCGCCGATCCAATTCCAAGGGGGGGGGGAATTTGTTGACGCCGAAAAAAGTCCGTAACTCTCGGAGGAAGTTTCGAAATGACGAAGCGAAGTCATATTCGGAATCAGAGGCCCGATCCGGAGGCCCGGGATGTGGTGCGCGAAATAAAGGAGGATCCGCACGAAATATTGTTCTACGTGCGTAGAATCACCGGGTTTTGCGGAATTGAGCCAATGAGGCGTGCAATATTTGCACACCCTAGATATGCACGACGAGTTTTTGCGCGCCAGCTGCGCTCGACGCGAAAGATTTCACGCACCACCTGGATTCCACGCCGGAGGTCGCCTATAAATAGAAGGTGACCCCGAACGGTTTGGGGGTTCTAGAATTCGAAGAGACTCTCGTGCACGCAATTCAGCTTCCCCCGCGCCCAAGATGGATTCTAGATAATCCCTCATTTCGCGCAACCTTGCCCCGGAGTTCGCCTTTGCGCGAAACTCCACCAGATTTAGTGAATTTTCACCCTTCAAGGGTTCCAGCCTTGTGAGAAATCCGTGTCTCATGCGCACAATACCCTGCCGTGCGCGCAAATCCCTGCGCGTAATTCCCTCTCCGCGCGCAATTATCTTTCTACAATTGTGCGTCGTCCTGGTGTTTTGCGTGAAAACCTTCTTTTTTGCGCGCAAGGCCCAGGACCCTTCACCTTGACTCCCCGTGGCTGCCCCCTGCACCGGCACCTGATGTCTCCCCTGCCAGGCATGCGTGCCATGTGTTGTTTTCCCGTACGGCCTCCCAGGATCGTGCGAAGTAACCTCAAGGTCCCATGGGCTGTGTGTCCCGTTGCGTTTCTTTGCTTTATGCTTCTCTGCATAGGCACGCTAACAGTTATTGCTTCTTCGCATAGCCACGCTAACGTGGACCCCCCGGTGGTTTGCCATGCGTCCCCCCTTCACTATGGCCTTGCCGATGCCTTCCCTCCAATAAGGGGTAGAGGGCATTGGGCATGTACACCCTAGGGGTGTGGAGCGAACCCACCTCGTCCAAGCTGCAGGACATTAAACTACTAAGCACCTCATCCTTAAAACATGACGTTAAACTCTGGTCCGACCCCATGCTTCGCACGCAGGGTCCCCCCATAACAGACATTTTTTACTCCTCTCGTCTCCATGGGAATGGACTCTTCCTCACATTGAATGGTATCCTCCTTGTCAGAGTGTCGTTTGTCCGTGGGGGATGGGCCGCCTCAGAGCGTAATCCCCTAGCCTTTATTACGGATGATTGCGCCCAAGTATCTCTGTACTTCCCCCCTTCCAAGGCTAGTGGAGTCCTTTTCCTACTGCACTTTGTCGCACCACGGGCCACCACCCTGGAATAAGCACCGACACCAAGGGCCGCTAAACATGCGTAAGCTCCTGTTTCCTCTTTGGGACGCTCAACGCGTAAGCCCCATTCTGCTTCTCACAGATGCACCCATCACGACGTGATTGCCTGGTCCCTGCTGCCTCTTGTTTCCTACACCGAGCATGACTCACGTGGGATTAGAGTGCGCATTGATCATGAAATCCTCCTATGGGCCACACCAGAGTGTAAGCCCCATCACATCGAACTACGTGTACTTTGATCCGTGCTAACGCACGGTACGTAGGAATCCTCCACGAGGTTCAAGCCCACCACCCGGTCCTCCCGACCTCTCCATGTCGGTTCCCTGACCACCTTTGTCCGCCTCAGAGCGTAATCCGCAAACCCCTCGTCCCTCATGAAATTAAACTGTATCGCGTCTCACATGACGTTAAACTCTATCTCGTCCTGCATAACGTTAAACTGTATCTCATCCCGCATGACATTAAACTGTATCCCATCCCGCATGACGTTAAACGGTATCGCGTCCCGCATGACGTTAAACTGTATCCCGTCCCGCATGACGTTAAACTGTATCTCGTCCCGCATGACGTTAAACTGTATTCCCCCTCTTGGGTCGTCTTAGGATGTAACCCCCATGTCTCACTCCACCATCCATCCTGATCCTTATCTGGGCCGCCACATCCCGGTGAGATCATGCCACCCCATCCCACTCCATGATATCTGGGAAGTTGCCCACGTGTTGGCCCCAACATCGGTGTTCCCCCTAGGGGTCCTTGAACCCGATCCATCTCCGCAAGACGTTAAACTCTCGACATACCCTGTGTTAAACATGGGAAGCTGAGGAAAACCTCAGATGATACACATTCCCCGTGTTTGATGTGGGATGCCTCAGGCTTCCGTGCCCTCAAGAAGCCCTGTGATGAGGGACTAAAGACAGACATGCCAACGATGCCCCAACATGACCATTCTCCTCACCGAAGGTTGCTGCCCCGACAAGACCCCTTGGAGCGTCTTTACGGAAGCAGCGTAATTAACTAGTGTCCATGTAGATATGGCACCGGGAATGAGCTTCACGAACCCGTCTTAAATCTATGAGGGAGACCCGGACTAGGTGATGAGCTCCGATGAGGAATCCACAGAAGGAAGAACCGACATCCCATCATCCCGGTTTCGATCAAGGAGCAGACGTCCCTGAACAAGGAACGGATGCCGCCCGCCTTTGGAAAGAAGGAATGCAGGGTAACGAGCAGTGTGTCCTCCCCACAGACGGATGTGCGTGGCCCGACGAAAGCATCAGAGCAACACCCCCTATGAAAAGGAGTTTATTATTGTAAGGAAATTGGTTCCACAGAAAGTTAAAAAGGATGATTACCTTATGGAAATAATTCCTAACTTCTGTTTAATGTAATCAAATATATTGGAGGGTAAAAGTTTTGTGAAAATATCATTAAGTTGATCTTGCGTTCTGATAAATTGATGAATGATATCTCATTTCCTTCCTCTTATATCTGTACTGAATGTTATTCTATCAAACAATCTTTTTCATCCTTCGAGAAAGATTTCCTAACTCATTTTCTGAAGATTCACTTCCACTATATTTGGATTGAATAACCATCTTCTTAGATTTAGATCTAGTAACTCTCTCATGGGTCTTGGATTTCAAATGATTTGAAGTTGTAGTAAAAGCAACACTGCTATTCCCACTCTCCTTCTTTACATTATAAGCATCTCTCTTCATTCTGGTCTCATGTAGAAGAAGAGTTCCAAAAAGTTCATCATGTGAAATCTTAGTAACCTTTATCTTCTCATCAATATCAGTCCTTTTGGATTCCCACTCATTGGGAATAATGTCTATGATCTTATCAACAAGAAATTAATCATCTAATCCTTTCTCACCGATGGATTTTAAACTATTCACAATAGTCATGAATATTTGTTGCACCTTACATATGGGTTCTCCATAAGGAAAGAAAAAAAACCATGATATTCGACTCTGAGCATGGATCCTCTTGTTTCAATGACTTTGGAAGTTCCAAAGTGAGTAAATTCAAGCTTCATCCGAATACAATTTTCTACTTCATTAGATGATATTTGGCTATATATATTTCTAGTCATATAACATAGAAAGGTATTGCGTTACTTATAATTCAGTTGACACTCATACTTTTATTGATTGGTGAAGGTACTAACTTCCTTGTAATGGATTTTATATCATCCAGTAAGCATAACAAAATTATCAACTCTAGCATTGATAATAAATGTATTTATGCAATCTCTCCAATATTCATAATAATTCCCATAAAAAATAGGTGGTCTTTTTGGATTGAAATTGTCTATGGAACCAAAATTGATTCCTTCCATCTTACAGAAAAATCCTTCCACAAATACATGTTAATAGAAAAAGTTCGGATTCAAGGAAAATATTCCTAACCAATTTAAAAGATAGAACAATGAAAAATAAGCAATGAAAAATTATTTGTGAATCTAATTATTTCATAGACCTTCTCTGATATCAATTTTTGAATTGGTTCAGGGTACGAGTTCACCTACCTCTAATATCAATTGTTGAATTGGTTCAGGGTACGAGGTCACCTTCCTCTGATAATAATTGTAGAGATGGTATGTCAGTATGATATACTCTATAATACCAAATGTTGGGTTGAAATAATATGGATACTATATGTAGTATCTAATTATGCTCAATATAAAAGAGGGGGGAGGTGAATTGTACACTTTAAAAAATTCTTTTGGAACTTTTAAAGATGGTTGTGTTTAACAAGTTTAAACAAGATAATTCACAAAACCTATGGTTATACACACTTGATAGATTCCGGAAATATGATTCTCAGAAAGTGATTCCGAAAATATGGTTCTGGAAAATGAAACTTATTGAAAGTTAAAAGATATAAAGATTCTACCTTAAAGAGTACAAAATCTTACTAAATCAGAATATACAAGTATAAGGAAGTATAAGGTAGTTATACTTTCCTCATCAAATAAAATTCAGCGGAAAAAATGTAAAAAAAGTAACAAGTAGTAAATATTTTAACCCAAAGAGATGTTTTTCTAACAACCTGGGATAAAGGTCCCTTTATTTATAATTTCAAGAAATTCTGTTATACCCACACTAGGGTAAGCCCTCGATACGACTAGTGGAGTCTGTCTTGCTATCCCCGCAAGCCCCCAACATCAAGGTATTCGGTACCTTTTTCTTCCTCAACAAGGAAGCCCTCAACTTCAAGGTTGTCGGTACCTATGTAATCCTATCCCCAGAATCCCTCGATTGTACGCAGCGTAATCGGAGTCGGAAAAAGAAAATCTGAACAAGAAGTTCAGTACGCCAAATGAAATAAATCCTCTCTCTCTTGAAATTACTTCTGCAGCATGTAATCTCTAGATTGATCAACTTATTGTTATGTGATCTCTAATAGTATCTCATACTTATAGGCACTTATTCAATGGTCGGATCCCTCCTCCAATGATCATATTTTCCATTAATTTCATATGGACCATTACACGTGTCACTCAAACAACGGTTAACTAGTAACTGAATGCATGACATCGTTTTATAAAAAAAAGTGTAAGAAAAAATTTGGTTATATAACCAAATTCAAATATTTAGATTGTAAGAAAATAAAAGTTCGGAGTCCAACAAAAAAACATTCGGTGTCTATAATACAAGGATATTCAGAATCTATTTTCTAAGGAATTCGGAACCTGAACTCTATAGAATTTCGGAGTCTGAATTTCAAAGAAATTAGTAATCTGGATTAACAAGAATTTGGAACCAAAACATACAAAGTTCAGAGTCAGAGCTCATGTGAATTTGGAGTTAGAACAAAAAATGTTCGGAGTCAGAGTTCAGGATAATTCGGAGTCTGAACTTACAATGTTTGGAGTCTCTATTAATTATAATTCTGAGTCAGAACTCAGAAGAGTTCAGAGTCTGAATACAGAGTACTCAGAGTCTGAATTCAGAGTCTCAAAATAGAAATATCTTTATATAAGTATTATATGATTCTTTGGTTTTAGATATGAAACCAAATTTTACACTTAGACATGATAATGATCAATAAAAGACATGGTAAGAATAAATTTCCTTGGGGAAGTAAAATTTTCATTATAGAATTAAAACACAGGGTACAATGAGATTTTCCTTCAAATAAGGTTTTTGTGATTTGCAAATCAAGAAGGAGTGATATAGTCATAATGATACCTTATTGACTTAACAGTCTCCCCAAACATGAAGGAATGGAAAACTAATAAGTAAAACCATATTGACTCAACAATCATTAGCGGTTTATAATCATGGGGAGGCTCAGGGATCGTAGCTCAATAAACAAAGGAGATAAACTAATCCTGTATAATAACTCCCAAAAGAAAAGTCACCCTTCCATATAAACGTACAATTCGTAGATGACCAGTTTATGGGTTGATTTTCATTCGTCGATTATAGAATAAAAACGAGAAAGAAATTTACAATTAAAAAAACCCTACCTCTTTGGCGTTTGTTTCCGCAATGTTATGTCCTCAAGGTTTCACATAGTTTTTGTTACGATGTGACGTTGGGTCATTATGTTGTTTCATTTATGAAATATAATCACTGTTACATGTCATTAAAGTGTCGTTACACGGTGAGTTAACGATCTGTTAATGATCTTAATCAATGTTCCTCATCGCTACGTCGTAGCATCACCGTCCTTTTCTCAACTGATGAGAAAAGAAAAAAAATAACTTTTTAATGTTATTTTATTAATATCCTAGAAGAATAAAAATTATCTTTTCCATTCATCCCATGCCGACTAAAGTTAATCCCTTTCTTGGAGAATCCTGGTGTTCTAAATTCAGCAGTGCCCTTAGATTTTTTATCAGAGCACTAGTTCAATAGCTAGAAAACCCCACTAATACGTTTAATAAACGTACCTTAAAAAAGATCAAAATTCCGTCACGGGCTCACCGGGCCACAGAATCACGTTTTTCCAAATGTGTGGTCTTAAAATAATTATATATAACTATAAAAATTACAAGAAATTTACATTCCATTACATTCTCCCAACATAAGGCCTTACATCCCCGAAATCCAAAACATAATATAATCAAACAAATGGGGGTAATAAGCATGAATATGAGCCTCCCACTCCCATGTTCCCTCCAAGAGATTTTTGTTCTACCACTGAACTCGCTCCAGAGGAATCAACATCCCACATAGGAACCTCTCTTGTCAATCCTCTATCTCCAATGAGAACTCCTTAAGCATTGACCAATCATCAATTTACAACTCTCCTTAGTCGATGACATGAGATCGATCATGCACATACCTCCTCAAATGCGACAAGTGGAACACATCATGCACCTGGTACATCTGGGGGGGAAGAGCTAGGTGATATGCCAACTCGCCAATTGTACTCATGATTTGAAAAGGTTCGATGAAACATAGAGATATATTTTTGTCTCTTCAAAATCTCTGCAATCCACATTGGGTTGAGACATGAGGTAATACGTGATCTCCCTCCTCATCTGCTCCATGATTATCTGTACCATCTCAGTGGAAGCTTGTACCAACTCTAGACCCATGAGTCCAGACTCCCGTAGTTCTATCTAGCATAGGGAAGATCTGCAGGGCCCCTGTAAAAGGCCTCAAACGGTACCATTCCAATGGTGGAGTGATTGATATTATTGTATTAAAACTCCAATAGTGTAAGGGGGTCCTCTCAACTGTAAAAAGAATTCAGTACGCAAGCATGTAGCATGTCCTCCATGGTATGTATGGTCTACTCCGTCTGACCATCCATGTGGGTGTGAAAAGCTATACTCAAGAGAAAATATGTCCCAAATATCTCCTGTATTCCCATCCACATCCGGGATGTAATGAAAGCATCACAATCTGAGATGAACATCAAATGCACCCTAGGAAGCCACACTATCTCCTAGACGTAGAGGTGTTCCAAGCCCTATATAGGTCCTAACTCCCAGATGGGTAGGAAGTGAACTGACATGGTGAGTTGGTCAATGATCACCCATATAGAGTCATGGCCCCTTGATGTATGTGGTTACCCTATCACAAATTCCATTGGGATAACATCCCATTACTACTATGGTACATTGAATGGCTTGGACAATCCTGCTGGAACCTGATGCCCGACCTTCACTTGCTGACATGTGAGGCATCATGAAACAAGCTTTGCCACCACTTTCCACATCTCTGGCCACTAGTACTGACATCAAAGGTCTTGTTACATCTTTGAAACTCTAGGATGTACCCCCATGCGGAATGTATGGAACTCCCTCAACACCCCCTCCCACAACAACATTGGAACTATAGTGCACCCTCAAAAAAGAATGAGATTCTCTCCACCTATATAAAATCCATCAGAATCCTATCTTGAGGGTAAATGAGCATGTTAGGCCTCTTAGTCAACATACACCCACTATTGAACCCAAAATTTAGGTAAGAGGGGGGGAGTAACAGTCATTTTCTGAAGGTAAGTGTCTTCACCATCATCCATGAAGGATATCTGCATCGCGACCAAATTCTCTATCGACTCACTCAACAATTGAAAACATGTCCACCTACTAAGGGAAATTTCCACCACATTTCCCTTTCCAGGAGTATAGACTATCTCAATGTCATAGTCGTATATGAACTCTATCTATTTTCACTGTCTTGGGTTATGTCCTTCTGGGAGAAGATATACCTAAGGCTCTTTTGGTTGGAGTAAATTGTAAACCATTCACCCATCATGTAGTGCCACAATATCTTCATGGAAAAGACCACTACTACTAACTCCAGGTCATGGTTCATATATTTCTGCTTATGTTTTCTCTACTATCATGAGATGTAGGCAATCACTGCTCACTCCTACATCTGGACACAACCCAGTCTGGTCCCTGATGTTTCGTTGTAAACTACATACCCAATTCCCACCTCTCGTAGTCTCAAGATGGAGGCACCAGTCAGTCTCCACCACAACTCCTGGAAACATTGTTGACATTTCTCCATCCACACGAAAGGCTATATCTTATGTTTCAAAGTGAATAAGTGTGCTTATACTCTGGAAAAGTTGGGAACGAACCTTGGATAGTAACTATGTATCCCCAAGAAGCTTCACACCTCAATCATGCTCTTGGGTGGCTCCAATGAAATAACTGCCTCTATCCTTGGCGGATCTACTACAACCCCAGCCTCCAAGATGATGTGTCCTAGAAAGTGACCTCCTGTATCTAAAACTGACACTTGGAGAGCTTTCCATAAATCAAGTGCTCTTATGGTGTATACAAGACTATCCAAAAGTGTGTTGTCGAATCCTCCTCTAACGTGGAGTACACCAAGATGTCATCAATTAAGACCAAAACAAAAAAATTGAGGTAAGAATGGAATATCAAATTTTTGAGTCCCATGAACACTGTTGGGGTGTTGGTCACACTGAAAGGCATCACTAGGAACTCACAGTAGTCATACCGGCACCTGAAGGCTGACTTTGGTACATCCATGTCCCATATACGATGCTGGTGATAACCTGATCTGAGGTCTGTCTTTGAGAACCACTTGGCCCCATTCATCTGGTTGAAGAGATAATCAGTCCTCAGCAGTGGATTTTTGTTCTACATAGTTACTTGGTTGAGGCATTAAAAGTCTACACTGGAACTCAAAATCCCATCTACCATCTTGGGAAAAAGCACCAGGGCAGCCCAAGGTGAAATGATGGGCCTTATTAACCCCATATTCTATAAGTCCTCTAGATGAATCCTCAGCTCACGAAGCACCATGAGATCCATCCAATATGCCGGTGTAGATATCGGTGCGATCCCATGGTATAGGTCAATACATAATTCTACCTCCCTATGATGAGGTAGTCCTAGAACATTCTTCAGAAAACATCGTTGTACTCATCCCCCACTATAGGATAACATGGAATACTCTAATCCACTTCATTTAGGGTGAAGCTTGATAATAGGTGAGTGATTGGGTGAATCCTTTTTCGAGAAAGTCTATCCTATGTGGAAAGCGTTTCCTTCTCATTGGTGAAGGAGAACATGGTCCCATTTTCAGGGAAACACTACACTATAAGCCTAAAATAATAGATCTGATCCTGGGCTTTGGATAACCATTCCATAACCAAGATGATATCATAAGGCATTGACGTCGCTACTAGGATATCCCAGCCAAAGCTCTCACCTCCTAGAGTAAGCTCACACTATCACCAATAGTGTGTAAACATAGAATCCCTTAATGTAGGAGTCTCTTTCCATAATGATTGATCCAACTTCTCCACAATAATCTACAAGATTTGAATGAGAGTTAGGGCAAGGAACGGGTTTCCAGAAACTATGTCTATAAGAACTACAATTAGGGTGGTGCAGATTGTGATCATACCTGAGATCATCTCTAGAGTGTCTTTTTAGTAAACCCTTGCTACATAAAGCTGTGATCACCGATTGTTTCTCGCTCCCTATGCCCGGGATGGACCACTTGGTGGTGGTGGCAGTCACTCCTCAAACAGTCACCCAACAACAGCAGCTCGGCTTGCTCCCCTGCCACATCCGCCACCCTACAGGCCTCCTCGCTCGAACCGCTGCCTTCGCCTCAATGGCCCCTCGACTATTTTCTGGCCATCTATATGACGGGTCGGGTAGTTGCGTGACATGTTTTCCTGCTAACCACACACATAGATAATCCTAATTCATTGCTGACTCTATCTTGTTTGGGAGCCCCTCACCGCTTCCCATGAGTCCTGGGGTCGTCCCTTGAAAGACCTGGCCCACGTGGGACCTCGTGTTTACTATATACTTCCCACTGAATACACTACAACCTCGGGTCTATTTGTGGCTCCAGCTATGGGCGGTTGCTCCGTAAATAATCTCTCTATAAAATGGCTCACTCTCACACCCCAGCTGGAGTAGGGATACTAAGAGACAACATTGATTCCTTGATCTCCCACTTGAGTCCCTTCTCAAAGGCCTGAGTCGTAAAGAAAGGTTATCACATCATATCTGTCATGTAGTGTGAAAGATCAATGCACATCAATGAGTAATCATCCACCATAATGCTACCATGATGTAGGTGAAGCAGCTCATGAATGCACATAGATTGCAAGGTCATGGGGAAAAACTCCCCCAAGAAATGTGGATCGAAGAATGCCTATGTTAGGGTTGCCACATAGTTCTTATAGGTGGACAAGCTCCACCATCTCCCTTCCGATCTCTATAGAAGGATCACTTCCAAGATGCACATTTCGTCTGGCATTGTCCTGATTATGTGGAAGACCCACATCAGTACATCCATCCAGTCCTCAGTGGAAAGAGGTTCTGTGTCTCCCATGAACCTGGGAGGTCTTTTTTTCTGAAACTCATGCAGGGCACTGAGTCTGTCCACATCATATACCAGAACCGATGGTAGTAGATTCTAACCATTAGGGGTTGGTATCACAGGTACACCACTCTGTTGTTCCATCTCTAGAACTGGTCCCTGAATGGATGCCTTGTCGCTAGGTTGGCTGTCCTCATGACCTCGTATCGGGATCCTAGCTGGTCATCTATGTGGAGGAATCCTGATATAGATCAAGATCTACCACGGTCATAAGGTTATACCTGGAGAGCTTAATTTTATTAAAAATAACATAAGGATACACATTTGAAACCATAATTTTCATGTATAGAGTAGAAAAGAAGAATTCAATGTCCGGGTGCAAGAATATGACGTTTTTCGGACCAACATTGGACTCCCCGAATCTAGAATTCATAATCGAAATACTTTACATTATTTCCCCCAAACAAAACACAGACTCCCAGTCTTTATGGTATAACTGAAAATCCTTGAATAACACTTTGTCACAACCCATCCCCTGGAGGCTATGTCGTGACAACCCCATGCCCGCCTCTCGAAGGCCAGGTCATAGCGACTAGTGACGAATGCATTACCCTATAAGTGAGAGGAATTTTCCTAAGTACATACACACACACACACACATTACCAACTATGTCACAAAAACTATAAAAGAAACATATATCATTAATAAAAAGCTAGGTACAAGTATAACTAATATAAGTTGTCCAAAATAAAAACTGAACAAAAGAACAGAAAACAAAAATGTACGAAAGGAAACTCATATGTCCATCCACGGAACACCCTACCTGATCATAAGAGTAGTGTACCCACTGGAATACGAAGTAAAAATTTCAGTCCACCCGATCTTACTGGGCCCTACCTATTCCTAGGCCACCAATTCCATGATCTTAGAATCTGTCGGTCCCATCTCACTGAGCACATCTGGGTCCTGGTCCACCAAAGTCTCTATATAAACGTTGATATTCTACTCCAGTCAATACACATGCGGGTGAAACCCGTTTCGGGGTGAGTAAAAAAATAATCAGTAGGGACCCCAAAATGGAAATACCTCGCAAAAATTTTAAAGGAAAAGCATAATGCTAATGACGGATCACACCAGTTATATATTTTGGTTAGTTATATGAGAATCATCAATAACATCATCGAACACCTTAGCTGCAGAAGAACTCCTATATCGAGTATAGTGGGCCTACCAAGTAACAAAAAAGTGCATCCCACTAACCGTGGACAACTTAGATACACTTAATCATGTATCGTGTGCCTGAAAAGTCACACATAATTTCATCCCACTAATCATGGAAAACTAAGGTGCTCCTCCTCATTGCATACCGTGGGCCTTAAAAGTCACAAAAAATTGATTCCCACAGTGGTCCTGCAATGTCGTATTGAAGTGCTTCCAACTGGGCCATAGTCGAGTAATACAGAGCCGAAAGTCACCAGTCTTCAGGTCTTAGCCAACCGTAGGGTTCCATACATTGCGCACCTAGGAGAACCACTACTCATGCCATTATTCATAGCTCAACGTCCATAAAATCCTTATTATGGAATTCCAGGAGATCGACCTCATCGAGAGGGTCCCAATGTTGCAAACCAGTCGTCAATTGGACACATTGTTTTCATGTTATTAGAGTTTTAGTAAACAGGGGTCGGTTGCGTATGGGCCCAGTCTGACCCGACAAACCTGGCCTAAGGGTCCCACATATCCTGGGATAATTCAACTGACTCAAATGAACCATTAGGGGTTTATGTCGGCACGGTTAGGCATGGCCAGTGAGCCATGGCCAATGGGCCTTGCTGGACCGGTCTAGGTTTGGCTGAGGGTCCAGCCCGCTGGATCACACGTCGTCATGATCAAGTCTGGCCAGACACGAAGGGAGAAGGTTTGGCTAGTTTTTTGTGGGTTTAGACCACTGGGTGCAGGTCCAGCCCACCGGTAGGGGTTCAACCCTCAATTTTTGAGTCCGGCCTGTCGGCATGGGTCTGGCCAACTGGGCTGCAAGTCTTGCCCGCTGGGCCACTGTTCCGTCCCACTGGGATACAGGTCCATCCCACCGGTGTGGGTTTGGCCCAATTGCTGGGAGCACAGACTAATCATATAAAGGCTGACCCATGTGGTGTGATTTGGTGGTCCACCCTTTGGCTAGGATGAGGTCGGATACCGCATCCGGCCTCTGCTAGCCCTTTGGACGTGCAATGCCCTCCTACCGTGGTCAAGCGACCATGGCTCACTGAGCCTCCTTGATGGCCCATACATAGTGTCATATGGGGGCCATGTGACCACATTGTTTCTATGGTGTGAAAATGAGCGCACCACCTCCTCTACCTACAACTGCTTCTGGTGCGGCCTCTGGCACCAGAACACCGACAGATATTCGACGGACCCCCAGACGCACTCCAGATTTACGTTATTCATGCCACTTACGCCTACGTGCTTCAAGGAATATAATCTTTACCAAAAAGGTCTTGGAGTCATCTTATCGCCACTTTGAGGTGGTATCCACAAAAAACTCACACTGAGGAGGTGCTTGGGCATTGTTCGTGTCGGCCCGCACCCTCTGAGTTAGAGGTTTATAATCATGGGGAGTCTTGGGGTTTATGGATCATTCAAAAAAATAGATAAACTAATCACATATAGTAACTCCCAAATGAAAATTTACCCTTACACTTAAAATTATGATTCGCGGATCAACTAGTTTGTGGGTTGATCCATATTTCTCGTTTCTAGAAGAAGAATGGGGAAGAACAATAAAATTTAAAAATCCATACCTATTTGATGTTGGTTTCCATAGCATTACATCCCCGATGTTTCAAGACGTCAACATTGTTTGTCACTTCCGACTATGTTCTTCGAGGTGCGTTGAAGATGTTTGACATTCATTGGAGTATTTTCATTCTTTTTTGGAGAGGATGTTTGTTAGAGGTTTTTCATACAATTATCACAGTTTAATTCCTCGTTCCACCAACGCGTCAACCAAAATAAAAGGAAAACATGTCATATGATTTTTATTATGTTGTGATGTCGCATCGTTATGCTGTTTCATTTATGAATCAAAATCTCTATTATGAATCATTAAAGCATCATTACACTAAGATTTAACGATCCATTAATGAGCCTCATCAATGCACCTCATATCTGCACTACAGTGTCATTTTCCTCTTCTCAAAAGATGATAAAATAAAATAAAATAACTTTTTAAAGTTATTTTATTATAGTCCAAGAAGTCCAAAAATTAAATTTTCTATTCAGCCCTTGCCGACAGACGTTAATTCCTTTCAAGGCAAATCCAAACATTTTGAATTCAACGGTGCCCTCAGATTTTCAATCCGAGCACCAGTTCAAAAGATAGAAAAACAAGATCATATGTTTATTTAACACACTTTAATAAAAGATCAAAATTCCATCCTGGGATCACTAGACCTTAGAATCATGTGCCTTAAAATCATGTTCTCTCAGAATAATTATATATAATTTAAAAAATTAAACGGAATTTCTAAGACATTACGTATGAGTGTAAGGTTAGTGGTGAATATTATGACTTGTGTTTTCTTAGTAATTTGGGTTGTGTGGATTTTAATGTGCTTTGGGGAATTTTGAGGGGGGTCCACTTATATATGTTGTTTCATATAAATTTGACCGTGTGACCCATGGGATGCCATTGGGAATTCTAAACTACTTTCTCTCTTGAGAGAGGCTGGGTGGGAGGTCTTATCTCTTTGGTAAAATTGGTGAGGGGTGTCAATTTCATTTAACATGAATTGTTTAAATTTATTTTATCTTGTTACTCAAATCCAAGGAATTCATATTTCTATAAAAATATTTTGTGTTTATATGATGATCCAACTCAATAGGATTAAATTGAATTGATTTTTTATATTGGAGTTGATATGTTAAATTTAATTTCACTGATTTTCTTGATGATTGAACTGGATTATTTATATATAATTACCTATGATATAATTCTACGGACCATGGGGTCAGGACAGGCTCGACAAGTGGTTGGGATGGATTGTACATTAGGATTGAGTGATATTTATCACTGGTTGGCTTGTCTCAGATTTTATTAGGTGTTATTGAGAATAGGAGTGGTCATCGTGGATGAAGGATTGATGCGGAGAGGTTGTCATGTTGCACATGGCATGTGATACTGGGATGTGAAGCCCATTATATTTGATCGACATGGTCACATGGGAATGATTTTCAAATTGATTTTTCATAGGGATTTTATTAGTGATTTATACACACCCATGATATCGAAATCAACGATTTGAGTCATGGGAACACATCATGACTCTGTTGATGAAGTGGATTTGATCACCCGTGTGGGTAGATACCCCCATTAGATCACCTTAAGAAATTTTTAAGGAATACATGTAAAGAAATCCATGTGGAGGGTGAGGATCCTTCAGTTTATATTGGTGATCCTATTATATGGGGGATGAGTCTCACCATGATTTGGGTAGTGGGAATTGATATTTATTAGAGGAAAGATATTACAATGCCTTCAGTCATCATTTTATGAGCTAAGATCGACTTTTATTTAAGGAAATATATAACTACTCTTATGGTTATCAGGACTTGAGAAGACGTGTACATCCAAGAAGGGGTCCATTTGACCATGTAACTAATTTTGGGGGTGTTCATTTGGGACATTGGTACTATTGAGACATGAGTTGTCGGGAGGCATGAGGTTCCATGTTACTTAATTGAGGTGGAACCCGATGGTTCACCAGGGATTTTGATATGAGGGGTGCTTTATTCCATGGGTCAAGTACCAACATCACTTTGGAGGCATCCACCACTGGCCAAAGTAGGTGAAACCCCTTGGTGGATGTTGATCAATAGTGGAGTTTGTATTTTTTTTAAATGCATTTAGCTTCTTTAGTATTTATTACATCACACCTGCTCAATCACATATGATAGGTATGCACCATTGGGTGGTATCATTCTGAGAATAGTTCTCACACCCATAGGGCCCCTTCAAGACATGTGTAGACTTTATGTATTTATGTTTAGGTAAAGGATCATCCTCTGGAGCTGGATCTGAGTAGTTGTTTTCATGGAGATTGGCATGGGACCTTGTGGTTGATCTTAGTTGGAGCTTCTGTTTAGTTTTTCTCCATAATCTGTATTATATATATATATATATATGAATTGTACTAGTAATCCATTGGTGTCCCTCTTTTGTGTATTGAATTGTACTACATGTTTTGATATTCATGTTTTCATTTTTTAGTTTCTATAAGTGTTTCTGGAATGCTGATGTTTTTATTTGTCTTCTACTACTGTTTTTTATTAATAACATCCAATATTGAGTTTTTATTGACTATAATTCCACTTTATAGGTTTTTATTGAGTCGTTTGAGTCAAATTATTTCTATTGCATGCTATATATTTACTAGTACAAGTGTTATATCTTTTCCATAGGGTATAAGCTCCCAACTATACCTTATTACACCCTCACTTTTAGTCAGCAGAATTTGGAATTTGAGGGGGTGTGCCTAAGGCCTAGTATCTCACTAGCCTGATAGCGCTGTTTGGATGTCTTAATCTGGTCAGGGATTCTATATATAGTTTTGCAATATTGTTAATTTTGTTTGGTTTAAAATTCTGTTTTTGAAAACTGTTATAAAGTGAAAAATGTTTCTACATTTTAATTAATAAAAAAACCTAATGAGGAATATTTTAAATTAAATTTATATATTATATATAAGTAAATATTAATTTATATTTAATACATTATTCTTATTAGTCATAGAGTTAATATAAAATAATTATTTTCATGGAAAAAAAATACTTTCTAAAAACCTTCTTTCTTCATCATGATCATAGGTCTAGTTTTGACATATAATTGTACAATTTTGTGAATTAAATTTGATAAAATGGACAATATAGTTAAAATTAATATATTTTTTATTATTTAATAATGTAAAATTAATTTTTTTAAATAATTAATAGTGAAAATAGTAATATTTAATTACCACGGTTAAGGTGAAAATGGATTTAATAAACGCTTAAAAAATTGATAAGGGTTAAAATGGCTTAAATATTATCAAAAATATATTTTATGTACATATATCAGCCTCAAAAAGTATATGTTTTTAAAATATCAATTTTTGAGCCTTCTATCTTGTGGAAATGGTTTTTACACCTTTTTCTTTTCATAAATTACAAGTGTGTCACTCACAACACTTATTACAAGCTTCCCCCTCTCCTCTACTCTTCACACATTAAATGCATTTTTCATTTCCAATACATATAAAAAATGTATTCCATAATTACGTACCCACATCATATAATTCTTATTTTGTCCATAAATCCATCTGATAAAGGATTTTGGTATATACTTAATGAGGTTTTTTGAATAAGAGGTATCATGGATAACCTTGAGTTTTTAATTTATTACATCTTAAATGACATTAAAATTTAATTTAATTATTCATATATAAAATAATAAAGTATCTCCCATATACTTATATGTTATTATTTTAGGGGAATATCATAAATCCATCTCCTCTTCTATAAATTTGAAAATGAAAATCATCATTCATGTGAAGTGCGGACTACAACCTTGTTAGCCGATGTCATTAAATTTTCATCATCTCCTCTCAGAGATTTTAATAATGATGGATTTACAGTATATATATGATATTTGTAAAATATTTATATTTCCATATTAATTTTATCACAAATAACTTCTTATATTCCATTCTTTTTATGATATGATATCATCGCTTTTGTGTACAATGGACTATCGTCTCACGAAGTGATGTAATTCGTTTTTTTCCATTATTAATTACATAGAAGATAATAAAGATAAATGAAGTGAATATATGTGATATAAATGATTTAATTATGATATTAATGATATATATATATATATAATTATTAAAATATAATGGATAGTTTTCTTTCTTCCACTGAAAAATTATAATGTCATTAATGAACAAGTGTGTACCACTACCTCCGCAAAGCGATGTGCCTATTTTATTCATCGACACAACTTATGGATGATAAATAAATGTATTTATAAAAAAATAATATGCTTTTAATGATATTATTATCATTATTGAAAGATAACATGTCACTTTATTTTCAAAATTATTCCTGATAAATGTAAAGGATACTCATGAGTACCTAAGACCTACCATCTCCACGAATGTAAAACTTTTAATTTTCATAACCATATTTCATGATTGTTTATAATAGTATAATTGATTTAAACTTATGATAAATATTACCTATTTATTATTCTATATATTATTAAGAGATGACTTCTAATTCCATGGTAAAACCACTGAAGACATTTTGAAAATATAAACCTAACATCTACAAAAACACACGATGTGAATTTTACTAATTTAGTATTTGAATATTCCATTTGAAAAGGAAATAAAATAACTGATTTAAATATAATATATTAAACAAAGAAATGGTTCTTAATAAATCTAATAATTTATTTCATATTATTATACTCGAGGTTTGAATATGTGTGAAGGAAGTAAGACTTCAGGTTGGGATTTATCTTCTCTATTTTAGTTTATATGATACATATCTCAAAATCACCACTTATTTATACAATGTGGTGTATATACATCCCCAGTTACATTTAACATAACATAAAAATCTGACATAATTGTATTATAAGTGTCAATTTATATTATTTATTCTATGGGAATTTTACTTGAAAGGTACCAAGTAGTGAAGAATTTCATAACGCAATTTCATTTAATTATGAAATATTAATTAATCATTGTATTTTACATTCAATGAATATGATTTAAATGAATTTTTATTATATAATTTTTTTATTTTCAATTGTTTTATTTTTATTTAAATTTGAAACACATAATCTTTTAATTTATTAATTCTTAAATTCAATGGCATTGTTTTGATTAGGTTATTCATAAAAAACTATCGTTATTTTAGAAATAAACGTATGATATACACCTATATTAATTTTTTAGGTGTATATAATACCATTTAAAAGGATATATCATGGAAGAACTTATGTTTATGAAATTTAATCTATAATTTGATGTCATTTTTTCATGGGGCTTAAAATATCAGAGTTAACAAAGTGGTAATAGAATTATGTTACAATATCCTTAGTTTTGAAGATATTTTTATTCAACATTACTTTGTGGGAAATAATATGCATAAAATTTATTAAACCAAATATATTTCTTGACCATAAATTATGATGTTTTTAACACGTTTTATTTTCATTTCATACCTTATTGATTCATTAACTACAAAAAATCTTATTTTTAAGTTATACAGATCTTCTATTTTCTTTTAGATTGGGTATCTTTCTATTCCTTATCCATGTTTTCTAAAATGTATTAAAATGATTTTTTATAAAATTAAATGATTTCCTAAATCCATTTTAAAATAAATTTGACCTTCTATTAAGATATTTTAAAATGAAATTTCTTAAAATTTTTCCAAATGGTTCACTTTTGATTAAATATTTAAAAATGATTTGAGAAGAATGTTTATTTTTATCATTTATAAAATAAATGGATTTTCCTACCACCATGTACATGATTTTACTTTTAGTTTTATTTATATGATTTAAATGTTGTTTTCAAGAAAAATTATTTTCCTAATATTTTTTTATTTTTTAGTTATTAACTGTTATTTCAAAAATGAAAATCATATTTTCATAAAAATGATTTTTATGATATTTCCATTCAACAACCTCGACAACCCCTATTGTTAATTTTTCTCCAATGGGGAAAATTTTTTATTATAACATCCTCATTCTTTTTCTAGAATTATTATGATTATTTTTATGTTATTTTTATGTAACCTAATTCTTTTTTATAGGATAATCATGTTTCAATGAGATTTTTATGGAACCCATTTATTTTACATTTGTTAATCATGTTATGATAGGTGTAATTTTTTTTTATCATTTTTGTGATAAAATGAATGTTATCTGTTGTTTATTTTTTGTTCTTGGAAATTTTTATAAGATGGGTTCACCTATATTAAACTGAGTGAGACTAATATAGCTTATACAATTTATGTTCCTAAATTGCACAAGGTGGGCCTGATATAAATTATACGATGGGTACTCCCTTATAGTGAACCATTGTACTGGGTAATGATTATGTTATTTCGATAAATATATTGGATTCTAGCTGCATGTTTATTATAATTGTAAGGGATATTTAAGAGTTCTATAGTGATAATGTTCCAATATATCAATACATTTTCATTATGCTAACTATCGTTATAAAGTTTTCCTTATATCAAGATTTATATCACATGGATCATTGTTATTGATTTAGATGGTCCTTGCATTTGAGAAAGCCTTACAAAGTTTTTCTGTTGTTGGTGATATAGTTATTGATGGATATGGGTATTCATATGTTTTGATCAATCACATTGACTTTTTCATCATACACTTATGATGTAATTATTATCACTAATGAAATTTAATTGGTAATTCATATGTTTACACTTACTGAGAATTTGAGATCAAACTTCTTATGTTTCCTTTTCAATAGGTTTTCATGAGTGATCTTCATTAAATTATTTCTAGAAGGGTATCATTTGTATGATATTGATGACACGATGTAAAATATGAAAAAATTGGTTAAGTGGGTGAAATTTACATTTCATGATAAGGTTATTATTTATATAAGAGTTTTTCTAACTTCTAAAAAACACTAATCATATAAGATTTTGGAGAATGTAAGTGATGTAGTTTTTACTTTTGATAATTTATGATTTGGATTGAAAACATTTAGCCACATTTATTCAAATCAAAACCAAAATGTAACATTTATGTTTTTAACACTTGATAAGGGAGTGTGGGTTTCAAGCTATTGTTGTAAGTTTCAAGGGAGAGTTAAGGTATATTTGGAGATTGATCTGTTTTTATATGTAATTATCTTAATATTTTTGGATACCATAATAGGCCTATAAGATTAATACTGATCATACATTCAAAGTCATAGACACACTATTTTATGTTTTATGTGATGATATCTTAAAGTTATTAATGACACATTAGGAGTTGTTTTATTGGGATGATGTTTTTTTAAATATTTTGTTTATTGTGGAGTATCCATTTACATTTTCCTAAAATAATTTTTAAGGTATTGATACCCTTTTTTCATATAATTTTAGATATTAAGGTGATTTTGGGAATGCATGTTTTATCGTATATATAACCATGTGATTGAAAAGTAATTTGGTGACTAAGTAATTAATGTTATTTTAGATGATGATTTCGATATTTTTTGGCTAGTAATATGAAACGTAAGATATAAATTTTGAGATTAAATATTCTAATGTTTAGTGTATTGTGTTTTTAGTTCTGATATAAGGTCATGTATATATTGATATAATTTTTTAAAATTTGTGAATTACAATTTAATTAATTAGATTAATGTATTATTTCATCATATGAAGTTTTATTCATTTTGGGAATTATCTGACCATGTGATAATAATTTTGTTTTGGTTTATTGTCTAATGATATAATGAATAGATTGTTATCCATTTTATGGTTATGTGGTATTTAAAAGATTATTTTAGTGCTTCTGGTATGGAAACATATTCTTTAAAACTCATTGTTTAGTGAAAATGATGTTATTGTGGTCGAAATTGATTAATCTAATGAAATTAAACATATCAAGAAATAATATTTCCTTATTTCCCTAGTCAAGATAGTAAGTGATTTATTATCCCTAAGAAAATAATATTGAAAAAAATGATATCCTATTATAATCATTTCTGATAATATTAATGAAATTTTAAAACCCCATTGGTTTATTGTTTGGTGATATTAAATTTATATTGGTCATTCACTTAATTTTTATAAATGATATATTCCAATCTATATCATTATTTAGAAATTATGATTTACTTTTTACAATTAAATCTTCACGTCACACTTATGTTCTGCAACATTATAACCCTGTATGCATTATTCATGATGACCCACATAATTCTTTTTCACTCTTATCAAGTGGATATTTTACCAAATAATTATATGATATAGGTTTAAAAAATATAATTTTATCAAATATCAAACCTTTTATCACTAATATAATGTATTAATTTAGAGTAAATAATTTAATAGGGGTGCGGATGTAACAAACATATATTTTGAAAGATGAAAATTGTGTTCGATAGTGTATATGAAACAAATAACCAATAATAGATCCGAATATAACTCATTCGAGTCATTAAAATATATTTATTTTAAAATAAAATTAATCTCTTTGATATCTTTCTATACAAGAATCCAAAATCTTATTGTATTTGAGAGTATATAAGATAAGAAACACACATCTTAAATGAACTTGGAAATATATAATCCTTTTAACCTAGCAATTAAATTGGTGGGTATGAATAATTTTAACTAATTTATTTTATATTTATATATACATAAGTATCCGAATTAGTATAAATTATTGATAAATTTTTAGTAAATTACCAATCAATTCTTAGTAATGCAAAATTATTGTTCAAAAATTTGTTTTCATCAAAAATATATTTTCATTAATTTTAATGGAAATGTATTATAATTATTTCATGGATATTATAAAAAATTCTTCTTTTAGAATGAAATTAATTTTGAAAAAATGGATAAAAAAATTTACTTTGGGAGAAATTTTTGGGTTTTTTTGGATAATATTTATTCTTCAGTGAATATAGAAAAATTAATTTTTTTTAACAATTTCATTTATTTACAGTAAAGAAATTAAATGTAAAAGTCCCATTTTACAATACGATTTAAAATAGAATTATAATTATTTATTTATATTTAAACAACTTGATTTATTTTTAATCATCATAATATTTTATTTTAGTATACGTAAATTTTTTGGTTTAAAAATGGGAATTGTTTTCTGATAACAATTTTAAAGTGATCAATGTTTCCACATTTTATTAAATTTAAAAAGAACCTAAAATAATTAAAATTTTATATTTATTTTATATACTATACATAAATAAATATTAAATTATATTTATATAATGATTTTTACTATTCGTAATGTTAATATAAAATCATCTTTTTCTTAAAAATTACTCTTCTTGAATACCTAATTTTTCATCATCACTACAAGTTTAATTTTAAATTTTAAATTTTCACTTAGGTAAATCAATATTAGTAAAATGGATTCCATATTTTTTATATTTATAATTTATATTATCTAAAATCTCCAACATAATTTATTTCATAAATAATTATGTAAAAAATAAAAAAAAAATTTGTGCCTAAGGTGAAAATAGATTTACTGAGGGTTAAATTAAAAAGATATGAAATAAAATGGCCTAATTTTTTAAAATATATTTTATTGATATATTTAGACCTTATAATCTCCCGGTATTGATAATGTACCATTTGGGACCATTTTTTCATGTAAAAAAGGTGGGTACACCATTTCCTTTTTATAAATTACATGATTTCAACTCACCTCACTTATAAAATCCCACCCCTCTCCTCTCATATTCACACCATAAAATAAATATTTCTAGGCCATAAAATACTAAAATTTATTAATTAATTACCTCCACACATCCTAGAGACCGTATTTCAATTATATATCCATCCTAATAAGATGTTTGGTTCTTACGTATGGTGGTTATCCAGATAGAGGTATCGTTCTTAACCATGCTTTTTAATGTATTGTTTATTCCATCTCCTTCAAATCAAATTAAATTTTTATTATATAACAACAGAAATATATAAACTATACATATATGTTATTATTTCATTATAATAACTTAAATTTACTTCCACTTCCATCATATGAGGTATAAAAATCACCATTCATGTGTACGGTGGGCTACCACTTATTGAATAGATGTCAGTCATTTTCCATCATCACCTATCATAGATGGTTATAATGATTGAATTAAAGTCTTTATATGATATTATTTACAAACTTTTAAATATTTTTCTATTATATCACTTATAACATTATTCATTCCATTTCATTGGGGATATGATAACATCACTTGGGTGTACGGAAGACTACCGCCTCACAGAGCGATGTGATACATTTTTCACTAGCTCTTTATATTAATGAAAATAAGAACAATTTTATTGAATATATGTGATATAAATAAGATAATTTGGTTAATAATTATATATTAATAATTTTTAAAAGGTAATATATCATTTTATTTCTTACGTTTAAAAATGATAATGCCATTTGTGTGCATGTGTGGACTACGACCTCCACGAAGTGGAGTGACTCATTTTTTCATCCCAAAAACACATAGATGATATATATAAGTATATATATAAAATATATTGAAATTATTATATGATTACACTTTTATGAAAATAAAATATTACTTACCCTCTTTACATAATGATTTCTAAAAATGGAAATATTATTTATGTGTATATACGACATACAATCTCCTAGATTATAAAAAAAATTCATTAAAAAAAATCATTATTAGATTTCAATGTATAATTGATGAAAAATTATGATAAATATTTCTTTATTATTATTTTTTATATATAAAAAATGAAATATTTAACATGGTTAACACACCAATGCTAGTTTGAAATATTAAACTGAACATCATCAAAACACCCGACATGGACCTAATTGACCAATTATTTTAATATTTCAGTAAAAAGAGAAATAAAATTAATGTTTTAAGAATGATATATTAAACCTAAAAAGTTTATTAGGAAATATAATTATTTACATAATCTTATTATAAAGGATGTTTGGACATGTGTGAGGGTATTAAAACCAGATCTAGCAGTTTCTCATCATTATTTTTATTTTTATGAGATATATGTTATATTCACCACTTATTTATATTTCAGGGTGTATATTATAACACCCTCAGATTTCGTAAATTTTTTTGAATTAATTTAATCAGTACATATTTTACATTTCAAAAAACACTAAAAATATTTATTTTATATCTAATCCTTATTTCAAATATTTCATTCACATGGAAACATATTGGCTTGTACTATAGGTAACACCGACAAGGTTTACGTTACACAAAACATCGAGTTTCTATGAAGCATCATTGTATTGTTATAATTATTAAAATTATTTAATTATAACATTTCCATTAAAATTATTAATATTAATAGTAATTAATACTTTTAAAATAATATATATAAATCCTTTATATGAAAAACATCATTTAAATGAAAATTTTAATTTTTTTCAAAGTATTTATATGTTTAAAAATATTATAATCTTAAATGAACTTCATTTCATGTCTTAAGAAAACAAAAAAAATTAATTTTAGACACATTAATAAATTTAATTTTATTAAATAAAATTTATTTTTGAATTTATAATTTTTTAATTAGGTTACGGTGAATTTGTGGGATTTTATTGAGAAACGTCATTTTTGGATGAATTGTGAAAAATATTGGATTTTAATCAGAATTTCCTTTTCATGTAATTTATTTTCAATGATAAATAATATTTTAAATAGGTTTCAATGTTTAAATAGATCCTATTTTTTATAGTCATCCCAATTTGGGTCATTTGAATAAATTTCACTTTTAAATTGAACTGAAAAATATAGAAAACTTTTGATCATTTTTACTTTTAAAACCCACATTGTCGACCAGAATACGATATTAAATTTAAATTAATTTCTACCACTTATTTTTATTGAAATTTATAAAAATGGATTGAATATTTTTAGAAACCATAATTCATAATTTTTAAAAATTTCAACTTACTTTTGGACGAAGAACATTAGTGAATGTGATTAAAATCAATTACGATGATTAGGAGAAAATTTAACTTAATAAAGGTCTAGACCGTAAATTTAAGACCCAAAAAGACAAAAAAAACATTTCCAAAATCCATTTTATGTCCATATAGAGACCTCACCCTCTATTTGTTTTTTAATTTATTCCATTATTGGATCCATTCACACTATGAAAAACAAGGGAGGAATCCTTTTCCCAAATCTACAAGAGTGTCACTCTTCCATTATAAAAAGACATCCACTCCTCCCACGTTATCAAACATCTAAAGCCACTTTTTTTTACCAATGTCTTCCCAAAAAGATCCTTAACATCCCTCAACTCATCCTATAATCCTACCCTTGGATATAATGTAATAAAAGAAAGTCCTTTGGTGAAATCCAAAACGTGTTAACAAAATAAGAGGTAACATTCTTCCTCATGTTCATTTGTATTATTTCAAATATCTACCCCCTAAACACTTATTATTCCATTATTTTATAAAAAAAAGTATCCCAAATATATTAGGATGTCATTACGACAAGTTTCCAACCTAATATTACTCCCATTTCAATATAATTGGTGACAAATATAGTATTTACGTGTACGACGAACTACCGCCTCACGAAATAATGGTTGTTCATTTTTCCTTTACCGCCTATCATGGTAGAAATTATGATGAGAAAACTATTTATATGTGTTATATTTTTAATTTATTATGACTTTAATCTTATTTAATACTTTTGAAACACATATAATTATACTTTTCATTTTGTGTGAATATGATATTTTTGTTTAAATAAGTGTGGAATACCACCCCTCAAAGAAATTTTATTCATTCACAAACTATTTTGAAGGTATTAAACATGAATTTAGTGAATGTATATGATAATATGAAAAAAAACTATATTTATAATAAATGTATATTAATTTTCCTTTAATATTTCAGCATGAAAAAATAGAAACATCATTCTTGTGTTCCTATGCATTACCCTCCCTATGCATGGTGTATTTCATTTCATACCTCAATATTATATAGATTATTATAAGATAAATATAGTTAATATAAATGATATTAATATCTTTGTTTATATTATCGAAATAATGATATTAGTATATGGACCAAATATATAACAAATTAAGACAAATGTGAATAATAAAGTAGATATATCTTTAAGTGAAACCTTAACACAAATTTTTTAAATAGTGGGTAATATAAAGTCATAATAAAACCATATATGGTTTTAATATAATAATATAGTTCCGTGATAGATGTAAAATAATGTTATATTTATTATACATGACGTTTTTATGAGTACGATGATAGTTAAGATACAAGGTACGAGAATTTTTTCTCACATTTTATTTCCTTTAGATACATTATTTATTTACCACCCATTCCATTAGTGTGGTGTGCATAAATCCCCTAGATGTATTATAACATTATTATACATAATATTATATTTATTTACTTATCCATTACATGATAATTTTTTAATGCGGTTTATGTTTCAAGAGTAACCAAATGGTAATGTAATATTTTCTAAATTTCCTTCTTTAAGACACAAGCCATATTACGCACCTATATTTTTCCTTTAGGTGTATATGATGACTTTGAAATGTTATATCATGAATATATTTATTTCCATGATATTTTGAGAATCATTTGAATTAATTTTTCTTATGTTGGATGTGTGTTTCAATGTTATCATGTCATAAGAGTTTATTCAAACAATCTTATCACTTTCAGAGATTATATACATTTATGCTTCCTTTGATGAAATAATTATATGCATCTTTCAATAAAATTAATTAAATTTCTTATCCAATTTTAATTCATAATATATTCACATAGTGGTACCCTTTTCTACACTTTGTTACATAATATTATGGAGATAGTGTTTTTATGAAATTCTATTGTTACACTCTCTTCGGTCAGAAATATATGATCCATTAGAATCATTTTTTCTAAAATGGTTTACAAAGAATGACATTCTATTATCCTATAATCATTAGAAGGTATTTTCCCCTTTTTTTCTTCTAACAATGTATTCAATGTAAAATTCTTTTATCTTCCCTGATAAGGAATTTTTCTAAATTTTACCTTGGAAAAGGAATGTTCTTCTTACCTCATATGACATGTACGGATTTACCTATATTCATTTCTGGGATGCATCCATTGAATGTTTAATGTGATAATATTTATAAAATTTTTTCTAAAATTTTTTTTGAAATGGTTTTCAAAACATTTTCATAAATTCTTTATATGTTTTATAATTATTTTTCAAGGAAAGTATTTTTCAAATTTTTATAAGATTATTTTATATTTTTTTAAGGAAAATATGTTTAAAAATGTTTTTAATATTACATTATATGTTTTGAAGGAAATTTTTATTCAAAATTATTTCAAGATTATTTTATAG
Organism: Viscum album; assembly: GCA_963277665.1. NCBI lineage: Eukaryota > Viridiplantae > Streptophyta > Magnoliopsida > Santalales > Viscaceae > Viscum > Viscum album. The sequence goes on from OY728128.1 coordinate 43,190,346, forward strand.
GTTTTCAAGGAAAATTGATTGCAAGATTTTCCCAATCTTTTTTACATGTTTTCAAAAAATATTATTTTCCAATTGTTTTCAATATTTTTTTATAATTTTTCATCAGAAATGGGATTCAAAATGATTTCAAGACCTATTAATAATTTTTAAAATAAATTTAAAAGAAATGTTTTTCAAAATAATTCAAGCTCTATTTGTAAGTTTTCAAAGAATATGGTTTAGAAAAAAAATTCAATTATAATTTATTTGTTTTAAAAGGAAAATTTTTATTAAAGGATTTCAAATTTATCTTAATTGTATTTTATGTTTATTTTCATGAAAATGGATTTCAATTTTTTTCTATTTTATAGAGATTATTTTTTTAAAGAAGAAATGTTATTTTCCCCAAGAAGTGTTTTCAAAATATCTCTGAAAGTTATTTTACATATAATATGACATCTATTAATATTAATCATGCCCTTATAAGAAATGATCCAATTGTTACACTCATATTCTTTCATTAATGGTTTATAATTATCCAGAATGATTTTAATACCACCAATTTCTCTTCCATGGGTTATATGATTTTGAAACCCACTTTCATTAATGGTTTATTATTTAATTAAATTATTATTAAACCTATACTTTTCCACATGAGAAGATATGATTACATGATTATAATACCCATTTAATTTGATCAGTTAGGATATGATTGCTTATGATTTTATGGCACATGTATGTTTGATTTAATTATGAGATGGGTGAGACCTATATCTCCTTATAATGCATTGTTTAATGATTTATATCTCATTCTATAGACATGGATGGGAATAGAAGGGATCTTGGTTTATTATTATTGGGAAAGAGCGAGAAATAAACAATAATCAGTATTACTGGGCCGAAATTAAGATTAAAATTGGTTAAGTAATTCAAGGATAGAATGGGGTGTGTTCCCAGTTTAGAAAAGGACTTTATCCGCTAAGATGTCCTTGTTAGTGATTCCTTAACTACTATTGAAATCATTATATATTCTTATGTGACTGCAAAAATTCCATTTTTTATTTATATTTGATGCTTTCATGCCTTATGTTCACTATTTCTATATGATTCATGTCTTATTAACTTTTATTCATTATTTTATGTTTCGTGTTTATGATCTTATACTCCATAGGGTATGATCTCCCACTGTTATGATCACATTATAATAACCTTTTTTCATACATATGATTAAATGTATTTCTTATTTACACTTATAGAGCATCTAATCTCATATTTTTTTGTTTCATTACATATGTTATGAAGTTATTTATTATATATGATCTTTCTAAGAAAGGTGGAATTCATGAAGAACATAAGGGGAAATTTTTTAGCTCGGTTATATATTGTTGTTTATGTATTCGTGATTCCAAAAGAACTAGACTAATATAGTCTTTGGGTGGCTATTTATTTAATATTTAAACTATTCTAGAAACTATATGTAATTTTAATGTATAAAAAGTGAGGGTATCTATACATGGTATTAGAGGAATGGTTTATTTTACAAATGGAATGTAGGAAGATAAAACCTTAGTGATAATGCTAAGAACATGTCAAATGATATTTATAAGGATTAAGAAAAGTATAAGAAAATGTATTAGTGTTTTTGAAAAGGATAGACTGAGTGGATTCCATTAAAAAAATCCCTTTATACATAATATAAGTGTATGGGATATAGAGGATTTGTAACTAGGGTTAACAACTCCAACAAAACGTTCTGGGCCTAAATTAGGGTAATCTGGTACATGGCCACAGGCCTTGCTGCACACCTGGGCACTCCTGGGGGATATTCATTGGGAATTTAAAAATTCTTAATGAAATATCATGAAGAAATTAAATATATTTTGGCTATGTATAACCAAGGATGAACCGAGGGCATCATTGATTAAATAAGATTTCATGATTTAGACATACTATAAGTAATTCATTTCATTACTAGGTGGTTTTATTTTTTGATATGTAATCCTAACACTATGCTTGCATGTTTATTCAATGGAAGGAACATTAATGAAATAATATAACATTGAATGTGATAGAAAATTTTCTGATGATCATTCATGGGGGATGATCACTAGAGTGAATGAGGTTATGATTATGACTATTCATTTTTCATTTACCATGATTTAAAATATGTTCCGTAACCGAATCTTGAATTCACAAAGGAAGAAAAATGAGTTTGATGGGAGTTTAGGTAATGGAGATGATTTAGGAAATAAGACTCGGTATCCTTTGTGTGAAGAATGTGGAAATAATTACAGAAGTAAACATCTTATAGAAATAAGAATATTTATTTACTATGGAAAATAAAGACAAATAGAAAGTGACTTCTAGGGGAAAATGAAGTGTTCAGTTAAGGAAATGGATGAGAATACATACCTCCCTAAGAAATCATTGAATGTTGTGTTTTTTTAAGTGTGGAATAAAAGTTCATTACAAAACACATTGTCCCAAGAGGAATTAACAAGAAGAGAATCAGCATGGTAGTGCATGTAAAGGTTATATTCCTGATGATGGTAAGACTATAGATGAAATGTGAAAGGAAAAAGGTATTAAAAAATTGGATGAGGTAGCCTTATTATACATTATTTATATAGTAGAATAAATATTGTTTTATGTATTTTTTAATAAAGAATTTTTTTATTTGAATGGTGAATTAAACAAGGATTATATAGTTTTGTTTTTTTCACTAAGGATTTAAAATATTATGTTGAATGTTTATAAGGGACTGTTAAAGTGATTTAATGACAAGGTTATATTTTTTACTAATAGAAGAAAAATCATAATTTGTTTTTTAAGTTAATATAGTTTTTTTGGACAATGATATGTGGGATATGAATAAGTAACATGGACAGTACTGAATACCATGGAACTAATTAAGGATATTTTGATAAGTAGTTCATGCTATAATGGATAAAGTTTACATCATCTAGGATTTATGGAATATATCCATAAATATATATAATATTGGACAATGCATATTTTACAAATGGATGTATGAAAATTCCGGTTGTTACCATGTTCTATGATAATTTACCATGAGGGTATTCACATGTTTTCAATGTGAAAACATAGAGATATGTTTTGAAATAGGGATAATAAATGTCAAAATTATTTCATGAATTTCATTATAATTCTTTGGATTTTCATATTTTATAATGGTTATAAGGTTAATCATTCATGAAAGGTTGATTTCAACCTTTTGACGATGTATTTATGTATTGAGATTGTATTAAAAAAATTAGTAAAACATTTATTTTGAGATTAAAATTAATTCAAGGATTCCCTTAATATTTATTTTTGATATTATATTTGCGTGGTTTTATAAAAGTAAATCATATATGTCATATGACAACCAATAATGTTGGACAAGGCTGTGGGTTTTCAACCCATGACCAACAAATGTTAAGGGTTTCATGCCACCACTAACCTATTTGATGTTCTAGTTAATGTGTAAATATTTTGGATGAGTAAATATTTATGATGAAGCTGTAGTTTTAAATTCTATTTTAATAGGTTAATGTATTCACCATATTTATTTAAAGGATACCTATAGAAAAATAGATGCACTTTTTATTCTCTTATGGGCCTTAAGAAATTCTAAAATATTATTTAGTGATTCAGGACTCACAAATCATTTATATACATCCATTTCATGAAGTAATGGATGATTTATAAATATAAAAAATCACAAATAAGGAAGAAATTTCTTTTAGAGAAATATATCATATAATTATATTTCATTATTTTATTGTTTAACAAAATAATTACATGATGTTATGATAATGATAAAAAAAATTTATGTACTAATACAGTAATTTTGTTGAACCAACAACCTTTTAAATCATCATAGATTTATGAATTTAAGGCACTCAACATTTATTTTATCATTAAATTGTTTTTGATTGATGAACTCAATCACTCCCAACAAAAAGATACATTTTTTCCTTTATGTAAAATCTTTACTCCCAACCTTTGTTTTCCTATATTATAACCTAGTTATATATTACTTTGGGTAATCATTATGGTTACATATTTATATTTTTAAATGATGCTTTAGTATTCATTTTTGTGATGTGTGTTTTTATGAAATGAACTTTTATGTATTAACCCATTTAAATCCTAGAAAAAATTTGAGGGTGAATTTTTTTGGGGGGTTGAATGTAACACCATGATATTTTGTGAGTTTTTTTGAATTAATTTAATCTCTATACATTTTTCATCTCATGCAATAGTAAAAATAATTTTTTTTCAAATTAAATAACTATGTAAAAACATTTCTTTCACAGAGAACTAACTTTTCATGTGCTACAAGCAACCCCAACTTAGCATATATTACATTCAACACCAGGTTTCAACAAAGCATCATTTTATTGTTATAATTATTTATATGAGAAAAGTATTATGTAGAAATTAAATATTCCATAATAAATAGTAATAAATAATTTTTAAATATTTTATATAATGATTTTATATAAATAAAACATATTTATAATGACTAATATAATTTTTGAAAAATTCATTATATGTTTTAAAATTCTATAATATCAAATGAACCCCTTTTCATGTCCATCATTAAAAAAATAGAATTAATTTTAGACACATTAATAAAATTAATTTGACTAAATAAACTTCATTTTGAAATTTATAATGTCTAAATTATCATATGGAGAATTTATGTTATTTTTTAAAAAACGTCATTTTTGGATGAATGGAGAAAATACTTGATTTTAAATCAAAAATTCATTTTCAAATATTTTATTTACGAAGTAAAATTATATTTTAAATTTGATTCAAATTATAATTAGATCATATTTTTATCAATCAACCAAATTTGGGTCATTGTAATCAATTTCAATATTAAATTTAATATAGAAACCAAAAAAACTTTTGAACATTTTTACTTTAGAAACCTACATTGTCACCCAACTATGGGATTAAATTATAATTAATTTTTTCCACTTCTATGATTGGAATTTTGAAAGCGGGATTCCATATTCAAGATAATAGTATTTATAATGTCTTACAAGAAGTAATTAGTTTTTTAATAATAATATTACTAAAAGAGATAAAAATTAATTGTGAGGGTTAAGAGAAAAATTAACATAACAATGGAATAAACCCTACATTTAAGACCCAAATGACCTAGAATCTTGTCAAAAATATCGTTTATGGCTATATATCAACTCTTTCATCCCTTGGATCTAATTTGGTCCATTATGTCATCCACTTGCACCATGAAAATCCAGGGTGGAATTCATTTCCCCAAAATTTACAAGGGTGCCACTCCCCCTCCACTATAAAATTCCATCTCTCCTCCTACTTACTCACACCTCTCAAACCAAATTGGCTTAAAAAATCCTATCCATAATAGCTCATAAACATCTATTCCCTCATCCTAGATTCCCCCCTTTGTTATAACTAAATCCATGAAATCCATTTAGTGAAAACTAAAAGGAGTTTCCCAAATTAGAGGTAACATTCTACCTCTAGTTCATTTATTTTATCTCAATTATCCACCCTCTTAACACATAGTATTCCACTATTTTGTAACAAAATAGTATCATATATATACAATGATTTTCTATTCTATGTGTTCTACCTAAAATTACACACACTTCAATCTAATGGGTAACGAACATACTATTTACGTGAACGATGGACTACTACCTCACGAAACTAGGATTGCTCTTTTTTTACATTACCACCTCTCATGATGGAAATTGTGTTAGAAAATCTATTTATATGTTTTATAAAATATATTAATTATTTATGTAATCTTTTTTAATAATTTTCCAACTCATATCTTTATACTTTTTATCTGGTGTAAATATGATTATTTTGTTTAAGAATGTGTGGACTACCGCCCCCTCAAAGCGGTATGATGCATTCACACGCTACATGGAATGTATTAATAATGAATTTAGTGAAAGTATATTATACATATAAAATAATAATTATATGTAATACACACAACCACACACACATATTTCATTTTATTTCTTTCTTTTAATAATACAATAAAAAACGGAACACACTTTCATGAGTACGTACGACTTACCGTCTCCATAAACGATGTATTCCATTTCATACATCTCATATTGTACAGATTATTAAAATAAAAATATAAATAATATTAATTATATTTATATCATTTTTATATTCTAGAAATCATGATTTAACTATAAGTACAAATTATATAATAAATTAATACACATTCAATGAAAGAAGTTGATGTTACCTGAATTGAAAACATAACATAGAATTAGTAAAAAATGGGTAACATAAAGTCATAATAAAACAATATAAGGTATATAATATATGAATACATCTCTTTGATATATGTATAATAATATTATATTTATTATTCATGAGTTTTTTATGAGTATGATGAGAGTTAAGATACAACATACAATAATTTCATCTCACTTTTTTATTTCCGTAAGATACATTCTTTATTCACCAACCATCACTTTTGTGTGGTGTTTATACTTCCCATGGATATATTATATGATTATTTTACTTAAAATTTTGGATATTTAAATTTCCATTATATGATATTAATTCTACATGGTTTATGTTTCAAAATTTGTCAAATTGGAAAATTAATTGTGTCTCAATTTGCATTCTTTGAAACACATACCATGTTATGAACCTATATTTTTCACTAAGGTGTATAAACTGACATTGAAATGTTTTATCTTGAATATAATTATTTAAATAATATTTTAAACATCATTTAATTTTATTCTTCTTACATGGAGAGTATGGTTCCATGTTACCAAGTGGAAAGTGTTTGCTGAAAAATCTCATTGTTTTCGAGAATGTTGATGTTTACGATTACTTTGATTATCATTTCTATTTCATATCTCATGAAAATTCATTAATTCTTTCTCCAACAGTTATTCATAATATATTCATGTATTTCTACAATTTTTCTACACTTTGGTACATAAAATAGTTATTAAATTACTTTTAAGAAATCATGATTTTACCCTCCCTTTGGTAGGAAATATGTGATCCTTTAAAACAATGATTCCTAAAAAGGGATTCCATGAACATTTTAATACTCTCATATGATTTTTAATAGTATTATTTTATCTTTTTCTTTTTTACCAATTATTTTAATGGGATATTCTTGTCTCTTTCCCAAAAATTCATTTTTAAACCTTTTATCAAGCAAAATCAATGTTCTTATTACCCCATATGGCATGTACAAGTTTACCCACCATCAGTTTTTTGAAGGATACTTTGAATTTTAAAAGTATAATTTTTAATAAAATGTTTTGAAAATTAATTTTCAAATAAATACCATATGAAACGTTTTCATGATTTCGTTATATGTTTTCAATGTATTTTTTTAATCAATATAGTTTGAAAAAGTTTTTTAGATTCATTTATATGTTCTTAAGGATATTGGGATTCAAAATGTTTTCATGATTTCTTTTTCTGTTTTCATATAAAAGTATTTTCTAAATGATTTCAAGATTCTTTTATTTTATTTCAAAGAACATTTTTTACAATATTTTTTCAATATTCTTTTATAAGTTTTCAAGTAAACTTTTTTAGAAAATGTTTTCAATATTATTATATATGTTTTATAGAAAAAAATCAAAATGATTTCAAGACTTATTTATAAATTTTTAATGTATTTTCAAAGAAATGGTTTTCAAAACATTTACATGATCATTTTTTATGTTTACAAGGAATGCAGGTTTGAAAACATATTTAAACACTCTTTAAATTCTTTTAACGAAAAAGGTCTGAAAAAGTTTTTCAAATATTTCTTTATAATATTTCATTTTAATTTTCATGAAAATAGACCCCAATGGTTTTATATTTTAAATATCCTTTTTTAAAATTTGATATAATATTTTCCTCAAGAAATTTTTTGAAAATTTCATTCTAATATATATACCATCTATGATGAAATCTATTGATTTTACTCAATCCCTTATAGGAAATAATCCTAATGTTCCATTCATTTTATTTCTCTAATGGTATATGTTTTGATGGAATAATGACTTGGACACATGTTTCCCTTCAATGGTTTATATGAATTTTAAACCCACATCCTTTATTGGGTTATTCATTGATTAAATGATTATAATACCCATTCCATTTCACAGGTGATGATGTGATTGTTTATGATTTTGTGGAATAAGTATGTATCATTTCATTATGAGATGGGTGGGACCTATAACTCCCTCCAATGAATTTTGTAATGATTTATTTATCATGAAGTATACAAGGCTCTGACAAGAAATGTACTCAGTTCAGTATTACAGGGTTGGAAAGAGAAATGAACATTGTTCAGTATTACAGGGATGGAATGAGGTGATAACTTGATTTAATAATACAAGAATTGAATGGAGTGTGAACATGGTTATGTAAAGGAATTTATCTACTAATATGGCATTAGCATTGATTCCTCAACATCAGTGGCAGTCATAATATATTCATATCCATATTCCACTATTGCATGTTTTATTCCTATGTTATTCTTTCAAGGATTTATTTATTTATTTCCTTATGATTCATATCTTACAAACTACCAAAATTTATACCCTGATTCATGTTTATGATCTAATTATACGTAAGGTGTGATCTCATAATGTTATGATAACATTATCATACCCTTATGCTCAAGATTATGATTACATGTCTCCCTTATTTACCCATACTGAGCAAATCATATCAACCCATTTTTATGTTTCTTTCCCTATGTTATGAGGATACGTATTATGTATGATGTGTCTAATAAGGGTTATATTTGTGAATATCATAGTGGTATATAATTTATCTAAAATATTTATTGGTGTTTATGTTTCCATTTTTCCAGTGGCACAAGACTATAAAGTCTTTCGGCATTTGTTTTTTAAGGTATTATGTTCTCTACAAAAGAAATGTAATTGAAATGTATAAAAATATTTTCTTTCTATATGTCACGACCAATCCCCCGGTGCCTGTATCGTGACTCCCATTCCCGCCTTCCATAGGCCTGGGGCTGGCGACTAGCACCAAAGGCGTAATTCCCTAAAACTGGGAAGGCATTGCCTTTAAAAATCATAAACACACACAACCAGAGTACAAGAGGAAGAAAACACAAATTAAAAACTGTATGAAAAGAGTACTGACTGTAAAGGGGGGCCAGAATACAAGATCAACTCTAAAGTACAAAACAAATGAATACAAGTACAACTGAAAAAGGTATAAACAACTGAAAGGTGAAAGCAGCTCATGGATCGTCCTCCGGGGTTCCTACCTGAAGTGTAATTACATATGGCCTCCACAGAACTCCAAATCCATTAGACTCCACCGTGTACCGATATGTCGTAAGGTCCTCCTCCGGGCACGGTCCAGTCATGGCGCTCTCGGCCTCCTTTAGTATTTTCGGTCATCTGCATCCAACACAATGAGGTGTAGTCATAGCCTGTGTAGGGGTGAGTATAACGATACTCAGTAGGGATCCCGAGACCCTCAAGGTCTCACAAAATACAACACAGATAAACCACTATGTATGATTTCAATGGATAACCATTACTTAGGTATATACTGATACATATACCTAAGTTATCAAGTAACCCATCTCAATCCTGAGGAAAACACAATGGTCATTGACTCAGCTCAATAAGGATTTTCATTATTGAAACCATGCATGCTAGAGAACTCCTCCTCTGTCGAGTGAAGTGGACATGTCGCGACACTGAGGCACATCTCACTAACCTTGGACTGTTGAGGTACTCATCCTATCGAGTACCACAGGTATGCTGCCAACTACCAGGCGCTCCTTCCGTTATGGGTCTGCCACAAAATTTCGGGCACTCCCCCAAATAGCCTACAGAGTTACTCCTCCTATCGAGTACTGCGGGTCGGCTTCCAACTACCCGGCACTCTGTCCGCCATATGTATGCTGAAAAATATCACGTGCTCTCCACTGGTCTAGTCAAATCACTCCAAATCGAATTGGTCATGCAACTGTCACGTATGTTAGAAACTTGGTCTCTGCACTCCGCCTGCTCATTTCTTGGAGGATCCGCTCCATTATCTACTGTTCGATACTCCAAGTGTCGCTATGTCTGATGTGGAAGTATCTCAATGGACTGCCACGTCATAGGGGTCTCAACGCAACAGACGATGCGTCAATCAAACGCTCGGTCTGTGAGTTATTAGCCTTTTAGTCCCAGGGGCCCGGTTGGTTTAATTCCCGAACAAACCTGACCGTATCTCAATTATACCTCATAATATTGTGGGGTATTCTCAAAGGGATGAAATAATTCATAGAAAGTCGTTGCAGTGGACGGTTCGTCAAACGGACGCCCGTAACCCAAGATATGGACAAAGAAAGAAATGGGTCAGTAATGGGCTTAGACCGGGTCCGACCCGGTCGGACCGTCTTGGACCAACGTAGTCTGGGCCAACCTGGTCTGGATCGACCCAGTCAGACTTGCTGGGTCTGACTTGACCCATTGGGCGGGTCAGCCCTCTTTGTTTTAAACTGGTCGGCTGGGCCCGACCCAGCAGACCGCGAGGGCGGTTTGCCCTGGTAGTCGCCACGTAGACGGCTCGGTGACTCGGCATGGGAGACCGAGCCGGTTTGGATAGAAACACCGTGGGGGACCCCGCAGGTCGGCTCGGGAGGCTAGCGGCCGGGAGGGCAACAGGTAGGCGGTGCGAGGCGCGGGCAGGCCGGCTGGGCACCGGCAGGCCGACGGGTCACCGACAGGCCGCAGGTGCACCGATCAGGGCGTGACAGGCTGTGGGGCTAGCCGCGGGGGAGCCGGGTAGGCCATGGAAGGTCACGGGGGTGGCAAGCAGGCCACCGCCAGGCTCTAGGGCACCGGGCAGTGCGCTTGGGCCTGGGCAGGGCACCGACGGGGCCGAGCAGTGCGCCTGGGGTGCGGGCAGCAAGCCGGAGGGTACATGCAGTGCGCTGGGGGTGCGGGCAGCGCGCGGGGGTTCGGGCAGCGCACCTGGGGTATGGTCAGCGCACGGGGGCGCCGTGGGTATGCGATTTGGGCGCCGATTGGTCGGCGATGTTTGGCAGGGAGCACCAATACACAATGGAGGCCGCGAGTAGCGCGATATCATTGTTGCAGTCTTCATCACCTTTCCAAAGAACGCCACAAGAGAGAATAAATCGACAGAGAATGTCAGGTCATGTTAGGTTGGCCCGAATCCTCCGTGTTTAAGGTTATAACCAACGACTTGCTAGTACGAAGCACAAATACCCCTGTTCTTCATTTTTAGAGAAGGCAAGAACAAGGGGAAAATTTTATACTATAAATAAGTCAGACCCCTAACTTTGATTCACCGTTAGTCATTAATTGACGTCACAGAAGGATGACCATCAATCCGGGTTAGAAAAATTTGTCCCACGTCGTAGGGGTCCGAGGAAGAAGGTCGTAGAAGAAGAGCTTAGTCAGTGTTCTTCGTGTTCTTCATGTTCTTCGCATTCTTCATTGGGAGAATAGTTCTTCATTGTGAGATTTTTCTACTTAGCTTTCCTTTCCCCCATTCCACCAAAATGATATGTGCCAAATGAAATAATAGGTAGGTTATCTCATTATTCTGTTATCATAGAATTAGAATTGGTGATTTAATTATGAGGCTCACCCTAATTAATTCACAAAAGTTAGCAAAAATTATTTGGGGGGGGGTTGTTCATTAAGGTTGGGAAGGGTGGAGAGGCTCTCCCTATTTAATGAGGGATAGTTGAGAGGTTAAGGTCTCCTCCCATTAATGAGGGGTCGGGTGGCCTTGTGTGGTCCCCACCACATTTAACCTTACATGGGAGGTAGGGTTTAGGTAAGCCCCACTTCCATAAACTTTCATGGGAGGTTAGGGTGTGGCGGTCGCACCACCAATTCCCAAGTGGAGGTTCCAACTACCCGCCCTCACATGGCGACTAGAATGAAATAAAGTGTGCCTACACATTATTTTATTATTTTTTTATAAAAATACAAAATCTAACTTTTAGTCCCCACCATCCGTCATCGGGGTGAATGTGTTATTAAGAGAAAACTAGCTCTACGAGTTCAACGGTGCCCTCAGATTTTAATTCTGAGCACCGGTTCAAAAGTTATAAAAATCCTCTCATACGTTTACTGATCATACCTTAACAAAACATTAGAAAATGATTTTGGGCACAACAGGCCTCAGAATAAAGCGCCGTCAGAAACTGTGGGCTCGAAAAATTACCATGTATTCAAAAAAATTAATGGGTATTCCATGTCTATACATTCCTCACACCTCAGGTCCTTACGTTATGTTAAGCTAAAACTCACACTAAGGGAACAAATTATGGTACTTAGCATGCATCTGAGCCTCCTACTCCCATGTGCTCTCCTGGAAGTTCATGTCATCGTAAGCTACAACTCATCCATGTAGGTCCCTCTCCTATCGATCCTGAATATCCACTAGGACCTCCGTGAAAGTCACTGTGGTTATTAATATTTTCATGACTTATTATATAATCCCTTTACTTATTTTATATGAAATGTGCATAATTTTTGTGAAATATTAATGTTTTAATATAAAGTATAATTTTTGGGCATTTTTGGAAGTAGTCCAATTGAGTTAGTTTACTGTTTTAATAATAAATATCCCTATACAGAGCCAAATTGTGTGTTTCTCATTTTTTAGGATTCCAATTTTAATATAAAACATTTTATTAGAAGGTACTAGGATCCAATTCATCCATTTGAAGGGTCATATGTTCCTTACAAACAAGACCAAAGAATCTGTGAACAAACTGGACCAGCCTTGAAGATTGATTTACTGAGATCAATCAAAAGTCCAAAAACATTAACTCTCCACGATAACTCTAGGGACATTACATGTCATCTTGGATAAAAATTTCAAGGCCCAAATCTAAGTACAAGGTCCCAAATGAAGCTTTCAAGTCCATCCCACCATTCTGGCCAAGAAATAAAATCAGTATATTATTCTTGACATATCTCAAGATTTAAGAATCACATCGAGCTTCTATTTTTCATTGTGAAAGAGGAGATATAAAAGGCCGACTTTGTTGAAGAAATCATTAGTATTTGAAGGGGTCTTCATTTTCAAAAACCTTTTCACATTTTGGCCATCGAAAAATCATGGATAGAAATGGACAGATTACCTTTGTTTAATAAAACCACTATAACATTTGCTACACTTGTCCAAATGCCACCAAAGATTGACAACAGTCGGACAACTATATTATCTACAACTTTGGAGAAGGAGATATTTGGTGATTCTACTGTCGGAATAGCCAGATTGGCGATGCAAGTGGAGGGACAGATTGGGAATGTAAACAGTCCACTCCTTGGGCTATAAATACTCTCTCCTCCTCTATTTTCAAAAGGGTTTGCATTTAAGAAGATAGGATATCATATTGTCACTACCAAAGCTTTGCAAAAGGATTGGGAGGACCTTTCATACTCAAGTTTTCACTTGAGAGGCCTTTCCTCCTCTCTTTGTTTTCACTTAATTTCGTGTTCTTCATTTTTGTAATTTTGTAAGTCTCTTTCTTTCTAATTCTGTTTTAATGCAAGTTACTTCTTCAATATCTCTTATTCTCATCCATAGTAGGTAGTTTAATATTTATATTCATAAAATTGTTTAAATTCAGTTGAATCCCCTTCCCTTCTTTTTCTTCCTCATTCAATAGAAATTCCGTTTTTAATTATCCTCATCGTTCGTGTGTGTGTGTCGACGTACCACTCTTTTAAAATACCTTTCTTTTTCTTCTATTCTTAATTTATCATCATAATTATTATAAGAAGAATATTAAACACCCAGATGGCTGAGTAAATATCTCATTGGAGTGAGTTATAATTTAGGGATGTTAAGTGACTTAGAGTATTTGCTCGATGAGTATTCCTTAATTTAACATTGTGTATGTTGGACTTAATATGACATGGATTAATGACATATTTTGTTTAGCATGTAATTTCCATGGATTATTGGAACTACAAATACACTACCATAAACATGTAATGATTGATATTAAAATCCTAATTACATTACGACTTGGATGAAAGCTTTAACACTTCAAAATTCTAATAGATGTCAACTTGTGAAGTGGGTGTTAATTTAAATGCAATATAAAGCAAAGCTCAAGGATATCACAAGCTTAACTCCCTAATAATGAACTCACCCAAATATTTATCAATTTGTTAAATCAATTATAGTCAATCAATATTTTCAATTATGCTCTGCAAACAAACCCCATAATCAAAATAATGTCAACTAAAAACAAACGACTATTTCAAAGTATCATTGTCGAGGATTCGACCCGAGTGCTTCTATACACATTAGCAGAGCACCAGAACTTTGACCGATCGATAGGAGACAATCGTCCGCGTGTTTAAAATGTCGCCGTTTCCGAGGATGGTGCTTTAAGTAGTCATTAGTTTCTTGTTATTTTTAAAAAAACCAATAAAAACAAAATTTTAAAAAAAAATTGAAAAACAAATCACAAAGAAAACCTGTCTTCTCATAAAAATCATAAACTGAAACAAATACAAAGAAAAACCCATCTTCCTCTTTCTTCCAAAATATCTCTGAATTCCCCATCACCTCCCAAACAATCCCTCGGATTTTTTTGACCCTGAAATTGAGCGAACACTTCGCCAACTTAGGAGGAACATAAGAGATACTCAAATTATTCAAGAACCAGTCCTCATCCAACCAGTTGAAATAGAACTGGCCAATCCTAGGGAACAAACCCTAAAAGAACTTGCTACCCCCAATATGAATTACCAACCTCTTGGTATTCAATATCCAAACATAGAAGCTGAATTTGAACCCAAATCAGGTTTGATTCATCTTCTTCCTCATTTCCACGGGCTAGCCGGTGAGGACCCACATCTCCACCTTAAAGAGTTTCAAGTGGTGTGATCCACCATGAAGCCTCAAGGGGTTTCTGAGGAACAAATAAAACTCTGAGAATTCCCTCTCTCCCTAGCTAACACTGCTAAGTCATGGCTCTAGTACCTTCCTCCCGGTTCCATAACTACATGGAATAACATGAAGCGACTATTCTTAGTGAAATTCTTTCCTACTTCTCGTACTGCTTCTATCCGAAAAGAAATAAGTGGTATCTGTCAATTCCCAAGTGAATCACTCCATGAGTACTGGGAGAGGTTCAAAAATCTTTTTGCAACATGCCCACACC
This sequence comes from Viscum album, assembly GCA_963277665.1. Taxonomy (NCBI): domain Eukaryota; kingdom Viridiplantae; phylum Streptophyta; class Magnoliopsida; order Santalales; family Viscaceae; genus Viscum; species Viscum album. The sequence goes on from OY728128.1 coordinate 43,205,524, forward strand.
ACCAAATTCCTGACCAACTCTTGAACCAATAGTTCTATGAGGGGTTATTGGATATGGAGAGAACTCTCATTGATGCAGCAAGTGGTGGTGCTCTGGTTGATAAAACACCTACATTTGTAAGAGATCTCATAAGTAACATGGCTGAAAACACACAACAATTCAATACTCGAGCACATGCTCAAGTGAAACAAGCCCAAGATAATCAATAAATTGATCCGAACAAAATGACCGAGTGGATGAGTGAACTTACAAGTCTTGTGCAACAACTAGTTGTGGCTACCAAATCTCCAACCTCATCTTCTCTACAATCAATGTTTCCTAGACCTATCAAAAACTGTGGAATCTGCAACTCTCCATCTCATCCAACTGACACATGTGCACAACTTCAAGAGGATCAATTCGATTCATCTGGACCAATGGATATCAATGCAGCATATGCTCAGCGGAACACCAACCCTCAAATATCAGGTTGTTTTGTTAGAAACTTCAACCAACCTCACTCTGAGCCCTTCTATTCTTCCTCTAACCAAGGCCTTAGGTATGGTAAAATCATATCTCACCCCCCTCAATTCCCTCCTCAAAACCCAAACCAATTCCAATATGGTCAAGGTGTTGGTAACTTCCAACAACCTTATACTATTGCCCCTCAATCTCAGAGGATCAATCCACCTGTTCCTCCTCCTGGATTACACTATCCTAGTGATCCATCCCAATTCCCAAACCAATACAATCGATTTCCCAAGAACCAATATCAAGGAAATCCCAATCTGGGACAAGCCTCTTCTTCCAAGAAACCATGGGAAAGTGCAGTGGAATATCTTACCTCCTTCACCCGTTCTAGTCTTAAGAACATAGAAACCCAAATCGGTCAACTTGCATCCCACCTTAGTCAGCATCAACCATCCAATTCTTCCCAACTCCCAGCTCAACCATTACCCAACCCCAAGGGTAATGTAAGTGAAATTTCACTTAGATCAGGAAATCAACATGATATGCCTCAAGATAATTCCTCTATCCCTCCTTTGAATGTTGACCTAGAAAATGAAAAGAAAAAGAAACATGAAAAGGAACCTGAAACCATTCCCTAACCTCCTTCCATTCCACTTAGGAATCCAATTCCTTTTCCACAAGCCGTTTCTAAACCAAGGAAGTCCTTTGAACCTGATCCTGAAATGCTTGACATGTTTATACGTGTTGAAGTTAACATTCCCCTCTTAGATTCCATAAAACAAATTCCTAAGTATTCCATGTTTCTCAAGGAGTTGTGTACCCACAAGAGGCAACTATGGACCTTTGAAAATGTTTCCACCCAGCAGTCTATTCCCATAAAGTTCAAAGATCCAGGTACCTTTATGGTTCCATGCCAAATTGGATGTTCGAACTTTGATGATGCACTCATAGACCTAGGATCCTCAATTAATGTCTGGCACAAATCTATATTCTCCAACCTTGGTCTATATAAATTGCACCCAACGGGTGTTTTCATTCAGTTAGCCAATCAAAGCATAGCCAGTCCTAAGGGAATAATTGACGATGTCCTTGTCTGAGTCAATGATCTTATCTTCCCTGCTTATTTCTATGTCCTTGACATGGAAGTTGAGAAGAACTCCTCTTGATCTCCCCTAATTCTAGGAAGACCGTTCCTTATTACTGGGAGAACCAAGATTGATGTCCATTCAGGCATCCTATCAATGGAATTCGATGACCAACTGGTCAATTTCAACATTTTACAAGCCATGTGATACCCATATGAGGATCACTCTGAATTCTCACTCCATGCTTCTGAGGATAATTCTAAATTCAATTGAACCCCAATCCACCATGTTCTTTATGTTATAATTACAAAGGAGTTTGTGAATATTGTATCCTCATTAACCAAGTGATTAATGGTGAAATTGATGTTAACATTACAAATGCAAACTCCATTGATCTAAAGGATCTTGAAAACTCTTTGAAATCTCATCTCACACCTAACCTCCAATGCTCCAACATGAATGGTAATAATGAAAATGAACTTGAATGCTCATTTTTTGATTCAAATATGATCATCCTACATTCATCCTTTCCTATCCAGGATTCTGAAAATTATGTTATATGTGAGGTGAACCACAAACCAATTTCTTTATATAGTCCTGATGGGAGAAAAGGTTGTGACGTTTGATCCCTAATTAATAAAGTGATCAATGGTGAGGTTGAAAATGACAATTATTTGGTGAACAACATTGAAATAAAGGATATTGAAAATTTTTTTCAGTATTATGACTCCACTGATCCCCATTACTCTACATCGATAAGTGATGAAATAAATGAGTCAAAAACAATTTGGATCTCATACTCTTCCTTCGTGTTATCTAAACCATACATAAATGAACCATCAGAATTGAGACATCTTCCTGAATTTACAAGAATAGAAAACCATCACTTTGTAGATAAAATCAATCCTCAGGTTGAAGACCAACGTGAGGATAGAAATATTCTCTTTCCAACCCCATTGAATTGCAAGTACGCCATCAAGGATGGGAAGAAATTATCCAATGAATCATCTGGCCTCCCAAAGAAAAAGTTTTTCTGGAAGCACACTGGATTTGAGAAAATACGATGGACACCGTCAGACTATGGGTAGTCCACTGCAATTGTCCAATTGTAGAAAATTAAATGCAGCGCTTCTTGGGAGGAAACCCATGTTTTCTTTTAAATTTATGAAATTTAAATTTCTTTTTAGTTTTTCATTAGATGAATAATGAATTTTTATTTCAGGTAACTTCCCATTTTCCTGGAACCACATCGACTTCCATTGGATCCCCAAATTCTCTAGCCGACCCACCACTAGATGGATATGGAAACCCAGCATATCCAAACCAGGGGGCACCTCTTTACCTTTAACTCTCTCTATATCTCTTCATCTATCTACCTCTTTCTTCTTCTTCTTCTTCTTCTCTCCTTCATTTTTTACCACTTTTTTTTCTCTTTATCTCTTTTGATGGTGTGTATTTTAAAAAAACCTTAAAAACTAAAAAAAACAAAAAACACAATCAATTAAAATAATATAAAAAAGATTCATGCTTAATCACCATAGAGTTTTGATATTTTGTCCAACCATTTTGGGGAGTTAACAAACATGTTTTCATCTCAAAAATTTGGTATTTTCATCATGACTTTGGATAATGAATTTTGTGTCAAAATTAAAAAAAATTGAATGCTCACTTTTTGATTTGGAAAATGATTTTCCCAAACCGTGAGAACAATCAATTGCTTTCATGCCAAGGCCACCTATGGCCATCTTTTCAAAATGTGTGTTTTTCACCCCCATTTGTGAGTCTTGAGTTTTTGGACCTTCGATCTGAATTTCCTACCTTAGTGTGTATTAATATGAGAGAGGCAGTTTCTGAACCACATGAGAATCACAATAGCTAAATAGCCTCCCATTTCCCTTACATTAATCCTCCTTTTGAAATCCCCTTCAAGCCTAGGAAAAACATTTATTTTATATCCACATTACAAGCCCAATACCTTATCCCACCAAATATCAACATGGATTTTCATTGCATAGGTTTTCGAAATTTATGTGTGGGGGGAATGGATTTCATTTTTGGGTATCATTTCCTTACTTTCTGGTGTGTTATAATATGCTTGAGGGAATGCATCCATTTTAGTTTGGGGGTGGGGGAGGTTGTTATTCAGTGGGATTTGGGAATTTATTGTACAAATGATATTGAAAAGTGTTCAAAAAAAAATTTCAAAACAAAAATCAAAATAAAAAAATCAAAAAAAATGACAAAATGGGTTGTGTCTTGGGTAGGTCAAAAATCACTCTTCCTCGACCTTTGATCTTGTTATAACTATTACAATTACTGTCGTGAGGAGATCAAACATGGGTTGGGATATGCGTGTGAGATCTGTTTCAAGGTCAACTTTCGAAAAAACAAGGGAAAAAAATTGAAAAGAAAACAAATAACACTTGCGTTATATTCTTATTTGGAGAAGTTTTTTGTTTTTTAAATATTCCATCTTATCATTAAGTTCATATTTTCTTCCTCTATTGTGTCTTTCTTCACACAATCATTCCCTTGTAAATATGTGTTTTCATTTCCTTCCATGTTTCATTTCAAAAAAATGTGCATTGCTTTTTCTATATTGGTATTTTAACCCTCTTCTTCTCTCTCATGGACATTATATTCCTACCGTCCCATAGCCACAGAAAAACCCCTTAAAAAGACCTCTTGATTTTTGTTCGCTCTGGATAGGGATTGTAAGCTGAGAGCTCTTTTCAAACTCTATGATTTTCACTTTTGGTTGGTGAAAGAGTGAACCTACACAAATTAATTTTATCATCTTGAGAGGTGTGAGTTTTGAGTGTCCACATTTTCCATTTCTAAATTTGAGCATTAAAAAATGAATTAGTTTTGGAACAATGTTTCTGTAACAACATGTGGTGGAATTCAAAATGGATGAGTGAAATAGTCTAAACCTCCCCTGATTGGAGAAAACAAAATTTTAAAATATGTTGGTGAGTAAAAATGATTTTTTCATGTTTTTATATTTGTTGCACATTAGGACATGCAAAAAACTAAGTGTGGGGGAGTTGATGTAATTAATATTTTCATGACTAATTAAATACTCCCTTTACTTATTTTATATGAAATGTGCATAATTTCTATGAAATATTAATGTTTTAATATAAAGTATAATTTTTGGGCATTTTTAGAAGTAGTCCAATTGACTCCGTTTAATTTTTTAATAATACCTATCACTATACAGATCTAAATTTTGTGGTTATTGTTTTTCAGGATTCTCCTTTCAATATAAAACATTTCATTAGAAGGTAACATTAGCCAATTCTGCCATTTGAAGGGTCTTATGGTCCTCACAAACAAGACCAACGAATCTGTGAACAAACAAGACCATCCATGAAGATTGATTTACTGGGCTCAATCGCGAATTCCAAAAACATTAACTCTCCATCAAAATTCGGGGGACAATACACGTCATCTTGGATAACAATTTCAAGGCCCAAATCTATGTACAATGGGCCCAAATGAAGCATTGAAGTCCAGCCCACCATTCTGGACGAGATATAAAATCAGTATAGTATTCATGGAATATCTAATGATGTAAGTATCACATCGAGCTGAGAGTTTCAGTGTGGAAGAGGAGATATTGGCGAAAGACTTTGTTGAAGAATTCATTCCTATTTGAAGGCATATTCATATTCAAACCCCCCTTCACATTTTGGCCATCGAAAAAAATGGATATAAATGGACAATTTATCTTTGTTTAATAAAACCGTCATAACTTTGGCTCCACTTGTCCAAATGCCACCAAATTTGACCGTAGTCTGAACACTTTATTATATACAACTTTTAAGAAAGTGATATTTGGATATCCGTCTTGTGAATAGCCAAATTGGCGATGCCAGTGGAGGGGCAGATTGGGAATGAAAACAATCCACTCCTTGGGCTATAAATACTCTCCCCTCCTCTCCTTTCAAAAGGTTTGGCATTTCAGCAGAGAAGAGATCATATTTTCACGACCAAATATTTTCCAAAGGCTTGGGAGGACCTTCCATACTCAATTTTTCACTTCATAGACCTTTCCTCCTCCCTTTGTTTTCACTTAATTTCGTGTTCTTAATTTTTGTAATTTTGTAAGTCTCTTTCTTTGTAATTCTGTTTTAATGCAAGTTACTTTTTCAATATCAATTGTTCTCATCCACCTTCTGTAGTTTAATATTTATGTTATTAAAATAGTTTAAATTCAATTGAATCCCCTTCCATTCTTTTTCTTCTTCATTCAATCGAAAATCCTTTTTTAATTATCATCATCGTTCGTGTGTGTGTGTCGACGTACCACTCTTTTATAATACCTTTCTTTTTCTTCTATTCTTAATTTATCATCATAATTATTATAACCAGAATATTAAACACCCAGATGGCTGAGTAAATATCTCATTGGAGTGAGTTATAATTTAGGGATGTTAAGTGACTTAGAGTATTTGCTCGATGAGTATTCCTTAATTTAACATTGTGTATGTTGGACTTAATTTGTCATGGATTAATGACATATTTTGTTTAGCATGTGGTTTTCATGGATTATTGGAACTACAAATACACTACCATAAATATGTATTGATTTAGATTAAAATCCTAATTAAGTTAAGGCTTGGATTAATGATCTAACACTTAGGAATTCTAATCGATGTCAACTTGTGAAGTGGGGGTTAATTTTAAATGAAATATAAAGCAAAGCTCAAGGTTATCACAAGCTCAACTCCCTAATAATGAACTCACCCCAATATTTATCAATTTTTTAAATCATTTATAGTCAATCAATCATTTCAATTAATCTTTGAAAACAAACCCCCCTAATAAAAAAACAATCAACTAAAAACAAACGACTATTTCAAAGTATCATTGCCGAGGATTCGACCCGAGTGCTGCTATACACATTAGAGTAGCACCGGATCTTTGACCGGTCGATAGGTGAAAATCGGCCGCGTGTTTCAATCTTCCCATCATCGATGTCCACCTCTCCATGGTCTATGACGTGGGATGGGTCGTGCACATATATCCTCAGTTGAGATACGTGGAATATGTCGTACACCCAGTGCAACTGAGGTGGAAGAGCTAAGCGGTAAGCCACCACGCCTACTCTACTAAAGACTTCGAAAGGTCCAATGAACCTCAAAGATAGCTTCACGCCTCGGAAAAAGCTCCGTAGACCTCATAAAGGTGAGACATGTAGGAAGACGTGGTTGTCTTCCTCGAACTCCAGAGGTCTCTATCTCCTGTCAGCATAAGACTTCTGCCAGCGCTGTGCAGTCTTTATCTGATCCTGGATGATTTGCATCTTTTATGTGGTAGCTCATACCATATCTGGTCCCAATAGTGCTGACTCACCTGGGTATGTCTAGAACAGTGGTGATCCTCTAGGTCATTCGTACAAGGCCTCAAAAGGAGTCATTAAGATGGTGGAGTGATAGATATTGTTGTAGGCAAACTCCACCAAAGGTAGGTGATCCCCCCCAACTGGGACCGAAGTTGAGGACACATGCACAAGCATGTCCTCGAGGGTCTGGATGGTTCTCTCAGTCTGACCATCCGTCTGGGGATGGAAGGTATTTCTCAAGTGAAGTTGTATGCCGAAAGCTTCCTACAACCCCTTCTATAGCTGGTAACTAAATTGTGTGTCACGTTCGGAGACAATAGAAAAAGGTACTCCATTAAAACACATTATCTCTTGCACATAGAGGAATCCCAATCTCTCAACTAATCCCTTCTCTCTGATCGGTAGGATGTGGGCCAACTTTGTGATTCGTTCGATGATCAACCATATCGAATCATGACTCCTGAATGTTCGTGAAAGACCCATCACGAAGTCCATGGATATCCCATCCCACTTCCACTCAGGGACCTCTAAGGGATGAACCAAGCCTAATAGTACCTGGTGCTCCATCTTCACTTGCTGAAAAATGAGGCACCGTGAGACAAATTCCTCTACTGCCTTCTTCATACCTGCCCACCAGTACTATTTTCGAAGGTCCTGGTACATCTTCTGCACTCCTGGATGTACCACTAGAGGGGAAGTGTGGAACTCCTTCAACACATCCTCCTGAAGTGAAACTGGTTCCATGGTTTGTCCTCTAAAGAGGATGAATTTCCCCCCACCTTCAGAAAATCCATCAGGTGGCTGCCCTGTGGATATCTGATCACATAATGTCTCAAAATCAGCATCCCCATGTTGGGCCTCCCTGACTCACTGAAGAAGTGGGGGAGTGACTATAAGAGACTGTATATAGGCTACTCCATCTCTATCCATAAAGGATATCTTTAAGGTAGCCAGTTGATATTTCACCTCTCCTAGTAGCTTTATACTAGTCCTCTTTCTGAGCGCATATGCTACAACATTCCCCTTCCTAGGAGTATAGACTATCTCGAAGTCATAGTCCTAGAAGAATTCAAGCCAACGTAGCTGTCTCAGGTTCAGGTCCTTCTGAGAGAAGATATACTTGAGACTCTTGTGATTAGAGTACATGGTAAAATGTTCACCCATAAGATAGATCTACCACATCTTCAAGGTGAAATCCACTGCTGCTAACTCCAGTTCATGGGTAGCATAGTTTTTCTCATGTTGTCTAAGCAGTCGAGAACCATACAAGATCAATGTTCGCTCATGCATCAGGACACACCCGAGTCCGGTACCTGATGCATCACAGTAGAATACATACCATACTCCTTCCTCTCGAAGCCTCAATATGGTAGAACTAGTCAGCCTCTGACTCAGCTCTTGAAAGCTCTGCTGGCATCTCTCTGACCACACGAAGGGTTGCCCCTTCTTCTTCAAGGCTGACAGTGGTGCTGCAACACTAGATAAGTCATGCACAAATCTCTGATAGTATCTAGCCAAGCCAAGTAAACTCCGAACCTCCATCACAATCCTAGGTGGCTCCCATGCAAGTACCGCCTTGATCTTTGCTGGATCCACTGTAACTCCATCCTCTGAGATGACGTGTCCCAAGAATTGAACCTCTTGAATGAAAAATTAGCACTTCGATAGCTTACCATAAAGTTGGTGCTCACAGAGTGTGTCCAGTACTACCCACAAATGGTAGGCATGATCCTCCTTAGCAGTCGAGTAGATCAGTATGTCGTCGATGAAGGATATGACAAAGCGATCAAGGTATGGCTGGAAGACCATGTTCATGATACTCATGAACGCTGCTAGAGCGTTGGTTTCACTGAAGGGCATAAGAAAGAACTTTTAGGGGCCGTAATGACACATGAAGGTCATCTTCTGCACATCCTTGTCTCGAACTCTGAGCTGGTGATAATGAGATCTGTGTTCTATCTTCGAGAACCATCACGCTCCCTTAAGCTGATCAAAGAGGTCTTCAATCCTCGAGAGTGGGAACTTGTTCTTCACGGTCACCTGGTTCAGGCGATGATAGTCGACATAGAGCCTCCAGCTCCCATCCACCTTCTTGGCGAACAAAATCGGGACTGCCCAGGGAGAATCACTGGGCCAAGTGAATCCATTCCCCTGCAAGTCCTCCAACTGTACCCGCAACACACGAAGCTTCGCGGAAGCCATCCGATAAGCTGTAGTAGATTTCGGTGTCGTCCGGGGGTACATGTCAATATAGAATTCCACCTCTCTATGAGGAGGTTTTCCTGAAACAACGTTAGGAAAAAAATCTGCGTACTGGTCCAACACTACAGGATAAGTCTGACTCTCCATATCTACTGCTCCGAGGGTAAGGAAAGCAAACTGGTGATTGATCGGCTGCACCCTCCTCCGAGTAAGTCTATCATGTGCTAGAATGGTTCCCTTCTCACTGTTGAAGGTGAACCTAATCCCATCTGTGCGGACACATCACACTTTTTGCCTAATAGAGTTGATCTGAGCATGGACTGTAGATAACCAGTCCATACCCAAGATGACGTCGTAATGCCTCGACGCCGCTACAAGGAGATCTCATCCAAAACTCTAACCTCCAAGAGTAAGCTCGCACTGCTAGCACCAGTGTGTAATAGTCGAATCTGCTCTCATAGGAGTCTCTAGCCGTATGTATTGAGCCAACGGCTCCGTCAGAATATCCGAGCCCCAAACGAGGGTAGTGGAAATGAAAGAGTGATTGGAACCTATGTTTATAAGAACTGCAGAAATGGTGGAGCAGACAGAGATTGTACCTCATATCATCTCCGGAGCGCCATGGTCGTTGGCCTCAGCTACCTGAAGCTGAGCTCTTTCTAGTCCACCCGATCCATGCGGTCGGGGTAGACATCCTGGTGGTGGTGGCTGTAGCACCTTGTATTGTCGTCCATTGCAAGCTGCATGTCCATATCCTCTGCCATGTCCGCCTCTGCCCTGCGAACCGCCTCGATCGAACCTCTACCTCTACCTGAGAGGTCCCTCAACAGTTTGTTGATCAGCAGAGCATCGGGTCAGATAGTCACGAGCCATGTAACTAGGCCCTCCATGGGAGTAACACCGTCCGCTCCTAGCATGACTGACTCTTTCTACACTCTAGGTGCCCCGTACAACTAATCCTGAGTCGTGTAGTTGACCACCTATGGGTCTGTCCCTCATGGACCTCTGAATAATCTGTCTCCTGTGAGATAATGAATACTCCACTGCATTCCAGGTAGTGTTGGGTCTCGCATCTGGAGACTGATCAGCAAGGAAACTCTCCCCTTATAGGGCTTTCTCAAACACTCCAACCTGCATCGGGATGCTGTTGGAGATAACAGAAGCTCTGATCTCTCACCTGAGTCCCTTCTCAAAGTTCTGGGCCCTGAAGAATGGGTCTCGTACCATATCAGTGGAGTAGCACGAGAGGTCGGTGAATCTCGCTGAGTACTGATCTACATTCATGCTGCCCTTCTGCAGATGAAGTAGTTCTTTTATGTGCACCGCTCGAAGGGTGGTGGTAAAATCTCTGCCCAAAATAGGCTCTCTAAGCCTTCCCATAGAAGTGATGCCTCATCATGCATCTGGATAATCAGGCTCCACCATCTCCATGTGATGCCTGAAGGAGGTTGTCAACAAGGATATCCATGAAGTCATATGATGTCCCTACCAGTCTGAAGACTCTCACCACAGCCTCCTGCCAATCCTCAACCGCCTGCGGGTCTATCTCTCCCCTGAACTTGGGTGGCCTCTGGCGCTGGAACTCATGCACAGTGCTCAATAGGCGTGCACTCTCTGTTCCTGGGGATGGTAGAATCAGTGGCCCAATGGGGAGTAGTACTACTAGTGCCTCCGCTGGTTCCTCAACAGGAAGAGGGACATGTACTAAAGCCTCATCACTCGGTGGGCTGTCAGTACGTACAACTCTCAGGGCTCTAGCTGGACGTCCGAGGGGAGGCATCCTGAATGAAACAGATGTGACACGGTCAAAAGACTATACATGGTGAGTTTACCTGGTTTGAGTTGACTAAAAGAATTTTTTTTGAAAACACACACACAATCATTGTTTTCATGCACTTAGTCAGAAATCAGAAGTCAGGGTCCTTGTGTATGGATACGTTGGCTGCTCGCACCAACACTAGACTCCATGAATTGAAAACCACACTTTGTACACTTAACACTATTGCTTCTCAGATAGAAATATTAGAGTCCAATGTTCTTGCGGTAGAACTAACGTCCTCTGATACCAATTTTTCACGCCCGTCCCTCAGGGCCCGTCTCGTGACTACCCCAAGCCCGCCTTCCATAGGCCAGGGGCTGGAGACTAGCACTAAAGGCGTAATTCCCTAAAACTGGGAAGGCATTTCCTTTAAAAATAGTAAACACACACAATCAGTGTGAAAGAGGATGAAAACAAAGTAAAGACTGTATAACAAGAGTACTGAAAATAAAGGGGGGGGGGCAGAATACAAGCCCAACTATAAAGTATAGAACAACTAAAAACAAGTACAACTGAGAAAGGGAAAAACAACTAAAAGGTGAAAGTATCGCTTGGCTCATCCTCTGGGGTTCCTACCTGAAGGGTAGTTACATATGGCCTCCATAGCACTTCACGTCCCCCATACTCCACCATTTACCGATACGTCGTAAGTCCCTCCATCAGGCACCATCCAGTCCTAGCACTCTCGGCCTCTGTCAGCGCTATCCGTCATCTGCATCCAACACAACGAGGTGCAGGCATAGCCCATGCAGGGGTGAGAATAATGATACTCAGTAAGGATCCTGAGACCCTCAAGGTCTCACAAAATCCAAAAAGGGTAAACCACAATGTATGATTTCAATGGATAACCGTTACTTAGGTATATGACCATACATATACCAAAGTTATCAAGTAACCCATCTCAATCATGAGGAAAACAAAAGGTTATTGACTTAACTCAAACAAGGATTTTTGATTATCAAAACCGCGACTGCTAGAGAACTCATCCTCTGTCGAGAACAGTGTTCCTGTCGTGACTATGAGGTGCTTCTCAATATCCTTGGACTGCTGAGTTACTCCTCCTATAGAGTACCGCGGGTCTGATGCCAACTACAAGGTGCTTTGTCCACCATCGAGGTGAAAGACTTCTTAAGCGAAAACCGGCGTTGCGTGTTCAACTGTGCCCTTGGATTTCAATTCCGAGCACCAGTTCAAAAATTATAAAAACCCACTCGTACGTTTACTGAACGTACCCGAAAAAAACTTTAGAAAATGATTCTAGGCACACCGAGCCTCAAAATCAAGTGCTGTCAGAAACTACGGACTCATAAAATTCCCATGTATTTAAAAAAAATCCATGGGAATTCTTGGACTTTACACTATTTACATACTAAACATATTTCTTCTAATATCTTCAATCCTTCATGAATAATGGTATTTTAAGATTAATTTTTAATTATTTCATCTAATGGTATTTGAATTGAATGTTAAAAAGTGGTAAATAATTTCATAAATCAATTTCTTCTCATTAGGTTTTTTTAATTATTTAATGAATTTTATATTATATGATTATTTTTGAAATATATTTCTATTATATTTTATTTTATTTCAACTTTTTTATGTGTATTTACATTTGATACCAATAATTTATTCAATTATTAATTATCAAATTCAATGGTATGATTTTTCTAAGGTTTATTCAAGTCAAACTCTCTTTCTTTGAGACATACACCTATGATATGTGCCCATATTCACTTGTAAGGTGTATATACAACCCATTTACATGTTATATAAAGAAAAACCATACGTCCAAGATATTTAAAGTGTTATATGATGTCAGTCATTTGTTAGGATTATGGTTGAATTGTTATCAAAGTGGCAAAGGATTTATAATTCAATCATCACCCTTTCATGATTTTTTATGTTCAAGGTTCCTCTAGTGAAATCATATTCTCTTATTTTATTGAACTAGATCAATTTATTATCTACAATTTATAAATTTGGTTAACATATTTTATTTCAAATTCCTCCCTATTTATTTAATAAATATGAATAGCTGTTTTTTAGTGATATTGATCGTTTATTTTCTTTTAGATCATATATATTTCACTTCAATTACCATGTTTTATAATTTTTTCTAACTGTTATTATTTTAAAATAATTTATTTCCTCTATGAAATTTACATGTTATTTCACCTTCATTTAAAATCTTTCAAAAGATAATTTCTTAATGTTTTACTAATGGGTAACTTTTTACTTCCCTTTTCAAAATGTTTAGAAAATAATGTTTATTTTTATTATTAATAACATGAACAAATTCTACCACCATCATGTATATTATTTTCATTGATGCATCCTTTATAATTTTTCAACAATTTTTTTCAAAGAAAATTATTTTGACAACATTTTTTGATGTTATAGTTTCAAAAAAATTTCCAAAATGAAAAGTTAATTAAACCAAGAAATGGTTTAATGGTATTTTGAAGGTATATTCATTCATCAAAATCAAAAACACATGTTCTAATTTATGATATAGTGAGGAGAATATGTAACAACAACAACCTCATTAATTATCAGAATTTAGTATTATTAATTGAATGATATTTTTATGGAAGCCATTTATTTTTCATTGGAAAATCATGTTTGAAAGGGATTTTTATGGAGCCCATTTCTTCTCCATTTTTTATCAAGTTATTAAGGATAGAATAATTTATTATCTATTTTATAATGCATTGAAATATATATGTACTTTATTTATAGTTTTTAGACATTTTTAGGTAATGGATACATGATGATAGTGCTGGGTGTTCCTGATATAACTTATATGATGGGTAAGCTAAGATAACGATCCAATAACATAGGTAATGATTATACTCTTGGGATAATTATATTAAAATACATCCATGTAGTCATTCCAATTTTGAGGGTTCTGTAAAGGTTCTGTAAAGTCTTTTTTTAAGATTCAAATACATTTTCATTATTCATTCTATGGTTATAATTGTTTCCATTGACAAATATTAATATCACAGGGTTCATGACTATTAATTTTGATGGACCAGGACATTGTGAAATCCTTTTACAATGTTTATTATTTAGTAACTATAATATTAATGGGTATAAATTTTCTTATATTATTCTTATTCACTTTCATTAAATCCTCCATACCCTTACACTCTTCTAATGTTTACTGATGAAATTCAATTATTAATTTATAAGTAAAACCTTTCTAAAAATGTGAGATCAATATTTTCTTGTTTCTTTCCCCCAGGTTATCAAGATTCACGTTGAAATAATTATTTCTATAAGAGAGTCATATGGATGATCACGTTGAATTAATGTGAAATATGAATTTACAAATTATGTCTCATAAATGATCATTTCAATACAATGTTATTATTTATGTTATAGTTTTTCTTTATTCTATAAAACTATAATCCTAAAAAGGACATTCATAATTTATGTGGTCCAGTATTTATTTTTTATATTGTACATTTTTAATGGAGGAAATTATGTATCCTTCATAACTATAAATGCCGAAAGGTAATGTTTATATTTTCCATATTGGATACTAGAGTATGTGTTTAGGGATATTATATCCCTTTATCCACACATCTCTTATAAATAAAAGAGGATGGTATATGTGGTTGTATCATGCTATTAGTGGGACTATCCACTATTATTTATGTGTTGTGATGATGACTTTATGAGACTATGTACCCTAGATGATTATATTCGAAGCATACTCGAAATGTTCTGTACATCACCTACTAATGGACATCACGGTCCTAAAATAACCATGGATAAAATATTACAAATTACAAAATTTTGGAATACACTCCACTAGGAATTGAGGTGTTTTGGGAATAGTTATGATCATTTCTAGAAGATAGGAACCGTCAGAAAATGTAATGAGATGATCCAAAATCCCATAACAGAAGTAAAAATATTTTATGTGTAGGGAAATAATTTTATGGGCCCATTACCCAATTATTATAAGAATAATTACATTTGGGTTAGTATGGAATATATTTTGAAATGGATAAAAGATGTAGCCACCACCCATGACACATCCATGGTGTTAAAGTATTTTATAGGGACGAAAATTTTCGATAGATTTGTATTTCCTAGATTACACATTAGTGATTTGGGAACTCAGTATAAAAATATTACTGTTAAATAAATTCAGGAAAAAATATTGAATTTGATACAACACTAAATCAATATTACACCAATAGATTAGAAATAAAATTGAATAATCCCATATTTAAATTAAAAATATCATGGAAAAGATTGTTGATACATTTATAAAGATTAGAGCCTCAAATTGGATGATGAAATTTGGGTGTATCACATGACATATAAAACACCCATTGAAAAGACACCATTATGACTTGTTTATGGAAAGTCTTTTCACCATCCAATGGACTTAAAGCATCACTATTAGTAGGAAATTAAAGAACTGAAGATGGATTCCAAAATTTTTTGACAATAAATAATGCTAAAAATGAATGATATGGTAGTGATTAAATGGGTGCTAACAAAAATTAACAAATTTATAAGAAAAAATAAATATAATGATCGATTCCCCATTTGAAAAATATTCACCCAGGGGACAATGTTATACTTTTTAATTCCAACATAAAACTATTTTGCAAAAAATTGAAATTTGGATGGTCAGTCATTTTTATTTTTTCAATGTTTTCCAATTTAGTAAATTCAATGAGGTGGAGGACCAAACATTAATTTAAATGGTTAGAGATTAAAAATATATCAAACCATTTCCTGATGGGTGAGTTATTTCCTTAAAATTTAATGTATTTTCTATAAACTATCTATATATTAATGATAAAAAAAGAACTGACTATGAGGAAACATATGATCATATAATTATGTAACAGTAGGCCTTATAATGTTTATCATGGTTCAATAATGCTGGAAGTATGCTTTGGATGATATTGGCCTATGAATTCATGAAAATTCTTATACATATAGAGTACACCTTACACGATGTTATTTTTGTGGATCCAAAAAAATTATTACTCCCCACTATTTACATAACATTAATTCATTACACTACATGTAGATGTCAAGGAATATTTTAAATTTTGTGAATAATATTTTAATAGGAAACTCCCATTCATCTCCATTTTCTATATTTTAGACACCCCCATTTTTCACTTTCTCTCCTCCTCTGTCTCCTCACTTTTTCCTCATCCTCTTCTCCCGATCATCTCTCAAGCCAATTCCCCAACCATTGCCACTCATTTCTTCTCATCACAATAGACCTCACAAATAACATAAGTGAGACATCATCAAAAAGAGCATCCCCACACAATTATTAGGCTAAACCCAAATTCTCAATAATGGACCCTCCCTCTACACCCATAAATCCATCCCTACCTGCATACACATCTAGATCTTCCACTCACACATATACTATCTATTCCTAGTCTTCTTACTTTCCATCACATGGAACCACATAGAACATGATCCCACACACATGATTACACTTTTATGATCCTAGGAATCATTTTGTTTTAGTTATTTATTAGGCCATGCTAACCCTGAAAAATGTGACACTTGATCTGGCCATTCTTGAGATGATCCTCATGAATGATGATACCCTGGAGCTCATTTGATACATGCACCTATCTAGAAATTTAGAGGATGATATAGAGACATATCATGATCTATTCATAGATTTCCTATTCATTCTAGAGTTTGATGTTTCACCCATCACCATTCTTATAGTGTACATCCTTAGGAGATCATATTGGGACTATTTGGTGTTTGGTTGGGTATTTACACATCAAACTTCATTTCTTCCCAAGCATATTCTAGCTTTTGCACCAATTTGAAAATGGGATACACTCCATGAAACTGGGAAATGATCTCTCATGACCCCCAAAGTATTCATGACCCATATAATATAAAGATAACCCAGCTACATGGTTCCAATTTTGGAATAGTATATTGTGATCTTGTATATGCTGGGATGTCCAGAGGAGATGTTCAGAATAGCATTAATCAGATAGACGTTATCTATTTGTTCTCTTCCATGATAGGCCTTTCCATTGACATGTCTCACATGTTCTCACCCTATTATGTGGCCTAGGACTGGAGGGATTGTTGTACCCTGATGGGGGGAAACATCCTCACTCATATAGTGTGCCATCTCATTGTTTCCAATTCGTCTCAACCCACTTTCTCTCATGGGAAGATATAGTGTATTTATATTATGATTATCCAAATGACGAGGCTCTTGAATATTCTTGAGAAGTACTTTGAGTGGAATCATGAGAATGGTGAGTATGCTAATGAGTCCCTATCCGCTAATGATGCTACATCTCTTTCTCTATCTCATGAAGCACTATATTTTTCTACCCTTGAAATATATCCTACTTCACCACCCAATACCCCTACCTCATCATCTGAGATTCTACCACCATCTGATACTAAGCCCACCATACATTTTACTTCTACAACGTGGGAGGAGATTCATAGGAATGATAGGGTACTATTGTTCTATATGTGGAATAAGTAGTGGATCATCCATCACATTGACATTAACTTCATTGTTCATTGCCTGTTTTTGGTAACTTCCCTGTCTAATTCCACTACCACACCATACAACCACCCATCCACTTCTACTTCCACACTCACTACTGATTCTACCCTAGCACTATCCATCCTATCCCTTTCTATTACCTACAATCATATCCCATTGAAGATCAGAAAATAATTCTTCTTAGATGTACTTTCTACCAGAGTAGACTCATCAGGGAAATGGCCAAACCCTACCTTCATCATACATGGTGTCATTCATTGATCATGCTGCCAGATACATGGCCACTCTATACATCACATTGTCACTAGTTTCCTCCAACCCTTCTTTCTACACCCAAACACTAAATTTGTAGGTTGCATCTTTTACCCCACCATCATTTACAACCATATATGTGGATGGGAATATCAAGAGACCCACTTCTTGAGAGGGTACAAATGGTGTTGATATCATAAAGTCATCTTGGGATGTGTAGTTCTATTCCTGGGTACCCCTCTCCCATTGCACGCTGTTTTTGTGAGTAAATTTTACTCATTTTATTCCCTATAATTTATTATATATTTTATTATATCTCATTAATGGGATACATTTTTTGGTAGTATGGATTTCTTATATTCTCATTATCATTTGTTCATTATGTACGATATGTATCAGTTTTTTGCTTCTTTTATAGTTATCGATGACTCTTTTAGGCTTGCAAACTACCTCCCATATAAGGTATTTACTCATGTAGCTAAGATAGAGAGATACATAAAGGACCTCCATCTACGACCTATACAGGAGCACTATCTTTGATATGAAAAAATTATCTAGTTTCCCCATTTAATTTTTTGTATTGTCCATTCTTGAGTTGGTAAACTCCACCAATCATACCAATGGGATTTAATATAAAGATACTAATTCCTACAAAAGACAGTGGATAGCTGAGATGATGGATTCCATCAACTGATATTTTTCCCATTGGTCTAATTGACAACATCATTGCTCATGATTTATGAGAGGAAATGCATACTTTTGTTTCCTATGTCTTTAATTAGTTTCATAGGAAATATTTTTTTTATTTTTAGAGAACATTCAATTCATATTACCTTCAAGATAAAATTGTAGCATGATCCATTCATATATCTAAGAAGCTTTCAAATATGGGTTATTGGGTGCACCAGCACATTTTTCTAATTTTATATTGGTTATCTCCTTTGTAATGACAGTTTATCTTGTTTAGGTAATTTTATCCTAACATTTTTTGTTGGTTCCCAGTTTTACATCAGCATAAATCAGTTTACCTCATGGCATAACCAACATTATAGAGAGATCTTGATTCCCTAAAGAATTTTCAAAATTATCATTACCTATCAATCCATGATATTATTTATTTCCCTCCCATGTTAACTTCCAACAAAATCAGGATCCTATTTATTTTTATGATTGGGGAGAAAATTATTGTTCATTATTATGTATGCACAGGAATTATTTATTCTTTTGATTAGTCTATGATTCATTTTTCATTAAATTCATACATTAATGTGAAATATCATTTCAACCATTTAAATAAGAGGAATATTTTGGATGGAGATATGTTAAGATCTATTTTTAGAAATATTTAGAATTTTAGAATGATTGATAAGTGGAGTAATTTACATAATCATCATTGAGTGAGTTTTTATAATGAAGCCACAAAAAATGGACTACAAGTATCGAGCCTCACAGAGGCCAGAAATAATGAAGGCCAAGGGTGTCTCCTATAATCTAGTTGACCCCCTCTGGTTTAAAAGATGTTACATTGTGATAGAAAATAGGATCTGGACCAAGAACCTAAAGGGAAGTAAGGTGGTTTGCAACTTGATTACCCTCTCTCCATGAGTTCACCACTTTGGTGGTATTTTTAAGCATTCCCCTACACATTCTGATGGTATAGGAAATTGACCGAGGGGAGGGTCATAGGAAATTGAGGACATTATGGATAATATTGGAGTCAGTTTTCCCCTCCGAAATTTTCAATGTCTTCTTGATTGTAAGGGCTAGTACCATGAATAAAATCCCTTGCCTCAGCCTGAAGGGATTAGTCACATACAAGCGGGATAAAAACGCCATAATCACCGACCCATTGGCATCCCGAACAACACTTCTTCTATGCATGACCCCCATGCAGAAGGATCCATATGTGTTGATTTTAGGACCCCTCGAAGGGGGGTTCCAATGGACCTAGTGTCACCTGGCGATGCTGGTATCAGTTTGGGCAGCGTTGGGGGATCTTCAAACGAGGTCAGGGGAGGGATCTTCACTCAATTTTCTGAGTGGGGAAAGGTCCAAAAGAATGTTTTTAGTCCATATGATGATGGATGAGCTCTAGGAGAGGACCATGTCATGCCTCGCCATGTTTCTAGCTTCACAGATGCTCCAGAACCCTGTGTGAAGAATCATGGTGTGAGCCTACTTCTCTGGTCCCCTATCCCTGGATCCATGGAACTAACTCTGCATGAATGGGAGGCCTACCATGCTACTATATATAAGGGATGTAAACTCATCAAGAATTCTCCACATCACACTTTCCTAGTCTCCATTTAATAAATAGTGATCAATGGTCTCTTCTTTGTTATTCTTTAAGTAGGGAAGTCATGAAACTAGCGAGATCCCACATCTATTAATATTTAAAACCATAATAATTTCCTTGTTTCTGATATTCCATGATAGGAAATTTAACATTGAGGGAACTGAATTTGGAAAAAGGGTCTCGTTCCAACTTTCAGAGTTGTCCTGGGTTCTAAATGATTGACAAAAATCATGAGCGTTGAATTCCTCGTAGATGAGGGTGTGAAAATACATTGGTTGAGCTGTGAGGTTAATTCCATAAGGTTGAAGATGGCCTAATTATCTTCGTCCATCATCTCTTGGGCAAACATAAGGTAACAACTGGCTTCCATAAAGGTGATGGTAGGTGTAGGGAATCTTGGAATCCTGATAGCCTCCCCACCCTAGTTGTGATTCCACAAAAGTATATCTCTATTCCCCACCAGCCATCAGGGGTGAGGTTACAGATGGAGGATGAGTGAAAAAATACTAGATCAGATCATAGATCCCTGGATCATCCCAATGTAGGGACATCAAGGTGGGAGGAGTGCAAAGTTAGACCCTAGAGCGTTTGGTTTTCCTGGACTTCCCATGCATGTTTCGTATGCATGGAGCTGATGGTGTCCTCAAGGCCAAGGAAGTTGATGTTTCTTTCCCTGAACGGCCTCACAACTGTTCGCCATAAATCCCAGTGACATTTCCCTTCCATGGAAGGGTCCCTGATGAATCTATCCAATATCCATTCAATATTGTGAATCACCCCTTGCAGGACATTGATGGCAGAGTGGGCATGAACTGGGGTAGTGAAAAAACACTCTTGATGAGAGCAATACGACCTCTAAAAGAGAGATATTTGTTCTTCCAGTTATGGATGCATTCTGTTATCATATGAGAGAGAAAATAAAAATCTCTAATGAAAATTCTTCTTGGGAATATGGGAGCCTCGAGATATTCCAGGGGAAAATATCCTCTGTTCATATGGAGTTTATGGTGGATAGCAGCAACTTAGCTTGAAATGCATCTGTTGGAAATGTAGAAAGTTCCCTTGTCCTTTTTAATCACTTGACCACTCCAGTGAGAGCATTCCTCAAGCACCTTTTCAAGGAATTTGATCAATTTGATTCTAGAGTTCATGAAGATGAGGGTATTGTTTGCAAACAATAGTTGGGTGATGGGATGGGCTCTCATGATCAGTCTGATGGGGATTATCTCGCTATTGTTGAACCATATGTTCATGGGGCAGTTGAGGACATCCTAGGAAAGGATGAATAGACTAGGGGAAAAAGGATTGCCTTGCCTAAGCCCTCGAGTATCCATGAAGAACCCGTAAGTCTTCCCCATAAAAAAAATCTCCATCCAAGAGGAGTTGTAATATCTAAAAAATATATCAAAGATAAGAGGTTCTAGACCCATACCTTCAAAGACCATGTTTATGAAACCCTATTCCTTCCGGTCGTACGCTTTTTTCGTGTCCAAATTGATGACCATATTGGTACCACGGGTCTTGAGGGTGACTTCTTCGATTATCTCCTGAGGAAGGGAAATGGAACCATGGATCATGCCTCCCTTAAAAACCCTATTATATAATTTTGACAATCATTGATAGAGGTTCATTAACACTCTTGTGTTGACGAAGCTGGATAGGATTTTATATGGGAAGTGGTAGAGGCTCACCGAGCGATAGTATAGAATAGAGGTAGAGTTTCTGGATTTTAGAAGGAGGAAAAGGGTTGTGGTGCAGGTGATTCGTGGAAGGCTTCCCCATCAGAATAAATCTTCAATGGAAATTACTACATATTCCTTCACAACCTCCCATGAGGCCCTATAGAGGAATCATAGGAAGCTGTCAGGTCCTAAGGTGCTATCTGTTTTAAGGCCCATCGTGGTGCTGTATACTTCCTCTTCATTAGTAAAGGCCCTCAACCCCTCATTTTCCTAGACAGAGAAAGGAGATTGGATAACCTCAAAGAACCCTATGTTGTTTCCCGGGTACCCATTGAGCCTCATTGGACTGAAATCGGTGAATAACTATTGGAAGAAGGAATGAGCTTGTTCACCCACCACATCTATGTCATCCATTTAGGATCCATCTTTGAAGAGAATATTGGGTTTTATTGGATGCTTTCTCTCTTTGATGCATGCATGGAAGAACGTGGTGTTCTTATATCCCTCTTTGAGCCACATGACCCATGATGAATATCTTATCATGTGTTCCAGTTTCAGAATCAACTCCGACCAGAGATATTTCTTTCTAGAAAGATCCTAGAACACATGATCATCCTATCTCTCCTCTAGATTCCCCTAATGTTTATCAACCTCCTACATGGAATGCTCAATGTCAGTTTCATTATGGGGATAGTCATTCCCCCATTATAGAAGGAATTACTATAGACATCTGAGTTTTTTGTGGATGGGGACCCATGTATGCACATGGGATGGCTTGTTGTAGGCATCACTAACCAAGAAATGGTAACCTAGAGTTGTGGTGCACTATTGGAGGAACAAAAAACTCTTCATGGTACCCTCACTTGAGGAAAGGATCACTAGAAGGGGAGAGTGATCTGATAAGCTCTGGACCAGGTGGCGAACTGACGTGTTGGAGAACAGAGTGGTGGCTTGCATATTGTCCAGACACCTATCCAAGTGGGAATCCTAGATCGATGAGACCTTTCCCCCCCATGAATTGAGATAAATCCATACATACATTCCCTTATAAGAGACCCTTGACTTTCTTTTCCTCTGGGTGTACAATAATGTTGATGTCACCCCTAGCAACCCATGGAAGATTTCCTGGATGAAAGGCATTGAGATTGAACCTTAGCTCCTCTCTTCTTTGATGGTCACAACTCCCATAGAAAAAGGAATGAAGAAGGTGATATCCCCTTGGTTTCCTTGATTTTGATGTATTGGTTAATATATTGAACCAATTGTATAGAAAGGCTCTTGTTCCAGAATATCCATAAGTGGTGGTTAGCGGGGTTGGCGTGCAAGGAGCCTTGCATTCTAATCTTTCATGTGTAATCGTTGATCTGGGAACTGATTTTCTTGTTCTCAAGGATTGCAACAATCGCAGCCTTTTTTTTACAAAACAATGCAGTATGGAAATCCATCTTAACCCTGGATATGATGCCATGGGAATTCAATATTAGGATTGGTATCATTGGAATGTAAGGGATCTAAGTCTAGCTCTAGAGCAGCTGGCCTTCTTGAAGAGAGAGCATGAATTATACTACTGGTTCCACGATATTTAACGGGTGCACACTACCACTATTTTGGATGGCTACCTAGGGGAGGGATTATCTAGGACATTATGTGAGTAGATCATCTGGTTCCATTCCCCAGATGATTGCACTAGACATGGAATTGGATCAATTTGTCTTCGGGGTGAGACGTCCTCCTAGGGGGATGTGCAAGATCTGGAGGCCTAATGCTGATTGTGGTGCCCACCCTGGGAGGAAAACAGAGGAATAAGGGGTCCTCCTTGGTTGGGATCTATACCTATGGGTGGTGGGTGTTATACTGTGAAGGGACCTAGGGTAGTGGGGCAGGGATAGGACACCTAATGGAGGCGGTAAAGACAAAAGATTTCACACCTCTAAGGTGAAGGCTCCTGATTACAGGGAGCCAAGAAAAAGGGGAAAAACCAAGCCAGGATAGAGGATGGGAATGTACCTGGTAATGGAAGAGAAGAACATGAGCAGCCAAGTGACTTCAAGGAATGGAGGAGGCCTTGTAGGACCTGGCCTAGAGGGGCTTGGGAGACTTCACTTTACACCACTTCTGGAAAGGATCTATTGAGGGGACTGTAGGATGTGAAACTCTAAGAGCCAGTCGCAGCATAATACTGGGATTTGGGCTCTTGAGTTGACAGTCCCCAAGGAAGAGACCCCGTCACTTCTGAATGGAATGGTCCTGAATGTGGAAATGGGAGAAAAACTGGGGGAAGAACAGATATGAAATGTCTTAGGTCCATATGACGAATTGCAGCACCCAAAGGACAATCTTCTCCAATAGGGGGAGGGATAGATCAAGCTCCACACATAAGTGCGCCACTGAAATGTCTATAGAGCTCCAAGTCCTCTTTTTAGAATATAGAAATCCACCAAGGGTGTCACCTATCGCCTTTATGAAGCCTTCGTTTTAAAAAGGAAGTGGATGCCTAGGGAGATCGACCCATACAACAGTGAGGGGGCTCTCCTTGCAACTCTGCGCATCCATCGAGCCCACAAAAAATGGATCCTCCAATGACTAAAGGCGCGGGGAGCTCTACACCATGTATTAAAGAAATATTCTTCAGAGTGCAGGAGAAGATGGAAGTAATTTCTTTGAACCACTGAGATCCGCACTTGCACTTAGAGACCGTAGGATTGGTTGGAATGCGGGAACACCTGTAGGTGGGTTTGACCGCCCCAAACCAAGCCACCATAATCCAATTTAATTATTTATCCTCCTCTATGAAATAAAAGGCCAAAAACTCTAGAGATATGAATTCTGCTTCCCACGTCGCCTTCGGGGGAACCACCGAGATATCTGGGAAGTAGGGACTGGGAGGACCATGCTGCAAGCCACAGAGTGTTTTTTAAAGGAGGTAGGACTAATAACTCGGGGAGAAGCTCCTCGAACAAGGGATGGGAGATGGGGGTGGAGTCGGACCCAGAAAGAGGAGGCGATGGAAGCACCATAAATAGTGAGGCCGGAGGGGAAGAAACACAGCTCGGAGTAATGGATTGGGGTGTAGGCTTGAGTGGAGACCTAGCGTGAGGGGGTAACATTAAAAAAATTTGAAACCACCGGAGGCGCATGAGCCATGTTCTCACTAGTAACCCCTCCACCCATTCTCATTTTTTTAAATTTAAAAATAATTATAGATTATTGTAATTACATTTTCTTGATTTATTATTAGTTCATATCCCTATATTGAATTACCTTTTTTATATTCCCATTCCTGATAGGATTCGATACCCGCCTTGTCATATTAATTTATGAAAATATTTAATGAGAGATTATTGGGGGATGTAAACCTATAAATTCAAGGTTTGGAATCATTTAAAGGTTTGGGATGAAATATATAATGTTAAAAGAATTGAGGTAATATTTTTGATCCATTTATCCTGATACAAACCAGTACAATTATCCTTCTTAAGACTATAGAAACCCTGAATGCCTTGTTTGTACTGAGCCGTGTTACACGCCCATTTTGCCTCTTCCTACACTAATCATAATATTATTTATTTATTTTAAATTGAATAAATATGGGGAAGAAATTAGTTATTATTGTATGTGGGATTCCTACTATAGAGGAGATGAACTGTGACTTTTTCTTATGATCTATAGAATGTGGATCATAGTACTTCTGGTATACCATTCGTGATTATCAATTTTAAAAAATATTTAATATATATATATGAGATAAGTATTATGAAGGTCAAAAATCAACATTACTAGACTAATGAATCTTATGACGGATTATATGAGGTTAGTTAATGGATGTGAGATATGGACTGGTAATTCATTTTGATGAATAAAATGAAGAAAATGGATACCTTTATTTCAAATTAATGAATCATCCATTGCAATGACATAATCTTTTAGGAGTGTGGAGATACATATTTCTAGAGGATTTTCACCATGTAATTATTCCTCATGATCATGTATTATTCGTGAGAGTTTAAACTACTTTTGAGTTTATTTTTTTCATCTTCCCACCAATACTCATCAGAAGAGTCATTAGAAACGTTTTGTTAAAGAACTCATGATTAATTATGTGTTTGTATTTATGGAGTGAAGATATTTGAATCAATGAAAACCTATGTTTAGGACAATATCATCAAGGTTTGATCAAAACTAATGTTCCATTTTGCCCTGAGTAATGAGAGAAAATTCATGGGAGGTAAATTTAAATTTTTGTGTAGATTCAGTGGAAATATTGAGAAATTATAATTAAGGTAATTATGGATTTGAATAAAGTACTTAATTATGAGGTATCACTGATTTTCTTTGCAAGATTTAGTTTAAAGGATTTGCTTTTCCCAATAACACTTTGTTTTATTTTCATGGTTTTAATATATGTTTCCTATTTAGAAAAACTACATTGACTAATTTTGGGGTTTTTTTTATAGAAATGAAATTATTCAAGTGCAGAGAAATTTGATAAGTTGATTACATATATTAATTTCGGTTACATTTACTTTGGATTTATCCATGGTATATTAGATACTAACATGGGTTGGTTGGGATATAATAGGAAAAAATAAATCAATTCTCAAATTTAAATTTTATGTTTTTTCATAAATTTTAGACATTTCAAGTCATAAAAACTTTTGAAGAAATTCATTATCTGATCATTGTACACATTCTGGATGAAGGACAGCCTGTAAAACCCGTAAATGTCATGAATCTTCCTGGATAAGAAAAATACAAGATTTTAATCCATTATAGTATGTGAATATTTTGAATTTTGAAACCACTGAAAGACAAAATCCATGAAATATGGGAGGAATATGATTTATAGATATTTTTTAGGATTTGAATATATGATGTGAATTTCCATTACCCAATGTGAAAGTTTATAAGGAAAAGATATTTTATGAAAATATATGATGTGAGATATTTCAACAACATGAGTTATGTGGGATTATATATGTTATAGCCCATCAATAATGGCCATAGATGATAAATACAGACATTGTTTCCCAATTTATTTTATTCATTCTTCTTTATAAATTTAAAAACCTTGTTTTATTCCATTTTCTTTCAAACTTTTTTTGATCTTTTACTATTACACATCATTCAAAAACCTTGTGGACTAATCACTCTTATTACGATTGTTTTTTCAATTCAAATTGATTCTTTCATTTTCATTTTTTACATTCCTTTCTACTTCCATAATCAAAGTATATGTATTGATCAATTCTAATTTTTTAAATCATGAACATATTTAATCTGAATTTTTAATGAAAATTCCAATCATTTTTCTGATTTCACTTCCTTCAAATATCGTCATTATCTGGTGCAACTAATCATTTAAGAATAGGAGTCTTGAGTTGACGTTTCTTAAACAAAATTAATCCATAAATAAAATATTGGGCATCCATTTGGCTATTAATTAGGTTATGAATTTGTATAATCACTTTTCTTTTCCAAAAACATGATATGATGAATTGATATATAAAGACCCTGACCTAATTGAAGTTGATAATGTTAGAACCAATATAATTTAATTATTTATTCCTTTGAATATATGCCTTGTACACATCTATTGTTGAATAGCATTAGAAAAAAGAGTAGTTTCCAATATATGTAGATCCAACAAGTTTGACATGAACCAATTGGTTAAATCCTCACTACGTTTTTTCCTAAGACATAGGTCTATACCTAGATATAATTAAGAAACACTTTTACCTAATCTCAAATAATGACCTCGATCCCTCTATTTTTTTTTGTAAAACCAAACTCTGTATGTTTTACAAATCAAATCTTATATAAGTCACATGAGGAATCCATCGGTCAAGATCCAACTGCTTGATCCCCATATATTTCAACATTTCCCTATGGTATAGACACTATGATGACACTATACTACACCATTATATCTAGTGTTGTTTGGGACTTTATAATTATTTAATTTTATCATGCCTAAAGTATTTAATGATGTCATATCGACCAAATAGAAATTAAATCCTAAAATTTATTGATTTGGATTCGTTATATATGGTTTTTTGTGGATCAATTGTTTGGGTGAAAGGCCTGAAAAATTTAAATCCACTAATTTTACAAGGTACATTCCTCAAGGCCAATGATTGAGGTCCATGGGGTTTATTTGAATATGAGTGGTAGGCATTTTTTTCTTTTTCAATGTAATTTTTGGTCATTCAAAAAAGAGATGTGAGATTAATAAAACCAACCATGATGGATGAACTTTTTTTATTATGTCACTTAGCTTCGTGGTATGGGTTTACAAGGGTTTTTTATATCAAAGGAGCCAAAATAGAAGTTTCATGAAAATCAAAAGAAAGAAAAATTTAACGCTGCTTCATATAATCATAATGAAAATATGAGTAATTTTTTTGGGTCCACGATGGCCTTCCCCCTATATAGGTATATGATAGAAATAACTGCATGGATTTTGGTGAGCTACTAGGGTTTAGAGGTTTAATGGAAAATGGTGTTTTATATAAGGCGTTTCTCCATGCCTGAATGAAAACTATATCATATAAGGAAAGAATCCATGAGTGTCCTCCCAAGGAATCTAATTTAGTTATTTGAATTAGAATAAATGTTATATTTACAGGTCCGGGTAATTCTATATGCTTTGAGTATAATAAAGTAATAGAGGACTTCAATAAAATAATAACTCGGGGAATTAGAATACTATACACATGGTTTTTCATATATGGAACCTATTATTATGTGTGGAAAATCTATTCTAATGAACATAAAAAATCAAATTAATTTATTTGGGGGATGGAAAATAAAACCACATGTTCCAACAATATTGATGAATATAAATTAAATATTTTCAACAAAAAATGATCCCAAGAAGAGCTATTGGAAAAAGACTATCATATTTCCCAAAAAAGGGATAGGGTTGATTGTAATGAGATTCATACTTCTTTTGAAGAGGTGGCATGTATATCCCGTCCCCACTAAGGTAAATGAACATACTATATTGGAACTGTTGCGGACAAAGAGATCCCTAAATAGATTTCATACTATATTATTAGAGTTCAAAATATACCCCTATCATTGTTTTTCTCTAGAACTATATTGTAAAGAAGTTATTCTTTCCATTTTTGTTTGATTATTGTATTTAAAAATTCCTTTCCTATCCAAAGTAAATGAAAAACTAGAGGACTTTGACTCTTCTAGAAAGAGTAATTGGATTTCATGATTGATAATTTCTATAGAAATATTATTTTTCCTTGATTTTAGAATTTGGATATCTACTTGGGAAATGTGTTTGATTTTATGGTTGGCTTGACCATAAAGATAATTCCATCCCCCAAAACCATTTGAATCATTTATGCCGTTCCCTCCATAAACCTCTCATTGTTGGGGTAGATTATAATGAAGATATGTTGCAGTATAAAAAATATGGAAGTAGTTTTTGATGTTTTTGGGAAAAGAATTTTTTCAGGACCCACCCATTCAAAATTTTCTCTATGATCTTGTTGTTTCTAGAAACGTGCTCAGATAGTTTCGAAGAAAATCTGTATTTGGCTTCATTTAGGAACTCCTAGATAGATTTTTCGGATTTTATGATTAGGATTATATATAATGTAATTATAATTCATTAATTTTTATTCAATAGCATTATATTACTAAATAGTCTCCCTTTATCTAGTTATCAAGGGGTGGGGATGATATATAAGTATTTATTCCTCATTGGCTATTTTTAGCTCCAAAATAGATGTTCTAAGGATGTTGTTTTGTCTTCCTGGGTTTGTTGGAACCATTGATTCTCTTCAAAAATCCAAAATGTGGGGAAAACATATATTATATCTTAGAGTACATTAAGGTATTTTTATTTTTATAGACATATAAATCTAGGAGAAAACCATTTAAAGAGACTTCTTTCTATTTCATCCAATAATACTATTATCATAAAAATTTCTTTTCTATTGAGAATTAAGTGAACAAGAATCCAATAGAGAAGGATATATTCTAATTTTTAAATTCTATAGAATCTCATATTATAGATAGTGATTAAAATACATGATTATTATCCCAAATAGCATCAAAAAGGTTGAGGAAAACTATATTTTTCATCTAGATTATATAACTATAAGAGTATCTCAAGATGTGAGTGAAATTCACTTTATCATTCAGAATTATTTTCATAACCTCTATAAGGCCGTGAGAACTGATATTAAAAAATTTCTATCTAATTGAATTAAAATTTTTTCATATGATGATATAAAAAAGTATATGGAAGAGAATATTTTATGAATAATTTTATTTCAACTCAATATATTCATTCTACTAATGCACCGGGTCTTGATGACTTTTATTCCTTTTTCTTTAAATGTTTTGGAATATTAATAGCACTGATGTGGTTTCTTTGATTTAATATTTTTATATAAGAAGGGATTATATCAACTCTATGATTGATAAATTCATTACCTTTATCTCCAAGATCCATAACCAATATAAAATCATGTTTTTCAGGATTATTAGACTTTGTAATGTTGTTTACAAATTTTTTTATATCATTTTGTTGGCTCAAATGCGTGAATGTTTCCTTTTTACATTGGATAAAAATAAATGAACATGTTTCCCAATGAGATCTATTATTGATAATGAATTTCTACAATATAAAGTGTTTTTATTGGGACCCTTACTTTTCATACATTATCATGTGTCCATTTTTGTGGAATTTATAATACATTCCATGAATAGATGCCAAAAGACCATATTATTTCAGTTACTTTGGAAAAATAGAAACAAAATCCTTGGTACATAAGTTTGGTGCATTATATACCACTAGATTAATCATGAATATAATTAATCTTATATATATCATATATAATACATATCATCACAGCTTGGGGAAAGGAACCATAAAAAGGGGTGATCTCAGTTTCTCAGTAAGGTTTAACACGGGACATATGTAAGTATATAGTGATCATAAGGGTATGAGAACATGATCGTCAAAATATGAGATCGCAGAACATATATCAAAGATCATAAACAAGGGTCATGAAATAAAAATTTGCATTTCATAAGGCATGAACCACATTGGAATCTATAACATAAGACAAGAAATCATAATATAAGAATATAACATGGAATTTTTAGTAGACACATAAACATATAATATAATATATTATAAGTCAATGAGAATTTAGAAAACATAACAAGTCACTTAATCGGGATTAAAAATACTTGGTGGGACACACCACCAACCCCAATCATGGTCCTTTCCTTATAAGGTATCAGGTTTCCCCATCATCCCATATTGGATCAGGATACCCAATATTCCATTGTGGATGATGCCCATCGACTTGATTCTCATCACTATCACATGAGATATAAATATTTAACCAATGAATTTTTGGGAGATATAGGTAGTACCCATAAAAAAACTAAAACCATACATATGTGCCCCATAAAAACATAAATCATTCCTCATATTCATACCCGTGGAATGAAATGGGTTTCATAAACATCATTCAATCATAATATAAACCATGGAAAAGAAATGGGTTTCAGAAATGTAATTCAATCGTAAACAATAACCATTCATAGAAATAATAAGAATGGTATCAAGGAATATTAACCCCATTAAAACATATGTAACCTTATGTAATGATATCCAATATGGAAAATATTTTTGACAGATCACTTGAAAGAAATTCTTGACGAAAATATCCTATATTATTTAAAAAAGTTTTATTTTATTAAAATTATAGAAAATTATGAATGAGAATATTTTCATTGGAAATAACCTCGTCATATTTTAAGGTAAACATAAAAACATTAAATTTTCATGATGAAAGAAAATTACATTCATTTTGTATAAGATAAAACAATAATTCCTTACAAAACTTTTTCTGAAAAAGCTCCAAATTAGCTCATTAAGAAAATGAAAAAAAATATTCCTTTTAAAGAATGTAGTAAAAAGAGAATATTGTGATAAAATAAATTTAACACAACATATTAGAAGATTGAACACATTTTTTAAAACATTTTCATAAAACATGGATAAGGAAGAAAATATTCACCAATAGAGACCTAAAACGAAACAACCCCATATATTGGTGAGATTGTTGAATCAGTACTCGCCAGATTATAATTAGTAGAATATGTAGTAACATGAATGAAAGAAAATTATATAGATATAGAAGTACCATAATATTCCATATATGAATCATGAAATACTTTCATGTGTATTATATACACAATGTAGAAGAGAAATGTATTATATAAGGGACATGTGTCACATAAATAAAATTGAGCCATAAATCCCCTACCTTATGTATTGAATCTCTTAATATTCGTTCAAAACTCATATATAATAAATATAAGTATATTATAAATCTATTATAGAACCATATTAAGTAACATAATAACAAATATGATTTATTAATGACCTTGTATAACCTGTTTATTAACCATTTCATGTTCATGTTACATTTCAGGTAATATTAGCTTGTTTTCACGTGTTATTAATGATCATCATAATTAGATCGTAATTTACGCATTTATAGAGTGTAGAACATGATTTAAATATCATATATATTCTGTATTTAAATATTTATAATTATTTATAAATAATTCAAATATGAAATGGAATACATAATTAATAGAGATGGTGGGATCTACGTACACTTGAACATTTTTCCGTTTAATTATGGTTTTGAAATAATGAAATTAAATTAAATATTTTATTAAATATTTTTTAATTATAGAAGAAATAATAAACCATATATATATATTATAATTTTTTTCCATCATAATTCCGAATTATGATAGCTGGTAATGGAAAAAAGAACAACATCGTTTCATGTGGCGGTAGTTCTTCATGCACAAGAATTGAATATTTATCACCTATTTTTTGCACAAGTTTGTGAGTGTATGTATAAAAAATAGAAAAAAATCATAGTATATATAGGGTACTATGTTTACTATATATTCATGAAATAAAATGTGTTGATAGAGTGGAGAATGAAAATAAAACCAATTAGCTTGTGAAAGGATGTTACCTCTTCATTGGGAATCTCTTATTGGGTTTCACCGAAGGGCTTCCGTGGATGGGGTTTCCCCAAGGGATAAACTATAGGATAAATGGATTGATTTTTAGAGGATATTTTGATATATTTTTTCCAAACCTAATTGGTTTTGAAGTGTGAAGATAAGAGAATAAGAGCTCCCCTTTTAAAAGATAAGCGAGGGACACATTTGGAATTTCCCAAAAGTATTAATTTATAATATTTTTTATCTCAATAAATATTGCCCCAAAAGTCATTTTATTAAAATATAAGAAGATATAGGGTTATAATATCGTTTATTAATATATTTTATAAATTTATTAGTATTATTTTAAACCATATCATGTTGTTTAATTATGAGTTTTCTTATTTTAAATTTAACTAATGTAAAAACTACAATATTAATAAAAGGTTTTCAATTATTTAATTTTTGAGATTTTAATTAAATAATTAGAAAATAATATATATTATTTAATAAAATATTATAAATTCATTATATTTTTAAATTATTATTATTTTTTAATAATTTAATAAAATATTATTTTTATAAAATAACATAAGTTTCAATTTTGACACTATTAGTTTCATTATCCTTATGAAAATCAAGAAAGAAAGATTACTTAAAAGAACTCATTTAATACACCCTAACATTTAATATCCTTTTTTAATATTATTATTTCACATTAATTAAGTTATATTATATTTATCTTAATATTTCTAATATAATTTAATTAAATATTTCATTAATGGAATAATTACTACACCATAATTTTGTAATAATTTATGATACATATTTTTTCACTAAAAATTAAAACAAAAACATTATCATGTAAATAAAAATTTTATATTTCATAATATATATATATATATATATATTATTTTATTTATCTCCATATTAAAAATATTATACTTATTAAAAGTTAGAGTGTGGCATTTTGCCAATCCATTTGAGTTTAATAATATTTAAGTCATTTTAATGAAAATGTGTCCATTAAAGTATTCAATTTAGATCATTACATATTAATAGTATAATTTAATTAAATCAATAACATTTTAGAAAGTGTTAGGGCTATTTTTAATTATTCATAATATTATTTTTACCATTAACTCCTTGATTTATCATCATATTTTGCAATAAAAAGTATTAATGTTACTATTTATATTGTCCAAAAATAAAATAGAAATAAATAATAATTTTGGGAGTTCTGATTCCAAATATTAAATAAATTTCTCAAAATTTTAAACACAAAATTTTATAAAATTAAATTAAAATTAATCTCAATGATGGAATGAGAAAACTGGATTTTTAATGGGAAAACGTCCAACAGATTGAAATGTTTTTATAGAAAAATTCATTGCGAAATTGATTAAAATCACCTAAATTGGATTAAATGATAAAGCATTGATCTAATTATTATTTTAAAAAATAAAATATATAATTTAATACTATAAATTATTTTGATGTTTATGTACTTTTAAATTAAAATTCTATATTTTTCACTATTTATCATAACCTGAAAGTTATCATAAAAAAAATTTAACCAAAATGAATTTTATATATCCTTATTTCAATTAAAAAGTTTAATTTCTCAAATATAATTTATAATTTTCAAATACTTGATTTAAAACAAGTGTTCAATTTAAAGGTAACAAAATTGCCTTTCTAGAAAAATACTTCTTTTATATGTAAAATTTCATTTATTCTTATATCATGTATAAAAAACCCATAGGATGAATGTTAAAAATTACTTTAACTAATATATATATATATATATATCATTAATATAATCCACAAATATTTATTTGTTTATTTTTTTGGTATAAAATATGCATGTTCTCATTTAAATAGTTTATCAGAAAAATGATACCTTTTTAATTCAAAAAGGGTTTACATGTGTAAATCATACATTCATAAATTATTTATAACTATTAATACCCACAATCAAAATCACTAGGTTTTAATTGAAATGTTTTAAATAATTAGTATATTTCAACGATGTTCCTAAGAAACCTCTTATTCAGTGTAAAACTATATAATACGGTCTTGCATGTAGCGTATTTTTAACATGGGGTAGCCTATAACATAATACCTCAATGAAGTTTAATTTATTTGAAAAAAAGTTTCACAAAATGTCTGGGTGTCACATTATACACACCATAAAAAAATTTCTCCCTCAAAATTCGTGATTATGATACTAGAAACTGAGGAATCTTCTAGCTCAGTATATTAATATGTTCCCACACAACTTCCTCTAACTAGTGGTTTTTCCATAAAATGTTTACCAGGTGACTAGTATTGTTTTATATAACATTTTCTATATGATACATAATATCAATTGGGTATTCCTTGTATGAAATATCCTGATCCGGTTGTATGACTTATGAGTTCAATATATTTTACGGGTCAAGTATATACCTTTTCTAGAGTGGGATATTGAAAAAATCATGGACTTGAGAGAGATTTAAAGGATGTTCGAAGAGATAGGATTCCATACCAATAATATCAAGAATCTCAAAGTGACTCATATACCTATGGATTAATTTATGTTTATTCATGATCTTCATAAAATTCTTTCATGGAGACATTTGTAGAAACACATTCTCACCAACTTCAAATTATAGATCTTTTTTCAGTTATCAACATAACTTTTCTATGTACTTTGTGATTCTTTGATATACAGCTGACTGGTTCTAACCTTCTCGTCCATCTCTTCAGTGATCTCATGACTCAATGCAAGTATTTATCCAACTTCATACTAGTACATTAGAAATCTAAATTTCTTACCCTATGGGGATTCATAATGAGACATCTCAATTCTTGAGTGAAAGACATTGTTGTAAGAAAACTCAAATAGAGTAAGGTTTTGATCCCAACCAAATTTGAAATCTAGAGAACATTATCTCAAAATATCATCTAGGGTTGGAAATGTTCTTTTATACTATCTATCCTTTTGAGTACGATAAGAAGTGTAGAAACTCAATTCTTTATCATGTTCTTGATGAACACTTCCACAATGTTTTGTGATAAAATTTAGGTCTTGATAATATACAATTGAATTTGGTAATCCATACATCCTGACCACCTCTATAATGTATATCTTATAATGTTGATCCAAAGAGATTCCTTCTCTGAAAGCAATGAAGTGTGTTGACATTGTAAGTTGATTGAATACAAACCATATATAATTTAACCCTTTATAGGGTTTCGGGTGTTCAATGATAAAACCTATAGTTGGGTTCAACCATTTTTATTCTAGTAAATTAAATGGATGAAACACCCTTTAGATTCTTGTCTTTTTGCATTAACTTGATTTCATAACAAGAAATAAGATACAAAATCTGGAATATCACTCTTCCTAGCATCTAATAAGAAGTATTAATTCAAATATATATAGATCTTTGTACATCATGTATGAATAGAGGATGAAGAACTATGAGGTTCCTCTAATAGATCCTTCTTTAAAACTAGAAAGAATATAACACATAAATGGTTTCTAAACCTTATCTTTCTACACTGGTCAAGATTAAAATTAGGAACATATGTAAGATTTATTTTTAGCTATACATTTTCCTTTCGTGTCTCTTTAATCGTCACTTGGATGGAGGGTTGAACATTCAATTGAGCAAGATAACATTTTACCTTAATTCAATATTCCCATTTCCATATTTCTAAAATTTGAAAATATTGGATCATTTATAATCCTCATTATAGATATTCTATCATGATCCTTTAAAATCCAAGCATCGACTACCATGTTTGGTTTCCAAGGGTGGTAATGTATGGAGAATTTATAATACTTTATAACCTCTAACCATCTCCTATGGTGCATATTCAACTCCTTTTGTGTGAATATATATTTCAGCATATTATACTTCGTATAAATATATATATAACACTTTTCCATATATATAACACCTCCATATCTTTAATGAAAAAATATTCATGGCTAACTCTAAATCCCGAGTTTGGTAATCTTTCTCAGGAATCATCAACTTTCACAGTCCATAAGTGATAACCATGTTATTTTACATATAGACTCCTACAAATATGTTCATAGATGTATCATTATAGAGAAAAAACTCTTATCTATTATAAGTTAATGTTATCATAGGTGAAATGACCAATATTCTCTTTTGTT
Organism: Viscum album; assembly: GCA_963277665.1. Taxonomy (NCBI): domain Eukaryota; kingdom Viridiplantae; phylum Streptophyta; class Magnoliopsida; order Santalales; family Viscaceae; genus Viscum; species Viscum album. Next base: position 43,242,391 of record OY728128.1, read on the forward strand.
CCTCGAAAGTTTCCTCACATCCATCTTTTCAAAGGATATTGGAATCCTTTTGAGTTAACATGGTCATAGGATTAGATATTCATGTTAAATTCACCCAGGACTATTGATAATATCTAGCTTAACAAAGGATAATATGGATCCAAATCACCATGGTTTGTCTATGCCATCATTTATTAGCCCCCATCCTTGATGGATCGACTAATATACCATCTATTGAGATAATTTTACAAGAAAATGAAATAATTTTGAATCCAAAATTCACAAATTCCAATATTTTCATATAGTTTCTCCTTCTATAGGGTCTTAATCACAATTATCTTGTGGTATTCATGCTCTTCCTTCCACTTTTAATAGAAAATTAAATTTTCTACAAAGACTACCACAAGTTAATAAGGGTTATCACTTATAACTATGTTCATCAGATCCATAAAGACAATAAGGGAATTAGTAAGACAAAACTGCATCGCTATGTATTCATTGTTTCCATACCTTGTATGAAATTACGTCTTGGGTATATACTCTTGGAGACTCAATTGACAACATTCAGAAAGAAAATCAATCTTGATAAGTATTGATCATTAAGCAGTTGGTCAAAAAAATCATCAATACGTGGAAGATGATACATATTTTTGATTATGATCCAATTTATCACTCGAAAATTAATACAGAGTCGCATTGATCAACCTTTCCTTTTCAAAAAAATAACCAGTACACCCCATGGTGACACACATGGCTGAATAAATCCCTTATCATGGTATTCATGGAGTTTATCATAAATTCCTACAACTCATTTAGGGATATTCTATATGGAGTCTTGGAAATTGTTGTAGAACTATGTATTAGTTACATTGAGAACACAAATTCATGTTTTGAAGAAATATTAATAATGTCATTCGGAATGATATCCCAAAATTCATGAACCATATGCATATCATCAGTGATTTTTTTCTCCCCAACTGTTTAAGATAAACAACCCTTATGAATGAGAATTAATACCCATACACTAGATGTAATCTCTATAAGAAGTTAAAAATTATTTTTATATTGATAGATGATAATTGATTGTTTCTAAATATAAAATGTAACTTTCCTTAAATGAAAATTCATGTGGGATTTATACATAGAAAGAAAATCCATGAAACAGATGACATGAAATTAAACTAGAGGAATAATGAAATGATTTCAAGGAAACACATTCCCACAAAATTCAACCAGAGAGGAATCATAGACATGAGATGAAATCATCAAACCATTAGGGATTTGAAATTATATTTCCAAATATAATTATTTTGGTGGAATCTTCACACCCATATATATTTCTATATATGTTAAATAGTTGGTAGATATAGAATCAATCAAGAAATTTTATTTTCTAGAGTGGATGTTAAGTGAATATTTTAGCTTGTGGTTATCGTACCCTTCATCCGAAATAGTAAACACATGAAATTTCCCTTTTATCCCATGGATTAATAGGCTGCTAATGCCAGTCATAAAAACTAAACCCTAGGTTTGGGAACTGGTTAACATAATTCCCATTTTCCTCACACTTGAGTCATTGATATGTGGAAGGTGAATTATTTGGGGATTTTACTCTATCCACCTCATTGGAAAACGTTTTCCCGTCAGTTTAGTAGAAAATTTCCTAATGGACATCGATTCCACACATAATGAATATATTAGACACCATAAGAACGTTTCTTCCATGCTTCCATCCACACATAGATTGTAAAGAATGTATATTATTCTATTCTCCATGTTTTTTATATGTTCCGTTGTAATCTATCTTTATTTTCTTGTTAAAACCATAAGATTAATATGTAAATTCAACTTAATTTCATCCTTGATATCACAACACAAAATTTCATCATAGAAACTAACATCTCTTATGGATAAATCTCTTTTTAGACTTGGATTTAACCCAATAAATAATCAGTAATCCTTAATTTCTAGATGGATGATAACTCTAGAAGTGCACCTCGATGATCTTTTAAAAATATCCTCATAGGAATTGAAAGATTCATTATCCTTTTTTCCATAACTAGAGGAACACATTTTATATATTGATATAAAAAACATGAGTAAATTACATATTGAATAATATGTTCTTTAACTCCACCTAATCAATGGATTAGATCTCAAATTGGTGCCTCGAAATCTTGATAAGGTTCCACCATTGCTCTGATTCTCATTCTAACAATTATATAACTAGAATGACTTTCTTCTATTCCAAAGACTGGAGAACTAAGAATATTTTTTCTATATTTCTAATACATTATTCAGAAAAAAGTAGATCTTAATACCCATATAATTAAGGTGGATTCTACCTCATGAAGGACTTCACAAAAATTTGATCACTTCTTTTCTCATTTAGAGGTCCATTCTGGTTCATAGCTTTAGAAATTCGAGTGAGCATAGAAAAAATATTTTTCACTCCATCTCCCATATAACGTAGGTACTTGAGAGGGATATTGTTCTATTTTATATCTTAATCTCCATTAACACGGTTACCCCTAGTTCCAACTATTGACAAAAACCAAAAATTATAGAGTAGTAAATAGTTTTCAATGTGTGGAACCACAAAATCATGAATAACCTCTTATATGATGCCTAAATTATGAAACCTTATTTTATAAATTAAGACATAGGATAATACATAAATACATCCCAAAACATATCCTTATAAATATATCTAGGGATGTCACCAAATTTTTCTCATCCCAATTTCAAAAGTTTAACAATTTTTTTTCCCTAATTACATCTATAGAGACCCTAACATTTCATATATTAACATTTCACCAATTTTTAGAATATTTAGTATATTAAATGAATAGATACCCAAATATCATATTAGTTTATTACCTTTGGAAACATGGAAATTAAAAATACATGTACATAATGGGTCTATATAATCTCAAACTATAATAATCATGACAATCCCTATTCATAGTCACAGAATACATAATACATATCTTCATAACATGGGGAAAGAAAACATAAAAAGGGCTGAGATCAGATTCTCAGTAAGGGTAAAAAGGGGGCATATGTCATCGTATCATGAGAATAAGAATATGATAATATGTCCATGAAAATAGAAAATTATAACCTACATATCAAATATCATAAATAAGTCTCCATTCATAAATATTTCCAGTTAATAAGACATGAATCATAATGGAGTCAAGTGGAGAAGACATAAAAACATAAAATAAGAATATGACATAGAATTTGTGGATGAAAAATAAAAATGTAATATCATTTCCTATTAAGTCAAGAAACATTTCCAAAATATAGCAGGGCACATCATCGGGACTAATACTACTGCAGGAGACAATAAATCATCCCTAGTTGCAGTCTATTCCTTATAAAGGATCAGGTTTCCCTATCCTCCCATATTGTATCGAGTTTCCCCATAATCCATAGTGGATGAACCATGTCTACAAGATTCCCATAATTAACTCATTAGTTTTAAATCATTACCCAATGGAGTGGAGGGTTCTATATGTATCAACCATCACATAATTAAAACCATATATATGTGTTCCACAAGAACATAAATCATTCATCATATAAGAACCTATGGAATGAAACAGGTTTCATAAACATCATTCGATCATAAAATAACATGTGGAAAGGAAATGGGTTTCATAAATATCATTCCACCCTTTAAAGAAACGATTATTTGATTGAATAATAATAATATCATTGAAGAATATCCCTAATAAAAAAATAAGTAACCTAAAATAATGATATAATAGATGGAAAATAATTTTAAATATCACATGAAAAGAACTATTCAAGAAAATATCCATTCATCTTTAAAAAATTTATCTTTTCATAACAAAAGACAGAATATTAAAAGAGATATTTTTATTTTAAAATTTTACTATATGATTATAAGATAATATTCAAAACCTTAAGGTTTCATGACTGTGGAAAATTCCATTCATGACATATAATTTATGACAAAAATTCCATTCATACATTTCCTAGAAAATTCACAAAGTACCTCATTTGGAAAATGAAAAAACAATTCATTTCAAACCATGCAGTAAAATGTTAAAAATCGGTAATAATGAATTTAAACGTCCATAATATAATAATGGAAACTTTTTTCAAATTATTTTTATAAAACAAGTACATGAAAGATAATTATTCCTCGACAGAAACATAAAATGAAAAAACCCCAAAATTTGATGTGATTGCAAAATAAATACTCACCACATTATAATATGTAGAATCATATGCGAAATGAAATAATGAAAACACTATAGATATAAAAATACCATAATATTATCGATAAGACTCGTGAAATACATTCATGGGATGTATATTCACACGTCGATGAAATAGATAGTGTATAAAGAATGTGTCCCACAAAAAATAAATGTGTGACGTAAATCCATTAATATATGTCTTGACTCTCTTCATAATCATTCAAAACACTTATATAATAAATATAATTTTATTATAAATATATTTCAAAAGAATATTCCGTTACATCAAACCATATATGAAATAATTATGATCTTCTATCACCTGTTTATTAACCATTCCATGTTAGTGTTACATTTCAGGTATTATCTGCTTCATTTGATTTATTAATCATGATCATCATACTTATATTATGATTTATTAATTTAAATAATATATAAAATTATATAAATAAAACATATTATATATATATAAATGTTGATAAAAATTTATAACCAATATAAATATAAAATGGAATAAACCGTTCTCAGAGACGATAGGTCTTACTTATTCATGAATTATATTTTTTTTTAATTATTTTTTTTGAACGAAATAAATTAAATGAAAATATGAACAACAACGTTTCATGTGTCGGTAGTTTTTCGTACACAAGAAAAGTATGTTTCTTTCCCATGTGATGGAATTGTGAGTGAGAGTAGATTGAAAGCTAATGATAACTAAATATATGTATATTTAGGATTCGTATTTTATTATATAATTTGGTAAAAAGTATACTTTAGGGACTGGATAATGAAAATAAAAAAAGAGGTTGTGAAAGGTTGTTAAGTCATATTTGGTAAACTCTATTTGGTTTTCAACAAAGGGACTCCATGGATGGATTTATTCCAATATAAATGATTCTGGGGCTGAGTTACGAATGTTGGTATGAGATTTTGACATAAATTGGCCGATCCAAATATATTTTAAACATTGATGAAATGAAAAATAGAGGTTCCCTTTTATTAGAGAGGTGTGGGGATTTTTTTGTAATTTCCTTAAAATATAAATTTTTAATATATTCAATATCAATATAAATACTCACAAAAGACAATTTATTCAAATATAAGATGATATAGGGTTGTAATATCATCAGAAAATATATTATTGACAAGATTTGGTATTATTGTAAACCTTATCTTTTTTTATAATCTATAGTTATCCAATTTTTATTTTAACTATGGTAACAACTTACTTAATAATAAAAGGATATAATTTTTTAAGTTTTAGACATTAATTAAATCATAAATAAATAATTTATTCCATTTTATACAATAATAAAACTTATTTTTAACTTTTAGTTTTAAAATAATTTGATAAAACATTATTTTCAAAAAATAGAATAAGTGTCAATTTGTATATTATTCATTACTTTGACTTTAAGGAAATCTATACAGCCCGAAATCTTTTAAAAAATATAATACACCTTTAAAATATTATATTGTACAATAAAATATGTGTATAACCTTAATTAATTAAAATTATATGTATTTTAATATTTCTAATTACATTTAATTGATTGTTTCATTAATTGAATAATTGCTCTATCATCATTTTGTAATTATTTATGATAAATATTTATTCCCAAAAAAAACTATGATTTAGGTAAATTTTTTAACTTAAATAATAGTGTATATATTTGAACATAACTATAATTTATCCACATACATAAAATATTATAGTTATTTAATATAAGATAGGGTCATTTTTTTAGTCCCTGTGAGTTTAATAACATTTATAAAATTATCATAGAAAAGTGTCCATTGAATTATTCAATTTGGATCCTAATTCCATAATGGGAGAAATAAATTAATAAAATAACATTTATACAAGTTTTATGGTAGTTTTATAATATTTATAATATTATTTTACCATTAATTAACATATTTACCCTTAATCATGGTAATCAAAATTCACAAAGTTACTATTTAGATTGACAAGAAATAAAAGGGAATTAATAAATAAATAATGAACTTTTGATTCCAAATATGAAATCCATTTTTCACAATTCAACAAACAATATTTGGTAAAATTGATTTAAAAATAATCTCATTGATGGAATGAGACAACATGTTTTTAATGTGAAATATTCTAAAACACTGAAATATTTTTATATTAAAATTCAATGTACAATTGATTACAATAACCTAAATTGGAATAAATGATGAATTTTTTATCTAATTATACTATAAAATAAATAAAATATATAATTTAATGATAAACATTCTTTCATTAAAAAAACTGTATTCAATTAAAATTCAGTATTTTTCACTACTCATCAAAACATGATACTTATCAAAAAAATACCAAAAATTCAACCCAAGTATTTTTTAATATCCTTATTTAAAATAAGAAGATAAATATATTAAATATAATTTTTAAAATTTTCAAAAAATTATATTTAAAATAAGTGTGCTATTAAAAGGAAGAAAAACAACCTCTTAGGAAATATACTTTTTCGTAAAATTAGAATTTTTATATCATGTCAAGAAAACCAATCAAATGAATGTTAAAATTTATATTCAATATTCAATATATATTTATATATGAATTTCATTAATATAATCCAAATGTTTTATTTGTTCATTTTATTGGTATAAAAAACACTTATTCACATTTAAAAAAACTCGTTATAATTGAAAAAGGGTTTTGAATTTGTAAATCATACATTAATAATTATATTAATACTATTAATTATAAAAATTATAATAACTAGATTATAATTTTATCACTTTCAATAATTAATATAATGAAATGATGTTTTTAGAAACTCATTGTTTCATGAAAAACAAGCTAAGCTAGTATTCTGTGTAACATAAGCTTGTCTTGGTGTAGCATGTAACACAAGAAGTTAATGAAATTTAATTTATTCAAAACCAAGGTTCAATAAAAGATGGGTTGTTAATATTTCACTCTATGAAGACAATCCATTTTGATAAAATAGGAGTAATATTGAATAAACATGATTAGAAGAAATCATATGCTTGGATTGAATGGACTTTTAATGAGCTGGTACTTTCTAAAATGGGATTTGGGGATAAATGGTTGAACACTATTATGAATTGTGTGACTTCAGTAACATTAATGATTATTTTTATTGGGCTGCCTTTATATTGCATCACTCAATCTAGGGGATAGCGATAATGTGATATTATTCCTCATTATCTCATTATATTAGTGGTATACCAATTTTTTCATATTATGTTAATGTAAATGGAGAAGGTGGTCACTAATGGAGAACTGGTATGTTGAAATCCCCATATTTAGGACCTATATTTGGTAGATGATCGTCTCCTCTTTGTGGGTATTATTTCTCAAGAATTTAGTTCATTGTATAATATTTTCCATTTATAAAAAGGGATTATAGTCAATGGATTAATCCTATTTAATTTTAAATTTATTTTATTAAGGATCTTTTACCATAAAAAATGGGGGATTTCAAAGGTTATATAAATTTATGATGTTTGAAAAACAAAAAAAAATATTTTGGTCTTTCGATTATTGTCAGAATTTCAATGAAACAAGTCTTAACATATTTTGTGGACGAAGTGGAAAAAATACAGTCATGGTATTTTAGGAATACATCAAAGATTGGGATATAGATTCTTATTGAGGTAGTTTCCCATGAGATATTTTTTTATGTTATGTCTTTATTCAGATTTCCCATCTCCATTATTTAACAACTTTATTTTTGAATAGTTAATTTTTTTTTGTGGTGGTCATATGGTTGGAAGAATAATATTCTTTGGGTGGAATGAAATAAGGTATGCGTGACAATATTCTCTAGAGGTATTGGTTTTAGAATATTCATTTTGATTAATGAATTTCATTTGGAAAAGAAAGTATGGAGTCATTTTTCAAATTAGAACATTCTATTTTTAATGGTTTTTTTAGAAAACTATTATCCTTCAATAGATTTTATTAATTCTAGTTTGGGTCCAAATAAGATATATATACATACATTACTATTTATGGAGTTAATTGAATTCTTGAAAATTGACTTTATTGGAGGATTATGAATGGTAGTGATGTTTTTTTGGAAGGATCCATTGCTGCGAAATAGATATAATTTTATTATTTCATCTGTTACTATCTAAAAAATTAAAAATTAAAGAACCCAATATTTTCATAAATATTACATGGAGAATTTGTATCATTGAAATATTTTGATTCAGTTCAATGTTACTGATTTTTAACCCATTCTTAGCAATCCCCTCACTCTAGATATGGATATGGATCAATTTTGTTGGAAAGGGGAATTCCCAGGAATTTATTCTTTTCATAATGGATATTGGTTTTGGATGAATACGTATTCTTTGTTCCTCTTTCCATATTCTATAAGTATATTTGGCCTCTCTAGTAACTACACAATGTTTTATTTTTTGGTGATAGTCATGTTTTGGGGTTCCCTGTATCTGAGAGAACCTTACATTTCATCACCTCTCTATGGATGATACATTCCCCATGTGTCTTTAGGATGCAGAATCACCATTTCATAAAGTTATTATATTCCCATGATAATATGGTGTTATTGAGGAGTTTAAGTAGAATTTAAAATACTTTTTTGATCCTTCTCTTGCTCTTTCACATAATTTGAAGAATTGGATTTCTTCCTTTAACCTATGTGTAGTGGGATTAATTTGTACAGTCACATCATTGATTTGAACTAGATGGATGGAATGGGTTTTCCAATAGTAGTCTACTGAAGATCATATTTGGTATTATAGGGAATTGGAAAAGATGAGTGGTTAGACATTGAATGATGATGTTTCTTATAATGTTTTTATATAGTGGGGTTTATCTGGATGTCTATCCAGATGGATTTCTCATGGATAATGCTGATGCCTAAACCGTTCATAGTTCATGGGTGGAAACTAGCATTATTGTTATCTAAAGTGACATAAATATTGTGGGAACTTCTTTTTTTGTGTGTTTTCAGAATCAGTGGGAACCATCTATGCTGGAGGCATCTTCTATAACTCATGCTCTTCTTCTTGCCCGCTCCAAATGATCAGATAAACTGATTTATTGAATTTGATTTCATTTCAATGGTTTACTATATTTCCAAACATATAGTGGACTTGAATCCTTTTGGGATTAATCTCAGGAATATCTTTTAATTGATGGATGACTTATCATATCGATATATTTCATTCATTAAATGAGGAGTAAATTATGCTTCCCATTTTTGGACAGTTTTGGAAATGATTAGGGAGGACATTTTTAGATTGATCATTTTCTTGATTTTATTTGTAACTATATACTATTGATTCTTAATATATTACTCTCTTTTCATTATAATATAATAATATGAATATAAAAATAATTTAGATACTTATTGGTGAACCAGAAGGTGGAAATATATGAGATTATTATAGAAAAATATTTTTGGGGATAAATACAAGAATATTAAATCGGTTAATATGGATGAGAATTTTAATTTTTTTTAACTAATAAAAAATGTTTGTATTATAAAATTAGGATTTTTAAAAACTATAATTGAAAAATAATACATTGAAATGTTTGTAGGAACATTTGATTTTATAAAAAATAACAAAAATTTACTTTTATATTTATAAATATATTATATGAAATATAAATTCATAATAAACAATTCTATAATATTTTTTAATTTATTTTGTAAAAATATTTATAAAATGAAATTCAAAATAATATTCAATGTTAATATGAAATTCCAAATACATTCTTCTTAATTTTCTTTATGAAATGTATTTTTTAAAATAATAGAAAATTTATTACTAAGGATAAAATACATAAAATTTTGACATGAATTTTTAGATTAACAAAATGTTTCATTCATATGTATTATGTATTAGGTATCAAAATGTGATGATTTATTTTTTAGAGGCGGTGAATAGAAGAGAATAAATCTATAAAGGATGAAATTATTAAAAATTTTATTTAATAAAATTTATTAATAGTAAAAAATAAAATAATTAACAAGAAGGTTTTTTATGTGATTTAGTCCAAATTAGACCTGATCCACTCTTATTTATCACTAATTTTTAGAGATATGTTTTTTACTATACTCGTTTTGAAATTTAAATAATATCACAATAATTGTTTACAATTTCTATTAGAAGTATAAATAATAATCATTATGTTTTCATGAGGAGTCACAACCAAAATAAACATCAACATTATGAAGTGGGAGTCCCAACCTGAAAGGTATTGACATTAAAATTTGGATTTCACAACCAAAATAAACTAAATGATTTTTTATGATAATGAATTTACAGAAAATGAAAATATGTGTGAGAGATGAGAAATAATGTTACAGATTCCCAGGTTTAGGTCCATAAGTTATAAATACAAAACATTTGATGAGAAAATCCCCTATGACATTTTTGTCTAAAATTAGGAAGACCATACACAAAACCACATGATTGATTCATTATTTTATCTAGTTCGGGTTCTACGAATATCATAATTCCAAGAAAAAAACCAGTGCATGACAAGAAAACATACATGAAATAACATAGTAAAAAATAATGCATAATTGGATGAAGGGGTTCAGAATTGTGTCCTATGTCTATTGGAGAATGAAAACAACACATTCAATTAATGAGTAGAAACATATTATTTACAAGAATAACCATATCATTGAACTCTACGTATGTTAAATTTTGTTTTCAAATTAAAATCATTTCTTCCTTGAAAAATGTATTTTTTTCATTATTAAGAAAATTATATTTTATTTTTGTTATTTTGTTTATTGGAATCCATGCAGGATTTCTTTTTAGAAGTTTCATCTATGTATTGTGTTGGGATTTTTTTGTGTGGCATGGTTAGATATCTTGTCCCTCGGGCTCCACTTGTGTGTAACAATGACTGTCAATTCTATTTGATTGTGAAAATTTAGAGTGTGAATTTTTTTTATTTGTGTTATTATAGTTTTCCATTTTATCTACTTAATTCCAATTACATCTCTACTGAATTTCATGGATTTAGAAAGATTTTTATGCCATTGTGATCTACACGATTCTTACTTGCATGCTCTTTTGTTCACCTATCCACCTCTCATTCTAGGAAAAAAATGTTTCCTACATCTCATTTATTCTTTCTGCGAGGTCTCTTAATATTAGGTTCCCTTGACATCCTCTATAGAGAGATCTGTATTTTATTCCTTCAGCTTTTGTTTAGAGAGGAAATTTATTAAGGTAAAGATAATATTCAGTGACACGCTTCCTTGAATTCATTTCCACTCTTCATGTCATCATATCTGGCGGAAAACTCAACACTTTTTAACTCTATTTGGACCACAGTCTAATAAATATTACACAAACCAAGAAGCATCATTTATCCTTGAGCATATCTTTGTTCTACCCATGAGAGATCATTCCTTTCCTATTTATTATTTTCATTATTTTTTTTTTGTGGAGTTTTCATGCGTGAGACCATTCTACTTGGAGGTTAATTTTACTATCCTTAACTTGAGTTCAATATGAGTGCTATACAGGAAAGGACCTTATGCAATGTTTAATTTTTGGTCCCCATGAGCTACTATTTAATACATATCATCTTCTCGATTCCTATATTGTTTATTTTTTCATAATAATAAACTGGTGGTGATGTTCTTGAAATAGAGTAGGACCAAAATGATCTAAACCGCATAAATACATTTTTTTTCATTAATTGTTCACATTTCTTATGTTACGTGTATACATTTATTAGGGTAATTTTTATTCTTACTTAATAAATATTTTTTATTTTTTTGATTAATTCTCTTAGTTTCTCTTTGTGCATTTATTTTATTCTTGGGGTTTATTTTGTACACCTACTCCCTCCCTTAATATTCTATATTAGAGTCTTTATTTTTGAGTTAATCATGTCTTCAGTTAAGAAAAAAGTTGAAATGTTTGATAGAGAAACTGATATTAACCTATGAATTGTTAATATGTGGGTATTTATCATCCCATATGGACTCACAGACCCTCTAATAGGTCTTAGAAAGCCTTTGGTTACTCTCACCACTAACAGAGAGTCATATACCACCTACATTGATAGTAGTCCAAATATTCATGAAAAATCCCACTGTATGTTGTTGTTAACCTTAGTGAAAATCTCTTACATGATGTCATTCCTGAGACTATTGTTAATGATATATATATTTAAAACTTACATTTTTACATGTAGATGTCTTTTTTGGTCATTTATAAAATAAAATGAGACTTCATACTTTTTCGATGAACCCTATTTCCTCTATTCAGTTACAAAATGATGATTTTATTAATGTTCTTGTTAAATTATCTAATATAGATATTAAATTAATTGATAAATATGGTCCATTATCTTGATGAATTCCCATGATGATTCATTTAATTATTTTAAATATTCAATGATTCATGGTAGAGAATCCATCACACAAAATGATATTAAATATGATGTGTTGTCATAAGAAATTAAAACACATTATTTTAAGGATGAGTTTAGTAGAGTGAGATCTATGCCTCAATTAATTCATGTTAATGTTCAAATAAAAAATAATAATACAGAATGAAATGATATGAACCATTTTAAGAACACTCAGGGTTTTGATTATGGTAAGGCCGGACAAATTCAATGATAATGTACCAAATTTAAAAAAATATAGTTCAGTACAATCTCATGTGGTATTATATAGGTTCTCCATAATGGATGTTATTTAGTTATTCATATAGATACCATTTATATATAATTATTCATAGATTCTAGGTAGTATCTCTTCTATGATACTTGGACTGGCCTTGCTTGTGTTTGTAGGGGAACTTAATTATAAGAGAAGGTTTTGGGGATGTTCTAAGCCATTTAGGCATAGGTGGAGATCCATGTGGTATCAACTTCTTGGTTTTGGTCCCTTTGTTTTTCTTTTACATATAATATTTCATTATTTTTTTAGTTTTGATTATTTTGAATCATCACTATCATTTAACCCCCAAGGAATGGCTTGTATTTTCAGTCCCTAAAAAGTTTAGGAGTATATCAGTACATCGATTGAGACTCTAGTATTTTTGGAAATAATATAATTTTAATGTTGTTTCTTTGTAATGCAATTTTTCATCATGATTAAAATGAATGATCATAGTAGATGGGTAGTATGGGAAGAACATGTGTCATTTTTAGTTGAAGCATTGTGATCTTTATACTGGGTGAATATTTTTAGGCTTATATAGTTATATTTATGAGATATAGCTGAACTAATTGATCGGGTTGATTATATATGTTTCAAGAAGACCATTTAGAGGATTTTCATTTTATTTTAACAAGTATGATATTTTTTAAAAAAAACATCAAGTTATTTTTTTTCAATAAACATTCGAATTATTGTTTATCAAAAATGTATTTTTATTTCAATCTTTAGTTTGTGGGTCCCACATGGTCTTGCTTATTGACCTTCCATGAGTGTGTTATGTTGGGATTTATGGCATGGCTTGATTTTATTGCTTGGCCTTCATGCTTTCCATGGGTCTACTATTGTCAATTGATTCACATTGATCATGAAGCTCTCATTAATATGTTTTATGCTTTATGGTTATCCAGGGATCCATTTCATCTTCCTACAACCCACTCCTCACATATCGAGTGTCCCAAGTTTTACATGATCTGTTTCACCTTTGTGATCTTTTCGATCCTTCCTTACATGATCTATCATCCACCTATCTGCCCCACCTACTATTTCTGAAGTTCCACTTGTCTCCAATTTATTCCTCTAGAAGAATCATTTTATATGGGATTATCTTGATGTCTTATGAAGAGTTATCTCTTTTTTATTCCATAGACTTCTATTGTGAGAGGATATTTCAAGAGAGAAGGGGTACCTTTGATTTTACTCTTCCATAACATCACATCCCATATTCCATTCACTATCACTAGTGAAGAGTTAAATCCTTAATACCTCTATCTAGACAACATAATGTTCATGATTTCATAAAAATGACAGCTTCGTTTATCAATTAGTAAATTCAGGTTCCTCTTTTTCATGATTATTTATTTTATATTTAATCTCTATAATGTATTTTATTTCTTTTTATATAGTCTATGTGTGTGGATAGCGGGAGTGAGTCCATCCTTCATGGAGGTAAATTATAACATCCTCCGATCAGGTACACTACGACTCTTGGAATGGAAAGGACCTCATGCATAGATATATTTTTTAGTCTATGTAATTTTTTATTTTGCAATTATTTTCTATTGTACTATAGTTTTGTTTGTTTCTAATAATAATGACCATGGTGGTGGTTTTTATTTCCATGGATTTTGACCAAAATGGACTAAAGCACAAAAATCCTTTATGTTCTTTCATTTTATGAATTTCTTATGGTGTATTCTCATTGTTATCATCTTTCATTTATTCCCTATTTTTGTATACTTTTTTTGATTTATTTTATTTATTATATTAGTTTCAGTTTCTAGATTGCTTCTTGTCTCGGTTTTTGGATTGGAAACCATGAGCCTCCCATAGCAATAAAGATCACTAGAATATATGCCACCAAAACTGTCTAGTCTTCCCATCTTCTAGTTCCCTACATCTGGTTTCCACACTTGGAGGCCTCATCATATGCCTTTGATTCTAGATCCTCTTAAACATTTGGTGTTCCAACCATCACTTCCATAGAAGGGGGTATGTTTATACCTTTTCCAATCCATGTCAATTATTTTAATTAGTGCTCAAATAATTTCACAGTATCCATATATCTTATTAATACAACCCACATTAATTTTTTTCAATTCATTATTTTTGGAAATTAATACTCCATTAATGTGGAGAGAAAATATTATATTAATGTTGGGAAAAATATATACATTAATAAATTTACCTATATGAAACTAATGGGTTTTTACAAAAATCATGTATGACATATGGATTTTTTTAGATGGTTAAGTCCAATAGTTTCCCACTAAAATACTATTCATTTTCTCCCATAAATATTGAAACTAGCCCAGCTTCAATTAACCAACTTTTTAGAAATCTAACATGGTTCCCTACTATAATATGCTTCAATCATCAAGGTTGTAACAACCCAATACATTTCAATATTTTTGTTTTGACGAAATTTAATTTTTTTTCTAGCTTCTTTTATACACAAAACTATGTTAAGCTTATGATACACAGAACATTGATTTGTATTGCGTTACATACATGGTTGTGTTTCACCAAATAATAAAAAATTATTAAAATGTTAGTATTAGTATAATAAGATATAACCTAGCCATTAAATTGGACGTAATGAATTTGATTAACTAAATTTTGAGAATATATAGTTGAATTAATTGGTAACCAATTAATTATAATTGAATATTAAAACAAAGGGTTTAGAAAGTGGATGTTTTAATAAAAAACTATTTCCCTCACAAAATCATTTTATACAATTAAATTAATTTTATTATGATTACGTAATGATATTAATTTACTATATATATATATATAATATTACATAAAATATTTTTGAGATTCATACAATATATTTAATAATCATAAGAAAATAATAATAAAAAATTTACGTATAAAATTCTATATTTTTCTAAAGACAATTATTCAGCATTTTAATGAAGAGCCTATTTTAATTCTAGTTTTTGACAGATTCATATTTTTATTTCAAAAAAAATAATCATATTCATTTATTTTTTATTATAAAAATTTAATTTGGTTTAATTGTTAATATTTCTCAAAACAGTTTCACGTTCTGATGAATAATGATAAAATATTACATTTTAGTTGATAATGGATTTTTCATTTAAAAATTTAGAGTAATAAATTATATTTTTAATTTGGTTTAAAGTTTAATTAGATTAATTTTATATAAATATGTACAATTTAGTCACTTTTAATCATTGTGATTGCACAACTTGCATTAGTATGTAGTGATGATGAGAGACAACATGGTGATTACACACCTGAATCTGTTGAGATGCTGGACGATGATGACATACGGCCTTCAGATGAAGGAGATGGGCCATGGATGCTAGTACCCACTAGAAGGAGGGGCCTTTACCCTCATGGTAGGGGTGGATACTCCTCTTGTCATAGCATGTGAACTCATTCTCAAGGTGCTTGACGTTTCTTTTTCTGCCCTTGGGTTTTTGGGGTCTATTTGTATGGTTCTTAAATCCTTCTTTGTACGTTGTTTGTGTTTTTTTATAATAAGGGGAAATTAATCCCTCAAAATTAAAAAAATAAGAATATATTTTCATATTTCGTCAATGAGATTAAATTTTAATTAATTACAACAAATTATGTGTTGTAAATTTGGAAATATTGTTTCCTTATTTACAATCATTGGCTCTAAATTATTTAACTAGGTTTCATTTAATTTTAGGCATATGAATTGTAAGTTTCATAATATTTTTATTATCATGGATAAGGGAAAATCAGGTAATTAATGGTAAAAATTATATTATAAATATTATAAAATTAACCTAACTCTTTTCATAATTTCATTAGATGAGATATTTTGAACCAAAAGAACCCATTGTCAGATGTTATGGCCATTTGTATGCACTTGAACTACTTTAAGTGTTTTATAGTATTTTATTCTAAGGGAATTCCAATATGTCACCCTCTTATTTTTAATAAGTATTACATTTTTTATATGGTTATTTAAAGGATATCTTAAAAAATAAATGATAATTTGAAATATAAAATGATCATATTCATCATTATAATTTATTTTAAATTTTGAGTGAAGAAATAATTAAAATAGAGGCTTTCACAATGATGATTCAATAACTGTTTAATTAATGGAGATATCAAATAAATGTTATTGAAAATATTAATAAAAATTAGTTGACATAATTTATGTCCAAATTTTATTTATAGATGAACTATAAATATTAGGGATATATTAATGGTTTTTTTGAAGTTATATTTTGTATTTATATTTTTCAAATGGCGACGAAATTAATAGTATCAAAATTGAAAATAATGATATTTTAAAATAAATGATATTTAACTAAATGATATAAAATTAATAAAAATATAAACATCAGAAAAATTATTTTGATATAGTTTAAAATTCCTTCCATGACACATGTATGATTATTTTTTCTTTTTATTGTAAAAATATTAAACATTCAAGAACAAAAAGAGATGTTGTCAAAGTAAGAGTAGAGGGTTTAGCTAAGAATTGAAGCAAATAGTTAAGTGATATAATTTAACCTAGACATAACTAAAAAATAATGTTTGAGTGGATTTAGACTCATACTTATATTATATTAAAACTAAATCACTTTTTATAAATTCAAAATTGTAAATTAATTTATATTAATTTTCATATTTTGTAATTTTCCATAAGTTCCCACGCCTCAATTATAAATGTGAACCTCTTTCCTCGCATCCTCACACCACAAAGGGTCTTCTAGAATTGAAAAACCCTTACAAAATAATCTTCAAAATTTCTTCCCCTAATCTTAAAATATTCATTTTGGGATTTATGAAAGACAAGGAATTTTTTTTATTATCCATAATGAGTTACCCAACTACGTGGTAATGTTTTTCAACAATCAGTTTAGTTTAATTTATTTATCAACTTAGTCATTTATTATTATTCCATGCTTATATCATAATAACTAAATCCTAAATATAATGCAATATTTTTTTGTTATGGGGTTTTCCAACACATTTATACACATTCATCGAATTGGTAATTGATTTACCATTCATGTATGGAAACTACTGCCTGGCAGAACAAGGTCGTTTATATTTTCCATTACCACCTCTCATGGTTGGGATTATAATAGAGATAATATTTTTATCTAATATATATATATATATATATATATATATATATTATTTATGATTTATTAATAATTATGGAATTTTTTATATAACATATACCTTCATTCTCTCTATTTTGTGTGTATACGATAACATTCTTTTTTAAAGTTTCTACTACCACATCCTTAAAGCGATGTGATTCATTCAAAATATACATGGAATGTATAATGGATAGTTTTAAGAAACATATATAAAATATATGGAATATATATTATACAATAATTATAATATTCAAATTTATTATTTAATTTTAATTAATTTAATATGATAATGAAATAGAAGTGGTGTTCTTGTATATATAAGACCCACTATCTCCATGAATGGTTCATTTCATTTCCTATCTAAAAATATAGTGGATTATACTACATATATATATACCAAATTTATAAGATATCTAAATCATGGTTTAAATAATGGATATTATGAAATCATGATCTATTTAATAAGAACAATAGGGTACATGTCAAAAAATACTCGAAAAACAAGGCAATTAACACTCGAAATAGTGAATATATTGAAAATTTACTAACAAACATTCAATAAGATATTATTAGAAGGTAATATATGATATTATAATTATGATTATGGTTATATTATATGTTAATAAGTTGCTTAAAACCATTATAATAGATGTTAGAGCACATTAACCAAAAATGAAATTCCAGGTAATGGATTCTTGTCTCACTTTTATTTCTGTGGGACACATGCCTTACAAACCACATATTTGTATTTTTTGGTGTATATGGATCACATGAATATAATTTATGGGTATTATTATGATGATTATAGTATTTATATAAGGAAATAATATTATTAATTTCATGGTTATATGATTCTACTGATTATGAAGTTGTAAGTGGTTATTTCACAATATCATTGTAATTCAGGTTTGCTTGTGTCTATATATACATTGGGGAATAATTATATTCAATGCAAGTGCTTTCTAAAAATGATTTAAATTTCTTAATTTTCCCGATTTATTTTTTAATGTAATTTTTACCCATTTTTTGCATTTTAAAAAATTATTTTAATGTAATATTCCTCCCATTTTTGAAAACATTATAGTTTTTATACAAAAGTAAAAGGAACGTTTTTCTAACTAATAAGACATCAATTTTTTTCCCTTCTTCATGAAACCCTAATTTTTTGAATAATACATTAAAATTTAATAAGGATATTTTCAACGAAAATATTTTCTTTTATTAATTCATTGTTTTATATATAAATTATTACAAGTGGTGTGACATTTCATATCAATTTTATTTCATTGAGGAGTATCATAACATTATAGAACTAGTTCATTTTATATGGTGTAATAACTTCACTTTATAAGGTTATATAATGAATATCCGTATTCCCGGGATATTTTATGTTTGATTTATTTTAATTTATTCATGGGTATTTTCATTCAAATGTTTCAATGTTGTATGGGATAATTTTTAATGTTTAAATATTATTTTCCTCAAAAATGTTTTTAATGATCTTTCAATGGGTTTTCAATTCATAAATGAAAAAAATTGATGTTACTTATTCTAAAATGTGGAATTATTCATAAATACTTATTATATATTCAATACAGCTCTTTTATGACAGGGAATAATTTTTTAATTAAATCGGTGGCTCAATATAGGGAATTCTTTGGACTAATAATGATGGGTGGACCCTAGGCATTATATATCCCAAAGATTTATGAGTAGGATCTCATGAGAAAAAATAGTTGGACATATTAAAAAGATTTATACCTATAGTTTTAATCATTATTTTTTATGTTCTTGATGGTAAATGTTTCCTTGTGAATCAGACATGACATCCAATAATTAAGTATTTGCTTCATTCAGAATTGAGTTGTTATTAATATTTATGCATGAAAATTTCCCTAAAATTTTTTATGGATTCATTTAATTATTAGAATATTGAATAAATATAATGTATTCATTCAATTTCCTTTCCATATTGATTATTCCATTTTCTGTTATTTGAAGGGTTTGTGTTATTTTTAATTTAGCTTCCCTTATTTACTATTTCATTGATTCATTATTTCATCAACTATAATTGAACCTTATTTAGAATTTGAGCTCACCATTATGATGTTTCCTTCCCCAAGATTCCATGGAGTGTACTAAGAAGGATAGGTAAGTATATCATAGATGGACAAAATATATCTTTGAATGATTTTATTTGTTGTAATTAGTGTATTCATTATAATACAAAATCATTTATTTATCTACTTTACAAAGAATACTAAACTATTAAGTCTTTTAGGATTTGATTCCCTGTAATCCTGAATATGTAATAAATTAATGCACCAACTCTTGGATTAGTGGGGTCAGGAACATATATAGAATCAATTAAAGTAGTCCCTTCTCAGCCTTTTGGTCCTGTGATCCATTCATTCATCAAACATTTTGAAACCGATCTGAATGCCACCATGAAAAATGTAACCTAAAAAATCAGGAATGAGATTCCATCTTATGACAGTTTTTGAATAACAAACTACATGTTGTGTCCTATTCCATTCCCATGTCCTCACTATATTGGATTTCCATGTCCTTAAAAATAATATGATACTATGACTTTTTACCCCAATATAATTTTAATAAACTAATCTCCAACAACACCATTGGATCCAAACATAATCTATAAAACACATAATTCATAAATTCTATTTCCATTATGAGGAAGAGGACCCACTAAAATTTTATTTACAAAAACCATGGCAATATATTCCTTTGATCCCCTAGTTCTAGTCTCATTTTGACACTTTGAGAGCCGAACTGCATCGATGAATTTCCATACATTTCTATGTTGATTCTAAAAAATATTGTTACCATACAGTAAAGATATATAATATAACATCTACATACATAATTACATGAAGAAAAAGAGAACTAGATGAATCTTCTATCAACATGAATCAACAACTGGTGGATTCACCTAGAATATCCTTTTGAGAACCTGAGCTATCTATCACAAGACTTAAACTTTCAAAAAATTCCCTATGTGATTTATGGAATGACATTTTCTTTGGTATTACATGATTTTTTATGAATCTACAATTTTCATAATTTCAATATTCTTTCACCTTTCTTGAAATGAAACCTACTGAATGGAACATGCCACATGAAAATTATGGTTATGTATACGTTGAATATTCTAGAAACACCAATGATACCCCCACTACATTTTTGTGATATTATTCCGAATTACTAATAAAACACATTACCCAAGCTAACCTAAGTGTATTCAATGAAGATCAGTTTATCACTAATACTAGAATAGGTCTTAAGAATCCTTCAAGTTAATTAAACATTTGATATCCCAGAAACACCTCGAGTACCACCATTGTTTTTTACACATCCTTACATGTCCTTGAAAATTATTATATAGGATTACTTCCCCCATGTTCATCTACTAAACACATAAAAAAATCCCTCTAATACAACATGTTCAGTATTAGAGATATATGTATAAAGGTAGAACATTTTTGTGAATGATGTCCCACGAATTAAGTTATTAAAACTGGGAAGTCCATTTCCTCCGACCACCAAATCGAGTTTCACCTTTATTTGGTTACAGTTCTACAAAGGACTTCATTTGATGAAATGAATAAGAACTTGATAAGACAACCTAATTTTGAAAAAAATTCAAAAAATTCAAAAAATGAGTATGTGGTTCATACATTCATCCTACATCCATGGGAGAACAACAACATCACATTCATTGAATGAGGAGAAACATCTAGCTTAAAAGATTTTCCATCATCCATAACACTACGTAGATAATTGTATGATATAACACCAAAACTATTCATTCATCACATCTTCGGATCCCTCCATCTAGTCTTCTCCATTAATGGTCTCCACGTCTATCTTATAATCTGGTGCCTCGGGCACTTTTTGGTCACCTAGGATGGGCTCCTTGGAAGGGGATCAACCTCTACAATTGTTAGACCCAATTAGTGCATATCTATCATACTCAAAAACTTTCAAAGCATCAATTCATATATAAAATAAGTATATATCTTCATTTAAACCACTAAAAATTATTTTATCCATTAATTAACATTAAGAAATACATCTACATTAATTATAAGAGAAACTCCTCTCTTAGTATTTAGAGAAATATATACATTGATAAATGAATCTCTAGCTTTAATAAATTTGATGGAATTAAAACAATTTTGATATACGAATTGTTTTAGTAAGTTGATCCAAACAACAGATATAAGAAACCAAAATTCAATAGAATGATAATTTAATTAAAGATAGGTATTTGTTGTTGGTTATTGAATTGGATCATATTTTCAAGGTAGTAGTAGTAGTTTCAGTTTAGGTATAATCCATGAGAGGGAGAAAATAATAGTAAACAATGGGCACATGATCACTTGATGTTTCTAAGACTATGAGAAAATTTTATCACTTTTATTAAAATGTGTATCATTGTATCACATTCAAGGGACATCTTGTCTATTATATTGAAAATTATCTATGCAAAAAACTCTAGTAAACCATTATAAAAAATAAAAATAATAGAAATTAAGCCAATTTGAAATCTCACAGATATAAAATACATTATAGAAATTTAAATGTAATTGAAACTAATTTGAATATAATTTCAAATTTAAATTAAATTGTTCAAGAAACTAACAAAATATAAATCAGTTAAATAAATCCATGAATGTCACAAAAAAGTTGAATGTGTGATCAAAATTTATTAATTCAAACATGAAATATGGAAACAGTGTAAAAATGTATATGAGATACTAATAATATTATTAACGTGTACATAGTAATTTAAAATTAATTCGAGAACCATTATAAGAAAAAAAGAAAACATTAATTATATTTAAAAATAGTTTAACACATATTGTGTAATTCTATAATGATCAAAATAAGAATTAAAGCATCATTAATATACATTTAAGTATTCTAAAATAAATTAACATAGTTTCATCAAAAATAATAATTAATTCATATACCAATAAAAATATTAAATATAGACATACAAATATTAAGAAAACTATGGAAGTGAAAAATTCCAAAATAAATAAACATATAAAATAACATAAAGATATTGTGTACAGTACACAATTAAAAATTAAATATCAAGACTCACGATATCAGAATACATGGTTGCATAAATATTCTCCGGTGAAAAGTGGATATTACTATTATAAGATAACCATGGTACCATGAAACAAATACTGGAAAAGTAGACATTTACAATGGGTTGTTTACAAAGGATTTCAATCCTTCTCAAATAATAAAAAATACTGACATTATTATGAGGGATTCAATTTTACAACCCATAACACAATATTTTTTAGTGATAATAGTGAAATACTGTATTATACATCACTGTTATTCATTTGCATATGATTAATAGAGACAAAAATCATTGAATGTAGAGAAATATTCTCCCGAGAATATTTTTACTCATGAAATGTCTCACACTATGATCCCATCATAAATAAATATTAATTAAACATCATACAATCCATTTCTCCTCTACTCATCCCCTAATCCAGGTCATCATAGCGAAATCGAATGACATCATGCAAAACATAAATAGTTGACACCAGAATCATCTGTCACACCTGATTTCTTGAAGGTTTAGGTTCAAATCCCCCATGCACAAACTCTTCTTCTCTCATCCATCATTCACGTTGTGATTTCCAATTTCCCCTAAAAAAATCGAACTGTTAAAATCTTGGTGGATTTTTTGTGTTTTTTTGTTTATTATGTATTTAAGGTTATTGTAGGTTTATTCTTCCCACATTTTGTGTCCACAATAAAAGAAAACCTATTTTATCTCTACACAGGTTGATTCCTCTTGATTTGAGGATGTTTTACCAATGTTTAACCTTTAGATTTAATATATTTTTATATTTGGGTGTTCATCTTTGTTTACATTGATTTTAATAGATATTTTCAATATTAATTTAGTTTGAAAAAT
The DNA here is from genome assembly GCA_963277665.1 of Viscum album. Taxonomy (NCBI): domain Eukaryota; kingdom Viridiplantae; phylum Streptophyta; class Magnoliopsida; order Santalales; family Viscaceae; genus Viscum; species Viscum album. The sequence goes on from OY728128.1 coordinate 43,266,368, forward strand.
GTTTTGATTGGGAGTTTCCATGATTTTCAAAATTAAATTAAACTAAATTTGTTGTAAAAAAACCATTGTTAGCATAACATACATGTTTGTTTATGCCTTATTTTATTATTTCTTATTTGATCTTGGATATATGTTGAGTTCTGAATTATTATAGTATGACTATATCAATCGAACATTGTGAGACTATCTGATTGATTGATATGTTTACTAATAAGTTTTTTCATGTTTGAAATATTACATGGAATGGAATAATTTTAATTTTTGAATAAGAAGTTCAAGATTTATTATTGTATTAATTATTTTAATGTAACATATTATTCATCAATGATATTTGATTCATAATATTTTTGTATATCATATTTTTTCATGTTTGAGATCAGTTAAAAAGACAAAGTATTATCTATTAAAATTATAATTATTAATAATACAAATGTTAGTATTCATTAAATATATATATATATAATTTTTTTAAAATATTTATAATTACTTGTAAGGAATTATAACAAAAATCTTCGTAATTATTAGAAATTCATAATATATTGTAAAAATATACAAGTAATTTTTTAAAAAAAAATTATTAATAATTTTGAAATATTTTTTATTAATTAATTAATAATGACAAGATATTTTTAAATTATGATAATTTTAAATAATTTTTTTAAATATATATTATAATAATAACCATAAAAAATAATTGATTTTTTAGAAACATAGTTATTAACAATTTGTGGAAATTGATAATGCCACATAAAAATTTAAAAAATACTAACATTTATTTCAAATTTACTACTATTAGAGAAAACGTAGTAATAATTAAAATAATTATTAATAATATATAAATAATTTGTAATAATTCATAAATAATAGGTTAATATTAGAAATAAATATTAAATGTATTTATTAATTACAAAATATTATTAATAATTTTTAAATATGAGTAAATTATGAAAATTTGAAAAAACATTGTTAAAAATATATGTTAAACACTAATAATTAATAATAATTCGTACTATTTTTTAAAATTTTTGGTAAAATTAATAAATAATTTGAATTATATAATAATAAATTGTGTCAATTATTAAAAATTTATTCAATTTGTAATAATTATTAAAAAAATTGGTAGTACCATGTAAACAAATATAAAAAAATACTAACCATTATAAATAATTCATTATAATTAGTAAAAAGTGAAGTAATTAATTAAATAATTAAAAATAATCATTAATGAATTGTTAATAATTAATAAATAATTAGTTAATAATAGTAATAATTAGCATATGTTAGTATTAATTAGTAAATATTATTTATAATTTTTAAATATGAGTAAATTTTGATAAATTAGTACATATTGAAAAAAATATATTAGAATAATGATTATTATTAAATATTATTATTATTTATTTAAAATTTAGTAATAATTAATAAATAATTAGTATTACTTAACAAATAATTTTATCAGTTTTGAAAAATTATTAAATATTTCTAATAATTAGTAAACAATTTATAATACCCCTTAATTATATATAAATATAATACGAATAGTTAATAACAAATTACTATAATTTTTAAAAAGGTAGAAATAATTAAAATAATTCATAATAATAATTTAATATTTTAAAATAATAATAAAATAATTATTTAATATTAGCTATCATTTTTAAAATATAGTATTATTTACTAAAATAATAAATAATTTTAAACATGATTAAATTATTTTAATTTTTTATAAATTTAGAATAATTTTACGAATAATAAAAAATATTAAATATTAGAAATATTTACTAAAAATTAAGTTTTAATTAATTAAGAATTTATATTTACTAATTAATAATTTCATCAATTAGGAAAAAATATACATTAATATCATTAACTAGTAAAAAATTTGTAATAGCCTTAAAATAATAAGGGAAATACTAACAATTATTAAAATTCACAATAATTAGTAAAAATGTTGTAACAAGTAAAAAAATAACTAAAATTAATTTAATAATTTTTTATAATAAATAAATAATTAGTAACTATTAGTAATAATTAATAAATATTAGTACTAATTAGTATATATTACTGTTAATATGTAAATATGAGAAATTATGATGATATTTAATAAAATTTATAAAATACCAATAATTATAAAATATTTATAATAATTAGTGAAAATATTTAAAAAATTTATTAATTTATTATTAATTAATAACGAATTGTTATAATTAAGAAATAATTATTGAATGATAGTACGAATTCATAAATTTTTATAATAATTATTAAATAATATTAATAATTTGTAATTATTAGTGAAAATGATGATTAATTTTTAGTAAAATGTAAAAAAATAAGAAATATACAAATACATATAAAAAATTAGTAATATTTATTTAGAAAATAGTTTTAATTGACCAAAATTAAAATTAATTGAGTAATATTTTTAATAATTAAAAATAATTAATAATTATTCATAATAATTAGTAATAATTAGTAAAAATTCATGGCAAGCAGTCATAATTAGCCATAATTAAAATTTAATAATAATTTGTAATTATCCACCTTGATATATTATTATTATTATTTATTTTGTTATATATAAAAATTTGGACTCAAAAAGTAGACATCGATTTCTATTACGTGATCGCGATTTGATAAAAAATAAAAAAAATCTAAATAGATGAGGTATAAATATTGTTTACATTGAGGGTGTTGAAATTTTTTATCATTTTAAAAGAAAAGTTTATAATTTTTTTATAAATGACAACAGAATTTACACGTACGAAAAGTGATATTCAGATATTATAAATTTTTTGTAATGTTGGAAATCATCAGCTTCAAATTGGTTATCAAAAAGATAATATTTTTTGGAATCCATAGAGTGAAAAAAATTTTGTAGAAAATATAATTTATTTTGTTAAGATCCATAAATCAAAATTTAGTACATTACATTACTAGCTCCAGAATACAGAAAACAATAAGTCGGAATTTAATTCCAAATCATGAATCAAAACAATCCTAGTTTTTCAATTTGAAAAATATATTGAGGTGGAATTTTATTTATAATCACAGAAAAAAACATGAATCTTTTAAGAAAAATTGAATGTTAATTTATATTTTGGATTGTAAAATAATTTTTTATAATATATTTTCTTTTATTAAATTAAGGTTAGCTAATGGAAATACATAACCTGTAAATTTCATTTAAATATAGATGTTTGTCCTTAATTTGGTTCTTAGTTATTACAAAATATATGAAAATTAAAATTGTTTCTTCTTATATTATGGAAATTATGAGTCATTAGTTAAATTTTAACATGTGAATAATTCATTTATAAAGAGGAAGATTATAGAATATCTATATTTATTGTGAAATAGTTGAGTTATTTTCCAATTACACCCCAGTTAAAGCGTCTGTTTATGTTTCTTAACATTCCATCACTGATGAAATGGAATAAATAAGAAACTCCCATTATTAAAAGACTAAATCACCATCATTATGGTAATTCCAGGAAATAATACAATCCTATTCATCAAAAATTTTATTTAGAACCACATAATATATGGTCGAGTCTTTCTACTAATGTTTTTTGTCTATTCGGTGCTTATGAAATTTAATAATTTTTATTTTATATTTTCATGAAAATCATACCACCTACCATCATGTATTCAAAGGGATTCCTTACTATAAAATTCCTTATAGACCCAACACCAAATCCTATACATGGTTCTATCCAAAAACCATATGTGATAGGAGGAATTTTCCAACAATGATTAAATGTGATCCATCATCCTTTTTGAAATATAAAATTGGATTTCTATTTTTACTTAAAAAATCATCTCCTAAAATCATAGAACACACAAAAAGGATTTCCCTTCAATGATAATACATCTAATGCTAATAAAAATTCACCAAAAATATTGTTTCTCTCTCCATTGGGACACACCTCCCATCCACTATTATAATTTATATATAATGCACAACATGGATCCACATGTTTTAAATCAAGCCCTAATTAACATTTTCTAACTAGTATGGGGCCACCCACATCATATTTGGGATACAACATGGCTCAAATACCTCATGTTTGGATAAATTATAATTGTTCCTTTGAATGAAAGATAATTGAGTGATAAAAATGATGTGGAAAAAATGTGAATAGAAAAATGACCACAAGATTTAACAAGGAAAAAACCCAATATGAAAAGAGTAAAAAGTGGGAAAATAGAAGCTTATCAATATGGTAAAACATAGTTATAAACTCTATCTCAATTACAAGGATAAAATAATCAAAATATTATCTCATGATCAAATAGAGAAACACCACACAAAATAACACATTCAATGTTGAATCTCGGAGATGATATGTTGTTTGAGAAGCGAACGATCAAAACCGTTCAGAGATATCCCATTTTATATGATTCCCTCAACCTAAATTGGCCTCCCCTCAAATAGATTAATTTTAGATAATTAAATAGTGGAAATAATGTTAGGGATCTAACAACTTTGATTTAATTAAATTTGAAATCCATTATGATTTGTATGTCCCCAATTTCCACTAACATATCTCCCACATGTAGATTTTATTGAGAACCGATCACATCTCCAAAAATATTTTCTATCTTCTAAACATGACACTCATGTCACTACAAGGATTCTCAAGGATCTACACCATATGAACTTATCAGTCCCAATCAACATTATTAGGAAACATTCCACATTATTATTAGTTTGATATTTATCCATATCCACACTTCCTTCCTACACCACATATTAATCCAAATGTTATTTTATTACAATGTGCTTCACCCTATAATAAATATTCCTTAAAATGTGCAAGGATCTCTAACCCACAAAAAATAATGGTATCTTCTCCTTTTTTGCCTTATATCCACCAAAAACTATTTCATCTAGATCGTCCCCTTCCAAGACTGTATAGCTTCCATGTAATCTTCCATGGTTGTGTATAAAGACAAAAACAGCTGTAATTAGGAAATACGGATAAAAATCACCATGTAATAGTTAACACAAAATAATATTGGATTGACATTGAATAAAACCACTTGAAAATGTTGTATCAACATGGACTCTAATAGTAAAGTATTATCCTCAATAATATAATATTGAATATAATGTATCCTTAATTTATCTTAGTATCCTATTCAATATTTTCCAATTCTCATATCCTTTATTTCCATGTATTGACTAACTACTATAACTTAATGTTAAATTTAAGGCCTAGTACATACCATAGTGAACATCAAACTCCCGACCACTGAAGCATATGGTACTCATTACATTTCCATTATACCTACTTCACATATTGGACATATTGTGGAGAATGACTTAATTTTAATGTGTTGATTGGTAACTATTAGATTAATGTCATGAATATTGAATCATTTTATGTAATTTCCCAAGTAATTATTATGTGATATACAAATATTCAAATTATTTCTATCTTTGTGGATCATCACCAGTGAATCTTATGTTCATGCCCAATGTCTTTAATTCCAAAATCCATAGTCAATTGTTCTATCATATCCCATATTTGATCATTGGGGTGGTCTGTAACTCACATTTCATCCACATAAAATAGTATAATGATAAAATAATTACCACCTAGAACCTTAAAATAAGCCCAAGGATACTAATTAAGTATGTCCTATACATGACTCAAGATATTGGAATGAAATCTGTTATACCAACACCTCAATAAATGTTTGATATGGTATAGATATTTGTTCCATATACAAACCTATTTATCATTAACTTATTTTGAAAAACCCACTAGTGGGATAATATATATTTATTCATCAAAATCACCATGTAGAAATGATGTTTTCACATCTTGTTGCACTAGATATAGCATATGATGTACACATCTTTGGAACTACCCAAACTTCTCGCAACCATAAACCATGGATGATGATTAAGGTGCTGTATATATATATATATATTTAGAGCTATTAATTTCATGAAATCAGAGGAATACTATTTTTTTTATTTGAAAACACTATTTGATGAGTTAATTTTATTATGGAATCAAGATGTAACTCCATATGATATAGTTGCAGATCAGAATTTTATACAGAATGATACATTAATATTGTAAATTACTAACTTTTTGATGGATGGTATGTTATCTGGAAAGAAAAGAAGGATTCATATCATCTCTATACTATAATTTTTAGAACAATGAATTTATTATTGATAATACAATAAAGGATAATTATTTTGACATTCATAAGTGATTTCATCCTACAGATCACATTTTTCAAAGGAATATAAATTTTTCTTAAGAAAGGTAGAATTGAAACAGTCGGTCCTAGAAATGTGATCTCGGGAATTCAACTAAAATCTATCATCACTTCATTACCTCATATTACTATGAAAAAACAATAAGTGAACAACAAATATATGATTTATAGAGAGATCACAATTGTATAGAGCATAGTATTTTTTAGGACCATCCATATTGTTCTATTTTTTGGTTCTTCAAATGTTACATGTATTTGAAATTTAGAAGAATCATTTTGATGGAATATTTTATACCTTTTGGACACACTTGGAATGGACAATGATAACGTAATGGAACTATTAGATCATGCCCCAATTTTTCATAGTCCTAATCGATTTTATTTATGATAAAAGATCACCTGTTTTAATGAACATAAATCAATCATAAACACTTTATAATGACAATATTTTATCATTCTATTAATGGATTATATATTTTTGGTTTTCTTATGTTTATGCTTCTAATTTTTGTTGTTGAGTCATAAATAGACACATTTACGGGTAAAAAATTCATGATTTCCATTTCATAATGGAAATAATAATACATTTTAGTAATATAGAGCTTTTTAATTATGAAATCTAGGACATTTTGACCAAAATATCTACTTACTTATAAGATAATAGTGAGTAAACATCAGATTATGATGCATTTATTATGCTTCAAAATTTTGTTATATTAATTTTATGTAAATTGCATAAAATATCCCCATTGGAATTTATAGACTCAATGGAACATTTAATATTGCATATTATATTTGAAGTTAAATGTGGAGGGATGGTACAATTCCGATGGATGAACTCATTTAATATATGTAAGAAAAAATTTAGAATATTGTATATAACGAATCACTAGCTAAAGGGTCAAATGTAAAAGTGTATTTTTAAGTTAAAATTAAAAATTTCAAATCATACTATATTCAATATGAATATCCATTAAAACATAATCACGTGGTTCTAAATGAGTCAAATGTGGATTATTTCACAGAAAATTAGTTCTTGGTTTTTAATCAGTGTGATCTTGTTTTTATTGGTTATCTTGAATGATGGGGCTTAAAAAAATAACTACACAAAGATCATACATATTTTCTCCATATTTGTGAATAAATGAAATTATTTTTGTAGTATGTAATAATTCTTATTTTTATTTCTTTTGATTATATAAATTTAGCTAAATTATTTATTTTGTTGACTATATGATCTTCATATCAAGAAAAAAATTATAAAAATTACCCATGATGCTCTTGATAAATGTTTACCATAAATTGTTTAATATTGGAATAAAAGTCTAGTAACTTATGTTGTCTATGAATGAACAATAACCCAATTTCATAAGGACATCAATTGTCAAAAAAATTATTATTTGGTGGAAAAATCATATGAATGTAATATTGATAATCGATTATGTGTGTTAAAAAACCATCCATAGAACATGGTAGAATATTATAATGTATATTTAGTTAATGGATATCGATTCCATAAACACATATATGGTGAATCAATGAAATAAATGAATAATGATGTTTTTTGAAAGGATCTCATCATAATGAAAGTAATGTTTGATTTTATGGATGGTTGGATGAAATAAGTGAGTTATGTTAGTTGGGACCTAATTATTTTATAATGTTTAAATTTAATACGTATTATTCTCATCTAGATTTGTGAGTTCATCCATGACAAAGAGCCTTTGACAATAAATATTAACCCATTTTTTCCATAAATGAACTATTTATATTGGAACACTATGCAGATAACGTTTATTATAAAAACTATTGTAATGTTCTAATATATTTAAAGGATTTTTTGATTGTAATAAAAATGAAATCTCATGAAAATTAGTTTATTGAAAATGGAAACAGTTATGTATAAGTGATTGATATTGAATTTTTTTTCATGAAACATCCCCAATAACCTATCTTATATAGAAAGATTGTAATATCATGGATAAACCCACCTCCCCCCCCCATTTATGGGCATATGGTAGTGATAATGGTTTTGATGTAATAAGGGATTATTTAATAGAATTTTATAAAGAATTTGGTGAATTTAAAGATAAAGACATAGAAAATGTGATCAGTGAATATGTTGATGAAGATAAAAAATGATTTATTAATCATAATTATTTATTATTTTTGGCAATTAGATATATGTATTAACAATTATTTATAGGTATGATTTTTTGTTTCTTATGGATTAAGATAATCCAAAACTCTGTTTCATCAACTCACTAATGCTAGTATTTTTTTTCTGTTTCTTAAATTTAATATTTGTGTTTCCAATTAACGAAAGGATAGATTAATATACTATCCATGATGTTTATTATTTTATTATATTTTATATCGATATTAAAATTTATTTTCCTGTAATATTTTTATATTATAGTAATTATTTACATGTAATTAATACATTATGGTATTTTTATATGTAATTATTATATAATATTATTAATTATATTTTTATACGTGATATCTATATTAAGAATATTTTACTGGTAAAGTAAATATTATATTCTTGTATTTATGAGTTTTTATATATATGGAATATGTGTTATGAATTTTTTACATGTAATATTATTATTTTTATATGGATAAAGATGGTCTCGATGATTTATTCAGTTCTCTTAATCATATTAGGCTTCTCAAAGATGAGTCTCATTCATCAGACCTACTAGATTTTTCTACAAAAACGTCTATTTGGAGGGTATTCTTCGTTTTTGGAATGGTGATTCTAGACCCTATTAAAGAAGGATTCCCATCTCTTGATTTTGATTATCACATAAAAAGGTATGATCAATATTTTAATGTATTTATTTTAAATATTGTTTTTATAATGGTTTTTGTAATAATATTTAAATTTTTATTATTTTCATAGTTTTTCAATTTTACCTAATGGGAAGGGTGGTGTGATTTTATGGAATTATTTTTCTATTTCTTTGGTGTCATGGGATCAGTTTCCCATTATTACGTGACATTAGATGATCAAGATCTGGATTGTACATTAATAAATGATATATTTTATTCTAATTCATCTAATTATTAAAAAGTTGTTTTTAATTATTATGTATATTATATAGGCTAAAATCGATGATAACATGAGGGATACAATACAAAATGCATGAGATATTATTATACATGAATGGTTTTATTAGTTTTTATACAACCAAAGAAATAGAGCCATGGATAGTGCTTCTATTAATGTTATTGAGAATATTCTATTATCACATCGACCTTAAAAATTAAATTCCATGGTATGGGATGGATTTTAAATCTAATTGATAGGAGAGACTTTTCAGAGGAGGTCATTACCTTTGCGTCATAACTATGGGAGGTAGGATGTTACACATAGGGATGAGAGTCATATATTTGGTATACATCCCCAAAATATGTTATGTAAAATTATTTATTACTACATATATATTCTTTAAATGAATTTTTTTTGTTATATTTAATTTTAAACTACTAAGCCCCCAATTATGGTGTTTTTTGTTTATGAGAACATGTATATTGATCCCCATATAGGGCAACTAATTGGGAAAGGGCAATGCCAGATTTTGGGTGTATTTTTTTAAATTTTTCTCTTACGTTAATTTTATTGTATTTTTAATATAAAATGATTTTGAAAAGAAACTAATGAGAATAAAACTTCTCATTTATGAGAGATTCTTGAAGATATTGAATAATATACCTCTTGGGAGAAAGGTTTTTATGAAGGGGCTTAGATACAGGTCATTTTGAATGTTGTTAAGAAAATTTAGTTGACCGATATCGATTCATAATTACCACCAAATAGTTATTATGGTACATATGAAATGTTATCGGTCAACTTGAAGGAAGATATTGAAGATTCGTCATCATCTTCAACTTCACAGTATGAAGATAGGTTTCATGTTTAGTATTAGATGATACAACAAATGCAGTGAGTGAGGGTGGTGGAGCATGAGCATCATCATTAGCGAGATGAGCGGATGTTGAAGTATATGTGACAAATTAAATATGGGGTTGGTGTAGAGTTTCATCCCCTAACCCATTGGGAGATCCTCATCCCCATGTAACATGTTAATCCCCTATTTTTATAGTGATATATTTTAGTTTTATAAACATAATATGTGTGAGATTGTGTATAAATTTTCTACATGTTTTTATGATATTTATTATTCTCAATTTTTAATAATATTTTTTTTAATTTTTTGAAAATAATTATGTAATTGTGATAATATTTTTAATACCTCATCAAAATTAGTTTTTTTAAAATATGCACTTATTTTTGATAGAAAACATAGTATATTAAAAATAATAATTATATGCGATGGTATATATTAAATTAGTATATTTGTGACTCTGTTTTCTATGATTGGTTTTTTTCAATATATACCCATTTCAATTTACTTTTGGAAATGGGAACCCATAAGAGAGAAACCCCTCAAAAAAATGCAGAACTCGATATGTGAGGACTCTATGTGAATGTTCGTAATTTATTCTATCTTGATGTTTTCATTCATGGTCAAACTAGTTTACTACTATAAAAAACGAGGAGTTCCTACAATAGAATATTAAAATGCGTTACCGAATATGAAGTATTGTTAGTGTGAGATGTTTTTCTTCCATTAATAGATAGAATCTGATACCATGTAGAGATGTTTAGATGTTTTTTAGAGAATAACGAGTATGGAGGAGTGACCTTGTGATGAGTCTCCACTTCCATTGTAATCCAGTGATGTGAAGAAAATCTTGGTCAAATTATTATAGAGAAATGTGACACACAATCAAACAATAATACTTTTGTAAAGAAAATAATGTTTAGTGATTCTATGGATGTCAGGACCTAACCAACTGGGGCTCACCTAACTAGAGGTTTGTGTAGTTTGGTAACCCCATGCCCATCTACAATTGGCTATTAGATATAGATAAGCATCAAGAAGACATAAATTATAATGGGAATCCATAACCTAATTTACCTAAAAAACGTACCCGACCAACTACATGAGAATGTGTAGATAAATAATGAAATAATGAAATATAAAGAGTATAACCAAGCATGAAATTAAATATATGGAATATATTAGAGTATGATAACATAAATCCAAATAACAAAGGGAGAAAGCACCAACACAAATTGAACAGAAGTCACAACACAAAAACTAATACAAAATGGGGGAAATTGAGAGATCCTCACTCTTGATCTCTATGTATAACCACTGAACAAGGACAATGCATCCAATTATCACCATACTCCACTAAAGATACCACAAATCTTCTTGTTTATGGTATAATACACACCATGTGTGGGAAATGTCCATGTAGGGGTGGGCACATATATATCAAGAAGGAAATCCTGAAAACCACAAATAGTGGAATAGAACGATACAATAATGTTCAACTGAACCCACAAAGGCCTTTCAATTAGACCATGACACAAAACCATAATAACCACATTATGCACTGTAAGAAGACCAAATGATGTATAAATTGTAGCTCCATCCCCACAATCCAACTAAGAATAATGAGTCAGATATTAGTTCTAAAGGTCTATCACCGATATACAATTTCTTGTGTGTCCATATTGGGAAGCCATGTGGATAATATGCACCTATCCAGTGTGATCTATAGTCAAGGGGGGACATTCTATGATAAAGGAACCATGCCCGTTAGTGATATGGGGATCCATTCGGTAGATTGGGGACCCATTTCTTGGTAGGAAAAGGGGTACCACTAAGTAGTTAGAGGACCATTACCCTAGCGTGACAGGGGGTTCCACTTAGTAGTTAGAGGACTCATGCCCTGATTTGATCGAGGGAACCACTCATTAATTAGAAGACCCGTGCCTAGGAACAAAATCCTGTATTAATCAGTAGATTTAGGACATTCACCTTAGTGAAATAGGAGTAACCACTCAGTATTTGGAGGAAACATTCCATTGTACAACAAGTGGGTACCACTCAGTTGATTTGGGAATATGAGGGACTCACACCCTGGTAAAATAAGTGGGTTTCCAACCCCATAATCTCTATGGTGACCCTACCCTATCACTTACATTGATCAAGCATTTCCAAAAAAAGTTTCACACTATCAAAACATCCCTTAATATATCAAAATCTACTATTAAGGATTATATTACATCTTAAGTGGAAAGACAGAAAAATAATCTACTTGTAGGAGAAAAAAAATTCTTAAGAAATACAAACAATTGTTTGAAGAGCATGAGGGTGGTACACAATGTGTATCTAGGGTCCCATGTTCTATACCCTCTCTTGAACAGCTAGACATATCCTTGCTTGTATAGAACTTTACTAGTCATTTGGAACTACATAACATGTATAAATGGTGCCCGACATGCCCCTCACACTTGTGGCATACCCGTGTAGTGTATATTCTGATTATGTACATTTGGTAATGATCATGTACTTTGGTCCATAACTTTGTAAAGAGGTTGTGTCTGAGTACTAAGTTGTGACTGTATATTCCTAGCCAGGCTAGTGTATATGGACATTCCTCTTCTCATGTACTCCCATAGTACACATCGGGCCTCCAGTAAAGAATCACAATAAATTAACGGTCTATACATGGTGTGGGATCTTTATCATTACCCAAAACACGATCCAACACAGAGGGGGAACTACACTATGTTTGTTAATCGGAGATACAAAATCTATATTCAGGGTTTTCGTAGAAACTATAACCCCATGGGATTTTATGAGATATTTTTTCACAAATAAATTAAATATCTCTAATACCTTATAAGACACACAAAACCAACATCAAATGTACTATGATATATATAATATTTTTTAAACATGACCAGTATAACAAATCCATTATATAAGAAAGTACTGACTTGTGAAAATAAAATATTAAAATTATATAAATTAAAAATTTATAAAATTAATTCATAATTCCTTGATTGATAAGAAATTGAAATAAAAATCTTTTTATAGTAGAAGAAACATTTTCCTAAAAACCCATTTTATTCACACGTTACATTTTTATGTTAATAAATTAAATTAAAAACTATGAATTAATGATTTGGATGAAATTTATATATTTTATATTCAATTAATTTTTTTTATCATTCATCTAATATATTTTTCATCGGTTTTTCATGTCTTATATTAAAATAAATTCTTCCACAAATATGAAATAAATTTTGAAAAAATTGTTCAAAAAATTTGGAATCATAGTAACTAATATTATGTATCATGGATAACATATATTTTGGTTATAATGAATAGTATAAATTATTAAAATTAATTACCATAGTTAGGGAAAATTTTAATTGGAAGGGGGAAAAACTAAAAATATAAGGGTTAAAATGACCTATAAAATTTTCTAATTACTATTAGATGAAAAATTATAGTCATTTTCTCATATAAGGTTCTATAATGAGGGATTTCGGATCCCCATGGAATGTAAAAAACATGGCTACAATTTATTCTTTTCAAAAAGTTCTAGTGAATCCTCTCCCCCAGTTATAAAAGGTCACAACTCTCCTCTCATATTCAAATATAAAAATCCCTTTGGATCAGCCATTACCATAGAAATTTCTTTTTTAACTCCTCTACCCACAATCTAGATGCATTTTTTGTATGAAACTCTTCTATGAAGTCTCTTGGTTATAACCTTAATAGGTTTTCTAAAGAAGATGCATCGTTCTTAACTGAGAATTTTTATTCTATTTCTTCTTAAACTTCCTTAAAATTTTATCCATATATACATAAATAAATCCACTATTCCATCCTATTTACTTATAAGTTATTATTTTAACGGAATAATCTATATCCATATCCTCGTCTATTAAATAGAAAAACACATCGATCAGGTGTATGGTGGACTACCGCCTCACGAACCGATTTAATTCATTTTCCATCACCACCATACAACGTTGGTTAAAATGATATATTTATAATATTTTTATGATATATATGATATCAATATGAAATTGGAATTATTATATCACATATACATTCATACCTTCCAATCTGTTGAAAAATGATAATGTCGTCGTTATATACATGTCACTGTGCAAAAAAATGACCTTCTACGACAGGTTATTTGCGATGGGATCTATTCCTGTCGCATATAGTCCATCAAAAACATTATTTGCGACAGGGACATCAACCTGTCAAAAATAATTAATTATTATCATCGGGAAAATGGGTCACATAGCTAATGGATTGGCACGATTTATGCGCCAAATAGCAGTAAGGGTATTTGCGATGGGGGGTGCCTCCCCGTCGCAGATAAACGACCACGGTAAATAACCTTTTAACCACTGACAATAATTAATGTGGAGAAGGTATTTATGATGAGACATGTCGCAAATAGTCCCGTTCCAAATATTCTAACCTATATATAACCCCTTATGTTTTTTCTTTCTTCCTCTATATTCCAACTTTCTCTCTCTCTCTCTCCATACTCTAATTTTAGGGTTTAAAATTCTCTCAATTAATTTTTTTACAAACAGGTTTTGGAGTCATTTAGACATATAAGAGATCATGTTTAAATGTATATATGTTTAATTTAATTTAATATTTATTTGTTTTTTATATTATTTTTAATTATTGTCAATTAGTTGTAATTAAATTAGATTTAGATTATTTTGTTATCATTATTTATTTTTAGTAAAAAATCAAAATTATTAATGCTTATTATTAATAATTAGTGGTTGTTTGGAATTATTAACGATAATTAGTAATCAATATAAATAATTAGCAGAAATTAGTAATTAGTAGTGGTAATTATCAATAATTAGTAGTAATTAATGCTACTTATTAATAACTAGCAGTAATTAGTAATAATTATGAATAAATTGTAATAATTAGTAAAAAATAGTAATAAATACTAACTTGTAATAATTACTAATAATATGTAATAATTACTAATAATTACTAATATTTAGTAAAAATTAGTAAAAATTAGTAAAAATTAGTAACAAATAGCAAGAAATTCTAATAATTAATAAAAAATAATAAAATATACTAATAAGTAGTAACAAATACTAATAATTTTTAACAAATTCTAATAATCAGTAACAAATAGTAATAATTGCTAATATTTACTAATAAATATGAATAAATACGAATGATTATTAATAATTAGAAATAACTGGTTATAATTATCAATAATCGGTAATAATTAGCAATAATTAGCTATAAATAGCAATAATTAGCAATAATTTCCAATAATTAGTTTTAATTGGCACTAATTTGTAATAATTAGCATAAATTATTAATAATTTTCAATAATTAGTATTAATTAGCAACAATTAAGAATAAATATCAATAAATAGCCACAAAAAGAAATAAATAGCACTAAATAGTAATAATTAGTGGTAATTAGTAATAATTAGTAAAAAACCTAATAAATGCTAATAATTAGTAGTAATTACTAAAAGTTAGTTCTAATTACTTTTTTTAAAATGAATAATAATTTGTAATAATTACAAAAAAATAGTAATAATTATGAATAAATAGTAATAAAAACTAATAAAAACTAATAATTTTAAATAATTAGATATAATTCAAAATAATTCGAAATAATTATTAACAATTAGAAATAATTAGTAATAATTAGCCATAGTTAGTAATAATTAGACATAATTTTTATAATTAGAAATAATTAGCAATAATTAGAAATAGTTAATTATAATTAGCAATAGTTTGTAATAATTAGTAATATTTCTCAACAAATAGAAATAATTAGGACCACATATCAATAATTAAAAACCAATACCAATAATTAGCATCAAATACTAATAATTATCAACATATTCTAATAATTAACAATAAATACTAATAATTAGTAACAAATTCAAATAAGTAATAACAAATACTAAAAATTTGGAACAAATACTAATTATTAGAATCAAATACTAATAGTTAGTAATGAATAATAATAATTACTAATAATTAGTAATAATTAGTATTAATTAGACTTAATTAGTATTAATTATTATTAATTAGTAATGAATAAAAATAATTAGTAATAATTAGTAATAAATACTAATAATTCGTAATAAATACTAATAATTAGTAATAAATACTAATTATATGTAATAAATACTAATAATTAGTAATAAATAGAAATAATTAGTTATAAATACTTAAAATTAGTAATAAATACTAATAATTAGTAATAAATACTAATAATTAATAATAAATACTAACAATTATTAAAAAATGATAACAATTATTAATAAATACTAATAATTCATAATAAATACTAATACATAGTAATAAATACTAATCATTGGTGATAATTAGAAATTATTTGTACTAATTAATATTAATTAGTAATAATTGGTAATAATTAGTAATAATTAGTAATAAATATTAATAAATATTAATAAATAATAATAAATAGTAATAAATACTAATAATTAGTAATAAATAGTAATAAATAGTAATAATTTGTAATAAATACTAATAATTATTAACAAACCTTAATAATTAGTAAAAAAATAGTAATAATTTGTAAAAAATAGTAATAATTAGTAAAAAATAGTAATAATTATTAAAAAGTAGTAATTAATTAAAATAATTAGTAATAAATATTTAAAATAAAAAATAATTAGTAATAATTAGAAATATTCGGTAATTAATAATAATAATTAGTATTAAATACTAATAATTAGTTATAAATACTAATATATAGTAATACTTATTAATTGTTATTAATAATTAGCAATAATTAGAAATAATTACAAACAAATTGAATGAATTACTAATAAATTGGATGAATTAGTAATAAATGGGGATAATTGTTATAAATTGTAAGAACATGGCTCAATTTCCACTGGATTGGAGGAAATCCTTTTTCTCGATGACTCTTCTCCATTAAACTCTCACAGACTAAAAAAATTATGATAAATGAGCTCATACGTGTGCTTATCCAGTCTCGTATGCACGAGATTGGATATTAATTAATTGGACTACATTTTCTAGATTATGTTATCTGGTGGTGATAGTTGCAAGAAAGTGATTCATTGATTAAAAGGGTATTCTTTTGTTTGACCGCTCATTTACTTTCACATTTCTCACACTGAAATCATAATGAAGATTATGGTCAGAGGTATGATTAGGCATTCTCATGTGCATTGGAATGGATATGAAAACATCTGAGTAGATTATTTGTTATGATTTCAGTGTGATAACGTTTCATGTAAATAAGACGTCAGATAATAGAGCATTCGTCTGTCAACTTGAAATCGTGTCACACAAAATTAGTGGAAATTAGTGAGATGTAGCTATAATTATTTATCTTTCATTTTTCGATAGCGTTATTCTTATATCATGATATTCAAAAAATTAATGATTTTATATTTGTAGAGAAATATGGAACAAGGATGTTGTCAAAAATATTTATTAGATGATAATTCTTGGATAAATCAGCGTAGAAATTCAAATGGTCCGGGTGTAAATAATTTATATATTGAGGGTGTTTATGCTTTATTATATCGTGCATCATCAAAACCCGAATTTGTTTCAGAAGTAAATCTTAAGTATCCTTGTAAAAAATGTTCTCTCAGAATGTTTGACACAATTGAAAATGATAGGGGACATCTCTTGCATTATGGTTTTCTACCAGATTGTATTTTTTGGTATCAAAATAGTGAACACAGTTCCCGAGAAGATACTAATAATTTGATTTTGAATTCATTGCGGTTTCAAAATTTAGTATATGATGTTTCAGGTCTATTGATTCAACAAAATGAAACTTATAATGATATTAATTTAACTCCAGAGTTTCACCATATTAATTTTATTAGTTTTTGATGTCTGTTGAGGATGAATTTATACTGGATGCAAGATAAGAAAATTTGACGTTGTTGAAAAATATATTGATGTAAAATCAGATAATGGAATGTCAAACAACTATTTTGGTAATATATTTTATTTTTTTAAAACATTATTTCCTAAATGAAATGTGTTTATAAAAATTACTATGAGAGAAAGAGGCTGGTTCATAATCTAGGCCTTAGTTATATTAAGATTCAATCATGGTCAAATGATTCCATATTATATTCTGGTGAAAATCAATCATTTGATCGTTGTTCCATAGGTGGAAAATTGAGGTACAAAGAAGATCCAAAAAACAAGTCTAGATCGATTCCTAAAATAATGTTGTGATATTTACTGCTTACACCCAATTTGCAGTGTTTATTTTTGTCTTAGAAGACATAGTCAATGATGTCATGGAACAAAACCATTATTTCCACAAGTAAAATCTTTAATCATCAAACATATGGTGATTCATGTAACCATTTTACTAAGTGCATCAACCTTCTACTTTTGATGCCTGGAACGTACGATTGGGTCTTTCTACTGACGGTTTGTGTCCATTTGGTTCTTATGGCAGTCATTATTCATTTTGGCTTGTCTTTACAACTCTGTGCAATTTACCACCATGGAATTTGATGAAGGAGCCTCAAATATTTTTTAAATTATTGATCCCAAGACATCTAACAATTAATATTGATGTTTATTTGTAACTATTGACTGATGCGTTAAATTCATTGTGGATTAATGGTGTTAGTACATAAGATGTTGTTGTGAAACCAAATTTATTTCTAAAAGCTCCATTGATGTGGACATGTAGTTGCTTCTCATCATATGACATGTTATCTTGCAGGGGTACACAAGATCTAAAATCGTGTCCTTACTGTATAGGAGACAAAAAAGAATTTATGCTCTTTAATATAATTTTTGTTTCTATTTTGACTATCATCGCATATTCCTTCCAACCGATCATCTTTTTTGGAGGAAATCATCTCATTTCATAAAAGTAATAATTGAAAGGTATGGACGTCCAAAAACTATCTTAATTATAGAGTTAAAATGAATTGTATTTTCATTACCTACCATCACATTTTTCCAATAATAAACTAACATAAAATTCATGGATTTGGGGCAGAACACAATGGGATAAAACAGAGATTTTTTGGGATCTTCCATATTGGTCTGATTTGATGGTCCACCACATGTTGGATGTCAAGCATATTGAGAATAACTATTTTGATAATTTATTTCATATTGTTTTTGATATAATAGTTATGACCAAATATAATTTAAAAACATGAATAGATCTTGCCCAAATTTACAAGCGACCAAAACATGACCTGTTTAAAAATGTTAGATCACAGAGGTTAATGAAGCCAAAAGCAGCTTATACACTATCCAAAGATAGTTTCTTATTATTTTATCAGTGGATTTTAGATTTCAGGATTCTTGATAGATATGCATCTAATTTGTGAAAATGTGTTTAGAATGGCCATATTACCAGATTAAAAAGTCATGATTGTCATGTTATTATGGATATAATTATTCCGATTAGAATAATAGGTTTTTTGAATTATATTATTTTGGATTCAACAATAGACATATCATATTTTTCTGATACATTTTTGTAGCAAAAACAAACTATGATGCACTAAGAAAATTGAAAGAAGTTTTTGTTGTAATTATATGTAAACTGGAAATAATCTTACCACTAGTTTTTTTTGACTCAGTGGAACATTTGAAATTACATTTTCCAGAAGAAGAAAAATGTGGAGGTTCGATACAGGTTTGATGGATGTACCCATTCAAGAGATGCCTATAGAAATTAATGAAAAAAGTATATAACAAACCATCTGTTGAGGGCTCAATTGCTGAAGCTTATTTGCATGAGGAAATTACTTTTTTATGCTCTCATGATTTTGAATGAGAATATCCCAAAAAGCACATCCTTAAGGGGTGGAATGGGGGGAATGATGATGATTTAACTGGAAATCAATTATCAATTTTTATTCAGCCATATCTTGGATTTAGTGGAGTTCATGAACGATGGATTTCAGATGATGAACATCACATAGCTCGTACATAAGTTCTACTCAATTGGGAAGAAATGACATCATTTGTACTATGAGTTCTTCTATCACTTATTCTTTAATTTATGATACCTTAAGTGAAGATATTTTATTTATATGTTTATGATAATCATATCAAGAAACAACTTCAAAAAAGAACAACTACTTCTCATGAAGAACGCCAAATTTTTTTTTCTCAATGGTTTCAAACATCTGTAAAATAAATTTTTGGTTCTCTAACATATCAATTTAGTCTATTATTTATTATATTTATAATTCTTTTTAAAATTTTCATGTCTATACATACTAATAAAATTGATAAGAAACTGTATATATTAAGTAACCCACCATGAAAAATTGTTAAATATTATAATTCATATGCGGTGAATGGTTTTCAATTTCATAATTGTGCATATGGGGAATAAAAAATGAATAGTATGGTTTTCCTTAGAGGATCTAATTATAAATAAACTGATTTTTACTTTTCAATAATGTTGGATTAAATTACTGAACTATGTTATCTAGGACAAAATTACATAATGAGGTTTAAATTTTGGAGGTAGGATACTGAGAGAGGCTGGCATGTTCATCCAACTCATGGAATAGTTGATATTAAATATAAAAGTACTGTTGCAGTAAATGAACCATTTTTTCTAACTAAAGAGGCCCATGAAATTTTTTAGACAAATTACTATGCTACTTCAAGAGACATGGGTGATTGGTGGAGCATAATAAAAATAAAATTTTCAGAAAATGTTTTTACTCAATGATAATGTGGTTTCACTGAATTGCTATGAATTGAAAATTTTCAAGAGACTACTCAAAATCCATCATTTCCACGATGAGACATTAATATCGATGAAGACAAACCATAATTAAGGTTCGATAGTAACAATGATGTTAATGACGTTACAAATGAATTTGAAATTACAAGAGATGATGAAACTAAAACTCATAAAGATATTCATAATTCCAAGGTGGAATATGAAGATATTGACATCGTAAGATATGTAGATGATGATGAAGGTGAAAATTGACACAGTTAAATGTAGGGAATAATCATAAATAATATATATATATATATATATATATATATTTTTAACTATCTGAAAAAAACATTTTGTATTTTAGATAGAAGATGATATATTTCTACAGTTTTTGGAGTCTGAGCTATCTTTGGATGTGGAGGATTTGGGAATATCTGACCCTCAGCCGACTGGTTGTTCTGGGGGTATGCAGAGGGGGCGCAATCTTGGTGTGACTCATTATTCCTGAAAATGTCCCTTTGCAACATCCACATATTGGCATCAATCCATGCACATAGAGATATGGTAACCTATGTATTTTAGTTAGCTTTCATTAATTTATTTATATACCGATTGTTTTATTATTTTTTATTTTTCACAGTTTTCTGCATATAACTATTGGATAGGGGAGAGCTATCTTTCGCAATTATTTATCTCATCCATGGATCACAAGGGAATATATTCCAATTGATGTGCATCTTGGCATGTTCGTTCATTGGATGGTATGTAAATAAATAATATTTATTTTGAAAATATATTTCATTAATAAATTGATATTATAAATTATTTGTAGGTTTTATGGTATCCCTTTAATGATAGCATGTGTTCCGCTATCCACGTGGTGTGGGTGGTGTCTTTGTGTGACAGTTTTCGTTTGTTTTTGCATAATTTGAGTACAATGGCCTTGAAGAAAGAAGGAGAGGTAGTATTTGATGAGTCGTGTAGAGTCCACTGACTGGAGTACATTTCATCTCACGTTTTGGATGGATTAATTTCACACTGGTTGGGTGGTGGATTTTAGTGGAGATGTTCATTGGGCTGATAGAACTGGAGAGACAAGAGGTGACGCATTGAGCTGATAGTAGTACATTCAGTACGCATAGAGAGAATCTGGTAAGTACTTCTTTTAAATATTGTATATAACATTAAATATAAAAAGTTTATTTTATATTCATATAGGCAGTAGAGCATACCGATATTATTGAGTACGATGTTTATCTAAAGACGTAAAATGATCCAACCACTGGAGATATTGGAGGTGATCGCCAACGTTAGATTATGGTTAATATTATTTCCATTTCTGTTTTAGAATTAAAAACTTATAATATTTTCACAACATTAGTTTCAAATTGGAAGTGAAGAAGTCATATGAAGCTGTGACATATCAGACACAGGCTGAGAGTCTGGTCGAGATGGCTGATCGGGATAGTGCCCCCCAGTTTGACGAGACGACATGGATGCAGGTGATGCAGTATACCTTCGAGAAGGGCCAAGTAGTTGGTATTAGATTGTGATTAACTCGTTAACTTATTTTGGTACTATTGCGATGTCAGCGTCCAGCTTGAGAGGATCTCGTGGAGATACATCATCTTCTAACTCAAAGTATCTGAAGTGGCTATGAGCTCAGAGGGATCTTATAGAGGGTTTCCTAAATGATAAAGTGGAGATACTTTAGCAATAGAAATAAGAGGAGACGGAGCGCTGATGACAGTTGCATCAGTAAGAGGAGAAGATGCATTGATGGTAGAAGCAGCATCATGAGAAGATGGAGTATAAGCATCATCTGACTCATAGTTTGGGGATGGTGTTTCCTTCACCCACTCTTAAAGACCACCCCCAGTTATTTTTTGTCATGTTAAAAACATTAAAATTCATTTTTTTGTAATATTAACTAGTTAATGTTTTTATCTTTTATATGGGTGTGAAAATTACATTATTTAGTTTTTTTAGTTTTATTTTATTTTTAATATTTTATTATATATTATTAGTATTATTTTTTAATTTTTTATTTACTAAAAATAATTACAATAATTTTCATATTTTATTTATTTTAGAAGGATCCTTTTGTGACTAGTTCCCATCAAAAATAGTTTATATATTTTTAAAATACCTATTTGTGACGGTAACACGGGCACATCACAAATACTATTTTGTGACTGTCCCGTCGTAACATGTTTATATATATATAAACAAAGAACTATTTTTGATGATCCCATCACAAAAAAAAACTATTTGAGACACTGTTTTCTGAAATAGGATATTTTAGACTAGGCCCCACTGCAAAATATCATTTGAGACGGGATCTCGTCACAAATACCCCAAATTTCAGTAGTGTGTGTATTGTAGCCTCTACGAAATGTTGTAAAATGTTTATTATTTTATTTTTACATGGATGGTTATAAGTATATATTTAATTAATATATATTGTATATATATATATTATAAGTATAATTTAATGGATAAATATTATTTACATTTCTTTGATAATATTAGTTACGAAATGGAAACATCATTCTATTGTACGAATGACCTATCATCCCCCTGAGTAGTGTAATTCAATTGTCTATCTATAAATTTTATGAATTAATATACATAAATATATATTTAAAATATAAGATATTTATAACATTTTAAAATTCAATAATTTATGAAACCATTTTCAAAATTAAGGGACCAAAATTACCAAACCTAAACATACATGAAAATCGAGCAGTTATCACCCAGAATAGCGAGTTTAATAAAAAATAATTACTAAATGATAGATAAAATGTTTCAAGTAATTCATATATGATATGATATATAATATTACAACTCCATAATAGATTAATAATATATTTATATTGATTATATATGAGTTTTAAAGACATATGATGAACATCAGACCTGATGTAAGAGTTTATTTCATATTGGGATTGATAATGTATATGTCTCTAATGGATGTATTATTATATATCTCTATCTTGAATCCAATTTATTTTTTCTCAATTAGATTTTAATGAACATTTCATGTAATAGTAATATTTTTACTCTCTTTTCTAGTTAAAAATATTTAGATTTTTTTAAAAAAATATTACAATTTATCTCTTCAGTTCAAAATAAATTTTCATCCATATCCAGGTTTTCTAAAAATGTATTCAATAATACATTTAACATTCTCAAAATGATATATTAACGACATTATTCCAATGCTTTACTTTTTCCAATATTATGTTAATGGAATCTTCTAGTTGTTTTCCCAATAAGGTACAACTTAACAATTTTATAATAGTGTGAGTGGAATAATTTTTAACTTATATGGTATGTACGTAATTACCCTTCATAATGATATATCAATGATTTTGTGATTCATTTACATGTTTACAGGGTTCCTTTCAAGGATAATTCATTTATTAATGGTTATTTTCTCAAGAAAGTTTTTAAGGATTTTTTATGGAATTCTTATTCATAAATGAAATCCAACCTTTATTTTACATTTTATTAATTGGGATTATAATGTATTGATAATATCCAAATTCGTTATTTGGATGGTTTATGATCTGTTATAATAGGGGATGTATTGACATTCAATATTCAAGTTCTTCTTATATGATCAATTATTTATTTAATTCATGTTGAAAAAGCTATATTTTTTATTCATATGATGAATTCATTCGATGTATTTAGTGAATGGTGGGTCATAGAATTAAATTTACCCTTGATGAATTGATAGGTATTATGATACAAACAATCATGGGTATTTGGATAAGGCCTTACCCATTTTTTCAATATGTCCTGACATGAGGACACAATGGTATGTTTTAGATGTGTGACATTATTCATTAAATCATTATGAAACCAGTTATTAAAATCCGTGCAATTATTTTACTTTTATGATATTAATTGATTTTTTTGTCACTCTTGAGAATATTTATATGGAATTATTCAATCATCATTTATTCTTTATATATTATTCATATCCTATTATATTTCATTTTATGTAAACCTTTACTAATCATCTAATCTCACCCCTTTCTTATATTTCTATTCCCCATTATTCAAATATGTATATTATGATGGATATATAGGGTTATGCCGGAGGAAATAATGGTTAAAATTAAGAAAATACTATGTTTTATATATTATGTTTTCAAATGTAATGTGATATTCATGTACATGTCTAATTTTCTAATAATACTCAATAATTAATTCCATTGGAATGTGATCGCTTATATATAACACTCTTTTAATAATGTATATATAGAAACTAGGTCACCAGGGTCAAGGTCTCAATAGTTGGTTTCAGTGAAACTTTAGTATTAACCTTTAAAAATAGGTCTGTGAAAAAATATATTAGTTTCCACAACCCTAAGATATACTTTTAGGTTATGTATATAATAACATCCTAATTTAATGGGGATGGATATTAAAATATTTCTATGTTTTGAATATTTCAAAAATAAACCATGTTCACAATTATGTGATTATCTATGAATAAAATTTTCAATTTATGTTAATTGTTTCACTAGTTTTGGGATTATACGTTATAGTTTTAAGAGGTAATATAATGTATTCCATTATTTAAAAATCGATCCCAATATAAGTAATGGAAACTGTATCAACACACATACTTCATGTAGGGATTTCCCATATAAGAAAGATAATGAAGTTAGAGTTAGATCTATAACCAGGAATGATCAAATTATAACCATATTGAGACATATAGATAATTTAATGAGAAATAACCATTCCTGTATGGAGCGTATTTTTTATCCACAACATAGTACAATAATGTTAGGCCACTATATGCATTAAAAACCTCAATCATTAAATAAGAATACAAATCAACTTATAGATAAGAAGTAGAAATGTTCCATAGGTAGGGGATTTACTTCTCTATGATATAATGAATGGTAGAAGGTTGTAATAAAATTTTTCCATCTTATGGGAGATGTAGATCAATAGAGGCCATTGATTCAAAAAACTATAGATGTAGAGGAAATAGAGAGCATAAAATGGAATGATTTTAAGGATTTTTTCTTGGAAAATTATTTTCTCCATGAATAATGAGATGATATAGAGATTCAATTCATGATTCCAAGTCAAAGGAAGATGAATTTATTTCTATGTATGAAGCAAACATTATAATTTTATAATGGCATGTTGTTTACTACATACATAATCCAAAGGGAAATATTGCACAATTTTTTAATGAGAATAATCCAATCCTTTTAAGGGAACTAGTCTCTAAAACATTATCATAATATGGGGATATAATATCATGTATTACCAAGATAGAGAAAGAATTTTCCATGTGTTATAGATTAAAAGGAAACCAAGATACGAAGATGAAGATAAAGTAAAAAATAAATAATCTTAAGAAGAGATATGGGAGCTTCCAAACATGTGATACTTGTGGAAAGAAAAACGAAAGAACAAGCCTAAATGGAAAATGATTTTTCTTCAATTGTATTGACAAATGCCATCTTGCTAATAACATAAAGGGTAATAGAGAATACATTAAATCACAATCATTTAATTATAAGGATATATGGAAATGTTTCAAAAAATCCCACAAATGGAAAGAAAACATACCACAAATAAACCAAGTGGATAAGGTAAATCATTTAAAATTAATTCAGGAAATGTGTATATTTCTAATGAAATGGTGAATGTTACACATTCCATCCACTATTGGAATGAAAATGATTTATTTTGTTCTAGTTATACAGATATTTATTATATGAAAAGTATTTTGATGGTATCATATCACCACTGAATGATTAGATGTAGAGTAAGTAATAAAAATCCCTAATGTTATGATGATCACATCTCATAACTAGGATAAGTCACCAATTTAATTTTGTCATAAATTTTTATTTAAAATACCAATTTTATCCCTTTGTATAAATTTGAATTTATCTTAGGAGTTGTTCGTATTTTACCGCATAAATTTCACATCAATTTTCAAGTAATGGAAGTCATTTTTGTTATTCAAAACCAACCTTTGACTATATTTAAATGCGATTATAAATTTGATCCTCCAATGGAAGTCAAGTCCACTACACCCGTCCATATTTCTATTCAAAATGTTTGTTTATCTTAGATGGTTGGGAAAAAACTCAATATCAAATTTATTCATGTTGTGTCATAGTTCGTTGATTTCTTTCAAGGATATTTTAATTTTTCTTTCACAAAATCTAGAAGTTGAGATTTCAATAGAACTCTTTCATGATGATACATCTATTTGAAGAATCGATAAAGAATGGCCCTGATCGAGTTATAGGAATTATAGAATAAATTCCATGTTAATCTGGAGATATGGACCAGAAAAACCATAGATTGTGAGATCGATAATTATTTTTGTTTTGGGAAGATATTATAGACTCCTTGTTGAAAATTTATCATGGATTTCTAATCCATTCACCATGTAAAATCGAAAGGGAACAAATATCATTTGTATAGATGAATATGAGAAAAAATTCAAGGAACTAAAGAGAATATTAGTTTGTAAACCTATTATTATGTTACCAAATAGAGGTGACAGTTTTTTTAATATATAGTGATTAATCAAATAAGGGATTGTGATGCATACTCATGAATAATGATATGGTGATAACTTATTCTTCATGAAAAATGAAATTTAATGAAAAAATTAAACATATATTTATTGGAGTCTACTATATTATGTTTTGTATTAAAAATATATAGGAATTATATTTATATTGAAAGATGAGATATATATTCCTATAATCATATATTAGGGTATATGATAACCCAAAAATAGTTGAACAAGTTCCAGAGAAAGTGGTTTGATATAATTATGGATTATGATTTCTTAATACATTACCACCCTTGGAACAAAAATAAAGTGGATGATGCTCTCATTTGTAAGCACCATTCAATATTATCTTTAAAGAGGATAAAACATATCTTGAATTTCTTGAATTTCAATGTATGTATATTGACATCTTCAAAGAAGGGGAAAAATGAAATCTTTCTCTAATTAATGTTCAATAACAAATCCATGTGAGGAATAAAGAGGTGAAACTGGAACATGTGGAGCTATCAAAGAAAGTGAGAAATTTTCTTGAGTTTATTAATAATTATGATACAATGATAAGGTTCACATACCATGTATGTTACCCATTCGTACTATATATATAAATAGCTATTGTATGAGGCTCGTAGTTCATAATTCTCTATTAATCCTATATGTAAAAAGATTTAGATATATAAAATATTATTTCTTATGGGATGTAATTAAGAGAGATACAATTTGTTTAGTATCTCAGTGATTTCTAATCTATAAGTTATGACCATGAGACTAATTTCTATGGGGGTGTTACAAACATTACCCATACCAAAATGGAAATATTAAACCATCACCACTGATTTTTTTCATTAGAATACCCAAAATAAAAAATTAACTTAATTCTATATGGGTTTTTGTAGATATCCATAAAAATATAAAACAATTCATACAATATAACAATACTTTTATCATGATGAAACATCAATAATATAGATTTAAAATTTGGTAATGTTTTATGGAATACCAAATTATATTTTATCTGACTAGGATACAAGATTTATTTTTATGTTCCGTAGAAGAGTTCAATAGGATCTTGATACGTAGCTTATTTATAGAATAAAATTTCATCACAATATATATGATTAGTATGAAAGAAAAAATAAAATTTTATAGGATATGTTTTGATCTTATTATATGGATTTGAGTTGTAGTGGTTAATAGAACAAATATTTTTGATATGTTTTCTTTTAATTTCAATGTTTTTAATCCCAAATTGTTTTTATTTTAAGGTAAATTGTCATATATTGTGGTTTTAGTAATATTATTATCATAATTGAATTTTTTTTCTCTTTTGAATTTTAACTACATTAAGTTATTTCTATATTAAAGGCATATCATTTTCTATACTAACACAATAGTGAAATTTTTTTCGTTTTAGGATTATATACATCATGTTCTTCGTTTAATTATTCTGCACCAAAATCAAATACACCATTTTGAAGTAGAAAACCACCTCACTTGTTAGGCCATGAAAACAATTCACAAATTGAGTAATTATTTATATTTGGACTTATCTCCAGATTAGATAAAACAAATACGATAGAATTTTGAGTGGAGGAACTAAAACATTGATTACCAACATTCTTGAAGGATTCCATGTTTGAATCTGCATTCTCAGTGCCATTAATGCATGTGAAAATAGATATATAGAATTAGGAGAAATTTTATGGGAAGAATAAATTCATAGATTGAATAATAAATAACTCTCCTACACATGACCAAATACGATAAAATTTAGAGTTTATTGGTATAGTAAGCTTATGAAAAACATTTATTAAGGCCACATTTACCAATTTGGCCAATTAATTGGGCTACGAAATAGAGAGTTTAATAGAAAAAAATTTCCCTATAAAAGGAGGAGATCCCCTCCTTCCCAAATCATTCAAATTCGTCCCATACCATCAGTCTACCATCAAAGTGGAGATTTACACTAATGACATACATCACACCATCTTCTTCATCTACGATATCTTCTTCTTCGTTTATTTGTTTTTTTAATTAATGTAGTCTTAAATTGTAATTTAATGTTTAAAAAAATCATACATTACTTTAATTTTTTTCCACAAATTTTTTAATCTCTCTGACTCCACCCAGTTCTATTTTACATTAATATTTCATATTATCATCACTATTATTTTTAAATTTCCATTAATTTTTTTTATTTTCATGAACCGGCCCATTCAAGGGATTGAGATGCAACTAGCCAAGTCAACCTCTATAGTCCAAGGAATGTATACAAGAACCAAATGAATAAAAAAACTCAGGGAGAAATTTTCCAAAGTTTCTGAACACACATAAAAAAGCCAACATAATGAAAAATTGTGGATGGAAAATATTTAAAGATACAATAGTACTAAAAGTAAACCAAGTATTTATAGAACACTAAAAAGTACAAGTAGTGTAATGAAAAATAAAATGGAAAAGTGAAAAAATTCACACCAAACTCGAAAAGTGCCCAACCTGACAAAAATTGGAAAATTAAAATAGTTGAGTGTTCCCTGCTCCATGATCCTAATCTATGACCATCGTACATGGTCCAGGCACCCGTATCCCAAGGATCCTATGAAGTCATTATCAAACCTGTGTATCATATACATAAGTCGTTATACGTTTGGGAAAAAACCATATAGGGATCAGTATAATCATACCCTGAAGGATGACCAAAAGATAGAGGGGGAGTAGAAAGAGATAAAATAGAAAAGGAATACAATAGATAAAAAATTATAGTGAAACAGTATAGATCAACCCAAAAAGAGAGTAATGAAAAGAAATCTAAATAGAAGGAGTTAGAGATGGTAAAAAGATTAAATTTTCATTGAGTTATCGCTAGCTATAACTGGATAGTATACTCATGAAAACAAGATATTATAGAAATGGAGAACATGTGGCATACACCACACGTATTCTCCTCTCCAAGAAGGAGGGTAATCCAAACTGGATGAGTGCGTGTTAGAAAATGATATGTATATATTCTCTATCCAAGAATCCCAAGTGAGAGAGTAAGGGGATATCTAGCTAATAGCTCATCAGAAGAAGAAGAGTCTCATATAGTTCCAACAGTATCCATCAACGATGCCGAACATCCTACACGTCTTCCCTAAACACACAAGTCTAGGTGGATCGATCACCACACCTTAATACATTCCTGTTTGGGAGGCTTGGAATCACCTTTATGGTTTTTGGCAGCGTCACAAGGATGCATCTCAGTTATTAAAGAATACATCTTCTTTGTGAGTCTAAATTTACATCAAACCATATATCGTTACTGATATACATAGCTAAGAGGACTTATCTCATGGTTGAAGACCTAGGCAGATCCCAAATGGGGGGAGCCACACTAGTGTCATCAAGGACCCATGCCCAGCCCCGCTAGAGGGTGCCATTCAGAATAGGTAGAGGAACCATTCCAAGATCAACTAGAGAGTACCAACCTAGAGACATCAGGAGCTATGACCTAACCAGCTGGATGGTGCCACTCTAGTGTCGTCGAGGACCCATGCCTATCCCTACTAGAGGGTGCCACTCAGAAATATTTGATGTCGTCACCTGTCCACTAATGTCGTCAAACCCTGTCGAAAGGGGCTTCATTTTGGGAACAACTCACATCAAAACTTGTATGAAACATTGGAGTTCACCATTGTTATCTAAATTGAAAAATTCATATGATTAGCTACTTGCTTACCTGAATCAGATAACGCTAAAAATGGTGATTTTCAATACAACATGCCAGAATAGGAAATTGTGGGGCTAACACCACAACCCTGAACATTAATTTTTAAAAATGTCCTCGAAAATTATGTAATGAAGAGTGTATCATATTACCATAGGTGATACATCCAAATGATCACCCATTTAGAATATAGGGTTGATTGACGATGTTGCATGAAGAAGAGAACATTCCTTGAGAATGACTAAAGGTGGATAGACCACTAGGGTCAACCATCCATGGTGTGTCTATATTTGGACCACCCACCACTATCGGTCCAAATGCCGCACCAAACTGATGATGTGGTCGACTTCCGCGGTCACCTGCAGTTAGTGGCACTATGATAGCTGGAGTTGTTGCGATCTCATGGTCGACTGCGGCTACCTCCACTTCAACCAACTCGAGTTTAACTCAGATCCATCCCTGTCCACCTAACATAGATGGTTTGGTACCACGTGGTAGGCCTAGACCACTAGCCTACATGGCCCAACTGCCTTTTCCGGCGTGTCCCACATCCCTCAGCCTGTCTTTGCCATGCCCTCCTACCACAACTACATCCCATCTTACACCACATCAACCGATGTAGTAACTAATGTCAATGTGGTTGGATTACAACCATATTTTGTTGTGTTTATTGTTTCCTACGGTCGCACCCAGTATCCCTGCCATCCACCCAGTGTCGCGCACTCTCTATTGGCCGCATCATACACCGCGGCCTCCACCACCTCATCCAATGCCTCTGCCAGTCACCTCGCACAATGCGGCCATCCCGATACCTCACAAGAGGTTTGCCCAATCTAGACCCTTACTACAACCTCCATCAAAAAATTGCACCACCTCTGACCCATCTTGAAATGAATAAAAAAATATAGATTTCAGATCCTCAAGCTAAGATATAAATAGATATCATCCCTCCTCAAAAATCCATTCATGATTTGATGTTCCAAATAGTAGATGGAGATTTCTATAAGGAGTGAATGAAAAATTCAAAAATAAAAGTGATTTAATCATAGATTAATGGTCATGTTAGTTGGGAAATTTATGATTATTTTGAAAATGATGAAATAATTGATGGTGAATAATAATTAAAAAAAATACAATCGTAAAATCAATGGAATGATATCATACCTTGTTTTGATTCTTTCATCGTCGACAACAAGTTTACCACGCTTCCACTATGATATGCTAATGATTTTTCATTTTATCATCATTGAACTAGTGAAGAAGGAAGGGTGATATATATTGTTGGAAATAGGATTAGGTTCCATCCCTAACCAATCCTCAAAACTATTTATTTATAGTAGGTTAAGGAATAACTTTATTTTACCCACCAACAGTCACGGGATCCGAACATCCCACACCCTCTCACGTTAAATCATGCTTAGGTAAAACAATGCATTACAAAATCAATGATGGTATTATATTTCCAATCATAGAACCCATTCAAAAGTTATTCATTATGATGTCCCATGTAAAATAATTAAAATTTACTATTTTATTTATGGTTACAGCCTTAGTGATTTTTTCTATATAAGACCCACACCGACCAAAATTATCTCCCCTCTAGGGTAAAAACCATGTTCCAGACTAAAAAATGGCCTCCAATTTTTCATATGATTTTTAATTTATGATTTTCCAAATTTCCTTGGCATGCATAGTATGAAATATAATTAATATTTTTATAAAATTTATTCTGAACTGGGCTATAGAATCACACGCCATCTTAGTACCTAGAGTTGGAAATGTATATTAAAATATTTCAAATTATTTCAATGAAAAAACCAGGTCTCTATATCATTCCCTACCTGATGGTTTTTTTCCAAGAAGATAAAACCTGGAAAAAAACTCAAGATACTAAGCCCACATCTGGATATCTCGTTCATAGGAACTCTCCTACATGTTTTTGTGATTCGATAACACGCAAACCAAAGGGATGGTCCATCCATGGAAGGTTTTCTACTATCAATCCACGATCTCCGAAAGGTGTTATGCAAAGGTGGAACTATATTCAATTCCAAGATAACCCTAGAAGATGACGTGTATAGAATCATGCACGTATCTCTTCAACTGTGACATGTGGAAGACGTTATGGACCCGCGCCAACTGTGGGTATTGATTGCGGCCATAGGAAACTTCCACAACCCTCCACAAGATCTCTAACAGAAAAATGAATCTTGGGGATAACTATAATAACTATTCAAACATCCACATTACAAATAATCGGGTGACCCTCAAGAATAAATGGTCTCTCTAGTCGAACTCTAAAGGCCTAAAATGGCATCCCGTATAGGTTTTGTTCATACTCTGGGTTGTCTTCGTCCTTTGATCGATGAACTGCTATTTCTCCATCATCGAATCCACTAACTCTGGCCCCAAGAGGGATGACTCAGCAACCACTATCCAACACAATGGTGACCAGCTGGTTCTCTCGTATAAGGCCTCAAAAATAGTTATGTTGATGGTATAATGGTAGCTATTGTTAAACACAAACACTACTAATGGAAGGTGATCTTCCCAACATTAGATGAAATCCAACACGTATGCCCTCATCATATCATTGAACAACTGGATTGTGTGCTCAGTCTACCCATTGATCTGGGGGTGAATGGATGTACTCATCCATAGTTGGGTCCCAATTTCCTCCTGTAGGCCTCTCCACAATCATGGTAAAAACCACACGTCACGATCAGAGAAAATCATCGACGGTACCCCATAAAGGTAGACGATCTCCCACTCATAAAACCTCATTAAAATCTCAAATGAAATATACTCCCTAATAGAATGAAATTTATCTAAATTCTTGATTCATTTCAGTAACACCCAAATGGCAACATGGCCCTTCATTGTGTGTGAAATCCGTAAGATGAAGTCCATATATAAGTCATGACATTTCAAATTTGGAATCACAAGAAGATACCTAAAACTCACCAGAACCTAGTGCTCAGCCTTCACCTACAGGTAGGTGAGGATTCATGAGATGAACTCAGCTACAGTTCATCTCATTAGGGACAAAAAATAATTCTGCTAATAATCCATGTAAATCTTCCCCACACCGAGACATGTATATACAGGATTAGTGTGGAATTCCCACATCACCTCATTGCACATCACAACTTGATAAACTATTTATACTCGGAACCAGATTCTCATGATTTCATTCATCATAATATCCATTTGGCGCATCTCCCATGGATATCTGATGACATGGAACTCTGCAATCAATGTCTCCCAATTGGGACTCTTTCACATGCTAATAGATAAATGGTGTCAATGCCATCGACTGTAGAAGAATTGTACCGTCCTACTCCACTAGGGTTAGCTATAAAGAAGAAAAATACTCTAAAGCATCCCATGAATGGTGAGATTGAGATTTCCTACTAATAGAATAATTTTCCACATTTCCTTTCCCTAGAGTATAGGCTATATCAAAGTCGTAATCCTCTAGGAACTCTAAAAAGTGTTGTTGCCTTAGGTTCATGTATCTCTCGGTGAATATATACCTGAGGCTATAGTGGTTTGAGTAAACCAAAATATGTTATCCCATAAGGTAGTGTCTCCACATCCTCATAGAAAAGACCACTGCTTCTTTATCTAAGTCATAAGATGCATAGATCTGCTCATGGATTCCCTACTACATTGAACTGTATGTGATGAATACTTGTCATTGTATCAACATGCAACTAAGCTATGATCTAGGGGGATTGAAATACACTGTGAAATAAACACATTCATTTGGTAGTACCAAAACTAAACCACTTTTCATCCTCTTTCTCGAATCCATCAAGTTCTTATGGCATTTAACAT
This sequence comes from Viscum album, assembly GCA_963277665.1. Lineage (NCBI taxonomy): Eukaryota > Viridiplantae > Streptophyta > Magnoliopsida > Santalales > Viscaceae > Viscum > Viscum album. Next base: position 43,301,371 of record OY728128.1, read on the forward strand.
ACTAGGAAAATTCATGTCCCATCCAAATAAAAGTGGTAAAATGGGCTATAATTCTAGATAAGTCTTCCACAAATATCTTATAGTACTCTATAGAACCTAGAAAGCTTCACACATCTGCCATGCTCTTGGGTGCATCCCAAGAAAGAACCGCTTCGATATTTTCTAGATCTGTAGATAATCCTTGTTTAGATAAGAAATAACCCAAAAATTAAACATCATGTATCTAGAAATAGCACTTAGGGTGATTGTTTTGAAGATGGTGCTCTTGATTTAAATCAAGAACCATCCTTAGGTGCTCTGCATGCTCCTCCTATGTCCTAGAGTAGATGAGTATGTTTTTGATGAAGACAACAAAATATGGTCCATGAATATATGGAATATTAGGTTCATCAAAGCCATAAAGATGGTGGGGGAATTTTTCATAGTAAATAGAATCACTACGAACATGTACTACCCATAGTGAAATTGAGAGGCCACCATCAGAATATCATCCTCGCATACCCATAGCTAGTTGTCGGAGTAATTGAGATTTATCTTGGTGAACCATTTCTCATCACACAATTAGTAAAAGAGGTTATAGATCCCCATCAAGGATTACTTGTTCTTTATCAGGGCTATGTTCAAGAGATGATAATCCCTGAAAAGATATAAGTTCCAATCGGCCTTATTCATGAACAAAACTAGGTCTTCCTAGTGAGACACAGTATGTCTGATAAAACTTTTCTTGAGAAGGCCCTACAAAAAAACCGTAGCTCTCAGTTCTTAGTGGGTCACATAATATATTCTATAGAATATATCAAGGTATTCCCTAGTTTCATTTCTAAGAAACACTATCTCTTACCTCAAAAGTAGTCCTAGAATGTCTTCAGGGAAGATGTCCATATAATCCTCCAAAATTGAATGAACCCATATCACTCAAGACTTACACAATGGATAACACTTTATAACAGATTAGTAAAAGGTTATATCCTCTTTATCACAACACCTGTCTATATTTCTACAAGCTCTCCTTCACTGAGAAAGGATAACCTCATCCCATGAGTGTATATGTATCTTAATAGCCTTAGGTGATAGTAAATATGGGATTAAACTAGGGAAATATAATCCATTCTTAGGATGACATAGTAAGGATCCATCATGATGAATAGTAGTCCCCATGTGAAACTCTCTCCTCAAATAATTAGCACACACCTCAAGAAAATTAAAGACACAGAAGAAGAACTCCTTATCGGATCCTTGAGTCAACGCAGCTGTGCTAGTGCCTCTAATTGGAGCACTAACTCCCATACTAGAAGTAACAGGATAAAATTATGGCTATAGCTTATGTATAATAATAATAAATACATATTAGAATAAACATATATCATACTATAAATCATCTCTTGCATTGTGGGAGCATGAGCATCCATAGCATGTAGATTCCCATGGCCACAGTCATTAGCTCTCACAGCCTAACATGGGCCATCTAGTGGTTCTCATAGGAGAACCTTATTGCATCATCCCCCAAAAATATATCCTCCTACCATTCCAACAACGCCACCCTAAAGACCACCCTGTATACTCTAGGGGGGGTCTGTGATCACGGTGTCGTCTTGGCCATGGCGGTTGACGTACTATCTATCTGTGCAGAACATCACATCTGGTTATGTTTTCTCATTCCCTGGTACCATTCCTATCACAAGAATAGAATTGATCCTCTATTGGGAGACCTATTTCTCTACACATCCTTGGTTCTACCAAACCGCTTTTCTGAGTCTGATACTTGGAAGATAACCAATGCGGAAGCCCTATCAGGTTATGTCTACTAGCTATGAATCATATATCAGCTCTCTAGCATCCACTTCTAGTCTTAGATAACATGTGTCCCTCGTACAAAATTATCTCTATCAGTGGTTCATACTCCAGCACCCTGACATATGTGGGGATACATATGGGTACAATGCTGGAATATATCTCTCTACGAAGTTCCTGCTCATACTTATATGCCTAGAAGTAGCCATCACAAATCCTATCCAAATGGTACCGAGTTAGGTTAGTGAGCCTAGATGAGTAATATTCCACTTTCATCCCACCCTAATGAATTTCCATTTTTTTAATATGAACGATGTGTAAGAAGTAGGGGAATTACTCCTCATGAAATTGCTGCATGAAGTCATCCCAAGAGAGTTCTAACTAATTTTACATCTGAGTAACCATGATCCACCAACGTCCATCAATCCCATGGAAAATATTGGATTCCAAATACACCATAAAATCCAAAGGTATATGAATAATCTTGAAGAGTAAATCCACAAACTCTATCCAATCCACTACTACTCTAGGATCTGGCTCACTGGGGAACCTCTCCCTGGGAAACCTCAGGGGTCTCTATTGCATGAACTCACGGAGTACGATCCCCCTGTGCTCATCCATAACATCATTTGCTCAGAATATCTACTTCTCAATAGGTGGAGGTCTAAATACTGGCCCACCTAGAGGAAGGGGATTTCAAGATGGACCCTTAACTTGGACTACGTCACTCATAGGTCTGTCTTCATGAACCGCAGGTGTTATCCTAGCTAGCAATCATTTTGAAGGTATTCTAAAAGTTTTCAAGGAGTACCATTCTCGGATGAGAATATATATATATATATATATCAACATCAATGGGGATATGACTCAAGAAGGAAATGAAAATGATCAATCATATGTAATGCATGTACAATTGTTCCATGCAACAAATTTCTTAGGGATTCGAGTTGGAAAGAATATAATCATGGTCTAGGGGAGTGGATACATCAACCATGTGTACCATCACTAGAATCCATGGCCTAAGAGACACACTTGAGACACATTGAAAATATTTCCCTAAACCCAAATAAGTCATTTTTAGGGAAACATCCAAAAAACATCCCATGGGTCGAACCACCTATGATTCCAATTTTTCATGATCCGACCCATGTCATGGCTCAATCCACAACTAACCCAAGCCTATATCAAGAGACTTATGGGTGGTGACAAGTATCAAGGGTACAAATAATGGGAGGAATTTACTTATGTACCTGTACAGACATTGAAATACAAAAAAATGGAAAATTTCTTAGGGATGGGAGAAAAAGATGCTACACTGCTGAATGTAAACCAAACAAGCATGGACTATTGAACAACACAAACACAGTAATGTAAACAGAAAGGGAAAAGAGGAAACTTACACACACAATAAGAAAAGTGTTCCAACCTAACATTAATTATAAAATTAAAATATCTATGAGAGCCCCGCACATGGAACCCAAGCTATGACCAACATACATAGTCCAAGAACCCATATCCCAATGCTTATATGATGCCATGATCAAACATGTGTGTCATCCACAAAAGAAAAGATATCTTTAGGAAAATACCATGTAGGGGGGTGTATAAAAATACCAAGTTGGATACCTTGAAATATGGAGGGGAGAAGTAATATATACATTATAAATTGAATAAAATAGATAGAAATAGGAACAGTGAAAGAGGTCAGCTCAACCAAACAAGAGAGTGAAGAAAACACCTCCAAACAAAATGAGATAGAGATGGTGAGAATATTACCATATAGTTGATTCTTCACTCCCTATAGTTGGGAAGTCAACTCATCCAACCATGGTAAGTAAGACATGGAAAGCACATGTGATACCCCTCTTGTCTTCGCCTATCTCAGAAGGAGATTAAATAATCCTCGAGGAGTGGGTACTGAAATGATAAATACACACACAAACACACATATATATATGCACAGTAAAAAAACCCATATGAGAGATAATGGTTATCTCAATATCATAGTTCATCCTAAGAAGAACATTATCCAATAGTTCCATGAGTATCCATCAAAGATTCCCATTATCCAACACATCTTCCCTAAACACACAAGCCAAATAGGATTAATCCCCACACCTTAATGTGATCCACATTGGATTGATCTAACTCTCCCAAACAGTTTTAGGTCGCATCACAAGGACACATCTTGGTGGGGAAAGCATCCATCTTCCATATGTGTACAAAGTTATGTTAAAACATGTCTCATCACTAACTCATATAGTCTAGGGGACATGTATCAAGGTTGAGGATCCATGACCAACCCAGCTATAGTGTGCTAATCTATTGTTATCAAGGACCCATGCCCAGTACCACTATAGGGTACCACACGGAATAGGTTGATGACCCATGCCTAGTTTGATTTTGGGATACTACTCTAGTGTCATTGGTAACCCTTGATCATCCCAGCTGGAGGGTTCCACTCAATGAATCTATTATGTCGTGGCCTAACCATGACTATTTTCAAACACTAGCTAAAGAAATGTCATATATAAAACACCTCACATCGTAACCTAGAAGCTTCAACATAGGTCACCATTATGATCAACATGTAATAACATTAGAGATAGTCTATTTATATTCTCAAATATGATAACCGGTGAAAAGAATTCTTTTCACCACAACATGCCTAAACATAACATCTTGGATCCAATGCCTCAACCCCAATAAATAATATCCCAAACTGACCTCAAAAGGTACATCATGATGAGTATATCATGTTACTATAGATAGAACCTCAAAATAGAATCCCATTTTTAAGATATGGATCTTTAAATATGTTTCACAAATACTCTTCTGGGGCCCGTGACTAATCATCAGTTGATCGATCTCCACAGTCAACTATACAGAGTGCAGCCATTAGAGGACTGACCACCATAGTCAGTCTACATCCCATACTGACTGGCCATTGCAGTCGAATGCTGAGGACCGACCAAGTTTAGTGGCCCCACAGTAGCTAGAATTTTTGGGGACTCATATTCAACCATGACTGCCACCACTCTAGCTGACCTAGGTCTATCTCGTGTCCAAATCCGATCGATCTCTTCCCATCTCAAATGGGTTGGCCTGGCCTACTATTCTGGCCTGACCCACTAAACAACTTGGCCCCCCTTCCTTGGCCCGCTTACCTCAGTCCACCACAAACCAACCCACTTATTTCCACCTTTGCTCAACCCACACCATATCAAATGACATGGACTTCTACATCAATACAGATGGCCTCCCATCACATTCTATAGTGGGATTAGATCTTTTATCGTACTCTAGTACTTTTGATTTAATGAATTGGAAATCTGGATCAGTCACCCTTGTTTTGATTTTTCATATTTATAAAATCATTTTTATGACTTAGAGAAGGATGGAGAACATTGTCATGCACTTATGGATTGACACATGGAGCTCCTTGATTTCCATTAACATACATATGAGTACACCCATAAAAATATCAAAGTAGCTAAATCATAGGAAATAGGAAAATATGCTTCTCCTTTTGAAAGGGAGAAAATAATTATTAAAAATTTAAATATAAATGATATTCAAGTAGAATTACCTGAATTTTCTCCCATTGATCATTTAATATATGAATCTACAATAAATACATCATTAGAAGAGAAAAATGTGGTGAAAAAGTAGCGACGATGAATGAGTATGATTTATAATTAATCCTACCCCATCATATAAGTTATACCTCATTCTGAAGGGGGAATATCTAGTGTAATCTACCCATAGATCATTCCTTAAGATCAAGATGAGTTACAGGCTAGTAATAGCCACATGTGGTGGTACACATCATAGAATCTTCATCCACTATCTGATTTTATATAATGGATGGTTCATCCCTTTAGAGGTAGTAAATGTTCAGGGCCCACTTGGGGGATCATACAAAGAATTATACATTTAAATTTAGTTCTGGACATTTAGATTTCAATGTAATTTCATAGAAGTTGTGCAACAAGAATCCCACTCCCTCCTATATTTTTGATCTTCAATGACATGATAGTTGTTCTAAATTTATTAGTTATCCTTGTATGTTCATAAATGGTATAAGGAAGCCTCAAATAGTGAAGGACAAGGTCAAAGACTCGTGGAAAATGGAGTTCACTTTTAATTATTATCTTATAAAGTCCCTATATTTATGTCCAAGAACAACATTTGAGCTTTAATGATTAAATTTTGTGCTCACAATTGAATTTATGTTTTACTCAACATGACTAGGAGACATACCATTTATTGGAATTCTTTTATTACATGTTTTAGATTTCAATTATAATGAGATTGAATGAGTAAAATGTAGAACAAATTGATAAAATTGAAGCATGTATATCAAAAGAAAGACTAATTATTTGAAGGAATTAGTAGATTCAGGTAAATGAAATTTCCAACCATTTTTCAGGGTTTGAATTTTTGAAATTTATGTATTTCAATTTTTAATTGTTAATCATACCTTGAATGATTATGAAATATCATAATACCATTCATGAGATTATTTTTAGACCATGTACTTCCAATTTTATCTTTCCCATATTTCATGAGTGATCATGGGGCATGAAACCTTCCAAAAAATTCATTTAAACTTGTCAAAGCTATGAATATGTAAAAACAAATATAAAATTATTGAGTTATTTTTTGACAGCCCCTTATCCTATAATAACACTTATAATTCAATTATTCTTCAGCCCATGGAGACCATGAAAGACCATTAGTGTAATGATCCATGTTTCCAGCTGTATAATTTGGTTCCTACCCTCCTCCTAGTATTTTCATGGTATTTTAACGTTAATGTGTCGGGGGTGAAGGAAATCATTGTAAATGAGATGATTTACATTTTAAGTAAGAACTGTGGGGGGGGGTCTTACTTTAAAAATTATAAAAGGTTTTGGAATAATTCATTGTACTATATTTCCTATACCCTATTTAAATGTTGGGGGTCTTATTTTTATTATACAGGGTTAGGTAGTAGATTTGAGGATGATTCTAATCGTAACTTCTCATAAAAATATTGAATGGTTCCTTGAAAAATAATTAAAGTAAAGAAATAAAAAAATTAAACGAATCCACAAATCAGAATATTTTCATAATACTAACCATTATATCTTTTTTGAGTTTTGAGGATGTTGGGAGTTGTTACAATTATAAGGGGACACTTTCATTAATTTTTTACATTGAATATCATGCTTTATGCTTCAAGAGATAAAACTCATTCTTAAGCCTTAAATTTTAAACATCAAATAATACCAACCTAAAACATTAGATGGATTTGAACCGTAATTAATTTCCTTAAGGATTTAATGTGATTTTTACCATTAAATATATAGAAGGTAAAAAATTATCAATTTTGTGGATAAGGAGAATAATATCTTGTTATGATAAAAAATAAACATGAATTTTATCATGAGAGATAAGTTAAAAAACACAAGATAGGAAAATCCCAAATTTCTGTATTTAATAATAATAAATTGATTATGTAGAATGAATTCGAAGAGAAGTTCCATAATTTTTGAATGGGAAAGAGTAAAATAAATGAATTGATTTCTTCTTTACAAATTGAGAAATTATATTATTTTCTTATGTGGTGTTTTGATTATTTGGATTGACATTGGATTTTTTTGCTTTGGAATTTGAATATTTGTATCATTGATGTCCTCTTTAACTCAATGTTTAGATTTTATAATTGAGAAAAAGCATGATTTACGTGTGGAAAATTGAAAGAATATATATTTTCAATAATTTTACTTTGAATTTCACTGTTTTTAATATAAAAAAGTGTTATTTTACGGTCAATTGTTAAATTTTATTTTATTAGTGGTTTTGGGAGATTAATTTGAAGAAATGGCCAATTTTGGATTTTAGGTTCTTTAAATTAATTATATATTTACGCCATAAATCATCCTATGCTGATCCAAATCATGGAAATAATTATTTTTTGGATTCTATACATCCTGGGATTCATTTAACTATGTCAGACCAAAAGCTAAATCTCACAGTTGGATGCCTAAAACAATTTACAATTTTGGCATTGAAAATTATTCATAGATCTAGATATTTCTTATTATAGGACCATATATTTGTATTGGAACAACCACATATGCTGAAATTTGGAGGGAGGACGCACAAGACATTTATGAACAACTTTCTTTAATTATCCCATGCATTAATGGGCCATTTTCAAGGCCATTATTGCATGGGAAAGTGAAGATATGGAATATTGGGAGTCTGAATGGGAAGAATAAAATTTTAGAGTGAAACATATAAAAATCTATCTACACATGGAAAAATATACTGAAATTTTGAGAAGATATGAAAAATAAAATTTCGAACAACTTTTATAGAGACACAATTTCCCAATTATGATATTTAATGCAGTAGACACGTGGAAACTTTTAAATACAGACTATGGCCTATAAAAGGACATACCCACCTTCAAAAATCATGCTAACCCTTCCCATACCATAATTCCACCACTGAGGAGCAGATATCTACCAAGTATTCACGTTTCACTATATCATTCATCACCCATTTATTCTTATTCATTTTCATTGTTTTCTTTATTTTTTTTATTTTTAAATTGTAATTTAAATTTCTAATAAAATCATGTATTTTGTTTAATTTTGATTCCACCAATTTTATCTTCATCTTTAATTATTATTATTATTAATCTTAATTAGTATTATCATAATTAATATAATTAGTATTAAATTAATTTTAACATTCAGATTTTGAAATTTATTTTTCTTTTCCAAAATTCTTATTTCTCGTTTTATCATTCAAAAAAAATTATTCTCTTAAGAATAATAATAATAATAATAATATTAATTATTACTTTAGAATTATTTTTAGATTATATAATTTTCCAATTTTTTTTAAAAATTTATTTTCTTTTCTTTTATTCTCTCTCTCATCACAATTATATTTTACTTTAATGTTTCATTTTATCATCTTAATTCTTTTTCAATTTCATTAACTTAATTTTGTTATATTTCTTCTACTTCTCTTCCACCCACTCCATCAAGTGATATTTTACCCTCTGAAATGAGAAATCGACCATTAGGCTTGTCCTAGTGGGAGGTTAATGTGTTCAAGAATTTTATATAACGATTAATTTTAGATTTTTAGATATAGTAGAGTAGATTCATTGATGAATTGAATGTCCCAGATGTGGTGACTTACACCAATGGAATGAAACTAAAAATACATTTATTCTTTTATTTAATAACTTTTCCCTCCATTTATTGGTTATTTCTTCATATGTTGAGGTTGATATAATCAATGGATGAAACCACATTTATAGAGTTAGGCCCTAGATGATAGAACCTCCATGATGAAGGAGTTACATCAACTATGATTAAAAGAGGTGGTGGAATTGGGATTGTTTTGGAATTTTTACAATTCAAAAAATATAAATAAAGAATATCATTTCAAACAAGATATTTTAGGTTTGGATAATCAAATTTATATCTATAATATATTGGAAAATAATGATTGAATCCAAAACCAAACCCATGACCAAGTGATTTCTTTACTTAACTTATTATTTCTAGTCTACAAGTTAGTTTAAATTATACTTTCCCTTATTTCATGACAATAATAAAAATACCGAAAATATTTTCATTTATTTCATTGAATAGTAAAAACATCAAAAAGTGATAGTTAAGGATATTTAGTGAAATTAAATGAACAAACTAAAAGGATTTATAACGACCCTAAATTCATTCAATAGAAATTTCATTCTTACAATTATGTCATATAGTATAATCAGATAAAAACATATTAAAAACCCAATCCAAACATTATAAATGAATAATTAATGAAATAAAATCATTTCTATAAGTTGAGGAACATATACCAAATGAATAGTAACTCAACCTTTGGAATAGTAACAAGACCTTTACGAATAGTAAACTGAACAATTAAATAGTAACCCCACCAATGAAATTATAAATAAAATTTATCCATCGAACAAGTGACAATATGATACAATTATATCATATTATAAGTAAATAAATTTTTGAAAAATTATTAAATAAGTGGTGGTGTTTTTATAAGTCATTAATATTTATTTACTGTATTATAAATAATTTGAAATTTTAAAATAGAAATTATCTTCAAGATATTTATTAATAAATTATTATTTAGATGTCTTATTATTATAACATAATCTTATGAGACCTTAGTTAATTTTTAATGTGATATATAATCTATTATAGTTTAAAATATGTATTTTTGAGTAAATTATGATTTTAATTAAAAAATAAATATCACTTATTTATAAAATTAATTTCATAAAATTGTTTTCATTTTATAATTCTACACGGTGAAAAATTATTGGGGTTAATTTTTGGGATTTTTCTAAATTACTTGATTTTTTTTTGTGAATAGTAATATATTGTAATTTTATATATATAAAAATTATAAGTTAAATGTAGTATTAATCGAGTCTTGGATGAGATATGTACAATTTTTTCATATCCCAAGATTTAATTTCTTTATTTATTCTCACGAATTAAAACCATTTATTGTCCGGAGAAAAATAATAAACTAATGAATTAAATAATGAGAAATCACACTTCTACTCCACTATAAATACCACCGTACACCACCAATTCTCCTCACGTCTCAAAATCCTTGATCGTTGATTAAATAATTGTAAAATATCCACAAAATCCCTTCCCCCACATCAATGAGATTCAGGTCTTAATTAAATACCAAAAAATCCTCTAAGGAGGTTCTCAATAAGAAAGATTCGAGAGGTAAAACCCTCTTTATTTTCTTATAATTTCTTTTCAAGTTCATTATTTTGTTTCCATTACTCAAATTCCCTCATAAAAATAATATGATAACTCAATAACCATATAAATATAATAATTTTTTATCCTAATGTAATAATTTATCATCATCTGTCTTCCCCATCCTTTTACACTAAAAATAAATCATGTTCTATGATGTGTTTATTTATCAAATTGAAGGGTGATGACGTTTTCAATTTGCATTATCATCTTCAAGGATGATCAAGAAACCCTTTTTATGATTTATCCAGATATTAAGATATGTATTATATCTTGTTTAATTTTTTGGATTCATTTTTTACAAAATATATTAATTTATAAAACAATATGAGTTTATTGTGATCGAAAACCACCAAAATAACCCAAAAAATTATAATTAACTATTTACATAACTATTCATTTTCAATACAAAAAATAAAATGATATATAAGACCAATATAAAATCCATAATATCATTAAAAACATATAAATTAATTTTTTTTAATTAACCCATCTTTATATGACCTTTAGTACATGTATACAAGTAAACCGGTCATGAAAACCAAGGAAACCAACACTTCAAAATGATTTTCTAACCCATAAAAAAGTCCATTAATGAACTTAATGAATTTATAATAAATAAAATAAATGTAAAAATTGTTAATAAATTTCTAATTAAAGAATCGAATTTGATTATCTATGTGATTAAGATCAAGTGAATTACACCTTAAGACATACGGTAACGGGTTCTACCCGAACCTCCACCATTCTTTTTGGTTACTTATTATCTATTTTTACCTAAATGGATTGGTATTTTTTTATGTAAATATTATAAATGTTGTATACATGTTCAAAAATAATGTATCAAGATCCATACATCATTCTTCTTCATCTATTTTCATGTTTTTTAACGGCTCCCTTCTAAATTATTCCTGATAAGCATGCTCGATTTAAGGGAACTTCCCGAATTCATACCCTATTTTAGGTGAAATAAATAATCTATTTTAATCCAAATTATTGTAATAAAATAAGTCATTTTATTATGAAAACAATTTTGGTTCACTTCTAGTACTATATAAAATATCATTCCCTTACTTTCTTTAATTTCTCTTTAATATTTTCCTTAAACAACACTGAATTGTTTATATTCTAATGTTCTTTAAATACTATTTTTCATGACATCACTTAATCTTGACAGCAATAATCATGATCTATGCCTATTTTACTTTATAAATGATTATGTATTATTTAATTCCTTTCTTCCATTGATGCTTTTGTGATACACCCATTTATTAATCTTATGACATGATTATGAAGGTCAATTCATTCCCTCGGTAACCCTTATGTTTGATTTCATATGTGTGATTCTTTATGTGGAAAACATATTGAATAACATGCTATGATTGTTGTGACCAGATATTTATCCAATAAATTGGGTAATTATTTGTTTCATGGGCCCTTTTTTGTAATGGTATTGGTGGTTATGCTTAACTTGTGCTCCATCTGAAACGGTCTTGGTGGTTCATCGCGAATCATGTTCCTCTATGTACTATGAGCCTTGAATCACACTAAAGTCATGTTTTATGTTGCTACCATAACACAATTAATCCTTTATTATATGATCCCAGGTCATTTTTCCATATATTTAATCATGTTACATTAATTGTTACGTCATCATGTTTTTCCTTCAAACCCATGTGATAATCTTTATTCTTATTATTATTCCCTTAATGGGATTTTAGCTCATCCCATTGTTCATGTTATTTCTAGGTTATTCTATGCTGATTTAGTGTCACAATGGAAGTTAGGAGTTATTTATAAATATAGAATAAAATATGTTCTTATTTTGGAGACATGATGTCAAATTATTTACCTAATCTAGAAGACACTATAATTTATGATCCTTTTGATTATAATTTGATGTTTAATTATGGATAAAATCTTGTAATAAGATTTGTAAAAGGATTGGGATTTTATAGGAACCTAATGAGAGATAAACCAGGTCATACACTATGATTTATTAGGAAAAATGTAATATAGATTTTTTCAAAATCCCATGATTACTGTGATTCAAAACTGGAACCGTTTTTGGGGAGCTAATCACAAGTTTTCTTATCTTTTTTATTTCATATCACAGATAGACATTATGTATTTAATAAAAATAAAAATTAAAAAATAAATCCATAATGTTTTCATATGATAATATTTTGAATTCCTGGAACTGTTAATCTTAGGTTTCATAACAAGAAGTTGAAGCACCCTAGTATGAAAAATATAGTGTTTCATTATAAAATAAATAGATTAGGGGGGCATGGAGCCGAATTTTAATTGAAGATAAATTCATGGACCACATGTAGAATCTCAATAAGACCCTTCAGGAACCATTGGTTGAGGGATTTCCTATATAACTCACTTAATTATGTATTTACCTCCAAGAACCCTATCAAAACACAATAAAAATTCATGTAACGTTCTCCTCATTTATGCCAAACATGTTCGAATAAGTTACACCATAATATTTATTGGATAAAGTTGAAAAAGAAAAATCCTAGAATTATATTCATGAGATTGATAATAACGGGAATTTTTGTCTTGAAAAAATGGTTTGGATAACTATATACATCCACAAATCATCAAAATAACATGACCCTAAGATTGAACCTGAACCAGAAGATTAGAATATTTTCGTACATGAGGTGGAAAATGAGGAAGTCTTGCAAAGTGATCTACATATAATAGATCAACAAGAACTGGATGAATTTTGGAATCAATTTAAGGAACTTCATGATATCCCCAAACCTTGCAAAGAAGAATAACCAACATCAGTGTAGAAAGAAACCACCCATGTGGTGGAATTCATAGTAATGGTGGAGGATCCTATCCACCAGCCTCCATCCACTGAGAATATATAACAAGAAGCATATTTCACATATGTATTTATTGAATTTGATCCAATCTACAGAGTAAAACATTTCTTATAATGTATCTCTTATGATTTTATTGAAATATAATTTTACATCACTCCCTTTTTTTATGAATTTTCATAGTCATAACATCTTTTCTATTCCTTATAGGGGATGATGAACTTGGTCATGAACCTATGTATTATCACATAGAGCTCCCTAATATCAATGAACATATATTTTAGGAGACCCATCAGGATATCCAAATGTCTAAGCCTAAGGAAATCATAAAAGACGGTTCATATTTTCAATGGGAAAAATATTAAAAATTAAAATTAAAATATTATTGAAGAAGAATTACTTGAATAATATCCAATAGATAATTCAATGCATGATGCACATATTAAGGCAAAACTATAAGTTAAGAAGGTGGTTTCCCAAGTAGTAACCAAGAATGTGGTTGATTCATACTTCATCCAAACCCCACCATATATGCTATACCTCATTGTGATGGGGGAGGATCTTGTATACACTTTCCACAGATCATTCATCAATAACAAGGATGGGGAAAATGGGTGGAAAAGACATGTTTGATTGTTCAAATCAATGAAGACTCATCCACCATCTAATTTGGGATATTTTCTGGTACTACCCTTTGGAGGGAGTAGAAATTTTGGACCCACTTATGGGTTCAACCTAATAATTATCACATTCAATTTCTTTCTAGAAATTTATATATAAATTTATATTCTTAGAATTAGTGTAGTACAATACCTAATTCCTGGTATATTTTTAAACATTAATGATATGATCATTATTCTTAGATGATTAGTTATCTTTCATAGGTTCATAAATGGTAGAAGGCAGCCTCAAATAGTGATGCGGAATGAGAGAGATTCATAGAATATGGAGATCACTTTTTATGATTATCTCACATACACCGTACATTTTTCCAAGAACTTTTTTTGAACATTAAAGATAAAATTGCATGCCCACACAGGAATTCATGTTTTACATGACTTCTCTTAGAGTCATAAATTTCATAGGATTCATGTGATGTCATGTTTTAGAGTTCAATGTTATTGATACTAAATATGTTAAATGGATAATGAAATGATTAAAGTGAAGCATGAATATTAAAATTAGGACTCGTGATTTTAAGCAATTAATCAATTCATGAAAATGAATTTTTCTAACCATTTTTCAATATTTGAATTTATGAAATTTATGTGAGTTAATTTGATATTTTTAATAATTCATTTAGGGATATTCCAATATTATATTTCCATTACTGAGAGGATTTCTAGAAAAATTACTTCCTATTTTATCTTGAGAATATTTCTTGTGTGATCTTGGGGTATGCCACCTATTGGAACATTAATTTGATCTTATCAAAGTTATGCTTTGTAAAAACATGTATAAAATGATTAATTCATCTTTAGATAAACACTAATCCTAAAATTCCCACTTACCTCTATCCTTCTTCATCCCATAAATACAATGAATGAAATTTGGAGGTATGATCCATGCTTCATGCTATATTTTTTCATCCTACACACCTCATATTATTCTCTTGATATTTTATAGTTAAAGTGTAGGGTGAAGGGAATCATGGTAAATGTGATGATATAAACATTAATGAAGAAGTGTGGGGGTTATTATTATTATAATTTAAAAATGTTTTGGAATCATTAATTGCACTCTATTTCATAGGATCTCATTAATATAAATAAAATAAAAATAACAGAAATAAAAAAAATTATAAAAATGAGTTGTGATTTGTATAAACAAAAAATCAGCATTACTAGACCTATGATTTTTATCATACATGGTCAGGTTGTGGATGATAGCTTTATTCTATTCAAAAATTTCTAATGAATTTAAATTGGGATGGTTCATTGAAAAATAAAAACAGTACCAAAATATTTATAATAACTAAGAGAAGGCACAAATAATTCCTTATGGTTAAAACAAATTATGGTATATCCCTTTAAGGTTGAGGAAGTTGGGAGATATTATAATTTGAAGGGGAGAATTTCATTAATCATTTTTACTTTGAATGTCATTCTTTATGATATAAGATTTAAACCTCCTATTTGAAAAATAAATTATGAACATAAAATCCTACCATGTAAAAACCGAAAATACATTTCAACTTTACTTACAAGAACTCATTATTTTATTTTAATTTTGCCTTTAGAATCTGGTGAAAGAAGTTATTTTTAAAACATATGGATAATTAGAATGTTCTAATTCAATTAGCATAATTTTTCTTCAATTTAATCATTAGAGATGAATTAATAAAATTCTGGGGAGAGAAATCACAATTTGACATGTGTAATAATAATGAATTGAGAAACATAAATGATTGGGAAGAGATGTTCCATCATTTTTGAAAGAAAAATATTAAAGTACATGATCTGAATAATTCTTAAAAAGTTGATTTATTAAATTAATATTTTATGCATATGATTGATAATTTTGTTTTAACATGGAAATAGTTTTATTTTACTGCTTTTGAATATTAATATTGGTTACATTGATATCCTCTATAACTTCATGTTGAGATTTTATGCTTGAGGAATATCCTGGTTTATGTGAGGATAAATTTATAGAACACATATTTTCAATAATTTTACACTTATTTTTAAAATTTTGATCCCAATAAATTGTTATTTTAGGGGCAATTTTTATATATTATAGTTTTAGTGGAATTTTTAGCTTTATTAAAAAATAACCTTTTTGGATTTTAACCGATTTAAATTATTTCTATATTTAGGAAATAAATTTTCTTTATGATGATCCAAATAGTTAAATTATATATTTTTGTAATTATATACATCCTGGGATTCATTTAAATATTTTGGAGAAAAAGCTAAATCCACCATTTGGAAGGAGAAAACCAGCTCACAAGTTGGGCCTTGAAAATTGTTCTAGATCTGGATATATTTTACATTGGGAACATATCTCATGTCTGACCTAGTCACATACACATAAATTTTTATGTAAGAAAGAAAAATTGAATTTATGAACAACTTTCATGAAGGATTCCATGCGTTAATAGGCCGTACTCAAGGCCAGTAATATATAAGAATCTAGATATACGGAACATAGAGAGTTTACATGGGATGAATAAATTCTCAAAGTAAAAAAAACATATATATATCTAAAAATTAATAAATATGATTAAATTTGGATTCAATGTGAGAAATATATATATGAAAAACATTAATGAAAACACTATTTCCCATTTTTGATGTTTAATGAAGATAAAATTCAAAATCCATTGAAAACAAATTTGAGAGTAGAAAAGCAGGATATCCCCTCTTTCCTAAATCATTATAATCCACTGATTCCATCAATTGACCTCTGAGTAGGTAATTTCCACCAAGGATCCATGCTATACAATATTATTCATCCACCATTTATTCTTCTTCATTTTTTAGTTTTCTTTATTTTTTATTATGTTTTTATTTATAATGTAAAATTATAATAAAAGATTTCATTTCATTTCACTTTTTTCCACTAATTTCATCATTTTTATTAATTATTATTGTTTTTAATTATTATTAGTATTATCATAATTAATATAATAATAATAATAATTATTATTATTATTATTAAATTTAATTCAACAATCTTGTATTGAAATTTATTTCTCTTTTCTCATTTTTTCCCTTTATCTTCTTCAAAATTTAATTATTCTCTTAATTATTATTAATATAAGATTTAATAATAATCATAATAATATTTTTATTATTTTAAAATAGTTTTTAAATTATATAATTCTGTTGAATTATTTTTGATAATTTTTTCCATTTTATTTGTACTCTATCATCGAAATTATATTTTACTATAATCATTCGTTTTCTCTTCACCATTATTTTGAAATTTTATTTAATTTATATAATTTTATTAACACAATATATCTCTATCAATTTATTTAATCACTTTACCCACTATCCATTTGTATGTTATTACCACATTGGTGTTTATCTAATCAATTGATTAAATTGTATCGATAAAGTTTGGTCCTATAAGATATCAACTCCAAGACCAAAGAGTGTCATCATCCTTGATTAAAAGAGGAGTTGGGTTTTTTGATTCTTTAGAAATTTGATAGTATTCAAAAATTTTAAAATAATTAATGTTTTTTCATACATGATATTTCATGTTTTGATTATAAAATTCAAATCGAAAATATAATTGAAAATAATGATTGAATCCAAATCCAAACCCATGTCCAAGTGATTTCTTTCCACAGCTCAATTTTTCTAGTTAACATGTTAATTTAAATTATAATATCAATTATTGGATGTCATTAATTAAAAGTCCAAAAATATTTTCATTATTCTCATTAAACACTTAAAACAAGAAAAATAAATAGCCTAAGTGATTTAGAATAAGTAAGAGAGAAAATTGAAAGGATCCCAAATTGAGACGACCATGGTTATCCACTGTACTGTATTAGGAAAAATATAATTTTTCCTTTGTCACACACATGAAAGAATGAAATGAATCATATGATCACACACACTAAGAACCCCTTATTTTTGATTAAATAACAGGACACGTAAAACCAAAAACAATTTTCTTAAAATTTCTAAGTAATAAAAAAAAATAAAACAGAAAATCCCATATTACATTTAGAGAGATAAAAAAAATTATGATAACAACATTCAATGATAAAATTTAATTTTTCCAAAATTTAAAATGTCTAAAGGTTTTTTAAATATATTTTCAATTTAATTATAAGTAGGGATCAACTCAAGAACAACATCTTCTTTATTTACATGATTGATAATAATATTCAATAAAGAATAAATATTCTCTCTTCTAGAATAATTTAATTAAATTTTAGAAATATAAATTACATTTTTATTATCAGAGTAAATAGAAAACTACTCAATATATATAATAAAATGAAACAATGTTTTCATAATCAATATACTTTGAGAACAATATATTGGAGTAAAAAAATACATATCTTTAGTAATAGATAAGGAAATTTATAATTTCTTCCAATATGTTAAATAAATTAATAATTTCTGAATATAAAACATACCAGATGTGGTTTTTATTTCAATTCTCTAGGATCTTATATTAACATCATAATATGATTTTAAATAAAAATAAGTATTCAAAGAATAAAAAAATGAATTAGTAGTACCATTAACATATATAATTATTCTATTCATAGAATAATTATGACTATAATTAGGATTATATTATAGTCTTGAACATAAAAAAATACAAAACATGATCTCAGGTCCAGATATAGTAAAATAAATCATTATATTTTTATTGATAATATATAATTGAACTATAATTTTTTAGAAGAGTCAATATATAATTTAAAATTAGCACACTGATTAGTTTTAAAGGATTTTATATGAAACATTTTAAGATGTTTGTTATCATACATGGATTGATTCAGAATGATCCCTTCTTTAGTTTTGTGAAATTTTATTTCAAATAAATATCCATAATTCTAAAATTTAGATTATGTCAAAATAAAATTACAACAAAGAAGAGAAACCATTATAATAAAAATAACTGGTATAACCAAAATATATATCATAAATATATACCTTTCCAATTAAAATATTATTGGAAACTCATTTAATAAATAGAGGAAGATCAATGTTACCATTTATGAATCCACTGTTCCACAAAAATAAAAAATACTCTCATACAACTGGTTATTTTAGTTTTAGGACCATACAATTCATTAGATAAATTATAACATGATTATAAGATTTCTCTTCATCAAAACCATGGGGTTGACGAAGTTAAACTTATTTAGATATGAAACCATCTATGAAATCAATTTTAATATCCAATTTATAAACATTCTGTCTCAAAAATAAGAAAATTCTTAAAAGATTCTAATATACTATGACATGGAAACATGTTCAAATGAATCAAAAAAATCAACAACTTCTTTTGTAATGTATCCACTACTAATAATTATGTATTTATTTTTGAAAATCTATCATAATTCATCTATCTTATTTCTAAAGACCAAATTTGTTACAATTAAAATATTTTGTTCATAAAAATAATCTAAATACAAGATATTATTTTTATAAAATGGTTATGCTAATAATTCACACCAATAATCCAATTAGGGTCATATAGATCATCAATAACATTATTAGGGTCTTTATCAAAAATGAAACCATTGTTTATAATGAATTATAATGCAGATTTTTTAGATTTTATACCCAAACCAACATTAAAAAACACATTGTCAATAAGATTATCCTTTCCAATACTCTATGATCAAGGATAATATTTAGAATCACCTTTCTCCCTCAAAACATAAGAATTATCTGTAGGTTTTTTTTACCAAAACTGAATTCCCTAAATTCAACTTCAAAATTTAAAAAAATATAATTTTGGCCATCCCACGAATCATAAAACATTATAAGAACATATTTTTCAATAATCATGGTATTATTCTAATAAAATATCTACTATTTATTTTAATAATAACAACCAATATTTACACCTTCAATGATTTTATCATTAAACATATCTAAATTATTCTTCATCTTCATAATAAATCATTTATTACCAAAACAGATTTAAATATCCATCCCGTTTTTTCTACTATTAAAAAAACTCTAAAGGGGTATTATTTAATAATGTTAAAATATAAAAACTATTAATTACATAGTAATCATAGTTATTAGAATATTACGAATAGAATTTAAGGGAAAATATTTATTTAGCATAGTTTGATCCATTTCTTGAATAGTATTATTTTTCATCTTTACAACACATTTTTTATGTTCAGTTCATTGAGAATAAAATTTATGAGAATAACCATTATATTCAAAAAAATATGAAAATAAAATTAAAAATCTCACTAAATTTATCAATTTTAAAAAATAAATAAAAAATAATTCATTTTTTGTACTAACCATTAAAAAATTGAAAACCAAACTAATGCTTAATACATATGATACAAGATATAAACAAATGTAAATATACTAATATAATATAAAATAATAGAAACATAATTCTAGCCACCCAAAATTTCAGTTTTTAATAGAAAAAACAAATAAATATGAAACAATTCAAGGGGTATAATTGAAGAAACATGATTGATAGATTTAAAATATACCCTTTGATTCTAACCTTCTAAACACTTATCAAAAAAGTCTTTTATAAAATTTAAGTTTGGTAGATCTAGAACCAATCCATTATTTGATAATTTTTGGGTAGTTTAGAAATGATCATCCCAAAAAATATTATTTTATTGAACATTATCTTTATCTATAAAATTAAGATACAAAAAGTTTATATTAGACATATCATACAAATTAATTGAACAAAAACAATACTTTCTATAAACATAAAATCAAATTAAATTATCTTTTAATATTAAATATTTACGATCATATCAATTATCATGAATGATATAATAATAATAATGTATTTATATGATTGTTAGATTATGTTTAATCCCATCAACATAAGTAATTTGATAAATTAAACCATTATTAGAAATATACGATTCATTGAAACCTTTAACATTTCCATTACTGTTATATCAAAAACTAACAAAACATACTTCATATTTGATATAACTGATCAAATCTAATATGTCATATATCATGGTCATGGAAAAAAACTATCCTTGTACTATGCATTCAATATATTCTTTAGATGGTTTTCAAGAAAAGGTAATTTATACAAAGATTTTTTTTTTCAAACATGCTGTTTTGGGACCACTGGGTTTTCAATAGAATTCAATGGCACCTACAATATTTAAAATATTAATTCATTTTTTCTATATAATCTAAATTATTTGAAATAAAAGTTCTAGTATTGGCATGATATTGTGAAAATCTATGATAACTTCAATATTCATAATATACATGCAACTTACACTTAAAGCATATAACAGAAGAAACTATTCCATCGTAATGTTTAACAAAAGTTGACTTTTATGACTATCAAATCTATATATTATACCAAAAAATTGTTTTTTTATTTGGAATCAAAATAGGAACTATATTAACATATTTTTCCTTTCATTAAAAAATAGGTAACATTTCTTGTATGCTAGCAACATCCTTTCTAATATTTTCATTCTTCATAAAAAAGGACTGAAAAAAATCAAATATATTACACATGGATCATGTTATAGATGTTCTCATTTCATACCTAAGAGAACATTTCTACATATTCACACCCTTTGATTCCTTTATAATACTTTTTTTATTTCATTCAATTATTAATACTAGCAGTCAAAATTATTTTTGGATGATTTTCATTTTCTTAATACTACTTATCTAATCTATAACCATCAATATCTAGATAATAACTAGAATAATAATCATTACATACCTCATATATATTTTCTTCCCTGAAAAATAGTCCAGTCAACACTTTATTAGATATTTATTCATCCCTTGAATCAGAATCTTCAATGGAACTCCTTTCATTATGATGAGCATGTTTCATATGCTTCTTGAATTTCTTATCTTTACCTTTTTTTATTCAACATTATACAGTCTACTATGATGTGATAATTATTTTTTAAATTCATAATAGGTTATATATTTCCCTTATGTAGTTTAATAATTTTATTTTTTATTACTCATTGGATATTTACATGGTTGAATCATTTATTTATTCATTTTACACATTATGTTATATACCCCTTTTATTATATTTATTATTTATTTATTTTCCAATTATATACCTCAGATTCAAAAGAGATTGGAGAAAATTTTGTAACCAAGGATGTAATTTTCTAGAAATTCATATGGTTTATGTTTTTTTCAATAACCACAAGGAATATCATAGATATTTCTAGGAAATATATCATAAAATTGATAAATTCAATGGTTTTAAAGGTGTCTCTGTTTTCTAGTGTTTCCATATTTTTGAGGTCAAAGAATATGGAGGAAGAGGTGAGAATCAATAAATATATTTTTCTGGAATCAATATTTCATAAATATGGTAAAGGAATGGATTTTGATATTCCTGCTATTGTGCTCACTACGATTAGGAACATCGTGAATAGAGACAATGTTTCTATAAGATTAAGAAAAGTGGAGCATTGTGGTTGACCGATGCTGTTATAGAGAGATCTACGACTATATCAAATTTTATTAGAGCACCATGAAGGTACGAGCACCATGATGTGATTTTTGAAATATCCAAAAACACACAAATAGGTGGTTGATCTTTTCGAATGGTCAAGCCTATAAATATGAGGATACCCCTCTTAATTTGGGACAAATGTTATGAAGGAAAATCTAGAATCTATAGGATTTCACAATGCCAGGGGAGCTCCACAAAACAATCAATCTATGAAATCATGAGCATCATGAAAAATAAATTTCGATTCTTAAATTATTCCAATTAATTTGATTAATAAGTGCTTCATGATTATAGGGAATTCTGCATTGACTTTGTGAGCTTCTTGAAGAAGTTTGTTCTGCGAAGGAAGGGGTTCTTTATGAAGGTAGTTTGTTCTAAAAAGTCAATTGGGCTTCACAAAGGTTGTCTATTCCATGATGTCAAGAGAGAGTTACAAAGGGAGCATTTAAAAGGATCTTTACAAAATGTAGTTTTTGAATATTAGTTTTTCATATATTCGATATTTCAAAGCGCATTAACTAAGGTATTCAATGCAGGTAGAGTGTAATTAGAAGATTGGAACAAAAACAATTATCTTCGATCCATTAAATGGACCTTAAAGTCAATATATTTATTAATTCTTCTCTTATATTAGTGACATTTGGGGAGTCTATAGAAGTGTTTTGAGGGACGTAGTGTGAAATCCCTAAAACCTTGTAACTGAAGTGCACCTGACAGAGAGTAACAACATCGAAACATCTGTATTTCAAATCTAGTGATGATTAGTGGATATAGTTATAACCTAAAAACTATCAGTGCTTTCTCCTAGGACTGTAACTTAGTTATGAAAGAAATAAAATTTCTATTTTGTCTACCCTTTCATATGAATGTTTTCTTACTACACTAATCCATCAGATATGTTCAAGAAGTTCCAACCAACTTGGGAATAAGATCCATTACATTAAAAGAAAAAGTTGACACCCTGATTCACCCCTCCCCTATCATGGTTCTCTAAGATCCTATATTAACATTTAATATATATTTTAAGTTAACACCTTTATTATTCTATATCAATCCATCCTCATAATTCATCATCTTGAGCTCATATTTTAATAATGACCCACTGAGTTCATCCAATGTGTACTCGTTAATTATCATAGTTTTATCTATGGAAACATTCTTTATATTCTACTTCATTGGTAGTCCTCATAGCACTATTTCCACAATTATAGGGTTAAATACAACATCTCCATGTAGATTTATTATATTCATTATCCTAGTGAACCGATGGAAGATGTCGGTTACTATATAACACTCACCCATTTGTGAATGTTAGTACTCGGCTCTAAGTATTTCATGTTTGGTTCTAATCATAAGATCATATCCGTGATGTGTTACTTATAAAATATTCTTGATCTCATGATATATATTATAAGAAGATACATGACTAAAAAACATCACAATACCAACCTTAGACAATGTGAGTGACAACATGAAGAGTTCTGAATTTAGAATCATAGAGATAAAAAATGGTGAAATAGAATGTTTTTTTGGAAAATAATAAACAGATAGGGAAGGAACATGTGATATATGAGAAATATAATTATATATACAAAAATCCTAGATTAAGTTGATTGATAAATGAAAGAAGTAAAAGTGCTGGTTCGTGTGTGTATGATCAGGTCATCTCATCCATGAAGTTTAGGTATAATCCATGAGAGATGGTTAATAATGGTGATAACTTGATGGTTCACAAAATATGAATGACTTTTATTTATCTGAGTAAAATGTTAATCATTGTAACTCTTCTATGAAACCCTAATTCATTTTTATTGAAAACTAAATAATGTTACCCACTTGATTAAACCATTAAAATGATTCAAAATATTTATAATGAATCAAAAAAAAATCTCAGGAAGAAAAAATAGAATCTATAAATATTAACATAATTAAAAATATTTAAAATATAGTGTAATAATACATTTAAATAGATTAAACAATCAAAATTCTATTAACCGATGAAATAATTGAAATTCAATTATTCAAAAAACAAACTCCATAAAACCTGGTTAAATAAATTGATGAATATTGAAATAAATTTGATATCATGAAAAAAACAATTAATACATGTATAAAATTTAGAAAAATTGTAAATATATATTACAATACTAAAAATACTTTTGAACATGTTAATTGAAATTTACTATTAATTAAAACAATATATACATAAAAATAGTGTTAAACATGATGAGTATTTCTATAAAGATTACAATTGGAATTAAAGCATCACTAATACATTGTTCCACATTCTCTGATAAATTAACATGGAAAATAAAAATAATTCAGTTAGAACATAATAAAAATATTAAAAATACGTTATATAATATTTTAGAAAATAAAACTTAAATAAATATTACAACATATATACTATAAATTTAAAATTAAATAAAAAATTTAAATAACTTGGAAGTATTGTGGTATGGTTAAAAGTTCACAAATGAATATCAAGACCCTTGTTCACACAATTCAGAATATTTTATCTACTGTTGATCATAGAAACATGATATTTTGAAATGGGGAGGTGTACTATCGTCTGGTGGCCTTGCAAGCATGAAGAACTCCAAGGGCACGGTCATTGATTGTGCTATTATGAAAGATATCAGAGATTGCTGAACCAGTGTGTTTATCTAAAAAATGATTTTGGTGGGACACAAACCAATACTTGTTCCGATATCTAGGAGTGGTGACTTGAAATTACACCACATGACTTTTCCATTGTTCTAAAATGAACTAGTGGTTGACAAGGTATTACTGGGTAGAAAAAAGCCTATCCTATGACCAACCCACCACTTGTCTATTTATTATCCTTTGATAAATTCAAGTGTTGCAGGACTCTATCCTATATCTGTTCCATTATTGAATATTTATCACCTAACGCATTTCTAGATTACTTACGCTTATTCTATAGCCGAGTAATTTGTTAATGAGGTATTGGTGGGAATCACACCTTGTAAGTTTATGGCCTATCATTCCACTCACTTATCACACATCCCAAACTAACTTTTATTGTAACTAGACATGAACCTACATTATAACAATTTTCAGGGAGTGTGTGATTGACACGGTACCATTTGAATGATTCCATTCTTGAAAATATTGAATTGGTCGTAAAGGTTTTGGGCTGCACCACAACACTCGTATCTCTGGCCTAGCCCACCACATGCATACAACTCATACACTAATTTTATCATGGAAAGACATGAACCTATGAAACATCCATTGATGGGGTTGGCTGCTTGACATGGTACCAAATAACGACTCTCAAATAACTTTACATAAAAAGGATTTATATAATAAAATTTTTTAGTATGGTAGGAATCCAAAAAATAATAATATTTCATTATCAAGGAGTGGATGCCCGAAAGAAAAAATTGATTAATCCCTTGTCTGGAAATGATTAATTTGTTGAAAATGTTTTTTTGGGATCTTAAACACACCTATCCTAGGCCCAACCTGCCACTTGTGGGCCATTCTACCTTAGCTAAATTCAAGTGTTTCATGTCTCAAACCTATGTCAGTTCCATTATTTAATCATTTCCTCTTGAAACTGAACTACATGACTTACCGATATTCATTAACCAATTAATTGGTTGATGAGGTATTAGTGGGAGTTTACCCTTGTCAGTTCTGGTCACAAAACACCACTTACTTACCCCTCATGCCCAGATAAATTTTAGTGTAACAGGACATGAACCTTTATTTGTTCTATTTTATGTGATTCTATTCCTGAAATGGTACCAATTTTTTGATTCCCAAATATAAAATTTTTAATTGGTTGATATGTTATTATGGTTCACTCCACCATGCCTATCTTTTTGCTAACTCACCACCTGCGTACAACTCAGCTAGAAATTTTATAATGGAAAATCATCAACCTACACCACTTCTGTTGATGGGTTGTTGCCTCTGTACACAACACCATATACTTTTCCAACTTCATATTTTATTAAATATTATTTATATAATACAAAATATTTAATTATAGTTAATATCTAAATAATTTAGTGAAAACTATTTATATGATAATTACAAATAAATATAAATTAAAAATTGACTAATTAGTACTGAATAATATAAATTTAAGTACATTTTGTACATAGTCATCGCATCAATGGTAGACTACATAAATATTTGTGTGCTTTTTTCTATTTAGTGTTATTTTTATGAATATAGACATTGAGAGGGATACATTTGTTTTAACTAATTATATGGAAAAGAAAAAATGTGATCAAATGAATGTACTAAATTTCACATATGATTTAGACATGTCTATATGATTAAACTAATTCTATGAAGAAGATCCAAAAAATAAAAATAAATGAAACTGATAAAATTAAATAAATATATTTACTATTTGTTACAAAATTCCCTTTATGGACCTAACACATACCATTAATTGATAAAGAATATAGTGTGATAGTCGCATGAGATCTTCAAACATAAAATATGTCTCTGCCATCAATGTTGGGGAAGGGTGGATGTATTTTGTAAATGATCTGTGTCATACATTACTTGATTCTAAACCAAAAAGCAATATTTTTTTAAGAATAAATAATAAAATGAACATGTGACAATTAAAATCCTGTAAGAATCATTCAATTACATCATGTTTTATTTATCTATAGTAACATATTCATCCCATGCATGATTTGTAACGTCACATCGACGTGATACTTGATTCTAGTAATGTAAATATTAATTATTATCAGATTAACATCAAGGAGAGTGTGGATGTTTTAAAAAAGTTTTATGAATTACTATTTAAAGAGTACATAAAGTGGAATAGGAGCCCTTATCATTTAACTACGATACAAACACTCGATAAAGATAAATTTTTGGGGATATGTATTTTTATTAATATAATTAATGTTATTATGATCATATTAAACTTTTTAATTATATATGTATATTATGTGTTTGAGAAATTGAGATGATATATATTATTTCCGAAAATTTATTTTTGGAATATGAGTGATAAATGGTGGAAACCCTTCATGATTAAGAATTTAACTATACAAATGGCTCTTCATATAATTTGATCTACTTCTATGAGACCCTTTCTTTAGATTAAAGATTATTAAAGAGGAATTTTCTTAGTAAAACCATTCCCATGTATTTTCATGATATTTTTATTTATAATAAATTTGATATAGATCATTATAAGATACCATTATTTCCATGTAAGTCACTCTTTATGTTTTTCTAAACCCATTTCAGTTGGGATACATTCATTAATCCTTGGTCAAATTTGTTTATGTTCTATAGAGGTGAAGAAGGAGATAGAGATATAATTTGGCCACAGAACATATTCATGTTGTAAATTCCTGATTCATGACATGAATTGTTAGGGAAAACCCAATAAATTTAATTGATTCCAAAAATAGTTTTAGGAAACCCCATGAAACTTATTCCAATCCAATATAGTTTTCGGTAGACAGTGTGAGTATTATTCACATCCTAGATTAGTTTGGGTAGACTTAATAAATATTATTCACATATAGAATAGATCTTGACTGACCTCATGAACACTATTCATGTCTTTATTAGTTCTAGAAAAAACCATGAACATTATTCACGTCCTGTATAGTTCTGGAAGGAACCTTTGAATTTATTTCATACCCATAATAAATCAATTAAGATCAAATGAATTTAACTCATGCCATGAATAGTTCAGGGAAGACCCCTTGAATTTCATTAACCCATGAATGGACCCCTTGTATTGAGAAACACATGATTTGAATTGGGGTCAGAAAATGGAATGTATTTTTTGGATTTTAAGTCATAAAGATGTATTTTTTTAGAATATGTGGTAATTAAAGAATTTACTAGATGAATAACATATTCACATTTGGGATATTCTATAATCATCCACATATTTAACATCGTATTCCATAGAATCTAATATCTCATTCCCCTTCTCTTGATTCAATCCCTCCCACATGAGACTTATTTTATTTTTATTCACTCCAAAATTAAAAATCTGTTGGATCTTTGTGTTCAAGACCAAGAAACTAATTATAATCCCTTTGATTCTTCGTCTTCTTATTGTCACACTGGTTTCCCCATTAACAAAACTGTAGATCAATACTATCTAACCATGATTATTTTTGATTGTATATACTAAAATGATTCTTCGATTTTGGTTAAATGTAATTAAGGAGGTACCCTAGAACTACCTTGAACATTGAGTAATTGTCTATTTTTATCTTGGTTTTTAGTATGGTGGTCCTAAAGAACACCATAAATGTCTATTTTAATTCTTTTAATATGTACTGTAAGTATTATTGAACATTCACACCATATGTGTGACCAAAATAATTGAACAAGTAATCATTTAATGAATTTCAAATTCATAGACCTCCCATTATATCTTATTGAATCCATGGGCATTAATATTGGGCTTATGGACACCAAATAGGTGAAGCTACCCAAGACATTATAACGAACTTATAAAAAGGATTAATGTGATTTTTACATAACAAGTGATTTTAGATAATTTTTCATTAGGATCAATGAAAAAAAGGATATAAATTTGTAATTTTTATGTCATAACTAATGTGAAATGTGATTTCATGTTGGACTCACAATTATTCTTATAGGGATATGCACTAAAATGTGGTAAGGATTAATAGTCTCTTCCCAAAAAAGTTTTAATTCATAGAGGGATCTTCCTGGACACCTAATAATTCATTGAGGGATATCCATGTACATACTATAATTATTATAATTCTTATTCTTAGGTAAACTATATTGTTTAATGAGACATACTATAACATGGTCATTAATATGGTTGGCATAGTCCTAAAATGTGTTTAGAGATATCCAACATCATTCCAAAGTAGGTTTGGATGACCAAGGTTATTAACCCAATGACTAAGGTTTAGAATGTTTATTTGATTTGTAATATTGATTAATTGATTATTACCCATGATTATCATATTATTTTATGCACTATATTATTATATTTGATTGACTAGACACCATGCATGTCAACGCCCTAAGTTATACTCTAATTATTTTTGGGTCATCATTTTATACCTCGATGGATTTAATGGATGTGGGTATGTATAATGAAATGATCCCCTTTATTGGTTGATTACTAAATGGATGTGTTGGGGAATAGAGATTAGAAAAACATGGGGTTCCAGCCTAAGTTTTTTAGAATTTTTTATGTACATTTATCCTTTTTCAATTATGATGTTACTTATTTTTTTTAGTTTCATTCATCATATCATTAGATGATTCTATTAATATTTGGATTGATGTGTTTTACCCAAATACTTATTATATTTCTTATTTTTTTGTTTGTATCATTTCCACGTTTATCAAAACCCTATGTCATGTGGTATATTATCCCCAATATATTTATTAAATCATCACTCCCAGTCAGAAGCCTTTGGTGTATGGGGTAGGTGTGACTAATGTTTGTATACAACACATAATGGATACATTAAGAAGTACCGATCAAGGTAAATTAAAATCATAGTGATGATGTTCCAAATATAAAAAATTATATGTTAGGTAAATTTATTAGGTTTAAAACCCAAAAAAATAAATAAATCACATAGGATTGAAAACAAAATTAATATAACATATGTCAGGATGCAATATAATAGTATGATAATACCAATGATATTAAATATGATTAATATTTATAGATTCTTTTTAGATTATTAATTGGTATACTATAAAACATCCTTATAATTTCTTTTCTATGAGGCAAATATTTATATGAATTGGTTGGTTAAATAGAATTTGTAAAAATTGATAAGTGAAAAGAAAGACTTTATAAATTAAATAAAACATCTAAGTCATCTCTTATATTTCAAATACAAAAATGAATTCGTGTATTGAATTATTTGGTTGTGGGATACAAAATTAAATTCACATGGATTGTGTTTTATTGTTACCCTATTAATAATGTAGTTAATAGTTTCTATTTCTCGATAGTTTTGAACATCATCGTTTTCATTACTCATAGTTGGATCACATTTGTCCTCAATTTATCAAGAGAAATTGTATAACCATGGTCCAATAGATGTCTAGGTGTGTGTTTATGTTTTTATTTGTGTTTTATACCTCTTATATATGTATTCTCATCCACATTTTAATTTGGTATAGAATCCGTTGATTATTGTGGATTCCCCAACTATTCATTGGATCAATTTTAAATGTCCTATCATTTGTTGACCATCCATGTGTTCAGATTCCAATTTTTTCTGCATGACTCACTGGTGATTCCTCTTCCATCAATTATTGCACCTAGGGAACTCTTTATGGAATAATTACAAGGTTTGGATTTCATTATGGTGTTCATTATAGTTCATTATTGGTTGGGGAGAGGATGATGTTAGGTAATTCTTGATCACTTACATTGAAGAATATTTAGATAATTTATGAGAAGGGATAACATATGAGGTTATTAAGGTCCACCGAAGCCACATATTCTTCGTCATAATGAAAATATGTCTATGGTTTTAGTGGAGAATGGTGAGGGTATCCAGCCTTCCATATGATACATGATTACCTAAAGGGAACATTAGTTAAACATGATATTTTAAATATTCATCTATATTATAATTTTAGAAATTGGTACTGTAATAATTCTACACTTACATTATATTTTATTATTTCTTTCTAAATATATTGTTTCCTTTTATTCATGTGTGTATCACGAGTCCATAAAAGAAGTCAAATTTCTAGCTCTATGTGACAGTTCTACCAACTACCACATAGGCAAAATAGATCTGATCCATAGACTGAATCTCTATTATTTTACTTTTTTCATCTATTATAATCAGTAATATATCCTTTATTTTGTATTTAATCTTTAGGGTGGTGTTATCCTTTCGTAAATTGGTCCATAGTGGACCAATGAAAATTATATATCTATGTTCATTTTTTTTCGTATTCATATTGAATATTTTATTACCCTTCCATTTTATTGTTAATAAATTTATTTATATTTAATCTCAATCCAACTACCACGATAAGTGGATCCCTTCAGTTGAATAGCCACTGCAACATCAATGTAGCTACTAATAATTTGTATCAATTCCACATAATCTCGAAAAATGGGATCCAAATAATTTGAAATTGAGTTTTTTTGGGGATAATAATTTCGAACATTAAAAAAACAAATAAATGAACAATTAGACAATAATAAACTCCATGATTCCATATATGGTCCTAAAAATATGTTTGTTTCCCTATATACTAATGGAAAGTCTACTAAAACTGAAAATTATGTACCTAATGATGTGCTTAGAGACGCCTATAGTATAATGCTTCTATCTTTATGTGATATGGTCCTTTAAATGGTACATTCTAACCCCAATATAGATCGAATGTTTTCTAAACATGAAAATTTAAATTTTATAAAGACATTAGTTGGTGGGATTCATAAGATGGTGTGATTCTCTAAATATTTTTTCATCGTAGAACTACAGTTAAGTCCCATATTTATGATATTTACAAAATCAAGATTTATTTTCCTAATAAAGATTTCAAGTTAGTTGATCAAAATCTATCTATCAACATTTTCAAATATTTAGATAGATCTTATATTTAAGTAAAATTTTAAATAATGTGAACCAAGGATTCAATAAAAATAAAAGAAGTTATGTCTTCCATGATTTATAAATAAATCTAGAAGAAGATTCCTTGTTTTATTACATTTGAATCAGAGGGGATTAATGTAAAGGTTAGTATTGAGAATATTTGGAATAGGATATGTAAGAGAAAATCATGGATTATATTATGGACCAGGGGTATAAAAATAATATTTTTTTCATTGAAAATAATTCGGTTACATTAGAATAAATTGAAACCAAAAGAAAATTTATAATAATAACAATAATAATATTGACCATTCATGATATGTTGAAAAGTATTTTGGTACCATAGATAATATGAATGTTATTTCCTATACTATGAGTAATTAGTGGGTCCTATATTATAGATATTCTCTTCATATATACTGCAAGAATGATTTATTCATTTAATTAATATATATTGGTAGTTTTGACATTTATGTAAGAAATTAAAAAATAAACTCAATCATGGGAAGAGGTATGGACTCTTTGGAATATCCAGATTGGTTGTTTAATTCATTATAGGAGGTTATATGGGTGCCTATGTTAAATAGGGTCACCATTTACCTAAGAGACTTTTAAAAAATTGTGTATTCATTTATGGATAATTTTGGGAGTCTAGATTTCCAATTCCCACTCACTATTATGAGAATAACCGTCACCAATGAATGAAATGTGAAATTGATGAATTTTGAAAGATGTAACCCCATGAAACCTGCCCTTTTGTGAAGACTATGTTATTAGTAAGTCTAGATGTGTCAATTAATTAGGAATATATAGATCGGTAAATACCCTTTAGAAGATATGTATTCTAATTTTTGCGGTCCCTCTAGGATTACTACCCTTAGTGGGAATACCTATTATGCATCCTATAAAGATGTCCATTCATAGAAAATATTGATTTACATTCTAAAGCACACATAAGACTCCTTTGAAAACTTAAACATGTGAAATTATATTATATAATGCTAATGTAGATATAATGTCAAAGCTCTTATGATAGATAATAGTTAAGTTAATTTTTTAAATAACATCATAGACTATAGTTGGTATGATGGTATTATTAGACACAAAACTATTATGTAAACTTCACAAAAGAATGAACCATTTGAGAGGTTGAATAAGTCTATTTTAAAAAGAGTGAGAATTGTTTTATTATATTCTTGTCTAATGAAGTTTTTATATTAGTTGAAACTACTATTTGTTTTTATCTCATCAATAGATTCCCATAAAATAAAACTTCCCAACTGGGGACCGCTATGTAGTTCCACGATATATTGGGTAACATGGCCTGGAGCATGCCTCCTAATATTCAAGATCATTTGACTAACAATGAGGGTCAATGATGGTAATGTGGGGAGACTATACCTGCATGATCAGAGTAACACAATTATAGCATAAATGAATAAATATATGGAATCATAATATCCACCATCAATAGAAGATAAATCATCCATAAAAAATTAAAATCAATCAGATCCAAGGGAAGAGATATATTCAAATTAATGAGTATATTATAGATCTATACAAAAGATAAGAAATACAGGGATATGGTTATCCAATATAGTAAATGTATTAATAGTACAAAAATACTATCTCCAAATAACATCATGATCCACAACTCGGTACTGTGCTCCCCAATTCTTAAGAAATAATAATTCACGCACCGTAAAGAGGGTGATTTTCCTTATCACTACCTGAATCCATGAAGTTTTCCAGCTACAACATGGGGGCCTGAATAGGGTGTGAGATAATATTTAGTAGTCCACCCCTAAAAGTGTCTATAACAAGACCAATATTTTCATATAATTTGAGGTATTTTTAAGGTATATCATGAATAAAAGAGTTAAAATTTTAACTAATCTTGTCTGGTATACCGAACTCACTATGATCTTCCAACTATAAAATATATAATTTGTAATGAATGGTAAAGAATTATAAGTGACCTATGTTTATTAATCAAGTATCAAACCTACGTATTCCAAGATCAAAGGCCAATGACTCAAGCATAATCCTCAAATACATGGAGTTCATCAATAGAAAAATAAAAATTGATGTGTGTGGATCCCAAGGATCATGTCCAAGTCAATCCGATCAAGATAAATCTAATGTGTGAAAACTATGGCATCCAACATTGTCACTAGAGGCACACTACAAAGCCACCATTTGGTTCCATACTACGTGTTTCCACATCAATTCCATATCATGTGTCCTACATCAGTTCCATTATATTCCAAACATCATTAACATCATATATATAAAGAGTTAAAGAGTAATATCAATGTTTATTCCACTTATCATTACACTCATCATAATTATTTCATTAATCAAACAGAAGACAGTTTATTCCCCATTTCATTCGATTTATATAAAAAAGAAACTGTGTTGTAACTTTCTTATATCCTTTAACAGATTACCCTTTTCTCATATTCGATTCCCAATAAATAAAAGAGACCTCAACTCAGACCAAGGGTGACATATACTAGGAAAACATGGAAGAACCCACCCCATGGGCCGTTCAAGTTTCGATCACCAGCCGCCAACCTTGTATATAGGTGTCAAGGCATGCCTTAAACAAGAATTGAACTTATTTTTAGGGGATTATCAAATTATGAAGTAGTTACCATAAGGTGAGGCATGTGGTCTGATGATTAAAATGTTAAAACAATCAAACATTGAGGGAAAAAGTATAGACCACACACCTTATTCTTATCGATGAACGCTTATCTAGTCTCAACCTTTGATTTAGTCCAATTCAAAATAAAACATAAGAATGAAAGAATTACATATAAATATGGCATTAGAGCCTATATAGAAACACCATCCTATATGATGAAGAAATCAAATGTGGGAGGAAAAATTAATCTCTTATCAGTAGAGATCCAATGAGATGAATGACCCAGAAATCAAACATTGAATAAAGAAGAAACCCAAATCCTATTGAATATGGAGGAGGTATCTATCACGTATAGAAGTATGATACACGAGAAAAGAAGAAGAAAATGTGTTGTCCATTTTGAAACCAATTTAGTAAAACTATAATTTCTCCCATGAATTAAGTGGGGCCTAGTTTGTCCACACAATTGGCCAAACCTTGTACCAACCGTTTACCTGCCACTATCAAGGGAGTGGACCCCCATGGTTGAGGGAATACAATTTTTCTTACCATGATCCTCTCATGCAATCCATTATATGGATCCCTATTTAACCCCATATTGTTTTTGTAAACCATTTATCCTCTAGTGCAATGTTGGTCAAACTGCGCTCATGAACCTTTCTTTCACACATTAGAGATGCAGGCTCTAGAAAATACCCAAACACTTTTGATTCCTTCATTATGTGTTTAGAAATGTCAATAAGGATAAAAAAATATATTTAAACATAATTTTAAAAGATTTAAGCCTCATAGAAAAATTTGGTTCTTGTAGTCTTCCCCCTATAATGGAAATCTTCCACATGTTTCCCTTCCAAGGGTGGTAGAAATTAATTTAAGAATGACTCTGGCCACTGAGCATGGACATATTCCTCTCGCTCCCAAGCCTCATCATTTTCACAGTTTTGATTCCATATCGCTTGTACTAATATATTCTAACTTCAATTGAGAGCCTTCATTCTCCAATCAACTATACGATTAGGATACTCCTCAAAAGAATGATCTTCATAAAATTTTAATCCCATATGATAAAATTTTTGGGAAAGGACACCATGGTAACAATGAAGCTATAAAACATAGAAGATTCCATGAATGGAATAATAACTCATAGGTAACTACAACTGATAAGATTATAGATCGACACTCTCCAAAATATAAATAGGCCCCATAAAAAGAGCCGATAACTTCCACTGCCTTTGACTCTATCAATAACCAAGCCTGGGTGATACCCGTAAGAAAACATGACCTCCAAACTCAAACTCCAAAACTTGTTGATATTGACAGACCTATGATTTGGGTCTACATTAAGCTATATACATCCATTTACTAATTAGATACACATGATCTAATGTTTCTGAAATGAGTTGTGGTCCGATTAGTGCTACCCACCATTCCTCTAGCTAGCATAGTTGTGGTCATCATGGAATATTATATAAGGACTCATAGATTTCCATCTATATAGTTATATAAAAACTATTATTTTATTGGAATTCAATTAAGGGTATATGATTCTCTAAAGGCACCCCAAAATAAAGGAAACATGTTCTATGAATGACCTCTATGAATCGTATTATACTCAATGAATTCCCATCGATTTGAGGGAGGTATGTTGTGCTCAAAAGTAGTTATGACCCTAACTCCATCTGTAAATCCTACCAAAATCAAGAATCTTCTTCTAATACAATGGTATATGGAACCCCGTTATGAAAAAAAATTTCATTCATTAAAATTATTCCAATATCATCTACGGAGGAGGTTTTCCTAACAGGAAATAATTAGGAAATATTCTTTATATTATCAACAAAAACCAATACGACATCACTGTCTTTGGGTAACCCAGGTAAAACAGTTATAAAATCCATAGTGACATCATCCCATTTCCACTCGAGAATGGGTAACTACAATAATAGCCCCACTTGTCACTAGGGTTCTGCTTTCAGTTTCTAATACATGGAACATCAAGTAACAAAACTAGATTTCCCCCACTTTATTCTAGGCCACCAATATTGGTGATGTAAATCTTGGTACATCTTGGTAAGAATATGATGCATTTCATAAGTATAGCCATTAAAATATTACATCAGATCTTGTCATATGTCAACTGAATCTCAAATGTGACCATGAATGCATAGAATTTCATCTTCTCCAACAGTCCAACATGGTGTTAGGTACTCAACTACCACCATATCCCATTTGGACTAAGAATTTGGTATTTGATAACTTTTTCATCTATACCCTATCTAGAAGTAAATAATTTACTTATAATTATTAGATAAATTTTTTCCCCTAACTATCCCACACGTTCATGTAAATCTCATAGAACAAGGCCAATAATTTACATTCACTATTTTCCTCTCATACTGCTTGTGTTTGAGTCTTCTAAACTAAGGGATTGAGCTAATTCATTTCACATACCAGTCATATAGTATAACATAAAATCAAATTTCTAGAGATATACGTCCCACATCCTCTATATATTGATTTTGTGACACTGCATAAATTTGTATTTTGGGATTTTGTGGACTTTTTGCATCACCAAATGCTCTCCCATCAAATTGTACCTCTAACTACGCAAGGCAAGTACAAATATATCTAACATGAATTCATGATTTAGATAATTAACCTCATGAGGTATCAACTAGTGATATCGACATGCCATGACTTAGTCCTCATACATCAGGACCACTGCAAGCTCAATGCCTGAGGTATCACCATAAACTATATAATTTCTTCTTGGATCGTGTAGAATGAGGTTTTATTCTGATGTCAACCTACCCTTTATCCCCTAAAAGGCTTTTCCACATCATTCATATAATATAAATTTCACCTGATTTTGGATCAGTCTCATTAGAGGCAAAGATATATGTGAGAATTCCTGGATGAAGGAAATATAATAACCAACCAAACCTAAGAATCTTTGGAAGTAAAAATAATACTTGGGTTTCTCCCAAGAAACTACAACCCTCCCCTTATCGAGGTCTACTAATACTCTTGTCTGAGAGATGATGTGATCTAGGAAATGAGATTTACCTATCCATAATTAATAATTGGGGAAATTTTAATATAACATATTTTCTCTACATGTATTCAGAAAATTGTCATTGTGTTTTTCATGATTGTGCTGAGTTTGAGAATGCATCAATATGTCTTCCACAAAATAACAATTATATAATCCATATATAGGTGGAAATCATAATTCATTAGGGACATGAAAGAATCTAGTTCATTTTTGGGACTGAATGGCAGAACCTGATACTCATAATGTCCATATCAAATATCAAACACCATACATGTTATATCTTCAAGTATGACATTCATATAGTGATAAAAAAATCAAATAATTGTTTTATAACCAATGATCCTCAGATAGAGTCAAGTAGGTCATATATTTGAGGCAAGGCTTACTAAATTTTTAACTATCTACTAATTGAATTTTTGGTAATCTATACATAAATGAAGGGTACATCTAAATTCATAGTGGGAAAGAATGTGGAAACCAATGGATAAGTATTTCAATGTATGTCCCCTTTTCTTCCAAGTCCACCAATTTCTTTTTGAGATCCTTAATCTATGTAGTATGCATCATGTGAATAAGAATATATGCTAGTGGTTTCCCCAAAACTGGTATTATAGTACGCTCTACCTCTTTTTATTGGTATACCCAAAATTCATCAGGGTAGATGTCCCTAAAATGATCAATTAGATGGTGGAAATAATTATAATATATTCCTTGATTTTCTACATATATGATAGAAATATGGGTCATCTCCCCACCCTATCTGTGATGCTCAAGTCCAACTCGACTTTCCTGGACATCCCATGATCTCTTTTAGATATATCTACAACTGTTTGGTGATGTTAAATATGCTCTATAGGGATGAAAATAAACATAGGTCTGGTGATGAGAAAACAAATACATTTTAGCATATAATCAAATCCCATTATCCTGAGGATAAATATATCCCTTAGGAAATTATAATAACCAATTTCAAGGGTACATTTATTCAATATAATGATAATTTGTAACTACTAATGGAGTATCCATTACCATCATAAATATGAAACATGTAATCCGTGTCCCATGGATTTACATCGTAGCTATAGAAATAATAGAATGTTATATGCCCCTCTCAAAAAGTATAGATACTAGAGTAGAAGCTACTACAACCATACCTCACACTATAGATTTATATAAACTCTTCTACAATGGTATAGAATATGATGAATATATCTTAAATAAACCACAAACCTGAGAAAAAACCACAATACCTTTAGTAGGACTATTATGCTATCATTGGGAAACTGCTGTCTAGATCATTCATCGATGACTAGATTCTCATCTAGAATGAAAGGAACCATTCAAGATCATATCCTCATGCGTAGTTGTGAATCCCAATCTTGAACACAGTGTCAGTGTCAAACTTTTACAAAGTGCTAGAGGGAAGGTCCTACAACAAATCAATGGATGGCCCATCCATTCAAAGGCATGACAATCAACTCAATTCTATCACATTTTCTTATCATGTGTCTTTACCACCTAGAATTCTGATAAAAAGAGAACTTTTAATAATCATTACGTATATGGTATTTCCTCATGGGAGGCCTCAAATCGTCACTTCTAGATTCCTAAAATTGTTCCACTATGTAGAGAAACAATTCAACACTACTATGTTCCCTAATATTATATCATGATAAATTCAATAATAAGAACCTAATTTACTATTTTAGATGTGGTATCCAATCCTGAAGATTTCAATTTCAATCAAACAACCTGCATGATCCCTTATTAAAAGTGTATCTCCTTAAATGTCAGATCAGAAATATAGTTAGGTTCAAATCGTTGAATCTCTATAAAGAATTCTGAATATTAGATAATGGAAAATAAAGCCTACTAAAAATGCCTAAAGTCTATGGACCGTTCAGACCTCATGGTCTCAAGGAAAAAGTAGTTATTAAAACATAATTATAAGTCCCTTCAAACTATATATCAATGCCTATATTCCTAATTCATGATATCCTACTAACACGATTAAGATCCCCCATGTATATAAATTATGGGTAGGACCCTAATTTACAGAGTTGTCTTTAGGTGATTGAAGATAGAAACTACAGTGTCATGCTGAAGATCAGCAGCCTAGGGGCTCCTATCCCTTGATAAAGTCATTGGATACGACTACTAGAACTCACATTTCAACTCTGACCCGATCGAGTTAGGTAATGGGGATCCCTAAATAGTTTTAATGAAGCATATGAAACAGTATCAAAACTAGTTATCAAGGCCCATATCATGTATAACAAACAGTTCCTCATGTGGAACTACTAGGGGACCTACTAGTGTTCTAGGTCCTATGAACTATGGTGTATAGTCTGTCCCTCTCTCATAGTGGACAAATAGAGGATTCATTGTGTCATGTCTATATAAATTCTAATATCACTCCTCAGATAATATTTGGAAATTAAAAGGACACTGATATATGAATAGGATATGTACATTCCTTCCTATATAAAAGTCAAACCCATATGAATTATTTTAAAGACCAATATGGGATACATATATATTATAATAATTATATATATACTGTCGACTCCCTACTATTAGGGTCAGTTAGGGGTTATGTTCTATACTATATAATTGGGGTCACAATATACAGTGTTTCAATTGAAAGTTATATAGGAAACACCATTTATGTTTCAATTGAAACCTTTATTTAATGGTGACCATTACATTTTAAAATTTTTAGTCATTAAAATTTATATTTATTTATTTTAAAAATATTATTAAATGGTTGAATTATATATATCACCATTTCCACTTTATAAATTCCCATAATCTTTATAAATTGAACTATAGAATCCATTTAATCTCAAACAAAATCACGTTCCAGTATCTTTTACCA
The DNA here is from genome assembly GCA_963277665.1 of Viscum album. Taxonomy (NCBI): domain Eukaryota; kingdom Viridiplantae; phylum Streptophyta; class Magnoliopsida; order Santalales; family Viscaceae; genus Viscum; species Viscum album. The sequence continues at coordinate 43,342,171 of OY728128.1, forward strand.
ATGATTCATGACTCAACATGTCATAATAGACTCCATAAGTTGTGCACTTCAATCAATTCAAGTAAAAATTGTAATATTTATTCAAGTACTTTTGTTAAAAAATTATGTTTCTTAGTCCCCTACAAAAAATGTTAGTCTAATAGAAATTATATATTAGAATAAAGATATAATAAATTTCATACAGTTGATAATTACAACCTGGATGGCATGACGTGTTCCTAAAATGTGAATTTTCCTAAATGACAACCAAGTTACATGAGACCAAAATCACATTTACATACTTATCTAAGGTAAAAGAAAAAATATAAATCACATTCAAAAACACATAACATGTGAATCACCCTATGGTGAAATATGATCAAACCTAATAAGAACAACCAGAGCAACAAGTCCCACTCACTGTTAATTTAGATTTTCCCTATATGTGGGTTAGCTACTCCGAGTCACAACTCATTTCAAAATCATAAATCATTCATAGAATCTTATCTAATAAACCAAAAAATCATTTTAAATAGAAGATAAAAAACCTATGATACCACTTGGTAAATTCCCGAATCGGTAGTCGCTAAATGGATCCCCTAGCCTATGGATCACATGGCTTCAAGCACACCTCCCTTTATTACAAAGGATTCTAACTAGCATTGAGGGTCTATGTTGGTAAAATTTGGATAATATACCCTGATGATTAGAGTAAAAAAGATCTATCATAGATGAATAAAAAGGAAGAATCATAATATCATCCATCAATATAAGATAAATACTCCAGGAAACAATATTATTAATCTTATCCAAGTGAATTGTTTTATAGAAAATGATGAGTATGTCATGGAGATATGAAAAAAATTCAATACATTGAAACATGTATCCTGCACAATACAAGAATATAAAGTACAAAAAATAATAATATAATATCTCCAAATAAAATCAATAGCCACAAAGTCGTCCTTTTCCCCCAAGATCATATGCAATAATCAGGTGTGTACTATAAAAAGGGTTCATTACACTATCCTTGAAGACATATATGAAGTCTGTTTAGGTAAGAAACAGTAGCCCAAACAAGGTGTGAAATAACGCTCTGTTTAATACCACCAATTATGTATACAACAAGTCCATACATTAAATATAATTTAAAGAAACATGCCTGTACAAAAGGAATAAAATTAATGAATGTATATGTGATATTATCTATTATAAAAATGAATTATGATTAGGAAACCATAAAAGGTCTAACATAAAAGTATGTAAAGCATCATCAATGGCCAATTACAAGTAATCTAGTACCAGACCTACACGGGCTAAGACCCAAGGATAATGACTAGGGTTTCCTCTTAGTGTCCATGTAGTGCATCTATAGGAAACTATATAATTATGTGGATTGAACCAATGGAGCATGTAAAATGTGGTTCAAGCAAGCTATATCCACGGTGTGAAATCCATGAAATCCATGTGGGTCATCAATGACATTCCATGACCCCCTCATCGATTCCATAACATGAGTATCCAAATCCATTCCATATCAAGTATACTATATTTATGCCTTACCTTTCCAATAATCACCATCGTGATTTATATAAGGTGATAAGTGACCATATCAATGTATATTCCCTCTATCATTTAACTCATGAAAACCATTTCATTAATCATACACAAGAAAAGTAATTCTCCATTTCTTTTCCTTCGTATACAAATTAAAAAAAATTTATGGGGATTACAACATGTAATATTCTACTCTATTCTCATATTGGATTCCCAATGAAGAAAAGGGACATCAATTTTCAATATGGGTGATATTTTCAAGAAAAAATGTATGATCCCACCACATAGGTGCTTCGGGTTGAAGTTAAAAACCCAATATATGGGTATCCAAGAATGTCTTGAATAAAAATTCTAAATATTATTTAGAGGACTTTTAATTGATAATGAATTTAATCAAAGGTCTTTTGTGTAAAACAATGACAACAGAGAACAAACAACCAGACTTTAAGGGAAATGGAATAGACCATCAACCTTATTCCTCTCAAATAATAGTCATCTACTCTCAGAATTTGATTTATTATACAGTAGAAGAAAATATTAGAAAATAAACGAGTCTTAAAAATAGATCATAAGAGCCTTCATGAAAATAACATCCCATATGACTATGAAATCAAAGGAATGAAGCAAGTGGAATTAAGCTCATACTAGTGGTTACCTAACAATAAGAAAGATACACAAATCAGATTCCTGATGAAGATGATATTCCAAATCATATGGAAGAAGTTGGATGGAGTTATGACATCTGGGAGGTGGATATTGGAGAAGATAAAATGAAAATGTGTTTTCACATTTAAAAAAAGAGTTAAAAAATATAATTCTGCATATGCATTAAGAGGTTCAAAATTTGGTTGCATTATTGGAAAAACCATCCACCAATCATGAGAAAAAAAATATTCATGATGTGTACCCACTCAATTGGTGGAGAATGATTTTTCTAATTATGCTCAGCTAGTGTATTCCCACTATAGATCCCTATATCACCCTACTTGGGTTTTATAAACTATATTGACTTAGAGTATGGTTTGGTCCAATTGTGTGCCTAACTGTTTACTCTATAATTCATAGATTGAAGCTCTGAACAAGCCCTGAAAATAGCTGATTACATCCCTATGTGACTCGACAAGTACATGAGGATAAAAAAGATTCAAATTTTTGTTTAGATGATCCATAATTCATAAAAAAGTGGTTTCTTACATCATGTTTCATTGAATTTAAATCCTCTAAGGAGATTTTGAATGGTTCACACCTAATTTATAATGTCATAGAGTTTTTGATTGTACTGATTATGTTCAATGAAGGACTAATAAACTCAAACCCCTGATTATGATGTATGGATTTTTGTGATTCCCACATTGTGTTAATGGTTTTGGGTTTTGTTAGATAATACTAGTTTTCAAAAGTGTATAATCAGTTATGATTATGGTTTTCATGAGGTTTCTTCTCCTAAACCATAGTTTTCTAACCCTATTCATATTGATATATAATAAGATGTAGTTATTGAAGTAATATTTGATCAAGAAATATAGTATTCACACAAGGATTCCACCTCCAATCCTTTGTAACAAAGACAAAATGATCTTTAACCTGTTAGTAAATATAAAGATCATTCTAAAATTGAGAGAGATGGAGACTTAATGGGTTATCAGTTTATTCAATATAGGACTAGAAAAACCATTACACCTCTATAGTTATTTAATGAGTCCAACATGGTTGCATTTTTTCATTATTAGATCACATCAATGTTGTAGTTATGACACCCAAAGAATAAATAAACTATATAAACAAGTGAATCGAGGTATTTTTTTGATTAAATTAGAGAAAATGGATTCTTTTATTAAAAAACCCACGTACTTAATAACAAACCTAAAATGAGAAAAATATAAATTTAATGTGTATGTTTATGAATTTTTAATACAACATAGGTGAAAATGAATTTAAAAATATAACTACACATATTGAAAATGGGTTCCTCCAACATAAAGTAATTTAATATACTAAAAATTTTCAATAATTATTAAACATTATTCTATTAGTTTGTTGTTAACCTTTACTGCCTACAATGATATTCATGTAGCCTAATTACATGTTAAGACAATATTCTTTCAGTGTATGATAGATGAGAAGGTTTATTTGAATCTACCGGATGGATTCCCAATTTATTTTAAAATTTTCTAAATTTATGTTTTAAAAAATCAATATATATACTTATGCAATCATTAAGACAATGGTATAACGAAATTTTATTTAATTATACATCAAAATATTTTTTTAAATGTTAATAGGTTTCTTTGAGTACTTTCAATATGTAAATTATGTTTTATTATTTACTATAACATATTCATGGTATTTTTTATAATCTTCAAACACATCATGTTAATAAATGAAATGAAACATAAATTTCATAATTCTATCAAAATGAGTCATTTAAAGGAAAACTTAGGAAATATATGTCATGGAAATAATTAGGGCATGAAATTATTGGGTATTATATGTATCTAAACATTCCAATGTTAAAACACTAACATCTCATAATTTCTAGGAATTATTTTTTGATATTCTATGGATTGATATTATGACTAGGTGCTATGATGGAAAGTGATTCCAAAACCCGGTGTATCCAGAACAAATGATTAAAAAATAATAAAATAATTAATAACATGCATGCAGGATGTTCATAAAAAAGTGAAATAACTCCCATATGGTTTCTGAAATTAGAAATCCTAGGGATCCATTGAATTTAGAATAATGGATTTACCCTATGCATGAACTAATTTTTTTCACCATAGGTCATTTGTAGAAAAATTCACAAAGGATGTAACCATAAATTAAATAATGACAAGAAAATTAATTTATTTTTAAATCCTAATAACTCATGAATGGTAAATCATATTGGAAATCTGAGACCATCATTTAGTTCTTAATGTGGTTTCCATAATGCGTGACAAAACCATTTTTGGTGCAAAGCATCATTGAAAAATTCACCACATTCGTAAAAAAAATTAAATAAATATATAATTTTTTTGATGACACAATTACCTAATAAACACCTTTATAAACCCAATTATAACAAAATTTCATGTTTGGAAACATAACCTGGGAATTTGAGAGAGGAGACGGTGGAGGAGCATCCGCGAACAAACACCAACAGATGGAGATTTGATGATCGATGTGCAAGTGGAAATTGAAGATCTCAGTAAGGGTAACAGTAATGACACAGATTCTCTCTTAATCAAATATTGATCCAAATTTTGGTAGAGAATATGTTTCAATTTTTTAATTCCACAATATGAATTTCTACAATGTATCTGAGTCAATCAAAGAGGATAATTATTTAGGGATCTGTTGTATTGCGATAAGGGATCTATTTTTTTGGGTGTTTTATCAGTTTATGTTTCAATGGTTTAATTCGCTGAAGCATTAATTTTATATTATAAAAAATGAACCAATATCGATATAAGGATCCATCAACATTCACTCCTCTTTATTTATTATGCTTTTATGCCCCAATTCCACATTTCACCACAAGATTTATTCGTTGGCTCGGGGATCGATACATCCAGATCAATCGATCATTGACAAACTGATTCTAGGAGCAACAATCTGATATCATATATCGTGGATCGGTATGGAATGAAAGAGGTGTGATGAAAGAGACAAAGTGATTTAGACGATGGGTGATTCAAATATTTGTGTTCATTGGTGCATAACAAATAATCACAATTTAGTCCCTCTTACGAGAAGATCTGATGATGAGGAACATTGTTTTATGATGGTGATGCTTATACGAGCTCAGATCTGTGACTGTTTCAATTTTTAGGCATTATAAGAGATGGGGTGGTACATATTTGAGGATTTGGTGGTGACACACAATGGTACGTGTGGATAGTCGTGGTGGTCAATGTTATATGAGGTGGAGACGCATGTGGTGGTAGACACAGGGAGTCAGCGAGGGCAGTGGAGGTGGACCTGACAACATAGCTAAGTTGGACACAACAGCGGGAAAGTTGGGCCTGGTTAGGTCAACCGGTCGTGTCAATCCTATGGACTGGGATGGACCCATGTCAGATCTGGGGCAACTGGGGAAGAACATGGTGGCGGCCAACAGTAATGATCAACCACAAAAGTTAGCCACAGTAGCTTGAGCTACCGTGGGTGCAACGATAATGATGGTCAATGAACAGGCATCCATGACATATGTTATGTCAACTGATAATAGTTGTAGGTGGAACAAAAAAAATGGTAGGAATGTAGGCCCCTGTCGGTCCTATGGTATGTTTTAATCAATCAAGAATATCTCCAAAATGAAGCATCCAATCGATGAGACGTCTATGGTGTTGAGAACCTAATGTTTAGACAGTTATTTTGAGATAATTGGTGAGTTTTTAGTTTGGACTAGTATAGGTTTAGAGTGTTCCCTTCTTCCATTCTTCGATGGTTCTATACAACAATAAATCCACATCACTTAATTGTAATCCCCTCTAGAGGTTGAGTCTCAAATAGAGTATGGTATCCCCCCCCCAAGACTAGAGTTAGATCCTCTATCACCCCTATAGAGGTATATTGATTCATGTAACCCCTTTGAGAGGGGTATTGATCATTCATCGAGAAGGCCATATTAGTAGGGTATGTGGTATCCCACAAGGGTTTTGCTCCTGATCCCCAACATAGTGGGTTGATCCTAAATGGGTTCATGGTATCCCCTAGTTAGTTCTAGGTGTGATATGTGGTGTCCCCCAGTCAGTTCCCGGTATGAATCCCTCTTTAATTACCATATCCTTCCTCGACCAACGCATTATCATGGGGTAGTTCCAAAATTATCTTGACCACTTTGGTGAGTTTCTTTGATGATATCATGGATCTATGAGTGAGTTCTCTCAGATCAAGCTTGAAACAAGCATAATATTATGGCTCATAGTTGTTTATTTCCACCTAATGGTGTGGTTTCTCTCTTGATTATATCTGTATATTCTTTTTTTTATGTTTTTAGAAATATAACTGGGTAGATATGGCTGTAATTCCATTGTTGTTTTGTTTTGTGGTTTAGTGGTATAATACTGAGTATTTTTACACTCACAGTTGCAAGGCCATTTCCCATACGTGACATGTCGATTAATGATGATATAAATTTTGAGGGAGTCGAAGGTGGACTTGGACAAGACAGTTTTTAGTGAAACCAAACAGATCCAGGTGTGTTTCTGAAACATTCATATAGCAGTACCATTACATTTTATTTGAGGTTGGAAATGTGTTATAGAATCACTGTGGTGGGCTTGTATTTTTTCCTGTTTACTTTTCATTACATTTACTATCTGACTCTATTGTGGGATCATAGTGGTACACATTTATTGTTTACATAGTTTTTTTACACTTAATCATTTTGGGGTTTGGAAATGTGTGTGTACATGTACTATAGGGTAATGCCTCCCATTTTTGGGATATTCATTATGGGTGCTAATCATTGACCCCTGGCCTATTGGGGGTGGGCTTGGGGTAGTAACGACAATGGAACCACTAGGTCGGGTCATGACAAAAAAGTGTAAATAATTTATTTGATGGATAAATTGAAACCAAATATAATACCTCTAAGGAAAAAATGACAAATTATCCTTATCCCAGTATCTTAATAATGATTCAATTAATTAAATTACAAAAAAATCCCCCATGAGGATATATTAGGTATCCTGAGGTATGCCCTAATATTCTCTCGGAATGATATAGTTTCTTTGTTTTTACGTGGAGTTGGTTTATTGGATGTCATGGAAATACCAATTTACATGCATTAAAAATTCTACATAGGTATGTTTCCATTACAATATAATTATGTATTTATTTTGGAATAAAATGATTCTTATAGTCATGATGTTGTTGGATTCATTGATTCTGACTATACTATGAATATTGATAATAGAAAATTTATTACTACTTATTAATTCATATAGAGTACTGGCCTTATTTTCTAGAAATTTAACATGAGGATAATTGATTCCATTTTATTGGAGTTTTTTTTCTTGAACCAAGTTTGTGTACATTATATTAAATGTATATTAGAATATTTGATTATTAATTAAAACATATTATTATATATTGTTCTCATTATACATTATTATAATGTAATAATTTTCATTAGTATCCATCACACTGGTTGGTCTATAACAATTTTAATCCATGAGAAGAACCTTGAAATTCAATGAGAATATTCTTAAATATAGTTCTATGGTTAGATAAGATAAAATGATGGTACACCAAGAATTTTGACTCTTTGGTGTATGTACTGATAAACACATGAGATATCATCTCATGATGTTCACGCATGGTAATATCTAGGATGAGAGATTATGAGAATAGTCCCATTAAATTAAATCGTTCATGTTTATTTTGTTTTTAAATATTTTTATATGTATGTGTGTGTAATTTACTATATAATTTAGTAATATTATTAATTCATGTCATTATTCATTCACATAAATGTAAAAAATGAATCCTTGATTGCATATTTTCATAAGAAATGGTTAATGTTGGGTGTTTCATGAATGAAATTTTATTAATAATAATTCATGGAAGTAATTTTCCCATCCATTTTTGTGGTAGCTAAAATCATGTACCATTGAATAAAATGGAACTGTCACATTAAATTCAATGGTCATGGTGTAATAACATGTTCATTTTAAATATTAAGAGAATGATATCGATAAAATAGGTTCAAGAAACATTTTTTCGGCCTTCTTAATGAGATATTATGAAAAATAGATTATATTACATAATGTGGCCCTATATGTGGTTATACGGATTGTGATGTTATCTTTTTTCACTAGGGTTACCTGACCCATTTCTAGATAATAATAATAGACTTTTGGAATTCCGTCCTAACGTAAATGAGGTTGAATCCTAGAGGGTAACAAAATAATAGTTTCTCTTGATCATAGTTAAAATCAATTTGATTTTATTTTTTAGAATAATTATCATTATCATGAAAAAAGAATATTTTTTACATAATTCATTATCCAAAATATTAATGAATATTTATTTTCTAGACTGTGAATGGAATATTTTTTTTATATATTCAATATTTATTAAATATTTATTTTCCAAACTTTTAGTAAATATTGAAGAAATGTTTATTTGAGTTTTAAATAAATTTATTGTAGGATGTGTATCCCTAGATTATGTATGACTATACAAATTACTGTTGAATCTTCCAAGATAATATTTTTCACTCTGGTAGATAACTCACAACATAAAATACTAATAATAATATTATTATATATTACTAGTTTAGAAATGATTTTTTATATTACATAATGGTATTTGTTTAATTGAATAATATTTTAACCAAATACCTTAGCCTATAAATATATGGTAATGTTTATTTTTTATGAGTAATTATGTACTGAGTATCATTGTGCACAACAGGCTTCTAACATGATTCTCCATTATCTCATCTTCCCAAAAATGATAAGAACCCCCATACATGATAAATATTTTCACTTGAGAAAAAAGAAAAATATAATATGATCAATAAAAAATTCTAGTACCAAGATATTAGTTAGTGTTATTTAGGGCACAAAGGATCAAATGACACTCAAAAGTAGAGGGATTCTACTCCTAGATCCTCCCTAAAAATGGAGGTAATCCCAAAACAGTTTTCAGATGAACAAAATTTTCCTCAAATAATGATTCAAATATGAGGAAATATTTCTATGGATATAATTAAATCAAATATATTTTAAACGTACAATGGATCCTATCTTTGTAGTTTAAGCATCAATTTTATTATTTTTTGGAAAAATATTTATTTCCCTAGAAATGTATATCTTATATTTTTTATAAATGATCTATAGAATCTAAAAGACCCCTGATATTTATTCACATAAAATGTAATTCCACTGCTTCATGAAAATTCACATTGCACCATCGAGGATGAATAAATTACATTAATTGCGGTAATTAAAGAAAAAAAAAATTGGCTAAAAAGCACGATTAATGAATTATCAATGTTTTCTGGTAGTATATTTTTTCAATATTAAGTCTATATTACATCCTTATAAAAATAATTTTATCTTTGAAATATCATAACATACAGACAGTAGGATGAGTTTTTTAGTTATTTTGTTGATACTATGATTGTTTCTATCACAAATATAAATACTCTGGAAAATCCATTGAATTTTTTTTCCTAATGTTGTTCCATTTTCCTTATTTAGGCCTTAAATAGATATTATTTACTTATTCATGAACTAGATTTAAATAAATCTATGTTGATTAAAATATATTTCTTATAAAGGGAATTATTTGTGAATTTTCATTCATGAATTTCTTCTTTTTCAACCAAAATGAATATGTGTTCTGATTTTTTTGGTTTTTTATTCCATTATTCCATTACTATGGATTACGTGTGAATATTCTCTCTAGAATAATTTATTTTATATTTTTTGTTTTGCAATATGTTTGAACTTAAAGGCTTTACTTTCCCTTAAATATATCCCATTTGTGAACTTTATTTCATAAAGTGATAAATGTTATCCTTGATGCAATAGTTTTTTGTGTGCATGATTTTGTTTTCGATTAATTTTCTCTACATATCACATATGCAGTATGATCCATGTTTTTATTTGGGGGAAATTCCCTTGATGCCATGTTGGTTTCCATGTTGTTCCACAACCCATTTTAAAATGGATTCTCGTTTTTGGGTCATCCATGTGTTCATTCTGGTGTTCATTCATGTTCATCCCTGGATTTATAAAATATAACACCAATGAATTCATAATTTTTTATGTTTATGCAGATTGAAACTCATCTTTGGAAGAGATATCATCTTATGTTCTTGAGGACTAATGAAGATTATTCATCTACATTATTAGCAAATAGGATATTGGGATTCAATTGATAATGGTTGAGGTCTCTGACCATAATCATAGGACATGTGTACATGAAGTAGAACAATGTCTATATGAGTGTTATTGGAGATTCATCTAGGTTATAGTATTAGAACATGGCAAAATATAAAGTTTATATTTCTTTTATTGGTTTTATTATTACTTCCTGATGATGTTAAATCCCTATATGAATGGGAATATCTAGATTCTGTCTAGAATTTCATATTTTTGGATAATCATTAATTATTTCATCACTGCCACATGATTTAGACTGATATGATCTACATATTTCATCCTTGGTCCATTACAAGTTTTATGTATTTTAATATGGCTACATTATTTTATTTAGTAATAATGAATTGTGGTGGTGTTATCACCATGCATATAGGTCTATATTTTATTGATTCGCTTTATATCTCTATGTTATTTACTTTTATTCCATTAAATTCATCTAGAATCCATCTATCCCATTCTATTTCCCTATTAATCAAAATATCTATATTAAATTATGCAATTATTCCTTGATTTGTGGATACTTGATATTTTATATGGAATAACACATCATAATAGACCATAAAAATATGTACAAATGATTATTATTCATAAATTTATATTCAATATATATTTGACAATGGTATAAAGAAAACACATGCAAAGAACATAATTCAAGGGATGCATTCAATTTATTCCTTGATTGCAGAAAATATCCAATGGTCAATTTAATTGAGACTATAGAGAATGGAGAAAAACATTTCAGTAATAATTTCAATTTCTAAAACCAAGAGAATGAAAAAGATATTTATTAGTAAAATATTTTTAAATAATAAATACATTAAATTTATAAAAAATGAACTAAGTGTACATGATTTTTTATTAGTGGCCATGTTGAAGTGGTATTCCCTATACAACAGAAAGGACCCAATAATCATGGAACATGGCTCATAATTTAATATAACTAATTAAATTAAAAATTAAATAGAATGGGAAATGTGGAATGAAGATGAATGTTTTTAAATAAAAGAAAATAACAAAGATATATAATACACATTATTCCACCTTATTCTTATGTGTACAGTGAGAACACCAACAAAAGAATTTTTGACCAATTAAAGGAATAAATTTCATTCAGAAAATAAGGAATACAAAATGTACTGAGCCATAGACTCTATCAAAGAATATTCTAGGAAAAATTCATACTAAAAACATACATAAGAGGATAAAATATCATTAGAGTAAATATGACCTAATATAAGAAATGGAAATTAACTTATTGAAATGTGATGTTATAATACTAAAATCTATAAGAAGAAATAATGGAGCTCAAAATGATGATGTATTCCTTTATGTGATAATATCATGTAATGAAGGTTAGAAATATACACCAATCTCCACTAACAACATGTACTATGTTAGTGACAGTGAAGATGATCCACTATAGTGGACAAGGGGTATCTTGTACAAGAACTCTATTATTAACATCTCTAGATTATTTTCTATAGTAATGAGAAAAAAAATTTTCCTCAAAACTCCCTGACATTTAAAAAGAATGTTGATGAAGAATCCCAGGGAGAAAAAATAATTTAAAATGAGGTGATGGAAATTTAGAATAAAATAAGAGATGAATACAATATGTAAAAATCATAAGAATGAGATTGTATAGCTATTAAAATAGAACAGCTTATCCTTACATGGTTGTACCATTACATGAAATTCCATTCATGTGATCCATATATTACACCTACATAGTCTAGGGAGAACCATTACATGAACCAAGTTTCACTTACCTGATCTAGGGAGTACCCTTACAAGAACATGACTACCCTTACCCATGAATGAAATTAACCATATATGAGAGTTGTTTGACCCTTATATATTTAATAGTTCCAATAAAAATATAGAAAATACCCTTAATCAAGTTTGGTATACATTTCCATAACATGCATGATTCTTACACTGGTCATGATTACCCTAAAACTAGAGGTGAGATACACTTACATAATAGGTTTTCTACCCATATGAGACTAGTTACCTTTATGTGGAATGTATATAAATATGGTATCCACTCCCAATTATGGGTAACTATTGCATTTGGAGTCTTCTGCTGATTGGAGAATATATATCTTTTATCAGGTATACAATATCTAATTAAACCAGGGACAATGAGGGTTTTTCGCTATCACCATCACCATTACCATCACCATCACTGTCACCATCATCGTAATCACCATCACCATTTCTATGAAATTTATAATCATAAATTCCACTGAGAAAATCCCCAACATTTCCTCATGCATCATATAGCAGACACATTGTTGACATGCATGTCTCAGAAACCATGGGGTTATCTGGTGATTTTAATGGATACAATGCTTCAATAAAATTCATAAATATCTCAATGGACTTTTGAATTTTTTTTCATGCACTATCATGTATATTTCATGGCCTCTATATTATCCTTTGTTACCTTTGCACAATATTCTTCCAACTTTGTACTACTAGAACTAGTATAGGAACATTGATTTGGAAAATATCTATTAGGGAAAACACATTTCATTGCATATAATAATACTATTCCATGGGTGTCATCACCTAATATAAATTTTGAATGATCATGTAGATCAGTGTGTTAAATATACCACTTACTAATGGCCTCCAAAGGACACTATTTCGAATACTAATGAACAATTTATTTTCAAAAAATATTTTAAAATTTTAAATCACTAAATCAAAACTTATAACCTATTGTTTCTTCGGTTAATTTATCAAACATTAATCCCTATTCTTACATCATGTATTTTTTTCTCAAGGAAAAATCCCTTTAATTTTCAATACTAACATATGCAATGATATATATTTTTTTCAAATCCATTATTCATTAAAACTATATTTTTGAAAAAAAAAATAAACTCATTATAACCAATATTTAAATGACAATAAAAAAATACATTGATGAAAATGTAATATTAATTTATTTTATTATCCCAAATTATGTAAAAAAGTAATAAATAAATAAAATGAAAAAAAATTAAATTTTACCAATGTTTATAATGATTTCTTTATCTCATCATTTTCCAAAATATACGTCATTCTTTGTTCCACTAATAAATAGTGTAATATATATCAAAAAATCATGCCTATTATTGAGTTTCAAATATTAAGAGTTTTTTTAAAATTTAATTAATCTAAACTAATTTCCAAATGAGATTTTAGATTTTTCAAAAATTTACTAAACTTTTGAAATGTTTTCCATGAATTTTTTTCCCATTTAATATATGCTTCTGTTATTTAGCAATAACATGCATTAAATAATTCATATTAGTGTTTTTATTAATCCATTTGCGTGTTTATTAAATTTCAAAAATATAAGTCAATTATACCTAAAGAATAATCTACTGATAAAAGGGTCTAAACATCATTAAAGCATTATATGTCAGTAAGTACTAATTTTTATAATTTTTACCTGATTAAATGTGTTGATAAAAAATAGCTGATTCCTTTAATGTTCACATATCAATGTTCTTCCAATGTGATAGGATATTTAATTAAATTAATGTTTTTATATTTCATTGTGTTAATTATTAAAAAATATAATTCAATAATTCAGAAATTATATTAACCAAAATCAATATCATTTCAAATAAAAACATCAAATTTTATTATTACCTTCTATTCACCAGTCATATAATAATTAATCATTTCCAAAAACTATGTGGATGTACACTACTTCAAAATAGGTATATCCTCTAAATAAGTTCTAACTCTACCAACCCAACTATTATACTACTCATGTTTATATTCCCTCTGTATCTCACTCAATCCAATTAATCATGAAGACCTCACAACCTCATCATCGATAAAATTATAATAAATATACTAAAAAAATATTGATTCTTATAAATATAATAATATTATAACATTAAGTTTATTTATTATTTTTAGCTCATTATTTAGCCCAATAATTATCCTTTATTTATTTTTCAAAGTGTATCCAAGAGAGTGGATTGATAGAAATGATATCATGATATCCAGTGGGTGACAAAATAACAATCATGTATTCTCTTCATATTTAAATAATAATTTTACTATCATAATTACACTCAACCATCACATTTTGTGGTGATTCCACACAGAAATAATTAATTTATTCCCACACCACCATATAGTTTTAGATATAGTTGTGAAAGAATAAACGACAAATATTTAATTAGTACATCTTTTAATGATAATATATTTTATTCAAAAATAATTTCTAGGGTTTTATAAATATACCTGATCTAGACTGATGTTTTTTTAATGTTGGATCCTTAGGCTATATTGGTTCATGAAACATTGTAGTAGTGAGGTCCAATATCTACTTATGACTAATAGTATTATCCGAAGGCTCAGAATGTACCAAAGAAGTAGTCAATGAAGAAAAAAATGCAATCGTGAATGGAATCATGAAGTAGAAAAGTTTACTAGAATAAACATTTTTGGAAAAGGATAATATGGATGTGATGTGGGAGTCATCATAAAAATAGGGAAATATATACATGGGTGATAAAACATAAATAGTTGGGAGATATTTGTGGTCTAAATATATGCATTTCCACTAATATTACCATGCGATAAGAAACCAAGCTTCACGTGTTAATGGATTAAGGGTCTCTATGTGACTGTGTATGAAGGGTGGTGAATGTATCTCTAGTAACACCTCCACTAGAATGATATTGATGAGTACCACTACAATGAGGTTGGTCGGAGAATATATTTCTCATGGGAAATGGTTTGAAATTAAAATAAAAAAATGATTAATGACTTGACATTATTTGTTATAGATATATTTATTGGAAATAGAATAATAAAAAAAATAATGATATGAGGAATTAAAATATCTCTCATGTGGTGACTATTGTCAATATCCACTTCCTTTGTATCTCTTTAACTTTATTCATTTCTTACATTGAAAAAATATGCATTTAATTAGAAATTTTCATGAAATTTGTAAGAAAAATAAGAAATAATTGGTGATGTGACTAGATTAAGGGTTTATATTTTTCAAGTGAAATATCAGATAAGAATTTTCATAACATAATAATATCATATTAAAATAAAATATTATTAAAACCTAATATAAAATTCATTGAAAAACCATCACATTCTATTAAGAATGTTAAACTAGGTAATGATACAATTTCGACAATATATTTTTAATTTTATCCACTTTTTTTTTGTTATATCATTTGAATCATTTTGTTCATTTGGTTATTTCAATTTTAAATATTTTGGGGTATGTCATTTGCTTCATATTTTGGGTTAAATAATTTTACATTTTGATCATTTTATAGTTAGGTCATTCTTACTCATTGTAATTATTTTTTAATCAAATTTTTATAACATATTTCAGATAAATTCTTCTTGTTTTTGTTCAAATTGAATTTTTTTCTATTTTTTTGTTTTTTATGTTCTAAGACAATTAAATTCAATATGGTAAAATGATTCTGAAAGAAAACATAAGCCAAATTTTTTTAGAAAATTAACTTAATGGGAATATTGGATACAAAATATTTGAAACCAAAATTATTGAAATATGAGTAGTAACAATCTAAAAAACACATGTCATGATAAATAAAAAATAGAGAACAAAAAATAATAACCCTTTAAATTACCCACCATAACATCAGGTTCAAAATCAAACTTGAAAATTAGGCTACATGAGTCCCCATTAATAAAATATTTATTGGGGACAATGAGTGAAATGATGGTGTCAATTTCATCTACACCATCATAAAGAATATGTATTGTTATTATATCCATAATTACAAAGAATTCAGATCTTACATGAATTTTTACATAAAATAATTTTTCCACTAATGATGCTAAAATATATTGCTCATCAGTTTCAAGAATGTGAGCCTGTAAATAATTAATAATCCAAAGTTATCAAAAATGGTCTATGTCTCATCATTGAATAAAAAACGTACATTTCATCTCAGAGACTCGACTAAGAGAGTAATTATCGAATATTCATTTTCTCTCAACAACCACACAAAATATAAATTTTCATATTGAGGGATATTATCTAATTCACCAATATAACAACCTATTATTTCTATTAACATAACACCATCATGTTGTGTTCTCATTACCACTACTAATTCATTGATAATTAATTAATACTAATTGATCAAAATTTATTTTAATTGATGAACCATAATATTAGGACCAAAAGAAAAAGATCTTATTTCTTTAGGGAAAGTTTTATATGTTAAACTGAATACCTATAATATAAATAAATGTTTAAATTTAATGAATAATTTTATTTATTTTATTTCAACAATACTTATTCCTTCAAAGTCAACCAGGTAGAGTTTTTTTTAAGAAAAGTATCTCTCCTTATAAAAGGTAATTAATTTTCAATTATATTTATCATATGTTTATGATCCCTATATAAAAATATAGAAACCATTTAACACATATGTAAAACTAAATTGGATGAGAAAACATATAAATGATTAATTTACTAACTTTATGTACTCTTCTAATATATAATTGTTAAACAAGATCGGGTGTTGTTCTATCTCCAGCTCATCAAATCATAAGGCTTTCAATGTATATGATCGAATAATTCCCCTATATTTGGTATGTTATTGGAAAATGGGATTATTTTAATTATACTTTTATTCTTTATTTTTAATTTTCTAGTTAGGTCATATATTCATAAAAAATATACATTGAATAGAAGTCCATAACTTCTTGATCTAAATAACCTTCCACAATGGGAATTTCATGATGATATATATTATTGAAATATGACTTCAATGTGTATATATTTTTCTAGCTTGATACATCTAAATGAAATCAAACCTTCAACGATGAATTATTTTAGCTATATATGGAATGTTGGATAAAGAATGAATTTGAAAAAAATATGGAGGAAACATTTCTCTAATTCACGTATTTTTTTGTACCTCTTCTTAATGTTTTATCAAGATTGAATTGGAAAACTTTTTAATAAAATGATATCAATAAAAATGAAATAATCAAATCACTAACATCATTAAATTATTGGATAACAGATAACATATTTCTTTTGGAACCTACTCATGAATAAGTATGTGATAATCACGAGTTTTAAAAGATTTTAGATTTAAATATTTTCTATTGAGGAATTTTTATAATGAATCAAACATTACATACATATATATATATATATATATTAAATCTAAATAAGTGAATATTAATTACACCAAAAAATGATCAATACAATATTCTTTTAGATATAGTTAATTTGGAAACAAAAATACATAAACAACTAGTTCATAGGTGATCCAAATCATCTTTAACTAATTTCAACATTACTAGAACCCTATTTAGAAATATCATAATTAATATAATTATATAAAACTAATGGAATATAAAAATAAGAAATGGTGATCTCAGAAGCACTGAATTGGTAAACATGGTAGATATCAACATAACATGATCGTACATGTATGAGAACATGAGAAATAAATTTGAAAACAACATTATGCCAATAATAAATGATAAAATAGATCTATTTATGAAATCATGGACTTAATAAGACAATAATCATAAAGGAATAAAAAAATAGACCAATTATAACATAACAATGGAATAAGACAAAGAAATTTTGAAAACACATAAGCATAGAAGATCATTTCTGGAGTAGCCATGTCTCATTTCTAAAATAATTATAGTTCAATGGGTTTATGACCCAAACTATTTTTGTACTCACAGATCACTCCAAATTCCATCATAATGGAAAACATACCTTATTGAACAATATTCAGTCCACATTCCATTCCGATTTATCTCATGAGATATATTTCATTACCCAAATTATTTGAGTGGGATATAGGACCCACCAATCCTTTGTAATGACATGGAAGCAATCCTTGTTTATAACATAACCACTATCCTATATTATAATGTAACCATTTTCACATAATGAGAACCATATATAGTTGTTCCATAATATCATAAAAAATTCAACATATTAGAACCCATGAAAATAAATAGTTTTCATAAACATATTTCCATCATAATCATAAACCATACTAAGAAAGAATAAGGGTGGTGTCATACTATTACACACAAGTAAATATAAAGAAATATCATTTTATTTAAACATGGATGGAAAATTAGCTTGAAATATCACATGGATTATTTTATAAATAAAATAACCTTTTCACATTGAAATTAACTTTTCAAATAATTTTCATATTGTACAGGATAAATCAATGATTCCTTTCACTTTTTTTGGTAAAAGACAAAAGTACCCTATTTGGAAAATGAAAAAGAATATTATTTATAATACGTTTTTAAGGGGCATAACATGTATTAATATTTCATTATAATTTTATTTTATAACAGTGAAAACACTGTTTAAAACATTTTTTGAAAACATGATCATGGAAGAAAAATTATTTTTGTTTAAAGAGAGAAATAAATTTGATTTTTCATAAAAAAGTTTTTTAGACACATGGGTACATCAATGTTCGAAAATAAAAGTAAAAAATAAATTTATTAAATAAATGTAGGTGATTAAAATCAATGTTCATCTTTGGTGATTGATAATAATATTTCATCATTGAATTCCTAATAAAAAACAATCTCGATAAACATTGATAATATATCAAAAAACCCATACCGCTTCGATAACATTTGAGTTTTAAGAACTACTAAATAATAATCAGGAAAAAAATTAAATATTATAAAAATAATGATATTAATTATATAAAATATCAAAGGGTTAATATATAATCCAATGAAAATAAATGATGGGTTCATATGGCCTTTGTCTTCCATAATGAAAGAGACAATATAAATTCATTATCACAAGTCTCTCTATTTTTAAATATTAACAAAACACGGTATAAAAAATATAGTTTTACTGTTAAAATTTTATATAACTATATTCATATATATCATAACATACATTACTGAATCATAATGGTTTTAACCATGATATAATTATCATATATAATAATTATATTTTTATTTATTTTAATTCATAAAAGATAGAGATATAAAATTATTTGTAATGGTTTTGAAGATGATTGATTGTACGTACAAATGAAAGATGTTTCCATTTCTTAGAAGTATTAAAAAAATATATGTAAATAATGTATAAAATTCAAATAATAATTTTTTCATATATATCATGTATAATAATGAAATCAATCTTTATTAGCATCAAAGTAAAAAAAATTAAAAATGTTTCACTTTGCTTCTTGGAGGTGGTAGTCCACATCTATATACAAGAGGCATTATCATCATCCAATGGATTGGATGGTAACAAGTTATATGTGATATTAAAATTGAATAAGTATATAAATTTCATATATTTCAAATATAAATATTAAATCCATCATTATCAATAGTCGTGAGAGCTGATGATGGAAAACAAATTATATCGGTTTGCGTGGAGGCAGTCCTCTGTACATGTGATTGATTTTTTTAATTTGATAGTGGAGGATATCGATATATGATATAAAATTAATATAAATAAAATCTAATAATATTCGAGATACTATTATTATTTAATCATCATGTTTTAAAAGGATTTTATTGAGGAGTATGAAAAAATTGAACCAAAATAGAAGTTTAGGAATTTTAAATCTTCTTCAAAGAACCTATTTACCTTTATACCTAAAGCCTTATTAATCGGTTTTAATAATATAAATAAGAAATAAATAATGTGGATAGGATATTATGGAAGATAATTGGGGATGAATTTGTCAAACCAAAGTTTTTTGGAGGAGTATAGGGAAAATACAATTGGTTTCTCTTTTTATGTGGGGGGTAAACATGGATTTTTTAAAAAGAGAAGGTGTAACTTCAATTTAATCATTCAAAAAAAATCCTAAAAGGTTCAATATCTAAAGATATATGATATAATATACAATTATATAAATGAAATTTGAATTATAAAAGTGTTTAGGTCATTTTATACCTTATCATTTTAGTTTAACCCTCAGTAAAACCATATTAACCATATTCTCAATAATTAATTTTTAGTATTTTTACTAATCACATTCAACAAATATTATGTTAAACTAGTTATTTAATATTAATTTTGATTATTAAAAAAATTTAACCCATTTTTCTAAATTTAAATCACATAATTTGAAAATTTTCATTTAAAATTAAACCCAATTAGGTGATGAAAATATAGTTTTCCCAAGAGAAAATTTTTATAATTATAGAGTATTTTAGTAACGAAAATAAATTAAAATTTAAATATAGTTACCCAAATTAGTTTAATAATATTATAAATAAAATAATATTAATTTTAAAAAACTTCAAAAAAAAATATGGAATTTTTAATTATTTAAACTATTTATAGAGTTAGTTTTTAAGAAAAATCAACATTTTTAACTATTAATTTAATATTAAATCATTTCATAAAATAAAATAACACCGTAGGCTAGTATTTTTGTGTTGATTCAAGAAATTATTTTAGTAATGTAAGTTAATATTTTTTAAAGAAATTAAAAATTATATTATTTTTCACTAAAATATATGTCATCATTTTTTATGAACAATTTATTTTCGAAGAATATAAATAGTTTTCTAAAAATTAATTAATTAATAATAAATATATATTTATTATGTATTTTTTTTAATTTTAAAAACATGGTTATAGTTATTAATAACAAGAAATTTAATATCTATTTTATAACTATCATATTTAGAAAAATATATAAATAGTATTTCGTAGTTCATTAAAACCTATTGTTGCATGTAATCCTAGATATTAAAGATATTATATTTATTTGAAAAATATATATTTCCTAAAATATTTGGGTGTTACATTTACCCCCACCCCCTTAAAATAAGTTTACCTCTGGAAAAAAATCACATTGGTTCAAACAACTAAGGATTCTTCTACCTCATTATATCCTCAGGTTACCACATAGCTTCCTCATGCAGGTGGTTATGCTACACAACATTGACTAGGTGAGTGGTCATATTTCATAGAACATTCTTTGTATGATCCAAAATATGCACTGATTATTCTCCATAGGAAATATCATTTTCCATTAGTACGATCCTTGATTTTTGTACATGTGAAGGATTAGGTATTTACTTCTTTATGGGATGATACATGGAAAAATTAACAGACTTATGAGAGGTCCATTGGTAGTTCAAATGAATTACCTCCCATCCTAAAATGATCATAAATTTGAATGTAATTGTTATACAAAGGGATTATTTTTCCCTATTTTATGATTCTAATTATGTTATTACATGACATATTTATTAGAAACACCTTTACACTAACTTAAAATTCTTGATCACATGGGAAATTTTAAGCATCACGTTTCTGCTGAATTTTCAATGACCTTAGTTGTTGGTAAATGGATCTAAACATTAATTCCTTTTTCATAGATATATTAGTTCCCAATAGAATTATTTCTCCAAATTCATCATAGTATTTTGGATTTATATACATCCTTCAATATAGGGCTTCATAAGTATCCATCTAAATACTCCTGTAAAAGCGGTTATTTTATGATCACTCAACTCTACGATGGTGTTGGTATCAACAATATTTGAAATCAATTTAACATGATCTCTTCATATCATATATGGTTTTAATTATTCTTTTTTCTAACCAAATGTATGAATATGATACATAGTGTTGAAAATAATCTCTATATCAAAAGACTACTGAAGACTTTTCTTGAAACATGAGGTAAACCTCTTATCCTGACCAGATACAATAAAATGTGGTACACCATGTAACCTTACAACTTACTTAATGTATATCAAGGAAGTTGATCATGAAAAAAATATTCTCTAGTAGAAATAATGTGTTCTGAATTTGTGACTAAACCTACTACAACTCATATAAAATTGTCCCCTTTAGACATATTTGGGTATCTAATGATAAAATCCATGGTTATGTTTACCTATTTACAATCAGGTAAGAGTATTAGATATAAAATCCCTATATACTTTTTCTATTATCATTAACATTCCGATATATGTTGAACCGTGATAAAAACTATAAAATATATTTGTCCATTCAATACCACCAAAAAATCCATTAAATCTATATACATATTTTTTACTTCCAAAATGAATAAAGAATGAATAAATTTGGGCCTCCGCTAACAGATCCTTCTTCCAAACTAGTATTGATGGGACAAAAACGTGGTTATTGAACATTATTACTCCAGAACAATAAATATTAAATTCTAGAACATTTCAAACCTTCTTCTATAGATTCACATCATCCTTCTAGGCCTCTGTAATATTCACTTATATGTCTAGTTAAATAGTAATTTGAGAGAGATCATATATTCCCCCTTCCTTTAAGATTTATAGATCCATACATTGAAAATTTTAAGATATTTATTATTTTTTGATCCACATCATGGATAAGCTAGTATGATCCATTAAACTCAAAGAATCGACTACCATGTTTTATTTTCTAGTGTGTAATATATTGAGTACCCATAGTCTTCATTCATCTAAGACCAACTTATTTGGAACATATTAAACTCATTCTATTTGAATACATACATTAAACCATCGTGATTAAAATCAAAATAATATTTTTCTCCATAAATATAATTCCTCCATATCGTTAATGCAATAACTACCACAACTAACTACAAATCACGAGATTGGTAATTCTACTTATGAACCATCAATTTTTGTTGGAAAAAATATATAACCATATAATTATAGATGATAATGAATCACAATCCATTATTGGATGCATACATATATATTAAAACCCCTTATCTACTACATGGTAATTTATAGAGAGGTTCACTGACAAATATTCTCCCCATTTTCATGAGATTTTTCTCCCAGTCATCTTGTTGGAGGAATATTCCTCCCTTATAAATTAACATGGTGAGCTTATTTGATAGTATTAAGAAATTCTCCAGAAACCATCAGTAATATCTATCGAGTCCAATGAATCATCATATCATAGTTATTATGACTTATCCAGGCCAATATTTTATCAACTCATTCTTTAATATATCCATCGATATAACTTCTCTTGAGATTATATAACCCAAAAAGGTATCTTCTATTTCAAAAAATTTACAATTTTTAAATAAAGATACTACTTATATAGGGTCTTCAGAAAAATTATCACGTGACCATCATGATATTCCTTTCTATATAAATAAATGAGAATATCCTCTATCATGAATACCACATACTGAGCAAGGTAATATCTAAACTCTCTATTTTATATGTCTACGAAGATAGAGGGGGAATTAAATTGAACTTATGGGATAAATTTATTTTCATTTTATCCATACCTTGTATCAAGTTATTTCAAATATATATACTACTTATTGACCCCCAATTGATGATATTTATGAAGATGGTCAATCACAGAGAAGTGTTGATCAGTATGCATTTATTCGAGAAAGTCATCAATATATTATAAGGGATACTTATTCTTGATTATAATATTGTTCAACTGATGGTAATCAATGTATAGTCACGTCGATCCATCTTTATTCATAACAAATAGAATAGGTTCACCACAAGGACGTACAAATGGTGGAATGAATCCCTTGTCAAGGTTTTCATATGGTTACTTCATGAATTCCTTTAACTTAATGATGGCCATTCTATAATGAGTATATTAAATTGGTATACTTCCATGCAAGTGTTCTATTGAGAACTCAACTTCACATGTCAGTGGAAGATAAGGAATCACTTTTTAAAACAAATAAACAAATTCTTGTACAATAGACATATTATTTGCATTATGTCTCTCCCTAATCATCTATGATAAGTAAAAAAAATTAATTGTGGATAAATACCCATACAATGAATGTGGTTTCAATCCGAAGTTCATATTTAACGTCTCATAGATTGATGATCATGGGTTGGTTTATAATATCAAACATGACATCCCTTCCTTTAAAATTGATATGGGATTCTGTGGTGAAAGAAAATCCATGACTAGGATAACATCAAATTCAACTAGAAGATGATTAATAAAAAAAATATGAAAAAAATTCCAAAAACCATCATTTTGAGAAGAATTATAGACTTAATATGTGATCAACATACCTTTAGGGGTATTCAGTTCAAATTTAGAATATAATTGCTGGAGTATAATTTTGGGGTTGTCATGAAATTATCAAGATATAAAATAGTGGGTAGATTTTAAATCAATTATGTTAGTATAAGTTATTTAGTGGATGTTATGTTTATCTTTCACCAACTCATTATCACACCCCTCAATAGAAATAATGACCGCATACAATTTCCCTGTCTCTTTTCTTAGGAGGTTGCTAATGTTGATTATCCTTATTAACCAATTTATTTAGGAAGTGGTCATCATAATGCTGGTACTTCATGAAATTTAAATGTTAGAGTGTGGGTGGTTCATTCAATGGAAAATTTTCTCTATCCACACTAATAGTTAATTTTGGTCCACCACATGGTATGTTTACCTTTCACCATGTCATTATCAGCCCCCACTTTAGAAATTAGGATCACATTATATTTCATTTTTTCTCTTGTAATAAGTGGATGTTAATGTCGATCATCCTCATTAACCATTGTATTTGGGAATTAGTTAAAATAATGTTGAAACTCCTTGAATTTGAAACACTAGAGTATGGGTGGGGAATTCTGTGAATTTTTCTATATTCTGAACCCCTGAATAGAAATAGGATTCATAAATATATTATCATTATAATTATAAACCATATAAAGAAATAGTAAGGATGGTATCAATAGATTGAATCCCCTATAAAACAAAATTAACATCAAATGATGTCATATTAGATGGAAAATTACTTTGAAAGCTCACATAGAATATTTCTTGAGGGAAAAAATAATTGAATTTTAAAATATTCTATAAAAACATAAATTTTACATAAAATTATTAAAATCAATTTCTTGGAAATATTGTTTGAAACCTATAATGGACTATTCAAAACATTATGTGGTCATAAAGATATAAAATATTATTAACACAGTAAATTTTGAACTGTTGATTAAATATATATTTTTAATATTAGTAAAAGGTTCCTCGTTAGAAAAATGAAAAGAAAAATATTTTTAAAAAGGGTAAACATTTTAAATTGGGGTAAAATTGTCTTTAATAAATAATTTGTGAATAGAGAAAATTCTCTTTTAAAATATTTTTAGAAAAAATGAACATGAATGAAAATGGATTTTCATCCAAAGATTGAAATGAAGCCGATTATTACTATTTTTTGACTCTTAACAACATAGTGGGAGGAAAATGAAAGGATAAAATTTATTTTCCGGAAAAAATATATGTTATTAAAATCCTTTTTTATAAAATTATTTTATTTACATTTAAAATTTAAAATTAATAATCAGAATTTGGATATTCCTATTCATACCTCAAAATTTTATGTCATGGAACAAATGGTCATGTTTAAATTATAATATTAATTGTATATCAAACTTCATGAAAACATGGTTTGGCTTGTAATACAAGCTAATGAAGAAATTAAATTTACACGAAAAAATGTATTTCATACGATATCATGGTGTTACAATTTTATATATTTATTTTATGTCCATAAAAAACATTTATTGTATTCAGTACATCCAGAAATGTTTTTTGAAGCATTATCATATAAGAAGCACAAAAAACTATCATTTTATTTTCCTTGGATACATGATATGTAATTATTATCTAATATTAAAATCAACCAAGTCATTATGAGATCCTAAATCATTCTTTTTATTCCCATTGTCAATTATAATAATTTAAATAAATATTTAATATATATTTTCCAATGTACATTACATTTAAACAATGATTTAAAAATTGGTTTGCTAATAAAGCAACTCAACGAATAACTTTTTCTTCTAACTACACAAATCCTTTTTTCATTGTTGGAGAAATACACACTAAGGGTGATTGGGAACCTCACAATATGCAAAATTTAAAACACCAAGAAACCAAATTTCAAACACCACAACCAGGTTCCAAAATCACCCCAAAACATCAAAACACAAATTCAGATTTTGAAATCAAAAACCAGGATCCATCCTTCAAAAACACAATATAAAATGATATTAGAATTTTCGAGATCATGTATTCATAAATAAAAAATGAATTTCAATTTTCAATAAAAAATATATCCAAACATTGTTTCATATGTTGGAGAATAATTTGACAACCACATAATCACAACACACATAAGAAATATGTCTTTCGAATAAGAATAATATGGGCACACAAAAAAATTTATAAAATGATTCAACTCTGTAATTAAAGTTATTTATATAAACATATATCATTTCTAGGATAGAAAAGACTATATATGAGTATACATAAGAAAATGAATGGTTTTTTATTAAACATCCATGGAGGATACTTATAAATGTGATTGAAAAATGTCTATGTTTTTTAAAAATTATGTACCTAACTAGAAAGATTAAACCCATCACATAATGAACCCAACCCCACATTACCCAACATACCTAAAACATATGTATATATTGAACTAAATATTCACCATGATAATCCATCTATATGATTAAAATAGTCATCATCATCTTTATTTCTTTTAGTGCCACGTTATCACATATTTTTTTATATTTCATCAGAAAAAAAATATTTTGGTGTCCTGAAATCAATGGAATGTACCACATTACATTATATAGAACTACAGATATAATTCCATCCACATTTTTATTGTATGAAGATGTGACACGTTTTATTCAATCATTTATGTAAGTGTAATCCATCTAAAATAAACTACAATCTTTCTAGAAATCATGATTTTTTAGAAAATCCTTGTTTTCAATTAATATCCATGCTATATATTGGATAAGAGTGGTAAATTAATCTATTGAAGTAATTCCTTAAAAATATTTAGAATATAAAAAATGGAAGAATTAGAGATTCCTTACATGGATTTCCAATGAATTACTATTTTTAATAATTTTTCCATTTTTTATTTTACCAAATTACTGATAAATTGGATTCGTGGAAGAAACCTTTAATTTTAACAAACTATCAACAGCATAATTTTCATCACATTCATCATTTGTACCCGTAAAATTATCCTTTATAATTGGAATAATTTATTTCTCATTTCGACTTATAAATTAGAAAAGGACATATAAAAATCTATTTAATCAAGTCCTCTCATTTAGATCATGATCATTTAGAAACTTTATTTTCTCCATGTTATGATACCATACAAAATATATTTTTTAAAAACTAATTTGTATTATATCGTAACTAATTTTTTCATGACATAACCAAGGTACTACACCATAATTATAACATAGGGTTTTTATAAGATATCTATTTTAATAATTATTGAAGAAAAAATATAAGAAATTCACTAACTAGTTTTGTAATTCTTTTGATATCTGATCGATTTCGAACATCTAAATTCTATCCATTATATTAAAAAATTGTTATATGTAATGTCAAAAATGAAATGATATATTATTGAATGAAAATCCAAATTATATGTAAGGAAATAATAATTATTCAACTTAAATAAAACAATAATTAAAAAACTATTCTATATTAGAATTATAATATATAATATAAATATATATATATATATATATTTAAAACTATAATACAAAAAAATATATGTGTATGAAATAACAGAAAAACTATTCCATATGAGTATTAAAATATAATACACAATAATGTTTATCAAACCTGAACCATTTTATATATAGTGGTCTAAATATAACAAGTTACGAACCAAACATGGTATTTGATGAGGTAGGTCAATAACAGGATTATATAATTAGTAAGTTATGTAATTTTTTATAACGGGATGTGATGTATCAAGTGATTTCTGAAAACAAACAACATAAAGAATGAGGAATTAAAAAAATCTCACTTTAGATGTATCAAAAGAAAGCAAATGAGGCAATATATAAATATTTTTCAATATAATTTACATAATTTGGGAAATATGTTTATGAAAAAAAAAGTCAGTCCAAATTAAAAATTTCGAAAATAATACCAATCTATATAATCAAACCATATATAAAATTTTCAATAAAAGCATGTTTGAGACCTGAAATGAATAATTTTATTATTAAAATTTGACATTTTAATTAAAATTTTCAATACTCCATAACATATTGTGAAAATAAAAAAGAACTATAATAAAAATTTAAATATTTAACTTCTATATCACACAAACTAATAGGTTTATATTAGTTATATATAGGATAAGTTAGTGAATATATTAAAAATACATCTCCTAAAATCATATTTATTACAAAATAAAATGGAAAATATTTTCAAAGCTATCAATCATTTAATGAATCCGTTAGAAAATGGACATTAAAGAATTGAGGTTAGTGTTTTATATATAGAAAAAATAAAATCTAATTCTTATAAGAGGGTTTTATTTATTTGGAACATTCCAATTTTATATTCATGAATAATGGAATCAAAATAGAAATTGTGGGGAAATCCTCATGGCTGGGGAAGAAAACATGATTCCTCTTATAGGGTTGAATCCGGTTAGGATTGTGATAGAAGGAGGCCCGGTAGTGCTATTTGGATATGTGTTGAATTATATACCAATGTTATTAAAAAACTACTGGTATATCTTAACGTATACAAATGTTTTTTTAAAAAAATTGGTAAAGGATTATCAAAACCACTGGTTTAAGAAAACCCTTAATATAGGCTTCCATTATACATTCTATATCAATAGTTTCTCATAACCATTGGTCTTGGGGGAAGAATACCAATGTTTTTCTTGAATCCATGAATGATTTCTATATTTATAGCTCATATTTCCAGTAGTGAGTACTGAAGAATCCTCTTTAAAACGATATTTTTAAGAGTATTAATATAAAAATTTGTGAGAGATCTTTGTGTATGATCTCAAAAGAAAATATGTTAAACACCTTTTTGGTGGAGACAATGGGGACCAAATATGATCTTATCCACCTTCCTCAAATAGTTCCACTAAATAATGTAGTTCTGGAAAGGATTTTTATGGATAAATATGTTTCATACAAACAATTTAGAGTATTCGGTTGATGGGAATTTTTTCACATCCCAACAGATGAGCAGAAAAATCTATATGGAAATATAAATCCCCGTATCTCTTTTTGATACCCTTGGGTGATGTTCTGATATTGAATTTAGGGTCAATTTAGAATGTGTAGCATTATAATTAGATACGTGGTGTTTCTTTAGGATCTAATAATTGATGATATTAAAAATCTAAAAAAAATTGAAATGATATAATCTAAATAAATCTCAATCATTATATTAATAGTCCCAAAACCATTAGTTATAACATGTGTTCAAGAGATTCATGACACTAATGATGCATCAATACCTAGTAACATGACTCCATCTACTAATGTGTATCATTCATGGGTTTCTTCCAAAATAGATTACACTAGATGTTTGGTTGTGGGAATCCACTAGAAAAATACCTATTCATAGATTATATCACCCCTAGTTTGATACATGGAATAATTTGAAACATATTGATTTGTGTTTGGAGTCTTTAAGTAAGAATTTAGAAGTGTTTAGAGGTGTAAATTTGAATGATCCTGGTGTCTGGCTACTAGAAAAACCTTCATGCACAATTTCTTCTTTAAATAGGTGGTTTATGATGAAAATTATTCAAATCAGATTCTATAAGATAAATTTAGGGCATATAAACTATTTTAAACATAAAAGATAATTTTAATCCATAAAATTGGTCTTTATAGAGATATGACATAGGTTATGAGTATTTCTTTTTAAGTGACACCTAATAAAATTATGACAAAAAATCCTAATTTATGTTGTAAAATCTCCAAGGACCAATAGTGTTTTCCCTGTACTATGGACGTGTTCTCTCATATTACCTTTTCTTGATACTATTGACTCATAATTAAATCCTTGGATAATTTTGGTATTATCCAACTTTCTGACTCCATGGAAAATTTATAATTTAGTGATTTTTTGTGTAATCAAAGGATAAGATCTCCTCATTTTGTTCCATCTTGGATCTCCTTGAGTTTTCTTTTCTAGAACCATAATTCAAGGTGTAATACCAAATATATGGTTGTTTAATACTATATATTAGTTTATTTTTTGTGTTTTGGAAAGGGAATAAGAAGAAGAGGATGATCTTCACAATCATCTTGGAATCTTTTAGCTAATCGTAATTGAACTTGGTGGGCTATCCTTTATTTTACCATTCAAGAACTTATTATCTTAAATATTAATTAATTATTCTTTTACATTGAGTGGAAATATCATGTGTATTTTTTATTAAAAACCCATGTTATGATGTTATTTCAAAAGAGTGTTTTTGAAATATTCTAATGTTATTTTTTATATAAATGTTTTTAAATGTTTATTTTAAAAAAATGTGTTCTGTGGAAAAATAATTGATATGGATATTGATCTTGGCATACATTGTATAATTTTCTAAGATCCTACCATTTGTATGAGGTGAAATATATTTTTATTTCAAAATAAATTACTTTTCCATGGCCTAATGAGTATTCTTAATGTGAATTCCTAGTTGGTTCATGGAGAAAATAGGGGTTTCGGGGCTTTTACAGGGCTTGGAGATCGAGTTTTTGCAAGAAGGGAAGGGGGTTGTATGTTAGTTACTGACCAAGAACACATCACATATTAAGAATACAAGGAGTGTATTAAATACAAAAAGTGTATTTGTCTTTAAAATCCTCATCATATTGTGCAATGGATTTTCCCTAAGGGAAAACCTGAAAATTACAGGGCATGTAATGTTTACATGTAATGTAATTATCCAAGGTTAGTTTTAAAAAACAATGTAGCTCATCATATTTTGAAAGAAGGCCCCCTTACTTATCTAACACACAAGAGTTCTAATGAACAAACTCTAATTTTAATATTTGGTTTATTTAATGTCTGAAATCTATTCCGATAAATATTTGTCTCATTGGATGTAAACCGGTGAGTTATCTATCTGACTAGTAGTGTTAACTATTTCCCATGATATCAGCAATGGTATTTTGGTGAAAGATCTTATGAACCATTTTTGGAGAGATCATCATTTATTCCATGAACTCTTGATCTATATTGAATCCAAGGAGAAGACTAGATGAGTGTTTCCCTACATAGAAGAGGTTAGTGGTCTCTACCTTTTCCCAAAAAGTATAGTTGTTTATAAATTGTTTCTATAATGCCACACAATATCCATTATAGGAGAACATTACAAAACTAATTGAATGATGATTTAATTGATATAAACATGTTTTTGAAATGCCATGACACATGTTTTCAATGTTGGAGGTTGTTGACCTTAACCTGAACCACCCATGGGATGGGTTTTACCTTTTTACCATGTTTATGCCACACTTAAGGTGTGTTGAAATCACATTATATAATTGATAAATGAATGTGGAATTAAGATAATTGTTATAGGTTGTAAGGACCTTGTATAACCATCTCATTTATATATGAAATTTATAAATTATTGAATCGGTTGGCTTGTATATGATTATGGATAGAGTTATAATTGCTGATTGTTTGGTTAATATGCCTATGAAATTTTTACTCCTTAGATCATATAAATTATATTTCTTAGATTCCGTGGACATTACAACTCCATGGGTTTAGATTATTTGAATTACTTGACATGCTAGAATATCATGTACATTTTCCCTCTTGGGATCAAACGAACTTATAATATTCCATGCACAATATTACTCTTTGGATCTTTGTTTCCCAACTTTTTAGGATGCCTTGGATATTTATTCTCCTTGGATCCTAGTTATGAGAATTATTTGGATTCCATTGGCATTTATACAATGTACATACTTTTTATCTATCTTACTAGGATGCCTTACACAATTTTACTCTAAGGATCCAATTTAACTAGTTTAGTTTCCATGTTAGGAAGAATCATACATTTATAATCCTAGGATCCAATTAAATTAACTTTATAATGCCTTGTACATTTCTACTCCTTATATCTGATAAAACGTTAGGATGTCTTGGAAATTTATACTCCTTAAATTTGATAACCCATTAAGATTCCATGTACATTTATATTCCTTTGATATGATAAAACTATTGGATTCCTTGGACATTTTTACTCCATTGATCTGATATCCCTTTAGGATGCCTTAAGCATTTCTATTACTTAGATCATGTTTACATAATTTACTTTCATTACTAATTTCCTTGGGAAGTTCATACTCCTTGAAACATATACCATATAGAACTGACACAAGATTATATGGCATAGGACTTTGGTGTTTGCACACACTTTTCATTACAGGTATCCTGGTGATTATTTGTTGTGATCACAAGCATACATTATAGACAATAAAACATCACATACAATATTTTAAATGTAAACTTATTATATTGGTAAAATTCATTATCTAATATTCAATGAATATATTTTTTTATAGGCACCATTGGTGGTGTCTTATTAAGTGATATATCAAACATTGTTCAGGAAATAAATGGTTATCTAGATAGACATCATGTATGTAGGTAGGAATAGGGAAAACCACCCATGTGATGTCACTTTGTAGATTATTTTATAAGATGTAGGAGAGAAAAATATTGGGCTATGGATCATGATAACTTGTGGGGTAGTTTCTTTTGGTATTTGTTTACTTTTATTACATGTATTATATTGGATGCATGTTTCCATGTATTAATTTTTTTAAGTCATTCCATGATCATAATTTGTATATGAAATGGTTAGATTATATTATTTAGTTATTTATACGATTTGTTTTTACTCTTCTGCTGCTAAATTATTTCATATGCTTCTGTTATTGAATGTTATGAATATAACTCTATGCTAAAATCTGATTATGATGGCATTATCTACCCATTATTCCACCATGTAACCTCATTTCCAATCGGATGCCTTTTACATATGAGGAGGCATTCTTGAGTCAATGCTGCCATCTAGGTTCAATTACTGTTGAGTGAACTAGGACTGGTATGTCAATAAATGCTATAAAATCCATTTCTTTTGTTTTTAATAAACTGGTGTGAATATTAGCTTGTATATCAGTAATGTGTTGTAATTTTTGAATGAGCTATTATGAGCAGAATCTAACCCACATACAGAAAAAAATATCCAAATTTCCTAGGATGAGACATGTTTTTCAAAATTTCGCTTATTATAGTGTCCTTAATATTACTATTGGGTGAGGGAATTGGTGTTTGATATTCTTTAGGGTGTTGGATTTCAACCCTTGGACTTATATGGAATGGGGATATTACATCACGCATCATCATAAGAACATCTATATTTACATGTCATTCATTATTCAATTCCATATATACTTGCTTCATGCATTGATTGTAGCTTGTTTTTGGAGACTTGTTGATATATCCATGAAAATGTACCGATATTTCAAGTAAAATAATGATAAATAACTAGTTTTGTTAAATGGATTAGTCATGTAGATTTATATGGTGTATGTTCCCTTATACATTGGAAGTTGTTATCCATATAGTTTAACCTTTTAAAGAACATTTCTAAATAATTGAGAAATAATTTAAATGAAATTGAATTTTGAATTGAATTTCTTCTATAAAATATGGATTTAAATAGAAATTTAAAATTATTTTCCCTTAATAAGTAACAATTGAAACCCTTTATACCAAACCCCCTAACATGTAATAGTGAAATGGACCCTAACCTGACCCTAGTAGAGGGAAGTAAAACGTATATTAAGTATTCTTGTGAATTTTCCATCACACAGACCAAGATTTTTAAGAAGTAAGAGGGTTTTCACTAATGTTAGGAAGTCTTGTTCTCATCCAACTTATGTAATTGTCATTATCCTATTATCAAACCATAAATGTGGTGTGCATTTGGTATTTATAGAGATATTCCATCATAATGATGAATGATTTCATGATAAGAGGGTGTTGATGACCATTTTATAGATGTGGTGGGCATTGGGCCACTTTAAGAACCTCCTATAGTTCCACTTGAGGCAATTCCTACTACACATAATATGGGTGTTGAGGACCGATTTGAAGAGCGATTCTTATGTTTCATGCAAACAATTTATGAAGATTTGTGACCTTAACCAACAATGTATGACTTTATGTGTGAATTTCTACAACAAAATCTTCCCATTATTTTTTGGGGATGGAAGATGATAGGCTTTAAAATCATGAATAGAGGTCATGATTTCGACATTTGTGAATCTCAAGACATCTACTAAGAGGAGATTGAATATCAGTACATATATGCTTTATGATTCATTCTGGAGATGCGGAATGTGATTATATATATTGATTGAAATCATGATATGGCTTGTAGGAATTTCTAATTATCCTTTTACGACTACTTCTATCCTGAAATACTGAGGGCTGATTGTGAAAGAAAGTATATGCATCTAGAGAAAGGTTTCTTGGTAGTTGTGGACAATTACTCCCTTTCTATGGAGCTCATTAATTTTTTACCTATTCTATTAGAATGAAATTTATCAAAATCTATTAATGTTGATGATTTTATGAAGTATGATATATGACCAGAGGTGAATGTTTCCTATCTTAATACCACATCTAAAATTGTAAATAAGTCATTGATTACTGACCATATCCTTTGGGATGCTAGGGGAATAGATCATGGTAGATCAACATCATGACCTAGTGTCTCCATATCAAGAAGAAAGAAGAGATTATTTGTTGTATTTAATTATGGAAATACTATCAATAGTTTGAATTTTGGTTGATTAGTTTTTCTTCATCATTGTGGGGGCATGGACACATAAAGAGCCAGTGAGAAAGAGACCTAGTCGAGTGTCGAGGTTATAGAAATATGGACTATCTACATCTATTTTTCAGGAACATTCCTCTAGCATCTAGTGAGGGAGGTTCTACACCACCTCTTTGTTTAGGAGAGAGGTTATAAGCTTCTCACCAGGTAGTATTAGGGATTAATATTGGCCAACCAGGTCAAGGTGGTTTTCATGGTTAGGGTAGCAAGATACTGAATTCTCAGTGACAACATAGTGGACTTACCCAGGTTAGTCATTCAATATCTCAAGGATTTAGTTCAGGCCACATTTATATAGAACAACCAATATGTGATGAGAATTTTTTTGGAACATCTTCCATGAGATATACCATTAATTTAGCCTCTGCATTAGTATATTCTCTTCTTAATACCGGGTAATCTCATTTCTTCATATATGTACCTACTCTGGAGATCCTTGGTCTTGAATTTGGGATTTCTAGTGGTTTTATTACACTAAATACTCCATTGAGGATATGGTTTCTGAGTGTACTCCATTGGAGGGAGTTTCACATTGAGGTAGGTTGGTGTCAATTCATATTGGACCCCTTTTTCATCAAGATGGAATGTTTGACTTCATTCTAGGGAAGGATTGGTTGGCTCCCTTATAGGAGTTTGTTTACATATATTGATGAATAGTGACCTTCGCATCATAAAAGGATGGGTTTTTTATTTACATGGAGGAATGGGATGTATATGTGAGCTGAACTACATTCGAGCAACATGGGATTAGAATGATGACAGACCATATTTCTATTTTATATCTGGATGATCATTGAATGCGTCATGATGATTTACCTCTAATGGTTGATCAATTTAGGGGTGTCTTCCATAATAAATTTTTTGGGAAAACTCAGGAAAGATTTGTAGAATTTTACATCAACCTTGTTCATATTGTAGCAACATTAACCATTACTCTTTAAAGATTTTTACAACTGATTTCCATGAATTGAAGTGTTTTCTAGAGAATTTAGATGAAAGTGGGTTTATATTAACCATTACTTATTCAATGGATTAACTAATCCTTTTCACCAAGAAGGTGGATAAAACCCTCTTTTTATGTTTAGATTAGTGTAAATTGAACCAACGGATGGTTATGAACTGCTATCTCATCCCTCTGATAGATGATCTCTTTAAAATGATCCTTGGATCTTGGGTGTTCTTAATGATTGATCTGAGATTTCATTATAATTAGGTGTGTAGTCGAATGTCAGAGATACCACATAAACCATTTTGTAGGAGGTATGATATATATTATTATTTGGTTATGTAGTATACTCTCACAAATGTGCGAATAGTTTCATGGAACTAATGAAATATATTTTCTTTTCATATGTACATTTGTTTGTGGTGGTATTCTTGGATGATATCTAGGTTTATTCCAACACTCAACACAACCACGACAGACATCTTGAGTTCATTTTGGATTAATTGAGAGTGCATCAATTATATTATATTATAAAAAATATCCACATTTTAATGCATAAGATTCAATTTCCTGGTCATATTATCTTAGAGACATGTGTATCTGGTTACCTAGAGAATATGATATTTATTATTTCTTAGGAGCATCGCAAGAAAATATTTGGTATATTGAGTTTCTTGGGGAAAACCAGTTATTACAGGATATTTATACAGTACATCTCAAGAATGTAAAAACCTTTTATGGTATTATCTGAGGAGGGATGAATTCTACATCATTAGATGCCTACGAGAGATCCTTTTAGGAGATGAAAGAGATTTTGTATTCAGTTCCATACCAGAATCATCTAGAAATGAGAAGAATCAGTATAGTGTATTGTGATACAATGGGTATCGGGCCGGGAGTAGTTTTGATGTTGGAGGAGTGAGTTGTGGAGTATGATTCATGCTGGTTGAGGCCACATGAGAGGAAAATAATGAAAAAATATATTGAGTTATCTATTTTTCATGCCTTGTGCTATTAGAGGAATTATTTACACTGAGAATGTTTTTTGGTGTACATGGACCACAAAATCCTTAAGTAAATTTTCACATTGGAAATTACTACTCATTAGATCTTGACCAATGTAGGTTGGACACTTGATTTCTAGTTTTAGGCCATCGGTGTTTATAATTTCATTTCATTATAGATAGCCTAATGATTTAGTTCCTTGGTCATAGTGAGACTCGATAGACTAGATAGCATCTATTCTACTGTATTACATGTTTAACTACTATATCTGTACACTACACTATATTATATTATGTTACTTGAGTTTTTTAAGATACCATTGATGTTGGCATATTGGGTGTTATCTCCCATCCTATTCAGGACATCATCAGGTACCTGAAAAGATTTAATGGACGCAGTTAGGGATTGGGGAATGTTACCTCTTGTTGAATCTTGATTGATTATTTCATTAGTACAGGTGTGCATAGGACTAGGATATAGATCATGATGCAATGAACTATAGATTATTTTTAATACTTTTTTACTTTTGTTTCACATATTATGATGGTTGGTTGTTTCCATGATTTAACAGTATTTTTTTAACATTCCATGATCATCATTTGTATATGACACTATTGAGATTAATTGGTTATTTATATGATTGATGTTTACTCTTTAGCATCCCAATTATTTGACATGATTCCTTTATTGACTGTTATGATTATACCATTGTGCTACACTCATATAATAGAGGAATATTAACCACACTATTCCACAATAAAACCTCGTTACTAGTCAGTAGCCTCTAGCATATGAGGGGGCACGTTTGAGGCAATGTAGATAATTGGTTTTGGTTACGGTTGAGTGATCCATGTTTGGTATGTCGCACATTCATTCATATTTCATTGTAAGAGGACATGTAAAAATAAAAATGGTGATCGGGGATGACTAGAATGTGACAAAGGAATATCACCCAGGGATGACTTATTTAAAGATTGATTTCCACTCATGAGTGTTTGGATTGTCATTATGTATGAATGTGTGTGTCAGTATGGAACATGAATTGTGTATTCCTTGTATAATATGAAAGATAATGTGAAAGAATTAATTTCATAATATTTCATGACTTAGGTATTTTACTTTAATAAACTATTTTGATATTTTCACTCCATGATTTATATAAAGGTGATAACATGTTATTATCCTAGGGGTGTGTTATTGGATGTTTTTGGGGAAATAATATGTAAGATCTTATGTTTTCTTGAGGTGCAGATCTCTCTTTTTTGGTTAATGTTGTTGCATTATTTTTTGGTTTAGATCCTATACCGGGTCATGGGCCAGTTGGGTTGTTTTTGGGAAGTAAATGAGAGAACATGTTGAAAAATGGCTTCAATCAAGGTACACATTTTGTAAATGGTCGGCATGTCGTGTAATTATTGTACACAAAATGAACTGGGCTATCACGGTGTGTGTCCAGTCTGGCTCATAAAAAGATAAAAGGCCAGTACACGCCATGTACTGGGCCATCACGTCGGGTACTGATAAAGCTCACATTTTCATATATTTTATAATGTAAATAATTGTTTATAATCCCACCATAGTATTATTTTATGGGTAATTGTCACAATTTTAGGTATTAGTGTTATTTTGTGCCTAAATGTGAAAAATGACTAATTATGGATTTTTGTCAGATTTTTACGTCAAGGGTATTGTAGTCATTTCTTGAAAATTATAATTCCAAATTCTCTTATTCAAAATTTTTTAGAATCCTTATCTTATTTCCTTCATTTTTATCTTATGGACCGGGGGCTGAATCGATCATCTAGTGGCCGTAAAAATTCAATGAAGTTGAAGAGTTTTCCGGGCGGATAGAACGAACCCCACTTCCATAACCGAAACCCAATTCGGTCTACACATCTCAAAATTAGATGATTCCACTTGGATATGTATGATAAATCAAGGTATCGTTTCTAAAATAAATTTCATGGAGTTTGGAATCCATTATGAGGGACATTGAACGACATACATTTGAAGAAAGATGCCTAGAAGTTTCCTAAAAAACAGGCAAAATTCAATACATAACTCCTTCTAGGCGCGTCCAATGAAGCTGAAATTTGGGGATCAAACGGAGGATACATTATGGAACAACATTTATGCAAACAACTATTACATATTTGGTCATTGAAGGGCATATTTATTCAGAATAGTTCAGATTAAATGTTTTGTGTGTGAATTTGTCACCCCTTCTCCCTATAAATATGTGTCCCTTCTCCCAGTTTATGATATAGCCATTCTAGGGGGGCTAAGGTGGAGCTTTATTTCAGTAATTTTTATTCATATTTTTAATATACATTAGTTTATTCTTCTTCTTCATACATCCTTCTTCCATTTTTACTTTTATGTGTTTCTCCCACCGTATTATCTTCTAACTCCATGAAAATGGGGAACTAACCTCAATGTTTGTTTGAGGGGGATAATAATGGTTGTTTGAGTTTCATTGTGCTTCAATTTAAATCTATTTATTTAATTCTGAGAATTTTGGTGGTTGTTAAATTGATTATGATGTGTGATTGCCCCATTTTCTCTATCATCAAGTTCTTCTTCTTATTTAACATTTATCCTTCCCATCACTATATAAGTCATGCATACGATGGAGTATGGATTGGGTAGCGATGGTCAGAAAAGAGATATCCTAGCTGACTTTAGGATGAGTATTTCCCCAAATGCCGAGATCTCGGTGTTGGGGAAATAAAATTTCAAATAAGAGGGTGTAGTGTGAAAATTTTTTATCACTACATTGAATTGATATTGAGAATATATTAATAACCAATGATATCAACCATTATGATCCTCCAAGAACAAATGTATTCTTTCTTATTTTTAACATCATATTGTTTGAATTACATATATATATATATATATTCATATTTTATGCATATTTTAAACTCGTCTTTATATTATATATTAGTTAGAAAATAAATAGTGACAATCAAATTTTGGTGTTGTGTAAGTTGCCTCCTTGAGACCGGCCCTGGGAGTTCACTATATTGCATTCATAGGTAAATAATATTTTGATTGGGAATCTGCGATAAATTCCGGCTTCGTCAAATTGGCGCTGTTTCTGGGGAGGCGCAACACTTGCACACACCGTTATTCATAATAAAAAGAAAAAAATCAAAAATTTCAAAAACTAAAAAATATTCTTCGTTCATGATGTATTAAAATTATGATTTTTAAGCATGGACTGACCAATCTCAAGTGAAAGAAATTTTTACAATGAACATGATGCTTAGTTTCATAGGATTAGCAATAAAATGCAAAACCTGGAGGTCCAAATAGAATTTATTGCAAAATATGTACGCACATCCCAGGCGAAACCCGAACGTGAGCCGGAACCTGAGCTGTAACCTGAACCAGAACGAGTGGTGGAAGAGATTTCACCAATCATATTTTATGTTAAAGAACCTAAGGCGGGTGAGAAAGAACTTATAAAGGAACTTATCACATTATCCCGCATGCAACCATTGCTCAAGGATGTCCCAGAAGTACACATTCCAACTGATGCACTGATGGGAGGTCAACATTGTTTGGAAGAATGTTGGAATAACTTTGTCGAAGATAACATGAAACATTATCTTCCCATAATTTATAATGAAACATCAAACACTTTCTAACTCTCTCTTGCTTTGGAATATAAGGAAGAAGATGCACCAGCTGAGATTGAGTTCCCAAGGGTCATGCCTGAAGAGATCAATTTCTAAGCTGACTTACATGAATGGGAAGATTTCTTTTTTGATTCATCGTGTTTTAATCTTATGCAAACTGAATTGTTTTCTGACCTCTCCTTTCTTGAAATTTTTTATACAGTACAAATGGAGCAGACCTTTCATGATATGAATGATACCACCAAAGTAGTGGTGATCATGGAAGAAGATCTGGAGAAGGTGGTGGTTGTGCGATGACCTCCTCAACAGAAATTCGCATACCATATGGAGGAGGACACCACCAAAGTTAACAGGGGGAACCCTTATTTTTTATTCCCTCCCACTTCGAACCTCAAATTTCTTCTTTATTCTTTCTCAAGGGTTGGGGACTTTTTTATCCTCTTTGGGGTTCTCTACTTTTAGGTTTTACTCATGGATATCGGGAAAACTCACATGTGGTGGTTCATCTCAATGAAACCACACCCACCTTCTGATTGGGGATAATCTACTGAAACTGCCTGACTAGGGGCAGTAAAAACCTAGCACCCTCTTGGGGTTCTAAACCAAGTATTATCTCTTTTGTTTTCCTTTTCTCAATATTTTTACTCATTTTTTATGTATTTTCATTACTTTCTTGTAGTTTTAAATTGGATGCTTCTAGGAGCTTAACTCAAGGCATCCACCTCTAAAATAATGTCAGGTTGTATCTTTCCTTCCCTTTGATTTTCTACCTTTATATTTATATTTTGTTGAGTTGAAATAAGGGGTAATTAAATTTATGTGTGGGGGAGTGTCAACCTTCTTAGTTCTTCTTGTGTGCTTTTATTTTTTTTATTATATTTTTAGGATTTTTGAGCTTTCAGGAATATTTGTATCACTTTTCAGACATCAATTTATTTTGAAAGTGGTGAAATGATTTTTGAAAAAATGGATTTTAAATGATTTTTGATGTGAATGCATTTTTCAAGAATTGGATTATAAATCATTTTTATGAGTTTGAATGATTTTTTAAATCCATGACCATGAAACACTGACTCAAAATATTTTTCCAATACTTTGAGGTATTCTAAACCACTTTTTCATATTCTTCATAACACCCACACTTTCTTGAGGGAAAATTGATTTTTGTGTGAGAACTAGAATTTGTGAATAATTCTCTTTCGAAGAATTGGATTTCATGGAATGTATTTAAAATGATTGAAGAATCTATTTGGCTAACCAAATTTTATCTTGAGACCCACTTTAACATTTATCCTTCAAAAGCCCTCAGATTCCATTAATTTCCTTATAGGTTTAAGCCACATTAGAAGCCAATTTTTCCTTAACTACCCGCACTTTTAGTATTTTTTCATGGTTATTTCATGTTTGAGTGTGGGTTAAGGCCCTTTTGTGTTTTTTCCTTGGGATGTGTATCCTTTATGGGTGGTTTGAGGTGCGTTTCAATACTTTGGGCAGTGGATAATAAGATAATTGAGCATGTGTCATAATTTCATTGTACTTTATTTGTTTCATCTATTTATCCTTCAAAAAAAATAAGAAATGGAGATGAGCATGAATTCTTCATTGTACATTCTTTTATGACTCCTGTCCCTCTCAAAAATCAAGGTCATTA
Source organism: Viscum album (assembly GCA_963277665.1). Taxonomy (NCBI): domain Eukaryota; kingdom Viridiplantae; phylum Streptophyta; class Magnoliopsida; order Santalales; family Viscaceae; genus Viscum; species Viscum album. The sequence continues at coordinate 43,384,560 of OY728128.1, forward strand.
ATTATCATTCATTCATTGTATTCAATTTTTAGCTCATCCTCCATGAAAAAAATGTATATAAAGTTTTGCCTTTCTGAAGCTTTTAAAAAAAGGAGAACTTAGATGATATCATTCATTATAATAAATTTATAGCCCATGTCCCATATCATTAAAATGGGGGTGATGTTGTGTTTCACATTTTCAAGTGGGATTGAGTGAGTAATTTCATGTGTTTTCACTTGATTTAATCATGCATTGTACTTAAAAGTCCATCCACCTCTTTCTTGCCTGGGACTCTTTTTTTTAATAATTTTCCCACTAACCCTATTCCATAGAATCATTTTAACCTTTAATTGAATCCCTCTTGATTAAATTCATTTTCACGTTTCACACTGTGGAGAAATGATAATTTTCACAAACCTATGGTGATACATGCGATTTTCAAGTATGAGTGTAACTCTAGATTCAATTTCTCTTGAGTGAAGAGTGACATAAAATTCAATGTGAGGTAGGTTGTGATTGGGAAATGGATTGATTTATGAGGTTGAACAAATTTGAATGATTTAATTGAAAATAATATATAATTATTATTCATATATGAGACATGATAGAATTGTATTTTGGATAAGATCATTGATATTTTCTCATTGTTGATTGTTGTGTGGAAATTGATTTGGATATAAGATGATTGCCTAGGAGTGCAGTTTGTAAGTGTCGGGGAGTGATGAAGCTCACATTTTCATATATTTTATACTGTAAACAATTGTTTATAATCCCACCGTAGTGTTATTTTATGGTTCATTGTCACAATTTTAGGTTTTAGTGTTATTTTGAGCCTAAATGTGAAAAATGACTAGTTCTGGATTATTGACAGATTTTTACATCAAGGGTATTTTGGTCATTTTCGGAATATTATAATTCAAAATTCTCTAAATCATTTTTTTTTAAAAATCCATATTTTATTTCCTTAATATTTGTTTTCTGGACTAGGGGCTGAATCGATCATCTAGTGGCTGTAAAAATTCAATGAAGTCGAAGAGGTTTCTAGGCAGATAGAACAGACCCCACTTCCATAATGGAAACTCAATTCGGTCTAAACAACTCCAAATTATATTATTCCACTTGTATATGTACAAGGACTCAAGGGATATTTTATAAAATAAATTTCATGGCGTTTTGAATCCATTATGAGGGACATTAAACGACATACATTTGAAGGAAGCTGCCTGGAAGCTGCCACCAAAAAGAGAAGCTGCCAACATTAAATTCATAACTCCTTATAGTTGCGTCTAATGAAGCTTACATTTGGGAAGAAAACACAGGAGAAATTATGGAACAACATTTATGAAGACAACTATTACAGATTCGGTCATTGAAGGGGATATCTAAGCGGATACTTTCGGATTAAATGTTTTGTGTGTGAATTCAACACCACTTTTCCCTATAAATATGTGTCTCTTACCCCAGTTTATGATATAGCCATTCCAAGGGGGCTAAGGTGGTGCTGTATTTCTGTAATTTTTATTTATATCTTTAATACACATTAGTTTATTCTTCTTCTTCATACCTCATTCTTCCATTTTTACTTTTATGGGTTTCTCCCACCGTATTCTCTTCTAACTCAATGAAAAAGGGGAACAAAACTCGATGTTTGTTTGAGGGGAGAATGTTGGTTGTTTGAGTTTCATTGTGCTTAAATTTAAATCTCTTTATTTAATTCTGAGAATTTTTTTGGTGGTTAAATTGTTTATGATGTGCGATTGCCCCATTTTCTCTATCACCTAGTTCTTCTTCTCATTCAACATTTATCCTTCCCTTATCTATAAAAGTCATGAATATGATGGAGTATGGCTTGGGTATCGATGGTCGGCAAAGAGATATCCTAGTCGACTTTAGGAAGATTATTTCCCTGCATGGAAATATCTCGGTGTTGGGGAAATAATATTTCGACTAAGAGGGTGTAGTGTGATAGATTTTTATCACTACATTGAATTGATATTGGGAATATTTTAATAAACAATGATATCAACCTTTATGATGCACCAAGAACAAATGTCTTCTTTCTTCTTTTTAACATTATATTGTTTGCATTACATATATATATATATATTCATAATTTATTCATATTTCATACTCATCTTTATATTATATATTACATAGAAATTAAATAGTGACAATAGAATTTTTCTGTTGTGTAAGTTTCCTCCTTGAGACCAACCCTAGGAGTTCACTATAATGCATTCTTAGGTAAATAATATTTTGATTGGGGACCTGCGACAAATTATTTCTTTGTCAGGTACTTTCCCAATGGGTTTTTTTATAAAAGAGTCAGTACCCTCACTTTTTGATTGACATCATGTTTTTCAATCGTGTTTGAACCCAAAACCCCTATAAAATAGTTTATATTATATAAAATTCATTTGATCTCTGATTCAAGCATCCTGTTTCGTTTTGAAACCACATCGATATGTACTCGATTCCTTTTTAGTTATTCTTGATTCTTCTAAACAACGACAGAACTATTTGGATTTTTTGCCAATATGCCCTCAAATCTCCTTCCTCATCTGTTCTTTTAAATTTCTTCCAAACAAGGAAAAATCTGTACTTGATACTGGGCTAGCTATCTACTACTAAGGAGCAGTAGGTGGTTTATACATTCTTTTAGTTATTCTTCAGCTTTTAGTGCGTTTGGCCAATATTCCTCCGGTTTCACTATCTAGTGTGCCCTTGTTTTTGAGTGAGTTACTTTCTGTAGCTATAGTAGAAACTTGGGAGGACTCCCGTAGGTTTCATTTATGAGTTTTGAAAACCATTACATGATTCATGGTCACCCAAGGGGTGAATGTTAAGGAAATTACATGTTTATAAATATTTGGACCACCAAAGGGGTGTGTGCTTGTGCTTTCATAGTTAGAGGAATCCCATTAATGCCTTGATAGCTTGAGTAGCTTGTTTTGGAGATGTAATACCACATTGATTAAGGAACATCATGTTATTCCTTGTATATTTTGATAGTTTAGCCTCTTAAATAAATAATATGGGTCGGTGTACCTGTATGAAAAAATAAATGGAATGTTTAATGGTTTATATTGGAGGTTTGGCCCATATTATTATAGTTGGTAAATGGTTTTCATGAGTTACTGTACTCATGGATTGTGTTGGTTGATGTGTGTGGGAATAATCACATAGAATTAATGTTAAATTTGAATAATTTAATTCTTAAATGAGTTGTTAATCGATTACATGGACTTCTCTCTTTAGATCTGGAACACAGTAGTGGATGTCTTTGGTTGACTCTAACCCTTCAGTATTGATTCCGTTGGAAGCCTCAGGACTTTCTACCCTATGGATCTAGCTTAAATGGACTCGTGTTGGACTTTATATTACTAGGAGCCTAGGATCCAAACCAGTGCCTTTCTGAGATTCCTCTAGGGATGGACATGGGACTCGTTGGGATGCCTTCGACAAACTCCATGGATCCTACCCTCTGTGGTATAGATATTTTATATGGATACCTTGGTCTAATGACACCATGGATCCAGATCATATGGTCTGCACTTCAGTATATGGAGTGTCAGTTGGATATTTGACTTCACTATATGGCATGACCATGGGATACTTGACTTCTCAATATGTTCTGGATGTGGATTTCTTGGTACAGATGGATATACAGCGTAGCCATTTGAAAAGCCTGTTTACTATTGTTTTAGATGACTAGTTAGGAGATGATTATTTTTCAGGTATCATTGTGGGATATTTGGTATTATATATTGTAGCAGGCTTATACCATGGGCATACAAACTTACATTACGGGTTGTTTACACTATCTAGCACTTTTTTAGAATTTTTTTTAGAACTGTATAGACTTGGGTGGTTTCCTACTGGGATGTTTATCTCACAACCTTTTTGGGACTCCATGGGGATCGAAATTGATTTTATGATATCAGGTGATGATAGGGGAAAGAACCCAAGTACAATATGTTGAAATTGGATTTAGTGCAGGGATATATAGGACCAAGATGAGGCTTGTGATTCTAGGATACCATTTTATTATATTGTTCTTTTTTTGACTTGTAATGTATTAAATTTCCATATACCTATTTTGACTACTTTCTAGATACATTTTCCTTCTACATCATTTTGTATATGAGAGACCTCTAGTTATTCATGTGTATTTTTATATTGTCTTACTTTTAGTTTTTTGTTGTTTATTTCACTTCTGTAAATTATTATATGTTTTACTTCCACTTTGATACTCTGGTAATGAGGGCATAGTCTCCCCACTAACTCACCTTGGCCAACGCTTCTAGTTAGTAGACTCTATCATTTGGAGAGATGTGCTTGAGGCTAGGTGGCCAACTGGGATTGGGGAACCACAAGGTTCCATCCTGGTCCGAGATATTACAAAGTTGTATTAGAGGAGTTTTTTTTCTGGTTTGACTTACTATTTTGGAAGATTATATTGGGATAGGAAGGAAATGGTATTTGGTAATAAACTGTGCCCAGGAGTAGCAACCCCGTTTATATGGAAAATCTAAATTTCCTTTGATAGAGTTTTGATTTTCTATATTTGGACTATTAAAATTGATTTTACTTCACCATTGGGTGACACACATGGTTTATACTATTAAAATTCTTGCAATTTTGGTGTCTGTTTTAGTTGCAACCTGGTGAGATGAGGGTGTACCATCTCATGCATCATATAGACACTTGTTATCATCATATATACACTTGTTAGAATCACATGCAATGCATTATGATATGCTATCTAGAATGAATTAGATATTACATGATGTTGTTATAGATGATGTGATAGTTGTTTCTATTATTGTGTTAGTTGGGTGTAGTAGATAATGTTGTGATGTCATCATTCAATCCATAAGGAGTTTGGGACCTTACAAATTTGGAAATAACATACCGATGGAATGTAAATATTGAATAAATATGTTACATGTTTGGTTTCAAGGGGAACCATTTTTTGGATTCATGAGGTGTTATGGGCCCTCCTATATTCAAGAAATGATAAACCCTTGGTGAAAATTCCCTTGTATCAAAATGTGAACTAGAATGGAAATGGAACTTGAATGGTGGATACATACTTAACCTAGACCTGACTTTTGAGTGGGAATGAGGCATATTTCTAGTTGTTCATAGGTTTTTCCTTATAAAATCTGAGATTTAGGAGCAGGTTGTTGGTTGACATGGTTTCTAGGATTGTTTTGACAGGTCCTACAATTTTGAGCTTTGTGATTTGATGTTTTCATTTCCAGAGGCGTGCATTTGTCATTTTAAATGAAAGACGCCACGGAGACCTCCAGTGGTACACCATGATAGTGGTGATGGCCATACCACATAGACGGTGGGACACATGCTACTGGTTGATCATATTGTTCCAGTTGCGGAAGATGAGTTTTTTCTGGACATTGGTGTTGAGGAACAGTTCTATGAGGGTTTCTTTCGGTATATGCAAGTGATATAGGGAGCACCACAACCGGCCTCGACAATGGCTATGTTGAAACACGTTTTCCAGCAGCATCTTCCCATTTCATTTTTAGGAGATAGAGGACCACAGGCTACAAAGATACATTTAAAGACCATGTTAGTGATTTTTGAGAATGGAGAGACACCTCCAGAGTAAAGGGTTAAGATCACGACAACAATGATGCGAGGAACGACAAAGCACTGGTGAGACATTTTGAACCAAGCTGATGGTCTGCCAAATATGAGTTGTGATTAATTCCAAATTTGATTTTATGATTATTTTTTCCCCACCACTCTAAAAGCATAGTAGGATACAAATTTTATGCATCTGGATTTGGGTGAAATGATGGTTATGGAATACTCTTTATGCTTTTCAACGATACAATGTTTTTCACTAATGTATCTTATAGATGATTTGTCGAGGGAGTGTCATTTTGAAAAAGTTCTCAAACAATATAACAAAACTCAGGTCAATGAGTTAAAGTTTCTTTATATAAATTATATTTTGAATGAGTCACTGATTAAAGAGTAGAACCTATGGGAATTTTGGGATACATAGTAGGGGAGTGTTGTTTCTCACTCTAGTGGATCTATATCTTCAGGAAGGAAGTGCCGTTTTTAGGCTTCTTGTGACGTGAGTTCTAGTTAGGATGTTGGTCAAAGATTCTTGGTATATTCCATTAGTTTGGTAGGTGAGGCCACCTAAAAAATTATTACTACAAGGACACAGTCGTGTGCTGATCTTGCAGCATGATGGGGAACATGAAGCATTTTTGCAGTACCTTCCCTCCATCTGAGAGTGGTAGGGGTCAGCACAGACGTCAGGTTCAAGATCAGGGTCTTTAGCTCCATATAAATATAAGAGTAGGAGCATCATAGACTGATCAGAATAGGGTAGTGGTGGACATGGCCATGGTAGCGAGACATTGGGTTCTCATAGGAAACAAGGCAGATCATCTCAATGTTGATAGCCCGTGTTACATAAACATGGTACATGCCAAACTTATGCAGTGCAACAGACCCAACAGGAGCAGGATCCCATATAATATATTATGAGAGGTAATATCTTAGTATATTCTAAAATTACATATTATCTTTTCGATATAGGTTCCTCAAACATTTTTATATTTTCGCGAGGGGTAAATAGACTTGAGCATGTGGGTTTTCTTTCTGAGGACTTTTGGAAGCTAGACACACCGTTGGGAGTTAGAATGGGTGATTTACTCCAGTGTATGGAGTGTCCCCTTGAGGTTGGAGGCTTCCAATTGATTTTATTAATATTTTCATGACTTATTATATAATCCCTTTTCTGAGTTTAAATGTAATGTTCCTAATTTGTGTGAAATATTAATTCTTTAATACTAAGTATAATTTTTGAGCATTTTTAGAAGTAGTCCAATTGAGTTAGTGTACTATTTTATTTATATATCTCCCCTACTGATCCAAATTGTGTGATTTATGTTTTTTATGGTTTCTTATTCAATTTCCCACATATCATTATAAAGAATCATTGACCAATTTTTCCATCTGAAGGTTCATATGGACAACACAATAAGGACCACAGAATCTGTGATGAAACTAGCCAATCAATGAAGATTGAATTACTGGGATCAATCCAGAAGTTAAAATTCATTAATTCACCTCATAATTTTTGGGGATAATGTAGTGAGTTATGGAAAAAAATCATGGCCGAAATCCAATGACAAGGGACCCAAATGATTCATTTAAACTCAGCCCGCCATTCTGGTTGCGGAATAAAATCAGTAAAGTATTCATGAAGTGTCTTTTGATATATTCATAAAATCAGTCTGATATTTTCTAGTGTGAAATAGGTTATATATCCGATAGAAAAGTTTGAAGAAAGAATTCTGATTTGAAGGCATATTACTATTACAAAATCCATTCACATTTTTCCCATCGAAAAAGAATGGATAGAAATTGATAGTTTTACACTGTTCATTGAAACTGCTATAACATTGGCTTCGTAAGTCCAACTGCATCTGAATTTTTAGAGTGGTTAGAAAATTCTATTATTGAAAACATTGAAGAATGAGATATCTCGAGATTCAGATGTCTGGATGTCCAAATTTTCAATCCAATTGGAGGAGAAGATTTGGAAGGAAAATATTCCACTTCCTTGGGCTATAAATACATCCCCCTCCTCTCCTACATAAGGGTTTGAATTTAGGAAGATAAGAGCACATATTGGCATGAACGAATCCTTTCCAAGGGCTTTCGAGGACCATCCATACTCATGTTTTCAGTTTAGATACCCTTCCTATTAAGATTGATTTAATTTACTTTTGTGTTGTTCTTCATTTGTAATCGTGCAAGTGTTGGTTTTTTTGTAATTCTTTTTTAATGAAATTTTATTCTTAAATATCTCTTATTATCATCCACCATATGTAGTTTAATATTAATGTTCTTAAAATAGTTTAAATAAATTTTAATCCCCTTCTTTTCTTTTCTTTTTTTTTCAATCAATCTAAATTGTGTTTTTAATTATCATCATCGTTTGTGTGTGTGTTCGACGCACAACTCTTTTCTTATCGACTTATTTTTTTAATATTCTTAAATTATCATCATAATAATTATAAACAAATTACTAATAATTTAAATGGATTTGTAAATCTCTCATTGGGGTGAGTTGTAATTTAGGGGTATTAAGTGATTGACAGCTTTTTCTCGATGAGTATACTTTTAATTAACTTCGTGTATGTTGGACTTACATTGTCATGGATTAATGACTTGTTTTTATTAATGAGTGGTTTCCACAGATTATTGGAACCATAAATACACTACCATAAAAAAATATGATAATATTAGAACCCTAAGTTATGTTATGGTTTGGATTAATTCCTTAATACGTGGGAATTCCAATCAACGTTAACTTGTGACAATGGTGTTAATTTAATGCAATATATAGAAAAGAATAAGTAAATCTCAAGCTTAAGTACCTAATGATAAACTCACCACAATATTTATTAAATTTTTAAATTGATCAATCCTTTCAATTAAGCTCTACAAAAACCCCCTATTAAAAATACAATAAACTAAAATCAAAATACTATTAAAAAATATCATGACCGAGGATTCGACCCAAGTGCTGCTATACACATTAGCAGAGCACCGAAAACGTGACTGGTCGATAGGAAAAAATAAGCTACACTTTCAAATGGAAACGTTGCTAGTATGATGCAATTAAATAGTCATTAGTTTCTAGTTATTATAAAAAATTCGAAATTTAAAAAAAAATTAATAAAACACAATGAAAAACCCGCCTTCTCATAAAAATAATAAACTGAAAAAACCCAAAATGAGAAACTCATCATTCTCTTTCTTCTAACATCTCTTTGAATTCCACATAGCCTCCTAAACAATCCCTCTGATTTTTTTGACCCTGAAATTGAGAGAACACTTTTCCATATTAGGAGGAACATTAGGGATATTAGAATAATTCAAGAACTAGTCCTTGTCCAACCAATTGAATTATATATGGCCAATCCTAGGGAACAAACACTTAAAGAACTCACTTCCCCTGATATGAATTTCCAACCTCTTGGAATTCAATATCCAAACATAGAGGCTAACATCGAACTCAAGTCATGTTTTATTCATCTTCGCCCTTATTTCCATAGGCTAGCCAGTGAGGACCCGCATCTACACCTTAATGGGTTCCAAGTGGTGTTCACTACCATGAAGCCTCAAGGGGATTATGAGGAACAAATAAAGCGTCAAGAATTCTCTTTCTCCAAAGCTGACTCCTCCATGTCAATGCTCTACTACCTTCCTCCTAGTTCCATAACCACATAGAATGACTTGAAGTGACTCTTATTAGAGAAATCTTTCATCCTTCTCGTAATGATTCTATCTGAAAGGAAATAAGTGGTATCTGTCAGTTCCAAAGTGAATCACTTAATTAATACTAGGAGGGGTTCAAAAATCTTGTTGCAACTTACCCACATCACCAAATCCATAAACAACTCTTGATCCAATACATCTGTGAGGGGTTATTGGTGATGGAGAGAAATCTCATTGATGTCACATGTGGTGGTGCTCTTGTAGATAAAAATCCTACATATGAAAGAGATATCATAAGCATCATGGCTGTGAATACACAAAAATTCCATACTCGAGCACATGTTCAAGTAAAATAAGTCCAAGACAATCAATCCATAGAGCTGAACAAGATGACCGATTGGATGAGTGAACTTAAAGGTCTAGTGTGACCACTAGTTGTGGCATCCATATCCCCAACCTCATCTTCTCCAAAATATATGTTCCCTAGAACTATCAAGAACTGTGGAATCTGTAGCTCCCCATGTCATTCAACTGAAACATGTCTACAACATCCAAAGGATCAATCTGATTCATCTGGACTAATGGAGCACAACGCATCATATGCTCAATGGAATCCCAACCCTCAACCATCAGGTAAGTTTGTTAGAATCATCAACCAACCCCATTATGAGCCCTTTTCTTCTACATATAACCCTAGCTTGAGAAATGGGAATCCCATTTCTCATCCCCCTCCACAACCTCATCAAAACCCAAACGCATTCCAATATTATCAAAGTGTTGGTAACATTCAACAACCTTACACTTTTTTTCTCAAACTCAAAGGATCAATCCTCCTCTTTCTCATCCTGGATTCTACTATCCTAGTGATACTTCGCAATTTACAACCTAATACAATCACTTTACCATGAATTAAAATCATGGTAATACCAATTTGGTACATGCCCCTTCCTCCAGGCATCCTTGGGAATGTATAGTTGAAGATCTTCCCTCCTTCACCTATTCTAGCCTCAAAAACATTGAAACACAAATTGATCAACATGCATCCCACCTGGGCTAACAACAACAATAAAATTACTCCCAACTCCATGCTCAAACAATATCCAACCCCAAGGGTAATGTAAGTAAAATTTCACTTAGATCAAGAAAGAAAATTTCTATGCCTCAAGATATCTCCTCCAACCCTCCATTGAATGTTGAATAAGAAAATGAAAAAAAAGAAACATGAAAAGGAATATGAAGACATTATCTTCCCTCCTTCCATTACACATAGGAATCCAATTCCTTTTCCTCAAGCTATTTCTAAACCAAGGAAGTATTATGATCCTGATCCAGATATCCTCTACATGTTTATATGTGTTGAATTGTAAATTCCCCTCTTAGATACCCTAAAAAATCCATAAGTATGCCACGTTTCATAAGGAATTGTGCACCCACAAGAGAAAACTTAAGACCTTTGAAATTGTTTCTACCCATCAGTCTATTCCCACAAAGTGCAATGTTTAAGGGAACATTACAGTTCTATGCCAAATTGGATGTTAAATCATTGATGGCGCACTCATAGAACTATGAGCCTCAATTAATGTCATGCCCAAATCCATATTCTCCAACCTTGGTTTAGGTCCCTTACATCCAACATGTGTTGTTTTTAGTTATCCAATCTAAGAACTGCTAGTCTTGAGGGTATAATCGAGGAAGTCCTTGTTCATGACAATGATCTCATCTTCCCTGTTGATTTATATGTCCTTGACATGGAAGGTAAGATGAACTCTTTTTGATCTCCCGTAATTCTAGGAATACCATTCCTCATGAATACTAGAACCAAGATTTATATCCATTTAGGCATCTTATCCATGGAATTTGGTGAGCAACTGGTCAAGTTCAATATTTTACAAGATATGAGATACCCGTATAGGGATCACTCTGTATTCTCAATACAGGCTTTTGAGGAAACCTGTGAGAGACAATTGAACCCCATTCCATCATGTTCGTCATGTTCTGAAGAGAGAGGATCTTGTGAAATCTATACCATGATTTACCATGTTATAAATGGTGATGTTTATGTGGACCTCTCATTCATAGACTCCATCAATCGAGAGGATCATGAATCTCTCTTGAATCCCACATCAACTATGATATCTACAGGTCCACCTTGGACAATATTAAGGAAAATTAATCTGAAGCAACTGAAGTCCCTTATTCCATTCTTGAGTTGTCTATCCCATAAATGAAAGATGAGACGGATCTGAAACCTCTTCCTGAAAAAAAATATGCATTCATTTTCAATGATCACTCTTATCCTATAATTATCTCTTATTCACTTACCAAAACTGAGGATTCCAAACTTGTTCAAGTGTTAGAGGAAAACAAAAAATTCCTTAGGTTGGACCCTAGATGACATACCTGGAATCAACCCTGTTCTTTTCAGGAATCACATCCATCATGTGGAATCATCCAAACCAATAAGACAACCAAAAAGAAGAATCAATCCACACATACTTGGGGTAGTTAGGGAAGATATCACCAAGATTCTTCAAGATGGTATTTTCTACCCAATTTCTGATAGTGAATGGGTTAGTCCAATTCAAGTTGTACCTATGAAATATGGGATAAATGTTGTCACAAACAAACAGAATGAGGTAATAAAAACTCGAGTGAAGAACTAATGGCGTGTGTGCATCAATTACCGAAAATTGAATGTTGAGACATGAAAAGATCACTACCATGTTCCATTCAAAGATCAATTTCTAGAACGGATAGATGGAAAGTCACACTATTTCTTTCTTGATGGATACACCAGCTACTTCCAAATCCCAATCTCAACTCAGGACTATGAAAAGACTATGTTCACGTGCCCCTTTAGAACATATGCATATAGGAGAATGCCTTTTGGCCTTTTAAATGCGTCTGCAACATTATATAGGTGTATGATGAGTATCTTTTCAGAATTCATGGAACACTACATCGATGTATTCATGGATGAATTTACCATTTCTGGTGAGTCATTTTAATCGGGCTTGCATTCTCTCTCTACTCCTTCAAAAGTGTGTCAAGTGTAACCTTGTGTTAAATTTTGAAACATTTCACTCCATGATTGCAAATGGGATTTTTCAAGGGAACATAGGTTAAAAAAATTGTATTGAAGTTGATCCTGCCAAAATTGACGTGATCCAATCACTACCAGAACCCACATATATTCGAAACATCCATTCCTTCCCCGGTCATGCCAGTTTCTATCGGTGATTCATCCATAACATCAGTATGATTTCCCTCCCACTCACTCAGTTTCTCCAAAATGATGTAACATTCTATTTTGTTGAGTTTTTCAAGAGAGCCTTCATTGAACTTAAACCTACTCTTATATCTGCCCCAATAACCCAACCGCCATATCGGTCCTTACCCTTGGAGTTGATGTGTGATGCTTCTGATAGAGCTGTTGGGGCTGTTCTAGGCCAATGAATAGAAAAAATTCCTTATTTCATCTATTATGACTAAAAAACATTGGATGACACTCAATATCACTACACTATGATAGAAAAGGAACTTTTAGTAGTGCTTTTTTCCATAGATAAATTTTGGGCCTATCTCTTAGGTGCTAAAATCATCATATTCATAGACTATTCAGATATAAAGTTCTTACTCAAGAAAAGTGATTCCAAACTAAGGTTAATAAGATGGATCCTTATTCTCAAAGAGTTTGACCTTGAAATCAATGATAGAACAGGAAAAATAACCCTATGGATTTTCACTTGAGTATAATTTTTAATTCTTCTCATTCTGAAATAATTGATCCTGAATTTCCAACTAATCACCTTTCATCTCTCACTCCAAAAATACAGTGGTATGCCCCAATTGTAAATTACTAGTTTTCAGGTGTTTTCCATAAATTTTTTTCAAAAGAACAAAAAATAAAGTTGAAAAGTGATTCAAAATTCTATTTTTCGGAAGATAATAAAATTTGGATACATAGGGAAAACATGGTAATTAGGAGATGTGTTGATGCAAAGGAACATTCTTCCATCTTAGAATTTTGTCTCTCAATGCATGGTGGTGGCCACTTTGGACCAAAAAGGACCTCCTGAATGGTCCTGGAATCTAGATTCTTCTAGCCTTCACTCTTCAAGGACTCACATGAGTTCTATCAATCATGTCCTACATGCCAAAATTTTGGAACAATTTTAAAGAGAAATGAAATGCCCTGAAAGCCTTTAATTTTCGGTGAGATCATTGGGGTTTGGGGAATTGATTTCATGGGACCATTCTGCCCTTACAATGGATTCTCATACATTCTTCTTGTGGTTTATTTTGTTTCTAGGTGTGTTGAGTCCAAACCCACTAGAAAGGATGATTCACATACTGTTAGTGAGTTCCTAGAGAAACAAATCATCCACCGATTTGGCACATCACGTTCCTTGATAAGTGATCTAGGAACCTATTTTTGAAATAGAACCATGGAATATCTTTTGAAAATGAATGGTGTTTTACATAAAACATCAACTGCATATCACCCCCAATAAAATTGCATGGCTGAACATTCAAATAGAGAAGTGAAAAGAGTGATTGAGAGAATTGTAAAACCCACCAAAAAATACTGTCCTGAAAGACTTGGTGAGGCACTTTGGGCTTATTGAACTGCTTATAAAACATCCATTGGGATATATCCTTTTAGGATAGTTTTTGGTAAAGCATGTCATTTACTAGTTGAAATATAACATAACTCTTTTTTGGCTGTGAAAACCTATAATTTTTATTGTAAAAAAAACAGGTGAAGAAATATTGTTGCAATTGGTTGAACTGGAGGAGCTTCAACATGAATCATATCATAATTCCAATATGTACAAATAAAAGTCTAAGGTACTCCATGAACAAGGCATACAAAGAAAGGTATTCCATGAAGGTGAAAATGTATTTCTTTTCAACTCTCGATTTCGGCTTCACCCAGGAAAGCTTAATTCTCATTGGGAAGGTCCTTTTATAGTTTCTCATGTTTACCCATTTGGTGCAGTGCAAGTCCAAGACCCCTCTTTCAAAAGGATATTCACTGTTAATGGAAATCGATTCAAGCATCACCATGAGAGGGAAAAAAATCCTATAACCACATCGACTTCCATCAGATCCCCAACATCTACAGTTGACCCACCACTAGAGGGATATTCAACCCACCAAATCCAAACTATGGGGCACCTATTTCCCTTTAACTCCTTTTATTTCTCTCTCTCTTTATCTCTCTTCTTTCTCCTTCCTTCTCATTTTTATTTCTTTACCACATTACTCCTCAAATTTTTTTCATTTTCTATTTCTCTTTTGTGTTGGTGTGTAATTTAAAAACACAAAAATCCTAAAATTTTTAAAAAATGAACTAACAACAGTAAAACCTACTCAAAGTAAAATTTTCAAATATTTTCTGAACATTATCGAGAGTTAAAATACATGGTTTCATCTAAAAAATTGGGTGTTTTCTTCATAAATTTGGATAACCAATATTGTGTCAAAACCTACCAATTTTTATTGCTTAATTTTTTATTTGTAAAATGATATTCCCAAACTGTGAAGAACAAAAATATCTTTCATGCCAAGGCCACCTATGGACATCTTTTCAAAATGAACATTTTTATTCACCCCCATTTGTAAATCTTTAGTTTGTGGACCTTCGAGCTGAATTTCTTAATTTCGTGTGAATTAACTGATTTTCAAAGCATTAAAAATAGATATATCAATTCATTTATGTTATAACCGATGTGATATATCGATCATGATCCATTTTTCAGGTCGGTTATAAAACAATTAACATAAAAAATATGGTGATTATATTATTTATGTCGGATATTTTATAACCGATGTGAAAATTGAATATGGCACACTTTATCACATCGGCTATAAAATAACCTACGTGAAAATGGAAAGATCGGTGCTTTATCATGTCGGTTATAAAAAACCAACGTGATAAAGATCCATTTATAACGTCAGTTAAAATTAACTGATGTTATAAATAATTTTCTGTGTTGGTTATTTAATAACTGAAGTAAAAAACATAGAAAAAAATAGTTTATCATGTCGTTTATTAAATAAAAAATGTTATAAATCTTTTAAATGATTTATCAAACCCCGTATTCAGTCAATTTGTAATCTTTGATTAGGCGACCTATGACTCGTCTCTCCCACATGGAAAACCTAGAAAGGATTCCGCAATGTCATGCCCCCAATCCTCATTTTTTCAACATCATTCATCATCTTTATTGTCCCAATATCTATTAGGTTGACTTGCAACACTCAAGTAAGCCTCAAATAGCTCTGTTTCATTTTTTTTACAATGCCCAAATCAAATTTTTTGGGTTGTTATTTTTCTTTATTTGTTCTTGCTATCTTGATATGGTTTATAGTGTTCATTTCTATGATGCTAAATTCTTTTCTGGTGAAAAAAACCATGGAAGTGATATCATGAAAATTTACGATTTTTGTTTGTTTGTGTGTGTGCACGTACAATGGTTGTCCAAGGGTGTGGGTGTTATCCAAGTGGGTGGGTGGTGTCCAGGGGTGGTGAGGGGGCTATCCAAGGGTGGGGGTGTCCAGGGGGTGTCTATGGGGGTGGGGGTGGTGTCCAGGGGGTGTGGGGGCTGTCCAAGGGTGTCAGGGGTGTCCAAGGGGGTTTGGGGGATGTTAGGGGGGAGGGTGTCCAGGGTGGTGAGGGGTAGTACAAGGGGTTTGTGGGTGTCCAAGTGGGTGTGGGGGTCTAGGGGGTTAGGGTGAGGTCCAAGGGGATATGGGTGTCTAAGGGGTGGGGGTGGTGTCCAGGGAGGTGAGTGTATTTTCCAAGGGGGTAGGGGTGTCCAGGGGGTGGGGGCTGTCTAGAGGGGGGATGTCCAGGGTGTGGGGGCTGTACAGAGGGGTGGAGGGATATCAAGAGGGTTTGGGGGGATGTCAACAGGGTTGGGGGTGTCCAGGGTGTCCATGGAGGTGGGGGGGGGTCTAAGGGGGTGGGGGCTATCTAAAGGGGTGGGGGCATCTGCAGTGGGTTTGGGGGGCTATCCTGGGGGGCTGTCTAGAGGGTTGGGGGTGTCCAGGGGGGCCCAAGGGGGTAGGGGGTGGGGGTGGTGTCTAGGAGGGGTGGGGGTGTCCATGTGGGGGGGGGGAGTCTAGAGGGGTGGGGGCTGTCTAGGGGGGTGGGTTGATGCCCAAAGGGTTGGGGGTGGTGTCCAGGGGTTTAAGGGATTTCCAAGGGGCTGGTGGTGTCCAAGGGTTTCCAATGGTGTGTTGGGGGGGGGGGGGGCTATCCAAGGGGTGGTGGTGTCTAAGCGGTGTCCAAGGGGGTGGGGGTGGTTTCTAACGTGTGGTGGTGGAGTCCCTGGGTGGGGGTTTTGTCCAAGGTGTGGGGGTGGTGTCTAAGGGGATGGGGGTGTTGTCCAGGGGGGTGGCGGCTGGATAAAGGGGTGGGGGTCTGTCCAAAGGTTTAAATTCATTGGGATCTATGTAATTTTCATTAGTGAATTTATACATATTTTAATATTTATACTTCACATTTATTTTTTACGGAAGTGTGAATTTGGTATCAAGGTGTACTAGGATGTATTATTTGTGATTGTTAAGAAGAAAGGATCTAAGATGAATTTAAAACTATTATATCAAACTTTATTTTCTTTTTAAAATCATTTCCATGAATTTTTTTAAATACCCATAGATTTGTTTTATATTTCAAAATTGTTTTACATTAAAATTATGATATTTTTCATATAAACATATATTTGTCATAACATAAGAAGATGTATAATTGTGATATTTTTCATAGGTAATTATGTGTCAAAGTTGGATTACGGCACATAGAATGAGTAATGAATATGAGGATGTTGTTGATTCCTTTTTGAAATTTTATAAATGAAATTCTCCAAGCAGTGACATTTATTTCTGTCCACACCTGAAATGTTTGAATATGATGAAGATGAAAAGTAGAGAGATAAAAGATCATCTAATTTTCCATGGTTTTAATCCATGTAACATCCCTTAGATTTGGCATGGTGAAATTGGACAGAATGTGAGATATACTAATGATGATGATTTGTAAGATGGTAACTCTCATGGAATTGAAGAAATGATTCGTGATATTTTAGCAGAAAAAATTGAGATAGAACCGACCGTTTCACATCTATTTGGTAATGCTGAAAACCATTTTATCCTGGTTGAACAGATTTTACGGTTTTTTCGGTGGTTCTATGATTGATTAACTTGAAGGAGAAACATGGATGGAGTGAATTAAGTTTTACAGAGATGGTATAATTTGTGAAAGACATTCTTCCAAAAGATAACAATCTTCCAGATTCACAATATTAGGACAAGAAAATATTATGCCTGATGGGATTGGGATACAATAAAATACATGTATGTCCGAATGATTTTATGATATATATGAAGGAATGTGAATTTCATTCAGAGTGTCCTAAAAGTGGGACATCACGGTATAAGGTGAATGAAAAATCATAGGCTGGTTTAGAGATTACAAAGATCCCTTCCAAGGTATTTTGGTATCTTCCAATAATTCATCTTTTGAATCATTTATTTTCTAATTGACATGATGAAAAAAAATTTAAGATGACATGTTGATGAGTGGATATGTGATGGAAAAATACGTCATCCAGCTGATTGTCCACAATGGATTAAAATTGATGAGCAATATACTACATTTGGAAAGGAAATTTGAAATCATAGATTAGGGTTGTGCACAGATGGAATTAATCCATACCGAACCATCAGTAGCACACATGGTTCTTGGCCTATTTTATTAGTAATTTACATCCTCTCTCCGGAATTTTGTATGAAGCTCATATATGTCATGTTGAGTATAATGATCTTTTGTCTGAAGCAACCCGACAATGATTTTGATGTTTTCTTGTCACCATTGATAGATTATTTGAAACTTTTATGGGAGGATGGTATTAGGGTGTATGATTCTTATAAAATGGAATATTTTTAACTGCATGGAGTGCTTATGTTCACTATAAATGACATTCCAACATATGGAAATTTGTCTGGAATCTATGTTAAAGGGCATAAATCTTGTCCAATTTGTGAAAAACAGACTTCATAATGTCAATTGCATCCTGGGAGGAAAACATTTTACATGGTTAATTGAATGGTATGCCTATGGGTAACTCTAATAGAAGAATAAAAAAGGCATTCAATGGCTCA
Source organism: Viscum album (assembly GCA_963277665.1). Lineage (NCBI taxonomy): Eukaryota > Viridiplantae > Streptophyta > Magnoliopsida > Santalales > Viscaceae > Viscum > Viscum album. The sequence continues at coordinate 43,402,995 of OY728128.1, forward strand.
AAATAAATTGACATTGCTCCAAAACCTTTATCCCATGATCTGTATTTTGAGAGGGTGGAAAACCTTGATGCGACCTTGAGAAAGACAAAAAAATATAGTAATGATAGAAATATTTGGAAGAAATGGTCAATATTTTATGGGATTATATATTTGGAAATATCATGAAGTTAAACATAATATTGATTCCATTCACGCGGAGAAGAATATTTGGGACAATTTGATTGGAACATTGTTAGATATTATAGGAAAGAAAAAAGATGGGTTGAATGCAAGATTTGACTTGCTATCAATGGGAATAAGTTTGGAGTTAGCTCTAACTCCTAATGGAAGATGAATATTTCTACCCACAATATGTCATACATTATCCAAGAGTGATAAAATTAGCTTTTTTCAGTGTCTTAATGATATCAAAGTGCCTCAAGGTGATACTTCAAATGTAAAAAATTTTGTCTCATTGAAGGGATTGGAGTTGATAGGTATAAAATCTCATTATTGTCATGTCATGATGCAACAACTTCTAATAGTTTCATTGTGTGGAATATTTCCAATCAGTTTCAGAAAGACTATAATAAAGTTGTGTTATTTTTTCAATTCAATTGTTAATAAGGTGATTGATGTGAATGCTTTGAACATTTTAGAAAAGGATGTAATTTTTATACTTTGTTAATTGGAAATGTATTTTCCTCCATATTTTTTTGATATAATTGAGCATTTAATGATTAATTTGGTTTTAGAAATAACACTTTATGGACCTATATATCTTCATTGGATATATCCTTTTGAAAGGTATTTGAAAATACTGAAGGGGTATGTTAAGAATCTATATCGACCTGAATCCTCCATTATTGAAAAGTGTATTTCTGAGGAGGTTATAGAATTTTTTACGAGCTACTTGGCAGTGGCACAATACATAGGTTTGCCTCCATCTCTCCATGAACGAGTTAATAATGAGAGAAGTGGGTTTAATGGATTGACATTCAAATCGTTGTCTGCTGAACAGATGAAGAAGTTAGAATTATACATCTTGAATAACATAGTTTATGCTCAACCGTATATCACATTGCATATTAATGAGTTAAAACAATGTCATATAAAGAGGAAAGAAATGAGGATTTTTAATAACCATAACAAAACCTCTTTTCATGGTTTAAAAAGAGCTTGCTTGGTAGATATGATGTATCAAAGACATTAAAATTGTTAGTGGGTGGTCGATGATTAAATGTGATAACATGGTCTGGTTTTGAAACTAATGGATATACATTTCATATGAAAGCTCAGGAAAACAGAATTTCTCTTCATAATAGTGTTGTATTGGTGTTTGCAGAAGCAATGCAATTGTCGAGTTCTAAAGACAAAAACCAAATATCTATATCCAGTGAATATTACGGAGTGATTGAAGAAATATGGAAGGTTGATTACATTATAATTAAACATCCTGTTTTTAATAGTAAAAAGTTTATCTGTAACAATAGTGTCATACACGATGAATTTGGAGTGACATTTGTTAATATAAATATATTGGAAGACACAACTGATTCTTTTATAATGGAAACACATGAAAAACAAATTTTTTATGTATTAGATCAATCAGTTATGCAGTGGGCTATTGTTTTACAAGGGGAAAACAATATGTTGGTGAGGTTGAACATGATGAAGATGCTGATTTATGTGATATCATTACTTCCATGGAATGATTAATAGAAGATAATGATGAGCATGTTGAAGACATGTTTTGTTCCATAATGAATGATCATGACAAAGGAATTTGGGAAAACAATCCATTTGTACATGCCTAAAATTATAGGCAACATTTGTTTATTTTTTGTTTACATTTATTGTTTTCTTAAAATGTTAGATAATGTATGATTTTTTATTAAAACACTTATTAAAACAAATAAGTATATGTTTTTTTGTTTTAATTTTGTTTAGTTTACTTTATCATTTTTACCATGACATAAATTATATATATATTATTTTTTTTCAATGACAATTACTTTACCATGTTTACCATGATTGCCAGGTTTTCCAAGTTTACCAAGTTTACCATGTTTACCATGTTTACCATGTTTACCATCTTTACCATCTTTACCATCATTGCCATTTTTAACCTTCTTACCATATTAACCATGTTTACTATTATGTAACTTAGTAGAATTTTCTATTTTCTGTTTACATTAGTATTGTAATATGTGAATTTATATATTTCTGAACTAATATTTGTTTTTTTATATGATGGATATTGAAAGATCAATCAGTTGATCAACCACAAGATTCTTGGGTTAAAAATATAGATCATAACTCTATGGTGGAACATTCACATTATCCTCTTGATGTTCCCCAATCATCCTCATGTGCTCCCATTATGAAAAAGAGTCTAGAAGTTAGAAAACGTGGGTGAACACGTTTACCAAAATTATCAGTTGCCTGTATGCAGGATCAGAGGATACTCGTTGAGTTTTATGGAGTTGATATTACTAGAGGTTCAAATGCAAAATATTTTAAGACTTTCGTATCAACTTTGGGTATGAGAAAAGTAAGAATTTTTTATGATGACTGGAGAAGTGTGGAAAAAGCGATAATCTCTAAATTTTCAGAGACGATTTTGTTATGATAACATTCTATTGTTTTCCTATTCTTTAAATGTTTATCGTATATATAATATGTTTAACCTCTTCTTTATCAGATGAAATTTGGTATTCGTAAAACTGGAGGAGACAGGAAGAAATGCTTATCGATGGATGCCAAAAGATGGAGGGATTTCAAATCAACCCTCTCATTTGATTTCATTTTTGGTCTTAGGAGTCATTAGAATCCATGTCATATATATCCTTTCATAGAAGAAGACACATGGAGATAGTTTTTTGAAAGTAGAATAAAAGATTCATTTTTAGTAAGGGAAATGTAACATTTTATAAGGTTTCTTATATAAAAGAACTTATTGATGTTTTGTTAATGTTATCTTATTCTTAATTTAAAGAAAATAATGAAATCTCAACAGGAGATCCAATATAAAAATTTATACCTTCATATTTTATCTCAGGGAGGTAATACATTATTAGAAGAACAAATGATGTATGTAAAATTACAAAAACTAATAGATGAGTCTTCAAGATCTAGAAAGGTGGACCCTCCATCCCCTCTATCTAGACATGAAAAAGGGAAGAGAGCTTTGATGGAAAAAAGGGAAATATCTTTCAGAAGAATCAATAATCTTAGCTGAGAGGAATGTAATATATCTATTTTATTTATTTAAGTTCACTATATTCTTCATATAATTTCAATCATTAAAAAAATGTTCATTTAATTAATACAAGATTCTCTTGAGGAGAGGAGCTCACAGGGGGTATTTACAGCTGCTGGGAGGAAAGATATTTTATCTACAGTATTGGGAAAGCCAAATCTTCCTTGTCATGTACAAGGATATCTGATAGGTGTATCAGTATGTAAATTGTTGCGATGTTCTTCAACTTCTACTATTGAGGGTGTTTATAAGAAAATATAATCCTTGGAGTTTGACGTTCATAATATTAATGTGATGATGGAGGAAAAGATTAGAGCATCAGTATAGTCTATGTTTTCTGACATGCAACGACAGTTTCATACTGCAGCTCTCACTCCTCCACCTCCCCCTGCAGACCCCATTATTTATCCTCCACCTCGGCCAGTAGCTCTTACTCCCCCACCTCAGCCTGTGGACCCATTTTTTTCTACTCCTCCACCACAACTTCCTACTTATTGTGGGTTGTATGTTGATGATCCTCAACATCATATAGTTTCATATGGATTGGTATATTGTATAGGATATACAATTCATAATCAACAATTAGACGTAGAGAATCATAGTGTCGTTGTACATGATATTATAGATAGATCAGCTCGAGTACCATTACCTACAGATGAGGTGACGACATTTGGACATAGTATTGTCCATTTTATAATTTTTCCATCCAGACTTCTGCGACTCATTACCATAGAGGTATGTATGTTAAATATTCAATTTTTTTAATGTTGTTTTATCATTTAAAAAATAATATATTTTTCTATTTATTTTTACAAGAATACTTCAAAGGTAAAGATATAATATATAGAAAACAACAAAGACAAATGGAAATGAAATTAGATAAATATTCTAGTAGTTTAGATAGATTTTCAAGATATTCAAATTTGTTGGTGGATCATTATGTGTTTCCAATGGAAGCTCATGTCTGTGTATGTGCAGTAACTGTGGGGATTGTGAAAAATGATATCAGGGAGCTTGTTACTGGAGATATGTTGGGCATCAACGTGGTGCAAAGTTTTTCCATGTAAGTATTAACACCTTTTCCATGCATTATATTTATTAAAAATTTATACTTATGTCTATTTTGTGTTATGTATATTTATAACAATTGTTATAAGAATGAGCGGACCGATATATATGGATTCATGGACCCACATTTGATTTCCCCTGAATCACAAGCATTGGATGAGGAACATAGAATACTTTATTTTGCAGAATGATTTGAACGGAATATAGTCACAAAATGTTGGATGATGCCTTTTTGTGAGAGGTATGAATCACATCTCAGGAAAAGAGTTCATTATCATTTAACATAAAAACCACTAACATTAAATTCTCTTTTATCAGGGATTATTTGATGTTAGGTGTTTTTTTCCAAAAGGAGAAAACCATTTATAGGATATTCTCTATCCATGGCGATGTGTGGGAATGTTTTATGAAAATTATGGAAAATTAAGTTTCAATTTCTCAATATTTTTATATATGATAATGGATTTTAAATTTATCCCATTCATATTATTTTCTAATAGGGGATGTGTCTACTTTCGAAAAAACACAATGAAAAGGTGTACGAAGATCAAATATGTAAATGTAAAGGTAAATATCCATTTATAATTTGGTATTTTTGATTTATTACATAAAAATAATATATTGAATTTACACTCATTCAAACAGAATTTTCATGAAAAACAAGGCATCATCGAATGCATATACTATATGTTAAGATTTATGTATGAAATAATTACAACTAGAACAGTTGTGATCTTTGACCTAGTAATATTTCCTAATAAACATTGGAATAATCTTTCATTTGAATTTTTTCATTATACATGTTAACTATTATCCTTTTAATAATTAGCTATTTGATGACCCTCAATCCTATAGTGCTCAAGATGTCAAGCACTTATAGGTGGAATGGACAAATTATTTTACAATTTTGATTGAATTTTAGTTGTTTGTAGTGTAAAATGTAATTTTGAATATTTTCAATGTAATTGTGTATTTGGTATTAATTTAGGTTGGATTTATTTTTTTTATGTTGACATTTAATTTTTTTAATGTTATATATGTGAATGTTTAATTTTTCTCTGCTTCTTGTTTTGGTCTAATTATGATGGTTTTTCTGGTATGGATTTTATTCTGATGGGAGGGCTTCCAAGTGTGAGGGGGGTTTCCAGTGGGGTGGGGGTATCAAAGGGTGTGGGAGGGATGTCCGGTGGGGTAGAGTGGGGGGGGGGGTTCTGGGGTGTCCATTAGTGTGTGTGGGGGGGCATTCTAGGTGGTGGGAGAATTTCCAGGAGGGTGGGAGGGCTATCCAGGGGAGGGTGGGATCTCTAGGGGTGTGGGTGTGCCCTGTGGGGTGAGGGGGGTCTAGGGGTGTGGGAGGGATGTCTAGTGGGGTGGGGGTTGTATAGTGTGTCTATGGACATTGGGGGGGAGTCCAGGGGGTGGGAGCATTTCGAGGAGGGTGGGAGGGTTGTCTAGGGGAGTGGGGGGATGTCCAGGGGTGTGGGGGTGTCCTGTGTGGTGAGCGGTTTTTCTAGGGGTGTGGGAGTGTTGTCCAGGGGGTGGGGGTGTCCAGGAGTATGTGGGTTGTCTAGGGGTGTGGGGGATGTCCAGGGGGTGGAGGCTATCCTAGGGTGTGGAGGGTGTCCAGGGGTGGGGGGGGGGTGCCCATTGGGGGTGGGTTCTAGTTGGTTTTTGGTCTCTTTTTGTTCTGAAGGTGTCCACTCGGGTGAGGGCTGTCCAATGGTGTGGTGGGGGCTGTCTAATGGGGTGGGGGTGGGAGGATGTCTAGTCGAGTGGGGGGATGTCCATGGGTGTGGGTGTCCAGTGGGGGGGTCTAGGGGTATGGGAGAGCTATCCTAGGGTGTGAGAGTGCTGTCTAGGGGTGGGGGTGTGCAAGAGAGTGGGGAGGGGGTGGGGGGTCCTGGGGTGTGGGAGGGTTGTCCAGGGATGTGGGAGTGCTGTCTAGGGGATGGGGGTGTCTAGGAGGGTGGGGGGGGGGGGGGTTGTTCAGGGGTGTTGGGGCTATCCAGGGGGTTGGGTGAAATCCAAGGGTTTGGGGGTGTCCAGGGGTTTGTTGGGGGTCGTCCAGTGGGGTGGGGCTGGGTGGGGGGGGGGGTATGGTCTGTTTTTGGTCATTTTTTGGTCTTGGGGTTTCTAGTGGGTTGGGGGAGTCCAGGGGTATAGTGGGGGATGTTCAGTGGGGTGGGTGTGGGAGGGTGTCCAGGAGGGTGGGAGGGATGTAAAGGTGATTGGGTGGATGTCCGTGGGTGTCCAGTGGAGTGGGGGGGGGGGTCTATGGGTGTGGTAGGGTTGTCCAGGGGTGTGGGTGAGATGTCCAGGGGTGGGGGTGTCCAGAATGGTGGGGGGCGGGGGTCTAGGTGTGTGATAGGGATTTCCATGGGTGTGGGAGTGTTTTCCAGGGGTGGGGGTGTCCAGGATGGTGTGTGGGTTGTACAAGGGTGTTGGGTGGCATCCAGTCGGTGGGGGCAGTACAGGGGTGTGGGAGCGTCCAGGGGTGCGGTGGGGGCTATCCAGTGGGGGGGTGGTCAGGTCTAGTTTTGGTCGGGTTTTGGACTATTTTTTGTCTAGGTTGTCCAGTGGGGTATGTGGGTCCAGGGGTGTGGTGGGGGCTGTCCTATGGGGTGGGGGTGGGAGGGTGGTAGGGATGACCTGGTGAGTGGGGGATGTCTAGGTGGTGTACAAGGGTGTGGGGGGGGGCAGTGGGGTGGGGTGGGGGGGTTCTAGTGGTGTGGGAGGGCTGTCAAGGGGTGTGGGAGTGCTGTCCAGGGGGTGGGGGTTTCCAGGAGGGTGTGTGGTTCAAGCGGTGTGGGAGGGCTGTCCCGGGGTGTGGGAGTGTTTTCCAGGGTGTGGGTTGTCCAAAAGGGTGGGCTAGGGGGGTCCGGGTGTGTGGTTGGGGCTGTCTAGTGGGTGGGGGGGGGGGGGGTTCTGGGCTGGTTTTGGTTGGGTTTTGGTACGATTTTGGATTGGGGGTGTCCAGTGGGTTGGGGTGTGTCCAGGGGTGGGTGTCTTCTTGTCTATTTTTTGTCAGGTATTGGTATGTTTTTTGTATTTTTTTTGTTCTATTTCATGTGTTTTGACAGGGCTTATCAGTGGTTGATCATTGGTGGGGTTGTCTATTGGGTGGGGGCGGGGGTTCTGGTTTATATTAGGTTGGTATTATGTCTGGTTTTGGCCTATTTCTGGTTTTTTAGCAGGGCATAGTAGTGGTTGATTGGTTTTATTAAAAAAAATTGTTTTTTACATCAGTTATTTGTTAACTGACCTAAAAAATTCATTGGGATTAGTTTCAATGTCGGTTATTTGAAAAAAGATGTAATAAATGCATGGGAAATGGTTTTAACGTCTGTTATTTCATAACTGACGTAATAAATTGAAATGAATAGTTTATTATGTCGGTTATTTTTAACAGACATAGTAGATATGTTTTCATGTCTGTTATTATTTAAATGATGTGGGAAACATTATGGGAGATAGGTTTATCACATCGGTTATGAAAAAATACGATGTGATAAATTCTTTGGATGAGTGATTTATGACGTCAGATATATAATAACTGACGTGAAAGAGTATATACCACGTTCGTTATTAAATAACTGACATAACAAAGCACGACTCTAAAGCTTTTTCCACATTCATTTTTATCAACTGATGTAAAAAATGCTTTGGAATTGATTTTTTTACATCGATTTTAAAATAATCGAAATAAAAACAATGTTTATAACGTCTCCGGTAATAATGTGGGCCAAAAGAAGACGTAAAAAATAAAAAATAACCACAGTAAAAAACATTTTTTCTCTATTGTCGAAACCACATGAGAATTATAATATCTAAATAGCTTCACATTAACAATTCATTAACCCTCCTTTTGAAATCTCCTTTTAGAATATGAAAACCTTTTCTTTGATAACCACATTACATTCCTAACACCTTATCCAACCAAACATCATCATGGATATTCATTGCATTCTTTTTTGAAATTTACATCTGGGGGGAATGGATTTCATTGTTTGGGTGCCCTTTTATTGATTTTCAACAGGCTGTCATTTTCTTGAGGATAAGTATCCATTTTAGTGTGGGGTAGAGTATTTCCATTAGTGGGCTTTGGGAATTTTTATATTCTTATGAAATATTGTTCAAAATTTAATGACATGTGTTCAAAAAAATTAATTAAGAAAATGAAAAAAATTGAAAAATAAATATTTGGTTGTGCCTTGGGTAGGACAAAAATCATAATTTCTCAACCCTAGATCTTGTTATAAATATTACAATTAGTCTAGTGTGGAGATCAATCATGGGTTGGGATATGAGATTGTGATCTGTTTCAAATTCATCTTTTGAAAAAAGAGAAAAAAAGAAAAAAATAACACTTGTATTATATTCTTGTATCCTTGGGAGAAGTTTTGTGTTTTTTAAATATTATATCTTCTCATTCCCTTCATATTTCCTTCCATTTTTGTGTCTTATTTAATATTTTTATTCCCTCGTAAATATGGGTTTCAATTTCCTTTCATGTCTCATTTAAAAAAAATGTACATTACTTTTTCCATGTTGGTGTTTTACCTCTCGTCTTCTCTCACTTGAATATTATATTTATACTATCCAATACACACACAAAAACCCTTCAAAATACCAATTTATTATTTTTCACTTTGGATAGGAAGTGAAATCCAAGATATCATTCAAACTCTATGATTTTCACTTTTGGGTGGTGAATGAGTGAAGCTCCACAAATTAATTTTATCTTCTTGAGAGGAGTATGTTTTGTGTGCCACCATTTTATGTTTCTAAATTTGAGCATGAAAAAAATGAATTGTTTTTTGAATATTGTTTCTGTAAAAAATTATTGTGTAATTCCATATGGATGAGTGATATTGTCTATACATCCCTGATTGGGGAAACAAAATTTTAATATTTGAGGGCGAGTGACGATGATGTTTTTCATGTTTTAAAATACGTTGTACATGAGGACATGCACAAGACTAAGTGTGTAGGATTTGATGTTATTAATATTTTCCGGACCTATTATAAACTAATTTTACTTATTTTATATGAAATGTACATAATTTTTGTGAAATATTAATGTTTTAACACTAAGTATAATTTTTGAGCATTTTTAGAAGTAGTCAAATTGAGTTAGTTTACGATTTTATTTATATATATCCTCCTATGGAACCATATTGTGTGGTATCCGTTTTTTTGATTCCTTATTCAACTTCACACATATCATTAGAAGAAATCATTGGCCAATTCTGCCATTTGAAGGGTTATATGGACCACAAAATAAGGCCGATAGAATCTGTGAAGAAACTGGCTCATCCCTGAAGAATGAATTACTGGGATCAATCCGAAAATTAAAATTCATTAACTCTCCTCAAAAGTTCAGGGGACAATGTATTGAGCCTTGGATTAAAAATTCATGTCCTAAATCCAAAGACAAGGGGCCAAAATTGTTCATTTAATATTTTCCCATCATTCTGGACATGAATTAAAATCAGTATAGTATGCAAGACATGTCTCCGGATATATTGATCCAATAAAGCTAAGATATTGTAGTGTGAAAGAGGAGATAAATGTGGCTGAATTTTTTGATGAAATAATTAGGATTTAAAGGCTTCTTACTATTCCTAAATCCATTCACAATTTGGCCATCAAAAAAGAATGGATAGAAATTGAAAGTTTCATATTGTTTATGGAAACCCCCAGAATTTGGCTCCATAAGTACAAATGCCTCCATATTTTGAGAGTATCCAACCAACATTATTATCTAAAACATTGAAGAAAGAGATATCTCACGTTTAGGTTTTTTGGATGTCCAAATTGTGTATCCAAGTGGAGGGAACGATTGGGAATGCAAACAATTCACTTCCTCGGGCTATAAACACACCGCCTCCACTCCTTCAATGGGGTTGGCATTTCAGAAGAGTGGAGCACATATTGGAACTACGAAAGTCTTTCCAAGGGCTTGGGAGGGCCTTCCATACTCATGTTTGTAATTTATACACCCTTCCTCCCCTCTTTGATTTCATTTACATTTGTGTTGTTCTTCGTTTGTAATCATATAAGTGTTTGTTTTTTGTAATTCTGTTTTAATGCATGTTTCTTCTTCAATATCTCTTATTCTCATCCACCTTCTGTATTTTAATAATAATGTTCTTAAAATAGTTTAAATATAGTTGAATCCCCTTATTTTCTTTTTCTTTCTCAATCCAACTAAATATCTTTTTTTAATTATTATCATTGTTTGTGTGTGTGTTCTACGCACCACTCTTTTCTTATCCATTTCTTCTTCTTTTAATCTTAATATATCATCATAATCATTATAACCAATGTAATAATCATTTAAATTGATTATTAAATCTCTCATGAGGGTGATTTGTAATTTAGGGATGTTAAGAGATTGAGAGCTTTTTCTCGATGAGTATTCATTGAATTAACATTGTGTACGTTGGACTAAACATGTCATGGATCAATGAATAGTTTTGTTTATTAGGTGGTTTCTGTGGATTATTGGAACTATAAATAAACTACCATAAACTATATATGATTATGATTAGAACTCTATGTTAATTTAAGGCTTGGATTAAACCCTCAACACTTGGGAATTACAATCAACGTAATCTTGTGACATTGGTGTTAATTTAATGAAATAAAAAAAGATCAAGGATATTAGAAATTTAAACTACCTAATGATGAAATCACCCCCATATTTATTAAAATTTTAAATAGATCTATCATTTAAATTATGATTTGGAAAAATACTTCCAATCAAAATACAATCAACTAAAAACAAATTATTATTAAAAAGTATCATCTCCAAGGATTTGACCTGAGAGCTACTGTACACAATAGTAGAGCACTTCAACCTCGACCAGTTGATAGGATACAATCAGCCATGCTTTCAAATGGAACCATTACCAGGGATGGTGAAGTTAAATAGTCATTAGTTTCTAGTTAATATAAAAATACCAAAAAAAATTAAAAACTTAACAAAACAGAACGAAAAACCCACCTTCTCCTAATAATCATTAACTAAAAAACACAAAAAGAAAAACCCGTCTTCCTCATTCTTCCAATTCCTCTATGAATTCCCCGTAGCCTCCCAAACAATCCCCCTGATTTTTGGACCCTGAAATTGATAAAACACTTTTCCAAATTATGAGTAACATTAGGGTTAATCAAATAATTCAAAAACTAGTCCTTGTCCAACCAATTGAATTAGATAAGGCCAATCCTAGTGAACAAACACATAAATAAAATGTTTCCCCTAATATGAATTACCATCCTCTTATTATTCAATATCCAAACATTGAGGCTTATTTTGAACTCAAATTGGGTTTGATTCTTCTTCTCCCTCATTTCCACGGGCTAGCCGGTGATGATCCACATCTCCACCTTAAAGAGTTCCAAGTGATGCGCTATACCATAAATCCTCAAGGGGTTTATGAGGAACAAATAAAACACTGTTCATTAACTTTCTCCATAGCTGACTCCTACATGTCATGGATCTAATACCTTACTATTGGTTCGATAACCACATAGAATAACATGAAGTAACTATTCTTCGAGAAATTTGTTCATACTTCTCGTAATACTTTTATCCCGAAGGAAATAAGTGTTATCTGTCATTCCCAAGAGAACCGCTCCATGAATACTAGGAGAGTGTCAAAAATCTTGGTGCATCCTACCCACATCACCAAATCCCCAACCAACTCTTGATCCAATAATTATATGAGGGTTTATTGTCAATGGAGAGAACCCTCATTGATACTGCAAGTGGTGGTGCTCTTATTGATAAAACTCCTACAGCTGCAAGAGATCTCATAAGCAACATGGTAACGAACACACAACAATTCCACACTGGAGGACATGAAAATGTAAAACAAGACCAATATAATCAATCCATAGATCCGAACAAAATGATAGAGTGGATATGTGAACTTACATGTCTTGTGAGACAACTAGCTATGGCATCCAAAGCCCCAACCTCATTTTCTCCACAATCTCTATTCCCTGAACCTATCAAGAACTGTGGAATCGTTTTCTCCCCATCTCATCCAACTGACACATGTCCAAAACATCAAGTGGATCAATATGATTCATCTAGACCAATGGAGTTCAATGAATTATATGCTCAGCGGAACCCCAACCCTTAACAATCAGGTCAATTAGTTAGATACTTTAACCAACCCTATTCTGAGCCCTTCTCTTCTAAATATAAACCAACCTTGAGATATGTAAATGCCAGTTATCATCCCCCTCAATACCCTCATCAATACCCAAACCAATTTAAAAATGGTCAATGTGTTGGTAACTTCCAACAACCTTACCCTTTTGTTCCTCAACCTCAAAGGATCAATCCTCCTCCTCCTCCTCCAAGATTCCACCCTCCTAGTGAGCCTTCCCAATTCCCAACCCAATTCAATCTCTTTACCAAGAACCCAAATCATGGAAATCCAAATTTGGGACATGCCACTTCTTCCAAGAAACCATTGGGAATTGCAGTTTAAGACCTTACCTCCATCACCCGTTCTAGCCTCAAAAAATTGAAAAACAAATTGGTCAACTTTCATCCCACATAGGCCCGCAACAAAAATAAAATTCTTCCCAACTCCTAGATTAACCATTACCCATCCCCAAGGGTAATGTAAGTGAAATTTCACTTAGATCGAGAAAGAAAATTCCAATGCCTCAAGATATGTCCTCGAACCCTCCTTTGATTGTTTACCAAGAAAATGAAAAGAAAAAGACAAATGAAAAGGAATCTGAATCCATTCTCTCACCTCCTTCTATTCCACATAGGAATCCAATTCCTTTTTCTCAAGCTATTTATAAACCAAGGAAGTCCTTTGTTACCATTCCTAAAATTCTTGACATGTTTACACGTGTTGAAGTCATCATTCCCCTCATATATGCTATAAAAAATCCATAATTATGCCATGTTTCTTATGGAATTGTGCACCCGCAAGAGACAACTTGTGACCTACTAAGATGTTTCCACCCAACTATCTTTTCCCATAAATTGAAAAGATACAGGGACCATTACAGTTCCATGCCAAATTGGAAGTTCCAACTTTGATTATTCACTCATAGACCTAGGATCCCCAATTAATTTCATGCCCAAATCGATATTCTCCCACCTTGGTCTGGGACCCTTACATCCTATGAGTGTTGTCATTCAGTTATCTAATCGATGCACTACTAGTCCTGAGGGTATAATCGAGGTTGTCCTTGTTCGTGTCAATGATCTTATCTTCCATGCTAATTTATATGTCCTGGACATGGAAGGTGAGATGAACTCTTATCAATCTACCATAATTCCAGGAAGACCATTCCAAATGACTGCTTGAACCAAGACTGATGTCCATTCATGCATCTTATCCACGGAATTTTGTGTCCAACTGGTCAAGTTCAACATTTTCCAAGCTGTGAGATACCCATCTGCGGATCACTCCGCATTCTCAATCCATTATTATGAGGAAACTTCTGAGAGTCAATTGATCCCCATTCCATCATGTTCATCATGTTCTGAAGAGAGAGGATATTGGGAAATCTGTTCCATGATTAAGCATGTTATAAATGGTGAAGTTGATGTGGGACTCTCATTCATAGACTCCATCAATGTAGAGGATATCAAAAACTCACATGAATCCCACATCAACTATGATATCTACTGCTCCACCTTGGACAATATTATGTAAAATGTATCTGAGCAACTAAAGTCCCTTCATCCATTCCTGAGTTGTCAAACTCACAAATGAAAGATGATACTAATCTGAAACCTCTTCCTGAACACCTAAAAGATGAATTATTTTTCCATGATCACTCTTATCCTATCATTATATCTTATTTACATACCAAAATAGAGCAGTCTAAACATGTTCATGTGTTAGTGGAATTCAAAAGGCCCTATGTTAGACCCAATATGAAAAACTATGGACCATACCTCCTATTTGCATGCAAAAAATCCATCTTGAAGAATCATCCAATCCAATTAGAAAACCACAACGAAAACTCAGTCCACTCATACATGAGGTAGTTATGGAAGATATCACCATGCTTTTTCAAGTTGGAATTATCTACAGAATTTACGATAGTGAATGGGTTAGTCCAATTCAAGTTGTACCTAAGAACGGTGTGGTAAGTTTTGTCACAAACGAACATGGGGAGGTAATCTGAACTCAAGTAAAGAACCAATGACATGTGTCCATCGACTACCAAAAATTGAATGTTTAAACATGAAAATATCACGAGCCTCTTCCATTCCATGATCATATGCAAGGGCGATTAACTGGAAAGTCACACTATTGCTCTCTTGATGGATTCATCAGCTACTTCCAAATCCCAATCGCACCTCAGGACCAAGAAAATAATTCTTTCACTCACCCCTATGGAACATATGCATATAGAATAATTCCTTTTATCCTTTTCAATGCTACTTTAACATTTCAGAGGTGTATGATGAGTATCTTTTCTGAATTCATTGAATACTACATGGAAGTACTCTTGGATGAAAACACCATTTATGGAGATTCATTTGAATCGTTCTTGCATTCTATGTATCTAATGAATAAAAATGGGTTGCAAGTATAAACATGGGTTAAATTTTAAAAAATTACACTTCATGGCTGAAAATGAAATTGTTCTAGGGAACATAGTTTTAGTTAATGGTATTCATGTCGATCCTTCCAAAATTGAAGTGATCTAATCAATTCTAGAATCCAAATATATTTGAGACATCCATTCCTTCCTCGGTCATGCAAGTTTCTATCAGCGATTCATCCGTAACATTTGTAGGATTTCCCTCCCACTCACTCGGTTTCTCCAAAATGATGTCTCTTTACATTTCAATGAGGTTTTCAAGAGATCCTTCATTGAACTCAAAACTTCTCTTTTATCTACCCAAATAATATAACCCCCCAGATCGGTCCTTACCCATTGAGTTGATGTGTGATACTTATGATAGAGCTATTGGTACTGTTCTTGGTCAAAGAAGAGAAAAAATTCCTCATGTAATCTATTATGTCTCAAAAACATTGGATAAAACTCAATATCACTACACTCAGACTGAAAAGGAAATTTTATTAGTGGTTTTGGGTTTAGATATATTTCGTCCCTATCTCTTAGGTTCCAAAATCATTATCTTCACAGACCATTCTCCTATAATGTCATTACTCAGGAGAAGTGATTCCAAATCAAGGCTAAGAAGATGGATCCTAATGCTCCAAGAGTTTTACCTTGAAATAAATGATAGTCCAGGAAATGAAAACCCTGTGGCTGACCACTTGAGTATAATTTTTTGTTCTTTTAATTCTGAAATATTTGATCTAGAATTTCAAACTGAGAACCTTTCATCTCTCTCTCCAAAAATACCATGGTATGCCCCATTTGTAAATTACATGGATTGTGGTGTTTTCCAATTTTTTGTTCAAAAGAACAACAAATGTTGTTGAAAAGTGATTCAGAGTTCTATTTTTGGGAAGATAATAAACATTGGAAAAATGGGGCAGACATGGTAATTAAGAGATGTGTTGATGAAAATGAACATTCATCCATCTTATAATTTTGTCACTCAATGTCTGGTGGTGGCCACTTTGGACCACAAAAGGCGTTTGGAATAGTACTTGACTCTAGATTCTTCTGGACTTCACTCTTCAAGGACTCACATGAGTTCAGTCAATCATGTCCCAAATGCCAAAACATTGGAACAATTTTATAGAGAAATGAAATTCCCCAAATCCTTTAATTTTCTATGGGATCTTCAATGTTCGGGGCATAGATTTCATGGGAAAATTCCCCCTTCCAATGGATTCCCTTACATTATTCTTTTAGTTGAATATGTTTCTAGGTGGGTTGTGGCCAAACCCAATAGAAAGTATGATTCACATACTATTAGTGATTTCCTAAAGACACACATCTTCAACCGATTTTCCACACCATGTTCCTTGAAAAGTGACATAAGAACCCATTTTCATAATAGAACCATGGAATATTTTTTAAAAAATTATAGTGTTATGCATAAAACTATAACTACATATTACCCCCAAACAAATGGAATAGTTGAAATTTTAAATAGAGAAGTGAAAAGAGTGCTTGAGAGAATTATAAAACCCACCAGACAAGACTGGCCTGATATATTAGTGAAGCACTATTGGCATATCAAACAGCCTATAAAACACCCATTGGGATGTCTCTTTTTAGGATAATTTTTTTTAAATCATGTCATTTACCAGTTGAAATAAAAAATAATTCTCTTTGGGCTATGAAAACCTGTAATTTTGATTGTGAAAAATCGGGTGAAGAATGATTTTTGCAATTCGTAGAACTGGAGGAGCTTGGACTAGAATCATATGATAATTCCAATCTGTACAACGAAACGGCTAATGTACTCCATGAAGAACACATCCTAAAAAAAGGTATTCCTTGATGGAGAAAATTTATTTCTTTTTAAAATTTTATTTCAGCTTCACCCAGGTAAGCATAATTCTCATTGGGAATGTCCTTTTATTGTTTCTCATGTTTACCCATTTGTTGCGGTACAAGTCCAAGACCCCTCCTCCAAATGGACATTCAAGGTTAATGTACAACGACTAAAGCATCACTAGGAGAGGACAGACAATCTTGGAACCACATCTACTTCCATCAGATCCCCAATATCTATAGTTGACCCACCACTGGATGGAGATGGCAACCCACCAAATCCAAACTAGGGGAACCTCATTCCCTTTAACTCCTCTTCTCTCTCTCTCTTCTTCCTACATCCTTCACATTTTGTTTATTACCACTTTCCTCCTCACATTTTTTTATTTACACTTTCTATTTTGGGTTGGTGTGTAATTTAAAATCACAAAAAACATAAAAAATGAAAATAATGAACAAAAAAGAGTCATAATTACTCACCTTCCAATTTTCAAAATTTGTCCAATCATTATTGGGAGTCAAAAACATGGATTAATCTAAAAAATTGTGTGGTTTCTTTATAAATTTTGATAAAGAATATTGTGTCATAACCAACCAATATTGAATGCTTAATTTTTTATTTATAAAATGATTTTCCAAAATCATGAGGAACAAAATTAGCTTTCTTTCCAAGGGCTCCTATGGCCATCTTTTCAAAATGAGTGTTCTTTTCACCCCCATTTGTGAATCTTGAGATTGTCGACATTTGAGCTGAATATCTTACTTTAGTGTGCATTAATATGATAGAGGAATTTTCCAAAACACATGAGAATTATAATAGAAAAATATCCTCCCATTAACCATACATTAATCCTCCTTTCGAAAGCCCCTTCGAGCCTATGAAAAAATTTTCATTAATAGCCACATTAAAAGCCCGATTCCTTATCCCAACCAATATTGACCTAGATTTTCATAGCATAATTTTTTGAAATTTATGTGTGGGGGGAATGGATTTCATTGTTTAGGTTGCCTTTTATTTATTTTCAATGAATTATCATATGCTTGAGGCCAAGAATCCATTTTAGTGTGGGGAGAGGTTATACTTCTGTGGGCTTTGGGAATATATATATGCTTATGTCATATAATTCAAAAATTAATGAGATGTGTTCAAAAGAAATTAATTTAAAAAAATGGTTGAAAATAAAAAAATCCAAAAAAATTTTGGGTGAAGTCTTTTGTAGGTGAAAAATAAATATTTCTCAGCCTATTATCTTATTATAACAATTACAATTATTGTCCTGAGGAGATAATTCATGGTTTGGGATATGTGTGTGAGATATGTTTCAAGTTCACCTTTCAATAAAAATATTAAAGAAGAACAAAAAACACTTTCATTATATTATTATTTCATTGTGAGAAGTTTTATGTTTTGTAAATATTATATCTTCTCATTCCCGACACATTTCCTTACTCTTTTGTGTATTTTTTCATATTTTCATTCCCTCGTAAATATAGATTTCCATTTCCTTTCATGTCATATTTCAGAAAAAATGTCCATTTCTTTTTTCATGTTGGTGTTTTACCTCTCTTATTATCTCTCTTGGACATTATAATCCTAACATCCAATTTCCACAGAAAAATCCTTTCAAAAGACATCTTGATTCTTGTGAATTTTGGATAGGAAGTGGATGATGATAGATCTTACAAACTCGAAGATTTTATCTTTTGTTTTTTGATTGATTGAATCTCTATAAATTAATTTTATCATCTTGAGAGGAGTAATTTTTGTGTACCCCAATTTTTCTTTTCTAAATTTGAGCATGAAAAAAAAGAATTGTTTTTTGATTATTATTTCTGTAACAACATTTGGTGGAATTCAATTTGGATGAGTTATATTGTTTAAACATCCCTG
Source organism: Viscum album (assembly GCA_963277665.1). Taxonomy (NCBI): domain Eukaryota; kingdom Viridiplantae; phylum Streptophyta; class Magnoliopsida; order Santalales; family Viscaceae; genus Viscum; species Viscum album. The sequence goes on from OY728128.1 coordinate 43,421,612, forward strand.
ATTGGGGAGAACAATATTCTGATATTTGATGGAGAGTGAAAATTATTTTTGGTCATGTTTTTATGTTTGTATCACGTGAGGACATGCACAAGACTAAGTGTGATAGAGTTGATGATATTAATATTTTATAGACTTATTATATACTCCCTTTAGTTATTTTATATGAAATGTTCATAATTTGTGTGAAATATTAATATTTTAATACTAAGTATAATTTTTGAGAATTTTCAGAAGTAGTCCAATTGAGTCAGTTTACTATTTTATTTATAACTCTCCCCAAAATGATCCATATTGTGTGGTTATTGTTTTTTATGATACCTTATTCATTTACCACATATCATTTGAATGAATCATTGGCCAATTCGGTCATTTGAAGGGTCATATGGACCACACAATAAGGCCCACAGAATCTTTGAAGAAACTCGCACATCTATGAATATTGAATTATTAATACCAATAAAGAAGTGAAAATTAATTAATTCTCCCCATAATTTTGGGGGAAAATTTAATGAGTCTTGGATAAAAATTTCAAGGCCATAATCTAAAGACCAAAAAGCCAAATGATTCATTTAAACTCTACCCACCATTCTAGCTTGGAATTAAAATCTGTACAGTATTCATGACATGAATCATGATATATTGATAAAATCAATCTGAAATTTTGCATTGTGAAAGAGGAGATATAGGTTTCTGACATTGTTGAAGAAATAATTTGGTTTTGAAGGCATATTACTTTTCAAAAGTCCTTTCACAATTTTTACATCAAAAAATAATGGATAGAAATGGGCAGTTTAACATTGTTTAGGGAAACCGACATAAAATTGGCTCTATAAGTCCAAATTCCTCCAACATATGGGATTAATCAGAAAAAATTATTATATTAAACTTTAAAGAAGGACATATCAATAGATTCAGGTGTCTGGATGTCCAAATCATCAAGCCAAGTGGAGGGGATGATTGGGAATGCAGATAGTCCACTTCCTTTGGCTATAAATACAACCCCCTCCTCTCCTTCAAAGGGGTTGGAATTTAAATAGAGAGGAGCATATATTAGCCCGGAAAAATCCCTTCCAACAGACTGGGAGGACCATCCATACTCATGTTTTCACTTGAGATACCATTCCTCCTCTCTTTAATTTGATTTACTTTTGTTTTGTTCTATGTTTGTAATCATGTAAGTGTTTGATTTTTGTAATTATATTTTAATGCATGTTTCCTCTTAAATATCTCTTAATCCATCCAACATTGGTGGTTTAATATAAATGTTCTTAAAATATTTTGAATACAGTTGAATCACCATCCTTTCGCTTTCTTTCTCAATCAATCTAAAGTTCATTCTTAATTATCATTATCGTTTCAATGTGTGTTTAACACACCACTCTTGTACAATCCATTTATTTTTCTTATATTATTAATTTTTCATTATAATCATTATAACCAGATTACTAATAAGTTCAATGGATGATTATATCTCTCATTTGGGTGAGTTGTAATTTAGGGATATTAAGAGATGGAGAGCTTTTGATCGATGAGTATTCTTTGAATTAACATTGTGTATGTTGGACTTAACATGTAATGGATTAAACACTTGTTTTTTTAATGAGTGGTTTCCATGGATTATTGGAAACATAAATACACTATCATAAACAATATATGATTATTATTAGAACACTAAGTTATTTTAAGGCTTGGATTGAATCCTCAACACTTGGGAATTCCTATCAATGTCAACTTGTGACATGGGTGTCAATTTAATGAAATATAAAGAAAATCTCAAGGATATCGCAAGCTTAACTACCTAATTATGAACTCACCCTAATATTTAATAAATTGTTAATCCAATTAATCATTTCAATTAAAATCTACAAACCAACCCCCCTAATAAAAATACAAACAACTAAAAACAATAGATTATTAAAAAGTATCAACACTATGGATTCGACCCGAGTGCTGCTACACACATTACCAGAGCACTGGAACATTGAACGGTCGATATGCAACAATCACCCTCACTTTCACCAATTCATATGGGATATTTATGTCCTCCAGAATATATTCTTCGAGATAATTATCAGAATGGACTGGATTGTGGCTTATCAAGCATACGTTTACAGCTATGGTCAGAGGGTGACTTTTGCATCACCAAAGGGTGTATTGTTTGTTCATAAGGGTGAATGGTATGTCCTAGTGAGTAGATTTAGACCTGAGAATTGTTGGACGGGTAGGATGATAACCCAGATTGCTAGTTTGTTTCAGGATGACCAGGGAGTGAGTTAGGCAGACTATCTTCATATGGTTGAGCACTTTATGGACATCGTTCCTGAAGACTTTTCTAGTCTTCCTCCTAAGAGAGAGGAGGAGTTCTCCATTGAGCTAGTTCCTGGGGCTACGCCTATGTCCATTCATCTATAAAGTATAGCTTTGAATTTGTTTCAGGAGCTCAAGTGGCTACTAGAATATTTTTAGGTGAAGGTGGTTTTCCTTCCCATTACTTATCCATGGGGTTTGCTGATCCTTTTTTCAAAAAATTCATACTAGAGTCCTAGGATATGCATGGACTATCAGAAACTGAACCAACTGATGGTTAAAAACCGATATCCTTTTCCATGGATAGATGACCTCTTTGACCAGCTTCGAGGAGCTCATGGGTTATTGAAAAATAACATGATATTAGGATATCACCAATTGTGGATTCGACCTATAGACACACCTCATACAACCATTTGTAGCTGGTATGGGTTATACGAGAATATGGTTTTGTCCTTAGGTCTCATGAATGCACCAACAGTTTTCATGGTACTAATAAACCAAGTGTTCAATCCTTTCATGGATTTTTTGTGGTGGGTTTTGTGAGTGATATCATGGTGAATTCTAGCAAACAAGACGACCATTTCAACTATCTTGAGATCATTTTGAATGGACTGAGATAGCATAATTTATATGCTATGATTGCAAAAGTCCACTTTTGGATGGATTAGATTCACTTCCTTGTCACATTATCTCAGAGACACGAGTATCAGTGGACCCAAAGAATGAAAGATCTATCATTTCATGGGAACAAACAAAGAATGTTTTGGATATACAAAGTTTCATAAGGCGAAATGGATACTACAAGCATTTTATACAAGACGTATCATGCTTAGTAGTTCCGCTGACGGGATGGACAAAGAAGGGTGTAATTTTTGTGTTGTAAAAATAATGTGAGACAACCATTCAGCATATTAAAGGGATGTTGACATCTGGAATAGTCATGATACGTCCTGATATGGAAATGATTTACATGGTGTACTTTGATGCTTCAGGTATTTGGTTGGGCGTAGTGACGATGCAGAGAGATCTAGTCATGGTATACAAGTCTCGACAGCTGAGGCCTAATTAGAAGAACTACCCAATTCATGATCTTGAGATAGCTATAATTGTTAATTCATTGTGCATCTAGAGGCACTATTTATTGGGAGAGCATTTTGTGGTGTTCATGGTCCACAAAAGCCAAAACTATATCTTTATGCAGCATGATCTGAATTTGAGGTAGAGAAGGTGTGTGGAGTACCTATAGTCCATTGACATTTAGTGTTCCTATACTCCTGGTATAGGAATAGTGCAGTGGTTAATGCCCTAAGCAGGAAGACACAGATATAATAAGTGTAGTAGGATATTAGTGAGTGGATGCTTATGGATTTTTTTTCTGAGATGAATTTTAAGGTACACGATAGCATGGGGAAGACTTTTCTTTAATCCCCAGCTTCTAAATATACTATACTAGAGCGATTTAGGATAAGGAAACTATTAAATTAAAGAGGCCTAGATCTATGGGATGGTGTGGATGGTGAGGATCCTCCTCCAAGTTAGACAATAAGAGATGTTGAGATCTTGTGTATCCATAGAAGTATTTGGGTTGCAATGTATATACACGAGGAGATAATTTGGGAGTTTCATGATTTAGTATGGGAATTGCATCCTGGGGTTCCCATTATGTAACGTGACTTATGATACCATTACTCATGGCTCGGACTGAATCATGCGGTTGATGGTTTTGTTATGAGGTGTTCCACCAATCAGTAGGTAAAGGTGGAGCACTAGTGACCAGCTGGACTTTTATAGGAGTTACCTATCTGAGAGTAAAAATGGGATGATGTCATGATGGATTTCATGAATGGTTTACTGAGGTCACCTTGTGGTAATGATGTTGTGTGGGTTGTTTCTTACATGCTAACGATGGTCACATATTTCATTTTGATCATGGATACCATCAATGTTGATGATCTTATAATGTTATATATCCTATAGGTGGTACAACATCATGGGGTCCCTTGCACTATCGTTTCATATAGGGACACCTGTTTTACATCTAGTTTCATGAAATGTTTTAGAGGGTTCTAGGTAAACAAGTGCTTCAGAGCACAACATTCCACCCTCAGGCTGATGGTCCGTCAAAGAATACGATAAAAGTTCTAGATAAAATGTTGTCAAAATGAATCCTAGATTTTGGGGGCTCTTGGGAGAGGAACATTCCCCCGATTGAGTTAGCCTGCAATAAAAGTCATTAGGAAATGATACATATGGAACCTTAGGATGATTTATACAGTAGGTGATTTCATTCTCCCCTATACTAGATAGAGGAAGGAGAGGCAGCTTTACTGGCACAATGTCTCATGTAGGATACTTCTATGTAGGTATAAATGATTTCAAAGTAGATGGATATTCCAAAATATAATTATAATTCGTACGCTGATCACCGTAGATGACCTTTAGAGTTTGAGGTCAGGGATTGTGTTTTCTTGCATGTTTCACCGAGGCTGGGAGAAAGGCAGATCATGAGATAGGACAAACATTCCAAGAGATATGTTAGGCCATTTGAGATTATAGAGTGAGTCGGTTTGGTTTCCTATTTGTTGTTGTTACCTAAGAGGTGTTGAGCCATGCATGACTTATTAGAAGTTTCCCAGCATCTCCACTATCACTCGGACCCATGTCAAGTTTTTAAGCACGAGGCGCATGAGCTTCTGATAGATTCCTCCTTTTAACATCATCTGATTCTTATAGTCGGTAGGATGAAAAAGGATCTTCATGGTCGGTCTGTTCCTCTAGTACGGGTGTTATTGCAACACTGATGTTTACAGGATAAGTCCTGGGAGGGGAAGTCTGGTGTACATGCTCAGTGGTTGGATTTTTTCTCAGTCGAACCTCGACCACCCTTTAGAGGGAAATTTGGGGATGAATTGCTTTAAGGAGGAAGATATTAAGATACATGGTTTTCCTTGAGGTACAGATCTCTATATTTGGGTGAATTTTGTTTCTTTATTTTCGGTTATACCCTAGGATGGGTGGTGGGCCGGTAGGGTTGTTTTTGTGAAATAAAGGGGAAAACATGAAGAAATACTGCTGCAAGCTGGGTACACGTCTGGTAAATGGTCGACACGCTGTGAACTGGGCTGTCATGATGTGTAGCCAGTCTAGTTTAGAAATAAATAAATGGGTTTTACACACTGTTTACAAGGCCGTCACATCATGTACTTTCCCTAGGGGGTTATAAAAGAGGCAATAGCCTCAATTTTTGATGGACAATAAGTTTTTCTCTCGTTTTGGAACCCATAACACCTCTAAACAAGTTTTTTAAATATAGAATCCATTTTGACTCTAATTTATGCATTGTCTGTCATATTGTAACCACATTGGTTAAGTTTTTGATTCCTTTTTAGTCATTCCTAATTCATCATAATAATGACTGTTCTATTTGGATTTAGGCTCAAATTCCCTAATATCCTATTCATCATCTGTTCTTAAGATTTATTCCAAACCAGGATGAATCCTGTCTTGATACTAGAAGAGTTGTCTACTAACGAGGTGAGGTAGGAGGTCTATTCTTTCATTTAGATTTTTATGTGATTATCAGCTGTTCAGCTGATATACCACCCTTCAGGCATTTCGGCAAGGCCTCGTTTGTGATCGAGTTGCTTGCTTTATCCATAGTCATACCTACTATGGATGCATGTAAGTTCTGTATAGGTGTGTTGAAACCCGTTACACGATTCATGGTCACCCATTACTGAAATTACCTATTTATTCCTATTTAAAGCAATTATGTGGTGTTTTCTTTTGCTTTACTAGTTAGTGGAATCCCATTAATGCCTTGATATCATGAGTAACTTTTTTTTAGAGATGTACTGCCTCATTGATTAAATAATATCATGTTATGCCTTGTCTATTTTGATTGTTTGTTATGATAAAAATATAATATGAGTCTATTTACATATATTAAATAAGAAATGTCTTGTAAAAATGTTTATATGGGAGGGAAGGCGCATATTCTTGTAGTTGATAACTAGTTTGAACGAGTGGGTAAAATCATATTTTTTTGAAGGTTTATTTGAGTGGGTATACTCACATGGAATGAATGTTTAATTTGAATGCATGAATTTTGAATGAATGGTTGATTTATTCCATGGACTGCTCTCCATGGATCTTGAATGCAATAGTGGAAGTGTGGGTTTAACTCTGCCCCATCGGTCTTTATTCTGTGGGATGCTCATGCCTTGCTACCCCAGAGATCCAGATTTCTTGGGATCACGTAAGAATTTCTATTGTCAAGCTCCTAGGACCCCAAAGAGTTCCTAACTATGTTTCCACTTGAGATTCCCATGTGGATTGATGGGATTCCTTGGAAAATCTCCTTGGATTTGGACCTCTGAAGTCTAGATATTTTACATGGATGCCTTTGTCTGCTGACACCTAGGATCAAGCCCTTTTTGTCTAAACTTCTCTATACAGAGTGGACAAGGGATATTTTACTTCACTATATGGAATGGTTGTAGGATACTTGATTGCCCTATACAGAGTGATTATGGATTTCATGATACAGATGGATGTATGGTATGGTTTTGTGACTAGCTTTTTTAATTTTCTTTTTTCTTCCTTGTTAGGAGATGACTCTTTTTTGGGTCTCCATGTGGGTTGTTTGATATTATTTATTACAATAGACTTATGCCATGAGAATAAAGACTAACTTTACTTGTTTTTAACATTTTATTTCTCTTTTTAGAGTTTTTGTTAAAGATATATAGACCTGGGTGGTTTTCTATTGGGATGTTTATCTCACACCTTATTTGGTTCTCCATAGGGATCCAAATAGATTATATGGTTGCAGGTGATGTTAGTGTCAAGGTCCCTAGTGCATGTTGTTGACTATGTCTTTGGAGTCATGGAGCATAGGACAATGATAAGGGTATTGATGTTTTGATAACTTTTTGTTATTTTGTTATTTTTGCGACTTGTACTGTATTAAATTGCCACACACATGTTTTGGCTGATTTCTAGATACTTGTACTATATGCATAATTTTTTATATGAGAAACATCCGGTTATTGATATGTATTAAATTCTTTCCCAACATTCAGTTGTGTGTAGATTATTTCTATTTCAATAATATATATAAGTTTGACTTCCACACTGATACTCTAATAATGAGGGAATAGTCTCCCCACCGACTCACCTACGACCTCACGGCTAATTGATAGCCTCTAGAATTTGAGGTGATGCCCTTGAGGACATGTGGCCAACATAGTTTGGGGTGCCATAAGGTTGTATATAGGTTCGAGATGATACATCACATTGAGTGATATACACAACCATTATTTAGGAAATTTGATTTATTTTTATATATTTTATACTAAGATACAGGGTAGGTTTATTTTTTTACACCTGCTGTAGAGATCCATAACATCATGGTTTGTTGATGAAGTTTGATTTCGGAACTTTCAGTATATTATTATAGAATGGTTCCACTTTAGTGCCAATTCATTTTTATTTTGATACTAATCCTTTAATGTTAATTTTTTCCCTAGTAAATCTGACATTTTTTATGTGTATTTCACTAAGTTGTGTTATTATTCAATTAGGGATATTGTAATTGGGTTTCACTGTATTCTTTCATTTCCAAAGGTCAGGCCTTCCTATGGGAAAATTGTACACCATGTTTTTAATAATACCTTGGTATTTATATCTTTCCTATGGTGTCCATATACATCACCTAAGGCTTGTAGAATGTTTTCCTCCTCCTATGAAAATGGGTGAGGGACAAGATATAAAAAATGACAGTATTTATTGTCTATTTTTGAGATGGTCTGGTATCAAGGAGATATGACTTTTGAAACATGCAATGTATATCAAAAAAATATGCAGCTAACCTATTTATGCTAAACATCATGTTACCAATGTTTTAACGTACAAAAGTGAACAATGAAACATATATATGAGTTTTTTTATCTCATAATCATGGGTCTAGTTGGTGAGTATTGAATATCATGCATTAGTACAAAGAATTAATCATAGGGATTTATTATTTATATATTATTTGATGATTTTAGATAAATGAATAAAATGGTTATTTTTTAAATTTTTCATTCACTGCTTTTCTGCTTATGTAGAGGATTATTATTTATAATATTTTGGAATTTATTCAATCAATTAGTTCATATAAAGAAATAGTATGTAGGGTGTATTATTGTTGTAACACTCTGATATTTTAAAACAATAATATTGTTTTAGATAGCGTGTATGACACAAAAAACAAGTGTATAGGGAAATATTACATACCAATAATTTATAGTATATATTTTTTAAATAAATAAAATATTAATGATAGTTATCAATGCTGCAACATCAGGTTCAAATGAAACAGGAAACTCTATTAAAATAATATTATTTAAACATTACCAATATAACCTAGCAGTTAAATTATTAGCTATGAATAGTAATTACAAAATTATTAAAATTTTCTGAATTAGATAGTCATAAAATAAATAAATTGGATATCTAATTATTAGATACAAAAATGAAATCCTTTTAAATAAGAACAAATGTTTTCTAAAAAACTATATTTTTTCTATAAGACAACTTATTACCGCATTGGACACACAATTTAAAATTAATTTATAAATATTTTAGAAAATTATTTGATAAAAGTAACAAATTTTTTAGTTCATAATATCCAAATTAATTTATGTTATATTTTTTAGTATTTTTTATAATGTGTTATTTTTTAATGAATAATGAAAACTATTTAATTTTAATTGAAAACTACATTTTCATTTAAATTATTTACATTTTTAAATTATATTTTTAATATTTTAAATGTAGATATATTGAAATTATATATCTATTAAACCAATCTAGGTATTTGTAATCATTTTTACTATGAATTTTGAAATAAAAACATTGTAATCTTTTCAACATAATCTCTTTGAAAACCCGCTTTCTCATCATATCTGTAGAATTAAATTTCGATTAATGTATTCAACTTATGTGAGAGAAATAATGAATAAAAGGTTTCCATATATGAAATTAATATAAATTATATTTTCTAATATGGCCAGAATAAATTTTAACCCAAATGAATGTTGAATATAGTAGAAAAGTAGATTACCAAAGTTAAAGTAAATATGGATTTACCACAATTTAAAATAAAAATATTAGGGTTAAATTCAACTAGAAACATGTCCAAAATATTTATTTTTGTGATATTTCTTCATCATAATGTATAATTATTAATAATTGTCCATTTGTGACTCTTTTGGAATGTCATAATCATGGGAACATCATTTTATTTTTGACAATTACAATTTTGCCTCCCACTTCACTTATAAAATGCCACCCCATCTCCACTCTAATTAAAACCTTCACAACTTTTTTGTTAAGTGAAGAAATGACCAAATAAAATTAAAATAGACCAACACCCATCCTTGAATCTATATTTTTGGGAAGAAATACATCCATAGAGGGCATTGGTTAAAACCTAAGGAGGTTGCCCAACGAAGAGGTGACACTCTTCAATAAGAATTTTTTTTAATTTCATCCTTCTCCTCCTTTAGTTATTTCTAAAACACGATTATATAATAACCGAAATATATTAAATATAATGATATATTATTATAGTAATTAAAATATCTAAAACCCTCCCCACTTCCATCAAATGGGGTATGGACCCATTATTCATGTGCACAATAGACTACCCCTTGTTATCTAATGTAATTATTATTTAATTACCACCTATAAAGGTTGGGTATCATGATGGATGTAAAGTATATATAGGATTTTTATAACAAAATTATACTTATGAAGTCATTATATAAAATATTCTTACTTTATTTTCCATTACATATGAGGTATGCTAATGTTACTCATGTGTAAAACGGACTACCGCCTCACAAAGTGATGTGATTTGTTTTCCACTAACTATATATACAGAATGTAATAAGGACTATGTTAATAAATATATGTGATATAAATTAAAATATTTATATATTCATGACATATTTATCAATTTCAATAGATAATTTATCATTTTATTATTTTACAACGGAAAAGGATAACATCACTCGTGTATGTGGGGACTACATCCTCCATGATGTTATGTGACTCTTTTATCACCACACAACATGGATGATATAAATAAGTATGTATAAAAAATTAATATGGTAGTTATTATATTATGATCATTATGTAAAGATAAAATATTACTTAAAATATTTCCATAAATATCATTGAAAAATGGAAATGTTACTGATGCTTACAAACACCATACCATCTCAATAATTGTAATGTATTTCATTATTCATAACAATATTTCATGACTGGTTTTAAAATTATAATTCATGTTTAAAGATGATAATTAGTCCCTTATTATTATTATTAAATATATCATGTAACTATATAATATGTGCAATAATTGCAATTTTATAACCAAAAATGCCGGACAAAATAAGACAATTCCCAAGTGAAAAAATGATAATAATGAAAGATTAGTAATGAATGAGTAATAAATATATGTTATAAAAGATAATATAAGATATTATAAATAATTTTATGGAACAATAAGAAGTCAATAAACGTTGTAAAACTATTATGCATGAGGTTAATATATGTCCAACCAAAATAAAGTGTGAGGTAAGGGTTTCTTGGCAAACATTTTTTACATTGGTGACACATAGGCCATATTCACTACTTATATATTTTGTATGGTTTATATAAATTTTTTTTATGTTATCTTGTATATTAATTTATCTTTATAGTATTTATGTTTTAATTTAATTTTTTTTCTTTCATGGGACTAATTATACAAAAATTTCCAAATTGGTATTGGTTAATATCACAATATCATAATTTTTAAGGATTGATTTTGAATAAGAATATCATATAGAAATTAATTTATATTTATATATTAAAATCAATATATTTTCTAATATATTATTTATTAATGAATTCTTCACGTAATAGTACAATTTTTTCATTCTTTAGATTTTTAAACAATTGAAAAAGTGTTTTTAAGAAAACCTAACTTCATCTATCTCTTTGGCCAGAAATCTATTTTCATTAAAACCCATGTTTTCTAAAATTGTTTCCAAAAAATATTTTTAATCATTTATAAATTACTTATTAACGAAATCATAAAAATTTTAATTTTTAAAAAATGTTTTTATAGGAATCTTCATGTAATTTTCAAAATAATGCCTATTTGGATTTACTTAAAAATGTGAAAGAAATCATTATTTTAATATATTTTCCATGTATGTAGTTTCCTTAAGTTATGGAAACCCAATGTATTAAATATCAATTTATAATTTTCAATGGATATTTTAATAGAAATGTGTTTTAAAAATATTGTGAAGTTTTTGTTTTAAAAGGAAATATTAAAATTGAAAAGGATACTTTACTCTAGAAATTTTTCAAATATATTTTTATTGTCTTTGACTTCATCAATGAAAAAAAAAACAATTAATGTACTTATTATCCACCATGTATATATTATATAGATATCAACCTTATAATTTCTTGGATTATTTATCATCAATTTAATTTTGAATTTACTCATTTATTAACATTCTCTATATTAAACTGAATGATTTATAATTTTGTTTATTGATTGGGGTATGTATTAATATTTCATAAGTAATATTTTAAATTTGATTTTATATGTGGATTGTGTTTCTCCACATTCGTATGACGAACACATTGGAACCTAGAAGTGAAATGTGGGGCCCATTAAAGACTCTTGATGCATCAGAAGGTCTAATGAGACAAAATGTATATGGTTTTGGCTGAGGCATTACCCATTTATATACAAAATAGGAAATATAACCATTTAATATGGGTAAATTGTGGTATGTTCCCATCACAAAAGGTCATTTCTGACGGGGTGCCATCACAATTTCTCGGTCGTTGAAAATGACTACAAAATACATTTTTGTAATAATTTGTCACAAATAATGATATTTTCCAAGGGAAACCATATTATCCAAATAGTTTATGAGGGATTTTAAAAACACATCTCATGATGGGACCTTCACAAATTATTTTTTGGGATGGGTCACTAACAAATTAATATTTGTGATGTGCCCATCAAAAAAAACTAAAAAAATTAATAAAAAATTTTATATTAATAATATTTAATAAAATTATAAAATAATATTAATAATAATAATAATAAAATAATATATGGAATAATAATAATTATAATACAATAATAATAATAATAATAATAAATAAAATTTGTTTAAAAATAGTTCATTTAATAATATTTTAGAAAACACAAAATACACAACATGATAAAAATAATAATAACTGAATGATTATAATATAATAATAAATATAATAAATAAATAATATAAAAATATAAATAAACATATAATAAAATAATAAATTTAATAAAATAAAATAAAACAATATTCACAACAATATAGAAAACACACTATATATAAATAAAAATATATGGAAAAAAAATATTACAAAAAATATTTACATTCAAATGCTTACCATAAAAATTATATAAGAAAATTAGTGGGAGGGTCATCTGGTGGAGATGGAGTAGCTGGAGGAGGGTACTCCATCCTGAAACCATGAGTCAGACATCGGATATACCCATCATCTTCTAATGATGTTACTATTGCCATCGATGTATTTCTTCCTATGGCTACAACTCCTATCAACAGAGCTCTTCCTTCTCCTTACACATACTCTCTATAATATCACACTATGATCACAGCTACTCCAAATAATTTGAATCATATTATGATGACTCTGCATGATATCCTCTTGAGCTACGTGACGACATCCCAATAGTGCCATAAAAACTCTCAGGCGTCAATCAAGAGCTGATACTACATCATTCCCATTCATGAAAGTATACTGGGTCACCTGCATCCATGTTTCCTCATAAAATCTTGCTACAATAGTATGATCCTCAGTATCAGCCATACTCTATGTCTGTTTTTGAGAATTCATGGGTTCATACAAATCCTTCAATTGAAATTTAAAATTAAAATATTTAATCTATTATTTTTAGTTAACTTTAAAACTCGAAAAGAAATTGTACTAAAAACAATATAATGCCGACAATTATCTCTAATCTCTGTAGTGATATGATCATTGTACATGCTCATATGAACATCTAACTCAATAATATCATATTATTCGATTTCCAATATTAATATAAAAAAAATATTTTACAATTAATGTTATATAAATTATATAAAGAATTTTATATGTTATGATCTGTATTCATACTGAATGTACGACTAATAACACAATGTGTCGCCTCTTGTCCCCCTCATGTTTGTCAACCTACTGATGATCTTCCTTGAAAATTACCACCCATCTAGTGTAAGGAATATTCATCCCAAACCCCAGATGAAATGTTATCAGGTCGATAAGAACAGAAAAATAAATTCAACTTTTTGAATCACACATTACTCATTGTCGTCCTCCTAAAATTTTGAAAAAATGTATGACAATACTCCCGCATACAACCATCCCATTCCTCCCAGATAGTTTCATCCATGATATCATTGATGGAATAACATAAAAACTACAAATAATTAATAATATCATGTTATAAATTAAATAAAATTAAAAATTAAAACTACTTATTTATATACCATCCAATGATCAAACATCTGGTGTAAAAAATCAATAGTAATCACTTCCCATATAACCCATGCTACAAAAAAATAACTGCACAATATATCACTCCCCTGTCCAACAACAATATGTAAAAAGCTATGAAAAAGGAGAAACAATAATCAAACAATAAGTATATAAATTAATTAATTATAATTAATGAAAACTTACTAAAATAATCAATTAAATATACCTTTACACACGTGGATCGAATCTAATATGTGGACTTCATAAGAGGATAGGGGTAGGAATCATCCATCATAGAAGAAAACAACCCCTCTGAGTCATCAATGAACCACCAATAGTGTTAGGGTTAGATGATCCAACATCATGATCATCATTAGGTACATCATCCCCCTCCGACTCACATAATTTATCCGAATCTATATCAAGCATAATGTCACTATTTTTAACAAATACTCAATGACTATTGTTAGAAACTTGTTGAAGGAAACTATATATATAGATATATAATAAATATGATTATAACCACCATTTAACTAGGTCAATAATAATCTTCATTCTCATATTAATATATGATGGTGTCAATATTCTCATATTCTTCCTCAGTAACATCCATTTCCAATCGAGTTTCAATTTTATCACCATAGGTTATTTCTAATTCATTTGTTACATCAATAACATCATATTCACTATCAACCTTTAAATGTGGGGGTGTCATCATCGATATTCATTTCACATCATGCAAAAGAAGGATTTGGAGTAGTCTATTGAGAAATGTTAATTCCTTCCACTTCAGTGGAACCATATTTATTTTGAATAAACTGATTTCCCCAAGGATTTCATTTTTATTATACTCCACCAATAACATAAATTTTTTGAAGTAGAAAAATAATTCTCATATTAAATTTTATCTTCCTAATGGGCAAATAAAAATCGTTCTTTTAAAACAATAAGGATTTTATATTTAATACTAGTGATTCCATGGCTCAGATGAACATGAGAGACTCTCTCACTATCGAACCACAGACATTTCAATATAATTATGTAACTCTACCATAGATAACACAGTTAAATTATTTCTTCCAACAATCAGTAAAAGAAAACATCAATTTTCTACGACGAAATACACTCACGAAAACACCATTGTTCATATTTTTTTATTTTCTTATATGTACTTTTATTAAATCAAATACCACTTACCACTTATGTATTTTAATGTTTAACCACTTTAGGATGGTGGGTAACTCAATACACACAATCGATTATCAATTTTATTAGCATGTTTAGATACCTGAATATTTGTAAAACAATTATCAATATAACAAGTAATAAATTAATTTTATATATTAATCCTTAAAAAATTTATGTTACCTATTTTTGAATCGAGTATGAATAATTATTTTTTCGATGTTCTTTATAAGAAGCTGTTGTAATTTGTGGAAGTTGTTTCTTGATATGATTATCATATAATCAAAAAATAAAATAATATCAATTTACAAGAACAAAGATTATAGAATAAGATATAAGATAACTCATAGTGTAAATGGTTTCATTTCTTCACACTTAGGCACACCATATGTATATTATCTGTGATGTTCATCATCACAGAGCCATCATTCATGAATACCACCAAAGATAAGGTCAGGATGATTGAAAACAGGTAATTAATTTTTCATTTCATCATAAAAAATCCTCTCATTATAGCCCATGTGGTTATGTTTTTAGGGATGTTTCAATTGAATCTATTGAGAGAAGAAGAAAAAGTATACCAACAAATAATCTTCGGTAATTTATCATTCAACTGGTTTGTTGTTACGTAATTTTTTATTCAATATCTTCATGCTTCTATAAAAATGGTAAATCAATTGAAACTCTACTTAACCTCCGCATTTTTATTCATGCATAAATTATAATATCAAAATGTTCTATTGAGTCAAAGAGAGCCGGGGGAAATATTTTTTCCAGTTTAAAAAAAATTAATACAACATCTTCATACAGTCATCTAAGTGAATAATATACTATTATCAACATACAAATGTATTATAAAAAATATGATATTTATGTTATCAAATTTCAAATCATAGAATCAAAAAACCTATTAATCCAATCAGTAGACGTCCTTCCATTATTACATGACATTAATGAATTTTTAATATATTAATATTACCATTTCTAACACGTTTGGAATACATGAAAACATACCAATATAGAAGCCTCAAATATATAGTCCACTAAAAAAATAATAATCAAATTTCATTGGATATTTTATAAGGTACCTTTGGCTTCATTAACTTCTATGATGTAACATTATCAAATAGTAAAAGTTCTGGTTTCCTGCATATTTTTTCAAGATCTAATTATTCCATTACATTATATTTGGTCATTGTTGGTGTATCCAAAATTGAATAATTTTTTTTATCAAAGTTGTTAATCTCATTAGGCATAAAATCCAACCTGTGGAAGACCAATAAATTAGGGCAATAATAGAGATACAAAAAATGCCCTATTTTTTCAAATTATGTTCTTTCCCAAAGACATCGGGTTTCTATTGGTTTACAATTTGTCAAAATGTAATAGGATGTAATGAAGAGAAAAATAATTCTAAATGCATACCCAATATCATAATTGGAAGTCCATCTATTTAAATTGTTTATTTTATGGATTGTTATTTGTTCTTCCGAAAAGGATGATCAGTTGGAAGAAATATGCAATGATGGTCGAGAAAATGTGTTTCTTACATTGATGATCATAAACAATTTTTTATCTCTCATATAATACGAATGTGATTTTAGACCATGTGTATAACATAAATATTGAATGCCACAAGCTAGGAGGTCACTAATGTTCCACATCAATGCATGTTTTAGTGGGAAATTTTGTTTCACATTAACATCATATGTACTAACACCATTACCCAATAATAAATTTAACTCATCAATCAATGACTTCAAATAAGCATTAATATTATATTTTAGATTTCATAGAATAAATATGGTCAAAAATATAAATGGGTCCTTCATAAACATCCAAGGAGGTAAATTTTTTAGAGTTATAAAGGAAATATTATAAGAATACTATCTACCCTAATAAAAAAATAGATAAAAAACATCAGTAGAATGACCCAATCACACTTTTCATGATTGTAAAGGAATATAAGAATATAAATAGTAAAAAAAAATCATGAATAGCCATCAGAGGGATGATTTAGGCTTTTACGGGTCGAAATATTGGCATTGTTCCAAGAAATCAATAGTGCTATGTTCTGAGATGTAAATAAGATATCTGGGTGTAAGAAGGAAATACCTCAACTATTTTATAGGAATCAATCCAAATATATCCAGTTGAGACTCTTTATACCTCATTTATCCTAATGTAGGACAACTATCAAATGACTCATTTTCACAATAACATAAGATAAAATTATGTGACCATTCATTAATCTTCAAATAACCAAGACACATATTATGTACAATCCACTTTCTCTCAAAAAAATTAACTAGAAACACATTACTTTTAGTTAATATTGTTTTAACCAAAGGGAATATCTGATCAAAATAGATATTTGAAATTCCAATTTTTGATTTAAAAGCCATAAAATTTTCAACCGATTCAAATTTTATTATCATGAAACCAAGATATAAGGCACATTTATTCTACCTCAACAAATCATAAAATTGAGATTATTCCAACTCAGAAGTTATGTGAATAAAATCCTGATTTTTAGTTTTTTGAAAAGAAGGACCCACCACATAATGTATTAAATTTGGAATCTGTGATTGATCTGGAACCAAATAATTATTATATTATCTTGAACTGCATTCGATATATTGAAATGAAAAAACATTATCTGTTGCAAAACCTAACTGAAAAAGTTGACCCCCATTGTTTTCAAATGTTTCAAACGTCTTCAAATTACAATTCATACATGGACCAATTATTTTCCCTTTTAAAATAAATGTTGTTTTCGATGATACAAATGATAAGAAAGTATCAACACCCTCAATATTTACAAGATTTATACAAAAAAATGATTGGATTTTTACAATGTTTATCCACGCGTGATCATCTAATAATTAATTTTGTCTTCTTTCTTGTTCAACTTTTCTAAAAAATTTATAAAATAATTATTATCTTTTAGATTAATTTTTTACAAGAGAAATATGATAATAGAAATATATTTTTTGTTTTTTATTTCAATGTATTCATCATTATTAGTAATTATTTCTAATTATTACTAATTATTTCTAATTATTTTTTATTATTTCTAATTAATATGTATTATTAGTAATTATTGAAAATTGATTCTCGTTATTAAGAGTTATTTCTAGTTATTTCTACTTTTTGCTAGTTATGGCTAGTTGTTGCTGGTTATTGCTAGTTATTTCATGTTATTGCAAGTTATTCATAATTATTTCTATTTGTTGTTATTTATTTCAAATTATTCATAATTATTGAAAATTATTCCAAATTATTTCTAATTATTTCTAATTATTCCAAATTATTGTTAACTATTCTAAATTATTCTAAATTATTCATATATTTCTTTTGTATTCCTAATTATTATTAATTATTAATAATTATTCATAATTATTGTTAATGATTGATAATTAGTATTAATTATTGATGATTACTTCTAATAATTGCTAGTTATTCCAAATTATTTCAAATTATTCTTAATTATTGCTAATTATTGTTAATTATTTTTAATTACTTCTAATTATTTAAAATTATTGGTAAATTGTTAGTAATTGATAGTAGTTTTTTTGTAATTATTACTCATTTTTTAAATTATTACTATTTTTTTAATTATTTCTAATTTTTTGTGAGTTTTTTGAATTATTTTTTAATTATTACAATTTTTTGTAATTATTACTAATTATTTGTAAGTTTTACAATTTTTTGTAACAGTTACTATTTTTTAATTGTTATTTTTTTATCATTATTTCATATTTTATGTAGTTATTACATTTTTTATTATAATTATAACAATTCTTCTTATAATTACATTATATTGTGATTATAAATAATTTTTTTAATTATTATATTTTTTAATTATGAATAATTTTTTGTAATTATTACTATTTTTTTATTTTTATAGAATTTTTTGTAATTATTAATAAATTTTTTATTTCAAATTTTTTAATTCTTAATATTTTTTTAATTATTATGAATTTTTTGTATTTTATACTAAATTTTTGAAAATTGTAATAAATTTTTTAATTATTACTATTTGTATGTAATTATTATTAATTACTTTGTAATTATTTTAAAAAAATAAAAAATTAATATATTTTTTATATTTATTACGTATTTTTAATAATTTTTGTAATTTTTTGTAATTATTTCTAATTTTTTTGTAATTATTTCTAATTTTTTTGTAATGAATCAAATTATTTCAAATTATTACTATTTTTTTCAGTTATTACACATTTTTGGTAATTAGTACAAATGATTTTTAATTATTACGTTTTTAGTAATGATTATAGATTTCATTTAATTATTACGGTTTTTATTTGAAATTATAACTAATTTTTTATAATTATTACTAATATTAAAATTATTACTAATTTTTCAAAATTATTATAATTTTTTTGTAAATATTAATAATTTTTTTAAACATTACTTATTTTTTGTAATTAGTACTAATTTTTTGTAATTATTACGATTGTTTGGTAATTATTATAATTTTTTGTTATTATTACTAATTTTTTTCAAATTATTAACATTATTTCTGTAATTATTACAATTGTTTTGTAATTATTACCAATTTTATGTAATTATTACGAATATTTTGTGATTATTAAGATTTTTTTTCTGATTAATACTTATTTTTTTGTAATAATTTCTATTTTTTGTAATTAATACATATTTTTTATAATTATTACTATTTTTTGAATTATTAAAAATTCTTGGAAATTATTACTATTTTTTGAACTACTAATATTTTTTTAATTATTATAATTTTTATGTAATTATTGATATTTTTTGCAATTATTTAGATTTTTTTGTAATTATTACTAATTTTAAGTCATTATTAGTTATACAAATTTTACTAGTTATCCTTATTTTTTATTTATTTTTATTAGTTTTTGAAAATATACTATTAATTTATATATTTATTTTACTACTTGTTACTAATTACCAATAATTATTACTAATTTCAACTAATTATTACTAATTTCCACTAAATTTTTCCTTTTACTGCAAATTTTTATAAATCTCCACTTATTATGATTAATTTTTATTACTAATTATATTTTTTTATTTCTTACTATTATTATCTATTAATAATTAGTACTAATTATCCCAAACTATCACTAATTAACAATAATTTCTATAAATTTTTAACAATTTATTACTAATAGTAACTAATTACTTATAGCTAAATTAAATTATTAATAATTAAAATAATAAAATTTTAATTAAAAACGTTAATGGAAATAATAACTAAATAAATCAATAAAAATTAATGTAAGAAAAAAATTATCAATTTTAATTAAATCTAATAAATGCTAATCAATAATAGCTATTCTAATATTAAATAAATAAAATAAAATAAAAATAAAAATACTTTCAAACCGAATCTTTTTTCATATGTAAAACATGATAGTTTATCCCTTATAACGTTTCAAACTCTAGAAAATTAAACAGATAAATAACAAATTAGAGTTGTTGATAGAAGCTTAGAAATGTTTTGAATGAAAAAAAAATATGGGGGGGTTAAATGGGTTAGATCACTTGCGACACGACTCCCATCACAAATAGTTAGGATTTTATTAATTAATTCCATAGTGGAAAATATTATTTGTGATGTGACCTAATATAAATACTATATTTCTGACACATTATTTTTGACTACTCGTTGTAAATTTTTTTTTGGACCCGTTGAAAATAGTTCACCAGTTAATAATTTAGGTTACAATAAACTATTGTATTTACGATGAGACCCATCAAAAATCTATCATGAATAAAAAATTTTGTGACAGGCTATCGCAAATAACATCCCACCGACATATTATTTGCGACGGGGATCCTCCTTTGTCACAAATAACTGAAACCCAGGAAGAGTATTTTCAAGAGGGGTTTGGTCCCCCTCACAAATACTCCTCTCGTGCTAACGTTCATGGCTTGCCAAAGATATTTGTGATGGGTCAAAATTCTCTATACAAATAGACTTATTTATTGGACTATTTGTGACGGGCCCTATGTCTATCAAAATATGTCATTTTTTTGTAGGGATAGATGTGTTTGTAAAAACCTTTATTGTATTAGATGTCTTCAAATAAGAGTAGATGATATATGATTTCATGTAAAATGACTGAAAAGTATGTTTTAGATGTTCACTATTATCCATTCCATCATTATGAATTTAGTTATTGATATTCAGTGTGTTTATTCAATTAGTTAAAATATCATTGTTAATGTTTCAATCCCATGTGATTATTTATATTGAATTATTTGAGAATATTTTATTCCTACCAAATTAGACTCATGTTATTGATTAAATTGAATATTTTTAAGTTATTTTCCTTTTGATATTTATTATTCCTTAACTATTTACGGTGTTAGGTTTGTTAAATGGTATGTGTTTTCATATATTTACCCATCTATATTGATCATTCTTTATTTATACATAGATTCCACTGTGTTGTAACCCTTACAATGAATCTGAGATCACCCCTTTATTCTATTTTATTTTCCATAGGATACATGTATGTTTTTTGGATTGATATAATGGGATAATATAAGGGAAATTAGGGATTTATCAAATAAAATTATGTGTTTATTATGTTTTAAAATGTAAATGTAATTTCAATTATGTTTTTAGATTACAATGAATACTATAAAATTCAGTCCTTTGAGTTGTGATTCCTAGTAACATAGGATAATGTAATAAAGTAGACATCAGCTCTGTGATACTGGGGTTGGGGTAATTATAATTTGTATCAGAGGAAATATAGTATAAAACATGGGAACTGGGTTAAGGAAAACATATATTATGGAACTTATCCATATGATAAACAATGAGGATATTTATTGAAGAGCATCATTATGTTTTGGTAAGGAAGTGATTATATGGGATTTTATAGAAAATATATCCTTATCTGGATAATACATGGGGATAGGGTTTTGACACAGATGTACCTAAGAGAAATTACTTAAAAATGGGATCATTTACCTTGATCTAATAGTCACCTAGTGCAAGACAACAAGCCTTACTATGCTCTTGTATTGATACTCCCTGGGGACAGGCTTAGAATAAATTCACATTTTTATTAAAAATAATTATAATGTATTTGAAGGTAAAACAACACCCAATGAAACCATGTTTATGACTATGAGTTTAGATAAGCATAATTTTTTCAATTTTTGTTAAGTGTTTCATTATTTTTGGTATTATAAATTCTCTTTCATAATGTTATTATCTAATTCTTCCTATGAAAATATTTATAAATATCACCTAATGGAAGGAATGGGAACCGTGTCAATTAATGTACTCTATGTTGTGATTTCTCTCCAAGAAAATATAATAATGATAAAGTTGGATCCGCTATTGGAACTTGTCAAATACATACCATATTGGGGAAGCTAGCTGAGGTTATGATTAATAACCATTCCCATATGGATAATCCTACTGATCCACCATGTGGTGTAACAATGTTAGACATCCTCTTGTATCTGTAGCCACCATCATTCAGTGGGACTACAAATCCATTTTTAGAAGATAAATAGATATGTTCTTTAGAAAAGATATTTCCATATATTGTAACGCCCCGACCCCAATTACCCAGAGATGGTGCATTATTGCGTAACATTGGCATGATCACAAAGACGAAATCTCAAAAGACCGATTAGTTTAGTAGCCTTGTGAACACTAGATACTTTCATAAAAGTTACATTGCATCATAAAGTGTAAAACTACAATAACAAGGTCTCCATATTCCACACTAAAATCAACTTCTGACTATCCCTATATGTCATTCATAAAATACTTCTTCACATCCTGGAAAATATTAAAACATTGAAAGGGGTGAGCTCAGATGCTCAGAAAGGATAACAATATAGCAGATGCTTTCATAAATAAACATAAACATTTAAGGAAATGTATAACTAAAACAAAATCCTTTTAAACTTGAACTTCAGAATAAAATGGAAAAGGTAAAACTAAATAATTTCATTTACTTATTCACATGGATATTCTACTAGTTGAATAATCACATGCAATATCAATAACCACTTTAATAATGATGGAATGCATAATTCCAGACTATCATAACCACGTATCCATGGCCTCGTGCCAAGACTATAAATAAGATTTTGTCAAGGACTCGTGCCAAGACACTATTTTGTCTAATGAGACCTGCCGATGCATCGAGGATCTAGAGCGGGATCTACCTGTCACTTACTATGTCCAATGCATTCCTTATCTGAAAAATGGTATATAAACATTTAGGAATACCATTTTTTAAAATACCGCTTGAAATTAATTGTGGCATCAAAATACCAGTTCAATTTTTAGAAGATACTTACATATGAAATTGCTCAAATATACTCCAGTGTTTTTCTAAAAACATTATGCAAGAATATGAAAAATAAATAACTAATTCTGAGACTGCTCGAATAATTATAGGCCATGATGGGTCCACACATAATCCCTTCCTGTCTACCACACTTGAGAGTCGGGTTTTCTGAAATCATTTTTAAGAATCTGTTAAATACATATACATTTGCACTGGGTTTTCATATATTAAGACTCGTAAACCACCTTTGATATATAAAATTTTCAAATCCAAAATAAAGGAAAAGAAAAACATGGTATTTGATTTTCATTTAAAAAAAGTAACGGTTTGTAGAGGAAGCCGAAACTCAAATAATGGTCATAGTGGAGAAGAAGTCATTGTCGCCGCGTATGTAAGTAAAAACATTCCTTTTGTAGTTTAGTAAAAATGGTTCATATAAAATATTCCTTTTTAATAAACGTAAAAGTCAAAGGGGATTATACACCGTATAAAATAAATTCGTGTATAAAATAAAATATGCCTCAATAAAAGGAGATTGAGACGAAGTCCCTTACAAAGATCATTTTTTAAATAAAATAGATATATTATGTGTATTCACTATAAGTACAGATAATGAAAGTAAAAAATAAAATATAGGACATAGATATATCATGACATAATATGAATGTAGGAGATTAACCCAAATAACAGATATTGGGTTAAGAAGTTCCCTTACCTCGTGTCCGACATGACTCGATTGTTTTTTAATCTCCTTTAAATCGGGTAACTCTTTTTGATTTGAGCCAAATGCTTCATTGGTAAGACTTCATCCCAATGTGAGGATTCTAGGAGTAATAGAGGGTAGTTGAGATAGTATTTGGGAAGTGGTATGCCGAGCCAAATGGCTTGACGGTGTGAATAAGGTGGTAGAGGTTGGGTCCTTTTATAAGAGGAGATGAGGGGCACTCTTGGAAAGTCATGAAATGTTACATTATTATGAAGTGCTTTTCAGATTTTAAAGGTCCAAAAATGATATATTTCGAGGATAAGATGATAAGGGTTATAAATCTACTCATCCAATAGGTTTTTGACATGCGTATGTTTTAGATTTTACATTATCTTTTCATTTTATTTAGATCGTTAATTAATGAGGTAATCACTGCATCATCATGTTGTCATAAAAAAAATTAATTTTTTTAATGTCTAAAAATTATAAAAAAATAATAATAATGTAGGAAATCATTTTATATTTCCAATGAATATTTATAGTCAAAATGTTAACTTATATAACCCCTTGTAATAATTGTTTTAGTAAAACAACACTTGTTTGTGATAATTTTATTTTTACTTTAAAAAAAAATTAATTAATGTCATTTTCTTACCCAAGTGGCACCATGGGGTCCCCAAGTTGACCCATGGATTGTATTGGTCGGCCATGACTCATCCAATAAGTTTAGGACAAGTGTCAAGATATTTTCATATTTTTATAATATCATTTTTTCCTTAAATTTCACTAATTACATTTAATCGCGATTAATAAAACTTAAAAGTTACTATTCACCAAAAAATTATTTTAATCCCATTGAATCAAATTTTAATTCATAATGAAAACCATGTATGTAGTATTTTTGAAAATCAAATCACAGTAGTGGAAAAGTTTCATTTAAATGAAAAATCCGTTTTTTAACTACCACTTAGTGGTTTCACTATTCATCAAAAATTGATGTTTTTTAGAAAAATACCAAAAATTAACTCTAAGATATATTTGATATTCCAAATTAAAAGATGATTTATATTTTAAAAAATTCCAAACATATCAGTTTCATTAATTAATTTTATAATTAATTCTCGCTGTCACAACAAATAGCGTGTTTTTAAAAACAATATATATCAAAAGATTGACAATTGATTATCTCCAATTTCAAAGTGAAATTAATTCTAATGACCACCATTGGATAAAATGGTAAAAATATATTATAATTATACTTTAAAACCACTCAATATTATAATTTATCACTATAATTTATTTTGATTAAAAAGTTGTTTTTAAGTATTTTTCATTATTCCTAAAAAATTGGAAGTTCTCAGAAAAATACCAAAAATTCAACATAGGCTAATTTTGATATTCTGAATCCAAAAATGAAGTTAATTTTGAAATATAAAATTTATATAATTTTGAAAATTGGGCATTGCTATTCATGACTGCTACTTTTATTGGTCGCGGTGTGTTAGAACTCGAGGTTCCGTACAACACGCGCTGCTCTATTATTCAAAGTAGAGTGTACCATGGAAGCTTGGAGTGTAACATTATACCCTCCTTCAATAAATTTCATCCTGAAAATTTAAAATTTTTCTTTCAAAATAATAGGTTCAAAATAGAAAATACCTTTTTTGGAAAACCCACATCGGAAATAGGGTTAATAAAAATATAACTTTAAAAGAAAGAAGGAGAAGTAGAAAGGTCACCTGAGATTTCCCATACTAAGATTCAATGAAAATATGGATATGGATGAAAAAAACCATCAAGGTATGATGGAGAGTTGTAGAAAACAGGATTAGGAGAAATATAACCACATGAAAATCACAAACTTGTGATTGGTTAAACGGTCATTGAATCCGCAGTTGGAAAAGCTAACCGACAACGTTTTTGTTTTAAGTAACCTTTCATAAAGATGAGGAATTTATTTAAGAGATTTACTAAGAACGTAAGGAAATATACTTACTTGTCATGTAAACATTCATTTTTGAATAAATTTTTACCACAAACCCATCTTTCACTCCAAAAGGTAGTATAACTCAAAAATATTCTATTTATCATACTTTTATAAGGTTCTAAATATTAACACGTACCATTCTGATTAGGAAAACATTTTTTGTAATAACCAGGGGCTTCTTGTAGGATAGTGGTAGGTTATAAAGGCATGTCGCACTATGGTCGTGGGTTCGATTCCTACATCTTTGTCCGACGCGACGTGTTATCCTCCAACCTACAGGTTGTCCTTTTCCTAAAACTATAGTATTATAATAATCGACATCTCCAGTGAGGGGGTAAACTGCCATGAAAACCTTCTCCCTTTCACTACTCCCCAAGGCATGGAATATTTTCTCTAAAGAATTTATCCATTGCTCACATACTAAGGGATTTTTACCCCCATTAAACATTGGTGGTTGTTGCCTCATGAAGAGATCGAACATTGATCCTCCACACTGCAGATCAGGGTGCTCCATTCGAGTAAGGTTATTATTCATAACCTGAGTGAGTTGTCCCAGTATGGTGATAAGCTGATCAGCACTAGTTGTATCACCATCTCCATTATAATTATCATAAGCATGAAGGAAATCCCTACATGGAGTGCGTGTATTGATACGGTTTTGATTCCTTCCACTAGGCTCCATTTTTAAACAATGTCATAAACTAGATTAGTTTATGAATCGATATACACAATAACAAATTTGCAAAACACTTAAAATAAATTAAACTACTTATGGATATAATATATAATCATAAAAATGTTTTCTTTAAGGAAGTATACACTTATAAGCCCTTCATAATGGTTTGTAAAGAAAATGTGAATAATCCTAAGAATATCACCCAGGAGTGTCGTAACCAAGAGTGCAGCAAACCCATTGTCATGAACCGGTTCCCGTTCTAGTCTAGCTCAAAGTAGTGTTTTCGGGTGTTACCCCTAGGTACATGTATTCCAGAGCCGCCTCTAATTGCTCGTATCCAGACAGGGATGTATTTCTCGAAAAACTCACAAAAACTCTATAATACCAAAATTCTACGAAGTTATTCTATACTAATCCTCAAAGTCTATCTTTGGGCTATGTGGTCTAATCAGAGTTTATCTAAATCTATCTTCTAATGTTATTACTAAACTGTCTCTGATATCAACTGTAGCACCGCGACCCCAATTACCCAGAGCTGGTGTATTATTGTGTAACATTGGAATTATCACAAAGATCATGTCTCGAAAGGCCGATTAGTTTAGTAGCCTTGGAGACAATAGATACATTCATAAAAGTTACATTACATAATAAAGTGAAAAACTACAATAACATGGTATCCATAGTCCACACTCAAATCAACTTCTGACTATCCCTGTAGGTGATTCATAAAATACTTCTTCACATCCTGGAAAATATTAAAACATTGATAGGGGTGAGCGCAGATGCTCAGTAAGGATAACAATATAGCTGAATCATTCATAAATAAACATAAACATTTAAGGCACTGTATAACTAAATCAAATCATTTTAATCTTGAACTTCTGCATAAAATGGAAAAATTAAAATGAAATAATTCCATTTACTTATTCAAATTGATATTCTACTAGTCGAATAATCACATAAAATATCAATAACCACTTTCATAATGATGGAATTCATAATTCCAGACTATCATAACCATGTAGCCAAGGCCTCATGCCAACACTACAAATAAGATTTTGTCAAAGCCTCGTGCCAAGACACTAGTTTTTCTCATGAGACCTGTTGATGAATCGAGGAGATATAGCGGGCTCCACCCATCACTTACTATGTCTAATGCATTCCTTATATGAAAAATGGTATATAAACATTTAGGAATACCATTTTTTAAAATATGGTTTGAAATTAATTATGGCATGAAAATACCAGTTCAATTTTTAGAAGATATATACATTTGAAATTGCTCAAATATACTCCAGTTTTTTTCTGAATACATTATGGAAGCTTCTAAAAACAAAATAACTAATTATGAGACTGCTCAACTAATTACAGGCTATGATGGGTCCACGCCCAATCCCTTTCGGTCTACCACACTCGAGAGTCGGGTATTCAGAAAACATTTTTAAGCTTCTGTTAAATACATATACATTTGCACTGGGTTTTCATATATTAAGACTCGTAAAAAACCTTTGATACATACCATTTTAAAAACCAAAATAAAATAAAAGTAAAACATGGTATTTTTTTCAATTAAAAAAAGTTATGGCGTGTAGAGGACGCCGAAACTCAAATAATGGTCACAGCGGAGGAGAAGTCATTGTCACCGCGTACGTAAGACAAAACATTCCTTTTTTCGTTTAGTAAAAATTCTTCATATAAAATATTCCTTTTTAATAAATGTAAAAGTAAAAGGGTTTTATTCACCATATAAAAGAATGTCGTGTATAAAACAAAATATTCCTCAATTAAAGGATATTGAGACGAAGTCCCATACAAAGATCATTTTTTAAATAAAATAGATATATTATGTGTATTCACTATAAGTACACCTAAAAAAGTAAAAATACAAGATATGAAATAATAATATCATGACATAATTTGAATTTAGGTGATTAACCCAAATAATGGAAATTGGGCTATGAAGTTCCCTTAACTCGTGTCTGACTTGACTCGGTCATTCTTTAATCTCCTTTATATCGGGTAACTCCTTTTGATTTGAGCCAAAGGCTTCCGTAGGAAGACTTCTGCCCAAAGTTAGGCTTCTAGGAGAAATAGAGGGAAGTTGAGAGGGTATTTGGGAAGTGTTTGGCCGAGCCAAATGGCTTGAAGGTGTGAATAAGGTGGTAGAGTTGGGGGCCTTTTATAAGAGGAGAGGAGGGGCACTCTTGGAAAGTCATGAAATGTTACATTATTATGAAATTATTTTCGGATTTCAAAGGTCCCACAATGATATATTTCTAGGATAAGGTGATAAGGGTTCGAAATATTCTCATCCAATAGGTTTTTGACATGTGTAAGTCTTAGATTTTACATTATCTTTTCATTTTATTTAAATCGTTAATTAATGAGGTAATCGTTGCATCATCATGGTGTCATAAAAAATTTAATCTATTTAATGTCTAAAAATTATAAAAAAATATAATAATGTAGCAAATATTTTTATCTTTCCAATGAATATTTATAGTCGAAATTTTTACTTATAGAACCCCATGTAATAATTGTCTTAGTAAAACAACACATGTTTGTGAAAATATTATTTTTACTTTAAATAAAATGTTATTAATGTCATTTTCTTACCCAAGTGGCTCCATGGGGTCACCAAGTTGTCCCATGGATTGTATTTTTTGGCCATGAATCATCAAATAAGTCTAGGACAAGTGTCAAGATATTTTCTTATTTTTATAATATCATTTTTCCCTTAAATTTCACTAATTACCTTTAATCGCGATTAATAAAACATAAAAGTTACAATTCACCAAAATATTATTTTAATCCCATTTAACCACATTTTACTTATTAATGACAACCATGTATTTCGGATTATTGAAAATCAAATCACAAAAGTGGTAATGTTTTATTTAAATGAAAAATCGGCTTTTTATCAACCACTTAGTGGTTTCACTATTCATCAAAAATTGAAGTTTTTCAGAAAAATACCAAAAATTCACCCTAAGCTATATTTGATATTCCAAATTCAAAAATTAAGTCTATTTTAAAAAATTCCAAACATATAAGTTGCATTAATTAATTTTATAATTAATCCCACAGTCAGAACAAATTGTGTGTTTTTAAGAAACAATATATATCAAAAGATTGACAATTGTTTATGTCCAATTTCAATGTGAAATTAATTCTAATGACAAACATTGGATAAAATGGTACAAATATATTCTAATTATTCTTTAAAACCACTAAATAGTATATTTTATCACTATAATTTATTTTGATTAAAAAATTTGTTTTTAAGTATTTTTCACTATTCATAAAAAATTGGAAGTTCTCAGAAAAATACCAAAAATTCAATATAGGATAATTTCAATATTCCGAATCAAAAAATAAAGTCCATTTTGAAGTAGAAAATTTATATAATTTCAAAAATTGGGTATTACTATTCATAGCTGCTACTTTTATTGGTCGCGGTGTGTTAGAACTCGAGGTTGCATACATCACATGCTGCTCTATTATTCAAAGAGGAGCGTACCATGGAAGCTTGGGGTGTAAAAAATATGGTGAGTAGTGAAATGGATAAATTTAACATGTTATCTTTTCATCTCTGAGGATATGTAGATCCATGGCGTTTATTGATCCAAATACTAAGGATGAAGAAGAAATAAAAAATATGCAATTGAAGAATTTTAGGTTACTCTTCTTAGAGAAATATTTTCCTCTTTAGAAATGTTCTTATATGGAATGATAGATATTAATTCTAAGATAGAAATATGATGAAGATGTTTCTAAATATGAATCCAACATCACAAAGTTATCAAGAATGGTTGTGGACTATATATGTAATCACAAGTGAAATATTGAATGGTTATTTGATGGTATTAATCCAATCCTCTAAAGGGAAATAGTCCACCAAATCATTCTCATCATACTAGGAAATATTCCCCAGTTCTATAATGATAGAAAAATAATTATCCAAATCACATGGATTCAATGAGAATAAATAAAATAAAAGGATTTATGATCAAAAATCAAATCAAGGGGAGAAGGTAATGAAGGATTTTACATTGGGTGATACTTGTGGATGGAAACACCTTGTTTCATACTTAAATGGAAATTGATTTCTTTTCAAGTGTGAAGAAAAAATTCCACTATGATCATGACCATAAGAGATAGAATGAATTTACTATTTTGAAATTTCCCTACTTTAATGTTATGGGGCACTAAGAAAATGAATTTCCCAAGTGTTAAGGGAGAATACCTCAAAATGAGCAATGGGGTAAAATTAAAGCTTATGATAATACTCTTGGTGACGTGGAATAATTATTGTTCTAATGTTTTTGGATCCTATAAATATTTTGTAAAATTATTTAATTAATTACATTCTCAATATTTATAAGGTTTATACTTGAATAATTTGTCATTATGGATTTGAATGTTTTTTGTTGAACGTTACCTATAACCAATAAAAATCATTCATTAAAAGGAATAAATTCATATAAAGCACATGATTGGGGGAATGAAGACCCTTAATATGCTCCTAATGATGAGATAATAATGTTGGATTTATGATATTATATATATGGATAACGTAAATTGGATAGTATGAACATCCTTGTAATTGATTAATGAAATGATCATTTTAGATATTCAATGTCCTTCTTTCTAAAGTATGTGATCTTAATATTTTGGATGGGACATAAAGATAACAATTTTTTAAATATTTTAATTTATAATTTGGATAATATTTTGGAGATTATTTAGTTACCTGAAAATATGGATATTTATCCACATTGGAAAACTTTATCTAACCGTATTGGTTAGGAAAAATGTTGTATAGAGATGGAATGACCTATCACTCTTTTATGTATCTTATGATCTGTTAAAAGTGAATTGTAGTGCTTCAAGTATAAAAAATTCATATTTTATATTCATTATATTGTGTATGTGAGGTGTTTCAAATTTATTAAAGCACAACCAAATGATGAAATATATCTTATAAAATAGAAATATATAAAGTAATTATAGTTCATTATAATCATATATAATAAATGAATTACTCCACATTCAGAAAAGAATCTTGAAATAAATATGTTATCTTTTTGTGTTCATATACAATGAATAATAAGGCATTTATAACTATCATAGATTAATTTTTTAGGTTCTTAAATTTCTCTGGATCATTAAATTTTTTGTGATTAGTAGACTCTATAACTCTCTTTTATTATTTTCATCTTCCATGTCCATGTTTTTTATTTCCCACCATTGTTCTCATACATGTTAACCAATATATGTGTAATTACATATTACTTTCATACATACTTTTCTAGCTTATTAAGAGGTTATTTTATTAAAAAAAGTTCAATATGGGGTTTTCAACAATGGTATTTAAAAATTTCAAAGCCCTGGTTAATGAGATTATGTTTATAATTCCCTGGATTCAAATTATATATGGTGGGAAGAATTTAGCACCCATAAATTTTAAATTTATGACATTATTTTTGACACCATGTAAGGCATGAAAGACCAAGAAATGAAAGAGATACAACATCCAAAGGGTTTATGATTATTTTTTTTAATTAAATTTTATCTTTTTGATACCATTCAATACACACAACATCATGTTTGAATGAAAAACTATACACTATTAAAATATTATTATTAAAACATTACCATTATAACCTAGCTGGTAAATCTATGGGTACAAATAATAATAAATCAATTATGTGAATCATATTTTTTAAATAAGTCTTAAAATAAATAAAATGTAGATATATTTATTATATATATAATTTAAATCACTTGAAAGAAAAATAAATGTTTTATGAAAAACATTATTTTTTCTAAAATATAGTTTAGTCAAGATTTGTGTAGATAATTGAAAACTAATATTTAGAATTTATATAAAATTTATTTTCTAAAATGGAATTAAAAATTTAAATTATAATATGAAAATATTATTTGAGTGATTTTTTTATTTTTATGAAATGTTTAATTTTTGATGGATAATTAAAAATATAAATTTTATTAAAAACATCCTTTTTCCTAAAAATATTTACAAATAGGAATTATAATTTAATTTATTTTAGTATTAAATTAGTCATATTATATATATATTAATTAAATATTGTTTATTAGAATCATTTTTATATTGAATTTTAGTATAATTTATTTGTAAATATTTAAACAATTTCACTTCGAAAACCCGCCTTTTTACCACATCTGCTGGATAAATTTTAAATTTTAATATTTCAATTATGTGAATTCAATTTGGATAAATGGATTCCATATTTTAAATGATAATAATTTATATTTTATAATATTTTCAACATAATTCTATTCCAAACTTAATAGTAAAATCTGTATAAAATTAATTACCATAGTTATAGAGAAATTACTTTTTAGGGGGCCAAAGTAAAATGATTAATGTTAAATTCACATAAAAACTTGTGAAACATATATTTTATAGAAATATTTGGACCATATCCTGTATAATTTTATATAATACTCCGTTTATATGCTTTTGTTATATGAAAAACATGTCTACATGTTTTTTTTACCAAAAATCACAATTATGTCACTCAACACACTTATAAAATGCCACTCTTCTCTATTATTCATTACATATTAACTCCTTTTGGTTCTGATATTACATAATAAAATAAAATCAAAACATACCTATACTCATCCGATATGACTTATTTTGGTCGTAAATCCTTCCATGGAATGCTTTGGTGCAATCCTATTGAGGTTACCGAAAGAAGATGTAATGTTCTTCAACGAGTCTTTCCATATTATTTTTGCATCCATAAAATGAAATTATTAATAAACCATGATATTATAATAAAAACAATATAATAAATTTAATACAATTTTTATTTAAAATGTTAATTTCTTTAATCCATCCTAACATACATCTAATTGGTTAACAAATCATCATTCAAGTGTACAGTGGACTACCAACTCGCGAACCGATGTCATTCATTTTTCCATTACCACCTGTCGTGGTTGAGTATGATGATGAATATAAATTATATAAATTATATAAATTATATTTATAATATAATTATACTAACGGAGTAATTATATACATTATAATTATACACATTCAATTCTGTAGGTGATACTATAATTCCTCTCTTGTGTGTGGACCACTACCTTGCAAAGAAATGTGATTTGTATGTCACTAACACGTTACATGAATTGTAATAAGTAAAATTTCAATTTTTATATGATATATAAATTTAATAATTATGAAATTAATGATATATTTATAAATATGAAATATAATATATAATTTTATTTTTTACACTGAAAAAAGATAACATCGGTCATCTTGGTGTGGACAACTGCCTTCATGAAGCGATGTGGCTTTGTTTCATTTCCATACCACATGGATCATATATATAAGTATATTTAAATAAATAATATCATATAAATGATATAATTTTCATTATTTAATGTTTAAATATTTTATTAATTCTTTTCATAATGATCATTGGAAACTGAAAATGTCACTAATTCATAGGTACGACCAATTGTCTCCATGATTATAATGTTGTTAATTTTTCATAACCATATTTCATGATTGGTTTTAAAATTTTAATTTATGAATATATATTATTATAATTTGAATATTATAATTTTTCATATCATGTAACTATATAATTTTGGAATGAACTATTTATTTCATGACTAAACATGCATGAGAAAACATGACAAGTAACACATAGAACAATGATAATATCGATATATTATTAACAAGAAAGTGATAAGATGTAATAAAAGGATAAAATATGATTTTATATATTTTTATATGGTACATTAAGTAGTTAATAAATTACTTAAATCCATTATATATGAGGTTAAATAATGTTCAACCAAAAGGAAGCGCGAGGGAAAGGTGCCTCGTCTCACTTTTACCTCCGTGAGAAAAATGCCATGTGCCCCACTTATTTCATTTGTGTGATGTATATGATGACATTTTTTTGCTTTTTTACCATGAATTCATTTATATTCATATAATTTTACGTTTCATTCGAATTTATTTCCTTCATGGGGCTTATGATTCAAAAGTTTCCAAAGTGTATTGAGTTTATTTCACAATGTGATCATCATTCAAAATTGGTTTTATTTATATCACACATTGTATAATTATTTGATATTTAAATCTTAAAATTAATATATTCTATAATTCTATAATTATTAACAAACTATATCAATTAAGAGCAACAGTTTTCCTCAATTTGGGAATGAAAATAATCGTGAAAATATTTTTAATAAAATACGAAAATTTCAATTTTTTGCCATAAATCAACTTTCATCAAAACCAATTTTTACTAAAACAACAAAAACAAGGTTTTTAACCATTTAAAAATGATTTACTAAAGTTTTTTTTACCTGTCATTAATTTCAAAAATGTTTTGAATGTAATATTCACATTATTATAAAAATAATGCACATTTTCATTTTACCAAAAAACACAAACGAATCATGGTGTTAATGTACTAAAAATTTATAGAATTTCATTCCATTAGGAAGAATCAAGGTTTTAAGGAATCATTTAGAATTCTCATATTATTTATTTTATTTTATTTTCAAAATGTTTTGTGAACATTATGTTTTAAAATGTGATTTTAAAAATGAAAAGGACATTTTTCTCAAGAATATTTATAAATATAATTTTGAGGTATTTATATTAAAAAAATAATTAACCCTTCAATTTAAATATTATTAATTAAAAAAATGTTGAATTTATTTCATCCTTATTCTTCTATTGGATTATTTATATTCCGTTTAATTGATGATGTACAATTTTACTATAATTCACAATTTTACTTTGAATTGTTTGTGATTATGTTTATTGATAGGGTTAATTATTAACATTTCATATGTTAGTAATTAAATATTAATGTTTATGCTGATTATGTTTCTCAACATTCATATGAGTAATGAATCAAAATTTGAATGTGATTAGAGAGTCCCATTATTTATCCTCGATATATCAATGGGCTTTATGAGACAAACTATATATGGTTTTCTCTGAGGCCGTACACATTTATATGGATTCCCAAACATTAGAATTGATGAAATTAGAGGTCTTGGTGCAATCCAAGATCATATTAGATTCCATGGAACAAGAAAAGATTGTATGTTTTAGATTTCCATCATTTTTTATTCCATAATTATGGATTCAGTTATTAATATTCCATGTGATTATTTGATTGGTTAGAATATCAGTGGTCAAGTTTCAAGATCATTTTTTTATTTCAATGGAATTATTTAATCATATTTTATTCTTGAACTATTATACTCATTTTATTGATTAAACAGAATGTTTTAAAACTATTTTACTTTGAATATTTATTATTACTTATATATTCATCTATTCAAGTTATTAAAATGGAATGTGTGTTCTAGTATTCAACATGAAATATTGATTATTCTTTATTTATTCAAAGATTATGCAATATTCTTACCCTTACCAAGCATATGAGCTCACCCATTACTTATGTTTCGATATCCAAATGACAATTGGTCTTATTTGGTGATTGATATTTAGTGATATGATAAGTGTAATAATGTCATTATCAATGAAAATTATTTGATATTATGTTTTAAAATGAAATGTGAATTTAAAGCATGTGTTAAGTTATACATGATTAATAAACTATTCAGTAATTAGGTATGAGATTGAATGTATTATATGAAAATTTAATAAAGTAGACAGAAGCTCCAGGATTCTAGGTTTAGGGTCACTACAGTTCTACTTATAAAAATACCATAGGACGATGCCATAAAAATCATCATGATGATGCTGCTGAAAATATTGTTACGCCTAGGCTATAGGTGATCCATGAACATATACAGAGTATTGTAATATCATTTAAATTTAATGATAGGGAATGTTGAAATTATGAACCAAGTAATGATGATCATTCTGTACAATTTCAAAAATAGAATACAGTAGTTTTTATGGAAATTTGAACTTGATAAAGTAGAAGTGTTGCTAAAAGAAATAAATAGAATCTTTGATTTTATTTATAAATAATAATATTTTAAATTTATTATTGAAACATATATATTGTATGATCATTCATGAAAATGGTGAAGAAATAACAAATCAATATTACAGTGTTTGAATCCATGGTTATGAACATAGTTTGTTTCACCCTAGAAGTAGAAGATACTATATCCATGAATGTGTGTATCCTTGTTTTGGTATTGTGACAAGAGATTCGATCCAAGATAGTTGTACTCTATATTATTGATTTTTTAGTGATGATTAAGAGGGATAAAATTAGAGTAATAGGACTTTTGGGAATTCAATCTTTATTAGACTATTTTTTCTTATGGGGATATTATTTATATTTAGTATTAGTTAATGTTAAAAGAGGGAAATATAATCACATAGAGGTCGAGATCCAAATAATCAGACAACAAAATCATTGAATTTTCCTAGAAGACCTTTTGTTAAACATGGTTGTTTTTATTATGGTTCTTTAATTGAGTAGAAGAATGATTATAAAACCCAAAAAAACAATTGAAACCACTATGAATTGATCGGATATATAAAGAATATTTGTCCAAAATATCTGAATTTATAAGGTGGAACAAGCTCCACTCGACCTCATCCATCGTATGCTTGAATGAAATAGTACCATCAAACTATTTCATGTCCATAGACAAGGGTGAAGAAATAATTTTCTATAAATATTTCAATTTTTTAGTCAAAACCATGAAATAGAATCAATATTCACCATATTATGTCATAGTAGTAGTTATATTGAGTAGATTAAGGTATTTTATGCGAGAAACCATGTCCATAAATGGTGTGAGGCCTCATTTTTCTAAACTCCACTCTTATGCTAGTCTCATTTGATAATAATTCATCAAATTGTTTCATTTATTCATGTGTGTTTAAAAAATTGCGAATACACATGTAAATGAAGCCTCGTTAAATTATTATCAGTATAACTATTAGAAAATATAAGCGAAAAAGTTTCAAATGTCTATAATATTACATTATCATTGAGGCAGAGTAGTTTCTCTAGGTGTTTTGGGTCCAGGAGAAGAGTGTTATTGATATAATCATTATTATGTATTGGATTGTGGGATTTAAATACCATATTTTTTTATTACACTCAACCTAAAATTTTTACTTCCTAAAATATATTCCATTACCTTTTCAAGGGTGGTCGAGAAAATAATGATGGTAGAGAAGGATCTTTAGTGATAGTTGATATAAAAATCATATCTAGTTAGTAGGAATGACCTATAGTGCAGCATATGAACCATAAAATGGTACTCTTCTGGAAATACAAGATCAATACCCAATTTTATTTCCAAAATATCTTTCTTGGTTACCACATAAAAGGTAAATATAATTTACAATCTAAGTATTCATGGAAACAATCCATTTTTCACTACCCTCTCATAGAAACACTCCAAATGTGTTTGGGGAATTAGTGGTTCAACTAGAATAGTAGGAAAATAAATCTTCATTAGACCTAGTACATTGACATTATGTCCACCATTTTTATCTATAAATAAATAAGATTTTTCTCACTACTTATGTATTGATTATTGTAATTTTGAATCAATTAATAATTAAAAATTGGTATCCTATAACATAAATAGATGATATTCTCCATAAATTAAAAGTATCCATGTGCTTCTCAAAAATTGATCTATACTCACGAAATCATAATCACAGAGTAATAATATAGTATATTATTAATAAAACATTTCATAGTTAAAATGACTATTATGAATATGTCATCTGGCCTTTTGGTCTCACGAACACACTAACATTTTTATATCATTGGTGAACTATTTTTTATATAGATACTCCCTACTTGTTTTATATTTTATTTATAGGTGATATTCTAGTATTCATGAGAAGAAATAATAACCTTGATGTGTACTTAGAAATTTTACTGATTACATTGTGCTAACATCATTTGTATGCCATGTTTTCTATGTGATAATTTTGAATATTAAAAGCATGTTTCCATGGGAATGTCATTTGAAATGAATGAATATCTACTGGCCCCAAAATGATAGAAATACTACTCTAATGGAATATACATGTGAACATTTTTAAGGTTATTTTTTTTGATTAATAGCTCTTTGTATGCGATTTATTTTTCATTTTGCAATATATTCTTCAACCGTGAATTCTATAAGAAGAAAATTTGTTCTATTAATATTTAATAATGAATATTAGAGATTATTTTTGAAAAATAAAACTTTTCTCAACATAGGACCCATCTTATTCTTTAATAAATAGGTAACAACTAAATAATTCAATAGCTTGCGCTACACGAGACTTCGAGTTGGAGCGCCTCATAATCTCTCAAACTAGTCATTCAAAAAGATGTTATTAATAGTGTTCACCGTATTATTCAATTTAAAATTTTTATTTCTCAAAAAAGACATCATTTTTGAATTCATAATATCAAAAAAAATTCAATTGAAATTTTCTAATTTGTATGAAAAGTTTCAATTTTCGATGAATAGTGATAAATTCTGCATTATAGGTAAAACATTGAATTTTTGTGCATACAATTGTTATAATATTAATTAAATTTTATAGTCACAAATATCATTAACAAAAATTTTAATCCAATACAAGTTTATATAATAATTTTTATAATATTATTAGACATAAAAACATAATTAACTTTGAAACGGCTATTTTACTCACCTTCTCACCAAATTAGCAATAAACTAAAATTTTCAACATCTGTAAATTGAATTTGTAAAAAGAGACATTCATAGTTGTTATTAGCATTAAATTTTTGATCTAATAGTATCAATATAATTTTTTTCATAATAGAAACTTGAGTAAATATTAATTTATTTAGCATAGTTAAGGATAAATCACGTGATTAACGGTAAAAAATAATATAATTTTAAAATTTCCTTAACACATGTCCAAATTTCATTTGATAAGTGTGTTCTAACCAATATAAGCCTTTTGGAAAAAATATGATCCTTCTTAATCATATTTTTTCTAGATTGTGACATATATGATATTTTATTTTAAAAAGTGTTAAAAATTTCATGTTCATATTATAATAATTATATCATTTGTAATATGAGGTTATATAAGTTATATAGGTAACTATAAATAGTATTTAAAAATTAAAAAAAATTTATATATATAATGGCAGTTTATCTATAATTTTATAAGATAAATAATTAAATTAAATAGTGCATAATAATGATGCAATAATTGAATTATTAATGGAAGAATCAAATAAATGGTATTAATAATATTAAAATAAATATAATTTTAAATATTTGATGTCATAAATGAATTTTTTTGGATGAATTTAAATTTTTAAAGATGTTATATGGTAGTATTTTTTGAAGGAACCATGTTGTTGTCATTTTTTAATAATACTTTTACTAAATAGTCTTAAAAATGACAAAAAATAGATTTTAGAATAAATAATATTTTTTAAATGATATGAATTCTAAAAAATATAAATTTAATCCAAATTACTAGGATAATTATAAATATGTTATAAATTATCCAATTTTGGATTTTTTTTATTTTTATACTTAACCCTACAATTTAAAAATACACGTAGTAATGGTTAGAGTTAAACTATTTTAGTAAGGGTTAAATAAAAACAATAAGGTTAATATTGTGACCAAAACATTTTTAAAGTTCATTTCAAGAGATTATTTATATCCATAATAATTATAGCCTCTTAATAATCACTTTGGATCTATTTGTAATGAATTTATATTAAATTAATAGTTTTGGAGTTTCAGAAAGTTCCCCACCCCTCTTTTCTAAAATGGCACATGTCTTTCTCTTTTATTCACACCACTAAAGCCCCTTAGATCGGAAACAATATACCCATTTTTCCTTCTAACTTCGGTAAATTAAACCTAGATAACATAAATTAGGTAGAAATCCTACCTAGGGAGTCCTTTTCTGTAAATATAAAGGGGACACCAGATGAAGTTTAATTGTTTTACCAACTCTTCCAAATTTCATTTCTACTTCTACATCATTTTCCTAAGTTGTTTACATACTAATTTAATTACTCCAAAATATAAATTATTTTTATATGTTTTTAGGATTATGGTTCAACCATATTGATCCTTTTACCCATCCTTTAAAAAACAATATCACTATGCATGCTTACGTACGTATTACCATCTCCACGCTGTGGTGTAAACTATTTTCATCGATACAATATTACGATTTGTATAACGTTGAATTTAAAGGATTTAAATAATATATATTAAATGATATGTATAATTCATATTCCAACCAATTCAGTACTCTTTACCATTAAATAATGATACCATCATTCATGCGTATATATGACCTATCGTCTCCACGATACGATGAGATTCATTCTCCACTACAACCATTGAAGAATGATTATGAAAATATATATCATAAATGAATATAGTATTTATGAAATTATTATCATTTTTGATATGAGTATGATATATCCTATGCATAATAAACTAGACTTACCAGACCCAATAAAAAATTAAATGAAGTAGTTCACACACAAAATAATGATAATAATGAAATATTATTAAGAAGATGATATAAAAGGAGCATATATGATATCCTAAATAGGTAAAATAGTTCTGGTATAACATAATAGAATTATTTATCCATTATATAGAATGTAAACACACAGTAGACTAAAAGAGATTATGAGGTATGGATTAATTTTTCAGTCTCTTCATTATCCAGGATTACTTTTACATAATAATTTACTGGGACATATTAATCATACAATTACATGTTTCTTAAATATGTATTTCAAAACATTTTCACCATTCTCTTACAGTTGTTTAAATACATTTTTACACATGATCAGTTTTATAAAATGGAATGTTTTTGTTTTTTTCTTTATGATGTATGTTGTTAGACATTTTTGGAAATGGATGAGATGAATTCTTTTAACAGAAAAGCTGTGAGAGGATATTTTCTACCATCTTGATGCCTTAATGTTTTGAAGCTTCATTTACAGTCTTACAAGATTATTTTCAATGAAAATGTTTTCTTTTAGAAGTGTTTGGAATCTTAAATAAATATTTTCAATGAAAATGTGTATTTATATAATGAAGTTTCTCATGATTTTAATATGACATTTTTCATCATTCCAATATACATTATTGGTTCTTATGACTAATTTAGGTTAATTTCTTATGATACAACATATCAGATTTTATTTAAGGGTTTATGAATATATTGATTGTGGATGTGCTATTTTTATACCATTTATGTTTTACATCTTTAGTTAGAGTAACACATTAGACATAGTATGTGATGGGTGGGGCCACTATAGCCCCTCGATGTATTGGTAGGTCTCATGAGACAACTATTTTTAGGGTTTAACACATTTATGTATGGTCTTGGCATGACCCATTGATGGTATGGTTATGTTGTCTTACATTACGCATTCCTCACCATGAGATTTTTTGTTGATATTACCTGTGATTATTCATCTAGTATAATATCCATGTGAATGTTTAAATGGAATTATTTGATTAATTCTTGCTATATTATGATTAAGATTATTTTTAAATGTATGTTGTTTCCTTTTTATACATTTCCTTAATGGTTTGTTCTTATGTATGATTGCATCTCCTATATTTTTTTAACCATACTGAGCATCTGAGCTCACCCATTTTAAAATATTCTTTTTTCCCCAGGTTGAGAGGATGTATATATAACTAATCTACATAGATAGTCTAATAGATATGAGTGTTTTCATTGGAGATACATTGTTATTTTTCATTTCATGATGTATTGTAAAACTTATTTCTATTTTTAGTTCTTCCTTGGCTGCTAAACTAATCGGCCTTACGAGACATGATTTTTTATGATCATGAAAATGTAATAAAAAAAGGTACCGACTCCGAGAATCTAGGGTCGGGTTATTACAATTGGAACCATAAAAAGTTTAGTACAAACCATACAAACAAGATTAAAAAAACATTAATTTTGTAACATTACCTTAAGATAGCATTTGAGGATATGTATATAAGAACATCATAATTTTATTAATGTATAGATTATGTGGGTATTCAATGAAAATACAACAATGTTTGGATAAAAATATTAGAAATGGTTTTGGTACAGATGTACATTGGAGTAATTACTCTGAAAAAGTATTCCAGGCTTGAATTTATGTAACATGATACATGAAAACATGCCTTACTACAAACCTAGTATGCAACTCATTGGGTATATGCTTAGGATAATTAACAGGTTTTTGTGAACCATTAAGAATTATTTAAATGTAAATATAACCCCAGGGAAACTACGCTCATAATTTGAGATTGGACATGCATAAATTTTTCAATTTTGGTTATGTATTTTAAAATTATAAATTATGATTCATAAACTAATATTGTGAATTTATTTATTTAGAAATGGAGCCTAGTGGAATAAATGGCTATTGTATCAACACACCTTATACATATAGGTGTTTAACTCATATGAAAGATAATGATTTTGGAGAAGGTGCTGCAACTTTCACAGAACAACTTATATCTATACATGGAAAACTAACTTAGGTTATGAATAATAACATTACCCATATAGATAAGAACAATCCACAACACATATGATAAATGTCAGAACACTTCATGAAAATGAAACCCGCAACATTCAATGGGACTAAAAATCCATTTGTAGCTGACATATCGATATGTTTCTTAGAGAAAATATTTATTGATATTTGGATTAATGAATGGGAAGAAATATCATGTAATTTCATCAAATCTCTGGAGGTATGGATTGATGGTGGAAATTAATTAAAAAACATGAAGTATGATTAAATAAAATATAATATAGAATTGAAATAATTTAGGGAACTTTTCAAATTAAAATACTTCCACCATGATCTGCCTGTGGAGATGGAGAGGAAATTTGAGGGTTTGATGCTGAAAGAAGATGATAATGTTTTAAAGTATTAATCTTACTTCCCAAAGTTAATAAGGTATGTTATAGAATACATATGTATCCCAAAAATTATGAATGATCTATTCTTTGATTTGTTAAAACCATTCCTCCAATGGGAACATGTCCTACAATCCGTCTCATCATATGTTGATATAGTATCATTTTATATCAAGACAAAAAATGGATTCTTTGTGTCTCATGATTTTAAAGTAAATCAAAGGATTAATAGGGATGCCAAATAGTCTCTAAAGGGAAATAAGGAATGTGGGAATAAGGGAGAATTGACTTTTGGTCTTGTAATAAATGTGGGAATAAAATTCATGGAAATTCCTATTGGGTATGGGGTCTGTTGGTGAAAAAGGGGACCAAGCCTATGACTATAAGAGGAATAAATTATATAGTAATGTTCAATGATAAAATTGTAAATATATGGGACATCATCCAATTTATTTTATTATGTATGAAGGAAACATTCCCTAGAAAAGGATAAGGTAGTGAGGCCAATCCTTTGCAATCACAACAACTGAGGTTGATGTTCCTAATAATTTGGTAGATTTTATTATAATCATATCATCCAATTTAGAAAATGATTTATATGATTACAGATCTTCCCATTCAATTATATCTTCCCAATTTTTTTAAAAAAATAGATATTTTTGATTCACATTAAATTAGGAGTTATCAGTTAAAACCCCTATGGGATGTCTCATTGTGACATAGATCAGTCTGGAAGTTCCCATTATGGAATATAAATTTAATTTATCTATTGAATTTTTCATCAAACCTATGCTGGACATTTATCTAATCCAATTTATGGAAATTAATTCCAAATATGATATGAATATTTATTTTATTAAGAAGGATGTTATGATTTTGTATGATGATGTAGAATCCTTTATCTTTAGAGAAGAAAGATCATT
This sequence comes from Viscum album, assembly GCA_963277665.1. Lineage (NCBI taxonomy): Eukaryota > Viridiplantae > Streptophyta > Magnoliopsida > Santalales > Viscaceae > Viscum > Viscum album. The sequence goes on from OY728128.1 coordinate 43,466,278, forward strand.
ATATGATTCTTATCTAGATCAACCTTATATAGCTCTTCTAAATGAAATTATTGTTGAATAAGAGAGGATAAAACATGATAGTATTCAAATTTTGGATGTACCTATTGTACAAGAATATATTGATGTATTTCCAGAGGAATTATATGGACATCCTATAATGTGGGAAGTTATGTTTTCTACAATCTTAATCCCTAAATAAATACCAATATCAAATACTCATCATAGAATAGAATCATTATAATTAAAAGAGATGAAAAAAAACTAGTGGAGATTAGTAATAACTTATTAATTCACCGTAGTGTTTCTATCTCGAGAGACCGATTTCATTTTGTAAAGTAGGAATGTGGACTTTTGAGGTTATCCATTGACGATAGAGAATAAATTCTATCATAATAAATAACTAGTATCTTATTCCTCTCATTGATAATTTTTTGTCAACTTCATGGAGATCAATATTTTTCGAACATTGAACATCAATCAAGATATCATAAATTTTTTGTAAAGAAGTAAAATATTCTAAAGACATTATTCGAAACCATGTATAGACAATACTAGTTTACAGTAATGTCATTTGGAATAACTGATGAACCCTTTGTCTTCATGTATATTATGAACATAGTGTTCAAGGAATATCTTGATGATTATTTCATTGTATTTATTGATGATATCATGGTATACTCCAAAAGCTACAAAGACTATGAGAACCCCTTGATGATTTTTTTGAAGAATACTAGAATAAATGATCAATATGGAAAATTTATCAAGTGTGACTAATGGATTTAAGAAATATATTTTCTTAGCCACATTGTCCTGAAGGATGGAATATCTATTTATCATTCAATGACAGAGGCAAATCTAGAAAGACGAGCACCAACAATAATATCCAAGGTATGAATTTTTATTTGTTTACTAGATTACTATAAGTATTTCATCCAAAAAATTCGCGATTGGATAACCTTTTTAGCAATATCACATGTAAAGGGGATAAATTTGTTTAAATAAAAGAGTGTGAAGAATATTTTCAAGAATTGAAAATAAAATTATTCAATTATCCTATCTTGTATTTACTATCTGGAAATGATTGGTTTGTGATTTATAGTGATGCCTCCAGGAAAGGTATCAGTTGTTTTCTTATACAGAATGATATAATCATTCATTATGCGTCAAGGAAATTAAAAATAAATGAAAAAATCTACCCAAATCATGATTTTTAGCTTACAAAAGTAATATTTTCTATGAAGATATGGAGAAACTATATCTATGGTGAAAGATTCTAGATATATACTGATCAAAAGAGTTTGAAATATATTTTGTCACAGAATGATATCAACATGAGAAAAAATAGATGTCTTGAGAAACACAAAGATTATGATTGTAAAATACACTACCACACTTGGAGGGAAAATGATGTGGAGGATTCCTTGGGCAGGAAGGGCCCTCGAGTTCTAAAAAAATGAGATTTTAAAGGGATATAAGGTTCATGGGTCTAGTAAAGACATATGGGAATTATCATTGAAGTTGAAACATCACAACTATTTCAAATGGTTTCTAATCCATCTTTACTAGGATGGAATAAATTTCTCACTCTATTGATGAGGATTTAAAAATAAAATAAATGATGTGAATGATGGGATATTTATTGACATTGTATACAATGATGGTATTTTGAAAATTGTGATGATTGTTGGTGTTTCCTCTATACATAGGCTAAAAAATAATTATTTTATGATTACCATAGATCCAATTTCTATATACACACTGGTAGCACTAAGATGTGTTCAAATTTGAGGAGAATTTTTTGTGGGACAACATGATTAAGAATAATTCTTACAAGGTGTTATGATGTCTTATTTTCCAATAAGTGATTATTTAGAGACAACATCCTAAAGGAGTAATGAAACGTCTTCATATACCTGTTCTCAAATGACATGACATTATAATGGACTTTGTCCCTAGATTAACAAAGTCTCTATGATGGAATGATGTGATATGGGTTAATTTTGATTGACATACCCAATCTTCACATTTTCTTACTATAAGAGAAGATTTGCCACTTTAACAGCTAGAAAGATCTATATTAATGATATTGTTAAACATCATGGTCCACCTATATTGATTACGTAAGATCGAGATCATCATTTCATATCAAAATTCTAGAAAAGTAATAAAAAGGCTCTAGATATTTAAATTTATCTAAGAACTTCCTATCCCCCTAAAACTGATGGGAAATCAAAAAGGACTATCCAAATATCAGAAGACATGTTGAGATCTTGGTCACTTGACATCCAAGTTTTGTGGGATCAATATTCAACTTTGGTAGAATTTTCATGTAAAAATAGATTACATTCAAGTATTCAAACAGAATAATATAACGAGATATATGGAAAGAGATTTAGTATGCAATATTTTGGGTGGAGGTTGGTGAAAATGAAGCTTTGTGTTCCAGAACTTATGGAGGAAACATTAGAAAAATAAAATTCTATGAAAACCCATATCAAAACATATCAAACTTGGAAAAATTTCTATACTGATAAATGAAAGATGGATTTGGATTTTCATGTAGGAGATCATGTTTTCTTGAAGGTACATCCATGGTCGGGTGTTATAATATTCCAAAGAAAATTGAAAATGAGCCCAAGTTACATCATACCTTTTGAATTTATGGAATGAATTGGTGCGTTAGATTACAATTTAAAAATTCCCCCAAGTATCTTTAAGGTTCAGTATGTTTTCCATGTATCACTAATAAGGAAATAAATGCAAGACCCAACACATGTACTCACATATGATTAAATATAATTACAACAAGATCTATCTTGATATGAAGTATCTATAAACATTCATGACACTAGATTAACATGTACTATGAAATCAGATGACTCGACTGGTAAAATTTCTTCAGAGAAACCATAAAACGGAAGGCGCGGACTAAGATTCTAAAGAAAATATGATGGATAACCACCCGAATCTCTTTATTAAGTGATATTATATAAATTTTACGGACAATATTACTTGAAGGAGGTAAGATTGTAACACCCCAAGCTTCCACAATACACTTCATTTTAAATAATTAATCAGCTTGCGTTGTACACAACACCGAGTTCGAAGGCACTATAATCTGTTAAAATATCCATTTAAAAAGTATTTATGAATAGTAATAACCACTTTTGGAAAATTTTATATTTTATTTTTCCAAATATAATTCAATTTAAAATTCTTAATTTCAATATTAGCATAGTGTAAAATTTTGGTATATTTTTAAAAGTTTCAATTTTCGATGAATAGTTGAAAATACAGCATTATAGTTAAAGAACTGAGTTTTCAAATAAATAATTACTAAAAATTAAATTTATTTCAAAGTCCCCATAGATAAATAATACAAATGTTAAATCAATTTAGGTTATTAGAATCATTTTAATGATATAATTAGACATAAAAACTTAATGAACATTTAAACATCTCTTTTACTTGCCTTCTCGGCGCATTATCGTTAAACTAAATTTATCAACTTCTGTTAATTGAATTCATAAAATTGATGTAAATGGTTTTAATTAGTATGAAATTATTGATCAAATTGGACCAATTAATTTTTTTGTGAATAGTATGTTTAGTAAATTTTTATTTATTTACCAATGTAAAGGGTAAATCATTTAATTAAAGGTAAAAAAAATATAATTATATAATTATCTTAAAACACATCCTAATTTAATAAGATAAGTATGTTTCAAACATAATTATCCTTATGAAAAAATATGACCATTTTAAGCCACTTTTTCTTTATATTGACATTTATTATATTTTATTTAAAGAAGAGTTAAAAATGTCATATTCAAATTTTAATAATTATATCATTTATAATATGAGGTTATATATTTAATATGGTTAAATATAAGTAATATTTAGAAATATAAATTTTTCATCTATGTCTTGGTAATTTATTTATAATTTTATATAATAAATAAATAAATTAAATGGTAACATAATTATTCTATTGTAATTTAGTTATTAAATGAAGAATCATTTAAATGATATTAATAGTGATAAAATAAATTTAATTTTAATATTTTATTCTGTAAATGAATTTTTTGGATTAAATTGACATTTTATGGATGATATAAGGTTTTTTATAAGTAATCATGTTGTTAAGATTTTTTAATAATTCAGGAACAAAATTCTGTCAAAATTGAAATAAAAGATTTTTAAAATAAATAATATTTTTATAAATGATCTAAATATAATAAAATATATATTTCATCAAAATAACTAGTATAATTTTAAATAATTCATACATTATCCAATTGGGATTTGTTTTCTTTTTTTTGAGACTATATTTACCCACACATATAAAGAAACATGTAGTCATGGTAGGAGTCAAACTATTGAACAAACAACTAATTCCAAAATATAAGGACACTATTTTGACCTAAACGTATATAAAATTTATTGGTTGAGACTATTTAGACCAATAATAATTTTATTCTTCACATAACTCACATTTGATCTATTATAAATTTAAAATAAATGTATATTAAATTAATTGTTTTGGTGTTCTCAAAAGCAACTCTCCACACTCTTATAAAAGGGAACATCTACTTATATTTTATCAACACTTAGAATTTTCTTTTTATTAGTCAAAATATTCCAATTTATCCTTAAAAATTCCATTAATTAACTTGATAGATGATACTTTGGTTATAAATCCAAACTATGGAGTCCTTTTGTGAAATTCAATGGAGATACTCGAATAAGAGGTAATTATTTTGCCAACTCCTTCAGTGTTATTTTCTCCTTCAACTTTATTTTTAAATTTTTTCCATAATAATGTAATAAATAAAAAATATAATATATTCTGATATTCTTTCATGATTATGGTATATCCATACTCTTCCTTTTACCCATCCTATGAAAAAAAAGATCACCATGAATGTGTACAAACTGTTTACCGTCTCCACACCGTGGTGTAATCCATTTTTCACCTATATATTATTTAGACAGGTTTAAAAATGAATATAAGGGATCTAAATAAAAAATATAACATTATATGTATAATTTTTATTCCATCCAATTTCTTACTCTTTACCATTATGAAATTATATCATCGCTCATGCATACGTACGACCAACTGTCTCCACGATGAGATGTTATTCATCCTACACTACAAACATTTAATTTTGATTATGAAAATGAATATCATGAAGTAATATATTACTTATGAAATTATATTAATTTGGTATATGATGATGATATATCGTATTCATATGAAACAAGACTTACATGACTTAGCAAACATAATAAAATGAAGTAGTTCACGCCCAAAATAATGATAATTTTGAAATATTATTAACAAAATGATATAAGAGGATCATATATGTTATCATAAAATAATGTATATACTTATGTTATGAAATAATAGAATTATTTAATCATTATATATAAGGTTAATTCACCCTTAACAAAAGGATATTATGAGCTAAGGATTAATTTCACAATCTCTTAAATACCAATAATTTATTATACGAATTAACTTACTGTGAAATAATTATCATCCATGTCCATGTTTCTTAAATATATATTTCAAAATATCATTAATATTAATTTATAATTTATCAATGAAAAGTTTACCCATGATTTATTTTATAAAAATGGACCTTTTGTTATTTTCCTTACGTGGTATGTTTTTTAATTTTTGAAAAATGTACAAGAAGAATGTTTTTTAGCTTATGTGGCATGAGCTGATTTTTTCTGCTATCATGAGGCATTAAAATTTTGAATATAATTTACAATAATACATGATTATTTTATATTAAAGTATATTTTTTTAAATTACATTGCATTTCAAATAAAAATTTTCAATACGAAGGGGTATTTCTCTAAATAATTTTCCAATGATTTTATTAAGAGCTTGAAATAAATATTTTCATAGTGAGACATGAACATAAGGAAATAAATATAGATTGTGTGCCTCCAGATGTTTTATTTAGAATTTTCAGGCAGTCCAAGTAATGTGAATTCAATAGTAGATACATTGAGTAAGAAATCATACAAAAAATTCTTCTCAGATGCTTTGGAACAATTCCAGTTGATGAATATGATCAATGATATGCATTTTGATTTTTATTAGAAAGTTTAGAGTGTATATTTAAATATATAAAGTATTTTTCTAGACTTGATAAAATTAATAAAATAAAATCCTACATAATATCCTGATTTTATAACAATTATGTCAACCTTAAAAATTCGGGAGACCATTGATGACTATAAATAATATGAAAAATATTTATTATAATTTCCAAATCCAATTCTAGTTCCTCAAGCTTATTAGGTAAAACTATTTTTAGAAAACCACCATTCAAAATAATCGATTTATCTAGGTGTTTAGAAAATCTAATTGGTGATAAAAGATCATTTCTAGGGGGTGGGTATGAGATGAATCATTTTAGACAATGTGATGAAAAATATGACATGTATGATGAAAAATGATGAAGATTAAAGACTTGATGGTATGCCATAGTCTATTCCTATACCTCCATTGAAGTGAGATATAATTATATTAGATTTTTTTCATAGGCCCACAAATAACATTACAAAAACACAATTATATATGGGTTGTAATGGATTGAATTACTATATCAAAATAATTTATTCCCATAAGATAATCCAACATGGTAGATGACCTAGAAATGTTTTTAGATTTTTTCTGGTTACATGGATTTCTAACATCTATTATATCAGATAGAGACCCCAATTTCAATTCATGAGTTTTTTTATCATTACAATATACTCTTTGAAGTCAATTGAATATGAGAATAAAATCTCATCCATATGTGGATGGGATACCAGAATGCCTTATGTATACATTGGAATAAATCCTCTAATAATGTGTCATGGACATTGGTGGTTAATGGTAGGGTCAAATGAATTTCATAAAATTCTCCTAGAACAATTTTTATCAGTTAATAATACAGATGGAACGTTTTGAGGATTGGTATGGTCGTGATTATCATTATCATTTATGTTGGGTGGAAGTAGGAGATGTAATTTTTATCAAAATTAGTATTTTACACTATACTATAGAGAATATCCAAATGATCTAGGAACAAAAGGCGGCCCCATAAAGTAGAAAAAAGTCGTATGTAGATAATCATCAGTGAACTTTATCATTTGATGTGAATGACTCTATCTTCTTGAATACATCACAAAAACACCGTTACTAACACTTGAGAAAATAGGGGTAGTTAACATTAAGGTATGCAGGACTATTGTTGGTGTTGGAATGGATTGAAACTATTGTTTACCTGATAGAATTAATACAATGATTCATTACCATTCATAAATTTTTCCATATTCCACAACCTAAGACATATCACCTCGATCCTCCTCATATGATTTGTTGAGATCATTTGATTCTTATGTCAGATGAAAATATTATCCAAGAACTACTATGGGTTCTATAATAATCGGAAAGCACCATTCAAGAGAGAAAATTTTCATTGGTGTGGGTACTATAAAGGTACAATAATTTTTAAGAGGAATCATGGGAACTTGATACGATTATCTGGAGGAAATGGAAAAACTAGTTCCAGAAAAATTTCTATTTCCAACCTCCCAAGGTCTGGATTCCAGAAGGTGGGGAGAATGTAGTTCCCTTATTTAGACGTATTCCATATTTTTATACTTTATTTCTTGTTTTGGAGTCTTTAGGTTAGCTTTTAGAAGTATTTTTAGGTTAAAAAGGGATGATCCTGGAGTCTAGCTGTTGAAAAATTATACAATAATAATTTACACCATAATAGGTTTTTTATGATGTAAATTATTTAGATAAGAATTTATTGGAAAATAGAAATGTGTCCAAAATATTTAAACCATAAAATATATTTTGACACTATAAAATGTGTCATTAAAAAAACAACTGAGGTAGTGGATATTTAATCATAAAGGACCCATGATAAACTTTTGAGGTAATATCCCAATTGAAATCAAAAAATATTTCTACACAATTATGTTTTCCCCCATCCATAAGTTTTATTTTCTCATATCATGTTTCCATTCTCTTCTAGAATCCTATGGAAAACCTTTGTGATTTTTGGAAATCATCAACTTTTGGAATCCTTTGACAATGAATCATTGACCATTTGTTTGTGTAGTAAAAGGTTAGTGTCATAGGATTTATTCATTGGTTCTCATTGAGTTGTCTCACCTAAAACCATATATCATGGCATATGAATATATATATATATAGGTCTAGAATTATATTTTTTATATCCTTTTAGGTTTTGTAAATGGAATGAGAATAGGAGGATAAACCACTGAATCATCTTTGATCTATTTTTCTTATTATAATTATTGTAGGTGGATTCTCTCATAGACTACCATTTTAGAAAATGTGAGATTAAAGCTTAATAAATTTTTATTAGTATTTGAGAAGAAATATAATGAGTTTTTTTTGTGGGCAACAATTATATTTGTGTGATATCAAAAGGGTAGTTTTTAATGATTCTCTTGAGTTATTTTAATTTAGTGTTTTCATAAAAAAATAAAAAATAAATGTTTTATGTGGAAAAATAATTGATATAGATGATGGTGCTGAAAAAAATAATGTATTGTGTTCATATTTCATTGTATGAGGACATGTTTAAACATACTTTGTCCTCAGTTATGATTGGAATAGTAAAAGGGAATATCCCAAGTAATTATTTGGTGAAAGATGGATTTTGGATTGTGAGTATTGGGATTGTCATTCCTCATACTTGTGTGTCTGGGTATGCCGAGTGGAAAAATAATGACAAAGTGAATGTGTATATTTTGTTAAAATCCATATGTTAACTATTTTTATTTGATAAACTATTTTGATATCATATAATTTGTTTTATATAAAATGATATAACTTCTTCTTTTTCGAGTTCCGTGTGATGAGATGTTTTTTGCGAAATCTTATTAAGTGATATACTTACCATCTACTTGGGAACTTTGGTGCACATGTAGATGTCATCTAGTGAGATACAATGAAGGGCTAGGTTTGATAATTATATTGTGGCGATTCTTCATATCATGGTTTCGTTAGTGAATATGGGGTTTGGGGGTGTCTTTATATAGTACTGGGATAAGGCCACATTGAATCCAATGACATTTTATTTGGAGTCTTAGCCATTAACCTTTATTAATTTTATTTGTTTTAATATCATATTGTAATTTATTATAATTTGATTGAGTAATGTGAATATTAATTCACTCATGATGAATTTAGGATTCATTTTATTATTTATTTACTATTGGTATTGTGGTATTCTGAGTAAACCATCCCTAAAAGGTTTACTATGACATTGTAATTTATTAAAGACCATTGGTGTCCTAGGGAAATCACATTAGGTCTACATTTCCTCCATTTCTATTTCCAATGGGAGAGGGGTTGGATATTACATAGACTCTCTGCACATCACTATGTGATGTACACTGATTGGAGAGATATAGAATGTTGTGATGATATGATAATCCGTGAGAAGAATATGCAATGGAAAAAAGGTTTTGCAATAGGAGATGATATCTTTTAATAAGAACCATACCTTTTGATCTGGGGGAGTTACCACAAAGATAGATGTAACTCACAAATAAGGGGTTATACATAATCAAATGGGATGGTATATCAAAATCACACAATAAAACAATAATGGTGTCAATGGGATTCAGTAAAAATATTGGTATTGTCTTCAATAAATTTTTTTCTCTGGTGTAAAAAAGTATTCTATCAGAGTTTTTCTTGGATGGGTTGAAATAAATAACCAATAGATTCAAAAACTACATGTATTCAAATCTTTATTACATAGTGATAATGATGAGTATATTTTCATAGAGAAACCCAAGTTATTTTTGGTGAATGGTAAAGAAAAAATGATATGTAAACAGTGGAAAAGTTTATACGGTCTAAAACATTCACCAACGAAATGGTACACAGAATTTGACTCATTAAATAGATTACAAGAGGATGATTGATGGTCAATGAGTTTTCGTAAAAAAAATTGATATTCATTTAATTATTTTATTTCATTATTTTTATGATGTTTTGATTATTAGAATATATAAAATTATTATTGAAAAACAGTGGAGGTTATTGAAAAATAATTTTCAAATGAGGTACTTGAGAGACACTACTAAATCCTTGGAATGAAAACTACCCTAATCGGATGAATCAAATGATTTTCCTATATAATTAATTTTATAATGAGAATATTACTGAATGGTTTAATATGAGAATAGTTAAACCAGTTAGAACTTAAGTTTCAAGTCATTTCATACTCATGAAAACTCAAAATAAATAGATTGGGATTCACAAAGAAGAGATTGAAAGTGGTCCTTACCGGTCCATACTTGACAGTCTTACGTATGCTATAGTTTACAGTAGACTAGATATTTCTCATTTTATTAGTGTTGTGAGGAGATTCCTTTAAAATCTATGAAGGGGTCATTAGAAATATTTAAAACAGATATTGAGGAATCTATGAGGTACATTAATACATTGATAATGTTTTGGAATTGATAAACCTAATTTTGAAGGATTTATGTATGATGATCTGGATGTGTATTTTTATATGATAAAATATATATCCTGGTCCCATATAACATTTTTCAGGGGTGTAGACTAATGGAAATCCATACATGATTGGGATGTTTCTTTATATACCATATATGGAAAATTTAATTTATTCCATGAAGTATATGCGGAGATGATGAGGATGAAGAAGTTTATATAAAATCCGAGATAGAATGAGGAGATTTACACTCTTTATTACAATCTTCCGAGCAATATTCATCTTTAAAAAAATTTAAAATTTCATTATAGGTCCAAACACACAATCATCTGATTTCACTATTTATTTAGTGCTTTGGATGAAATATTGTATAAAATTGTGAAAATACATGACAATGACAATGGGAAAGGCATGATGATGATAGTTATACTGAAAGAAAAGATGGAAGTGTGCAATGAGATTTCATTTCTATCATCTACTGAAAATTAGTTGTGAAGGTGAGAGTTTTCAAGGCCACTACCAATTAAGGGATACTTTTGTAGCTGGATCCTCCTACCAGAAAGGGAGGTAGTTTACTCTTGTGGAAGACAATTCAGAATGAAGATGTGGGGGAGGAGGATTTTTTAGGGGTTGATGAACCACTTTAAACAAGCCCTTGGACAACTATTATATTTGTCTATTTTAAATGATGATGAAAACCCACTATAATTAAAATCCTTATAATACAATGTTTCATACAAGGATTAAATAAATATCAATTCCCATCTCTCTTGTGGGTATAAGATCATCATTTAATAATGTAAATTCTTGTATTAATTTGTTTTTCTTTCTCTATTTGGGTTCAATTTCATCGCCTAAAATATATGTTCCCCAACACTACAAGATAAGGAATAATTTTGAAATCAAAATTATAAAGAATAAATATTGAATTGAATTTTACATAAAAAAATATTAGGCTCATGAAACAAGCAACGAAAAAAATTATTAAATGTTATTAAAAAAACAAAGTGCATTCATGAGAATTCACAAAATCTACACCTTTTCATTAAAACAATTAAACTATCATGCTTATGCACTATTTAAAGTTATGAATGTAGCCCCACATCAATAAATATGGTTGTGAGACCACCATCATCTCTACAACTAAAGCCACAATAAACAATGGTATCGTTTATCAGCACTAAATTAAAGAGATAATAATGGAACCATTTATTAGTTCTAAAAATATGTTGATTAATAATGGCATTTATAATCATTTCTAAGTGCTGACAAAGTCCATAGTTTAACTGCGCTTCTCTTTAGCACTGATAAATGTCACCCATTATCAGTGAATTTATTTAGTACCAATAAAAGGTATATTCAATTAAATAAATTATATCATTAAATATTGTATATTAATATATAAGTATATTTATATTGAAAAAATATAACAATTTTTATTTATTATGATTTATATATGACTAAATATATATCTAGTCAAGGTATATATTTAAAAATTTCCTTTAAAATAATAACTATATATATATATAATTTTCTTAAATTATATTTATATAATTTTTAAAAATTATCTCTATATAATTTTAATTTGAATTATAAATAGCATAAATTTATATTTCATATATTTCTTGAAAATCAGTGAATTATTTTACTTAAAAATATATAATATTTAAAAAATATTTACTAGTTTAGAAGTTTTATTTTATCAATGTATTTGTTTCAAATTTTCACATGTATACATATATGAAATTAATTCAAATTTGTAGAGATAAAAAAATAATATATGTTCTTGATATTACAGTATTATATTTTTATATATTAATATATAATATACCATATATAAAATATTATGTTTTTAATTATTTAATTTTATTCCTTTTCTATATTAATATTTAATATATTATAATTATTAATTCTTATAATATATATATATATATATATATATTCTGAAATTTTTCTTAATTATTATTTCATCAATAATATTTTCTATAATTTTCCAATTTAGTAATAGATACTTTTAATTTATATAATATTTTTATTGTATTATTAACTTTAAAGATATATATATATATATATATTAACATTTAATGATTAAAATAAATATTTAATTTAAAATAATATAAAAAATTTGTTTTTTAACATATATTACTTTTTAATTTATTTATTAAATTTATATAATTAAACTTGTTTTTGTTTTTTTCAATATAGTTAAAATTTATTAAAAATTTAATCTATTTTAAAATGAATTCATTTAATATTATTTATTAATTAATAATTTTATTTGTGATTTGTTTGTTTTTTTATAATGTCAATATTTAAAATATATATTGGTCTATTATTTTTATAATATATTCATTTTTAATGTTTTTTATACATAATTATTCAATAATATATATTATATTTCTAATATAGAAATATATTCATATATATATATATTATTTTATTTTAGATAACATAAAATACATATGTTTTTATTAAATAAGTCATGTTTTAGTGAAATATTTTTATTTATAAAATTTACAATTAAATAAACAATATTTACTAATTATATTGAGTAATTGATATTTAATTAAATTTCATTTTCTATTTCAAATTAACATATACAAGATGTTTATTCCATTAATTCCACACATACATATATGTAATTAATGCATTTTTATAAAGGACACTCACAAATAGAATATTTCTATAAGTTATTCAAGTTTTAATATTAATTTTAGAATTATATTTGTTTACATAATATATTTAATTTATATTATGATTAAAATTATAATATTTTATTCCTTTTTTATTATTATAAAAAATATATAAGTTATTACTTTTTGTTATTTTTTAGATTTTATTCATTTGTAATATTATTTATTCACTAATAATCTTGATTGTTTTAATATATTTGTAATTTATTCAATTTCAATTTTTTGTTATTTATTTTTTCATTTTATCTATATTCAATATTAATTTTTAATTCTTTATTCATTAATATTTAATGTTTTTAATATTGTTTTAAATAATATTGATAACATATATTCAATTTCATTTTAAGAAATAATCAATTTTACCTTTTTTATTAATCTATATAATTAATAACAGTAGTTCATTTTTGTAATATTTTTATTGTCTACTAATTATTTATTTTTAAATTTCACTCATTTTTAACAATCATTCATTTTATATATTTAATATTATTTATTCCACAATAATGTTATTTATTTTTTAACATTCCATTATAATTAATTCAGTTTGAGTATTTATTATTATAATTTTTTTTTCATTTTTTCAATATTAATTTAAATATATTTGGTCATTAACAATTATGGTTTCTAATATTGTACTATTTTACATATTTAAAATACATTAAATCTATTTTAATATATATTCATTTTTAATTTTTTATATAATTTAAATAATTATTAAAAAGAATTTTATTAATATTATGGATGTGTATTATTTTTAGTTATTATATTTCACTCACTTATAACATTCATGCATTTAATATTATCTATTCATTAATAATATTAATCAATTTTACCGTTTTTATTTGTTATTATTTTTTAATATATATTCATTTAATATTGTATAAAATAATATATATATTTATCAAAGCTTTTGAAATATCGGTGAAAAATTTTGGTTAGTTAGTACTAAAATTAAATTTCTTACAAAAACTATCTTTATCACCAAATATTAAAATGTGGTGATAAAGATCAGTTTCATCATCACTAGAAAGCATTGACAAATACACACCATTATAAGATGTAAGAGGAATCATTGATAAGTAATCATCATTATCTGTGGTAAGAGGTAGCACTGATAAAGAGCAGTCTTTATAATAACTACATATTTTAGTGCGGATAAATATGAGTCTTTATTAGGTATTTCAAAAAATTATCTTATAAAACATTTTCGAATTTTTTATGTAGAACCGAAATAGAGGACTTGACCACGCATGTTGTTCATGATCTGAAGGAACTAAAACATTCCCACCACTCTCCCTCTAACTCCTCAGATGATTGACACCTCAAAACACACTATGTTCCACTAATTTAAGAATAATCATTATTCCATGATACTATATCAGAACTGTAGTAGTTACTATAACCACTACTGAATGGTACAATAACATTTGTTACTACTCATCTGATTTGGGACTTAGGTCTGCCAGTTTAGAACTAGAGGTTTTAGGATCATTCGGCCTGCACAGCCATTGGGCCATAGGGCCTTCGGGCCAACACATGACTTAATTCCCCTAGGCCTCCAGGCCATAAGAGGCCAAGATGTATCATGTGCATACCACACTAGGGAATTCTTCAAAATTGGATTCAGAGAAAGTTCCTTCCACTTGAGAAAAGAAAACCATATTTGAAGAAAGAGTGTGTATGCCAATTTCCATTAGAATTAGGCATTGTAGAACTCTGTATAATGAAATTCTAGATAATCACCCATACAAGTTGGGGAGGTAGGTTCCATCAAAGATGAAGATGATGAGGAGGGGTACATGATATTTTTTTAAAATCTACTAGAGATGAATATAAAATAAAAACTGATTATAAATCATTTTTTATAGTTTGATGTGTTAAATATTTCACTAAATGTATCCTTTGATGTCAAATTGAACTATGTTAATAGAACACCTATTTTCAATGATGTAACACTTCATATATGTATTTTATGTATATAATGTGTTTGGTTGATGTATTTAAGGTTTTGGAAACATCTATGAATTATTTTGGTCATTTATAAGGGTTCACAGTTTTACCACTATTTATAAAAACTTTTAAAGTCATATAGGATACTATGCATAGTGAGATAGAGTCTAAGTTGTTTCCCACGGGTAGGCGCACAATTTTGGGAACATTTAGGTCACCTAGTATAAACCATAAATATTGGGATAATATGATTTTTCATATTTGGTTCATGGTTTTTCTATCCATGCAGGCCAACAATGCATGGTCCATATTTAGGTACAGTCTGGTGCATATATAACCATAGTTCTTCCTAATTATGCCACTAAATGTGCACTATTAAAAAACTATATCTGAAAAAAGTTGATATATGATGTGTTTAGGTTTCAACCCTACATTTTCCCCATAATTTCCATAAATTGGGGATTCTTCCTCCCAAATGTTGTGAATTCTCTACCCATTAAATTATATGAAATATGAATGCCATTCATGGGGCATCGATGTCCAATTCCATTTGTAAGTCCTCATTTATCATTTTGTTTCCTGATTTTTCTTAGATATACTTCCATATCTATCTCTGTTTCTCAAATATAGTTTTTTGGAGATAAGTATAAGGTTTTTGACGCCAATCATGGTTATATTTGACATTTTTTATATTATGGGTAGATTTCTAAGGTGGTTTTTTGGAGGTTTAAGTTGTTTTCATTAGTTTTTTTGTGTAGTTTTTCATTTTCTCCATAATTCCTGATATTTATGGCTTCACTCTTGACTCCACTCTTTATAATATGAAGATTTATTATAAATTTATTTTTTTAATTTAAATTAGTTGTGAAAAGCATGATACAAACCCGATTTAGAGATGGTTTTGGATTTTTGTGAAATTGTGGAATTACTGTGCAATGTGATATGATAAATGATTTTATAAATTTTGTTTGAATTTTATGTCTGAAAAAGTTTTTTCAATATTTTTTTTTTGGTTTTATTAAAATGGTTTGTTAAAAATACATTCAATAAAAGAATAATTTCATTTATATGGTTGAAATTG
This sequence comes from Viscum album, assembly GCA_963277665.1. NCBI lineage: Eukaryota > Viridiplantae > Streptophyta > Magnoliopsida > Santalales > Viscaceae > Viscum > Viscum album. The sequence goes on from OY728128.1 coordinate 43,482,525, forward strand.
TTGATTTGGCATTGGTTTTGGCATAATGGGTTGGTGTGTTTTTCTATGAATTTATGTCATATAAGGGTATGATGTTGCCCACCATTATTTGGGTGATGGATAAGGGTATGAACTTTCCCCCATTAAAATGGTTCATTAAGGGACGTCTTATTGAAAGGATGACTCACCAATCACTAGTATAGGGAGGTCTATGGTTTCTGGCATGGTTGGGTATGTGAATATGTGGAATGCTATTGATGAAGCCCAAGATGGAATTTGTGAAATGGTTTTGGTGAATTTTTGTTAGCTTTTCTTCAAAACTGTTTTAGTATGGAATAATGTTTTTGTATTTTAAATCTTTCCTTTTTTAAATAATTGTTTTAGTTGTTTATAATTTTTTTTATAGAAGTGATAACTCATTCTATTATAGTTCTGGGAGTAGGGATGTCATTTAGGGAAGCCTACTGAGTTTCATTACTCACCCCTTCCATATCACTTTGGGGCATTTGTAGATATTTTTATTGGGACATGGGAAAACTTAAATTATCACCCTTACTTAGTGGTACATCGTGATAATTTAACGGTTTTATGGAGTTAGGGCATGGTGCAGGTTAGAGCTTTGAAGTTGTGTTTTTTCCAATATGTTTTGTCAGTATTTTATTCCACTATGTAATGTGATGTTAGTTGTGTTCCACTTGGTTCTCTGTTGTAGTTTGGTTTTTATATAAATGCTATTGAATTGAGTTATTTTTAATTATTATCATGCATCGTATAATTGTTTTTAGTTATAGAATGTTGTGTAGGTTTGTTTTATTTTAAAATGGAATATCATCCCTCATATTCTAATGAATACCTCAAAAAAATCCTGCCTGTTGAATAATGGGGATATATATTAAGTACAAGTAATTTCCTCCCACCCTATCAAAAAAATGAGGACGTGAAAGGTGTTACAAGTGGCATCATCCTATTCGGTCCTTGCCTATGAATTGTTATTTAGTTCTCTCAGTCATTGAGTTGAAATTAATTCTAGTCTATTCTTTGTGTTTGGTTGGTAGAATGGTGGATAATTTTTAGGACATGAAATGTATAGAATAAAAATGCATAGCTAAACTATTTATTTTTAACATCATGTTACCAATGATTTGGGTGCATATGTGTTGTAGAGACACGTGTAGGATTTGAACCTCATTTTCAATGGTTTAGAAAATGATATGATCATGATATGAATTTTAAAAATGACTTCACAATAGGAGTGTATAATTAATTTTGAATAATTATTTATGATTTGGTGCAAAAGTATTGTTATTTTACAATTGTTAAAAGTTGTTTTCAAATGTGATATTTTGAAAATTCATGAAATGGTAATTATGAAAATAGAATGATTTTTTAAAGCATGATGAAATTTTAAAAAAATATTGGAGGTTGAAAATATTAAATTTTGGAAAGAAATGTTGTGATATTATAATGTGATATAATCTTAAAATTTTATGAATTTAGTTTCAATAGAGTGACAATTTTTTGATTTTGTTTGTTATATAATATGAATCCTGGTAGGTGTCGTACAATGTTACCAGAGGTAGATGCTGAGAATGTGGTTTCACCTGATCCACAGATGAACCAACAACATGTTAAGATTATTTTAAATTATTTTCAACATTTAGATAGGGTGAATTGATGGGATGTTCCTAGGTAAGTGGATCACTCCATCCAGTTCTAGATGTAGAATCCACAAATTTATCACGGTGATTTAGAACCAGAATAAATAGAGATGTGGAAGAATTGGATGAATTGAATCATTTATTTACATGTCACGCAAGAAGTGATGAATGGAAATATCATGATTTATATGATGAATGATGTCTCTTGATATTTTTTTTATTTAGAACTTCTGGATAAATCAGACCAATGCCTTCTAGGGGATGAGTTTTAGGAAATTTTTAAAAAACAACTCTACCCTAACATGTTTAAAATTGAAAGAAAAGAGGATATATTATTATTGAATAAATAAATCATAACCTTGATAGAATATTTCTAAAAAATCACGAATTTAGTTCATTTTCACTAGAAGTTGATACTAGTTACTCCTTGAAGGTAGACATTTTAGAATAGGTGATGTGGTAGGAAATTCTCCCGTAGATTGATGTTCTCTGTATAATGGATTATATAGATATAATAAAAGATAAATAATGGACTAAAGGGATATCTCAAGAGATATTTGTGGAGATAGTATGTTGATAAATTTAGGAAGCTGTGGGAACACTAATGTTGGGAGTAAGAAGAAGAGGGAAACATATTTTCAAGGTAGTGTAATAAATTAAAATCAGATGGATGGCATAGTAAATCATCCCCTATGAACCAAGAGCATGCTAGTATGGGTTTCATGTTGTTTTTTTGGACTACATAATCTATGATTTAATGACACTACCCAGAGCGTGAAACAGCTACAACCAGATATGGTGTCTCTTGTGCTATTATCACAGTGCTCTGAGGTAAGGTGTTCGAGACACTTCTTAGTTGTCACAGGTGTTGTAGGATTCAATTGGACGAGGGAAACATAACCCCTATAATTAGAAGAACATATATATCCATTTTGATTCTAGAAATCCCATGAATTCTCAGAAAGGTAACTCTCAACCAGGCAATAAAGAACAATGTACAATGATAAAGTTGTTATATGAAGATGAGAAAGTGATTGTGGAAGATTAGTATAGTCCACCGACCATGAGAGGTATTTGTAATTTTAATTCTACCATAATACATTATTTTTTGGATAAAGATATATCCCATTCATTTATTTCATCCTATGATAATGATTTTCTGTATTTAAAAATTGAGATGATTCCTTTGGTGTTGAAACTAAACACTCCTCTTGGTTTCAAATAATATCAAGACTTTATGTGTAGAGCATGTTTGATACCTATTTATGGAGCTAAGATGATATTGATCTTTTCAGTACTTGATATGGATTTCTATGATATGCTCCTTCTTATGGATTTCATGATAATGTTCCACGCTCACATCAACTTTTATATTGGAATGGTCATTTTTACAACTAATTATGGTTTCTAACATCTATTTAGATGAGATTACAATGTAAAAGTAGGTGTAATGGGTTTGTTAGAACCATTAGTTGAAAATATCTCATACTTGTTGAAAAAAATGACATTGGTATTGATGGAAGATATAGATAATAGTAATTATCTTGAATTTATTGATTAGTTTCTATATGTGTTTCTAGTGAATTTCTCATGGGTTTCTCTCATTAGAAATGTGAATTTCATGATTTATCTCTCTACAGGGGCCAATTCTATCTCACATCCATCCTATCGAATGGAGATAATATAATTAAGGTAATTGATAGTGTTTTTGGAATATCTGGAATGAAACGGGTTCATTTGGCCCAGCACATCTCCATGGACAACACCCGTCTTGTTCATAATAAAGGATGATGTAACTATTTTTTTGGTGGATTATAGTCAGATTAACCAAATTATGACTTTGAATCGATATCCACATCCATTCATTGATGAAATATTCAATCAACCATGGGGAGAATAGTGGTTATCTAGGATTGGATTAAAATCATGATATTACCAATTGCATGTTTGAAAGTTGGATAATCCAAAGGCAACTTTTAGGGGTAGATATGGACATTATGAAATAATGTTAATTCCTTTTAGTCTTAATAATTCCAAAACGTTGATTATTGAATGGACGAATCAAATATTTTAGATATATCTAGATTTATTTTTTGTGGTGTTTGTGGAAGATATACTGTTGTATTTAAGGTCAAGGGATAAACAAGAACTACACTTGGTGATAGTATTTGGAATCTCAAGGGATCATCATTTGTATTAAAAATTTTCAATGTGTTATTTATTGATACAATAGGTACATTTTTTTATCAATATAATCTCAAAAAATGTGTTTCTATGGATGAAAAAATGATTTTTGTTGTTATCTATTGTCAACTACCCAAGAATATCTTCGAGACACGTAGTTTCAATGGTCTAGAGGGTTTTTACGGGGACATTATTCCTGATTTTTTATGACTATCATCACATATAAAATATTGGAAAAGGAATAATGCTTCATTATAATTGTATAAGTAATTTTAGAATTATTTTCAAGAGCTTAATGTGAACCTTACATCAGCACCAATCTTGATTTTTCCTAAATTAGGAAAATGGTACATGGTGTATTGTGATGCTTTAGGATTAGAATTTGGATGTGTTATCATAGAGGAAGATTATGTTGTTGCATATGGATCGAGAAATTTATTGATTCATGAGAATAAATACCCAATATATGATTTATATTTAGCTACTATAGTCCATTATTTGAGGACTTGGTGTCAATACCTATTTGGTGTTAAATTCACTGTGTTTATGGACCATAAAATCTTGAAAAATATTTTCTCACAGAGGGATTTGTACATAAGACAAAGAAGATGGATAGTGTATCTACAAATGTTCGACTTTGTCTTGAATTATATATTTGGTAAAATCAATTTTATTTTAGATGCATTAAGAATAAATTCATTTTCTCGGTTGTAAAAATAGGCTTAGGATATGTGGTAGTTGGTGTCGATCCAAACTGGCATGCACATGGAATTTGATGACCAAGGTGAAGATATAGATTTATTCCTTGTTTAATTTGTTATTTATTTGGTAAATATGGTTAAAGAGGCAGAAATTTATAATTCTGAATGTCTTGCGATGAGGTCAAAACATAATGGAGGGAAACCATTGAGGGGCATATGCTATATTGGAGTTTTGTTTGGTTAACTTGAAATCAGATGGTAATACAAATTATTTTTTTAAGAACAAATTATTCATGCTTACAACTATTCAAGATGGGTTATTAAACATGGATTACAAAGATGTATAAGGTGTTAAAAGAATAATGTTGGTGGGCCAGTCTAAAAAGGAAGGTGGCAAGGTTTGTTTTGAGATACTCAACATTCGAGTAGGTTAAGGTAGAGAATCAGCAACAAAAAGGTATGATGTTATCTTTAACTATTCCTATTTTGAAGAATGAGTAGATAGCCTTGGATTTTTTAAGAGTACTCCCATGAATTGTTCAGAAACATGATTCCATTTGGGTGGAGTTTATTGACTCTCAAAGTCAGCCCATTTCACCACTATTTGTGAATCTCATACAGTAGAGGACCTGAAAAAAATCAATATTCTAGAATTAGTTAAGGGACATGGAATACCAATTTTGTTAGTGTCAGAAAAAGTTCCAAGGATTACATCTCATTTCTCAAAATCCCTAAAAAATCTCTTGGAACTCATTTGATTATGTGTACGATGTATCATCAATACAAGGATTTCCAATCTGAATGGATGATACAAATACTAGAATACTTGATGTGTGCTTGTGGAATGGATTATAGTTTCTCATCATAATAGAACATCCCATTAGAGGATTTCTCATATAACAATAGTTATCACGCCTCTATACAGATGGATCCATTGGAAGCATTTTTTATAATCTGTTTCCTTCATCACCTTATTGGGTGGAAATAGGTGATACATCACCTATTTGGAAGAGCCTTTTCCAAGAGACAATATGGAAGATTCACCTGATTAGGAAATTGATGGAGATAGACCATAGTTGTCAAAAATCATAAGAAGTTCATCATCGACACACATTGTCATTTGAGGGTTGTGATCATGTGATTTTGAGGATCTCTCCATGTATTGGGAATCATAATTTTGGGAAGAATGGAAAGTTATATCCTAGATACATAAGCCCTTCTGAGATACTATAATTGGTGGATATGTTGAATAACAATGAGGTTTTCCACCATGTTTTAGAGAGTCCCATAATGTGTTTCATGTGTCTCAATTGAAAAAGAATCAGACTGATCCTAAAATGGGACCGGATGGGATCACATTGAACTAGAGTCAGATTCTTCATTACTGCACATGAAACATTAAATTTGTATAGGATATATAATGTATTTCATGGTAAAAACATTGGTCAATTAAATGTTTTATGGCAAAATGGTAAGATTTTGGGTGATAAATGGGAATGATAGATTGAAATGAAAGTGAAATGGACATAACCCTTTCTGAGAATACAAGGTATTATACATATTGCAGACATAAATAAAAATGGTGGGGAGAATAAGTACCCTTATATTCAAGTAAGTTATAATTAATTTATGTATTTTAGGTATATAAAGTGTTTGAGTAGAGATTTGGAGGGTTTGAAAACCCTTTGGAATATTTTTGGTGATTTATATAGGTCTAGGGTTTTATCCCAGTTTTGGAAACAATGAAACTTATTTAGGAAACCGTTATTTGTGAGAGAAAGGCTAAGGGGATGGATCACAGGTAGGTGCATTGTTTTTAGAAACGGTGAAGTCGCCCAAGTCAAACCATGGAAAGTTGAATAGAGGTATTTTTCTGGGTTTGGAAATGGTTTCTCTAACCATGTGGAAGAACTTTTAAAGGAACCTCTTAAGGCAGAGTCTGGTTCGTAGATAGTGAGTTATTTAGCCTAATTGTTAATCTAACCTTGCATGGTTAAAAAACTAGATCCTAAAAAAGAGAATATGTGTTGGGTTAATATTTTAACCCCTCGTTTTTCAATAAATCCACCCTAATTTGATACTTATTCTTCATAATGGATTAGGAACCTCTCCCCATCAAATGGTAAGTAATTCAAAGAAATTTTTTGGTGCATTGGAGGATGACTCCCATGGTTAGTCATCTATTATGGTAGTTTTTGTGGTTTCTACTTAGATCTACTTATCTCACTCTCTCTCTCCCTCTATTTTTTAGATCTTGTACATTATCGATAAATATAAGGTTTTTTTTTATGAAAATAACGGTATCATTTGCACATTTTCTTGATAGGGGAAGGGATATAAGGTGGTTTTTTAGAGATTCAACTGAATTTCATTACCTTTTTTAATTTTTGACATAATTCTTGAGGTAGTCGACTTCACACTTTACTCCTCTATTTATAACATGATGGATGTGTTTAAAATTTATTGTTTTCATTGAAATTTTTATATATGTTGTGAAAATCAAGGTAGAAAACCTTTTTAGTGATCGGTGTGTATTTTTTTAAAAAATAGTTGAGGTATTTTGAAATTTTCATTGATAATTAATTTTAAAATGTTGATTTTAAAATGGTTTTGGTTTTTACACATGGACTAGAGTCTTTTATAAAATGTAGGATTAATTAAAATGGATTATTTAAAAAGTTTACAATTAAAGTACGATTTTCAAGAAATGATAGTAATGATTATTATGGAATTGGTTTTGGAATAAATGTATGGTGGCTGTTCATGTAAAGTTTTGAAGGATAAGGGTATGAAGTTTCCCCGTTAATTTATGGGATGTATAAGGGTTTGAACATTACCCATAAAATTGATTCATTATGTGTTGACTTATATAAAGGACAACTCTGTAGTCATGTGAAGAGAGAGGTTGTTAATTGAAAGCATGGATGGTTATGTGGATATGTGCAATGGAAAAGAATATTCCAAAAATAGAATTTGTGAAATGGATTTGGAATTTTTTTTGGAATATTTTATGGGAATAATTTTTAGTATAGAAAAATGGTTTTGTATTGAACTTCATGAATTTTTTATAAATTCTTTTCAATTGTTTGTGTAACATATCTTATATAAATGTGATAACTTTCTCGATCAATGTTCTATGAGTTGGGAAGACATTATGGAAAAACCTACTATGTTTTATTACTCACCCCTGATTTCATACATTAGTGATTTTTCAGATATTTTTTATCAGGACACATGAAAAGGTAAAGTATCACACATATTTAGTAGTGCATCATAATACATGGTCTGTTTTGTGGAGATGTACATGGATCAGGTTGGATCTTTGGATTTATGTGTTTTTCATTGAGTTTGGTGGGTATTTCCTTCCACTATGTACAGTGATGTTACTTGTATTCTGTTATCGTACCCTATTATATTTTGGTTTTGATATAAATGGTATTTCATTAAGTTGTTTTACATTTTAATCATGCATCATGTAATGTTTTTTGGTTGTGAAATGTTTTTTAGATTGTTTTTTTATAAAGGGAAAATATTCCCCCATCTTCTAATAAATATATAGATATTTATTTCAATCCTTCAATGTCTTGGTGATTTCACATACAGCCGTGTAATGTTCTCTCACATTATCAATTCAATGAGGAGGGGGAGACGTTACCTTGTTTCATATAATGTATTTTTTTTATTTTCATTATTGAAATTTTGAGTGGGTTTCTTAAATATGACTTATGAATAATATTTTTAAATTTTATTTTTTCATTTTAAGCAAAGTGAAACATCAAATAGGATGAACGTTAATTTATAAAATTATATATATTAATTTATTAATAATTATATATGATATTATTTAAGAATAGAAATCATTTTTAAAAATGTCTCATCCCTAAAAAACTTTTGATGTTATTTTTTACTAATTTATTAGAATTACATTTATTAAATTTTATTATTATATTTTCTATAAATTCATGTAAATATATTTATAATTATGTAAATACTTTATTTAGAAATGAATATCTTTTTATGACATAACTTGATCTCTAATAGATGTTTATTCATTATTTTGATACTCCACTCAATTCATGTCATATCCCTCACACATTAATAATATGGAAACACCATCACAAAAAATTTTCTATTACCTTGTACACCTGAGGATGTGGATAGAGTAAAAATTTTCTAGTGACTGATACTTTTAATACATGAAATTTGACCACTAAGAAGTGTTAGTTATACAAAAATTCTCATTCATTCCACATATTAAGGTAATTTTTGAGCAAGATAATTAATCAGACATGAAATGATAGGAATAATAAGAAATGTTTTAGGTTTTCTTCCATCTATCATGGAATAAAAGCAAACAATTCCACCCATTTTCATCTATTAAGTGGAAAAATAAACAATTTATTTTAATTATTTCCTTGATGTGAACATCTATTATTGGAATTTTTCAACCCAAAACACTAACATCATGTTCAGTTAAAAAATAAATTATTATAAGGGAGATACAATAAAGTGGTCATACACAATATAATGGTTTGTATCATTATTAAGTTTGTTAATTCACTGGAATTTTCATTTTTAGTTTCCCAGCTCTATAAATTTTCAATCATAGTGGTTTCTTCCCCATACTGACCCCATCAAAAATATATATATCGCCTTTATTATTATTTAAACCCTATCAACAATTTCCTCTCTAACATTTTACAAGAGTGGATTCTCTATGTTTGTTCCACTGAGGTTGACTTTGTATGTGATCCCATACAAATGTTTTTATACTCTAATTATTAGTTTGGTAAGAGGATTTAGTAGGATCATATTAGGACACTTCTATAAATTGTGTTGAAGTTGAAAGTTTCATAATTTAATAAATTATCATCATCATTAGATCTTAATAATATTGTCACTAAAACACCACCTGAACCACCATGCAAAATTTGAATAAATGAAATTACATCGAATCCTATTGCTATTTATACACCCATCTAGAAAATTTATAGAAACTATTTATAATTTCTACCTTTTCCCCATAAAAAATAAAATAATGAACCCTAATGAACGATCACAAATTTACAATAGGTTGTTTCTTTTCATGTTACCATTATGTAAAATGAAAACAGGTTAGGAATAATCAGAAATGAAATTCAAAATTAGGTTTCCCCTTCCTAGATTTACTTATATCAGTCACCTTCTATTAAGAATACCTTATTCTCTATTTGTGAAAAAAGAATATTTTATGATCCTACTGTTTTTCATATGAATAAAAAATGGATGGTTAATTATTTTAAAATAAAATTATAATGATGTATTTAAAGTTTTCATCATGCTTGTAATGGATTATGAATATTAATATTCTCAAATCCATTTTTCGAGTATTCATTTTTTTATTAAATAAAAATATTTCCTGGAGAGTTGTAAGAACATTTAAATTTTTGTGGAATATATCCTATCTATATTTGATAGGGAAAACATGGAGAGAAACTAAATGTACACACTTATTTGAATGATATAATTATTTATGTCTCATTTTATATGATTACAAGTGTAAATGATGATGAAGATTGTATGAAAGAAATGAAAATTGAAATTGACGATAAACTTTTTGAATGCGTAATGTTTTTTGAGAATTTAAATATTTTTTCAAAGGTAAATCTGTAAACCAATTTAACTAAATATACAATATTGTTAGCATTATTGATGGTATATAATATGAAACATGGCGGCAGATGGGATGACACAAGCTTTATAGAACTATATGTTCTCACCATAGATATAATTCTGGGAGAAAATGAGTTTCCAATTGAAAAATATTATTTTAAATGAATGATACATTCAATTTTTATGATCTATAAAAAATAAATTCATGTTTAAATTATAACCTATTTTTTCAAGGGACATGAATTACTTTAAAAATTCCAAAAGTATAGCATTAATTTCTAGATGAACGATGAATCAAGTACTTTGAAATAAGAATGGAGAATTAATATAATTATACAATTTATATTTATATATACATATTTGGAAACCATTAGACAAATACAATTGAATACATATTCAATAATTGAATATGGGAAACTATATCACCCAATAGACTCTCATTATTGGAAGACAATTGATTCTACGTATCCTGAATTTTTTAAATGAGCAAAAAAATGTCTATCTTGTAAAATCTATAGATAGAATAAATATTTCAAGTGTATATAGTAGTAAATAGAGTACATGGAAATATATTTTGGTAATTTATAAATTTCCACTATTTATTGGAATAATGTTAAAACCCATAATGTTTTCTCTACTCATATTTGGAATAAAATAACCAAAAAATGATATTTATATCTTTTTAGAACCCTTTATTGAAGATCATAAATTTATCTGGGATACATGTGTTATATTGTTTGATTCTAAGGTAATTGATGAATTATCATTTTGATTCATGTGGTAAGGGATGCTAAATCACAATCCTTATTGTGGAAATTTTTGGTGATATTATAGAAAACGAATTTTGGGATGTATCATTTGTGGATAATTCCTACAGTAATTTCAGTTGAAATTTTACTCGAAGATATTATTATAATGACATCATTTTTTTCCTCAACGACATAAATACTGACCCTGTTTGAAAAAATTCAATAGAAATACATAAAATATTACAAAAGCTTCTCTACTAATGGGGGATTGACTATTCTTGAGTGTAAAATATATTGAAACATTTTTTTCTAAACCATTTTAAAAAAAGATATGAAATATAGTTAGAGATTGAAATAAAATTACATTGAATTGTCATATTATATATTTTGTGTGCCCAAAATTTTATTGATGTATTTCATTTAGAAAGAATGTTTTTCATTTTTTTTATTGGAATATTAGTAAATGTTAATAACAAGAAAAATTATTGAATTATGGACATATTGGGAATGATTGATATGTGGAAAATGGTAGATGTGACACTAGAGAAGGGTGAAAGACAAACATTTCATTCTCCAATGGCCTACATTCAATCAAAACAAGAAAAATAATAATGTTATAATTTAATTAATCATGTAAAATGTCATGAGTAGTATTCATCAAATATCCATAATTTAATTTCAATTACTAATTTGAAGTCAATGGCTCTAAAATCACATGACTATCATGTTTTGATGAAATATTTGATTCCTATTAATTTGCATTGAAACATGACTAAAAATGTATGACATACATTAACCAGAATCTTCTTATTTTTCAAATCCACATGCATAAATGTTATAGACCCATCAATGATTATAATCATTGAGAAATTTATTGTAGTTATATTATGTGTATTAGAGGCTCCCATCCCGCTATAATTCATATATATTACAGTATACCAAGTTGTTCCCACGGTTAGAGATGTTCAACTATGTTGTCATGTCTATTAAAGACGCATTTATGACATTGAATGATAAATGATGATTTAGAAAGGCTACTTCAAGAATCGAATCGAACCAAAATTTTATATTGTAGGATGATATATTTTTGAAGAAGATATTATATTATGTATAAATTACATATTATATGTTGATAGCAATAGTCTCTTAAAGTCCTATCTCAACAGACACATTATTGGTTAAGGGATTTCCAATTTAGATGTTGTTGCAATTACCATCTTAGAGAAGGATGAAGATTACAATTTCATTTAATATAATAGTGTAAAGGTTTATCCATACATTTAATCCAAGAAATTAACTGTTGGATATTTGAATCCATCAAGTGCTAAAGGATGGATATCAAAAAAAACTAATCAATAATATATAAATAGTTCCAAGATCATACTTATAATGTTTTATCTATGAAAATGGAATCAATTTCTGAAGGAAATCGATAGATATCCCCAAGACCAATTTTATATGTTATATCGTACAGAAATTTTGAAATTAAATGTTATAAATTATGTAAAAAGTAATAAGTTTAACATATGATGAAGAAAAAAATTGGAATTATTATGTTCCAAACAGTGATTCATGTATCATGTTCCAAGACTACAAATCAAATTTATGAGAATATTTCATATTTCAAAATCATCAAATTGATATATGAGTTCTATTATATAAAATTTATAATGTTATTTTTCCATATCAAATGTCTTGATAATATGAGTGTAGTGAAATTCAATGAACTATAATTTCATAATGAAAATTTTAATTTTTAAGGTTATAATGATAAGTAGTTTATAATGGAATCACATGAAGTGAAGGTAATTTCTACAACACATCCAGTAAAAGAGAATTGATCAAAATTCATATTGTCAACTAACAGAACTACACGGTTAGATGAAAATTCAATTAATGATGAGCCATTTATTGGGATATCACAATCATTTAAAGGAGCTCATAATATAGACAATGCCTAGTACATGAAATGGAAAAAATGGGACTTTGAAAATCAATATAGGATTCAAATACCATAAAATTTTAACTAAAAAATATAGTGTTAAATGAGATTGATATAGTGTTTTTAAATATACTTTTTTCCACACAATATTATGTTTTTTCTACAGAATTTAACTAATGTAAATTAAATGTTTTACTAATATTGCATATGATTTCTGGGGCACATGATAATGTTACTAATCCTAAGTACGAACAATCAACTGTTGATAAAATGAAATAATTATTATGGGATCATCAACACATTGATGTAAAAATAAGAACAATGAAACATCTCTGTGTTAAATAAAATAATATTAGAAATAATAAATAGTATAAAATTTGAGTTTGGATGGAATCAATGTATCCATCATGTTGACCCTAACAAGTCAATGCTCGTTAGTTATTTTGGGTTCAAAATGAGAATTCCTATTCTAATTTATATATACACATAACTCTTTATTCACTGTACTAAAGGAAACCCTTTGGAATGATATTAAGGTAATGTTATGAGATAGATTATTGAATTTTAGGAAAAATTATATAAAAAATGTTGATTTAATATTCAATATTTATTGTAAAGTTCATTTATTTTAGATTATTTCCATATGAAAAATGTCTTATTGGATTCTATAAAAACACAAAGAGGCTTCCAGAAACATCATACAAAACTACTTCTCAAGGATGTGGAGGGGAAAGTAAACCCCAACAACATGTTATGCATGAACACATTATGAAACCAGAACAATGGAATGAATTCATTAATATTCATGGTGAGAAATCATTTCAGGTGCAATGTATTGAATAATATAATATTTTATATTATTTTTTTTGACCACTTTGAGTATAAATTATTAATTTATTAAATAAAATAAGATCTATGAAAATAAATAACATGAAAAAACTGTTGCATCCCTGTTATAATGATAGGATAGTTACACATAACATAGAAAATATAGTATGTATTTTAAATCTACAATAACCGTTAAATGTGACATGAAACAACATATTTTCTTATTTTACATGAATATTGTTAAATCAAAATTTGAATCCACTTACATCTAACATCAAATTCTTTAGAAGGAGGCCAACAAAAATAAAGAAGTTAAATTACTTGATGAAAATGCACAACCAGTTTGCAAATCATGTTTCATTATGACATAATATTAATTCATTTTTTATTTATAATAGTATTACATAAAAATATATTTATTTTTGTGTGTTTTTTTAAATAATTTATTAAAAAGATTCAACATTGACTTCACCTTAAGAAAATCTAAATTAATTATCTTTAATGTAGCTAGTATAGTTTGGACGCATAAGAGGTGTTGGTTTGGTATTTCACCTACAAAATGTTTCAAGAAGAAATACATTAGGGAGATATATATATATATGATATAATGACATGAATACACGAATATATAAATTATTTGAATGATATTAATGTCTAGTCTGGTTTATTGGACCAATATATGTGGAAAGATCCATGATAACCAGTATTAGAAAAAATATTAGTACATGAGGATCCAAATTACTCTAATATCTTTGAGGCAACCCATTGAACTCAAAAATTACCTTACATGATCTAATAAATTTTTATATTACTCTTTCTTCTAAAAGTGAATTAAATAACCTATGATAAATTTATATTACAATAATTGCTTTGGGAGAAATTCTATGTTATTTATATCAATATATACCCATGAAACACCATTTTTGAGGGGTATGGTGTTTAATATACCATTATACATGATACACCACATTTGTTTTTGAAAAGATCACATGAGAGTGGGGATTGATGTATCTCATGAGTTTAGTTCCAATTTCATGTACCACTTGATTATAAAATGTTTCTTCAATCGAAAACATTGTTGGAAATTTTATAGAATGGCTATATAATCTTATAAATTTTAATGATTTAGGTCGTTAAATAGTTTTTTAAATGAAATATCATTAATCATTGATGAAAAGATTTTGTAAATAAGGTATGGTATTAAAAATAGATAAAATGTGGTGAAAAGGAAGGGCATATCAAGACAATATCGTGAAACAACCAAGAAATCCAAGTGACCATTTGAGAGTATCTTCTCCCCACTAGTTTCACTATCACATTTATTAACATTAATATTTAATGCAGAATCAACATTCAGAGATAGAAACATATTCAACATTTAATATGTGGAAGAAATATTTGGGGAATAATTTATTTCCAGGTTTTCTTTAGAGATTATAAACAAGATTATCCTGTTTTAATGGATGGGAATCTCAGGTTTGAATATATACACAATGTACATATTCATAATCCATAATTCTATAAAATGAACTACAATTTTCGTTATAGTTAATAACAATTCAATTTCTATAGGATTATATATTTCTACACAATAAAGGAGGAACCCTATAAGGCACAATATTGACTAATTAATCAATGAATAATTTCTTTTCATGAAAATTATTTTGAATAAAAAAAATGAAATAAAAAGGATTCAGTAAGAGAAGAATTTGAGAATAAAATAAAAAAATACTCTTGTTGATTTCTAAAATACAGGTGGAAAACTACACAATCTAACTATACAAAATGCATTTTTATTTTTTTCATGTTATGGATATCTATACATAAAGTCTAAATCATGGTATGTGGTTAGTGAATGTAAATAATAAGCTATTTTATTTCTTATAATGGAAAATAAATAATGTATATATATATTATTTAATAATAATAAAATATTTCAATTTTTTTTACTTATATGGGTAAATGATTCTACCCTGGATGATTAAAAAGTATGATAATGATTTTGGATGATATATTATCAAATTTATAAAACCTATCAAATACCATCGATAGACTAACATCCCCAGGAATGTAATTTATAAAGGTAATTACAATTTAGTTAGTAACTTTAGTAGTCATTTGCCTATATTTTTTAGTACCCCATTGATTTCCAAAAATCTAAAAACTAAACAAATAGAATTAAATTTATTTATATATGATTATGAAGATTACATAGTGTCAGAATGTTTGTTGACATGAAATTTATTAGATTATCAATTTTTATTGTGATCAAGTATGTTCTATGACCATAATGTTAGACTTGGGATGTGTATCATTAGTGTCATGATTCTTATATTTTAATTTTTATCAGTTACCTACGGAGAGGTATAATGAGGGGTCACAATATATAGAATCTAGAAAATCTTATAAAATGTCTGAAGCAACTAATGCTCAAGAGGTATAGGACATTGAGGTTGTAACTATGACATATACTATGGGGAATTGAGTCATGAAAGTATATAGACATCACGAAAGGTTTAATTTGTACTATTATTAATTTAATTTCAAAAAATTTAATTTTTTAGGATGAACAAGAGATGGTGTTTTTGTTTAAATATTATTGTTCTCAAAATTATGTCATATTAAATTATATCATATTAGTGATGAGATTTTTTTCACCATATATGTGAGATAATTCAAGAGAACAATTTTTTACAAATAATTATAAATTTTGTGATGTGTAGGAATTAACTACACCACAATTCAACACATCGTGTTCCTAGTATGATTCTAAGTGTGTATTTTTTACAAAAAAAACCATTTTAGTATAAAATGTATATTACAAGACAAAAATTTTAAAATGTGAATAGATTTATTTAAAAATTTATGAGACCAATCCATAAATAATTTTTGATGTGTAAGAATGGGAAAAATTTAAATCTAACACATGATGTAGAAAAAATGAAATATAGTATGGATTTATAAAATAATATTTTCTTTTTATATTAAAATAATTTACATATCCAAAATTGATAAAAAGAGTTTGGATAATTTTTAAAAATTTAATTTTTTTTACATAATAAATTTTTGATGTCCATGAATCGGCCAGACATAAATCCAAAAAACCAGGATTCATTTAAGACATAATGTTTGGGTTTTTAAAATAAAATTTTAATTTTGGTTTTAAATTAATTGTCCTGAGAAAAAAATAAGAAAAGGATATTGGATTGTATGTGTTGAAATTATTTCAATATATGACACTCTCTCGCTAGTATAACACAAAATAAATGTTTTGAATATAAAAACTCCCATTTCAGTTTAAAACATACATCACATTTCCAAAATAGATCGAAAAAATCATTGATGGGTTTCAAACATTTCAAAACGTTAGCTTAATTCACGTGTGGCATGTTGGAATCAACCATATCTGAATCTATTACACGGTGTGGCCGATATGAATCAAAATTTACGTATTTAGTTCAAAATGGAAATTTTAGTTCAAAACACATGTGAAATACATAGAAATGAGAAAAAATTTCAATTTTTTTAATAATTTTGATCAATGATGTATTATTTATTTGTGACTTGTATGAAGTGACCTATTGTCAATCCGAAAAAGGATGTGCTTGATATGACTTGATATACATGTTTTCAATATAAAATTTTCATTTATGTTTAAACCATGTGTCACTATCCAAAAATGAACATATGTTATTTTATTTCATTCAATCTCTATGAAAATGGTCCATAATTCATTTATGATATGTAGGAATAAACTGCACATCAATACAACAGACGATGTTGTCGATATGATTCGTAGTGCATGTTTGAATTTGAAAAGTATTGTGTTAGTTTAAAATGCATATCAACATAAAATATATTACAAATTAGTTGGATATTTTTAATAGTTTTTTATAATAATCGATAATTTTTTTGACATATAGTAACAGACTTCCCATCAATTCGACTCACGATGTGAGTGGTATGACTCAAAGTGAATGTTTTTAATCTAAAAGGTACATTTTAGATTACAAAACACATCTAATTTCCAAAAAAATTAAAATGAGATTGTAATGTTTTTAGATATTTGTCATGTGAACCGCATTTCATCTATGATTTGTAGGAATTTACCATATGTATATATGATAAACTATTTAGAGGGAATGACTCGATTTGAATGATTTCAATATACAAGTTCCATTTTCATTTAAAACCTATGTTATATATCCAAAACTGTGAAAGAAATATCTTATTATTGTCAAATATTAATAAAAATTCCATGATTCAATTGTGATATAATGAAATCAACAACACATGAATCTAGTACATGGTGTGGCTAGTATTTCTCGAAGTGTATGTTATAAATTTAATATTGAAATTTATTTAAATCCCATGTTACATACTCAAAACATAAAATATGAATTTATTTTTTTAAATAATATAGGAAAAAGATCAATATTCTATTTTTTAGGAGTAGTAATCAATCACACATCAATATGACTCATGATGTTTCCCATATAACTAAATGTATGTGTCTTCAATATAACATTTTCTTTTCAAAATAAAATGTTTTTTTCTATCAAAAAATGATAAAATTATAACATATTAATTTCAAAAATAATGGAAATTATATATAATTCATTTTGGACATATATGAATTGACTTCACTAAAATCTGATAAAAGATGCGGTTTGTATGACTCAAAGTGTGTGATTTTAATATAGAAGTTTCTTTTAGTTTAAAAGGTGTGTCAAATAGTGAAAACAAAGGAAACAAGGTTGGAAAATTTTCAAACATTATATTAATTATTGAAAATTCCATTACAAAATGTAGGAATTTAACTCATATAAATCTAACACATGACCTGGCTAGCATGTCTTAATGTATTTTATTTTTTTTAAGTTTCATTTTAGTTTGAAACACTAACCACATAGCCAAAACCAAGAAAATAGTGCATACTATTTTGAAACATTAGGAGATTGAGACATAATTCATTTTTCACATATAGAAATTGTGCATATTCTAATATGATAGACTAGGTAGTAGGCATGTTTCAAATTTTATATCTTTAATATAAAAGTAAAATTATAGTTTAGAATGTGCACCACATAAAAAAACCATACGAGATCAAATAATTTTCAAACATTAGTACAATGATCGATAATTTTTTGTGACATATAGGAATCAAAAACACCTCAATCATATGAATTGTGTGGCCTATATGAATCAATCTGTATGTTTATACGTTAAAATTTAATTTTTTTATAAACAAACATGGAATTCTCAAATATAATTAAAAACATTACTATTCAATTAATACATTAGGTAAATGATATATATTTCATTAATAATATCTAGTAATTAACCACATGTTAATAATTTACCCAATGAGGCAGGTATGAATTGAAGTGTTTCTTTTTAATATGAATATGTCATGTTAGTTTAAAATGTGTGTCACTAGTAAAAATGGGTAAATGAGTTTATATTGACATCAAATATTACTAAAATATTTTATAACAATTTTAATACATGTTTTAATTGATCATACATAAATTTGACACATGATGTGGCCGGTATGACATGAAGTGTGTGTTTTCATTAGAAATGTTATACTTTTGTTTCAAACATGCATCACATATCTGAAAATTAGAAAATGAGCTTAGATAATTTACAAGCATTTACAAATAGATCCATTATTATTTCTTGGAGTATATGAATATACCTTACATCAATCTTATAGACTATGTGCTAGTTATGACTTGAAGTAAAATTTTCAGTATAAATATTTCATTTTAGTTTAAAACTCACATCACATAGCAAAAAGCTATCCAATGTGAACATATCATTTTGATAAATTTTTACAACAATTTATAATTCATTTTTATGTATAGGAATAAAATATACTTCAATGTGATACATGATGTTCCCCATATTTCTTTATGTGTTCTTATAGTTTAAAATTGTCATTTTTGGTTAAAACACACTTGCTATACTCAAAATTGAGAAAACACATTCATATTGATTTGATACTTATGGAAAATTATCTATATTTTATTTTTGATATGTACGAATCTAATTCAAAGATATGTAACACATGATATAGATGGTATGACTAGATGTGCATGTTTTCATTATAAAAGTGCCATTTATTTTTAAATGTGTTCCACTTGCAAAAAATTAGAGAACAATCTATTTATTTTAAGATTAAGACGATGCTCCATTATTTATTTTTGAGATGTTGGAATTAAAGAAACAACAATATTATATATTATGTGGTTAGTATGACTCAAATTTGATGTTTAAAATAAATTAAATTAATTTTATTCTAAAACAAAAAACATAGAGCTTAAATATAGAAATAATTCTTGTAAATTTTTTAAACCTTAGTACAATGATCCATAATTCAATTTTGATGTGTAGGGATTGACCAGACATCAATATGACAGAAAAAATTGTAGGATTTAACCTACATGTTTCTTTTTATTATAGAAGTCCAATTTTAGTATAAGATGTATGTCACATAGCGATAAATAAGAAAATGAACTTTTATTTTTCTTTATACATTAGAAAAAGGATCCATAAATCATTTATTATATCTTATAATTAACTGAAACTCAATCTTATACATGGTGTGGCAGGTATGACTTTAATTCTTTTTTATTAGTTTAAAATATAAATTTTATTTCAACACATAAGACATTCTAAAAATTGAAAAAACACATTAAAATTGTTTTGAAAATTTAGGAAAAAAATCTACATTTTATTTGTGATGTGTAATAATATACCACATACCAATCTATATCATGATTTATTCAGTATGACACAAACTACATGATTTTAATATAGAAGTGTCATTTTATTCTAAAACACAAATCTGTATACAAAATCAAGACAATGAAATCATTTTATTTTGTAATATTAGGAAAATTCTCCACAATTCAATGGTGATGTGTATGAATTGAACACACATAAATAAGATACATGATGTATTTTATATGACTTGAATTTTATATTTTCATTATAAAATTAAAATTTCCATTTTAAATTCACCTCACATAGAAAAAACTGAGAATAGGAGGTCTAAATATTTTGAATCATTTTTTAAATGGTCCATAATTAATTTTTGACATGTGGGAATAAAATACACCTCAATATGATACAACATGTTTTTAGTATGAGTTGAAGTGTATTCTTTAAGTTTAAAATTGATATTTTTGTTCAAAACACATGTTACATACTCAAAAAAGATTAAAAATATTCAAATTGTTTTGATAGTTTATAAAAATGATCCATATTTCATTTTTGATGTGTTGGAATCGATTGCATAGTAATTGGACACTCGATGTGGTATGTATGACTAGAATTACATTTTTACAATATAAAAATAACATTTTATTTAAATCATGTCACATATAAAAACTAAAATAAAATTAGTTCAGATTGGTTTTAATATTTTGGAAAATTAACCATAATTTATTCATGACATATAAGAATTGATTGAAGATCAATCTGACACACGATGTGGCCGTTATGACTCAAAATGGGTATCTTCAATATAAATTTACAATTTTAGATTAATATGTGTGTCAAATTATCGAAACCAAGAAAATAATATCAGAATATTTTTAAAAATTATTACAATGATCCATAATTAATTTTTGATGTGTAGGAATCGATCATACATCAATTTGATAGACTATGTGTTAGGTATGACTCAATGAGTGTGTTTTCCATATAAAAGTTCCATATTAGTTTCAAACGTGCATCACATTAACAAAACTAGTAAAAAAATCTCGGAATTCTTTTTTTCAAACATCAGGAAAATGATCAATGATTCATTTTTTATGTATAAGAATGGACTACTGGTCAATCCAATTTGTGGTTAAATTATAATTTCATCAATATATATAGTAATTAAAAATATATTTTATCATATGTGGATTATATAATATAAAAAATATAGTTTTTTTAACTTTTTAATTGTTATTACTAAATTATAAATTGGTTTTATTTTAGTGAATATATTTTGTATGGACAGTGATCACTTGAAAATTTCTATTAGTTTTGATTTTTTATTGGGGTAGAAAATTTCTTTATTACTATAAACTTTACTTCAGCGTAAATATTTTATTTTTTAAATCTTTGAATTGAAATAATGTTTCTTTGTGTTATTTTTATTAAAATATGATTTGTTGTATATTTATTGTTCAATTTATGTATTATAATTGGGTTTTATTATTCTATTCTACATCATAGAAGTTGTAGGGCTACAACTGCATTGTAGAAAATAAAGAATTTATCATCACTATAAAAGTGCCGATAAAGGACACATTTATCTATTCTAGAGAAAGAAGTGATAAAGGTATCTTTTATCATCTCTAGATAATTCAATTATAACTTATTTATTTATCAGTGCAAAAAATAAATCATTTATAATTTCCCCCTTTATCATCTTTACAAAATTACACTGATAAATAAACCCATTATGAAATCACTTATAACACTAATAAATTTTTACTTAATCGTTTATTTTTATAGCCTTTATAAAGGTTAAGATGATTTAATGGATCTTTGGAAGTTAGTTATTTGTTACATTGACAAATAAATTTTTTATAATTGAAAAAGTCGTATTTATGGTAGTGCTAGTTTAAATAATTTTTTTCAATGGTGGAGGATTATGAATTTTCATGTATGCACAATGTTATTTGCAGTCAAATTGAATTAATATATATTCCTGTTTGGTTTCATGATGGGTATTCCTCATATTATTTTCTTCAAATATAAATTCATTATTTCATCTTTTTAAATTTTAAGTCATAATTTTTCATCATCCTCTAGTGTTGGGTAGTGAAAGGATAAGGTTCTGAAAAGAAACACAAATATAAAAAGAAAAAATTGAACACAAAATCTTGGTAGTTAAGTGGTGTTCCTACATCCATGAGAAAAATGTTATGTCTTCTTAATTTCACCTTAAGATGAGATATCAGAGTATCTTGATCACAATTATTGGACTGTTTCATCATGATTATATTGATGAAAATTTTACAACTGTCCAAAGGGATGGATTTGGTGGGTTTATCAACCATTGAAAAAATCTTTATCGTTCTTGGTTGTATTCTGTATTGGTTTTGGAAAAATGTGACCATATCTTCTATTGGTAGATGATTCTTAATACAAATGTTTCCCCAAATTAAGAGTTCCCCCCACAAATCTCACCCTCATGACATGTTTTGGGTGGAAGCTAGACCTGTAATCTCTTAACATGCTTCTTCTGTTTTTGGTTGAACATTCATCATCATTCCTTCCCCATTATCAATGGTATGGATTTTCTCAATTTTCAACAATCATTATTTCAATAGATTTCAAATATAGTGAAATCACATGTTGGTGTTTTTTACATAGAATTAAATGAAATTTTTTTATAAGATGAATTTCTCTCTCACTATCGAAATAGATAATGTAATTATCCTAACTCTATCCCATCTACAATAGATACTTTTTTATCCAAATCTTTTTCTTGTAGCTTTAACTGACTATGTAATATTCTTTTTCTACGGTAGATAAGGAAAATTAATTATAAAGTTGTGATTACAATGAGACTACTTTCCATGCTAGTGATATCATGTACAATAATATGAACTACATAATGTCAATATCTTCAACCATATCAGTATCTATATATCCATCCCAAATATTATTATGACTTCATTAACATAAAAATTACAATATGTACCACAAAGATAAATCAATCTCCATTTGATATCTATCCAATTCTTTTCAAATATTTGATAACAATAATTTAATAAATCCAACAATGTAAGAAAAATATATTCTACAAAATACCATAGCATACATAAAACCAATAACCGCAAACTAATAAGGAATATATTCCATATCATATCTCTCATACTCAATTGATGGTCTCTGACTTGTTGTGAGGCTGAAAAGACTCACATGTCAGGTTCTAATTGGTTTTATATTTCTCATTTTGATTATTTTATGAATCATCACAATGGTACATTCAGAAGATAACAAAATCTTATGATTCCTCATTTCATGTGTAATCATCAATCTAATAATATGAGTTTCATCCCCAAAATCTAGCATTTGAAAAATAAATTCAATAATTGCATCAGCCTATCAATCATAGTGATATCTATTCTAGTGATCATAAAATAGTGAACATAAAGAAAAAATATAATTAAATCACAAAAAAAAATTATTTAATGAAAATTAAAGGATCAACATTCATCTTCCTATACTCATTTTTACTATAAAGGTATTCAATTTCAGGTTCCATTTCATCTATGTATATTTTAAACCATATAAACTATTCCTATATTTATATATCGCATTTTCATTCATTTCACAAAAAATCCTGTTGGATTCTCCATATAAATCTCTTCATCAATATAACTATGTAAGAACACAATTTTTAAATTAATTTGCTTAACCTATGGAATAATACATTCCATCATTCCAAGAACTACATGGATACAATACGTTTTCACCATAGGTGTAAAAAATCTATCAAATTCTATACATTTATTTAGACTAAATCCATTTACAAGTGTTATTGGTGGCATTCATGGTTGTGAGTGGCTATATCCTCTGATTATATAGACCCAATTTTTCTTGAGTTCCCTATTTCCATATAGTAACTCCACCAAATAAAATGTATAGTCCATTTGAAAAGATCTCATATCCTCTTGCATGGCCTTTTTCTATTCCATATTCAACTAGCTAATGATCATTTCATCATAATATTATAGAACTCCTTCACTAGTGATCACCACATACTCATGTGATGATAATATATGTAACATCCCACCATTCAACCATTGTATTTGGAAGTGGAGGAAGTCTTATGTACCTTAAGTGATGTCCATATCTCAGAAAATTTTGTGATTAAATTCCAAGGGATTAATAAACTATTGTGGGGAAATTTTACATGAAGAACACACACAATGAAAAGAGAAAATAAAATACATCCCAAGTACATGAAAAATTAATAAACAATCACCGAAACATAATAAAATACCCACAGTGAAAAATATAAGAGTAACATAAAAAATAATGTTGTAAGGATAAGAATACAATTGTAAATATATTGGAACCAAATCAGCACCATCCCAAAACAATATATAGACACTACCCAACTCTATACTCAACAACCAAACTATGATGTTAAGGATCCCCACTAGAGATGAATGAATCCTGAATGTTCCATTTATTTTTGTAGAATAAATATGAGAATGTATAAATATTCATAATTTGGGGGTCAATATTTCACATAGTATGATTTGCAAAAGACACCCCATCACATGCTATTAGGAAAACAAAATGTTTTAAAATTTTATGTAATGTTTTTTGAAAATTAAAAATAGTTTATTGATGTAAAATATTTAATGTATGTAATTTAATGATATCCATCATTTTTAATTTTTTTTTAAATTCAACTTGTCATACCCAGTCAATGTCCAATAACAAAAAATTCATGCATTCTAAATGAAAATCCAACACTCCTAATCAAAAATCCATCTTTAACCAAGTCATCACTGTGTGATATTATCATGTTTCTTTCTAGTTGGCATTAAAAACATTTTTTGATTCAAAAAGGAACCCTCCATAGAAATATGGACACATGAATCCATGTATTCCCATACCATCATCCATATCAATTTTTTTTATCACACAAAACATTCTTTTGAAAAAAAATACATTGAAAAAAAAACTAATTAAAACATATCATGAGAATTTTTCAAAACTAACCTATTGAAATCACATCAAAACAAGGGTTTTACATTTAGACTACTTGATAAACATTAACTCAATGTATGAGAAAAATTTATTAAGATTCATGAAAACATGTTCTATAATTGTAGATTGGGAGAGAATACACATACTTTGATAACTGTTAGAGAAAATGATCCAAGATGATTCCATGAAACAAACTCTTTATATCAAACAATTTGAAAAATTGAAAAATATTATGGAAATAGAATTACCCAATCATATATATGATCATTCACACGAAGTTACCATTCCGGTAAATACCACTCAATGATATCCCAAATGGGAAAGAATTCAGAGGTCAAAAATTTTGATTCCACAAAAATAATCAAAAACTCATTGTCCACAGTGCTTAGATATTGGTGATTAGTTGAAATTGATTTTTTTCTCTAAGAGTCAAGAGGAGTAATAAAACATTGTATGAGATGATAAAACCTCTTACTAGGAAAAAAATATGGGCCATTAAGGATTTCATAACACAAGTTTGGAATTTAAGACATAAATTTTTATTTGTTCACTTACTCTAAAATGCCCACCAAAATAATTACTTATATGGAAACACAATTTTATTGTTTAATAGTATATTTTATGGAATAAATTTTTTTTACCCAATTATTTTTCTATATAATCTGGTATAAACAATCTATATCATAAAATCCATATTTATATATTATATTATTCCAATAAATTTTTAAGTATACAGACAATAGGGTCTTCAACCTATACACTTAAAAAAAGTTAAATAAACTAACACAAATAATCCAAAAAAGATAAAAAATTTAAATTTTGACATAACTAAAACTATGGGTACTACATTCTCCCAAAATTTAGGATTTACATCAATTGTAAGTTAGATATCAATTATTATATTAAACAATTCCTGTTATTTCTCCCACATAACCATTTCTTATTATGATTCTTCTACATAAACGTTAAAAGGCTTCCCTAGTACTTTCACAAATGAAATAGGACTCCCTCGAAGGGTATATTCCTATCTATCTATAACTTGTATGCATTTTTCGATAAAATCTCCATCCATATCAAGAGTTACATGATCCCAATAGATAACAAGGTGAGGATTGTGGTGAAACTTCATCAGTTGAGAAATATGGAAGACGTTATGAAAAGTAATGAATATCCAAAACACTATACTATATTAAAGTGTTTCAATACATTCCCCACCTTGAATTGTCCCATGTACCTCAGTGCTAAATTCCATTTTCTCCTAAGTGTCAGTGACCATGTTTCGGTAACACCATTAAGAAGACAAGGTCACTCACCTAAAAAGATAAAGGTCTTGGATGATTATCTATATTCAAAATCTATTTACATTGTTCCATAACAATACATTTATATATCATTTGGATTTACACTATAGTTTATTTTGAAATAATATGTCTAATCAATGATGAATATCCTATTTCTACCCAACTTAAAGGATAATTAAAAGTATGGCTATACAAATCCTCAAATGGGGCCATTTGTATTGCCCCTTGATAAATGTTGTTATAATACAATTAAAACAAATGCATATGATCCTCCCTCAAAACATAAAAGTATATGCAGGACCCTCTGAGCATATAATTCAATGTCTTAATACTGTGTTCTAATTTCCCATCAAATTGTGGATGATAATTTGTGCTCATAGTGAATTGACATCAAATATAATATTGTAATGATCACAAAAATCATGAAGTTAAAGTGGGTCTCTTTCATTTACCATTGAATCATGAACTCCGTTTAACCTATCTACTTCTCAGATACATATTTTTCATGTCCCATGTCATTTTAGAATCTCTAAAATGGATAAAGGTTTCCTATATAGAAATTCAATCCACTCTTAGCCATTTAAAACCATGTCTTAATAACATTCTCAGTAGTCTTATAAAAAATAAATATAAAATTTCTTCCACATTCATAGAGGTATAGGCATTTCCTGCAACATACCATTTGGTCTTTGATGTTTAGAATTATCCTACTAACATGTCATAAATTTTTTTAAATAGTCTATAATCATACATTTCTTACCCACCCACCAAAAATGAGCTTTCAACTACATGTAAATTTTCTGAACCCCTGGATGAATAGACCATTTAGAAAGGTAGTATATAGAAAATATATTTTCTAGATATGATTTTGGAACTAAAATTCAATTCCAAAAATGCACCAAAGGTTGTTTTCATCTTTTTTCTAGTCATCAAAAGTCTCAGTACCATCTATGTTTGACCTAGTGGTGATACAATCAGGATATGATTTACGATTTTATTTTTAATAAATTTATTATGTCTAATAAAGATGTACATGAATGAGAACTACTTTTTTCACAAAGAGTAGCACAATCTAAATGTATAATAGCAATCATGATCATCATTTTCCAATTATCATGAGCTTCTTGAACAACATCGATGTACAATTTCTGAAGCCACACATCTACTAAAAATTAAATTTACTATTGTAATAAAACATCCAAAATGAACATATGGACATACTCTATGCATCTTCATTGAAATTTGTTCAAGAATTACTGAGAAATTATGTATTTCAAACACTTATAGATTGTGAAAAATATGAACTTTTCTCTAAAGAGGTTATTCCTCAATGTATTTATGGTATGGAAAAAAATAATTCAAGGTGAATTATAGGTTAGTTATTTTCATGAACTCACAACATCTTTGAATGATAGGAAATATGATTTCCCCTATAACACTTAATATCTATTAAAAATAACACTATGTTCGATAGTGTATAGGATACACAATACCCAGCTTAAATAAATAATGAAATATTATTATGTGATCATTATAACCTACCAGTTAAATTTCAATTAATGAATAGAATTAACAACATTGTGAAATATATATTTTTCCTAATCATTGTTAATTTATTTACTAATTATTTTTGAATAATCACTTAATTTTTTGTATAGTATTTTTATTGTTCAAAAATAATTTTCATCCAAAAATGGCTTTCATTATTTTTAAGATTTAATATTATAAATAATTTATAGAACATATTTAAGTTTTATTTCATAAAAAAATATTTTTTTTGAATCACCATATTAATATTTTATTAGACTAAATTTTTTTGATTATTCAAAAAGTGTTGATTTTCAAATGAATTGTAAAAAATTAAATGTTTTTATAATGAATTTCTATATAAAACTATTTTACTATGTTTTGTAGGATTGGTTTTAAATTAAATTCTGATCTTCTATGAGATGAATATTTAAAAATGGATTCCAAATTTTGAATATACGAGTCCAAATTTGGTAAATTGGTCTCATTTAATTTTGGTCATTAGGAATAGTAACTATATTAATTTTATTACCGTAGTACGAGTAAATTAGGTAACATAGTTTAAAAATTAAATGATACGGATTTGAAAATTATCCAAAAACATGATTCAATAAATTTTTTTGAAAAAAATAATTAAATAATTAACCAATATTAGGTTATATGGAATTTTCTAGCTATGTGGATGAGATGATGGCCTTTATATTATTTTATTTAAAGAAAATTAAAACATAACACACTCCAGTTCTAAATAAAAGATATATTTTTAATAATTAGTTAACAAAAATGTATGTTCAGAAATATATATTAATTTGAAAAATAAAATTTATTTCATTTGAATGGTTATTTATTTTTACATTTTAGTGAATAAATAATTAACAAATATTCATACAAAACATTGATGTAGTAATTCATTCATTAATGGAATAATCAAATAAATGGTATTAAAAATAATAAATGTAACATAATTTGAAGTATTTAAGTTTATTGTCAAATTTTATAGATGAAATTAACTTTTTAGGATTTAATAAAATAGTTTTTTCAAATTTTAATTTTTATCATGATGTTTTTATATTTAATGTAATGAGTAGCCTCAAAATTTACAATAATGATAATTTAATGTAATAGTATTTTATTAAATTATTTATAATTCATAAAAATATTAAATATGTAAATATTTGATAATATAGGGTCTAAAATATTACCCCCTATGAATTTATAGTCCATTTGGAATCATTTATGTCATGAATAGTCCTCATATATTCTAATATTTTGAGGAATTCAAAATGTTTTATACACCATAATTATAAAAAGGCACACCATCCTACACATATTTACCCTACATTAAGCCATATATCTTTCCCAATATATTAATATTTATCTTCTTAGAATCCTTATTTAATTTATTATGGTTTTGATCCAACCAAGATAATAATTCTAGATCCCTTTAAAAAACTGATATAAATACACTGAAAAAGAGGTAATCATCTTTTCAACTCCTTCAAGTTTCTATCTTTTCCTACATCATATTAATATTTTCTTCATCCTAAATTAATAAATCAAATATTTTTTATATAATTAGAAGTTATTATTGTTATAATTCAATAATATTTTACCATTTATCCATCATGAGGAAAACGAAAACACAGTGTGTGTTCATACGATTCACCATCTCCACACAACAATATACATTTTTTCATAAAAAAATATATTTGGATGATTATAAAGTTGTATATAAGGGAAATATATGATACATATGATGTGATATTTAGTTTTTAAAATTAATAAATTATCCATTTCTATACCCATTCTCGATGAAGGGTATGATACCGTTGCTCGGTCATACGTATAACCTTCCATATTATCAAAGTTATGCAATTCATTTTCAACATCCAAAATTAAATTATAGTTCTAAAAATGTATTAAATTTTTATATATATTAATTATAGAATTATTAAAATTATATAGATGATGAATATATTTTTCATTGATATGAATAAGTAATTACACAACACAATATTCAAGGGAAAATAAAGTAGTTAACACTCAAAAAAACAGTAATAATGAAATATTATTCACGAATGGGTTGTAAGATGTTATATAGGGCTCATATATGACATATTAAAAACGAATATGAATATTTTAGTAATTAATTGTATTAATTAATTCATTATAATTTATATTATAGCACATTCAACTAAAGTTAAGCACAATATAAGAGATTTTTAGTCCCACTTTTATATCTGAGGGGCTTATGCCATATTCACTACTCATTTCATTTGAGTGGTTTATATAATGATCATTTACATTTTATGTAATTAAATTAATTATATTAAAGATATTTTTTATTATTTTTCATTTTATACATTCATGTGGATTTTGATAAAAATATTTCCAAAGCGGCAAGGGTGTATTTTCACAATGACATCATTATTTGAGAATGCTTAAGTTTAATCACCCAATGAGGATATTTCTCTTCCATATTCATTTTTATAAAAGTGATTTCAAAATGGTTGTTAAATTGATAATATATTTGCTTAAATTAATTTTTAACCGTGTTAGAATATTTGTAAATTATATTGAATTGATTTGTTTTTTTATTTTCCAAACCAGGTACTTTATGACTTTTAATAAATAAATATAGAAGCGATGAATTTTTAACTTATATAGAAGGATTTTATTTTTCCACAATCATGAATAATATATTATTTGAATTTTTATTAAAATTTCTAAAAGGGTATTTTTTAAAAAAAAATCCTTCATATTTGCGCACTATCTTTTTATATGTGAATTTCAAAGGGAAAAAGTTATTTTCCTCACAAAATGTTTTTAATGATATTTTTATGGTAATTGTATTCATCAATGAAAAAACCCAATATTTTACTTATTAGTAAAATGGTATATGTTTTAATGATACCATAATTTGAGGAATTCACTAACATGTAATCATTGAATAATCCATTTCTCTTAAATATCCATATTAATGTACTAGGGATATAATATGTTGAAAATTATTATAAATTTTTTACATATTTTGAAACATTTTGAGTGTATTTTATTTATTAGTTAATTGTTTTTAAATCTATATTCATCAATCAATACATAGATTTTTTGATAATCATGTTGATTCATGAATTAAATTTATCATCTGATATGTGAAGAATGTTTTGAACATGAAGTGTTAGGTGGGGACCAAAATTATATAGACCCCCAAGGAATTAGAGGGTCTTATGAGACAAATAAATTGGGTTAGGTAAATGGGTTTCTCTCTATAATAATTATATTTTCTTTTGAATTTTCATGAAATTATATATACCATTATTTTTGAGATCGTTATGTCTAATATTAAAAATTTCTCTCATTAAGAAATAAGTTATTATTATCCAATATATTTTCACTATGATATTATTTTTGGAATTTAATTGTGAAATTACTATTGATTAAGTGGAATTTGTTTGAAATTATTTACATTTACAAAATGAATATTCCTTATATTCACAAGAAAAAAAGTTATTTATTAAATGGAATGTGTTTTCTGTTATTTACCTTGACAAATTCATTATGGGTTAGTTATTAGACATAGATTTCTTTGTATGTAACCCATAATAAGCATTTGAGAACGCGCTTATTTTTATTTTTTCCAAGATATGAATTTTAATCCTTCAAAAGAGTTCAATGATAAAGAATATTTTACCTTACTATGATTCATGTTTATACCCAATGAAATTTTTTTATTACATGCATATCGGGTTTTCATAAACTACTAAATTGATATACTATTGATGATTTTAAAAGTAATATTTGTACCAATTTGATATAGTATGCACACACTTTGGGATACTGGCGTTAGGATCTTTACAGTTGGTATCAATGAAATTTGAGTAGAAATGTTTATAACTAGATTTAGGAAATCATAGAATGCTTAAAAATCCTATAATAGATTTAGGAATATTCCTAAGGGAACAAAGATTATGATTTAGTGATTAGTTATACCAAATATTTCTATTTAAGTTATATGTTTCAAAACCTTTTAGATTATAAATTATGATTCATATTGTTGTTATCTAATATAGAGTATTATATTTTTATGAAGTGGAACCCAGTGTATGGAATAGAAATTATATCAATACACATAATAAATGCAAGAATTTACCTCATACGGAAGACGATGAAGGTGGGTCTAGATCCAAATTTAGAGATAAAAAACTAAAACATTATTAGCACAATTGACTCAGGTTAAGAGCAATATACTTCTTTGTATGGATCATACTAATGATCTATACCGTAATGTAACATTTCATAATATATTATTTCATTAACATCTTTCATCAATCAATTGAACCAAGAGTCCACATATAGCTAAGAAGAAGATAAATTCTTCAGAAAGGGAATTTCTATATTGGGGAAGAAATGAAATAGATAATTTTTCAAGTTAGTGTATCATCTATTATGGCATTCAGGTCAATTATGGTCATTGATTCAAAACACTAAGGATGAAAAATAAATAGATATCATATAATGGATGGATTTAAGTATGTTTTATAAGAAAAATATTTTCCTTGAGAACAACGAGCGGATATGGGGAGAAAATTCATGAGTACGTGTAAAAATGAAAATGAAATTTTTGATACGTAAAAATGATAACATTAAAAGGTTATTCCAGAAGGATTCAAAATATATTCCTAATTCATAGTGTAAGACTGAATATTTCTTTGATGGCCATATACCAATTCATATTAGTGAACTAGTTTTTCAAATAATATCATCAAATAGGGATATAATATATTGTGATGTCATGATAATGAAATAATTATCCGTGTCATGTGGTTTTTAGGGAATGTTAGAGAAGAAAAGGATGAAAGAGAAAAATGGTTAAGGGAAACGAATTAAAGAAGTATTTTTTCTCATTTGATAATTTTAGAAAGAAACACCCTGGTACATTATTGGATGGAATAAGATTTGTCTACATTTTTTGATAGAAAGGAAACCAGGACGATGATTTTTCAAGAAACAATATGGCTACCAATGTGAAATTATTCAACTATAAGTAGACGGGATACTAGGAAAATGAATTACAAAAGAATAAAAGGAATATAGTTCATGACAAGAATATAGATCAAGGTAAATATTTAGCTATTACTACTATTTATGTGGAATGCTTAATGTAATTGTGTAATTTAAATCAAAAATTATTTTTTAGAAATATTTTATCATTGATATTATTGTTATAAGAATCATTAAAAATGTAGGGATTGTACAACAATATTTTTCTTTTTAAGTGTTTTAAATCGTATGTTGAATGGTTTAACAACCCAGAAGTGTGATTAATGGTAAGGTGTTATTTTTGAAATAAGGAAAAGATAAAACTTATTATGTTCATGATGTTGAGTTAATAATTATTAGATATGATAAATTGAATATTGTCATTGATTTATTAATTTGAATAGTAATAGTGACCATGAATGTTGATAGTGATTTTATTTATAATGGTGATAACTTAACTTTTGGATTTATGGATATATTTGATAACATGTGATTTTAAATGGAAAGAGTTATTTTTTGGAATCATGCATAGTTTGAATAAAATTTTGTGTTTATCACTATGTTTTAAGAGAATATATTATTGATGTATTTAAATTTTCATTATGTGTATGTAAGAGATTATTTATTATATTTGGTAATTAATGTTAAGTTGAAATATAGTGACCTTATTTTTGGACATTGAATTTGGTAAGATATAATTTCAATGATCCTTATAGTTAAAAATTTATTTAATTGATCTAGTCTATACTTATAGGTTATTAGATTGGAAAATTTTATGAGGCTGAAGTAATGATTTATAGACACTATGATACTTTAAAAGTACTTCATGTATAAAAAATATATTTTATAGTGCAAGAGAAGAAATGTAAATAAATCAATGAATAACCAAAGGATGAGAGTTTAAAAATAAATTTCAAATAAACCACATATTATTATTTTCATGACATATTTATTTTGTAAGTAAAATAATCCCACAATTTAAGAAAATTATATTGAAATAAAAATGTTATCTGTTTACTAATCTTATAATGAAATCAATGGGATTCCAAACCAGTCACATATTTATGGTTTTATGGTGGTAAACTTTCTCAGGAACATTATGTATATTTTTATATATTAACAATTTGGTGTTACTTTTCTCTACCATGTCCATAGATTCAATTACCCATAATGTTCTTCTATTAAAAAACCATGTTTTTTGGTGACTTTTTTTATTCCCCTTTCACTATTTTTATGATAAAGTTTTATTAAAACTTTTAATGATGTGTGATTTCCGAAATGGAATAATCCAATTTCAAAAGATTTTATACCAATAATATTTTCAAATTACAAGGACAAAATTTTAAAAGGTAGTGGACAATGTAAAGCACTGGTAATTTTTTTATATAACAATATGTTTGATAGCATACATGATACACAATGCACATCGTAAAAAAACAATGTAATATTTGTATGTGTTTTTTATAACCTATATGTTATATTAATATTAATGAGTATTATTGACCACATAAAGAAATATAATATTTTCCAACTCATTTTTGATATATTGATTAATTCTTTTTGAATAAGCACATGATTTTAATAAAATTCATTTTATAATTAAAGAATTTTTTTTAGAAAAAAATTGATCAAAAAAATTTTATGAAAAAATATTTTATTTAATTTATGAAAATTATTTAATTATTATTTTATTATAATATTAAATTATTTAAAATCAACATATTAAAATTATCTTTGAGTGAAATTTTTGGATTTTTTGAATATATTGATTTTCCAGTGAATAATAAAAAAACATATTTTTATAAAACTACCATTTACTTTATATTAAAAATCAATTTAAAGATTATAATTTTATATCAATGTAGAATAAATAATAATTACTTTTATATAATCTAATTAATCAAATATTATATATCATTTTGACTTATATATTTATAAGTGCATTTTTTGGGCATAAAATGAATTTTCAGGAAAACCATTTTCCTTCGTATTTTCATGATTGATTTAAAAAATGTATTTCATTTATATGAGTTGAATATATAAAAATGGATTTCATATATTTAAAAATAAAGATCAGATTTGGTAAATAGGTCTTTTTGTTGTCATTATGAATAATAACTATTGTAATTTTATTACCATAGTTTGGGAAAATCATGTATTTTAGGTTAAAAATAAATTAACTAAGGACTAAAAATCCACCCTAACACCTAATTTAATATTATAAGATGATTACATATCTTTCCTAAATGACCCAGAATAGGTTATATTGTATTTAATATTCATTTGGATGATATTATGACCATTATAGTAATTTATTTCACAAAAAGTAAAACATGTCACTTTAATTCTTAATAACTACAATATTTTTAATATGGAGTTAATCAAATTCAATATTAGACTATAAATAGTACTTATAAATTTTAGATATTTTTATTTGTCTTGTTTTTTTATTCTTAGTGACGAAATAATTCACTTATATTCTTACACAGCACTGATGCAATAATTATTTTAGAAATTGAATAATCAGTCAAAAAATATTAAAATTATTTAAAATAGAAAACTTTTAGATTTTTATGGTTATACACTTACTCAATATATGACCGTAACATTTTTATTATATAATAATATATTTGGTTAAATTTATTATTATTTTCATGATGTTTTTATGGTCAATGTAATGAATACTATCAAAATTGAGAATAATGATATTTTTTTAGTGTATATTTTATAAAAATAATTTAAAATAAAAATATATTAGATAAAAAATGGGAGAATATATGTGTTAGTATTTCATACCCTTTCATTTATAGTTCATTTGGAAAAATATTTATATTTAATAGTATTATTATTATTTAATATATTGAGGAATTCTATATGTGACCCTCAACTAAATTATAAAATGGAACCCCTTCCTTAAATTATTTACAACAAATTGAGGCATATATCCTAACAAAAATCTACCCATTTATCTTATAAACAACATTATACAATTTAATTTTTTTTTCATCCATAATACCAACACTAGATTTCTTTCAGTGATATCTAATAGTAGTCTACCATAGAATAGATAATTGTCTTTAACAACTCATTCAAATTTATTTCATCCCATACATTCTCTTCATGTTTTATTTCCATCCTAAATTAATATATATTTTATGGTAAATATAAATAGACATTATTATAGATATTATACAACAATATTCCTAATTTTATCGATCTTAATAAAATTTAAAGCATAGTGCATGCGTGCAAACAACTTATCATCTCCACGTAGTGGACTAATTTATTTTTCACCATCACATTATTTGGATGTTATAATGATGGAAATAGTGGATATATATGATAATTATGTAATGATATTTATTAAATAAAATTAGTTTTTCATTAATTTCCTTACCCATTCAACATGAATGGAATAATATCATCATTCATTCGTATACATAACCTATAATCTCCACAAAGATATGCGACTTATTATCCTTATAAAAAAATAATGGTTTAAAAAATTTATAAAATAATTAAATATGATACTTATAGAATTAAAAATATTTTGATTTGATTAATCTATATTCCACACACATTGACCCGAACCTATGTTATAAAACATGGATGGAAAAATGAATCCGTTAACCCCAAAAACAATAATAATATAAATTATTTTTAATAAATGTGTTGTAATATGTTATATAAAGATTATATATGATATAATAATTATTAATATTATTCTAGTATAAATTAGTAAACATTAATTATGAAATTATGTAGGATGTTAACATTCAACTAAACGAATGTGTAAGGTAAGGTATTTTAACTCTAACTTTTATTTCTATGAGATATATTCCATATTCACATATTTCTAATTTTATTTGGTGTGTATACTTCCATTTTCCAGTTTATATTATCAACAACATTATATTCATGATATTTAAAGTTCCCTTTCATTTTAATCATTCTTGTTTTTAATTGTATAATTGTTAGCAAAGTGGTAAGGTTTTATTTTATTCGCTCAAGGTTATTTAAAATTTATTATGTTTAATTCCCCACTGTGGAATATTTATTTTAAATTTCCATGAATTCTAAAGGAGTTTTTAAAAGGGTTTTTACAATTATCATACATTTGTTGAATGTCATACGGAATCATGATTGATATTTTATAAAATTATTTGAAAAGAATCATTTTTTTCATTTTCCAAACATGTTAATTTTTGTCTTTTTAGATAAAAATATGGAAGATGTGTTTTCTAACTTATATGGAAAAAGATGATTTACCACTATCATGAATCCTAAATGATTTGAATATTCTTTTAAATGTCTAAAAAGTTTAAAACAAATCATTGTAATTTGCATAGTTTTTTTAAAAGTGAGTTTCAGAGTGAAAAATATTTTATCATAAAAAATAATTCTAATTGTATTTTTATGGAAATTTTACTCATTAATGACAACAACATTTTATTTTACATATTAATAATGTTGTATATGTTTTAATGAGACCATCCATTGAATCATTAGCTTACTTTTGATCATTATATACTATATTTATCTTCAACATCCATAGTATTATAATATGTATATGATTATTTACAAAATCATATACAATTTCAACATACCATGTCACATTTTGAATGTAATTTATTTTCTGGGGAATTATTGATAAATCTATATTCTTTTCACAATATAAATATTTTTTTATAATTCGTATTGATTCATGAATTAAATTGATCATTCAATATGTGAGGTCTTTTTTGGACCTACAGGGATGTGTGAGTCATCAAATTATATAGCCCCCACTATATCAGTAAATATAATAATAAAAATGGGTTGGCTAAATAATATGTGGTTTTACCCATAATGGTAAAACAATATTATGAATGGTCTTCACAGTTTAAATACCATGATGATTGATATCATGGTGTCCAATGGAATTTATTTCTATCCTATAAAATTAATTTTATATTATTAATGATATTTTCACTATATTATTATCCATGGATTCAAATTGTGAACTATTTTTTGATTTATAGGATTTTTCCCAAGTATTTACCATTTGATAATGATAATTCCATAAATTATCATGATAGAAACTTTAGTGGTTAAATTCAGGCTTGTTCAATTATTTAACTTTACAGATTGATTAATAATTGTTAATTTTAGATATATTCCACTATATTTAACCCTTATAGAAAATTTTATCTCACCCTTATTTTTTTCTTTTCCCTAGGATTTGATGGATAATCTTTTGGATGATTTGATGTATATCGAATGTTTTCAATTAATATGTTCTATATTTTTTCCCAAATGTAAAATTGAATCATGTTTGTATCTAATATTCCAAATCTACTAAATAGATTAGTCTTTCTGGATTTATATAACTATATTTATGCCAATTTAATAATGTAACCACAGAATATGGGCTACTAGAGTTGTGGTCAATACACTCTCATTATAAAAAAACAAACATTTTTGGATCCAAATGCATCCAAATATACCTCATAGCAATTACCTGGTTCTAGAAATATTAGGATTGGTTTTTAGATGATATAATTTTGAATTTAGAAAACTCTTTTATGATTTTACTGATTTCATATAAATAGAATAACTTTTATGGTATGATAATTATTTAGATAAGTAAGTCTTGAGTGATCTAGAAAATGAATTTATAATCTCTTGTTAATCCCAAAAAACATTGAACATAAAAAAATATAAGTTTCTTCCAAGAGACTACTTCTTCTATCATTCTATATTTAACTACTATTTCTTCTACATAAAAATCATTAACAAGGTATTGGACTTCATGGATCCAAATTTTTCACTCAGAAAACCAAGAATTAAAATAATGTTTCCACAATGTTCTCATTAAAATTTCTATGTTCTCATCATGGTCATTATTATTTATCTTGTATTAAAAAATATCAAAAAATAAATAAGAAAGGAGTTTATGTAAATCTCCGTTATATGGTTCATAAAATTTATGAAAAACAATGGTGAGTTCATCAGACCATAAAGAACGAAGACATATTCATAATGTCCCTAGAGACTCTGAAATCTTTTATTCAGAATAACTTCTCTTATGAATCTAATCTAAAGATATCTTGGGTGTAGATCAATTTTTTAGAACAAATTGGATCCTTGAAATTTATCAAACAAATAATATATTAAACGATTAAGATACCTATTTTAATCATTATATGATTCAATATACTATAATCAACACATAAGTGGAGGGTAATGTCTACCTTCTTTACTAATAGATCTAGTATAACACACGATATTGTACTATGTCTGATGAAACCAAAAATTTCAAACTCCTCAAGATGATGATTTAATTCTATAACATAGTTAAATACTTTCTATAACAAGTTAGTGAAATAGGTCTCATTCTTAGTATTGGTTCGATAGTAAAAAAATTCATTTTTTGTAGTAACAATAAGATTTAATTTAAAAAAAATATAGGTATCAAAAGACTATTTCAAGAAGAGTCTCATTCCCTATTTCATAAAAAATTCACAAGGTAATTATTTTATGGTGGAAAGATATTGTTGTATCAGTTATCACAAAAGTTCCTACTCTACCTCTATTTAGATCACAATACACCTTGATAAGGTGAATAAATCCGTCTTGTGATATGAACATTTCATGACAAGTGTAACAATCAATATGGGCATTAAAACTCACCTTGTATTCTATGCCCATTATTAAATCAAAATCATAAATCTCCATGACTACAAACACCCAAAGAAATTAAATTGGATCAATAGTAATAGATATTTAAAGGAAACTGATACCTCTACACATTCACATTCTATAGATATTTTATACTCAAGTTATGAGGTATCATTTAATCATGTATTACCAATTTTTATTCATAGAAAAAGAAAGGAGATAATGTGATGTTCATGAATTAAACAATAATTTTATAGGAGCGGTGTTTAGAATAATGGTACCTCTTATTGTAGATCGACCTGATTTATCACACGCTATAGCCTATTATACTACATATAACTATCACTCAGTTCTAGTGGGGGAAAATACTGCTTTTATACTATGGTGTTTACTAAACAATTGAATTTCCCCTAGAACCATCAAAGTTCACCTGTGTCCAGGTATGTGAACTAATCATATGAGACTATTCCAGCTGAGAATACTAAAGATATGGCTGAGTGTAACGTATTCCACATTCTAAAATATGAAGTTTTATAAAAAAACCTCTTTATATGATCTATCTTTCCATATTGGTGGAAATTAATTGGTTCTGTAGTACATTATTTCCTTCTATGCATTAATGAACTGCAATGAACATAACATAGTTTACCATTACATATTGTCAGAAAATTATCTTATTTTCTGTTATGATTGTGAGGGGCACCACCTCCAGGAGATTAGAAATCCCTCTTTCTCTTATTTTTATTACTATAGATTAATTCTATCCCCATGGGAAAACCAAACTATATCATGTAATGTTCCTCATAAGATCTCTTTATATAACTATTTTCATATTAACTATCTCTACCTAATCTATAATATATTGAATAATTATCTTTGATTGAATATGTAATCGCAATCTTGACTCAATGATACATGCCTTAAAAAATTCCATAGTATCGACTTTCAGGTCAAATGAAACTATGTTCATAAACATGGATACATACTCTATCATAGTGATTTTTTAATGCTTCATGGTGAAGAAATCTATTGTTCTTACTATTTATAATTTCTATATATAGAATTTGTTAATGAAAAATTCCAAAAAATTAATCCACAATATTCCATGGTTGGATTCATGCTGGATAAAAATTTTCTATTATTAGCATGAAATAACATCCATCAAATAATTTACCAACAGAATCATTCTATTTTTCTATTTACTAAGAAAACCAATGATTTTATTCATTTAGATTAGAAAAAACTTGATCTTTACAAGAATTAGAATGCCTTTGAAAAACTGATTATTCATGTTTTTGAAACCATAAAAAATTATATACTTTCCTTGCTTCATCATTTCTATTTACACTATCAATGAATGGATGTGATTGTTCAATAATTTGTACAAGTAAATGATTTATCTACGGCTAAGGTGAAACCACATTTTTTGGGACATAGTGTTGGTAATTATTCTGACATATTTTTCACCCATTTTATATAATAATATGAATAAACCATTTAGGAATTTTTGTTTTATAAAATAAAGTCTTTAATAAATACTAAATAATAAAAATAAATTAATGCCACTATAAGGGACAACCAGTGAAACCGTCATTTAAAAAATAACCATTTATGTCATTTTAATATTTCTAAAACCAATAAAAAATAAAATAAAAATGAAATATTAATGTGATGTATCAGTATTAATTCCTAATATGAAATAATCAACATCTATTCCCACGAAAATAAGATGAGAACACATCTATAATTTTTATAGAACACATTTTGACCCAAACAACATGCTTTCGTACTGATCAATATAAAAAGGATGAATATGGTTTTCATTCTCTATATTTCAATTATAGACCATCCAATCTACTTGAAAGAAACCTAACTAAATGTCAAAATTAAACAAATACCATTTGTAACACCCTTCCCATCAAACATTGTATTGGGATGAGGCCATGGATCTAGTGATATTTGGTGATATGCATGGGACACCAAAGGCTAAAATTAAATGCAAAGAGATTAGTAAACCATTGGGTGACAATTTTCTTTGAATACATCATGGAAGACTAAAAAGAAAGAATAAAATTAAACCAAAATACGTTATAATTGAATGAAAAATAACATGAATCAATGAAATAACCTTATAAAAAATATCAGAGTAATTA
The DNA here is from genome assembly GCA_963277665.1 of Viscum album. Lineage (NCBI taxonomy): Eukaryota > Viridiplantae > Streptophyta > Magnoliopsida > Santalales > Viscaceae > Viscum > Viscum album. The sequence goes on from OY728128.1 coordinate 43,524,638, forward strand.
TAGAAAATTGCAATAAAGGTGGAAGGAAAATATTACAAATAAAAAGACATTGGAAAAAAATCCACACTATCCAAAAATAAGATACAAACAATCCCTTTATTTAGCATTAACAACCAAAACATGGTTTCATGTATCACTACTGGATAAGTTTGAAACATGACCCCTCCCGGTATCTTGGTAGATGACATTTATAAATATACTAAAGTTTCCATGCACTGTGTGTGTATTTTTATTAATTGGATTTACCTATAAACATCTCATCACAATCCACTATGAAAACAATAGGTTAGAAAATTTTATATAAAATGAATGTTGGGAATATCAAAACAATTTATCAAATTAGAAAAGTTAAAATAATAATTTTAATAAAACTATTCATCATACTTTCTCTTTTATATTCCACATGTAATAGACAATATATGTTTCATACTCCCACAAAAATGAATTCTGATTGATAATCCCAACACTCGAAAGGGGAAATAAATATTTAACCAAGTCATCCTAAGATAATATTATATTTTTCCATTCTAATCGGCACCGATAAAAATGTCTACTTCAACAAGGCCCCATATAACACAATATGAACACATGAAACTATTATTTCATATATAATTATCCGTATTAATTATTTTTACACTAAAAATATTTATTTCGGAAACCATATCCATTGAAAAAAATTATTTAAAACATATCATCAGCATCTTTCAAAACTAGCATTTCGAATTCACATCAATATAAGGGATTAAACATTAACTACTTGATGCATTTCTACTCCACACAAAAACAATAATTTGTTAGGATTCAATCCCAAATGTCATATATTGGTAGTGTGAGAGAGATGATGCCGACCTAGAATATAATTAGATTAAAGAATCCATGATTATTCTATAGATAAACCTCTTTATCTCTTTCCATTTAAAAACCAATAATGATTTTATAAATAGATTTATACACCCATAGATCTAGTCGTACACACCGATATGTAGTTCAAGGGGAATAACTCTATGAATTACCAAATGAGAAAGAAGGTGAAGATACTATGTTTTGATTGCAAAAAAATATTAAAGATTTTTTCCCAATTTATCGGATCATTTAAAATCACAGAAAATTAACTAATATCTTTCACTGAGTTGTTGGAAGAAAATATACAGTATGTTTGAAAATAAATGCACTAATAGGGGAAACCCCCTCAGATCCTAAATTATTTTATGTCATAAATAAATAATTTAATTCATAATTTTATTATAAATCACAGATACTGAAATACGCAACGACTATTATTTTTATGGAAAACCAAATTTTATGGCATGAAATACTATTTTATGATGTAAGTTGCCTATATTACCTAAAAAATAATTATAGAAATTTTTCCACAAAATTTAAATTTTAAAACCCATATTTATGGCTTATATTATTCCTATAAATATTTTCTAGCAATTAGACACCTTTATCATGCATATTTAAACTGATAAACACATATTGAAGCTAAACAAAATACTATAAAAACAATGAAAAACATTTAATGAATGTGTAACTCAAATCAGGGGGGTGGTATAATCTATGAACACTACGGGAAAAATGAGCAATTGCGACGGGTTATTTGCGACGGGATTTATTCCCGTCGCAAATAGTCATGTTAAAAACTTATTTGCGACGGGGGTATTTCCCCGTCGCAAATAACGAGGCTTTTGCGACGGGATTGCTTTCCCCGTCGCAAATAGTTTTCCCGCGATGCGCGCCAAATCACGGGAAACTTATTTGCGACGGGGGAATATTCCCGTCGCAAATTACCGGCGGCGGTTAAAGGTAGTTGCGACGGGAATATTCCCCTGTCGCAAATACTATGTCTGCAGGGGTTATTTGCGACGGGTCCCATCGCAAATAACTATTTACCGGTTGACCGTAATAAATGTTGGCTAAGGTATTTGCGACGGGTACCGTCACAAATAATACTATTTGCGACGGAAATCCCGTCGCAAATGGGCCCGTCGCAAATAATCTAACCTATAAATACCCCCATCCGTTTTTTTCATTTCATTCTCTATGCCTTCTCTTCTCCTTCTCTCAAAATTATATTTCTAGAGTTGAGTTTTTCTCCAGTTTAATTTTTTTTCTCCGGAGCTGATATTAAAGTTTTGAAGAACGATCATAACAGATCAATTTTCAAGGTATTTATCTTCATTTTAATTTTTTATTTATTTTGAATTTTTTATTAGTTTCAATTATTATTAATTAGTTGTAATTTAATTATGTTTACATTGTTTTATTACTTAATAAATTTAAATTATTAGTATTGTTTATAGTTAATGGTAATTAGGAATAATTAGTAATAATTTTTAATAATTAAGAATAAATATTAATAATTAATAATAAATACCAATAATTAGGAATAAAAACATTATTACATTATTAGTTTATTTTATTATTAATATTAAAATAATATAATTTTTTATATATATACAATTCTTGTTTGATCTGTGTGTTTGCTGTCTTCACATGTATTATTTGTATGTGGAGATAGAAAACGCACAGATCAAAGAAGAATTGTATATAAATTAGAAAATTATATTATTTTAATATTAATAATAAAATATATTAATAATGTTATTATTTGTAATTATTGGTAATTATTTCTAATTATTGATAATTATTCATTTAATTACTAATAATTAGGAACAATTATCAATAATTATCAATAATTAAGAATAATTAGTAATAATTAGATATAATTACCAATAATTAGTATTAATTACCTATAATTAGTATTAATTACCTATAATTAGTATTAATTACCAATAATTAGTATTAATTACCAATAATTAGTAATAATTAGGAATAATTAACAATAATTAGTAATAATTAACAATAATTAACAATAATTAGTAATAATTACATATAATTAGTATTAATTACCAATAATTAGTAATAATTAGGAATAATTACCAATAATTAGTAATAATTAGGAATAATTAACAATAGTTAGTAATAATTAGTAATAATTAGGAATAATTAGTATTAATTAGGAATAATTAGTAATAATTACCAATAATTAGTATTAATTACCAATAATTAGTATTAATTACGAATAATTAGTATTAATTACCAATAATTACCAATAATTATCACTATTTAGTAATAATTAACAATAATTGCCAATAATTACCAATAATTAGTAATAATTACCAATAATTAGGAATAATTACCAATAATTATCAATAATTACTAATAATTATCAATAATTAATAATAATTAGCAATAATTAGTAATAATTAGCAATAATTAGTAATAATTAGCAATAATTAGTAATAATTAGAAATAATTAGTAATAATTAGAAATAATTAGTAATAATTAGAAATAATTAGTAATAATTAGAAATAATTAGAAATAATTAGTAATAATTAACAATAATTAGTAATAATTAACAATAATTAGTAATAATTAGGAATAATTAGGAATAATTAGAATTAGTTAGGAATAATTAGGATTAAATAGGAATAATTAGTATTAATTAGGAATAATTAGTAATAATTACCAATAATTACCAATAATTAGTATTAATTACCAATAATTAGTATTAATTACCAATAATTAGTATTAATTACCAATAATTAGTATTAATTACCAATAATTAGTATTAATTACCAATGTTTAGTAATAATTAACAATGTTTAGTAATAATTAACAATAATTGCCAATAATTAACAATAATTAGTAATAATTACCAATAATTATCAATAATTACTAATAATTATCAATAATTACTAATAATTATCAATAATTAATAATAATTAGAAATAATTACTAATAATTAGCAATAATTAGTAATAATTAGAAATAATTAGGAATAATTAGAAATAATTAGTAATAATTAGAAATAATTAGTAATAATTAGCAATAATTAGTAATAATTAGCAATAATTAGTAATAATTAGCAATAATTAGTAATAATTAGCAATAATTTGTAATAATTAACAATAATTAGTAATAATTAGTAATAATTACCAATAATTAGTAATAATTACCAATAATTAGTAATAATTAGTATTAATTACCAATAATTAGTATTAATTACCAATAATTAGTATTAATTACCAATAATTAGTATTAAATATCAATAATTAGTATTAATTACAAATAATTAGTATTAATTACCAATATTTAGTATTAATTACCAATATTTAGTAATAATTACCAATATTTAGTAATAATTACCAATATTTAGTAATAATTACCAATATTTAGTAATAATTACCAATAATTGCCAATAATTAACAATAATTAGTAATAATTACCAATAATTATCAATAATTATTAATAATTATCAATAATTAATAATAATTAGCAATAATTAGTAATAATTAGAAATAATTACTAATAATTAGCAATAATTAGTAATAATTAGAAATAATTAGTAATAATTAGAAATAATTAGTAATAATTAGTAATAATTAGTAATAATTAGTAATAATTAGTAATAATTAGTAATAATTAGTAATAATTAGTAATAATTAGTAATAATTAACAATAATTAGTAATAATTAGGAATAATTAGGAATAATTAGTATTAATTAGGAATAATTAGTTATAATTACCAATAATTAGTAATAATGATTATTAATTACCAATAATTAGTATTAATTACCAATAATTAGTATTAATTACCAATAATTAGTATTAATTACCAATAATCACCAATAATTACCAATAATCACCAATAATTACCAATAATCACCAATAATTACCAATAATCACCAATAATTACCAATAATCACCAATAATTACCAATAATCACTAGTAATTACCAATAATGACCAATATTTTCCAATATTTTCCAATAATTACCAATAATTACCAATATTTTCTAATAATTACCAATATTTACCAATAATTTCCAATATTTACCAATAATTAGGAATAACTACCAAAAATTAAGAATAACTACCAATAATTTGGAATAATTACCAATAATTTGGAATAATTACCAATAATTTGGAATAATTACCAATAATTTGGAATAATTACCAATAATTTGAAATACTTACCAATAATTTGGAATAATTAACTTATTACATTGTTTGTATATTTTATTATTAATATTAAAATAATATAATTTTCTATATTATATACAATTCTCTTTTCTTCTGTGTTTTTTTGTCTCCACATGTAATATTCGCATTCTTTTTCAAAATTATCAACCTACTCGGCAATGGAGAGGTGAAAGTGAATGCGAATATTACATGTGGAGACAGAATGTTAAACACACAGATGAAAGGAGAATTGTATATAATATAAAAAATTATGTTATTTTAATATTAATAATAAAATATACTAATAATGTAATAATGTTATTATTATATAATTAATATTTATGAAAAAATTATATTAGTGTTATTAAAATAATAAAAAATCAATATAATATTAAAATTATCAATATTTGTAACAAGTTTTGCTTTATTCTCAATATATTCAATCATTGCTTGTGTTTTTTCTAACAAATTATTCAAAACCAGTAATTCTTTTATATTTTTTAGAAAAATATGGAACAACGAGGTCGTCAACAGTCATTATTAGATGACCGCATATGGATAAATCAACGTAGAAATCCAAATGGTTCTGGTTTAAATCCAGTATATATAGAGGGTGTGGAGAGTTTTTTATCATTTGCGGCATCAAATCCAGAATTTGTTTCAGAAGGAAAGATAAAATGCCCTTGTAGAAAATGTGCATTGAGAACGTTTGACACGTTTGAAAAAGTGGGGGAACATCTCTTGCGTTTTGGTTTTCAAGCAGATTATGTTTTTTGGTATCAACACGGTGAACGCAGTTCCAGAGCAGGTGATACCAACTTGATTCCGGATCCATCCCAGTTTCAAGATTTAGTACATGATGTTGCAGGTTCATCTGTTCAACATACAGAAACTCCGGCTGATATAGCTTCAAATCCTGAGTTGGGACCGTCTGAATTTTATGAGTTGTTGAAGTCTGCTGAGGATGCATTATATCCTGGCTGCAAGATGAGCAAATTAGAAGCAGTTGCAAAATTTATGGCTATCAAATCAGATAACGGAATGTCAAACACCTGTTTTGACCAGATATTTTCTTTGCTTAAAACACTGTTACCCGAAGGAAATGTTTTACCTGCAAATTACTATGAATGTAAGATGTTGGTTCGAAATTTGGGACTTACTTGATGAAATCGATAATCAATTATCTGTTTTCAACCCGTCAGAGCTTGGTTTTGGTGGAGTTTCTGAATGCTGGCTTTCAGATGATGAACATCATAGAGCTCATACGTATGTTCTGCTCAACTGTGAAGAGATGACATCAGTTGTACTGTAAGTGTTTATATCACTTATTCTATCATTTATGTTACAGTAAATAACTTTGGTTTTTATAGGTTGTATGATAATCATATCAAGAAACAAATTCCACAAATTACAGTAGCTGCTCTCGAAGAACGTCGACTGAAAAATTTCTCTCAGTGGTTTCAAAAACTGGTAACGTAAATTCTTTATCATTTAACAACTCATTCAATGTATAGTTTACTATATTGATAATTATTCCACAAATCTTCAGGTGTCTCGACATGCTGATAAAATTGACAAACGGCTGTGTGTATTGAGTAACCCACCTTCCAAACTTGTTAAAACTTATAATGCATATGTGGTGAATGGATTTCGATTCCACACACATGCATATGGGGAATCGAAAAAAACAATGAACATTGGAGTTATCTTGAGAGGATCTCATCATCGAGAAAATGAAGTTGACTTTTATGGCATACTTGATGAAATCATTGAACTCTGTTATCTTGGACAACATTACATAACCATGTTCAAATGTCGGTGGTTGGATACAGAGAGAGGCGTGCGTGTTCATCCGACTCATGGAATCATCGATATTAAATGTAAAAGTGTTCTCGCAGTAAATGAACCATTCTTATTGGCTCAACAGGCATATCAAGTTTATTATGCAAAGTACTGTGCAACATCAAGAGACTTGACTGATTGGTGGAGTGTAATAAAAATCAAAATTCGAGACAATCAGTTTAGTCAAAGTGAATGTGCTTTCACTGATGTGCAAAGAATTGAAGTTTTTCAAGAGAACTCAAAATCAATCTTTTTTACAAAGAGACATGAGTATCGATGATGACACCCCACATTTAAGAGTCGGTGATGACGATGATGTTAATGATGTCACACATGAATTTGAAATGGTAAGAGATGAAGCAACTGCAACTCGAATGGATATCGATGATTTTGAGGAGGAATATGAAGATAACATTGACATATATGAAGATGATGATGAAGATGAACACTTATAGAATTCCATGGTATTTATATACAATCATAATATGTATATATGTATATATAATATTAATTATCAATTATTTTCTAACATTAACATTTTCTGTTTCAGATGGACGAGGCCACATTTCGTGCGTTGGCGGATGCTGACCTGCCTTTCGATGCGGATGAGTTGCTGGCAGATGACCCTCAGCCTGCAGGCGCTCCAGGGAGTACGCGGAGGGGGCGCGGTCTTGCACGATTGATGATTCCTGACCCCGTCCCCGAGCGACGTCCACGTATTGGGTTTGATCCGCGCACCCGGAGGTGTGATAACCTGTGTAATAACCTGTGCATTTGACTAAGATTTCATTAATCCATTCACAAAATAAATGTTTATTATTTTTTCAGTTTTTCGCATATAGCAGTCGGACAGGGCAGCGCTATTTTGCCCAACTATTTCTCTCAGCCATGGACCACATGGGAGCAGATTCCCATTGATGTGCAGCAGGCCATGTTCGGCCATTGGTTGGTACGTACGTAAATAAATAATTTTTATTTTGAAAATTATCTCATTTCTAACTTGATATTTTGATTTATTTGTAGGGTTTATGGTATCCGATCGAGGATACCATGCGTGACGCCATCCACGAGGCATGGGAGGTGGCCATGCGTGATCGCCTTCGTCAGTTTTTGCACAATTTAAGAAAAGCTGCGATGAAGAAAACAGGAGTGTCAGAGTTTGATGAGTCATGTAGAGCACACCGACCAGAGTATATTTCATCCCATGTATGGGATGGATTATGTGCGCACTGGTTGAGTGGTGCCTTTCAGAGGAGATCATCGGTGGGGAGGCAGAATCGAGGGAGGCAGGAGGTGACTCATCGAGCTGGGATTCGTTCTTTCAGTACTCATAGACAGCATCTGGTACGTACATTATTTATAAATATTTTATATAACTATAAATATTAACAGTTTATTTTTTATTCTTATAGGCTGTCGAGCACCCCGATATTACAGAGTACGACATATATCGGAGGACGTACAGTGATACTGCTACTGGGGAGCTCAGAGGTGATCGTCAGCATCACATCATGGTCAGTATTATTTGTTTTCAAGTTTAAAAATTAACTGCATATAATTTATTCACAATTTTAATTTTAAATTGCAACTATAGGAGTCATATGAGGCCGCAGCGGCACAGGCCCGGCCTGAGAGTCAGGCCGAGTCATCAGATCAGACCACTGCCCGTCAGTTTGATGAGGCGACATAGATGCAGGCCACCCAGTATGCCTTCGAGAAGGGCCGGGTAGTTGGTATCGGCTCTCGAATGACTCCCGGAGATTATTATGGCAGTGTTGCGATGTCGACGTCCAGCTGGAGAGGAGCTCGTGCATCTTCTTCTACACAGTATGAGGATCAGTTGCGATCTCAGACTGCACAGATAGAGAGTCTCCGACAGGAGCAGGAGCAGATGCGTCAGCAGCATGAGGAGGAGCGTCGACGCCAGCAGCAGCTGTACGAGGAGCAGACGAGTCGGTGGCAGCAGCAGCATCAGGAGCAGATGGAGTACATGCGCCGACTCACTCATGATTTAGGGATGGAGTTTCCTCCACCACCATCTGTAGATCCCCCACCTCCCCCCCTCCCCCCCTCCTACAGATTAGAGTTTGTATTTCTGTTATAAAATTTGTGAAATCAAAATATTTTTTTTTCTATTCGTAGTTTCTGTCTCATTATAAAATATTAATAATATTATATTTTTAAATAACAATATTAATATGAATAATAATATTATTTATATTTTATAATATTAAATTATATATATATATTAAAATTTTATTTATATATTAAAATTTTATATATATAATAAAATTTTATAATATTATAATTTAATTATTTTTTGGTAATACTTGAATTATTTTAATATTTGAATGTAAAATAATTCTATTATTTTTATATTAATTAAAATAACTTATTAATATTTTTTTATTTATGAATTATAATTGTAATATTATTATATTAATTAATTTATTTATTAATATTCTATTATTTTTATTTTTGAATTATAATTCTACTATTATTATAGTAATTAAAATAATTTATTATTTTCATTTGTAAATTATAATTCTATTATTATATTAATTAAAATAATTTATTAATAATTTATTTTTTTTATTTTTTTTATAGTATTTGCGACGGGATACTATGCCCGTCGCAAATACTAGTATTATTAATTTTTTTTATTTTTTTTAAAAAGAGTTTTTGTGACGGAACCGTCGCAAAAGCTATTTGCGACGGGTCCCATCGCAAAACGTATTTGCGACGGTTCCGTCGCAAAAACTTTTTTAAAAGTTTTTTACAAAAAAACGGAATACTATTTGCGACGGGGAGAATGCCCGTCGCAAAAACAGTCTTTAGCGACGGGCCCGTCGCAAATAAGTGTAGTTGCGATGGCGTTTTCAGCAACGGGCTATTTGTGACGGGACCCCGTCGCAAATACCTGTTTTTCTAGTAGTGGAAACAATTTCCATTATTTTCTGGATATCCACAACTACACTTCAGGGGTAATCTATTCTGAAATACCAAATTATAGAGACTTCTTAACATATGTAGACATATTAGCATGTATTAATGTATCATTGGTTTCATGAATCTCTCTTATAATAGATGAAACTGAATGTGATGATATTAGTTCTAGACCTACAAATTCTTCATTAGACAATAGATTCTCTAAACTTTATGGATTCTGAGAATCAAAAATTATCAAATCCTTAAGAGACAACACATCTATACTTATAATGATCCTCTTGTAGAAATGATCCCAAATCTTGTATCCAAAATCCCCATGTGTGTATCCTAGAAAGATACAATAATTTCAATTTTTCATAGTTTTTTCCAACTCATCCTTTAAGAGAAGAAAAAATTACTGATTTTCAAATACAATCATTTGTCTGTGGAAACATATTTACGAGTCCAGATCATTTATAGAACATTGTAGTTTAGTGGACCTAATAAATTAATGTTTAGAACTTCAACTGATGTCCTCATTTACTCCCCCAAAAGGTATTTGGTAGATTTTCATTTGATATTATACAATTTTCTCTCAAAAAATAATTTATTCATCCTTTGAACAATAATATTATGTTGAGTTTTCCTTGTCATTCACAAATTGAAATGGGTGCTATAACAACGAACCTGTTCAAATGATTTTTGAAAATCATTTGTTTAGGTATGTCTACACCAACGGTTATGAGTAACCATTCCTATAGCATATATATAGGAAGGATATAACAATGGTTTCATTAAATATTACTTATAGATAATATAATACCAATAGCTTTATAAAATCATTGATATAGATTTGGATATACCAAGGGTTTTTAAATCTGTGGGTATAGCCATCAGCACATATCCTAGGCATGCAGCCTCCCCTCCTCTGATCTCACTCCCATTTAAATTTATCCATATGAGTTTCCTTTGATTTTCTTCCCCAACCGTGAGGATTTCTCCTCAGTTCCTATTTATGTTATGTTGTCTCTAATATAAAACTACTATGTTCAAATATATCATCGCATATTCAAAGAATCATTTTCTTTTTTATTTTATTTTTAAAAGTCAAATATAATTTATATAATATTAAGATTCTTAAATATTCATTGATCAAGGTTTACCTATGATTATATTTGATATTATATTTCATTATATATATGATTGTAGGTGATGTATATTCTTAATATAATAACCCACTTGTTTAATATAAATATAATATAAAGCTATTGTTTTTTGTGACATATGATTTAGATCACTTATTTTTTGTTCTTTTAATTTGTTTATTTTTTTAATATATTAATGGGTTATGAAATTAATCATTTATTAGTTTTATTTAAGTAATTTATATCATTCATTTTATGTATTAAAAGGTTTTTATTTAAAATGAAATTTACATTTTTAATATATATTGGACATTATTTCAAAAAAAATTATTATGGATGTAGTTTTTTATCTGATCATTATTCTAAAATTATGTTAATATGTTGGAAAATATTTTTATATAAAATATCACATTTTTTATTTTGATATGTCTAATTTGTTTTTTTGTTATTCCATATTTCTTCGATTGGTATTTTAGTATGAATTTGTTATAACCAATATTATACTAAAAAATTAATTAGTGTATGATTAATAAAATATAATTATTTACTATCCTGAACTAATTACATGTTTGGTTTGTAACTTGTGAAATTTATACCACTATATATATCATGGGTCATGTTTGGTAAACATTATTTTCATTTATATTATAATTCACATATAGACTAGTTTCTTAGTTATTCAATTCATATATTTTTCAGGGTATTATAATTATTTATATAGTCTTTTGTTATATATATAGAGTATTTTTTTCTTTTATATTATAGTTCTCATACATAATAGTTTGTATTTTATGGTTTAATATACTGTGAAAAATTATTATTTCCTTAAATATAATTTTTATTTGAATTAAATATTATTTATATTCTATTGGGACATTTAATCACACAACATATTAATATAATGGATAAAATATGGCTATATGAAACTGATTAGATATCATGTGATATTCAAAAAAAAGTTGAACATTATTTTAGAAAATACCCTTAACAATGCTTGAGATAGAGGTCTTAGAATCATACCTTGTTATACGTTTTTTCTAATACCTTATTTTAGTTTTTAAGAATATTTATACAATATACTAACTTTTTTACAAAAAACTATTATGTATGTTGTCACCAAGAGGAGAAATAAAAGTCTAAAAATTATCATGATTTGAATGAGTGGACTAAATGTAATAATATATTATATGGTTGGATTCCATTTATTCATAAAAATGAGAGAAATATTATTCCAATGAAATTGTAAGATGATATCAGTAGGCATGATCATATGATGAAAATGATCATGTTGATAGTGTGAAAATGTTGAATCTGCTTTCAGGACTTTAGTATATCGGCAACATGGTAAAAAAAGCCTGAATTTTTAATATGATTATTTGATTAGAAAACCATATTTTGAATTTCAAATTATTACATAAATAATAGTCATACATTTTTAAAAACATACATATATATGATGAAGATGTTCTCTTGAAAAAATGGCATTGATGTTAATTGTCCAACTAGGATTTTCTAAGAACAAAATTCAGGATTTTCTGAAATATTAATATTTAATCTGGGAGGAAATATCTAACCTACATGGTTGTCTAAAATTTTACATATTTTAAATGATTCCAAGTGTGGATGTAACACCATCGTGTGTGCCATAGAATGTAAAGTAACAATTTCCATTGATTTCTAGACTCAAAAATATTTTCAAATTATAAACAACATCATGTAATATTTCGTACCAAAACACTAAGAGAAATAATTATGATGATGCATTAATTCACATGCCTTATAGATTATAATGGTTTAAATTTGGTGTGCAATATCGTGATTTTTTTGTTGAGGTTCATACTATGAGTTTGGGTCAATCATAGAGAAATTTTAATCTATTTGGTTAGATTCTTACTTCGCATATCACATGGATAATTTTCTTACACATTTATAACCTTCTTAATAGGTTTTGTATGAAAACTATATATATATTATTAATTATAATCATATATGAACCATATGATTGTATGCATTATAAATATATAAATGTGAAACCATTAATAAAAGACATTAAGTATCATTGGAAAGTGGATTTGTACACAAAAACATGCTTCATCAAGAGATATTTTTTTGATCCATGTTATTTAGATGATAAATTATTATCCTAGTTATGAAATAATTCTTTACAAGAGAATAAATAGAAAACATTAACATCAAATTATAATGACTGATACATGATCTTAATGACTTAAATATCATCATATTTTCAGTCTCATAATAATTCAATGATTTGTTCCAATAGATCACCCATATGAGAATAATCATTAATGGTTTCAAAATACCATGGATACCGAAAATACACCTCATTGTATGTCTAGATATGATGTAATTAAAGAATTGATAAAATTCTATTCTTTTATTAATGAAAAGTCTTGTGAAATATAAAAAATGAATAATTTTTTCACTCAATTCATTTATAATTGAAGGACGAAAGTTATACTAATTGAGTTTCCATATTGGCCAACCAATTTGTTACACCATTGATTAGATGTAATCCACATTGAAAAAATTATATGTGAAATGTTTATTTTTATATTCTAGATGATAAGGGGAAGAAAAAATGATAATTTTTAATCTTGGATATACATGGTGGATTGGGGAATATAATTAGAATTTTATCCTTTGAGTACGAGTTAAAATACATGTAAATTTAGGTGTGCTTTTTATGAGTTGATGCTTTTAAAAATATTGTGGAAGTACTAGATACTATCCAGGTTCTAAATGAATTTTCATCAAACATAAAAAAATTGTTCAAGAGAAGGGGGTTTAAGATGATTTTACTGAATACTCATAATTATCACATAATTTTTCATATGTGGTTTCCAATTGAATCCTCTCATATATTATCCAATAATTTATGTGTTCAGTTTATGATATTATAAAATTTCAGTAGAGTTCTTTTTGATACACTATTTTATAATTACTTCATGAAAATGTAAAACTATTTACCATTAATTTTGTGTGGGATAGATAAACATTTCCCTCTATAGTTTTTTCACATGCATGCCACAACTAATAGTTAATCTTCAAACTTAAATAATTCTTGGGGAAATATTCATTTTCAATGGATGTCTCTAACTAAAATAATATATACCTGACGATGTATTTATTGGGAATAAGAATCATCCTAATGGGTTTTTTGTGAAAGGATACTAGGTGTATGAATGATTGGATTTCTATTTATTGTATTTTTATGTTATTATGAGACATAAATGGACAATTATAAATTGATAATAGATGTATGATTAAAGTTAATACATTTTTTCATGACATCCACATAGAGTGTAACATTTTTGGTGATATATTATTATCATACTACACACAGAAGATTGAGAGGTGTCACATCATATAGTCTTGTTTAACTACTATTTTATCAATAAAAAATAGAATAATTAAATTAAACCTGTATTTGTTATATAGTCCCATGTAATTGTACAAATATATTAAATTTTTTCTATATTTTTACCCATATAACATTAATAAATAATTAAATATAATTTTCCATTCATTACCTTTGATATGGGGAGAGAATTTTCATAGAAATTATTTTTATTATTTTTTGAAATTAATGGTAGAAGTAATATAAAAATAAAATTAGAAAAATTACATTCATTTAATTTTCATATTAATTTACATTTCTGGTGTTGATCTTACCCGGTGACTTCTCTCTAAATGAAATAAGAGCTTTGGATTTTGGTGACAATTTAATGCCTATTGTGTTCAAATAAATTATGATCAATGAGTACTAATTTATTATCACCAAAACAGTAGTGTTAATGAGAAAAATAGTATGATAGTTTTATAGTAACTACGAAAATAGACTGTTATTCTAGTGTAATATATAATTGGAGTCAATATAAACCTCCTTCTTATTAAGAAACTTTTTAAAATTCTAATACTAGATTATTACTCTCATCGAATATAGTTGTTTGATCCAATCATGAGACATGTAAAGATAATTTATGACTCTGGATTTGGAGTAATTAACATGACAATCATTCATGCTATCGAAGGACTATATATTTTTGCAACATTAACAAAACAAGTTTTCTATGTGAATGATCATATGAAAATTTAATTGGGTTTAATTATTGAATTAAACCTTGGATATATATTGAATTATGGTGTGGATGAAATTGACAGCTTCACTTCCCCATTTGGCATCAATAAATTTATTACTACTGATGACTAAAATAATATAATTGTTATATTTTGTTATCAACATGAAGTTCTGGGGGTTAATATATATTATCATCCATATATTTTGTATATTAATTTGATTTAGTTCACCATGGGTTTTTAATGGGTGCACTACATAAATTGCTTTATTATTTCTTACCTAACCAGACCTTTGGGAGAATTTTTTAAATAAAGGGGATGAAATTTTTATTGAGTTTCATTTTAAAATATTGAATTGATCTATACTAGAAACTCACAATAAAGAAAAACTAAAGCAATATAAATTTAATAAAATAATAATTAATTAATTTAAATATATTAATATAATTATAATGAAAAAATTAACTGTGAATAAGAATGAATTAACCAAATAATGGTAAAATGGCTAAATTATTTAAACCAATTTACAACCAAAATAATTTATCCCAAAAAATGAAAAAATAACATAATAAAATGTCCAAAATAAACCCAATTAACTAACTAAAAATGAGTTCAATCGATTTAAATATATAAAAATAAAATTACTTCATTACCTTTTTTATCATGATAATTAGAATGAATTTATTTTTCGATAAATTTATTTTATTTTCTCATATTATTTCCCTTAAATATGATATGATTATTTTATGGAACTACCAATCCTTTATTTTTTATGAAATTTATTATCCCTTAATTATGTCACATCACATCTTATTTCATTATTTCTTTACACATTATTTGAATATTTCTAATTAAATTCATTTTTCCCAACACGTGAAATGCAAGAAAAATTAAATAGATACAAAGGAGAAGGTTGTCAAATAATAATAATTATATAAGAGATATGGGTATTCCAACTCTAGTGGAAATTGTGGGTATACAATTTCAAATATAAATATCAATAATATATAATGTAATGACATGACGCATTTATTAAATTTTATTCTTGATCCACCACCCAAGAGAGAACTATTCTCTGACCAACCTCATGGAAGTAGGGATCATCTTAATGATTCGAGGGGAGGGGGTTCTAGATCTACTCACACCACTCATAAATGATAATCACAACCATAAACATTTTTAGATATACCATGTTACACATTTTTATATCCCCATAATCCCATTAGAGGAACCTATTATATTTATACCAAGTATAATATTTCCACTATTTTGGATTGATCCTACTCACATATATTTTCCTAGTCTGATAATGACTAACACTCCCTATATAAGATATTATTTTCAATAATGGGCTATGCAATCTCATTTTCATACTACTACCTTCTCTCATGGATTTTATGGTCAATCTCTATCTAGCCTCTCGGGCATACTATTCATCATATGAAAACATTGGACCACAGTACTACAAAGTTAAATGATCATATATAGCCTAGTTATCCTATATTATCCACTAATAATAATTGATCGAGTATATTTATAGAGCCTGAGTAAAAATTAATGACCATAATTTATTTTCATTATAAGATATACAACTTTAATATTTGTTTATTATCCTTCAATAGTGACACCGACAAATACATTTTGGCATGGGAATACATATCTGTGTTAAGTGTGGAACAACCACATATTGGTGATGGTGGAGTATAATTAATAGAATCAATTTATTGGTAAAACGTAAACAAGATCTAAGAGTTTTATGACGATGCTAGCAAAATACAATGGCATCATTTCAATCAAGACACTGTCTTGGAGTCACCATCAAAATAAAATAAATTATAATCATAGAATCAATTATGTGTATAAAAATTAATTATATTAAATGTCATATTATTATGTTATTTATATGAATGAATTTTATTTGGATTTAAAATATAACAATTTTCTATATGATGAGGTTGCGGGGAATGAAAAGATAATATAATTAAGTGATTTATATGGAGAATACAATCATGAGCATTATAATGTTTGGGATTCCATATTTAGAACATATTTAGAGGATCTACCTATTATTAATGAGTGAAAAATGACAGTGTTGTGGGAAATTATTATTCATTTGAAGAGTGAAAAGTTAAAGGTATTAATAACATTTGAGGTTTTTATATTGAAAATTCCAATGATTTTAATTAATAAATTTCTTTTTGTTAGTTGATATTTTTTAGGAAGTTTCATTATGATGTAAAAATGGGTTATTCCATGTGGTATCATACACATTCGGTTGAATGCCGATTCCATAACATGAGGGGAATGTGATATTTTTCATCGACAATTTTAATTAGGTTCAAATTCTGAAAATCTACACTACTTGATGTCTTATGCTTCAGTTATTTTTTAGACCCTTTAATCCCTAGATTCACGTTTCTATCATACTTACTTTTGTTTAAGTATTTTAATTAACATTACAATAGATAAATAAATAACGTAATTTTAATTACATAATGCATGATATCACTAAATTACATAAGCACATATAATATAGAAAACTATTGTATGATTGAAAATATTCCAAATCATTGATAAATTTTTTGGGAATCCAAATGACTCATTTAGACTTATTCATAGATGAATAAAATGTAGAAAAACATATATGATTTCCAAAAAAATCATGCATTTTTTAGATCTTTATATCTTTTTATCATTTAAAATAAAATCCATTTATATTCTATAAATATAATGGGCTAATAAGAAATTTCAGAACATTGGTGAATTTTAATTTTTTCACTGTGGTTTTATTGATTAAATAATCTCATAGTTATGGGAAAGAAAATAAATATTTAAGGAATTTAGTTAAAATAGTTTTGATTATTTTTCATTTAGATGTTAGTTATAATGAGTTAATTTTGTTCAAAAATAAAATACTATTGAGTAATTGTTTCCTATATTCAATATCATTGTAGATCAAGGTATTAAACATTGAAGGATGTTTTCCATGAGAAAAAATATTTTTCTTGAGAATAAATAAGAAATATGGAATTTTGTTAAAAAATAGACAAAACAACCAATTGTTAGTATTTCATTGCGGATTTTAAATTTTACTATATATTTTTTATCTAAATAATTCATTTTTATTTTCAGTAATGTTTTTTTATGGAACTAGATGAGAAGGGAGATGAAAAATTTGATCCAGATCATCATATTCCGTAGATATTAAGAGATGATCACCACAGTAGAGTACACAATCAAACATGGAAGAGTTTTTTCCCACCAAAAATATTTTCCCACTACACGTTTAACTAATAGTTATAGTGGACCATGATTTAAGAATCTTTATCAGAGGAAGAAATAGATCCTACATATACATCATAATGTAAAAACTAACCACGATGGTGTGTGAAATATTTCAAAAGTGTAACAAACAATTTATGAATTTTTAGAAAATTATATCCATCACTTCCAACAAATACCACTATATTTTTTATAGAACCATTTCAAAATTGAATTAATTATATGATGTATTGAGCGAGGGTATGGATTGTCCTAGTGGTCATCCGTATAATTAATTTCATACATATGGTGATGGGGATGATGATTTTGAAGTTGAAAATGGTGATTGTGATAGTGACTGGGATTGTGATGGTTATAATTACGTTGATGATGGTGATGATAGTGGTTTTGATAAGAGAGAGACTGATCATTTATCATTTTAAATGACATTGTAACATATTATGTTTGATGAGTGAATATGATCACATATATGTGTGGTTTTATATATTTAATGAAATTTTTTTATAGTGTTAATTTTTTTCAATTTTTCTATATTGTATGTGAGTTTTTTGGGGGTGTGGGTGCAAGTGTTTATGGTGTGTGATGTTTTTAGGCCAATATAATAGGTAAAACTGGTTTCCTAAGTCATGTAATCATATATTAGTGATTCTTGAAACTATTATTATAGTTTAAATCTAATATACTTATTGAAATAGTTTCCATGAAGTCATTAGAACATGGATATACTACCACCTATGTACCCCAAGTTTTAGGGAACCCTTTAAATCTGTTATACTAACTGCCCTACATCCTATACCAATAGTTTGAAATTGTTTGTATAGGGTGAATTTTCAATAGTAAATAATTTTTCTATATTAGTGAACAAACTCTTATATTACTCCCTAAATGGGAAACAAATACCCTCCTTTGTTTTCTCTTGATCTTTAGTTTTAACTAGAAACGAACATATTTTTTAGAATTTCCATATATTAATGTAAAAAAATTAATATCACACCCCATAAAATTTGTGATCATCATATAGAAAACTGTGTGAATAGAATATAAAACAATCCTTTTGGTTGAAGTTAAATAACCCTAAAATGATACTCTATGTTTTTCTCATGATGCAATCAATAAATATATCTAAATGTTTACCTTTTATTCCTTGTTAGAAATCTTATATTCAGGAAATTTTTACTCGTCACTCACTCTTCTGACTAATCCGTCTCTTCCAAGATTCAATCAGAAACACATTTACAGCAATACTGAATTCACCTCCAAATAGTTTTACATTTTTGAGATAAATAGACTTATTTTAATTATCTTCAGAGATTACCAAGTTAAATTTTGTAATATTCCATTTCCTATAACCAAAAGGACTCTCATATCAATCACTTTCATGAATTATAGATGATATTAGATTATATTGAATATCAGGAACATTCCATACACTATTCAACTATAAACTACAACCAACAATAGTCTCCATAAATATATTACCAATACTAATGATTTTAGTTTCATCATGATTAACCATCTTCACATGTCTAAAAATATATAATATGAGACGAAATATCTTCAAGTGCTGAAATAATAGTAGGATCTTTAATCAATCAGACATGTAATGTCATGGATTAAAATATTTTCTAGATCATTTGATTATACAATAATGACCACTTCATTGAAATTTATAGCAGATTTTTATGGGTTTCAGCTTCATTATTCATTTCCTCATCCTTCATATTCCAAAACTCATAGATGAAGTGTTCTGGCCATCCGTAATGGGGGATCCCAAGTCATATCTCAATTGGGAAATTGATCACTTCCACCATTTGTGGATGTTGGTCCTCGAGTTCTATTCCCCTGCATTTGTCATTGCTATATTTTCTTCCATTTTTCTATTATTGACAAGATTATCTAATATAGATGTATGTCCATCATCATTACATTAGGTGAATTTATTCAACGTTAAGTATTGGACTATTTTATTAGTATTATTTCCATCTGAGATTCAATTAATAATTAAGTGAACTAGAGTTTCCACTTTATTATCTAAAAAAGTAAACATAAATAGTTACTGTAACTCATTATAAAAAAATTGTATCATTTAATTCAACTAACCAAATGTACCTTAAAACTCATCCACGTGCTCTGATACATTGTTCTCCTCCTTGTATATTATTCTGAAAATTCATAGCATCATTTTTTCATTATTCTATGTAGTTTTACTTGAAAATATATTTTCGAATTTTCACCATAGAATAAACTAATCCTGATCATTAGAAATATTATTGAAGATACTTTGGTAGATCCACTACCCGATTTAGGTAGTTCACTTCTAGTTGAGCATTATTCACTGTGTATTAATTGGTAGGGTACTGGTAAATGACTTCACACCAGGTCTATCATTGTCTGTTTGTTTTTCTGATGGATCTATAATAGGATTAGTAAACTCTATAATTGAATTCTACAAAGATTTTATGTACAAATAATCATTCATTTTGGTCTTCCATATATTATAAGAAAAAATAATGATTTTAATCATGGTACTGTTATTATATTCATTTAATTTATTCTGAATAAAAAATATAACAATAGGGATTTTCTTGGCACTAACAAAATACATAGAAACAACAAATGGATCACATAAATTGGAATCTAATTATCCAATATATAACCAAAATATTTTCGCAAGTCTAGAACAACCATTATTGGTGAGGTAACGTGGCTTTCTAGAATAGTCACTTGGAAGCAAACTAGATATGCACTTTTGACGTAAGTGATATTTTATTCTCTTGAGTATTATTACTATAGCTTACAGGGTCTGACCATAATCATTAACACCTCTACTAACTTCATTTTAGAGCTATTTCTTACACTATTTATGCCATTGAAATAGTCTTAGTGGGAACTTCATGAATCTAGTTAAAAGTCAATTATGACCACCTTTAAATTTTCACAAAATAGAAAACCTCATTTCTATAACACCCAGATGTATTTATGAAATAACTTCTTTAAATATTTTTAATTCTTTAAGAGATTTCATTGAATGAAATTTTCAATTTAAATGAACTAAAAAACAACATTAACATAAAATGACTATTATTACCAAGCCATTATTTTAGGAGGAATAAATATAACTAACTTATGTAAATGTGAAAAAATTATAAATCAATTATATATTTTATATTTGAAATATTATATTCAATTACTAAATTAAATTAATGAAATATTTATTTTATATACTTAAAAAATATTATTGATATTCATCTAACGGTTATTTTTTCATAGGGTATGAATAAACCCTATTGAATGTATAAAAACATGTATTATTAAAAAGTGTAAATTTATGTCTTTTAATGGGGAACCCCTTTTAAATTTAGATTTTGAGTCAATAATATTTTTTATATAGAAACTCAATTTTTTATATAAAGATATAAAAATCTACATTGGTTCAATTTCTGATATTTTTATGATAACATTCAAGTTTCGATGAATAGTAAAAAAATAGAATAAATTTTTTCTGAAAAAAATAGTTTTCATCAAAATAATTTATGTGGTTAAATTATTATATTGAATGATTTAAAAGTACAAATAGAATATATTTTTATCATTAAATATAATTTCTGTCATAATATTTAATTTTACATTGAATACAGATGTTAAAACAGTTCAATCTTTTCTAATGTATTTAATTTTAATAAAATGTTCTCTCATTCAGAAAACGAGATTTATTTTAAATTAATTATTACAACTTCTATGTTTTGATTTTTTAAAAACTAAATCCATATTTGGAATTAGTAGGTCCAAATTATTAAAGTAACTTTGTTTTATTTTGGGGCATTATGAATAATTAGTTCGGTAATTTTTATTTATATGATAAAATGGTAAATCAGATAGTTAATGGTAGGAATACAATTATTAAATTTCCTGAACACTATTCATAATATCACTGGATTCATTTTTTTTCCCAGACCATCCTTGGGTCTAAATGGTATCTATTTGGATCTTTTCTGATGATATTATGTCGTCTAATTTATTTTATTTAATGAAAAGTTAAATATGTCTCACTCAAATATTATTAAGTAAATAATGTTTTATATAACGTCACACAGGTGATAAATTAGACTATAAACAATCAGTTTAAATATTAAATGTATTTATTTATCATTGTTATTTATTGGTAATTTATAAGAAATAAACAAATAACTTAATAGCTTATACATTAATGATTCTTAAATTATTTAATTGGTGAAAATCAATAAAATTATTTTTATTAAAATACAAATACCTCTTAAATGACCCAAAAACATAGACAAATCGTAGTGGACTAGTATATATAGATCATAATCATCCATGTATCGAGTTATTGACGATTTGGATCCCTATAGAAGAGATTATGACACTAATATTATGTTATTTAAAGTTCTGTTAATATATCCACAATAGTAATTTAATAAGTAAAACATTTGAAATATTGGATTTATGGAACATAAATTTGACTAAAAATATTCTTATTAATAATAACATATTTATTTTCATTATCAAATTTTATAAATAATATTTATTCAACAAATAAGTATATTAAATAATTACAAAATAATGATATGTGATTATTTTATATATAGAGATAGAAAATAAATGTTATTAAATTTTTTAAATTAAATATTTTTTGGTCTAATTAATATTTATAATGAATTTTTTATATAACCTTTACCGCTTAGGAATATGATAAAATAGTTTGTTCGATGCTAACTTGTCATAATGTTTTGTAAAATACAATAATTGAATAGTTTAAAAATTGTCACGATTGATTATTTATCAAAATATTGTTTTATTAAATTATTTAAAAATAAAAAACATCTTTTAAAAATATATATTAATAATTATATTGTATAAAATGTTTTGATTAATAATTTATGGTATAATTTATATCAAATAAGTAAATATTTCACCATTTTAATATATTTTTTTTACCCTAGTTACAAACTAAATAAAATAACTAAGCATTATTTAAAAAATAAAGTATTAAATTGAATGATATACTTCTCAAAAATTTATTAGATAATGTGATTGAAACATTATCTAACATCAACTTCACATTTGGTTCTTTTTTTTGTGGTTTTTTGGTATGGTTTTATTTTATTATAAATTATTAATTATGAAGTTTCCAAAAGTGCCACTCACCTCAATTATAAAAGGGAACCTCCTCCCTCAACCCTTCACTTTACATTCATCCTTAAAGTGTCGACCATACCCTACCATTTTCCATCCTCAAATTCCTTATTTACATTCTAGAGGGTCTGGCCTTCTTCGAAGAACATCTCCAGTGCTCTATGGGGGGATTTATAGGAAGCATGTCGAAGGAGAGATAATCTTCTGTACAGATTCATTCAAACTTAATTCTTCTTCTACATCCTATTCATAAGTTATTTAATTATAAAGTAATAACTAATGTATCTATTATATACTGAAAAGTTATTATAATTATGAAATAACCTTATCAACCTTCTATTCATCTTATAAAACATGAAATCACCACGTTTTTAAACGTACGACTTACCATATCCACACCATGGTGAAATCTATTTTTCACCACCACCTTACATGGATGGGTATAATGATGGAAATAATAACTATATATGATTATTATAACATAATATTAATTCTAAAATATTATACACCATTCAACAATTGTGGGAAGGATATTTTTTATCCTACATACATACGACCTACCGTCTCCATGATGTGATGCAATTCATTCTACATGATCTTCATTAAATCAGGATTATATAAATGTATAGAATGAATAAAAATAGTTTATATTATCTTAAATAATTTTATAATGATATAACTATGAAATAATGAGGATAACTAAAACTTATTCAACAACAACTGCCTAAGAACATAATGCAGTTAATATCTGAATAACGAGTAACAATGAAATTATCAAATAACAAATAATAAAACTATGTTTCTAGAATAAGTATATGAAATATTTTAAACAATTAAACTAGGGATTTTTATACATATGAAGGATATCATATCTAAGGTAAATGATAATATTAAAATCTCATTATTATCTGAGAATGTTTATTCATAAGTATTTACTGGGGTATAATTATCATATATGTCCAGGTTTCCGAAATATGTAATATTATATTTATTATTCTACAATTGTTTGAAATAAATTCTATCAACTTGTGATTTTTTATTAAATTTTATAAAATGAATATTTTTTTGGAAAGAGGTTTTTTTTTGAATTTTTCTACAACAGTGTGAGGAGAATATTCTTTTTACTAATATGACATGAAAATATTCTTACTCTTATATAATTCTTTATTTCTATGAATCATTCATTATGATATATGTTTTTTATTTTTAGTTATGTTATTCTATTTTATAGTTCCATGTCATTTTGTGAAAATAAAGCATTTTTTAAGAATAAAGTATACTTTCCTCAAGAATTAATTTCATGTTTTTTATCAAAATTACTTCCCATTTGATATGTGATACTTTAAATAGTGTAATGTTTCTATCCATAATATTACTATGACTTTATTGTGTTTATGAATGAATTAATTTTATGAAATCCAATTATTTTATACAGAATATGATGGAATGATGTTTAGGATTCCCATTTATGTTCTTTGGGATATGATATGACGAATGATTTATGGTTTTGTGGCACACGTAAGAATGGTTTCATTATGAGATGGGTGGGACCGATAACTCCCTCCATTATATTGGGTAAATATTTATATATCAAAATATAAACATGACAGAAACAACATGTAAATCTAGTTTAGTAAGTATAAGGATAGAACTAAGAGTGAACTTAGTTCTGTAATGGAATTTTTTTCGCTATGATGGTCTTGGAAATGAGCCTTGACGGACATGAAACGTTTTTCTTTGGTTATGTGTACGCCAAAAAATATCTTGTTTTATTTTTTGACTTTTGGGATTACATTGAACATTTATGAATTATCTTGAGACATGATATCCTGATATTTTTTTACAAGATATGATTTTAAAATGTTATGTTTTTTTCGTATGATTATAATAGGATTAATATCTACCCGGTTTACCCTTAATGAGTATTTGAACTCACCCTTTCATATTATTCTTTTCCCCATGTCATGATTAAGGGTATTAAGTTTGATATGTCTAAAAGGATTCTAGTTACATATAAATTTTTGGGATACAATATAGTTTTTTTTGTGAACCAGTTGTTTATGTTTCACATTTTTTAAAGAAATAATACCTATACGGTCCCGTTTTAGAGTTATTATATTATGTAATGAATATTCATAAATTTTGAAGTAATATTAATGTATGTAATGAATGGGTTGTTATATATGAACTATAATTATATCCACCCTAATGGATATAATACTCTTTCATTTGGAGAGTAATTTGGAGGTGATGAAATCGAACACATGTAGGGAAAGAAAAACAAATTAACACAAAAATTTAAAAGGGTTGGGAGTATTTGTATTTACATGAGATAATTGGGGAATGTTATTTACTTCATATATATATGAAATTTCATAGGATCATAAATAGAATTATTTTAGTTTTTAATTATTATTTTATAGATAAATAATTCATATTAGTTAAAGGTTAGATTTTGTGTGGTTAATCCACCTTTGAAAGAAAACTCTTCCCTAATGGCTTCATTCCACATTTTCAACCCACTAATGGAAATTTCTTATCCTATTAGTATAATTATCCGTTAAAAAAGTGTCCCTGAATAGGAAGTGACCCCTAGTAGTATTTGGATTTAACATATTAGTATCTTATTGCATAAGGGTATTTAACAAGTTATGTAAGTGTAGATAACCACTCACGTAAGGGTAATATTAACATGTGTAACGGTCTTGCCAATTACATAATGATAATAAAAATATTAGTAGGGTTATTTCCTAGATACGTATGGGTATTCATGAATGTATAATGTTTTTATCCTAGTTTCATAAAGGTAATTTTATACTCCTTCAAGAGTAATTTTATTCCAACAAGGTTACTTCCTGACTAACATAAGGGTATCCTAGTTCTAATAAGGGTTCTCCCTGGCTTGTGCAATAGTAAAATCAGGCTACGATAATATTCATCTCATGTAAAGGTACTACCATGTAAGGGTAGGCTGATCTATTGTAATAACAGAACCATAACATGATTTTGGGCCATCCATGTGTTCCACATCTCTCCATTTTTGATGAATCACCATCACATCACCTACCATTAGGTTAACACCTAAGGGTTCATCATCAAATTTATTATAAAATTTCAGAGTGTTTCCTGAGAAAAGTATCTACTTATTTCATGTTAAAAATATTGATAGTAGTTTAAAATAGAGAGTCAATCTAAGGGAAATATTTTCCCCTGAAGCAGATCATATTGTAGTGTTTTAGTGGAGAGCTATAGAGATCCCCATATTTCACCATAGTTAGTTATCATTTGAAGGATGAAGTCATCATCTTGAGATCTATTAGGGCTTATTCAAGATTTTAGTATTAGTTTTTGACACCGTAAAAAAATTATTAATCTTTCTTGTGTTATCTCATATTACCTTTCATGATAATGTATCCATCTATGCATGTGCATTGTGTGAGTTTTTCAAAGATGTTCCATGGATATCATCTATCGATAACTATACTTTTAATTCATTTTTAACTAGTTATTGTTTTTTTATTTCATCATAATGTTTTCTTGTGGTTTTCTTCCATACACATTGTTTGAAATTGGACTGAAGAACATTATATCTATAGGTTTTTTCTATTCTTACCAATCATTCATGTTGCATAAGTGATTCCCCTTCTATTTAATTATTAACGAATTTACCTTTATTAAACCATGAATCCCATTACAAGATTATTGGACCATTTATACTTCATATGGACTACCACATCAATGTATCCCTTGATGGAAAAAAATATTATACAATCAATTGAACGGTTTTTTTATTTCAAAATTATATATTCACATATTACTATTTCAATAGAATATATCAATTTTTTCCCATGGTGATTGAAGTTCAACCAATATTGATTATTTTTTACCCTTATTTAGAAGTATAATTTAAATAAACCCTTATATATTTTATGGATTTAATAATTAAATGGAAGGAATCCCATGAGTTGTGAACTACACACATGTTCTCTTCATGCCCTTAATAACTTTATAATTTGTTAATTTTTTGGTCTAATATTCATTAGTACATTTTGTTATGTATTATGCGGATTTGGTAGTAACTATAAAATAGCTATGATCCACTAATATTGGAATTAGGTTCACGATTTAATATAGACAATTATATTAATAATGAAATAGAATAGGAAAAGGGATTCAAGATGAATGCAACATAATAAAAGTAATGAACATCGAGATATAATGTGTTTTGTTCCACCTTTAGTCCAACATGCAATGTAAGAACACCACCAAACTATTATTGTTACTATCGAAATAAATGTAGTAATATTACAAGTAATAAATATGTAATGGACCTGATAATCTATCTAAGGATCATTTCTATCTAAATCAGGAGGAAGTGATGAAGTCATTCACAAGGTGCTATGAATTTGTCTTCCTAGATAGAATAATGATACACACATGCATAGATGGATACACCATCTTTAGGGATAAAAATGAAATTCAATATAAACATCACACATTTTGATTTTATAATACTAGATCATAGATGAAGATCTAATAGAGATCATATAGACAATGTTTTCCTTCATGCATGTTTGTATAGCGATACAGGCCAGATTCCTCTATTGTTCTCCACCAAAACTGAATAACATGATCCCTAAAAATGGAGAAAATGAGGATTCAATGGACCTTAGAAATATTATATAGGATATATTTGAGGAAATGATATCAATATGATTCAATACTAACTATTAAATATTATCTAGGTATCTCTCCTATTGAACTGCTGATGAACTTGAATGAACACTTGAATGAACCCCTTAACAAATGAAAATGACATGGATAAGTCACTAGGTGAAATCAATGATGGTAGATGAATATTTATTTAGTTACGTGACAACGATGGGATACAAAACAAATGGATGAACGACATATGATAATTCATTCCAAATTGATTCAATGAATAAAAAGGAAAGAAGTGCAGTATCAAGGTATTTTACCTCAAAAAAAACATAGATCACACTGAAAAT
This sequence comes from Viscum album, assembly GCA_963277665.1. Lineage (NCBI taxonomy): Eukaryota > Viridiplantae > Streptophyta > Magnoliopsida > Santalales > Viscaceae > Viscum > Viscum album. Next base: position 43,553,124 of record OY728128.1, read on the forward strand.
GATAGAGGTGGAAGATATAAATTGGAAACATGATCACACACATAGGTCGACATTTTATTATTTCTAATCAATGACATGAAATCAATTAGATACAAAAATGGTATCTAGCGATGTGTATGTTAAACCATGAGGTTCAAATATATTTCTAGATAAAATATATTAAATGAATCATACCTGGGATAAAATAGAAACATAATCCATGGAAATAAAATTATTTAAGTAGGAATGAACACAACCAATTAAATACAAAAAATAATGTTGATTAAAAAAAAATTCATGCATGAATGTTCACAAATATCAACATTTTCGATAAAAATAATTTAAACAAGATGGCGTTCTCAAAACCTTGATCATTAATATGGTAATATGGTTATTAGCCTGGAGAAATGAAAAAACATGGAAAATTGATTAACCTTAGTCAAATAATCATTTTTATTTTATTATTTATTTATATTTGTGATGCATACCATCCATGATTCAATGATATATCTAACATAATGTAGGTTAATGCTCATTTTTTTATTTTCCCTGAAAAACATGTTTTTTTGAATGATACAAATTAGTCTCACTAAAAAAATATACTTCAACAATTCCAGAAGAAGATAATAACTCATTAACCTGGCCTTTTATCTATATTGCTTCTTTAATTTCCTTATTTAATTCTGTGTATTCTACTTTAGTGGCGGGAAGTAGTGGTTCCAGATGGAAACGAAGTTCCTTTTGGGTAAATAACCATATAGGTTTGGTCAGATTGACTGGATCATTGGAAAATTATACAAGAAATAATCATCATTACCAATAAAAATGTTTCAATCAAATATTAACATTGATTCCTAGAACCTTGAGATTGTATTTTTTTCACAATAAATTTAGGTGTATGTTAATTATATTCTATGGAATATTAATTATTTTTAGGATCAATCTTCATTTAATATGATCATCATATGAAATCCTTTTTTGGATTATCTTTGTTTAATAGTGAGGATCTAAGTGTATAATCACTGTATTAGTGAGAATAATAATGTCATTTGATCTCCAAAAAACAGAAATTGAAATCTTATTGAAAGTGTGGTAGATTGAACGTCTTATGTTTTTTGTCTTTATCATCTATAATTCATATGGCTTGACGGAGTTCCACTCATCCGTTAGAATTGAGAGAAGAATCAATAAAGAATTATATTGTGTGTAGATGTCCTCAGTTCTCAATTAACCATATATAGTAGATATAACCATAAATTTATTGAATCAGGTTTTAAGTTAAAATATTATTTAATTGCACAAAATAAATAATAAATATAATAAACCCTTTGAAAACCATTGCTTATAATAATAATAATAATATTTCATGATGTGTGATATATAGTGAAATGGTAAATATTATTTTACTATAATGCAAATTAATATATATTACCAAAATTGATCTTGATATATTAATGTTACTTAAATTTTTTTGAATACTCTAATACAAATTTATTTATAATGAAACATTTTATTCATAGTCTAAATAATTAATATTTATTAAATATATAATAAATTTAATAATTATTCTATTCAAAATCTAGTGAATAAATATTTATTAATATTTGTGATATATAAGACATGAAAAAAATTAGTCCTCATTGTGGAGAATAACATTTATTATAATAATTAAATTAAAATTGATTTTTAACTATGATCAATGGAAACACATAGTTTGTGACTCTATATGATACATTCTTATTTCTGTTAGGAGGGATTTCCCGATGTCGTTGATTAATATCTAGTAATGGGTTAAATCACACAAGATAAATAAATTAATATCACAATGTTGATGAACACATACGAGTGCTTACTATGTAATATAATCCATTTTCAAAATATCCCATCAAACAGGTCACACCCATGTGTCATCTACCAATGTTCTTGATGTCATTCATTGAATATTTGAAATAAACATTCCATTTCACAATGGTAATTGAATTTAATGTAATGGTTTCATTTCAATAAAATGTCTAAGATTTCAACTTCACTATATATTGAAGTGAAAATCCAATAGAAGCCCCTGACTTTTTGAAATATTATTACATGAATTTAAGTATAATTAACCATAAAAATACATATAAGGAGCCCTTGATGGTTATTTTCTTCAATTATAGCCATGGATATTTTATTCAATCCAATTTCTTTGTTAGATCATGAAATCATTCAATTCAGTATAAATTTTTTTTATGGGGTGACTCATGTTCTGCATTCAATAGTAAATCTGATGATACATATCCCATGAAGATTTGTGTTTTTTCACAGGGTTTATTTCAAGAATTTAAGATTTCATAAATTTCATTCTCTTAATACTTCTAATATTAAAAAATTAGAAGATTGTAGCTTCTCGATGGTGGTAGATCCGGATGCCCTATAATAAAGATTTAATCATTATAGATTCTATCTTTTGGGATGCATGATTATTTTAAGAGGGGATAATAGTTGGTATTTTGATGATACTATGAATCAGATATATATTTTCTGTGGCATAAGGATGTGGAAACTTATTCCAATTAGAAAAGGTATTTTCCATATTGTTTTTCATAATGGAGATGGTTTGCAAATGGCTTGGTCTACAAGAAAACATCATCTCAATCCATGCCAGTTTTTAATCATGAAATGGGACTTATATTTTGATCCCTTCAATAAAAAACAATCTAATTCCCATATTCTTATTATACTTCCCACTTTAAATTTGGGGAATTAGAATCCAAAAATTATAAATGACCTTGCTTATTGTATCAGTACACCAATTAAGATGGATCAAAGAATGTTGGAAGGTGAGCTTGACCTTTCTGCTCCAAATATTTTAGATGTCAACTTGGATTCTGAACATCCAAATTCCATTATATTTCTTGTAGATTATCCCAAAATTGATTTCAAGTATGAGTTAGAACGTATTCCTCCTTTTTGTGAATTTTTCAATATTGTGGGACATTATATTGAAGCATGTAGAGTGATTCAAAATAAGCTATGGGTGGCTCCTAATGTCAATGAATGGAAGGAAATAAAAAATTATAACAGTAACAAAGGGGTGAGCATTTAGAAGAGGTCTGTAAGTAGTACTATTGAGTGAGGGTCACTGATTCCTCCTTTAATAAGGGAATCTTTGAATAAGACATTGGCTAATACTGCTTTGGAATGGGATAACCCTCCTCCAACTATCTACTCACCAATTTGTCCAAAAAAATTGTCTTTTGGAGGTGGGAATGATGATGATATCTTGGAATTGTAAATTTACCCGGATAATAATGATTTGGCCTACAACATGCAATTGAGTATGGTGATACATTCTTTATCCAACTCTATTTCTAAATATGTCACTGATTTTGTTACAATGTTTCTTTAGGAACTCTATTTAGAAGAAATATATCTAATTTATATTCTTGTTATCACCTTTACCTCTCGGAACAAGGTTATTGAGCCAACTGTGAGCACTATAGGATCTAAACCAGAGACTCTTCTGACAGAATTAGGCCTTGGGGATTCAAGTTGTATTGAACAAAAAATTTATCAATGAAATTTCTTTTTTCATGTAGTAGTTTCATAATAAATCACATTAGGTAAAATAATTCCACATCATTCATAAATGAACTATTAGTTTACCATTAAACATAAATATTCCACATATGTGAATTCAATTTTGAAAATCTGACATACATGGTTGCAGTGAGTTAGATGATATGAGTCTGATAAGTCAAACATAATTTTTTTGTGAAATGTAAACTACCCTTATGAATAGTTACTGACCCTTATGAAGAGAAATATGGCCCTTATGAATACTAAATCATTCTAAATAATATTATCCTCATCCATGAATGTATAAATAAAATTTATGGATCTTATAAGTGATAATATGGTCATAGTAAAAGTATTGGTATTTTTGAATGTAATAGATAAATAATTATAATTATTTAATTAATGTAATATCAAATGTATATTCCTAAAAAGTTTTCTTAAATTAAAAATTCAATGTCTTCTAGTTTCTAGATAATTTTATATGTACATATGTAATTTTTGAAAGCATTATGAAATTAGTTTTAATTTTACGATCTATATTTTTCAAGTAAATTATTATTTTAATTAGAAATTAAATTAATCATATTTAGAAATCTATTTTTAAAAAATGGATTTAATTTTTGTATTCTTCACATCAATAAATGGTTAGTGTTAACTTTTTCTATTTTTCTGAAATACATGAAGTTTTTGTAAATAATAAAAATGATAATTTATAATAAATGCTAAATACATGAATTATGAAATAATAATCTGATTTATGGTTGATATAACGGAATTATCAATAACTCACATTTAAAAAATAATGTTATTGGTTAGGGAATCCTCACTATTATCTATCTTGTGGAGAAATAATAAATTACTGAATATAATATTGTGAAATCCCCTCTCCCCTCTAATTTTAATACCATCCTTGACACCCACATTTCCTCAGACATCTCAAGATTAAGGCTTGTCTAAATTCTGAAAAAAAATCTCTTCCCTTGACCCTCCCCTACATCCATGATATTCTAGTCTTATCCAAAGTCCAATCCATGTTTCCTTAAGGAGGATTCAAGAGGTAATTCCCCCTCTCTTTTTCCTTTAATTTCATGTCAATTTCATGTTCATTTCATAATCTCTCCCCACCTATCCTAATCCAAATGGTATGTTAACTCTAGTATCATAAATAAAATTTAATATTATGATAATAATTGGATAATATATCATCCTACCCCCTTCCCCTATTCTTTTTATTTTAGAATGGAAAACATTGTTCGTGAGGTGTTAATTTATCACATTCAAGAAGGACATTTTTTCATTTTCCTTTACCGACTTCAGATAATTTCATGAAACCACTTTTATTGTTGAAACAATTTATTTTATATTTATTATATCCTATTTAATGTTTTTGAACTAACTGATGTAAATATTACCAAATTATTAAACAAAACAAGTTTGTTATGGACGAAAAACCGTAGGAATTAACCCAAACGTTAATCATTAAATTATTATCTAATGATTCATTATCATGGTATATAAACCAATTGTTTATAATATCATTTCAAGTTCTTTAAAACAATCAATAACATCTAATTACAATTCAGTTTTTTTATCCACTTCTTTAATGATCCTCCATTCATGAATACAACGGAATCATTCAAGAAAACTAATAAAACGAACATTACCAATCAATGAATTTAGACTCTATTAATTATCTTAAAAACAAAAATGAACTAAATAAAACCTTAATGAATCTTATTAATGTTTAAATTGTTCTGTAATTGTTAATTAATTAGTATAATGTTGTTATATAAGACATTAATGTGATGAAAGCATTCAGATACAAGGTAAGGGAAAATTATCAAACCCAACTCTCATACATTGGGTTTTCCCTCTATCAACCAAATTTAATTATGGATATGCATTAAGAATCATTTCAACATCATCATAATACCAATTCTAGGAAAGAGGTGTTTTCTAATTGATTTTATGAAAATACCAATGTTCTTTAAAAAAGAATTCTTCTTACAAATAAACACCCTCTTTTTTTCTACTCAAAGATTGTTTATACATCACTCATTATTGATTGGTCTATGTCAAGAATGGTTTCCCCTGTTTACTTTTGGATCCAAATGTTTATTAATTTATTCTTTATGATGTGAAACCCATTAATTTGTAGGAGTTATTTTATTTTTATGTTTAACTCATGTTCTATGTGGAATTCGTGATAATGTATATCTTATGATGTGATGGGTGTGCCCTGAATGACATAGTACAATATGAATGTTATGATGTGATGGGTGTGCCTGGAATTACAAAGCACTCAAATTCATTGGGTAAGGTGACGAATATCACAAGTTAAAGGGAAATGATGTGTGAACAGGATGCAAGAATTTTTCAAAACTATGTGTATTACTTGACCACTAAGATATGATGTTTATTATTTTTTTGTATTTCCACATTTGAAGTCATTTATCAATGCTTACTCTCACGTTCATGATCCTTTACCTATTTTATTATTATTCTCACCCATTTTAATATTTTTCATATCCATCCTCTTATTGGGATTTTAGTCCACCCATTTTAGATTTATATCCTCAGGTGATTATGTGTACTAAATAATTTTCAATGGACAATAAGAAGCTGGAGAAGAATGGATTAAATAATTTTTTATGATTGACGTTGTAAATGTTATCTTTTTTCGTAGTTTCTCGATGAAACGAAACCTCTGGATCCGCATGGTGTAATAATATTACATTTTTTATCTTTATAATGATGTAATAGTAATGTAAGAAATGGTAGGGTCTCTATAGTATGTATCAGAGGCATGGTTTTGTTAATTTGGGAATTAGGATTAGTGAACCCAGAGAAAACCTACAGTATGAGACTAAGTACAATTTAGCACACACAACTCTTTTCTAAACCCAGGGATCCCATAATATATTTCTTCCGCATAAATTTCAAAAAATAATATGTTTTTTATTGATGACTCATTGAATTATGTATTGTTATAGCCTTTTTAATTTTAGATAATGGTGGGAATAAGGAGAAACCATGACAACAACTCTTGTGAAGGCCATTGCAAGGATTTCCCAAACAACATCATGAATGATTTGGGATGTGTAGTTCAATACTTCATGGTGATTCTTAACCAACAATGTCAGGTTATGAATATTAACCTCAATAATAAGGAATGCCATTCTTTACCAGAGGGAGTAACTGGCTAAAACAATATATGTTGTAATGACCACTGACGTTTACTGGAACATTCTATCTACAAGTTGCGGAATAGCGAGGTCAACTCCATAGATAAGATCTTTTCTGTGCTTCATTGATCTGAGATGGAGATGGTGACACAATGCCTTTAGTTTCTAGATGGAGAAGTCGATCAATGGTGGGATTCAATTATGAACACAAATCTAAGGGATGATGTGGAAGAGATCGAATGGTTAGACTTTAATATCATGTTTTTGAATAGGTATTTCCCACAAACTCTGTGTATGGAGATGGAGAGACAATTCATAAAGTTCTAGAAAAATGAAGTAGTCTCTATCACAACATATGAAGAAAGATTCACAATGATTTAAAGTTATGATTGGGGTTTTTTATAAAAGATTATATAGAAATTTATTGATTATTTATTGGATTAAAACCACACGATTGAAAGGATCTTGCAATTTAAGAATTTGGGAGTTATGAAGATGTTTTTTCTGGTGTTCCGTGAATGTGGAGATGGAGTTTAGTGAATTGTTCCACAACTATGGTAATATAAAATGAAAGATGGAGTTTCATGTAATGGGATCTAATAATAAATGTGGGAAGAAAACTCAATGACCCACATGCATGAAATGAGGGAAAATGTATCATGGGATCTTCCTAAAAGGGATGGGGAAATGAATCATGTTTGGGAAAGAAGGACATCATGATCAAGAGTGTAGAGAAGTCATGAGAATGATGGAAAATGTAGTGAATGAAAGAGAGCACCACTCGTGGTCCAATGTTATAACTGTATAGAGCTAGGGAACTATGCAAGCAAGTGCATTAAACCTCGAGTCCTCAAGGATAATAAATGTCAATATCCTCAAATTCCAAATGAATAAGGGAAGGCTTATTACATCACTATTGTGGAAGTGGAGAAAGGTGATGAAGTCATACAAGGTTCACTACTTATTTACTCCAGGATGGTAAAGTTCTAATCTGATTCTAGTTCAATGAATTCCATTTTGTCATCATGTTTTATATAACTATAAAATTAAATCAATGAGACATTGAACTAGGGATATATTTAAAACACTATGTGTTCTAATCATTGGAACCCAAGTGTTTAACTCTCCTCCTATTGGCATATGGGTGTAGATTATTCCAGAAAATATCATAACACATCCCTATATAGAATTTGATGATACTATGGGAATGGATTGGCTCTCATTATACATATCACATATAAATTATCGAGAAATGGAAATATATTTTTATATTCTGAACCATCCCATTATCCTCTATAAATACATGGAGGATCATGAATCTCCTTGGAAAAATCCATCAACGGTTCAATTGTTTTTTCCCTATAGAGAGGCATACCTCACTCAAATGGTTTAGTTGAAGGAAAGTGTCAACCCAACAGAAATACCCTTTGGGGAAGAATAATATGACGTATTTCCTAAAGAGTTACCTAGAATTCTCCCAGATCATGAGATAGTGTTATATATAAAACACATGCATGGAGATACTCCTCTCTCGATGTTATCCTACATGATGAATTATATATAACTAGGTGAGTTAATGAAGTAGTTTCAAGAGAATTTGGGAAAAGGGTTCATACACCCTAGGGAATCACCTTGGGGTGTGATCATGCTCTTTTTTAAAAGGAAGGATAAAACAATGCAGTTGTGTATCGATTGTTGGGAACTCAACAAGATCACCATAAAGAACAAGTATTGTTTTAAAAAATGTATATGAATTCTTAGATTAGTGAAAATGAGATTAGTACATCTCAAAGGTGGATCTGTGTTCTGTATATCTTCATCTAATGGTGAAGAAAGAATATATTCAAAAGGATTCCTTCTGTACAAGGTACGGGCACTACGAGTTTCTGGTGATGCCCTTTGGACATACTAATTCCCATGAAATCTTAATGGATTTGATTAATCTAGTCTTTAGACATTACCTCATAATCATTTTGGGTGTTTTTATCATTTATATTTTCATATTATACATTGGAACGAATGATCATGAAGAACATATAATATTTTTGGTGGTAACATTGGGAAATGAGATGTTATACTCCATGTTTACGAAGTGTGAATTTGGGAAGAATCAAGTCACGTTCATGGGATATGTGTTCATAATTGAGGTAATTTCTATAGACCCTTCAAAAAAGGAGATTGAGGAATGGACTAGACCCTCTAATGTCACATAAATCTATAGTTTTTTTGGATTAGTTTGGTACTATAGACATTTTGTGAGAAACTTCTCATCATTGTCAAGACTGCTAAGTAAGTTAACAAGGAAAGGGGTAATGTATGTCTTGATTAATTAATGTGAGTGATGTATCAAAGAACTAATGAGAAGGATGATCACTTCACATGTACTGACATTACTGAAAAGTGGATAATGTTTTGTGATATATAGTGATGCATCAAAAAAGAATTTGGGTGTATACCCATTAAAATGATAATGTGATAGCATACGCTTCATAGTAGTTGATGATCCGTGAGTAGAACTACTTAATGCATGATCTAGAGATAAAACCTGTGATTTCTTCCTTGAAAATATGGTGGTACATTCATTATGATGAGAAGTGTGACACATAAACTGACCACAAGATCCTAAAGTATACATTCACACAAAATGATATCAACATGTGTTAAAGATGATGACTGAATCTAATTATGGAGTGTGATTACTCTATTCTCTATCATACTGGAAAGGTGAACAATGTAGCTGATTCTATGAGGAGAAAAGAACCTGCTACTCTATCCTTGTTATGGATTTAGGAAGACCCTAGATTCTTGGATGTGTAATGGAAATATTTGGATATCATAATGGCATGGGATACATCTTACCTAGCATAAATGAATCCTAAAACATCAATCCAATATATGATTAAGAGGATCAAAGGGATGATCTGGGGAAACAAAAGAATGTGAGTGTTGCAAAGGAAGCGAAGCTGCATGAATTCTATATTGATGATGATCGTGTGGTTCATTTTGGAATGTGGTTTTGTGTGCCTTTATCAACCGAGATAAAGATGGATCTTTTAAAAATGCACATATCAAAACATTCTCTATCAATCTAGGTAGCACAAATACGTACCATGATCTCCATGAACACTTCTTATGGGATAACATGAAGAAGGAGTTTGGAGAATATATATCCAGGTGCTTGGTATATCAACAAGTTAATGCAGAGTGATAGAAGTCCAAAGTGACGATGAAACCAATTCTTAAACCCATTTGGAAATGGGAGAATTTAACAATGGGCATGGTGATTGGTCTCTTGATGAATTCCAAGGGATATAATGCGACATGGGTTGAATTTCACCAACTAACCAAGACTGTCCATTTAATAACTATTTGGGAAGATTTATCAATTTGAAAACATGCAATGACATATGTGATGGATGTGGTGAGACTATATGGTCATCCAATATTTATTGTCTCGGATTATGGTCAATGGTTCACAGATAAGTTTTGGATGACTCATTAACATACCTTGAGTATGGAATTAAATTTTAGCACAACCTATAACCTCCAAACTGATGAACAGTCTGAAAGGACTCTTCAGATGCTTGAAGACATACTGGATCCTAATATTTAGAGTTCAAGGGTCTATAGAATCAGTATCTCCCAAAGTTTGAGTTCTCATACAACAATAAATTCTACTCAAGTATTCAAATGGCTACATATGATGCTCTGTATGGAAAGCGATGTAGAACTCCATCCTGTATGGATGAAGTTGGAGATAGAAATATACTAGGAACAAATCATGTACAAGAGATTTCATAGACAGTTCTTTTCATCCAGAAACATATCAAATCTGCACAGAGTCAACAAAAGAAGTATGATGACAACCATAAAATGTACTTGGATTTCAATGTTGGAGATAATTTATTTCTTTGAATACCACTGTGGAAGAGAGTCATATGGATTGGAATGTAAGGGAAGATAAGCCCAAGGTAAATTGGCCCCATTGAGATCCTTGACCTCATAGGAGTCTTGAAATATCTTCTTAATCTTCCACTGAATATGAGTCATGTTCAAGATGTGTTTTTCATATCACTCCTAAGGAAATACAGACCAAATCCCTCACATGTACTGAACTCAGATGTGGTCCAACTTGAAAAAGATCTCTCTTACGAGGAGTAGCCAGAAAAGATTCTAGACTGGAGAGGTATGTTTCTAGGTGACAAGACAACCCACCTTGTCAAAGTTCTAGGGAGGAACCATAATTATGAAGAAGCAACTTGGGAACCAGAGGATGCGATGAAGTATAAGTGCCCTCACCTGATTTTGAGAATTTAAATTTAAAGGGAGAAATTTCTAAAGGGGGAAGAATCTAACGACCCCAAATATTATCAATAAAAAATTTCCATCTTATAGTGGTGTCATAATAAATCATATTTGGAAACATAATGCCACATCATTCTTAAGTGAACTATTATGTGACCTTTAATCATAATTTGTCCACATCTGTTTTTGAATATCAAAAATCTGACATACCGTTTTTTGATGGGTAAGATGTTTGGAGTCTGATAGGACAAACTAAATTTTTGGTGAATAGTATCCTACCATTATGAATAGTAACCTACAATTATGAATAGCAATATTACCCTTATGAATAGAAAATTTTCTTAAATAATATTACCTCATCAATGAATGTATAAATAAAATTTCAGCATCTTATAATTGATAATATGACCAAAGTAAAAGTATTAGTATTTTTATAAGTCATAATAAATTAATAATAATTTATTAGTTAACTTAAAATAAAATTTATTTCCTAAATTATTTTAATAAATTAAAAATTCAATGTCTTCTAGTTTTAAGATAATTTTATAAGAACTTATGCAATTTTTATAAGAATTATTAAATAACCATTAATTTTATAATACATATATTTAAAGTAAATTATTATTTTATTGAAAAATTATATTCATCATATTTAAAAATTATTTTTGAAAATAGGAGTTCGTTTTTGGATTCTACACATAGAAAAATTGATAGTGTGATTTTTTGGTATTTTTGAGAAATACTTGATTTTTTACGAAATAATAAAATACGATAATTTATGATAAATGATATATTCATGAATTATGATGTCATCAGTGGATTTATGGCTGATGTAAGGCCATTATCTCGAACTCATATACACATATTACTTTTCTTGGTCATAGAATCATCAAGATTACTTGTTTAGTGGAGAAAAAATAAATTAATTATTATAATATTGTGAGAACCCATCTCCCCTCTACTTTAAATACCACTTTCACACCCTCATTTCCACACACATATCAAGCTTAAATAATTTGAAAAAGTATGCACAAATATCATCCTTGGCCCCTCCATCACCTCCTCGAGCCATTGGTATCATCAGAAAACCAATCCAAGTTGCCTTATGGAGGATTCAAGAGGTAATCCCCCCTCTCTTTTCTTTTAATTTCCTTTCAATTTCATTTTTGTTTCATAATATCTCCTCATCGATCCTCATCCACGTGGTATGGTAAATCTAGTATTATACATATAATGTAATTTTATGATACTAATGAGATAATATATCATCCAACCCCTATATCATCTTATACCTTTTTTTGAATGGAAACGTTGTTCGTGAGGTGTTAATTTATCACATTCAAGAATGAAATGTTTTCATTTTCCATTACCACATTCAGATATGGCCATGAAACCATTTTTATAGTAGAAAATGATTATATTATATGTATTTTATCCTATTTAATGTTCCGTGAGTAACTTATATGCATATTAGTAAATTATAAAACCAAACAAGTTCGTTGTGGTCGAAAAACTGCCTTAATTAACCCAATCCATCATCATTAAATTCTTATCTAATGATTCATTATTATGGAATATAAAATATCATTTATAAGATCATTTCACGTTATGTAATATCATAAAAAAAATATAATTAAAATTTTCAATGTTTATCCACATTTTAAAAGAACTTCCATTCCGGAATACATGTGAACGGTTAAAGAAAACTATAAAAACTAACATTCCCATAAAATGAATTTAACTCTACCACTCATCCAAAATCCAATAAATGAACATAATAAAACCTCAAAGAAACTAATTAATGTATAAAATATTCTAGAATATTTAATTAATGAATACAATGTGGTTATTTAGGATATTAAAGTGAAGAAATCATTCAGGTTCAAGGTAAGGGGAAATTCTCAAACCCAACTTTCATACTTTCAGGTTTCCCACTTGCAACCCATTTTTAGTATAGATAAGCCTTATGAATAATTTAATCATCTTCATATTACATATTCTGGGATATACATGTTTTATAATTGAGTTTCTAATGAATCCAATGTTCTTCCAAAATAACTCTTCTTACAAATAAACACCCTCTTTTTAATTCTCAAAGATTGATTATACATCACTCATCATTGATTATTATATGTAAAGAATGTTATCACAACTTTAATTAAGGAGAAAAATATTTATGAATTTATTATTTATGATGTGAAACCCATTCCTTTCAATGGGATATTTTATATTTAATTTTAAAACATATTCTATGTGGTATTAATGATAATGTAAATGTTATGATGTGACTGGTGTGCCCAGAATTATGTCTTGAAATATGAATATTATGATGTGATGGGGGTGCCCAGAAATATACAATGCTCTAATGTTTTTGGATAAGTGATTAATCTCATGATTTAAATTGAAATTATGAATGAACATGATGCTAAAATTGTTCACAACTACATGTGGTTGTTGACCACTATGAAACGATGTTTCATTTTTGTGCATGACCACATTTCAAGTCCTGTATTAGTGATTTCTCTCATAATCATGTTCTTTTTCCAATGTTATGATTGGCCTACCACATTTTTATATTGATCTTATCAATCCCATTACATTGATTTTAGCTCATTCCTGTTTCTTCTATATCTGCGGGTGATTATGCGTACTAAGGAGTTTTTAAGGGACAATATGAAGTTGGAGAATAATTTAATAAATAAATGTTTCTGTTTGATGCGGTAAATGTTATGTTTGGTCCTAGTTTTTTCAATTAACTGATCCTTGGGATCCTCATGGTGTAATACAATTATGTTTTTTATCTTTATAATGATTCAATGGTAATTTAAGAGAATCCAGAGTCACTGTAATGGTACTGAAAAGAATGATTAATCTATTAGTGTTTCACACTCCTTAGACAAGGATTAATCTACTGTTATTCAGGAGTAGAAAAGTAGAATAATTAAAAAATCTTGACAGGAAGGGAATGATATTATTCATAAATCTGTGTGCAGGGTTGTCTATAATTCTTCCCAGGAGTAGGACAAGAGGTTTAATGAGTTAGTGGACATTAATAGTTTCCTCCAAACTCAAGTGATTCCTGAGAAGAAAGCAGGGAGTCCTCCTAAAAAAATCAAAAGAAGTGATGGTATGGGAATAAAAAGGTGGATTACACCAAATATAGTTCCAAATAAGGAATTTATTCTAGAACTGTTAGGGCCTAGCTAATGAACTCAAATTTCAGACTCTTAAGCTTCTTATTTAGCTTTATAGACCTGTTTTATAGGGTTAGCTGAACCCGAAACAATTTTTTTCAAATAGTCTTTATCGTTTAGAATATTTGGGGTTTATTTTTATAGGTGTGAATAGATGTTTATCAGAGGTTTAAAATTTATGGGTATTGTATCATTCATCTCTTCCTAATCCTCTTTTGGTTGAATTAGATTCTCAAATTTTTTCTTGTTCATTTTTAGAGATGGGAAGTAAACATTTTTTCTCTTTCATTTATTCAAGTAATAGTTATCTAGATCCAAGAAGACTTTTCTCGGATATCACTTGTCTCAAAAGCATCATTGATGTGGCATGGATCATTCATGGTGATTTCAATTCAATACTATGTCCTGATGAAAAATGGGACCTATAAATAACTCTATTTCTTCAAGGGAGCTCCAAATTTGTATTGAGATGAATGAGATGTTTGATGTTAATCTTGTTGGTGAAAAGTTCACTTCTTATAAAATACATCTTTGTGATACGGTTTCTAGTATACTTTAAAGGGCATTTTAAATGAGTTTTATTTATACTCTTGGGATTCCACCTCTTGAATGAGTTTATCTTGACTCAACAATAACAATCAAACTATCATAGTATATATCATACTGGTAAAGGACATAAGACTACCATTTCATTTAGAATCAACAAGGATTGGATTTTACATCCTTACTGGGATAAGCTTGTTAGTCATGCTTGGGGATCAGTGGGTTGTAGGAGTAACATTTTCTCTTTCATCATTAAATTAAAGATCCTCAACGGTAATTTCACGTTCTGGAGTAAGGATAGGTTCAATCACCTGGATTAAGATATCTTTAATCTTGAAACCACCCTTCCATGTTTTCAGGAGCAGTGTACTCATGATGAGTTTCCTAGTAGTATTTTAGGGGATACTGATTTGACTCTTAAACTAAATTTCCTTCTCAATTTTAATGATTCCATGAAAAAATCTACATTCAAGGCCAACTGGATCAAGGATGGGGATATGAACTCTATGTTTTTATCACTCTTTAAAAAGTTAGGAAAATATCTTAGCCCCTTTATTTTATTAAGAGTGGAGATCAAATTTTGGATAATAGACAAGATATTTCTGATCATAATACTTCTTATTTTAAGGGCCTCTATAATGGTTCTACCAATATTTTTTCTCTTTTGGATGGTATAATCCCAAAGTTTTTTAATCAGGAAGATAATTCAAGACTTATTTCCATCATTTTGGAACCAAAGATCTTGGATTCCATTTTTAGTCTCAAGCCTGACAGTTGCAATTTTCGTGAAGGTTTTAGAAACATATTTTTTTAGAACTACTAGGATATTATTTGTGATGATGTCTGTAAGATTTTCCTTCATTTTTTTAGAGGAGGAAAACTCCCCAAGGATTAAATGATCAGTTCCTGGCTTTAATCCCTAAAGAATAGAATGCCAAATAGAATCAAATTTTCATGCATATTTCTTTGATTGACATTATGATCAAATTTATTGCCAAAACTATTTCTAGTAGGTTTACACATTTCCCTAGTAAAATTGTTTCGTCTAATAAATTTTTATTTATCAATGGAATTTACATCCCATACTTCCTCATTTATACATTGGAATGTGTCAACCTCTCAATAACCCTATATGAGGAGGTAACACTGCTCTTAAAGTTGATATTAGAAATCCATTTCAAACTATGGATTGATATTTTGTCTTCCCAATCCTTTTAATGATTGTTTTTAAATATACTTTTATTTGTTTTATTAAGATTATTTTTGAATCTTCCCATATATCTATTCTTTTTAATGGCTCTACGAAGGGATATTACCCTTTTTCTAATGGGGTTAGATATGATTATCCTCTCTCAGCTATTATCTTCTCCATATATAAATATTATATTATTATATTATTTTCTATCATTGATAATAATAGAAGTTCGAAATATATTAGTGTTTGTAGAGTTATTTTTGAACCAACCCATCTTTTTTATGCTAATTATCTTATTTTATTCACTCATGTGGACAAGAGAATCATTTAAAATATCAATAATGTCTTTTTTCCTTATCAGTAGGTCTCTGGTCAAGAGGTTTGTTTCTCATGCATATCAATATTATGGATATGTTCTAGCCACCAATGTGTACTAGTGAGGTCTTATGGAATCCTCCTTTTTTTCTGGACTAAGATCAACACTAATGGACTTTAAGAGGTAATCCAGGTAAATCAGGTTATGGGGTTGTCTTTCAGAATAGTGTTACTGATGTGGATGGTTGTTTTATTAGTTCTTGTGGAATTTTATCCTCATTAAAGGTTGAGATTCTAGTTGTTATAATTTCTTTGGATCATGCTAAATAGAGAGTTTGGAACATGATATGGTTGGATTGTGATTCTACCATTATTGTGTAATCCATCGGATCTGCATCTACTCAGTTTCTTTGGCGGCTTGCTAATCGATGGAATAATTACTTGAAGTACCTTTTGTACAAGGACTATATCATTACTGATGTATTTAGGGAAGGAAATTATTTTTCTGACAGTAATTACAATAATGGTGCTGAAGGGATCAATGTCATTTGGTCTGATTGTCTTACTTTGGATGTTATTCCTATTTTTCTTAGGGATAAAGGTAATTTTCTCTCTTTTTGACATGTTTGACATTATGTTGTTATTTTAATAGTAATGAGGACATATTTTCTAGAAGGATCTCATATTCTAAGAAAACATCATAATAGTATCCAAGGATCATAAAATCCAATGACTTTTGAATATTATATTCATAATTAGAAATCATGAAAAAATAAAAAAAATTAATCTTAATAATGTGATCCTAACACCCATCGAGACATTAAATCTACATAGAATAACTTGGGGAATACATGAACAAAATGATGTGATAAAAATCCAATAATGGAATAAAACAATGATTAGAGTACAAAATAGGGGTTATAAGGGATAATATGATGTCATAAAAAGGCATGGAACATGAAAAAACTTATGGATGCATGAAATATATAACATGGGATCATGTGATCAATGAATCATTAAAATTTGGATAGAATATAAAAAATGTAATAAGAATGATTCAAGGATCCTGGAAAATGGAGGAGAATGACATATAACTAATAACCAAGATCGTTTCATACAGATTACGATTCAATGGTAGCCACCATGACTGTTTCACATGGAGTATGTGTAATGGAAAACAACACCGACCATTAAAAATGACATCAAATGGGAAAAAAATTACTGAATGTAAGGGATAACTACTTGGACACACCCATCATATGATTTTCATTAATATTTGATCCTAACGATTATCATACATAAGGACTAAAACATAAACCAAAGGGTTAACCATGGAATGATTTGGGTATCATAACCATGACAAAAGGTATATCAAAAGGGAATATCGTAATGGTGTCCTTGAATAAAGGGATATAAATATTAAATGGACATTAATAAAGAAAAATAGTCATTTATCATGATATTTGATGTTAAATTGGAGTGAAAATATGTAAAAATAGTATCTAATAATATTTATAAATTTAACAATTCAGTGTGGTTTAAGGAAAATATTAAGGATTCTTTAAAACGGGGAAGGAATAATTATTCATCTAAAAATAGAAATGGACAAAGATAGTTCATTCAGGATAAAATGTTTGATTTATAAAAATGATGGTGTTTTGAAATAGATTATGGGTGGTACTTGAAAATAGGTAAGAGGTAGAGAGGTTCCCTTTAATTAGGCATTCTTATTTGGAATAATTGAGAAGGGAACATTTCTAAAACATGTATTTCATAATTAAAGAAAGATGATATAATATGGATACATGATTTTGAAAAATATACTCATAATTTTAAATATTTTCTCAAAAATAAATAATCATTACATTGGTGTAGAGGGATAGAAAGCATAACCCGAAGGAAAGAAATGGTGGTTTTGAATGAATCCCAAACCTTAGGGCCGAAATGATTATTCATATTATCATAAATCCTTGGATAATCAGATCAAATCCATTAATTATTTAATTTATATCCTTTTTTACATATATTAAATTTATTATAACTTTATTAGGTTCATTTATGGAATTATTGGGTGTTTTGAAATTCAATTTCATCGTTCGGGAGGGTTGGATTCCATGGTTTTCATGAACGGTTTACTTGTATACATATATAGAAAATCAAATAAAATAAGAATGGTTGTAAAAAAATGTAAATTATAAGTCATTAATGAACATTAAAAACATTACATTTTTTTATATATGATTCGGTTATTTGTGGTGAGTATCAATCCTTAGATAAGACATTAGTGATAATCGTTGGGATTATTTTGGCAGTTTTTGATCATCACAAGCTAGATTCATTTATTATTTAATATTATGTATAAATATTAATTACAAAACATAAAATCGGAATTAATACAAATTTATAATTATTTTAAACCCTAAAAATGATTTCATTACCTCGAATTAATGTGGTAAAAATCTGATAATGCATCGTCTATGATTTTTGTAAATTGACACATCATTAGAGAAGTTTTCATTTATAGAAAAGAAGTGAGAGATGAAGAACTTTGATTATGGATATTCAATTAAGATGATAGAATTAATTATATAAATTATACTGGAGTTATCATGCCACTTTTACAAGGGGAGGTGAGGGGATGATAAAATAATAAATGAACATGGAAATAAATTAAAGAAAACAGAAGAGTGATTTACCTCTTGAACTTGTTCTCCATGAGAACCTCTATAGGGTTAAGGGTTTTATATTTTATAGGAAAAAAGACTCATAGAAATGGGTGGATATTTTGGGGAGAGTGTTGGGTTGAAATTGGACATGATTATAGGATTATGAGGTATGAGGTGAAGAGGAGGTGAGTGGTGGAATTTTTTGGGGAGGAGAGGAGGGTTTTTTAAATATTTTTTTCCTCAATATATTATTTTGGATCACGAAAATAAATAGAGATGATTCATAAAATAAATATATCAAACATGAAATTATATTTATATATTATGGGGATTACATCATAAATGTCTCATGGAATATTGTATTTATCTTTTAGTGTATATATACCATAAATTATCGCATTTTACTATTCACAAAATTCAAGTATTTCTGAAAAAATCCAAATATATTAACCCTACCCATTTTTGACATATTTAATTAAAAAATTAACTCAGTTTTATTAAAACAATCTTCTAAATATAGTAAATTTAATTTTTAATTAAAATCATTATTGATTCTTAAAATACGAATTTTAAAATTATAAATTATTTTATAACAATTTAAAAAATTAATTAAGATCTCATATAATTATATTATAATCAGAAGAAAAGATTTATTAATTTATGAATAGTTTTTAGTGAAATAATATTTCTTTAATATTAATAAATTAATAATAAAATGGTATTTAAATATTTATGACTTAAAAAAATACCAAAACATAATTTATCATTTCTAAAACATATATTTACATATTTTAAGATAAAGAAAAATATTATTATTATTTATAGAATTCCAACATTTTATTTATACTTTCATAGGTGAGGTTACTATTGTTTTGGACAGTTTACTATTTATAAGGGTCACATTACTATTCAAAATTCCACAGTACTATTCTATTTTTATAGGTTTCTTAACATATAGAAAAACATCTAGTATCATATATTTTTCATTTATAAAGTTTTTTTATTTCTTTTTTGAATTTTATATTATTTATAATATATGATATAATTATAAGAAGGTAATTTCCAATGGTACATTTTTGGGTCATTACATTCTTCCCCCATTATAAAATTTAACCCTCCAAATTTTATTTTACAAAATAAGATGATAACAGGAGAGGGTACATCTCATTTTTCACTTCTTCTTGTTCCCATGATACCTCTTCATACTTATGGTTCCACAATACTACTTTGACCAGGTTTGTAGGCTTTTTGTGTGGAACGTTATCTCTATGTTCGAGGGTTTCCACTGGACGATCTTCAAATGAATAGACATTTTCCAATTATACCACCTCAGAATTCGATACATGTGCGGGATCCAGTACGTTTATCCTCAAGAGGGATGAGTGGAATACCTTGCGTACTTGTTACATGTTTAGATTAATTTCTAGTTGAGAGGCCACGACTCCAATATGATCATGAATCTCGAAGGGGCTGATGTACCTGGGTTATAAATTTCCCTTGTTTCCTAATATCATGATCCTATTCCATGTCGATGTGTGTAAAATTACCATGTCAAAAACCTTAAATATCAGATATCTTTAATTATTTTTTGTATACCTCTTTTGTTAAATCATCCCATCCTTGATGTGGTACATAATTGGTTTCACCTCTTGTACCATTTATTTATCCATTTGAGGTCCTAAAATCTAATTTTTATTGACTTCATCCAAGAATGAAGGTGTTATTCATCTTTCCCATAAAGGGACCCATAAGAGGCTATTTGGATTCCTGAGTAGTAACTATAGTTCTAAGACAGCGTGACCTGAGGTAAATGGTTTTATCTTCCTCTGTTTGTGTTTATAAAACATGAATTCAACATGGATTTTCCATTTTTAAACAGTCTTCTTATATTTCCAATTAGTATGGGGATGATAAGAAATACTAAAGTTTATATCACAATTTATAGTATGTAGGAGGCTTTTCAATAACTAGGAGGCGAATCCTAGATCTCGATTAGATTCAATCAATTTTAGTAATCCATGCAGCCTTAATGGTTCTTTTATTTATATTTGTGAATGTAAATCTAGGGAGAAGTCATATCGAATTGGGATAAAGAAAGCTACCATTAAAAGATTATCCAAAACCACCCCTATAGAATTTTTTCACAAGGATGTCTTTGGAAGTACATTGAATAATTCCATAGTTATGTTTTCCAATTCTCATATTGGTATGTGTAATGGTTTCATTATCCATTTATAGTTTTTCCATTCATCCTTCACTTGAAGACATACAAGTATTTATTATGTATATTCAATGATCTCTTTATTAACATTGTGACAAAAATATTTTTCTTAGATATCTTGACACATCATGGTGCTCTTGTGGTGAATAGAGAATGTGGTCTGGTATGCATAATTCTAATGTTCATTTTTTATCAATGAATTCAACTTCAAAAATAGACATTAAATAAATCTTATGAAAATATCCACATCTATATAGAACTCAGAGGATTTCCTATTTATGATATCTTCCACCCTTTTTTGAAATATTTCATAATTCCATTATGAATACTTTATTTTCACTATATGGGATGGTCGAGAAATCATTTGAGAAATGAGTGATAATATTCATTCATTAATGATTACCATGTCCATCCTTTTCAGTTATAAGAAGATTTGATCGATTTCATTTCTCACTGTTGATAAATTTTCTGGATCCATTCTATATATTTCATCTGCTATGCTATTTTGATTACCGAGATGGTAGTGGATTGAGAAATCATAATCATCGATGACCTATAACAATATACACTGTCACATTTTAAGATCAATCTCTCTGAATATTTATTTGAGGCTCTTATGATGTGTATATATCATACACTTCATAGAAAATATATAATGCTTTTATATTTTCATCGCAAAGATAGTAACTTCAAAATCCAGTTCATGTATAGGATCAATTTTCTTAATAATTTTCAATTTCCACAGGGCGTAGGCTATCAATATATAATTTTTCATCATTACATTGCCTAAACCATTATTTTAAGCATCATTGTACACCAAAAATTGTTCCCCACTTGTGAGTAGTGTGATCAATGGTGTTGTGATAAGCCACTTTTATAACTCATTGAAGAAGTATTCACATTCACTAATCTAGAAAAACATTAATACCTTATATTACATCTGGAATAGTGTGTTTGAAATTCATGAGAAATTATTAACAAATCATCAGTAGTAATTAGGTGGACCTATTAAAGTATAGATATCCATAATAGATGATGTCATGATCCACTATTCAATTTTATTTGTCTTAAAAGAGTCGACACCTTTTCATTTTCTTATGATAACAAGCCCCAATAATGATACATCCTCCATCTAGAACCCAAATTGACTATAATTTTCATATAGTGTATCAAATTTTGATAAGAATAAGGGGGGCGTTGAAATTGATTTTATCACTACCATGAAAAAACATTTAGATATCATTATAAATACCTTAGATTTTTTTAGTTTGAAAAAATTAAATTTGAGCATGAAATTTTGGAAGCATAATGGTTTTATCCATACATGTGCATTGAGGAGGGGGTCTATTATTTGACTTATTAAAGTGGGATAATTTTTTGATTATTTTAATTATTTTCATTTGTAATCCATAAAAAAGGTGATTACTATTGTGCATGTGCATGTGATTTTTTGTGTTTATTCATGTGCATGTACTATGGTGCTTTACATTTTTTTTATTGTATTTATCAAAATTGTTAATTATTTTTCCTAATTATTTAAATGTTTCAATAATATTTTAGTTTTTTATTTTTTAAAATATCTACTCCTACAATTTTTTATTATATTTAATATTTTATTTTAGCTAAATGCGTGTTTAATCTTTAATATTAATGAGAGATATAATTTATAGACAAATATAAATTTTACATTCCATAATCTACTCATATTTGATCATGTACTTTTGGTATTGGATTTTTTAAATTTTTTTAACATAGTTTTATTATTACTAAAATTTTATATCATAAATATATATAAAAATTTATATATTTTATATATCATTAAACAATTAAAATATATACATGCATATATATATATATATATTATATATCCACACTCTTATTCATCCACATGCTCAACAAGATTTCCTTCCTACTCTCCACACCGGCCAAATAGCTCATACCATCCTTCTATGTTCACCATCTTGGCCATGCACACCCACAATAAATTATCTATAATATCATATTTAGTTCATGATTTCAATGTGAAACTAACCTTTACACTCATGGTATCACTTCGGCTTCATGGTAGCAGCATAACCATAACCACCAATCATCTTCCATGACGGTCTTATTATCCAATATAATATATTTGTTTTTTCCATTTAATCCATTGGAATATTTCTAGGAATGTTTTAGAAGATATGAGCTTAGTTTTTCTGAAATACTAGACCCTGGGGAGTCCTTATAATGATATAATGAAAATATTTAAATACATTATATCTTGTGCATATATATTTTTAAAAATAATAGAATTAATCCAAAAGAGGTCTAAAATAAGAAAACTGATACCACCCTTATATTTTGTATTTTCGGTTTACCCTAGTTGTGACATAATTTTGGTTTGAATATATCATTCTTTTTAAGGAATCCATTGGAATTTTCATTAAGTGAAATAAATAATTTAAATAAATAATTTTTTTAATATATGAAAATACCCTATCGTTTATATAGAAGAGTTGTTATGAAGATTTTATAAGGATAGTGGAATAACATTGGGGGTATTATAAAAGGACGAGGTGAATATTTTCTCCACTGGTGGACTGAAGATTGATGATGAATTGATAATGGTGGACCATGGGAGAAATGGTGGACATATAATGTTTAGTCTTCATCACTTGTGGATGCATTCATCCCTAAATATTGATCCATACCGAAGGTAGAGAACATTATTCTTCATTTCCACCATTTTAATTTACTATTATGCATGGATTTATATCTAATTTACATTATCAATTATTTTTATTCTTCATATGATCCCAATTATTAATTTTAACTATTGTGAAATTCCCACACTAAATATTCCACACCTTATTATGTTTTTATAATGTAGATACCCAAATCTTGACGTACATAGACATTACATTACTTTTGCGAGAAATCTAATACATAACAAAAATTGACAGCCAAAGAATGTAATAGTTTAGTTTCACTGGAAACTCAGATTATAATCTTCTAATCTTGGTGAAAGATCATCAACATCTCCCATAACGATCTTCCTTTTTTTCATACCTAAAAACTTTCATTATATCCTGGGGAAATGAAAACAAATAAAGGGCGATCTCAAATGCTCAGTAAGGGTAAGCATGGAGAAAATAATACAAAACATATACGTTTGACCTTAAAAACAAGAACATAAGATTTAAACATCAAAATATTGAGCAATGACATAAAACATGACACTATGTAAGGAATGGATCATAAAGAATCATTAATCATTATAAAATAGAATGAGAATAAAACATGTAATTATGGAAACCATTAAGAACATGTTATGATTTCCATAGTAGCCAAGGCATTTCTACCAAGACCATGTTAGTGGAAAAATTCCCATTCTGAATCGAGTTCACTCCTCGTTCCAGCCCTGTATCACTGAAACGAAATAGTTTGTCATTCCAGCCATGTCTATCTCATGAGATATAAATCTCTACCCAATGAATTGGAGGGATATATTGGTCCCACCCATCTCATAATGAAATCATTCTTACTTGTGCCACAACATAAACATAAATCATTCATCATAACCCAATGAATAAAATGGGTTTCATAAACATCATCCCATAATAACATAATCCATATATAACAAATGGATATCATTTCATCCTATGAAAAGTGAAACAATGTAAATCATAGAGACATTATACGTGAAACATACACATATGAAATAATTTCATCTTAGATGGAAAATGGATTTGATAAAATACTTGAAATTAATTCTTGAAGAAGATATCCTTTATTTTTAAGAATCAATTTCTTTTCAAGAAATTCCAAGAAATTTTAAAAGAAAATTACTTTTTTGAAAATAGTCATGAAATCATTTAGAGTAAGCTTCATGAAAATAAGGTGTTATGAAACTGTAAAAATCTGTTCATACTGTATAAGTTAAAAAAACATTCTCCCCATACTTTTAACGGAAAAGTCAAGAAGTACCACGTTTGGTAAAAAAAGAATGATTCCTTACATTACATGTAGTAAAAGTCAAAAATGTGTAAAAATGTCGTTAAACATACATGAAAACACTTTTATAAAACATGGACATGGATGATAACAATAACCCTAGTAAATAATCTCAAATAAACAATCTCGGATTAGAACGAGATTGGAATAATTATCCTTTACCTTATGTCCAACTTCTTATCTATGTGTCTGAGACTATTGTATAGTGGGTTTAAGCATATTATTAACTTGTAACAGAACCATAATAATATTTATGATATAATATTTGACTCACATACGACTTTATATTATCAGTTCATTTCACAATTCCATGTTAAAGCATCCTTTTGGTTAAAAGCGATTCATTTATCGTCCGTGTTTTGACTTGTAATTATTGATATGATTACTTAGATCATTATTACTGAATTACATAATATAAAACATCATTTATATATAATTCATTTTAATAATATACATATATATAATATATCTATAAATGGAAATAAATACACCATTCATAGAGACCGTTGGCCGTACGTACGCATGAATGATGTTTTTCGTTTCCTTATTGAATTGAATGGAATTAAGTAGATGACATACATATATATAAATAAATCCAGCAGAATAATTATTTCATATATTCCATTATTAACTATTATATATGCTTTATAATAATTCTTGAATTATTAACATGGAAAATAAATCTCATCACATCGAGGAGACAGTGATCCGTATGAATGCACGAGCGATGATATTTTTCCCATATTTATTGAATGGAATTGGAGTGGATAATATAATATCATATAATCAGTATGATGTTATAATAATCATATATAGTTATTATTTACACCATTATACTCATCCATGTAAGGTTGTGGTTGAAAAACTGATTGCACCACGACATGGAGACTGTATTTCGTACGTATGCACCCACAGTGATTTCATCTTCCGTAGGATAGATAGAAGGTGAAGTAGGGTTGTTTCATATTTATAATAACATATAAGTATATAAATAATACTGATGTTATTACTTTATAATGAAACAACTAAATAAGAGGAAGTATAAGAAGAAAGAAACTTCATAGAGTCGGTAGAAGAGATTACCACTTCCTCGACAAACCTCCTTTAAACTTCTTCTTAGGTAACTAGAGTTGGTCTTTTGAGAAGACCAGAACCTCTATGATATAACTAGAGAGGTTGAGAAGAGGTATTGTCCGGGTTTGTCTGAGATTCAAGGCTCAAAAGGGTGTGAATAGAAGAGGGATGTGGTGCCATTTTTTAAGGGAGGAGAGGGGCACGTTTCGAAAAACATAAAATATTATTTTATAATAAAGTCATACTCGGTTTATCATAGCTCCAAAGTGAATTATTTAGAATATAAGTTTTTTATGGGTCTAAATACTCTCAACCAATAGGTTTTATAAAAGTTTAGGATCCTATTTTAACCATATCATTTAGATTTAACTCTAAGTTAAATAATTTAACTTTTACCGTGTCTTATTTTTTATTTACAGTATATGGTTAATAAACATACTATAATAGGCCAAACGAACCCCAAGTGGTTCATTATTAATATATATAACATTATCTAAGTCATTTTGCTGAACCTTATAATTTTAGGAATATAATAACAATTAATAATATAATATTTGTTTTAAAAACAATTTTATGTCAATTTTGACACCATTTGGTAATTGATTTTTCTAAAAATCATAACAGAATGATTAATTAAAAAATTTAATTAAATCAATACTAACAAGACATATTAACCTATAAAATTATTTTAATTCATAAAAAGTCTCAAATTACATTTATTTGGGTATTTATAATATCAATTATTTTAATATTTCATTTTTTGGTAATTACTGCATCACCATTGTGTCATATATATGTTAATTTATTTAATTTGTAGAAATTATAAATAAAATACCATTAGGTATTAAATATTATCAGATTTATAAAAAATATTTATAGTTGAATTTATCTTATGTATAACCCTATATGGAAAATGTTTTCGTTATTAAACATCGATTTAAACTATTTTAACTCTTCTTTAAATAAATTAATTATAAATGTCCTAATCTAATCCAAGTGGACATAAAGGATAATATTTTATTCCAAAGGTTGTTTTTGGTCGAATTACACTTATCTAGTAGAATTATGACATGTGTTAAGGTAAGAGTAATATCATTTTTACCCTTAATTACCCGGTTTACTTTTAACCGTGACAAATAAAAGTAAAAAGTTACTATTCACCAAAATTTATTTTTATCTTATTGAACCCCATTTTACTCCTTGATATTAATCATGTCTCTCAGATTTTATATATTCGACTCATAGAAGTGGTAAAATTATGTTTTATGTTAATTTTCAAATTCTCCTAGGAGGTGGGTAAAAGATGGTGAAAAGTTCAATAAATTTTTTATATAACTATAATTATTATAAAATGACTCCAATGAATTACATTGAAATTATATATGTATTATGTATCAATTTTGACCTAAAATAAATTTATATAAAATAAATAATTATTTAAATAAAAATTTGGTTTTTAAATAGTAACCTAGTGTTTTCACTATTCATCAAAAATTGATGGTTTTCAGAAAAATACCAAAAATTCTACCTAGGCTAATTTCAATATTCTGAATCCAAAAATTATATCCATTTAGAAAGATAAATTTTATAAAATTTCAAAAAGTGGGTATTACTATTCATAATGACTAGTTCATAATAATATTATATAATATCTCGTTTAGTGAATCATGATATTGCGTACTACACATGCTATCGAAGAAGGTATTTAATGCATGTAATGAAAGACAATTAAAGGCTCTGTGTAGTGAAATCTCCGTTTGGTGTTGTGTATAACATAATCAAAAATTATTTCATTTATACATTAAACAAAATCTATACTTAATGTTGCGTAGAATAATTTCCAGAAAATTAACATGAAATTGTGTGTAACACGAGCCAGGAATAGTGTTGTGTATACTGCAAGATAATACGATGTTGTGTATAGTACATGCTAATCTTGGTGTAGTGTATCATTGAAAACATCAAAGAAATAAAAAATAATATATCTCATAAAATATCGGGGTGTTACAGATAATATCATATAATCCAATGATGGATTTCACCTCGATATTGTTCTTTTATCTCCCCCATTCTTCATGTTCATCATCTATTGGAAATGGGATTGTGGTTTGAATATTTTAGGTTGGGTATTAGTATGATTGAATCCATAGATTCATGAATTTTAAAGGGAAGATGTAAATATTGACATTTGGGGGAAGGATCTAGGATTGATGTGGCATGTGAGTTACACTTCCAAGATTGGAGATCAAGGATTCATAGAGAGAACATTATTTCGGTGAAGAACCGTACTAATCACCATGTATCCCCAAGGAACTGACACCATATAGTCCCCCCAACTATGATGGTTAGGGTTTTAGTTAATGATAAAGATCACATGCTTTGTATGGACACTACATGACAAGTTCCACCATGATGGTGTCCTGATTTGTAATATATGAGAACACAATACTGGGAATGTCTATGAAAATGGGAACAATAAGGTCATTATGGGAACTCCTAGGTACTTGGACATGACCTCTGTACATGAGATAAACATGATGTATAGAAGCACTACCAGATATACATGGGAATGGGATAAAATACATGGATAGACCCCAGGTAACCATGTCACAAGCTATGACATGTGTATGTATCATGTAGTTCCATATGTATAACTAATCCATCTATATTCATGGACACAAAAAGGTCTCCTGGTGAGGTAATACACTATGTTTCCCTTGGTACACATTGTGTACCTCTCTTAGACTCTTATACCTAATGTATTTCTTTATTAAAGACTCATATGATCTACCAAAAGTAACCTACCATGAGTGGTTTTCCATGTAGTATGTTACAAAAGCCTTTAGAGTTTATTTGGAGACAATTAGGGATTTGTTTTGAGCATTATATTTCTTCATGGGATGCTTGAATGATGGCAGTGGTCATCTTATATCATCCTATAGATGACCGTGTATAAAACATCATGTCATACTAGGAAATGAGTCGGCCACATTAATCTGTCTATAGAGTGCCCCATCGAAATAGCGATTTGGTCCTATAACTATTGATTAGTACCCTTTATCACACTAGGGTGAAACTCCTCTTTCTACTCAGTTGTACCCCTATCATACCTGGGTGCAGGTCCTCTAAAAACCATGATATATCCCCTATTGCACTAGGGTACTAGTCCTCTATCTTCCAATTCATACTCCCTATTACCCCAGGGTTCTTATCCTATAACTAATAAGTGGTACCCCTACAATATTAGTTTATGAGTCCTCTTTCTGATGAGTGTCACCACAATCTAACTACGGTTCAAGTCCGCTATGGGAGATTTTTCTTCCTCATCTATGGTTCATGGTGGGGAGAGGTACGATCTCAAAAGGGGTTCCTTGTATAGAAAAATGAGATGTTGAGTTTTGGAGATGGACCTTTAGATTTTCTTGAAAATTTATAGTTCATAGATTTGTTATGGAGATGTAGATCCCCTATCTCTCTCATACATGATTCTTGTTCATAATATCTAGGTTATTTTGGTTTTATCCCATGTTTTTATTGGAATACCTTTTTTGTTAATCTAAATACTTTTTTATCAATTTATTTCTCCCTTTTTGTTATGTGGTGTCCTTATGGTTACGAATATACTCACATTTGAATGTGTGTTTCCCACACATAATGTTTCTTTTGTAGAAAACAATTATAATGGATGTGACATAGGAAGGCAATATTGATACTTGGTTTCATTGACCACCTTTGGTGGATGGACATGGAGATTAGGGGATATGACCTCTCTATTTTACCCTTTTTTCAAAAAAAAATTCTAGTTGGAACTTTAGTGCTAGTTGGGCATCTATATTTACCCTTTTTTATTTGTCTTTACATTATCATACTCTTATGTATTCCATAGAGGTAATTTTATTAACGGTTATACTCTAGATGTTGTAGTCTTATACTATTCCTCTTCACTTTTTCATGGGGATGGTTGTGTGGATGTGAAAATATACATTAAGACAAGTCCTCCAATTACAATTTATGACATCTCAACTCTTATAAAAAACCCAAATAATATTAGAGGTGATTATGGTTTTGTCGCACTATACTTACCCAACAGGAAGGAAGGCCTCGATGGGTCGGGTGGCGATAGAGTGGTATAAGAGCTAGTTTATCCCTAGGTCGGTGTTTAGTAAAACAAATAGTGAGGATTGGATGGGAATGTAGTGAAATAATGTAAGAGTATATTGATAGTGTATTTGTGGGTAGGTTACCTAGGGATGGTGTGGTGGCTAACATATCCATACACTGGGACTCTGATAACCTCCTCATCAACTCAACATACCGAGACATTGGTTTAATAGAACAAATTGTATATGAATCTTATAGGACCGAGTCCTTTGATTTTCTATTTTCCGTTAGCTCCCCATATATTCTATTTGACCATGGTATACCTCGATAAATTTTACGATGCCTCTAGAATGATATCCAGCTTATATTTTATGGTAGTTTTGGGATTATTACCATATGAGTGAAGGTTCCTCATTTTAGGGACCCATTCATGAAGAGTTTACTCTATGTGGGAACCAAGAATTGATACCATATATTTAGAATCACCTAGATAATCCTCTAGTATTATTAGAATAATATTTTCCACATGTTTATTAGTTGATGAATATACTAAGATATGATGATGGGGAACACATGCTTAGCACATTGTGTGAGTTACAAAAAAAGAGACCACTAAGGTTTTACAATGATTCAGATGCATAATAAGTGGATGATTGGGTCAAGGTTGTGGTATGTGTCCTTTAGATTACGGGGGTCCTAGATCTAGAAATTTTTTTCATGGTGACCAGTCTCTTCTTTATAGTTCAATAGTGGGCTCGAGTGGTACTGAATATTTTTCACTAGTGATGATTGAAAATTTTAGGTTATAGATATTGAGACCACCCATGTTTCATGGTGATACAAACCCCTTATCATGTGATAGAGGGATACCACCATCCAATAATGTGGAATTAAATCTTGTGTAGTACCCCTATGGATGGTGGTCCTAGAGGAGAGAATTATATAGGGTGATGGGAGGCATTAGTATAGTCGTTTGTTGGGGTTGTTGGTGTGGCTTAAAATACAAAATGAAGAGGGACACATCCCCCCCCCCCTAAGTGGTGTTCATATGAAACATTGTAAAACTATGTGGGTGATTCATTATCTTCAAATTAATATATTTATCTTGGATTGGTGGATGAATTTTTATGACTAGTATGTTTGAGATCATTTTGATGTTCTAGTGTGTTAGATAAGACCTTATTTAAAATGGGGAGGAATGCAAGGGTAAATATGGTTTCAAGTTATATCAGAGATTTCCATTGAGTATTTGGGTGTGTTCAAGGTATGATATGTGTACTCTCTACAATATATATAGTTTTGGTACATGGTCAAAAGACACATTTACAATGACATATCCCATTTATGAGGACTAACAATACCACTCGAGACAATTTAACTTTACCCTTGTGTTCAGATGCTCTTTTCGAGAAGATATGTGAAGGAAAACATTTGATAATATTTTTACCTTACTCTAGGAGGTGAGGGGGATCATGACCGGGAAAAATTTTATAAATAGTTGTGAGGCCATAAAATGATTCCCCCTTTTTGGGAGAGTTTTCTACCATTCATGTTTAGTTGAAAATTACTAGGGGAGATTGTAGTGTATCTACGTTGGTGTGATAGGATTACCCTTATTTAGTATGGTGGAATCTAGTATAGAGAAGGATGAGCTCATAAAAAATAGGATTCAAAAAGTTCCTTATATATTGGCTTGTATAAACCT
The DNA here is from genome assembly GCA_963277665.1 of Viscum album. Lineage (NCBI taxonomy): Eukaryota > Viridiplantae > Streptophyta > Magnoliopsida > Santalales > Viscaceae > Viscum > Viscum album. The sequence continues at coordinate 43,585,158 of OY728128.1, forward strand.
TTGACTAGAATATGATTTGAGATTTCAGTTCCTTCAATGTGGTAGGGGTATGAGTAAATTTTACTTGAGGTTGTGCTGATATTACGTCCCCATAGAGGGATTATTTTCAACCAGGAATTGTAACATAGTGTACCTAATATATATTCTAGAATATTAGATGACTCTATGAAGCTATGAGAGATTAAGGTATGGTTAGAGAGTCCGCATAATGTGGGATTGTTACACCCAGTGTTTGGACATTTATATCTTAGTGTCATCTTCTTAATAGGTAGTTGAGACCAAGAGGATAAACATGTATTGAGATCACCTAAATCAGGTGACTATTAAAATGGATTCTTCACCATAGAGTGTTGAAGACTTCTTCATCTAGTGTTATGGGGTGATTTGGTTCTCAGTGTTTAACCTCATGAATAGTTATCACTAAATCCATGTTTGAAAGATTTGTGTATAGAGCATGGATTCCTAGAGACACTATAGTTTCATTAAGTTCATGGCGATATAGTTTGGTATATTGGAAACCCGTGATGATTTCATGAGACTTATAAACCATATCCTAAAACATAATGGGACTAGTTCAAGGTAATATACATTAATGGAACCCTCATGTACATAGGGTTAGATTTGGAGCAACTAATAAAATTGAGGGTAATTCAAGACATGTTTTGAGAGTACAATCTAAATGAAGATATATCATGAAGCCCTTCAAAATATTTGGAATTCAAATTATTATTATATGTATTCTTGGACATGAGAGTGATAGTGGACCTATTAATGGTTAGTTAAGTGTTATCTTGAGATATTCCTCATGTCTTGGATGTGAAAGAAGATGCTAATATCAAGGGTTTTCATAATTTTTTTATGTGAGGTGATGGAGCAGTTCACTTATTCGTAATTATCCCTTATGGTTGAGGGTGGTAAAGCGGACCTCTAGTTGATTGTTGTCACCCTAGTAATTTGATAGAATATTAGGTGGGATCATCTTGGATATATAATTTGTGAGATATTGAAAATAGATATCAAGTATAACTGATCTAGATGGATATTCAGAAGTCTGGGAGCACAAAAACCTTATTTTAGGCTAAAAGATAACACCAGATGTGCAACATGGGGTGATGTTGAGGGGGTGAGTTCCCTTAATAGTACATTCGAGAGTGGTGTGGTTGTACCAAGATCCTTTGGGATTAGGATTGTTTGACAATGATGATTTTTCGTGATTATATTCTAAACCCGTGATGTGTCACTAGTCTAAATGTGTGGACATTTATCCTGTATGGACGTCATTGAGGGATGATATACTTTTTATTTTCATTAAAAATGGTTTCCATGAACAAATATTTGTAATAAAGTATCAGAGTGATCATAAGTTCTATATCCAAGTCAACCCACATTCTAAACATCGAATAGTAGAGCTTAGTGGGGGCTTGGGAGGCCTGTGGATGATTGAGGTAGTGCAGATTCAGAAAATTACCTAAAAAATCATTTTCGATCATGACTCTCACATCATGAACAAATTAAAAAGAGTTCATAAGAGTCCTTTGGGATTCTGTTGAGTAGTAGAATATTGTTTCAACCCTATATAGTGGAATATGTAAAACTTACTATTCAGGTTTTATTCTCTTTTTTCAAGATTTCATGTTTGTTATGTGATATAAATAAGAGGATCATCTACCGTCAGTGGAGATTGAGTACGAAATCATTTACCACTCCACCATAAGGGTAGAAACATTTGAGGTTATATTATGAAGACCATGTGGGCCAATACTATAGTATTTAGATCCAGATGGAGGCAGTTCATAGGATCCTTATGTTGGTGATAGTGATGGTAATGAAAGGTGAAATTGATCTAGGGGAATTTGATGAATACTAAGAAACATTGGGGACTTATTTGGATATGTGATATTGGGATTTTGAGTTATAAGAGGAGTTCTTGGGTTTCAATAGATCTCACCTCAATGTGGATTATAGTTTTTTGGATAAGGAAACGAGATATCTATGTGGCTCATCAACACTATTGCAGTTAATTAATATGTTTAGTGAGGTTTCCTACAACTTTATCATATAACCATAGTTTTTTTCGGTGCTTGAATTTTCTACATGTTGTAGCTATGGAGATATTTACATGACTCATTTCATGATGTCCACCATATTGATTTGGATTTTCGGGGTTGAGTTTCGCCATTGAGGAGTTTGAGGAACCAAATGGAATTTTAGAACCATCTAGGGAGGACCCTTAATGTGAAACTGTTTCCATTTTGTGTGTGTGTTGATAGCATGGGAACCCATAAGAGATCCATGAATGTAATATACCCAATTAAAATATCCTTATCCACACTTGTCTTGGTAGGTTATCACTTTTCAAGATGAAAAACCATGAATATAAAGGGATTTTATCAACTTTATTTTTTTACTTATATGACATTGGTATATTTATCTGAATATTTTTAAAGAAAGCTATTGATTTGGGGAAGAAGTTTGGGCTACATGAAGGAAAAGTGTTGAAATAAAAAATATTTAAATACATTATGGCACACAGATGTATATTTTTAGAAATATAATTATAAGACTCAAGTGGTACCTAATATATGAAAACTAATACCAGCATTAAATCCATTATTTTGTGTTTACCCAATGTGTGATAAATGCTTTTTTTTGGATTTGGCAATTCACTATGAGGCTCATGCTGGTAGGCTTGTTAATTGAATTTATTTATTTTTATTTATTAAAATATATTAATATCCAAACAACTCAATCCACTCTATAAATACATCATTATGATGTTTTTATAGGGTTACCAACATCATCATGGGAGGATAGAGGTGGAAGGTGACAATTGTGTCATTTTTGGAGGATTAAGGATTGATGACTAATAGATCATGGTGGACAGTGAGATGGATGGTGAATGGAGTAAGATTAGAGTTCATCACTTGTGAACACATTCTTTAACAATGTATAATCCAAACCAAAGGTTGGGTATATTATTTTTAGTTTTCACCCCTTTTAATAATGGATTTATATCAGATTTCTTTTACTAAGATTCATCGTTGATTTTCACCACATAATTATTGTTTTCCAATTCCTCATTAAAAAATGATGTATTTCACATCGTTATTATTCATTTCCCATATTATTTTCCTCATTATTACATTTTGGACTATAGGCTCATGGTTCAACATTTATGGGGTGGGTTCGATCATGATAAAACCATATAATTCCTTAAATTTTCATGAATTTCATAATAATAGATGGTTTTTGTATGGATATAGGAAATGTGTGGGATGTGGGGGATGCTTAATGTATTTTTGATCTTGAGTGGTGGAGGTCATGTGATGGATTCCTGAAATGGTAAGAGGACATCTCATTTCTTGGAAACAGAGCCTATGAATTAATGTTTGATGTAGTTTTATTTGGTTTCGGGGGAATCGTGTCATCCAACATGAAAAACAGTAGTTGAATTAGTGGATCTTGGATAAATTGGGGAAACATGGGTTCTATAGTGACCCAAAACCAAGTATCCTAGAGTTGGTGGTTTCTTTTTTATAATAGTGATAGATTTAAGCAATCCAATCTAAAAGGACTGAATATTTTTGTTGTATAGGAAAATAATATAAATACATTGATTTCCCAATAAATAGTAAAACATAAAATACAACATATAGCTAAGTTATAAATAATTGATGCCTTGGGGAATCCATGTATTACCCGATGACATATGTATTTTGGGTATTTTTTTCAATCGATTCCTTGTGTATTATGTGTAACTATCGAATATGATTTTGAATAATATGGTTTATAGTTGAAATAAAATTAATTTTTTACCATGGAGCTGAAGCATGTACGGATGTGGATTTTTTGAAGGATTGGTTTCAGCACGACCAGTATGTTTTGGAATTTTTATTACCATTGTCATTACACATTTATTTTTATTTTGAAATACACTAGTATACTAGAGAAAATTAGGTTAAGGATGAATTAGTGGTTTCAAAATGAATATATTACTCACTCATTACATGTAAATTTTGATGAGCTTGTAAATTTCATGAGGGATTCAGGGAAGTATAAGGTCCCTGTGATAGTATTCTAATCTGTAGAGCATGGAGATAACAGAAGCCTGAGGAGGATATGATAAAATAATTCCACAAAAATAATGAAATGTGTTATAAACATATCCATGGACATCAAAACAAATCAGTTTATCATATGGATATCAATATTATATTTCATAATTATGGAACTAATAATGTTTAAAATCAAAAACAACCCATTGAGACCTTGAGCCAAGCCATCTTACATAAATTATTGAGGCATAATCTAAATACCCAAGCTAGTTATTCTTAAGATACCTACTAATAATTAATTCTATATGTAATTCGGGTCACCACCCATCACATAATAATACCAGTGAATTCATCATCTTAATAAATAATACCACTTAGTCTAGATTCCATGAAAATATTTAAATGTCGGTATTAGAATAACTAGTATGTAAAATATAAATACCTTCCCATATATAACTGAGCATAAACCATATAAATAATGAATAATGTTGTTATCAATACCTCATACCCAAATCCAGTCACAAGTACAATAAATTGATGATATCATTGATAAGTATGAATACAACAAAAAGATCCTTTGAAACTTGATTGTAGAAAATAACTATTTAAATTATAAAAATTACTTTAAAAATATACATATATATATAATATTGTGAAATATATTTTATTCAAAAGATATTTTTTAGTAATTTATTAAAATATTCAAATAAATGAGTGGTCAAGGATTTATACAATTATATACTTTCTATATAATATAAAAAACATTCCATTCACAATGTTGTTAAAAGGATAAGAAGTACAACTTTTGGAAGAGGGGTTGATGTTTCATTAAAAAAATTTATAAAAATTAAATAATTGTTAAAAATTTATTTAGAAATAATTTGGATAATGTGAAAATGTAATTTTAAAATATTTTTATAAATCATGGACATGGAAGAAAAATATGTTTCACCTAAATATATATAATAATATCATCTCTTAGTAAAATTCATTCTAAATCATTTTGAGCACCCAAGAGAGTGAAATGGTATTATTAACCTAAATGTTAAGTAATAAACATAGGATAAAAAAATAAATCATATTCAATATATAGATAACAAAAAATTCAACAAACCAATACCTAAAAATAAACAATCTCAAATAATAAGGTGATTGTGAAATAAACACTTAACCTAGGTCAGACTTCTATTGTATGTATTAAATACTCTTAAAAATGAATTATATATTTATTATAAATATATTTGAAACCAATATAATATATATAATATCATAATTTATTTAATGAACACATTCGATACCCCAATTATTAATAAATCATTAGTAAAATAACTGTTTCGAGTGGTAAGTGTGCATTTTTTCATATATGTTCCAGATCTATAGTTATATTACCTATATTTTGGTCATGGTTCATTCATATCCCAATTTTTAAAAATGATATAACTATAATATATATTCATGTTATATTTATTTATATTAATTGATAAAATTTTGAGTTATAAAATTAAATTACACCATTCATGGAGATTTTAGGCCATACGTACATATGAACACTATTTCCATTTTTTAAAGGATGGAATTGAAGAAAATATAAATAATATTTCAACTTAATTGATTCATTATTATATCATATGTATCATATATATTCAGATAATATATCCATATTATCATAAATATAAAAATAAAGTGAAAACATTTAACACTACTTCGTCTAGGTGGTAGTCCACATGTACGCATGAGTGACATTATCATTATCCAATTGATTGGAAGGTAAGAAGTTATATGTGATATTATAAATAAAAATGAATTTCAACTAAATATATATTATATAAATATTTTAAATCCATCATTATATCGATCCTTTCAAATAGGTGATAGAAAATGAATGACATCAGTTCGGGATGTTGTAGTCGACCGTAGACACAATCCACAATTTCTATTCTTGATTAATGGAAAGGCATATTTATATAGTTTATTAAATTTACATAATAAAATCTATGTATTTGGGAGATAGGTTTTCTATTTTTCATCATACTTGGAGAATAATTGAAGGAGGTGGAAGGAATTTTTTTTAAGAATGATACAAGTTCTGCAGACAATATTTTTAGGTTAGTACCAAAATCCTTCTTACATGGGTCTAATAATAAAACAATCGGCACATTATGTGGGTAGAGATGTAAATAATGAAATTTTTTTGGTATTTTATAATCTAATGGCCTATGGATGTATAAATAGGTGACGTGATGGGGTGTCCATCTATAAGTGGGAGAGATGACAATTGTATTTTTTAAAAGAATAAAATTTCCCACATTTTTCAATTACTAAAAGTCACCAAAATATTTAATTATTGAACAAAATAAGTCTTTACTTATTAATATTAAAAAAATTAATTTCTCATGTTTTTACGTCATTTTAACTCTTATATTATTAGTTTAACACCATGTAAACCCTTTTCAAAACTAAATGCAGTAAATATTTTTAACATTTATAAATTTTATTATAACCAAAAAATAGGCTAACCATGCTACCTAATATTAATTATGATGATTAATAATATTTATTTCATTTATTAAAATTATTGTGACTAAAGTAGCGTAATTTAATTTTAAATAATACCCACAAGTGCAATGAAAACGTGGTATTCCAAAGAAAATATTTCTATAAGTATAAAAGTACTTACATAAAAAGTGAACATAATATTAGATACAATTATAGAAATTATTTTATTAATAATATAATGGTAATTATTTTAATTATAATATTTTTTAAAATAAAAAAGGATGCATATAATGCTAAAAATGGACAAGAAAATTTGAATAAAATCAGTTTTTTTAATATTCCTCAAAATGATAATCCATTTTAAAAATTATAAAAAAATTTCACTATAAGATAATTATTATACGATGATTTCAAAAATTAAATTAAACTTTCATAATTTTTTTTATAAAAATGTTAAGATTTAATATAAATATAACTGTGAATAATGTGATACAAAATATTATAAAAAATTTAGTTTTTAAACATAAAAATGGATTTATTCTTTTACAATGCCAAGAAAAAGTAATAGATAAATGATAGAAATATTTAATATAATATAAAATATATAAATATCATTAATATAAATCATGAGTAGTTATGATTTTAATCTATTAATATAAAACCATATTTCATGCATAAAACTTTTTTTTTTCAAAAAATATTTTTTATACATTTAATATATTTAGTTTTTTTATAATTAGTTGATAAAAAATGAATTTATTCTAAAAATGTGTAATCTTTATACATAACATACTTTAATTATTATTATTCATAGATTCCAAAATAATGGCTATTTTATTACAATTAGGTTTAAATAAAATTATTTATACCATGATTCATTTAAAATCTGGTGTACGTGTATCACTAGATTTTGGATAGATTATATTTATTTGAAAAAATAATTTAATAAAATAAAGGAATGTTATAATATATCACCAGTAAATATAATTTAATCCTATAATTTACATCTATATAATAAAAAAAATTGAGGATACTTCTACCTCATAACATCCCCAGGTTTTCACGTAAATTCCTCCAATATGTAGATTAACCATAAAACCATGACAATGTGTGTGGTACTATTTCATATTAAATTCTCTCAATGAAAAATAATCTCTATTAGTTACTCTTAATAGGATATATTATGCTCTAGAAATATGATCATTGTGTTTAGTATATGTGGAGGATAAGGTATGTACTACCTCTGGAGAGATACACGGAAAACATCATAAACATGAGAGTGGCTAGTGGAAGAATAAAATGATAATATACCATCCCAACACAATAAAAAAATTAAGAGTAAAATGTACCTAGAGATCTTATTTACATTCTTCATGAACCTCATAACCATCTTCCATATAGAAATTACTTGATACAAATTCTCAGTAACATCAAATTCTATATCACATCGACGATTTTCAACATACCTTGTCTTTTGACATTGAACCTTTTTATGTGTTTTTGAATGGATCCAACATTTTCTACCATTTCCTCAATAATATTAGGTCCTAATAGATTTTCTTCTATATGTTCATCCCATAAAATTGATGTTGTACAATTAATTCCATATAGGGATCCACAAGGAGCCTTTTAAATTCACGTTTGAAGTATTGTTTTAAAAGAAAAGTCAACCAGTAGAAGGTAATGATCCCAAGAACCTTTGATATCCAAAAAATAAGATATAAACATGTAGTCCATGATTTAACAATTATTTCATAAATAAAAACGTTCTGGGGATGATATACTGGGATGGAACTCAATTATATATCATGTTTTTTCCAAAGAAATTTCCAAAACATCGAGGTAATCCACAAATACTGATCATAAATAGTAGGATGTGTTATTCCATTTAATGTTAGCACTTAATTAATTTATATTATCAAAACATTATGGAGTGATAATAATTCACTAATGGAATGGAAGTGTACAGATTTTGAATGTTTTTCTACTATAACCCATATAATATTAAATTCTTTTTACATTTTAGGGACTCCGAAAAAAATAAATTGTGATGTGTTTTAATTTCTATTTTTTTATGGGTAAGGGTTTTAAAATCCCATTATGCTTCTAACTATCAAACATAACCTATATCTATACTAGTAACCAAGATAAAATCTATGTGATATCTCTGTTGATGTTGTCCCCCCTTTAATAACCATTCAATTCTTTATATATGTTCATAAATCTATGATTAATTGAGAATGATAAACTATAGGCCTCATCCAATAGATTATTATTCAAATATTGTTTTTAAGGAACCCATATTCTATCCCTGAAACTTATTATTACACTAAAATCACAGATAAAATTAGGAACACATCTCACCTTCTTCTAGAAATCCACATCTTCATTCTTTACCTCTTTGATCGTCACTTTGATTGATGGTTAAAAAACATTTGTGAATGATATGATTCTTCCACTTCCATCTAGATTTGAATATCCATCCTTTTAAAATCCATATATTCGTGATCTTTTGTCATCCTAATTGTAGATAAGTCAGTATAGTCATTCCAACATAGTGTATCAGCCAACCAATTCACTATCCAAGGGTGCTATTTTATTTAGTAATCATAATCTTAAATTATCTCTAATAATATTATTTGAAGTATATTGAATTATCAAAACTAGAAAACAAGGATATAGCCACGGATTTGTAAACATTTATGGGTATAGGTAACCCGTATACCCACTATTTTGATTAAACTGCAAAAATCATATTTTTTGGGAAAACATTTTGTGGGAAGGACTTATAATCATGGTTCTATAAAAATATGGGCATGGGTCACTCCTATCACCACTCTTTTTTCAAACCATGGAAATTGGTTTCATTGGAAAAACTACTTTATTGGAAGGCCACTAGAATACTAAAACCCATGGTTTGAACAAACATTGGGTATATGTTGGCCAATAATTTTTCTATAATAATAAAAAAAAATAACTAATTTAATATAAATACATATATATATATATATATAAATATATATTTGTCACTTCGGACAAAAAATTTGTTGTAGGATAGTGGTAATGTTTTGAGAGTGTAGGCAGAAGATGATGGGATCAAATCCCAACAAATGGTTTTTTTAATAAGGACTTATACCTACGGTTTGACTAACCCATTCATATAGTTTGGACTATTATTTTTCCATAAAAATAATATTGGTAAATAATTTAATATATATATATATATATATGAATAAATTTTATATTTAATATAAGAAAAAAAACCTGTTTTAGGATAGTGGAAAAGTAATTAGAGTTTAAGAAGATTTTGTAGGATTAAATCTCGGTGGAGTATTTTCCTGATAATTTTCTATACCCACAGTTTGACAAAACTGCATTTATAGGTTATCCCATTATTTTTCCATAATAATATATAATTTAATAATATATATGTGTATATATTTAATATATGAACATAAATTGTGTTGTTGGAAAGTTGTAATGTCATTTGAGTGTAGGAGGAAGGTGTTGGGATCAAATCCTATCTGAGGATTTTTTAATGAGGACCAATATCCATGGTTTGAGCAATACATGTGTGTATGAATTACATTGAAATATTCTAAACCAATATTTTATGATCTATGGGTATAGGTGGCATATACCCAGTATTTGGTCAAATCGTGGGAACATGTCAATCCTAACAGCTTGAGCTGCTATAGTTTCCAGAACAGTGGGTATATCTTATACACATGATTTTCTGCGATATATCCATGATTTCAAATCATGGGTATAGGTAAAGATTCTTGTATTGACCTTTTTCATGAATTTATAATTTTTTAATTTATTATGAGTAAATATATCACATATTTTCCCATAAATTAAATAGCTCAATATTCTTAAGAAAATGATAATCGTACCTCACTCCAAATCAAGGTATTGTAAATTTTTCTAATGAAAATTAAATTTTCATGAGGAATAAGATATGATCATATCAATACTCAGGAAAAAACATAACAATCGATTATTCTATGTATCACTATATTTTACAACCCCTTCCCCGCTATAGGGTAACTTCATCATAGGTTTTTTTACTAGCATTCCATTTAGTTCTTAACAATTTTCCATACATTCATATATCCAAATAAACTTGTCTCCTTCTCAATTTTACTTTGTTATTTGATTAGAAATACATGTGAATTTATCAACAAAGAATTGATAATATCTAACCATACAATAAAATGTATAGATCACAGTAACTTTTTTCGGTCTTGGCTATCTATTAATAAATTTTATCATTGATGGAACCCACGATATACCCTCCCATGAAACTATATTTTTCATTAATGAATCTTTATGATGCCCAAATTTAAACATAGTTAATTTCTCACATAAAATTTCTATCTTCATGGTCATTAGAAATATTTTAAAATGATATTCATGATCTTATTTAATATTTTAATATATATAATAATATCATCAATAATGTCTACCAAAATTTGATAAATGAATTATTGGAAGGATTTTATCATTAAATATATTAATATAGAGTATGAATTTGTGAGACCAAGTGCAATCATTATAAATTTATAGGGTGCATATATTCCATGAAAGGTTGTCTTGGGTATCTCCTTATTGTTGATCCACAACTGATGCTACCTAGATCGATTATCCAATTGGGAAAATTACAATAGTACACATATATGTTTTAAAAAATAATTAATACGGGGTGAAAGATTGTTTTTATTTATAGTGTTCTTGTTATGTTCATTATAATCAATGAAAAGTTAAATTGATATATGTTTATTCTTAACTAAATGACTTAGTAAACCCCATCGTGACACACTTTTTTGATTGAATCCCCTATTAATATTCTCCTAGTGTTTGGTCCATACTTCTTGTAACCTAAACAGGGTAATTCTAAAAGGTGTCTTATATATATGTGTAGAAGAATGTATTATTTCTATTGAAAAATCAACACCAAATTTCGATGGAATACTTGGAGCCACTTATAAAAATACATTAAAAAACTATCACACAACAAAAAATTGATAAATTTACGGGTTTTCTCTACAATTAGAGAAAAAAATCCCTTTTGAACATGAATCAAGACCTATATATTGTATGTGATTCCATAAAAGGATCATATTTATTGTCACATTGTATGAAGATCAATTTATGGTTCTAAATATCAATCATGACATCTCATCCCCAAAAATTGTTTTGGAATTTATGTAGAGATATCCAATAAATTCATAGGATAACATCAAATTTAACTAATGGGAGAATAAAATGGTTTCTAGGAATAAAATTCCAAGGATATTCAATAAGTTAATAATCCTAGACTGGATATGAAATCATCGTACCATTAGAGTATTTCCCTAATAATTCAACATCTAATTGTTGGGGTGGTGATGCGATAAAATTATCAAGTTTTTAGATATAAAAATGTTTTTAGAACCAAAATCCATAAAACATTTGATATAATAGAGTGGATGATAGGTGTACCCTTAACCATTTCATTTGTATCTTCCATATCACGTATTGTAATTTCTTATGTATTACCTTCTCCCTTTGGCATCTTTTGACATAATTTACATTCATATTTGGTGCATTGGTTTGAATAGTTCTTTTTATCCTTATAATTAAAGCACCATATTTCACAACTTCAACATTACGGTTACATTTAGGAACATGACGAATTTTTTCACCAAAGTGGATGCTGTCTTTTTTTATTTAATAATATTCCATGCATTTTCATTCCAAAAGTAGAATACGTTAGGAAACACCACATTCCCTTCTTCCACATTTCTATTTTTTCTCTATCATCCTTCTTTTAAATTTCTTGTATTTAAATCCATAAGACATACAAAATTATTTCTTTTTATTGGAAACATATGATACTATATCCTCATATGATTTTAACGATTGAGAGACTACTTCACATTAATGGATTTGATTAAGGTAATCAAATAAATGTTCAATATTGTACTCTAGACTACATACGTAGCCCATATAATTCCTTTATAACCTTAAAATTATATTCATAATTAGAAACATTTGACTTTTTCACTTTTTTAGACCCATTAATTGCATCTCAATATCATATCATTGTTCATGTTGAAAATATTTTTCCATGAAATGTTCCTCAAAATAGTTCCATTCAATTATCTCTATTAATTAATCATTAATATTATTTTGAATCAATGAAAACCATTGATCTATATCCCCTAATAGAATATAAACTTCTATGATATACATCTCCATTTCATTACTTCCTAGAGTGAGAATTATCTTCTCTATTTAACTTTTCTATTTTTTCGCTAGAAATGGATTTCTATCGCCATTTAATGATAGAGTTTGTCGATTGATAAAGAAGTATAACATTGTTTCATAAAATTTAGGATCAGTAGGATGCTCCATATAATTATATATATTATTTATTACATGAGTAATGTTCTCAAATATGGTTATAATTCGATCAGTTCTAACTACAACTCCATATTCAGCTTTTTTATCTTTCACAAGAGGTAAATCCATACAAAGATTATATGTTTGATAAGAATCACATTACCTCCATTTTTCAATATTTATGAAAATTTTTATACACTATATAATATGATAACTTTTTAAATTATAATCCCAAAAATTATAAAACAATTCACATAAATTGAAAAAAATAATTCATACCTAATATCATAATAATAAACATGGTTTCTTTGGGAATGTCTTCTTGTCATTGAAATAATTTAAAATACATCATAATGGATTGTAATGAGAAAGTGAAATTACCCAATAATATCCCTTAGGAGTGTAAAATCATGTGTGCAGCAAGGCATATTGTGGTACACCATGAGAAGATTGATTCAAATCCCAATGAACCCGTTTTGGAGTTATTTCACATATATAGAACTATTCCAGATCCAGATACACTTGTATTATCAAAAAAGGGATGAATTTCTAGGACATAAGACATAATATATTCCTCACCAAAATAGGGTTGTGTTCCTAATATATTTTTCCAATATCTAGATCCCAAGGTTTATAACAAATATTCTCTAATACCAAATATAATGACTCTTAACCTAGTATCCTGGATTCCGTGATTAATTTATCAAATTGGTTCTAGATAAAATAAATCACATCCAAAAGAAATTAATAGTTTAATAGTATATTAAAACAGGATACATACTTGTATATGAAATTACTTTACAAAAAACTAAAATAAAAAATTGTAGTTTCTTTAAGTGCATTATTATTTATTCTATGAAAACCTTGTATATCCATATAAATTCAGATCTCAACATCATGGGGAAAAGAAACATAATAAAGTGATGATCTCATATTATCAGTAAGGGTATGCGTAAAATGAAATAAAATAGTCAGGAATAATATAAAAAGAGTAAATGATGAGAAATAAATCCATATGAATAATAATTATAGATATAAACATTATCCATGAATATCATAACACATCAATTAATCACATAAAAATTAATAACTGGTTTTCTTAATGATGGAATGTATAATTACATACATCTAACCACACCATTGGCTCCTCATGCCAATAATAAATAAATAAATGTCTAAGGCCTCGACCAAATTCCCAATCTCGTTTGCCTCATGTTAGTTTTTTATGCATTAAGGGGATATGTAATTCTAGTCCCAACCAATTGCGTAAAAATTCTAATGTGTTCATCATATGAATAATCAATACAACTCAAAAAACATTCCACCAAAAACAATAATTCTTTATATTGGATAAACTAGAATTCTGAATATCAATACTTTCCCTAGTCAAATTGATCATAAACCATTCAATTAAATAATAAGGACTGTATCAATAAATAAATCATAACTGAATTACAAGTAAAATAAGGGTTTTATGTAATTAAATAATAATAAAACCACAAAAATATACTAATATTTTATGAAAAAAACATTTTCTCATTGGAAAATTAATTTTTGAAATTTACAAATTTTAAAAAACTATAGAAAGGCATTATCGTCCAAAGGAATAGTATAAACATGTAATGAAATATTTTTTAAAATGAGTTTTCATGAAATAAAGAAATTTTTGACATGTTGTATAAGTTAAAAACATTCTTTACACACATTTTTCAAAAAAAAAATTAAATCTACAATATTCTAAAAAAATGAATATTTTTATACAACCATTTTATAAAAAGTACTACAAGGGTAAAAATTCATCGATTAAATAAATTTTAAAATTTAAAAAAGTTTAAAATATTTCTAAAATACTTGTATATAGTCGAAAAGGAATTTTCAACTGAAAAGATAAATAGAGAAATCATTTATTAAAAAAATAACTTAATCATTTTATGTAAAAAATAGAGGTAAAATGGTTCTGTTTTATTAAAGGTTCATTAATAACTATTAGAGGAGAAACTAGTTGTGTTTTAATATTTTGAGATCAGATAATTCTCTCATTGGAGATATAAACATATAAAATATAGAATGATAAGGAGATTGTGAAATAATCCCATACCTCAAGCCTGATTTCCTTCAAATATGTCAAATTCTACTTTATAATAAATATATGTATATTATAAATCTTTTATTTAAAAATAAATATAAATATCACATCATATATTTTTTATTTATATCATTTTATCATGAGATTATTTTTTATTCTTTATTAAAACCATATTTTCAGGTGATTGATTCTCTGATTTTCTTGTGTGTTCTATTTTTTAGTATTGATCCATTTTTTTATCATAGTTAAATCATATGAATAAAATTAACCATAATATTTATATAATATATATTAATTATATATATATATATATTTATGTTATTCGATAAAATTTATAACTTGAAAAATTAATTACACCACTTACGGAGTTTGTAGGTCTTGCATACACATGAAAACAGTTTCCATTTCTTATGGATGGAATGATTGATGGTAAAATATTTTTTAATTTTTTATGATTCTTTATAATTTTATATATATCATATATTCATTAAATTTATACTTATTACAATTCATGTGAAAAATATTTAAAATAGTTGACATGATTTTATGGAGGTGGTAGGCTACACGTACCCACGTGCGACAATATATTTTTTAAACAGATATGAAGGAATGATGTAATATCTGATATTTTTCTTACAGAAGTATATTAAAGTTATAAATATGATATAGAAAAGTTAAATCCAATATTATATCCTTCTGTGCAAAGCAATGATGGAAAATGAATGAAAACGATTCATGAGGTGGTTTTCCATTGTACACATGATCTACAACTTCATTATCTCCTAATTAGTATATTATAAATATATTTTTATTATATCATAATATTATAAATATATTTTAAGTAGGTGTTAGAATAAATTTAATGAAAGTTCCTGGTTTAGAATAGTACCTCTTCTTCAGAAAGCCTCTTTAGGTTAACAGAAAAAGATATCATAGGTGGGTTTTCTAATCATAAAGACATATATTTTTTTAGTAATTACAGATGTAATTTTGGAAGGTATTGAAAAAATAAAATGGATTTTGAAGTGTGAAAATGAGAGGAAAAGGGGCGGCCTTTTATAATTGGGGGATGTGACATAATTGAATGTTTTGAAATGAATAAATCGTACCAAAGTTTTTTATAAGACACAAGGATCCAAAATGGATCATTATATAACATTATATGTGATATGGTAAAAATATCAATATAAATTAGGAAATAGACATGTATATAGGTCATTTTTCCCCTAATCATTTTATTTTAACCCATACTAAACCTATTTTAAACATAACCACGGTAATTAAATTTAATGGATTATACAATTATGTATGAGAAATAAATTTTGTTATACTTGAAAAATAATATGAAAAATTCTAATTAAATGTCTCGATTCCATTTTTTTCCCTTTTAATTCACAGATGTTATAGAATTTAATTCAAAATAAAATCCACAGAAACGGAAAAAATGTTTTTTTCAAAAAATATCATTTCATAAATAATAATGTTTTTATATAAAAATTGAATGTAAAATTTTTTATAAGGAAAAATATTTCATTATATATAATATAACTGATCAAATGGTACATTAATTTTTTTTTGAGAAAAATGGTTCATTGTAAATTCATTAAAAATGGTTGTTTGGAATCAAAATCAATATTTATTATAATTCCATTAAAATTACATATTAAAAACTTATCCAAAATTCACTATAAGATAATTATGGATTGTGATTTTAAAAAATTAAAATTTTTAATTTTTTTTATAAATTATTAAAAATTACTTACAATTTAATTTTTTAAAATGCGTTCAAACTCTTTTTTGAAGAATATTGTTTTATAGAATAAAAGAAGTTATTTTTTCTATCATTGTTAGACATAATAATAGATCAATGACAAGGAATTTAATTTAATACATTATATAAAAATTTCATGAAAACATTAATTAATAGTTTCTAATTTAATTTAATATGATAAAAACACTTTTCACACATAGAATTAGTTTTCAGAAAAATAATACATTAAAGTTAATGTTATTTTTTATAAACAATTTATAACATATGAATTTATTTTATACATGTTTAAACCAAATAAATTTCATATTTTTATTACTCTTATTCACACCTCCCAATTTAACTACTTGGTAAAAAAGGTCATGTTTAAATAATATTAATTATATTATGGTTCATTTGAAATCGATTTTAATTTTGCGCATGTTATCCAAAAGATTAATTTAATTGATAAAACATATTTCACAAAATTTAAATGTGTTAATGATTCTTTGAGAAACCAATCAAGATGTCGTATATCTAAGAGGAATAAACAACATGTAATCCCCCATCAGAGGAGGATATTATTTTGAGTGATGATACCATTCACATATTGTGTATAGACCCTACCCTCTGTGTGACCATGGGATGGTGGATCAATATTTACTCTAAAGTACAATCTCATGGGAATTTCTAGACAGTTAGTCATGATTAAGAGTACTCATGGACAACTCAATACTCAGATACAAGGTCAGTGCACGGTCTTAGATTGAAGTATATGGGAATGACCAAATGTACCCAGACATGAGTTAGAGCACATGGTTAGAACCTCAGTGGTTAAGTCATAATGTGATAAATGTATTCATGTCATGTAATTCCATGTGTCCATCCAATCCATGTGAATTAAATGATAAGACCACATTTCATGGCGAGGGTGAACACTATGTGATGCTAGGTACATGGGTTGTACCTCCCCTATAAATTTAAACCATTCATATATCTTTCTTTGAGGCAAAAATATTGGGCAATGTGTAGCTTATCCTGAGTAGTATTTTTCCCACAAGAATATTCAGAATCCATCGTAATGGTTTTTAGATATAATAGGTGGTGTTTATTTGTGGAAATTTTTTTAATTGCTGCTTAAATGATGGTTGCGATGAGACAAGATCATCAGAAATATGACAAAGTTGGTACCCCCTACAGTACTTATGAATGGTACGCCCATATTTATCAATCTATAAAGTGGTACACCTTATCATTACTTGGAGGGGGACCCCTAGCTACTGAGTGTCACCCCACTGTCATTCTATATTACTATTCTTATATCTATGAAGTGTTACTCCCATGACGTAATGTGGCATGGGTCCTCTAACTACAAATTAGTACTCCCTATCCTACCAAGGAGTTATTCCTATTTATCTATGTATACATACACACACACACACAGAGATATATATATATATATACATTATGTGTTACACCTCGATATCACTAGGGAATGATTCCTAAAAATACAGATTAGTGACCCCTATTGAATGAGGAAATGGATAATATATCAACATAATGACAGTCCATATCTCTCTATGAAGTAGGTAATTTATTTAAGATTATTCCCCCTTGGCTGGGGAGTATAGTGGCGAGGTGACTATTCTCCAAATGGTTCCTAGTATAGATAGATGAGATTTTGGGAATAATAGATAGAAATTTTCAGTAGCCGATATACTCATTGTTATTAGCTAGGATATGAAGATACAGACCCCCTTTCTCTCTTGCTAGGGGTGATTTTTGAGTGTATCTAGGTTATTATGGTTTTTTATTTTGTTATGAAAGAAATACATTAATGGTATTAGTTGAACTCTTTTTTATCATTCTATTTCACCATATTTTGTTTTGGGGAATCCTATTTGGTATGTATATACTCACCCTTCTATGGTATTTCACACACATTTCTTGTAATATATAGAAAATGGGTGGATCAACTATGGATTCTATGGAGTAATGTGATACATGGTTTCATTGACCACATTTGGTGGCCCGGCTATGAGATTATGAACCATGATATCTCATTTTTCCTAAATTTGATGATATTTTTCTTTTGGTACATTAGTTTAAGTTGGATGATTCTTTTACCCATTATTATATTGATTTATAATTTCATACTCTGATGTTTTCTGTAGAGGTTATTTCATAAATCGTTATACTCTAGATGCTGTAGTAATTTATTATTCCAATATAATTTTTCCTTATGAGGTTTGTTTTCAAGTGTATATGTACTTTAGGAAATTATCATTGATTATATTCTATACCTTCTTGGAATTTAAAAATACCTCTTTTCCTATTGTAGGTTGTCTTATGGTGTTCACACCCATTTTACCGCTGGCCATGTGGTCATTGATGGGTTCAGTCGTGACATCCACATATGAAAAAAAATTATCCTCTTCATGAACATAATATTATCCAACTAGGGTCTTCTCTTCTCTATGCTACATCAACCGTGGAGGTCTTCATATCTCTTCACAACCATAGTTTCATGGTTTTATGACATGTACACTCCCCCATAGTGGTTATTCTCTACAGTAGTTCCTCTGTATCATCGCAATATATAAGATATTATCTCTTCATAAATGAATAAAAATTCATGGTAAAATATTAAATATTTGGTCATGGAATATACCATTTCATGGAAGATACACCCTGGTTCATTAGGTAGCACACTAGTTTGACCATGCATGATAGATTTACATTATCACCCTCTCCAACCATGCACAAAGTGTTCTCACTATTGGAGTTTTTCATTTTTGAAATGAGTTATTTGGGATGGATTTCCAGTCTTAAAATTCATTAGTATCTATAATATGTCTATGAATTTCTATACCAAAAAGGTATGTTTCAAAAAAAAATTTACAACCGAACCTCAAAAATAATTATTACTTTTGAAGGACTTGATTTCTTATCAAAATATAGAGTATAATTGTTTTCAAAAAACTAATTAGTAAATTTATAAAAAATACACCAGAAATTGTACAATTTTTTAAAAAAATTAAAAAATTTAATAAATTAGAAAACAATATTAAAAAATTGAAAAAAATTCATATAATAAAAAACATTTATCACATTATTACACTATTCGACACATAATATTTTTATTGAAACAAAATAAATAACATTCAAAAAAATTGGTGATAAATTGGTATTAGGAGGAGGAGGATCACCTAAAGGGTATGGAAACTCCACACCAAAACCCTCTGAAATCCATTTCATATACTATAACAAAACCATATCTCTATGAAACTATTATTCATGATCCGCAACTTATTTTGTCTACATTTTTTGTGTCATCCTGCGATAAGATCACAACCTCTCTTCTTATTATAAAAAATATAATGACAATGACTCTAAATGTGATTACTTTTATCTATCCAATGACATCAAAAAAGTACCATAATAACAAGTAGGTGTCTAGTGAACCAATACCGGTCACCCATCATTTTCCAACACCATGAATATTCCCTTGTCTATAAGACCCCTCATAAAATCCTGACTCATAAGATTAATATTATTTATCCTCAACATGACTCACTTAATAATTAGAATTCACATTCTCATATGTTTCTGTATAATATAATTTAAACTAAAATAACAATAAAAATATTTTTATGTAAAATTTTAAAAAAATTGAAACCACAGTCTTGTATTTTCTAATGTTGAAAAGATTCCATATTCCCAGATAATGGTACCTAATCTTATAAATTGAAAACTACATAATAGAGTGGTTATTAAGGGGATATGTAATATAAAAAAATAACATTTAATGTATTTAAATAATAATAAATAATATTAATTACCATATTTCGTCTATGTATAACAAATATACAACCCCCAACACCTTGTGTGGTCTCCTATCTCCCTAGTTCTTACACCCATATGTTGAAAATATCCAAATATCATATCTTATCTAGTAAGATAATAATCCATCCCAAATCTATGCTAAGAGATAATATGGTTGACGAGAGAAGAAATAATGGATGAAAATAGTATGATGAGATCTATTAATGGATATCTTTATTAGGTTGCATAATAACTAATGAGAACGTCAACATATACAAATATGTCATGCCTCCCATATAAGGGATCTCATGGTATCTTCAATTGGACACCATAAATTCTAAATATAAATTAAAAACAACATGTAAAAAATTTAATAAATTTAACATAATATATTTTATTTATTAACATACAATCTAGTTGTTGAACATCTGTAGTTTCACAATAAAGCGTACATAATAACCTAACAACTATGCATTAAAAAATAAATTTGTAAAATTACACCATCTTTCCCAGTATACAAATGAAAAAAAATAATAAAATAAAAAAGGAAATTAATATTAGCACAAATTTATTTGGAAAATTATATAAAATAAATACATTAAATAATTGACCCAACCACAGTAAGAAATAATCAAATTCAAGAGATGGGATTATTTCTATAATCGGGTTTATAATATTCATGATAGTAAGTTATATCCTGTTTCTAATAGACTATGTTTTTGGAGAATCTCATAGGTCAGATGAATCAAGATCATCATCAGTAATCCTCAAATTAGTTAGATAATGGAATAGATAGTTTGGACCATATCTATCAACGAGAACAAATTATGTTACACAGAAGTTTTTTTTAATATAGATAGAAAATATAAGAATCTAATCAATACAAGAATATTTTAATTATATAACGTGTAAATAATTATTACTATAGATATAAAATATAAAAATATCTATACTATATTATAATAATTACCTATACAAAATAAAAGGCTATAATAATTACTTGTAAATAAATACACGAATATAATAATCATACATGTAAATAATTGTTAATACAAATATAAAATATAAAAAAATAACAATGATAATGAAGACTATAATAGTCATACATGTAAATAATTGTTAATAAATATTTAAACATTAAAAATAAAAACAAAAACTATCATCAATAAATGAAAAAAATAAATCATCAAGACTATCTCTATCTATCTCAAACAAATTTTCATACATATAAATCATTGTTAATATATATATATAATAAGAAAATATAATAAATTAATGAATACAATACATCATTCCTCATCATCATCATCACATTCATTAATGAATATATCTCTAGTTGGACTCACCTATTTTGATAATCCCAAATCATGTTCACTTCTGTGATAATCGTGTTTCTATTATATAATAATCGGGCCTCATTATTATTCTTAGTTTTTATCAAGTGATAACTATGTATCTTTAATCCCATAGCTCACTTTTTTAAGATTATAGAGCACAATTTTTCATAGTATAAAAGGTCACTGATAGAAAATTCACTGATAGAAAGGTCACTGATTGAAAGGTCACCGATAGAGAGATCGCCAATAGAAAGGTCACCAATGAAGGTCACCGATGAAAGGTCAACGATGAAATGTCTCAAAAGAAGCTCAATGATGAAAGATCACTAATGAAGTTCACCGATTAGTGTCATCGATGTATGCTTACTATTGAGAAGGTTACCACTAAAGGTTACCGTTGAGAAGGTTACCGATGAATGTTAATATTGAGAGGGTTATTGCTGAAGGTTACTTTTAAAGGTTACCATTGAGAAGGTTACATTTCAAGGATAATGTTGAGAATGATACCACTGAAGGATACCGCTACTAATATACCGATGATCACTCTTCTACTCCATACTTTTTCAAATTCATAAGATTATTTTAACGGTCATATTTGGTAAATTTAATGCCACTAACATTAATTAATGCACATTTTAGAAATATCAAGAGAATGTATCTAGTAATAGCATGAGGTATGAGGAGGACCACACGTGGTTTACTTATTCTAATTGTTGGTCCTCAAATATAAAATAGAATACTGATGAAGAGAAGTAATGTGCTGAGAAGTGAAGTGAGATGAATGAAAGTAAAATCACATACTCATTAGATTAAAGATAACATGGAAGAACCATCGGGCACATACAATGTGAACCCAAGAGGATCAAGAAGATAATTTTAGGAGAAAAAAATTCAAGACTACCTTCTATGCTTCATCAACTATCAGTCAACACAAGAAGCATGACACTCAGTTCCTGAAATCTAGAACCAGGAATTGTGACACTCTGTTCTGAGAACAACATCCAGATAACGACTTGAACAAAAATTTCTTCACTCTATATAGTCAAGAGTTGAAAAACAAACACATAGAGAATTATAAACACAATATTATAATATTTTCTCTATTGTGTTATTTTATTTACAATTCTTAAAAATGTGTGTGTTTCTCTGTAACACACTGTCTCTTGTGATTGAACAGGAGGATATTGAAAATCGTCTCATCAAACTTCACACTCACCTTGTTTCCCATGTGTAACTATGAAAGAGACTATGTGTGGTTGGGATTGGTTTTTTTTCCACAAAGAACTACGGTAGAGTGTGCATTCCCTAGGAAATTTTTGAAAACTCTTTTAAATCCTGATTGAGGCTATTTATCAAGTTTATTTATTATATGAACTACTTGGTGGTAGGTGATCACCATGTGGAGAGGATTAAGTCTTGGCATGAGACTAAACCTCTTGTTCAACTCTATTGGGTACTATATTTAGTAATACTATGTTTTTCTATTATTCGATTCTCATCATTTGAAAAATAGAAAGTTGGTTTTTGAATTACCTCTAATCATTAGTTCTTTATAGTGTTTGAATTTGTTTAATTCAGTAAACATGTTTCAAAAGTTGATGAAGTGTATTGCACTGATTCAACTGAGGAAAAATCACCATTTGAGAAACCTGTTGACCAACTAAACATTTATATCTATGCTGCCTTAATTAAATTGTCCATTTCAAATTTGGGGGATTTTTATCATAATGTTTTTAACAAAAATTTTAAATAGGAAATCAATTCACCCCCCCCCCTCTTGAGATTATGCTCCAACCAAAATTTGGTATTAATGGTTTTATTGTTTTTTGTACTCTCTGAGCTGTTCTTCATATTGTCAAACTCTTTTCTACTGTTATTTTAGTTGTACCAAAAATAACTTTATATTTATGTCATATCTAGTTTTTAGTACTTTAAAATTATAATTAAAAATGGATAACAGAGTTGAGGGTGCAGCTACTAACATGACACCTTTCATTAATGGTAATAAATTTTCTCGGTGGAAATTAAATATGAAAATGTATCCATATAGCATGAGACCTAAAATTTGGAACATAATAAAAGAACAACATGCTTTGCCTCTTAGTGATAGGGAAACATGGTCTCAATTGACTAATGCTACATAATACAATAACTTTAAAGTAATGAATCCATTGTAATGTTCTCTGGGTGATGATGAAATCAATAGAAAATATGCCCATAAAAATGAATATGATATTTAGGATACATTTTCTATTTCCCATGAGGGAACCACCAATGTTAAAGAAATGAGATTCAATACATATACTATTAAATATGATAATTTCAAAATAAAGCGTGATGAAATTATATATGAAATGTATCTCAGGTTCAATGAAATAGTAAATACAATGAGTCTTCTTGGGAAACCTGTTGACATTAAGGATCATATTATGTGGTGGCTTCAATTCCTACCTGACTGATGGAGAGGAACATCTATTTTTATTTGAGAATCATGTGATATAATCAATCTACTAGTGAAAGAACTAATTGAAAAACATATGATGTTTTAATAAGAGATTAAGGTAAATCAAGAAACTAATGAAGATCCAAGAAATAAATATGTAGAATTCAAGACTACTACCTCAAAGAGAAAAGATAATGAAAAAGATCAAGCTCCTGTAGACACTTCTACAAGTGAAGACTCAGACTCTGACAGTGATGGTGAGATTTCTCATCTTTCTAGGATATACAAAACGTTCTACCGTAAGAAGATTTTCTTTAGAAAATAAGACCATAAAGGAATGTATGATAGTAATGAACAGTGGAAAAAGGATATAGAATGGAATGACAACACAAATGAGATAGACTTCTATGAGTGTAAACAAAAAGGCCATGTTAAGGCTGATTTCCCCAAGCTGCAATTTAAGAAGAAATATGAACACAATGGAAACATATATAAAAAAGGATATGAAAGCTACTTAGAGTGATTTAGAAGATTGATCTAGTGGATTTTACATTTGTGATATTGAAAAGAACAAATGTGAAAACCATTGTTTCATAACTGATCCATCCGAAGTGACACCCAATTATCCTGTACATAATGCTTACTAATCATGGAAAGAAAGTGAATCAAATAATGTTGAGAATATGATTAAGGATGAACTATTGGAATATTGTGGAATGCATAAGGACACCTATAATGAACACAAAAATAAATTTAAATTTTAGGAAATAAAACATTCTTTAAATTCTAATTATATGTCTGATTTGGATATTGATAAACAAAAATGTTCTCATCTATTAAAAGATAATACTAAACATAAATCGATCAAATGAGTAGTTAAAAAGGGACCATGAGAAGTTTAATGCATGTAAAGATACCTTGACACTGTTTCTAGAGGAAAAATGCACCAAAATACAGAACTGGTCTAGGATATCATCCAAGACAATTAAGGATTATTAAAAATAATTTTTTTTCCAAAATCTGGACAGTTCATAGCTACTTCATGTTTTCGAACATCTTTTGAAAAAAAATTATCTAAAGGACCTAAAAAAGTGTTTATGTCTCAAAACCTGTCTGTTGACTATAGGAATCTTGTGAGACAATTATGGGTTCCCAATTCATTACTTGATAACCTCTCTAGAGCCACAAAAATATGGGTACCAATGTTACCATGCACATAATTTGATTTTCAGGAAAAGTGTACAAAGATTTCATGTAAACCTCTATTATACTGGGATAGTGGATGTTCATGAAATATGATAGAGGACTACTCATTCTTTAAGATTTTAAATAAAGATGATGGTGGACATGTCACATTCGGTGATAATACTAATGGGAAGATCATCGGCTTCGTCCAAAATGCTAACCCAAATACTTTATTAATTTCAAAAGTACATTTTGTTGAAGGGTTAAAATAAAATTTACTTAGTATCTCTCAATTATATGATAATGGTTTTAATATTTTGTTTGATAATGATTCATTCAATGTTTTTAATTATATAAATGATCTAATATTCACTACTCTTAGAAATGAAAATTTCTACCCTATTGATTTAAATTATGTATCTATAATTTTTTTTGTTTAAATAAATTTCATAACGATTCCTGGTTATGAAACTGAAGATTAGGACACTAAAATATGCACTCACTTAGGAAAATAACTAGGAATGGTTTAGTAAGATACTTACCTCAATTGGAATTCATACATAACAAAGTTTATAATCCTTGTCAAAAAGGAAGACAACACAATTTTTCTTTCAAACCAAAGAAAGAAGTTTCTACTTCTCAACCACTGGAGTTGGTTCACATTGATATGTTTGTATTATCTAGTGTTTTAGGTTTAAATGAGAAACACTACTTTTATGTTCTTGTAAATTATTTTTCTAGATATAATTCTGTATACTTTCTAACTCACAAAAGGGAAGAAAATTAATACTTCATTAAATATTCCAAGTCTGTAGAAAATCATAGTGGACAAATAATTAAGGCCATGAGAAGTGATCATGGTCATGAGTTTGAAAATCAAGAGTTTGAATCTTTTTTCTCATAGAATGGCTATAATAATAATTTTGTTTTCTCCTAGATCATTTCCACAAAATGAAGTTATAGAAAGAAGAAATAGGACACTTCATGAAATTTCTCGAACAATGCTAAATGAGTATAATCTACCTATCTATGATTGGGATAAAGCTTCTTATACAGCTTGTTACATCATCAATGGAGTCTTAATTAGACATGTTCTTAAGAAACCCTATAATGAGCACTTGAATAATAGGAAGCCTATGATTAATTTCATTAGAGTTTATGGTTGCAAATACTTTATCCATAGCACTAATTTTTATCTTGAAAAATTTTCTTCTAAGAGTTATGATGGAATTTTTTGAGGATACTAAATCTATAGTAAAGCTTATAGATTATTCAATAAGGGAACCAATATTTTAGAAGAATTAGTTCATGAAAAATTTTATGAGACTAATCCACATGAACCTTGGACCTCTATTGAACAACTTGTGGAAGATATGTCAATTCTAGACCTTAATGAAAATGACAGTAAACCCTTAGTAAAAACAACTTGTTATGGGATCTTTCTTGAATCAAAGAATGATGAATCTGAACCAATAAACAAACATGAAGAGTCTAGTTCAACTCTTTCAAGTGGTATTATAACTCTCCAGAATAAACCATTAGATGTTATAGTAGGTGATCTAAATAGGGGAACACAGACTATAGAATCTATGAGAAAGCAGGTGGAACATCAAGAATTTCATTCACAGCATGAACCCAAAAATATTAATGATGCAATCAATGATGAATTTTGGGTGATAGTTATGAAAGTAGAATTAAATCAATATGAAGGAAACAATGTTTTGGATTTTGTAGAAAAACCAAAAGACACTATGACCATAGTAACTAAATGGGTTTTTAGAAAAAAAAATATTACGAATATGGTAACATAGTTATAAATAAGGCTAGACTAGTAGCACATGGATTTAGTCATGAAGAAAGAATAGAAAATGAGTAAACCCTTGAACCTATAGCTAGACTATAATCCATTAGGATATTTCTTTCTTATTTATCTCATCTGAATTTAAAAATTTACCTAATTGATGTGAAAAGATAATTTATAAATGCATACACAGTTGAGGATGTGTTATTTGGACAACTCCTAGGTTTTACAAATCCCCATTCTTCAAATAATGTATTTAAACATTATAAAGCTTTATATGGTCTAAAACAAGCTCCTAGAGCTTGGTATGATTGAAATAGTTTTTTTCTTATTTCAAAAGCATTTACTAAAGGAATATATGATCACAATATATTTATTAAAAGGATTTTCAATGATTTTTTAAAATTAAAGATTTATATTGATGACATTATTTTTGGATCCTCTAAAAATCCCTTATGTACTGATTTCCCATAAATAATGCAAGATGAATTTTAAATGTGTTTAATGGGGTAACAGAAAATTATCCTTGGATTTCAAAATTTTTAAAATAAATATGGTATTATTTTATATCAAAGTAAATATATTAAGGATCTTTGGAAACATTTTGGTTTGGATAGTAAAAAAGGTAGTGATACACCAATGAGCACCACTCGTAAGTTGGATGATGATGAAATTGGTAAATCAGTAGATCAAACCAATTATAGAGGTATGAATGTGAGTATTCTCTATCTTACTACTAGAAGACCTGATATTATGTTTAGCGTATCCATGTGTGCTCATTTTCAAGCCAATCCCTAGGAGTCATATTTAACTTCTTTTAAAATTATTTTTAAATATATGAAGGATACTAAAAATTTAGGACTTTCTTATCCAATAGGACAATCATTTGATTAAATATTTTATTTGGATGCTGACATTGCTGGTTGAAAGTTAGATTGACAGAGCACCTATGGAACATATCACATTTTTTGGAAGGTAACTAGTATCTTGGTGTTGTATGAAAATGAATTAAATTTCATTATCTATAGTCGATGCTGAATATATTGATGTTGGTATTTGTTGTGCTCATGTTCTGTGGATGAAACACACTTTACTAGACTATGTATATCAATTCAAACAATTCTGTATGAAGTGTGAAAATAGAAGTTCAATTAACATATCTAGAAATTTAGTATCTCATTCTAGGACAAAGCACATTGATGTGAGACATCACTTTTAGAGAGATCATTATCAAAGAGGTGATATCAATCTTGAATTCATTTCCACTGAACACCAACTGGATAATGTATTCACAAATTCATTGAAATTTGAGAGGTTAAATTACATCAAACATGAGTCAGGTATGATAAACTGTTAAAATTGTACCTCGCCTTTAAGAACTTCACCGTTCAACCTCACTGTTGGACCTCACCATTAGGAACCTGAGCATTTAACATCACCGTTGGACCTAACTGTTAGGAACATCCCTATTGAACCTCAATAATGGACCTAACCATTGGGACCTCCCCATTTAAACCTTATAGATAGTTGAATTTTCAGGGACCATGTGTTTTTCTGCTGGAATTTTAAATGTTGCGTATTTATTTTACTTGATTTATTTATCCATCCTTAAATGATAAAAATAAAGAACACAAAAAATTTCGACCCACTTCATTCCTCTCCCGAACCTCTTTCTCCCAAATCATAGAACCTATCCTCTTTATAAAACTCACAAACTTCTCCAGATTGAAATGGAATGATTGAACATACTGATGTTCAATGATGAAGGAGACATGCCGAAGCCTAAGAGACCTCATGCTATGTCTAGTAGGGGAAGCAAGGTAGTGGCAAAGCTGATCAATCCACACATGTCAAAGATGGAAATTGAGGTTGAGAAGGAACTAAGCTCATAATGGCTGATGTTGATCAGGTCTCTAATGCTGTAGGCACGTGATGCTCAGGGTTGGGTAGAATTAATTGCAAATAATAATGGACCCCATTACCCAAAGTTAGTGAAGGAGTTCTATGACTCACTGAAATTCGAACATTCTGAGAATGAAAAACTGAATGTCTTCAAAGGTAAATGGAGTATGAGTGAGATTCTTTATTAGCCACAGAATGAGGCAAATATTCATTTTTTATATATAAAAATATCATGTGATTTTTTATTTGTAAACATAGTTTTAGTGCATTTTACACTTTGACCATTATTTCATATCATAATTGTAATTCCTTCTTAAAATGCACTTTTACATGGTAAATTTTTTAACATCATTAAAATTTACCAATGATCATGATTTTATTTACATATTTAAATTTCAGGTTTCTCATTACATTGGCAACAATTCTTAATTTTGGAGTACTTGAAGATTCATATAGGAATATTACGAAAGATGCCCTTGAACAAACAACAATCTGGGTGAAGTGAACTGGACCACATCCCAATAAAACTACTATAGTGGTCAATATCCAAGCCCAATAATTATGAAATATTAACGAAAGATATAATACATGATAAGGAACATTTAATTACATTTTTTCCAAAGCTAATTCTAATGTTTTAATGCAGTTCTAGGCATCCCAATTTGGAGATAAAATTTAAGGCTATATTCTATGGCCCAGAAAAACATCGCACCATTTTTGAAACAACTCGTAAATCATAAAATATTTGTGGATGAAACATTTTAGATGGTTAGGGGACATCTGTATATTCATTTTATTCCCATATGACCCACTCTAATTCTACAATAGTGAATCTCATGTAGGCACTTCTATTCAGTGGATGCATATTGGCTACCACCTCAGATCAAGAGTGTAAATTTCTATGTTCCACAAGTGTTCCACCACCCTAAACCTACCATACTCATGTGGGATGACTTTCACTATTGGAGTCTCAATCTAAGTCTCCCATGTTTCCTATTTAAGGTAGTGTTGTTAGAGGATTTATGGATCTTTTGAGATATCAT
Source organism: Viscum album (assembly GCA_963277665.1). NCBI lineage: Eukaryota > Viridiplantae > Streptophyta > Magnoliopsida > Santalales > Viscaceae > Viscum > Viscum album. The sequence goes on from OY728128.1 coordinate 43,615,465, forward strand.
TCATTTTAATGTTATGCCATGATTTTGTTTTCTCATGTTTTTCCTTCACATGTATGTGGTTCAATTCACTTTAGTTTCATTATAAAATTTCTTCTTCTCCTCTTATTAGATTTTTCTTCTTATCACTTTCATACCATTGGTTTAAGGTGTAACTTTATTCACACCAAACCTTGTAAAATTTTCACACAACAGTGGAGTGATCATTATTTGTTTGTTTTATACTTATCCATTTCCTCCCTCATGATTCTAATTATTATTTCCACTATATCCAAAGAATCAATGGAGGGATAATCAACTTATGTATTGATCCAAGGGATTATCAATGGGTTTGGATTGGATATTTTTTATGACCCCATTGATTTATAATCACCTCTTTTAATTTATATTTTTAATTGATGATTTTCAAAATTCTTCGTCCATGTTGAATTTTTTGGCCACATAATTTAAGTGCTAATACGAAACATTACCTTAGAGTGCCCCTAAATTTGGTCCTCAAAGTGTATAAGTGATTAGTATTATAATGTGTTGTTATTAAACTAGTATGTGATGAATTTGTTTGATCATCATGAATAAACCTATCACGAATATAATAAGATGAAACCATTAAGAAATTAATTTCATCAAATCCACCCAATTTGATAACCTAGGATCAACTCATTTTTTAATTTGAATTCATTTAATCCTATTAGTGTTCATTTAAAACCATATAAAATAAACCCATGTTGTCCACTTCATAGACAAAAAAAATCTATAGGATGTATGTGTCTGTAGGTTACTTCTTAGGTCTCTAAGGATTCAACAACTCATGATAAACTAAATGTGACCGCTTAATCCTAAAATCATGGGTAAATTTGGGTGATACAACTTCTCTAATATTTAATGGGATTATTATTTTAGAATCCCACATGGAGGTATTTTTTATTACTACTTAAGATTGTTACCTCCCGCTGGTGAGTTCTTCTGTTATGAAGAAGTGTTCGCTTAACTCACAGGGAATGGGATCCCTATAAAAGTGATTGCTTCTGAAATGGAAGGAGAAAATCAGTAATTGATTATGTTTCTTAAGCATGTATTAAATACCCGGATAGGGGAATTTTCTAGCCTAATTTATCATGACATATTTCTTTTGTATCTATCGAATAATGGATAGAATATAAATCTGTGTAGCTTGCTGATGATTGAATTAGAGGATATGACAAAGCCCAATTCCATATCCAATGCTTTGTTTCATGCCAGGTTGATATTATTGATGTTTAATGTGAAAGAAGATGCTAGAAATATGGATTAAACAGTAGTTTTAAGTTACAAATTCTGCATTACCAATATGATTTTCACATTGATGAAGGTAAACAAGAACCCTTGGAAAATAAAATGGGTGAATGATGAGGATAAGCTATATAAGGAATTAAACCCTATTACTCATCCTACTACGCCTAAGAAGAAGAGAGGAAATGATCTAATGCAAGATAATGTTGATCCAATATACTTAGATGAAGTAGAAGAAGATTTTGTTCTGAAATAAAGGGAATATTCTCCTATAGATGACAAGAGTGATCCTCACCTTCAATCAAATCCTCATGCCAATACTGTATCCTTTGGTGAGCCTTTCCCACAAAATAATTTTCCGATAAGAAAGATTTTTCTATGCTAAAATGAAGATGAGGAAACTAGTCAATAAGAAGGAGATCACAATTTCTTAAGAGACATTAGAGATACCTCCGAGGAGGAAGATGAAACTGAATCTAGTCATGATGATTTTGAGACATCTGCTGATGAATGTTTGTATTTCACATGTAAGCTGTTCAACTAACTTTAGCTTATTAATAAAATTTCTTCTTCTCCTACATTTTTTTTTCTTCATATAACTTTGATACCATTTTTTCAATGTGTGAATTTATTCACAGCAATCCTTGAGAAAATTTCCCAGAAAAGTGGAGTGATCATTATTTCATTGTTTTTTACTTCTCCAATTCATTCCTCATGAGTTTACATACCGCTTCCATTGAAATCTTAGAATTAATGGAGGGATAACCCACTAATGGGATGATACAAGGGGGTATAAATGGGCTATATTTGATGTTATTTAACACCCCATTAATTTCGAATCACCTTTTTTAATTGAGATTTTTATTTGATGATTTGACACTTATTCATCCTTGTTGAATTTTAAGGGCCCATACATCATGTGATAAAACGATATTTTACCTTGGATTGCTACTAAATTTGATCCTACAAGTGTATAGGTGATTAGTTTTATGGTGTGTTGTTATTAAACTAGTTTGTGATGAAGTTGTTTGTTCTTCTTGAATAAACCTATCTCGAAAATCAGAAGTTGAAATCGTTAAGAAAAGAATTTCATCAAATCCACCCCGAAGTGATAACCTAGGATCAACTCATTCTTTTAATTTGAATTTACTTAATAATTTTACCATTAAATTAAAACCATCTAAAATCAACCCATGTGGTCCACTTAATAGGAAAAAACAATCCATAGGATGTACGTGTTTGTAGGTTACATCTTAGGACTGAGGTTTTGACAACCCAAGCTAAACTACAAGCGACTGCTTAAACCTAAAATCATTGATAAATTTGGGCGAGGAAAAATTTTGGCACCATTACCGGGAACCCAAGTATGTCATCTCAACAACCATTCTATTATCATCCATATTCTATTATCTTTTCCAATTATCATTTTTTGGCACATGTCGGCCTACACTCGTGACCAATCAAACCGCCTAGTTAGGGGGGATAGTCCTGGGGTTGGGGATTAAACTACACTAAAGGAACTCTTTCCATCATATCCTAATATTAATAATACTCCAGAATCCAAAATTGATCCCATTTTAGTGGAGGTATTCAAAGAAACCAACTCATATGCCAGGGTGGGAACCAAAATGGAAATTCAAATGGGGCAGCCCTAAACCTGGTGAATTCAGTCGATCAAACCATAAATGAATACCTCATACCTTCCTAGACCAATGCACCCTCTTACATTAGGAATTCTTCCCTAGGATAATTCCACTATGTTTTCATTCCTCATGTCCTAAACCACCTTCCCGCCTTCCATGGGATGGAGTCAGAAATTACATACCTTATTTTCGAAGGGTTTAATGGCATTGTGTAAACCATGTCACCACCATATCAACTTGTGTAATAAAATATGATTCTCTTTCCTTTATCACTAAAGGATCAAGAAAATATTCATTAAACAATCTGATACCTACAACAATCAACACATGTTACCAAATTCAAAGAAAATTTTACAGAAAATACTTCCCACATTAAAAATCAATTGCACATAAAAAGAGAATCAAAATCATTTTTTAAAAAGAGTGAGAGTCATTCTACGACACAAGGGAGAGGTTCAAAGACATTCTAAAAATGGTTTCACACCATGGTTTTTCTATTCTTGTATAAGTGATAATTTTCAATGAAGGGTTGGGTATGGGGAATAAACAATTCATTGACATGATGTATAAATGAACATTCAAAAAAAATCCCCAAATTATTCTTACGAATATATAAAATTCCTTAATGAAAAAAATAAGACATTGAGAACACCACCTTACTTTGAGAATCCACCCAAATCTGGTGGAATTCGTACACTTAGGGAGGAAGAATTCATTTGGAAAAAACGTGTTGCACTCACTATGAAGGTCGAGGAGATCATTCTTAAGAAGGTCTGTGAAATTCAAACTGTTGACACTATTCACACAATTTGTGACAAACATGACCACAAGACTGACAACTGCATAACTATATCTTCCATTAAAGATTATCTTCTAGTAGGCCCACTAGCGGAGGTCAATGCTATGAACGTTCAATATCCACAATAACAAAACACTTTCAATCCAAGGTTCAATGATCATCCACAATTCCGTTGGAAAGATAACCCACAACCCTATCAACAACCTAGCTATCCAAAAGGACCGAACCCCTACAATCCACAATGTTTTCAAAACCAAAACTCATTACAACCACAACCAGTCTGATACCAACATCCTACTATCTAATACCAACATCCTATAAAACAACCATTCCAAAAACCAAATTATCGTCCTAGGATAAATTTACCAACACAAGCCCCTACTCAATTTGTCTATCTTCCAATCCTTGAGATGTTTTATAAACAAATGGGGAAAATGAACTCATAAGTCTCAACCCATATACATGAACTAAAAAACATTATAACTGAAAATGTACCCATGCCTACTCAAGAAGCCTCATCCCCAACTTTAAAGGGAGAATCCAGTTACACACAAACCTCTCATAAACAACTCAAAGAAGTAACTATTTTAAAAAGTGTGAAATCCAATGACAAACACAAACAAGACATACCATAACCATTAAAAACTTCATCAATTCATGAAAATAATGAAGAACCACCCATAGATTCAGAAAACTCAAATAAGAATGGGAAGGAACTACAACAACACCAAAATATCAAACAACCTACTCCCTTCCCTCAATGCACGATAGGAAAATTAAAACCAAAACTAAATGAAACATTGAGGTAAATATTCTCTTTGGTTAAGTTGAACAATCAACTTATCGATGCAATCCAAACTATTCCTACCTACTCAATATACCATAAAGACATGTGGACTTTTAAAAGGAAATTTTCACAAAAAAAAACAAAGTCCTTTTGGCTGAAAATGTGAGTACAACCATTCAAGGGACCATTCATCTATAGTTGAATGATCCAGGATGTCTATACATTAATGTTGATTTAGAGAGATAGAAATTGTCAAAGACCTTTGTGATCTGGGAGCTAGTGGGAATCTCATTCCGTATGCCATGTATTTTTAATTAAGAATATAAGAACTCCAACCCACAACTGTCACTATTCAACTTTTTGATCGTAGTATTTTAGTTCCAAAGGGGATATAAAAGTATGTTTTTGGTGAAAGTTTAAAATTTAATTTACCCATATGACATCATTTTCAATGACAATAACCCATTCTTAGGTCATAGGGAGCAAACCCCAATCATCCTTAGCCGTTCTGTCCTTGCAACAATCAACACAGTTATCCGAGACCAAAATGGGAACGTGACAATAACCGTTGGAAACATGAGTATGTACTTGAACATCTACAATGAAAACACTCAAATTGGGGATGATGAAGAGATCCAAGAGGTTAATCAGATTGGTATTTTTTATAGTGAAATCGAGGAACATCAAATAATTTCTGAGGGATATTTAAGTCAAGAAGATAGTTATTTGATTTGTTCACATGAGGGAAATTTGTCTCCTTCTCTTAAATCACTTTCAAATAGCTCTATTGATGATTTTCTAGAATAAATAATCAACTATACCATGGGTAAATTCAATAACATTCAGTCCATGACCATTAATGACATTGTTCTTTCTAATTTAGTGGATGAAAATTTTGTTCATAAGGAACCAATAAATCAATAAATCTAAACAATGAAAACGATTTAAATAAAAAGACTCATCATTTATTAAAATGTGATAACCAATATGATATTTAATTTAAGGTCTTACCTTCATTACTCATGTATGTGTTTTTAGGGGACAATCGAGCCTTTCCTGTTTTCATTTCATTCTATATTGAATCTAATCAAGAGGTGATGCTTTTGGATGTCCTAAGAATGCATGAGAATGCATTTAGATAGGCCCTTTCAGATATTCCTGGGATTTTCCCACTCATCGTAACTCATAGTATTGTTCTTGAATATGAATCCAAACCATGTCATCAACCTCAATAGAGACTCAATTCAAATCATATGGATGTGGTAAATAAATAACTTCTTATTTGATTAAAAGCATGTGTCTTCTACCATATATCAGAGAGTGAGTGTGTTATCCCATTTCAAGTGGTCCCATAGAATGTTGGAATTACTCTGATTGCCAATGAGGATGGTGAACTTCTTCCCATAGGGGTTAGTAGTGGAAGGACATTATGTATTGACTATAGGAGGCTCAACTCTTGTACCAAAAAAGACCATTTCCCCTTGCCCTTTATTAATCATGTCCTCAGGCGAGTGGCAGGTCATCAACTCTATTTCACCATTGATGGATTCTCATGGTATAATAAAATAAAGGTATATATAGAGGTTGAAGGAAAAACAACCTTCAGTTGTCCATTTGGCACTTTTTCCTTCAGGCTAATGCCACTTAGGTTATGTAATGCTCATGTTACCTTTCAGCGGTGCATGATGGGAATATTCTCGGACATGGTAGTGGATTGTTTAGAGGTATTCATAGATGACATCTCTATCTTTGGGGATACTTTTGAAGGATTCATTTTAAATTTTAAAACCATTTTGTCAAGTAGTGAGAAGAATAATCATATCCTAAATTGGAAAAAATGACATTTTCGGGTAATGGAAGGACTTGTTCTAGGACATCTGGTATCTGGTAGAGGGATTGATGCTTATAAAGCTACGGTCAACATCATTTGTCACCTTCCCTCTCCAAAAAATTTTAAGGAAGTGAGGTCCTTATTAAGATATTTTGGTTTCTATACAAGTATCATTAGGAATTTCAACTTTATTTCTTGACCACAATGTGCTTCATTAGTGAATGATGCTCAATTTTTATGGGAAGAAAGTTGTGAGGAATAATTCTCTACATTCAAGTTAGATCTTATCTCTCCACCTATCATGAAAGATCCAAATTGGAAACTTCAATTTGAACTCATGTGTGATGTTAGAAACATCACTTTTGGAGCAGTATTAGGTTAACGGTGTGAGAAAACTCCATGTGTCATTGCTTATGAATGAAAATAATTAAATGATGCACAAATAAACTACACCACAACTAAGAATGGGTTTCTTGTTGTGGTATTTTCCTTAGACAAATTCAGGTCTTATCACATAGGATCACCCATCATTGTCTTCACTGACCATTAATCCCTAAAATACCTTTTCCAAAAACATGATGCCATGGAAAGATTTATTAGGTAAGTCCGCTTTATTCAAGAGTTCGATTTTACCATTAAGGGTAAAAAGGGTGTTAAAAATGTTACAGTTGATCACCTCTATAGAATGGAATTAAAAGACAACTCACATCACCTTTCTGTGTCTGATTCATTTCCCAATGAGAACCTATATTCAACGAGTTATTTCCCATGGTATGATGACATAGAAAATCACTTGGTTACATGTGATATTCCAAATTTTCTCAGGACCCAAGCTAAGAATAAATTCCTTTACGATGTCAAACACTATGTGTTTGATGATCCTTACCTCTCCTAGTTCTGTACTAATAAAATCATTAGGAGATGTGTTCCTGATATTGAGAAGGATTCTATTCATAGATTTTTTTCATATAGAGGAATGTAGAGGCCACATTTCCAAAAATAAAACCACTAAAAAGGTCCTCCAAAGAGGTTTCTACTAGACTATCCTCCCCATGGATTCCAACCAATTCTGCCAAATATTTCCTCAATGCCAACAATTAGGATCCCTTACCAAAACGAATCAAATTCCCCTCACTCTCATTCCCCTCACTCCGATTATCAGTTTCTTAATAGGATATATATAAATGAAAGATTGTGTATATGAAGTGTTTTTCAATTCATTTGGAGCTGGAATTTCAATGGAAGTAGTAGAATATTCAATTGAATAAGTTGTAGTGGACTCTCTTATTGATGTAGTAGATCAAAGAGGTATAACATAGATCGATGTAATTGGTTAGGAAAATTCTCCATGTGTGGGGGAGGAACCAGTTGCCATAGGTTCAGTTGTTTTTGCTCATGGAATAGAAAACTATTTAGAAGACCTAGGATTTTTGGTCATGGTCTTCGACTATGGAGACTCTGATTATGACAAACATAATAAAATCCCTGAAATTACTCCTATTTCAGAAACTACCATTATACACCCAATCGTACTTTTACCTTTATAATATGTTAAGAAGGATGATTGGGAATCATTAAAATCAGATTTGAAGGGACATTTTGATGATATATATGTTTAGATTGAAAGAATAGTGGCCCTAAATCAATAAGTCGTAGCATCTGACTTATAAAGAGTCATTTCTACCTCTCACTCGAATCTGCTACATGAAGTGATGGATTATCATAATCAGATCAAAACCATGGAAGATTCTATGGAATCTAGAAGAAATCAATTTCTAGTTTATACTCCTATAAGGCTTCAAGGGTTCAAGTGGATAGAGACCTTACGTTTATCAAATGTTTTTTTCAGTAGATGGTCACTGTGTTTGAGGACATCAAGAAGTCAATAGAGACACATGTGAGTGGACATGATGATGATGTGAAGAGGCTCATCAGTGGTTTGACCATGTCTTTTAAGGAGACAATGGATTTCACTATGGCACCTCTGTGTGAATATGCTTCCTCATCAATATCTCCTCTTATTGACCTAGAAGCGTTCAGATCGATTGTTAGAGAATAAGTGGAGATGTTCTCCGGTGAATGTACATTGGACCCTCAGTCTATGACTCAGGTTATTTATACTATAAAAGAAATTCATAAGCATCTGGGAGATTATAAAAGGGAATATGATCATGATAATAAGGCCATCAAAGAACAAGTTTATTTGTACTATAAAAGGGTGTACACTAATCATCATATGGATGGTCACATTAAGCTGTTCTTGGAGAACTTGAGAATCACAACACTCAATCAGGTGTTTATTGATCACAATAACAGTCTTAGAGTGCTGACTCCTAACTTAGAGAAATTTATGGATAATAAGGATAATTTTATCTCATCCATGGAAAGAGCCTGAAGCATTATTATGGATTTCAAAAAATATTCTTTTTCCCTTACTCCATATGGAATTCACTCCCATAATTGTTCCTCCAAGTGTACATTCTGCCTCATCTCCCTTAAGATCTACCAGTGCTGAACCATTGATGACTCCAACACTAGCCATAAGAATCTTGACCCCTATGATTCCCCCTAGATCTACTCAATATAGGTCAACTTATTCCTATGTAACAGTTTCTCCTACACTGCTCAATACCATACCTCGACCAATCCCTCCATCTTCGGGACCAGACTCCTTTGCTTCCAAAGACAAATAACCCTTGGAAATATCTTATGTGGATTGAATTTTGGATGTCTTAGTTGATAGGGATCTATTGTACACTTTTTGTATCTTTTATTCTTGCTTCATTCATAACACAATCCTCTTTTTTAATCTTTTTTTGTCTTCCACTCTTTTTTTAATCAATAAGGGGGAGAAATTGTATGTTGACGGGTGTTATTTGAATATACACTATCAATATTTTTCCACCCTAAATATGGATATTTTTAACTTATACACACCTCTGAAGATATTAAAAAATGTGCTTAAGCCTGGTTCAATAATACTTACATCTAACTATTCACTAACATAATCTGTGATTATCAAAGTGTGTGTGATTGTTGGACTCACCTATTTTGATAATCCCAAATCTTGTTCACATATGTGATAATAATGTTTCAATTTTTTGATAATCGTGTATCATTAATATTCTTAGTTTCTATCAAGTGATATCTACGAATCATTAATCACACTTCTCTCTTGTTTATGCTTACAGTGAGAAATTACTCTATGTAGGAAAGGTCGCGGATATAAAGGTCACTGATAGAAAGGTCACTGATTGAAAGGTCACCGATAAAGGTCACCAATGAAAGGTAATTAATGAAAAGTCACTGATGAAGTTCCCTGATGAAAGGTTACCAATGAAGGTCACCGATGAAAGGTCACTGATGGAGGTCACTAATGAGGGTCACCGATAGAACGTTACCATTTAGAAGGTTACCATTGAAGGTTAGTGTTGTTAAGGTTACCACTAAAGGTTTCCTTTGATAAGGTTACTACTAAAGGTTACCATTGAGATGGTTACTGCTGAAGGATACAGTTGAGAAGGCTATTGTTGAAAGATACCACTACTAGTCAACCGATGTTCACTCTTCTACACGATACTTTGTCAAATTATTTATATTATTCGAAGGGTAATTTATGGTAAATTTAATTCTTTTGACATTATTTAATGCTGATTGTAGACATATCTAGAGACTATATCTGGGGATAGTATGAGGTATGAGGAGGACCATACCTAGTTTAATTATTCATATTGCCGGACCTCAAATATAAAAGAGAATACTGAGGAAGAGAAGTATTGTTTCCTGAAGTGAAGAGAGTGGAATGCATGTAAAATAAATTACTCTCTAGATCTAAGAGAACAAGGAAGAACAATTGAGAACTCCCACTATGAACCAAAGATCCTCTAGAAGATCATTTAGGGAGAACTAATTCACGAATTCCTTCTATGAATCATCAACTCTCTATAAACTCAAGAAGAAGAACACTGAGTTCCTAAAAGCTTGAACCTAGAATTGTGACACTCTATTTTGAGGACAACATCCATAGAAAGACTCAAACTGAAATTTCTTCACCCCAAATAGTCAAGAGATTAACTACAAACACATAGATCATTATAAACTCTATCTTATAATATTTTCTCTATTTTTTTGGTTTTATTTACATTTCTATGAATTGTGTGTCTATTTATTTTTCACATTGTCTCATGTGCTTGAAATGGAGGACACTGAAAATCCTCACATCAAAAATTACATTAATTTTATTTTCCACGTATAAATTTGGATGAGACTATGAGTGGTACAGTTTGATAGTTTTTTCCATGAAGAACTATGGTTTAGGGTGTGACCCATGGATATTTTGTGAAAATAGTGGAAAAGGCCGATACATGTTGTGTATCATGTTTATTAGTTATATAAACTGCTTGGTGGTAGGTGATCAACAACTGGAGAGGATTAAGTCTCAGCTTGTGACTAAACCTCTTTTTCAACTATACTGTGTACTAAATTTATTAATACTCTATATTTCTATTTTCTACATCTCATTATTTCAATAAAAATAAATCTAGTTTTTGAATTAACACTGATAGTTAGTTCTGGTTAGTGTGTGTATGTGTTTAATTTAGTAAACATGTTTCAAATGTTGAAGAAGTGTTTCACACTGATTCAACAGAGGACTAATCACCCTTTGATAAAATTGTTGACCAAGTAAACATTTATATCTATATGGACTTAACTATTTGATACCTTTCTAATTTTGGGGATTTTTATCATCCAATTTTTTACAGAAATTTTAAGTAGGAACACAATTCACCTCATCTTGATATTCCACTCCAACCAACATCTCCATCTTCCTCTTTAACATTAATAAAATCCATATTAATTTATGTTCCATCATCCCTTATTGCTTTATTAACATAATAAAATTCCTCATCCCATAAATTTTTGGTTCATCATAGATATTTATATATTGCTTAGCAATATATTTATATAAGGATATTTCAAGAAAATTTTCAATACGATTTAGTTCCACAGAACCATTTCAATTTTTCATGAAAATGATTTCTGTTAGATTTCATTTTTATTAAACTCTATTAGTCATTAAAATATCTTCAAATAGAATGATTAATTTCATAATATACATCATTTTCCAATATAAATGGTTAATTTGATGAAATAATACTTTTATATTTAATGTTGATGACTAAATATAAAGGATATAATCACTACCATCAATCATAATCAAACTAATGACATTTATCCATTATTACATAACATTCTCCAAGATAACATGACATAATTATTTCATCCATCATGCCATAAGATTCATCTTCACTTTTGTTATGATGTGTTCATTTAAAAATAATTACTATTTTTTATTTGATTTACCATATATGCATGTATGAAATCAAAATCCATGAACAACATACAAATTTTAATATTTTATGAATTTAAATGAAGGGATTTTTTATCACACATAATGGAATATAAATTTTACATTCAATTTTTGTTTCCTACCAAGAATAAAAAATGTTAATAATAAATATAATTTCAAAAGTCGTTTGATGTACCATTAAAGTCAACAAAAATTACCTATATTTGAATCCAATATTAAAAACTCTATTTTTAGCATTATCCAAGAGAATTATGATTAATTTGTATACTTTTTTTTATATTTTCATTATATAGTCTAAAAAATATTTTTCGTAAATATATTTATCAATTAAAAAAATTAAATAAAATCATAAAAAGTATTAATTTCTATACAAATCATGTCATTTATTCACAATTGAAAAGAAAAAATGTATGAGCTCTATGAAATTAATTATATGAAATCCATCGTTCACAATAACCACCAATACCATGATTAGTGTGATTAAAATCATAAAACTGATGGTTTATGACACAATCAAATTTGAATAAATTTAACCCATGTGATTATTCTTTGAAGTGTATTTATATTTAAAATAGTAATAATTTTATCTAAAATTTTATCATGCATGTAAACTTCTACATTTGATCCCACAACTGATGATTTTTTATGTAATTTATTATTTATTATTTGCGTAAATCTCCCAAATGGGTGAATCCATTATAATTTTAACGTCACTCTAAATTTATCTTGTTTTATAAAATTAAATATTAAATGTTACAGATAGTAAAATAGGATAAATGGAAATATTTTCTCTAATTTTATTAAAAAAATGAAAAAAAATACATTATAATAAATAAATAGTAATATGATTTTATAAAATAATATTTTTAAAGAGATTTGTTATATTGGTTAACACATACTAGATTGATTTATTTATATTCCTTATAACTAAAAAATGTAGTAGTATTTTCATTATGAAATCGAATACTTGAGTTTTTAACCTAGTAAAACATCAATTTCTAACATAATGAGAAAAATTAAAAGCATAAAAATCCGGTAGCCACAAATATATAATCCATTTCCACACTGATAATCTATTTTCACTAAAAACTACTTAATATTATTTTGACTTTATTAAATTTTTGATCTTATAATTATAAATAATTCAGGTTTAAGATGACTTTAAATTTATGCATAATCTAGTCGTGGCTTTACGTTAACTTTGTTGTTAATGGGTGATTCCATCACCGTAACATCCTAACCCTAAGAGCCCGAATCCAATGAATTATATTAATAAAATTTCATGACTACATGTTATCAAATCTTGAAGGACTGATTAGTTTAATAGTCTTGGAAAACAGATTCTATTTATGAACCTTTTATTACAATTCATAACATAAATTGCAATAGAGATAATTATTTGAAAATAACATTATTGTAAAAAATTAATTCTTCATATAAATCATAATACACTTCATATAATCTTGGGAATATAAAACATATGAAATATTGGGGCTCAGATGCTCTGTAATGTTAAACAATTTAGTAGAATCTTTCTTAAATAATGGTAAACATTAAGGTAAGTATAAAACCCCAGAATAATCCTTTTAAACAATAAATTGGAAATAATATAGAAATAATAACTCTAATATTTTTGTATAAACATTCACATAGAAATTATACTAGTGTAATTATCATTTGCAACATCAACAACTACTCTCATAATGAGGGAATTCATAATGTTAGACATCTTAATCATTCCATCAGGGGTTCCTGCCGAGACTATACCAAACCATACCATTGAGGGATCATAAAAAGAAACATGTTTGTCTTATGATACATAATAATTCATATAAGAGATATAGTAGGCCGCACCCATCACTTACTAAGTGAAACACAATCCTCTTATAAAATAGGTAAAACATAACATAGAAATTTATAGTAAAAAGAGAATATAAAGTGTCAATACTATAATCTTAATCCATGAATGGTGTAATAATAGTTCATCAATAGTAAAAAATATCATAAACCTTATCTTATTGGATTAAAAATTAATTAAATTGGGTAGGGTTTGGTATAACTTATTGGATTTATAGGTGTGAGTAAAAGTGAATGAGGGGTGCCCTTTCATAAGAGCGGGAAGGGGGACTTTAGGAAACTCTAGAAAAATTAACATATTATAAATACATTATATATTTGAAATATATCAAATTTGAGTTACATAGATTATATTATCAGGAAGGGTCAAAATCCTCTCATGAAATGATTTTTTGACAAGTATAGGTAAGAAAATAGTCCTTATCTTTTGTGTTTAACAATTAGTTAAACAGTTTAACACATTCAATGTTTACATGTCATTCTACAATATCGAGTAAATATAATTACTATAAAATGTCATAATAACTCAAATTAGAAAATTTATAACCAATTTAACACTATAGAAGTTAGTATTCCTATAATTATATTTAGGAAATTTTATAACATTTAATAAAAAATATTTTATTTCGATATATTATTTTTGTCAATTATGATACTATTCTATATGTTCATTTTTTAAAAAATATTAATCCTATAAGATAACTTAGAACCAATAATTCCAATTTGTATCTAACAAATAAAATTTATCTATAAAATAATTTTATGTCATTAATTAATCCAAATTATATTTATTTTAATATTTTTAATATCATTTTTTTATATCTCAATTAATTAAACATTTATTTCAATATTATTATGTCACGATTTAATTTAATTATTAATTTAATAAAATTATAAATTAATTATAATTATGTAGATAATAATTTTATCCCCAAAAATAATATTTTTTGTCAACCATATCTCTTACATAAAATCATATTAAAAGTAATATATTTATTGAAATATGTATACAAAATTTTTTAACACATCTTTAAATAAAATGTAATAAATGTCTTAATTTGAACTAAGTGGCATAAAATTGAGTATATTTTATAACTATGGATTATTTGGGTTGAAATATACTTATCCAAACCTAATAAGGAAATTTTTTGGGTTATTTCATATTATTAAAGTATTATTTTTACCTTTAATTACACTATTTTCCTTTAACTGTTACAGCTAAAATTTAAAGGTTACAATTAACCAAAAATTATTTTTATCATATTATACCACATTGTTCATATTAATTACAACAATATATGTATAATTTTTTAAAATAAATTAAAATAAGTGGGAAATTATATTTAATGCATATACGTAGATGTGGTTGGAGGGTGGGTAAAACTGACTTTCAAAAGTTCAATTTTTTATATCTAATTATGTTATAAAAATAATTGTAAAGACCTAAATTTTATTAAAAATATTATTATTAATATATAGTGACATTAAAATCAAATTAATGTAAAATAATTATTTAACTAAAAAAGATGGGTTTTTTAATAATAATGCAGGGTATTTCACTATTCATCAAAAATTGAAACTTTTTAGAAAAATTCAAAAATTCCACCTAAGATAATTTTGATATTTTAAATTTAAAAATGATACATATTTTTTCAAATTAAATTTATATCATTCTTTAAAATTAATTTTATTATTATTCCAGTAAGGCTATAAAAAGTAGTTCCTTTATGAAAATAGTATTTCTTAATATATAACTATTTTTCCAAAACATATACATTTCATTATAAATATGCTTTATTTAGGTGAAAAAATTAAAAAATAAAAATAAAAAATATTTATTAATATTATTATTATTATATTTAATGAGTAATATATAAATATAAAATTTAAATATTTATAATATTGGTGTTTTGTTTCAGAGAAAATCAATCTTGCGTGTAACATTAGCCAAGTTTCTGTTCTGTGCTATATAATCTATTTAAATTCATTAAAAATATAGTGTACTATGAAATATTCTTGTGTAACATTCTTCCAGCCATAAATAATTTTCATCAAAAAAATATAAATTTGGACATCAAAAATAAACATTTGATACTAGAAAATACCTTTGTAGAAAACCCACATATGAAATATGGTTAATGAGTTATCCAATTTAAAGTAAAAATGGTAATTAAGAAATATAACAGATATGACACATAAAAGGTTTAAATTTTGTAAACAATGGTCAAGAATGAAAAATATAACAATCATTCCTTGATAGAGAGTGATATAAAACATGATTATTATAAAAATAGTATTCACAAAGCTAAATTTCAGTAATGACCTAAGGGAATTTTTGATTCATCAAAAAATTACAAGGATGGATTTTTTTGTTTCAGTATCCTTTCCCTTAGACTTGAATAATTAATTTACTTTATTGAATATGAACACAAGTAATCATACTTACATGAAAAGTATAGTTTCATCATTTCAATAATTTCTACCCCAAAATCATAGTTCTCTCCAAATAATAATATTTAAAAATATTCTAGTTATTTTAAAAATATAGGTTTCTGAAATGAAAATATACTTATTCTATTATAATGGATAAATAAGTAAAATTGTTTTATACTAACTAGGAAATAACGTAGGCCAATGGTTGGTGATGCACCCATATCTCCCTTTGTTTGAGGGTTCATTTCTTACGGCATTTCCGTATGCGTCTAGTGGTCCTTTTCTTAAAAAAATATTATTAAAACATTACAAAAAAATATTAACAAATTTTTTAACCTCAATAAATACTATAAAATGTTCCACTTTATCCACTCTATCCATTATACTAATCCAAAATACTTCTTTAAAAACAAATAATCCAAAAAAAATTAAGGAAGGTCCCTAAATTTCAAAAACCAACGAAACATAATGAAAATTATTTTTTTTCAAATATCAAACATGGGAATACATTAATCATGTATAATATTAAAGCATAGTTATACCATGAACTACCATAAAACCTTATTTAATATATTTCTTATTCATTATTCCTTATGTAAAACATATAATATTGGATATACTTCTTAAATCCATAAAATGTTGTAAACCCCAACAAAGAGGGAATAAATAAACCAATAATTAGGTCCAAAGAAGTCTATAATATCCAGTATACATTATCAAAATAGATTATGTATTTATTCCAAAATTAATATATCTTTATCCAAAAACATATTAAGAGTTATCTTTCCCTCCACCATATAATTTCCATATTGTCTAACATGCCACTGTTTGATATTTATTTGTACCATACAATCTCAAATCCTTAATGAAATAGTAATACAATATAATCATTAATACTATATAATTCATATATGTAGTACATTTCTAATAAAATATTATAATAAAATAACTGTTGAATAAGCATAATAATAATTCCTCTTTATATACGGTTTTATCACAACTTGATCATTATCTAATAACATCTTCTGGAGTATATTCCATTGATGATTAGGACATTTATTCACATAGTTTCCCACCTCCTTCTAGTTGAAGCATTGAATGTTGAAATACTTTTTATCACCCTTGAAATCATGAACATGATTTCCTTTTCCTCCCATAATAAAAAATACTCCCATTCCATTCATAAATTTACTTGGGTGATTCATTCCACATTTATTACATGTGGGAAAATACTTCCTTCCCTTATTCACTATGTCTATCTTTTTATCTACCATCATCTTCTTCTCTTATGTCCAATCAAGGAAATAAGTCTCAGAGAATCATTTTCTTATCTTATTAATACATGATACAATTTCATCATATTATTATAATACATGGGAGACTATTTTACATTCAAATGTTATCTTAAGATCATGAAACATTTGATCCTTAGTACTCTTTGTAGAATGGGATTTGGTAGAGTACTCATTACTTCATCATGGTTCCATTTTTATAAGATGGAATATACTAGATTATAATATAATTTAATGAAAATTATATAATAAAAAGTATTGTATATAACATAACATAAATTTATACATCGTAGATCCAAGAATCATAAACATTTTTTACTTTTGGGTAATCTTTAATTTTAAATCCTTCATAATGGTAGGTAAATAAAATATGAATTATCCTAATCATATAACCTGGGAGTGTCAAACCAGGTATGCAGTAAGGCCCGTTGCTATGGACAAGGTTACCATAAGTCAACCCTCGAACACCTTATATGAGATATTACTCCAAGATACATCTTCTCAAGAATGACGTCTACTAGTAGTATCTAGACAGTTATGTTTTTTTCTCAAAATACCAACATAATATCTACATTTCAAAAAATTTAGGACCTTCATCTATATATATCCTCAAATTATATCTTAAGGTAATAGTCCCAAATATATGTTTTCTAAACATATTTCGAGAGTTTTTTCTAGACATACTTCGATATCAACTATAATGCCCCGACCTGAGGAGCATGAAGCCCATACTTTATTTTAATACATTCTAATGATTACAAGGAATCAAATACTAAAGGACCAATCATTTTAGTAGTCTTGGAAAATATATTTCTTACATGATCCTTTTATTACAATTCAAAACCTACGATGAAACATATATGATTCATTGATAACACCATTACTCTCATAGATTAGTCCTTTATATCAATTATAATACACTTCTTAGAATCCTAGAGAAATAAAACACATTAAAGGGGTGATATCAGAGGCTCTATAAAGTTAAACAATACATGATAATTATTTATAAATGACCATATTCTTTATGGAAACGATAAAACTTCAGAACAATCATTTTAAACAGAAACTTGAAAATAATATAGAAATAATGAATAAAATAATTCCATTTAAACATTAACATGTATATTCATATAGATGAGCAATCATATGTAATATTA
The DNA here is from genome assembly GCA_963277665.1 of Viscum album. Classification (NCBI taxonomy): domain Eukaryota; kingdom Viridiplantae; phylum Streptophyta; class Magnoliopsida; order Santalales; family Viscaceae; genus Viscum; species Viscum album. Next base: position 43,633,901 of record OY728128.1, read on the forward strand.
GTAACTAATCTCTTAATGAGGTAATTCATAATGATGTATATCTTTACCATATTTTCAAGGCCTCGTGCCAAGACTATAAATAAACATATAATCAAGGACTCGTCCCATGACACTAGTTTGTCTCATTAGACCTACTAATGCATAGAGGGGCTATAGTGGGCCCCACACATAACATACTATTTAATGACCCGGAAATTTCAAGGAATTTTTTTTCTTATATTATTTGGAATTTTACGAGTACACAGTTTCTGACGACAACTGATTCTGAGGCCTGATGTGCTGGGAATAATATTATGATTTTTAGCACGGGTACGTTCAATGAACGAACAAGCTGGTTTTTCTATCATTTGAACCGGTGCTCAGAATTGAAATATGAGGGCACCAATGAACTCACAGCATCGGTATTCGCTTAAGGGGACCATTACCGCAGTTGCGTTTTATGCGTGTTGAATGTTAGTAATTGGGAATTTAGAATAAAATAAATAAAATTGGTAGTACACAATTTTATATATATCTAGAGTAGATATATCCTAAAAAAGTGAGTTAAGGGTGGGACCCACAACCACCTAACTTCCCATGTGTGGATATTTTTGAGGTGGCGCCCACACGAGCCCCAACATTTCATCTTCCCAAAACTCCCTTAAACACCCCTTTATTTAATTCTTTGACAACACTCTTTATTGAGTGAGAACTCTTCCTCTCCCTCTCTCTCTCTCATTATTGTTTGCCAACACACCTTAATTAATGAAGTCAACCTCTTTAATTAACTAATTAAATGATTTGGATTTTGAATTTCAAGTGTTAATAAAATAATATCCATAGCTATTATTTTATTTTGGCACATGTTGTGTTGGGAGGATATTTGAGGGAGTTCTTGTGAAAAAGAAGAAGAGAGTTCCTTTTTCGAAGAAGAACACTATCCTTCCACGAAGAACGATGCCTCTTCAATGAAGAATGCTGGCTCTATGAAAAGTGATGACATGCCTTACTTCCTCTTCTCCACAACTAGTGTGGAGATGTCGCTTCCTCCTCGAACGCACTCCGACGTCGTCTATGAATCCTCTCCCCGTGACACTATCTTCCACGACGCCCGACGTGCGATGTCAATTATCGAGGTAATGGTTTTTGTTCATTTTTAATGGATTAAAATTGTTCATCGTTTGTCATTGAATATCTTTGTTTGCCTCCGGCCTTTTTGTTATCGCCTAACACAGAGGGTTCAGGCCGAACAAACATGGACAAATGACCCTCTACTGGATCATATTTATTTATTTTTGGAATCGGTGACTAGAGGCGGAACAAGGAAGAGGAAGTCAGCGCAAGGGCCTCTGTCCCACATGCAATGAAAATCCGCGTCCAAGAAGGCCATGGCAGAGGAAGCACGACGCCATCAAGACATATTGGGAATGCAGAGCGGCGGCCAGGGTAGGCCGCGATGGAGGAATCTGGCACCGTCGCGCTAGCTATGCAGAAGGAACAGCAGCCCCATTCGCGGGCCGCGTAGGAGGAAGAGCTGGCCGGCCCGTCGGCCGACCTGGTGGAGGAAAGTCGGGGTGCTGGGAGGGCGCAGCGCCGAACGAACCGCGGCCCGCCCGAGCGGGCCTCTTGTGCCAGGAGGCCGACCGGTTAGGGAGGGTGGTGTCGCACGATTGGGCATTCGTGGGGCCGCACCCCCCACCTCAAACCACACAGCTAGCCAGCTGAGCCGCGGCCAGGCTACGCCATGTCGGGCCGCACCGCGCTAGGCCGGGCCACGCCGTTCCGGGCCGGGCTGCGCAGGGCAGGGCTGGGCCGGGCTGCACGGGGTCCGGCCACGCCCCGTCGGGCCAGGTCGAGCCCCCTCGGGCCAGGTTCTACCCCTCGGGCCGAGACGCACGTTTCATCATGCCTGTCTGACACCCCTGCCGGGTCAAACATGACAAAACTGGGTTAACCCGACCCGTCGGCCCACTGGGCTTAACGGGCCGGGCCCGTTATCACTTAAGCGTGAATAACATAAATATCGCGCGTCCGAACGATGTTCCATTTGCGGCATTAGGACCCTCATGACAATTCGGTCATTTTTCGATACTCTAAGTGAGTTTTTTATGAATTTGGAGACTGTTCATGTTAGAAACAATCGTATTTTTAACTGGGCCCCTAGAACGGAACAACCAATATCTCTCAGACCTGGCATCTGATTGACGTGCCGTCTGTCACGTTGAGTTTCTTTTGACGAGACGAAACATTGGGATACATCAACTCAGGACTATGTCAAAGTTTATGTATCGAATCCCCTTGGCTCGAGGAGAAAATCCTCCCGGAATCGGGTGTGTTGTGCGTGGGAACCCTAGAGCTGGTTGTGACTATGATGACTACCATGCTGGGATCCTCTCTGGGTTTGAAGATGATGACCACTGTACTTGGATCCTCTGGGGGTACGGCAGCAATTACGACTGTACTAGGATCCTCTATGGGTTCGGCAACGATGACTATTGTACATGGATCCTCCATGGGTTCGGCAGCAGTGAGGATTGTACTTGGATCCTATGTGGGTTCAGCATTGACGACTATTGTACTAGGATCCTACGTGGGTTAGGTTAAGGATATTATTCAGAGGCTACATCTAATCATCTCCACCCTTCATTGTGAGTTGTATACCTGTGTGAGCTGAGTCATGGCTTGCAATCATTACCATAGGTGTGATTGACTTGTTTCCCGTGTGGACTGGGTTGTTCTTGGGCTCGAGAGATGGAGCTAAACTGGAATTGATGACTTAGGTATATGTATGGGTATATGCCTAAGTAGAGTCACTCAATTCTTCGTGATTGTATCTTTCCTTTGTGATTTATCCTTCGTGGATTATGGGAGACTTTCGGGGGTCTCGGGGTCTCTACTGAGTATCGTATACTCACTCTTGCGCAGGCTATGCCCAAACTAATTTGTGTTGGATACAGACGACAGAAAACACTGATTGAGGTAGAGGTTTGTGGAGCTGGACATCACCCGAATGTGGACCACTTGGCGGGACGTACACGGGGCGGACGGCTGGACCCGAGGAGCTGAAGAGACCATCTATACCCACCATTCAGGTGGGATATCCAGAGGAAAACTCAGTGGTTGCCTCTTTACTTTACTACTGTTGTACTTTTTTTTCAGTTGTACCGTACTTTCAGTTGGGTTTGTATAATAGCCCATTTACTTTTCAACTCTTACTTTTGTACTCTTTTTTAGTTAGTTCTTACTTCACTTTCGTACTCTATTGTTTTTTACTACTTTTATAAAGGCAATTTCTTCCCTTTTATTGGGATTTTCGCCTTTGGTGCTAGTCACCAGCCCCTGGCCTATGGAATGCGGGCTTGGGGTAGTCACAGAATGGGCCCCAAGGACAGGTCCTGACAAATTGGTATCAGAGGAGTCGGTTTTACTGTAGAACTCAAGACTCTGATCTTTCTTTTCTATGAAGGACTAGTGTTAAGAGTATTTAGTGTGGTTATCAGTCCAGGAAGCCCATTTTTGGTGCGGCGGCCAACATATCCATACACGGGGACCCTGACTCCTGATTTCCGACTCAGTGCATGAAAAAATTTATTGAATGTGTGTTTCAAAATTATTCTTTGTGATTAGTTTGTGTCAGCTCACCATGTATACTTTTTGACTGTGGCGCACCTATTTCTTTTCAAGATGGCCCCACGGAGGCATCCAACTATGGTTTAGAGTGGCGTATGAGATGGAATCCCCCCGAGCAAAGAGGCCTCGATATAGGGCCCCATCACAGTGGAGGAACCAGTGGTACCACTACCCGCTAAGCCACCGATGCCAACAGCCCCAGAAGTAGAGGGTGCATGCCGACTAATCTTATTTCAAGAGTTTCAGTGACAGAGGCTGCCCAGGTTCCTTGGAGAGATGGACCCTCAGGCAGCCGAGGATTGGCTGGAGGCTATCTTTAGAGTCTTCATGTTGTTAGGGACACCAGGTGACCTTATGGTGATCCTTTCCATGAGTCTACTGCACGCAACAGCAGGTTGATGGTGGAGCCTGATGCTACCGGCGCACGATAAGGCATCTCTACATTGGACAGAATTCGCGAGTCTCTTCTGCTTAGAGCTTATTCCAGCCACTCTCCATGCGGTGTACATCCAAGAGTTACTTCATCTGCGGCTGGGCAGTAAGACAGTAGCTCAGTACTTAGAGAGATTTACCGACCTCTCGCACTACACCACATACATGGTATGATACCCGTTCATCCGGGACCGGACCTTTGAGCAGGGATTGTGGCATGATATCAGGGCTTCGATGATCTCCCTCAGCATTCTGACACAGGAAGGAGTGCTGGAGAGATCCCTTCTTGTGGATATCTTTCTTGCTGAGCTGACGCCACCAGTGAGACCCACTGTAGGGTGACATATAGCGGAGTCTTCTACAGCCTGTATTAAACAGATGTCGTAGAGGTCCAAGAAGACCAGTTCTTTAGGTGGGTGACCTCATGATACTGGTTGGGATGTGTGGGGCCCACGAAGCAGAGCCAAACATACAAGGGGCAAGTAGTGTTATGCATGTGGTGGACAGGGCCACATGGCTCGTTATTTCCCGACCCACCATGCAGACAAGCAGCAGACAGTGGAGGGACCTCCCAGGTAGAGGTAGAGGTTCGACCGTGGCGGTCTGCAGGGTGGTGATCGACGAGGTGGAGCTGGCCGAGCAGCGGGTGGGGGACGATGATTTGAGGCCCTACCACCACCACCACCAGGATGTCCTCCCCCGACCACAAGAACTGGCATGTAGGGGCAGGCTTAGCTCCAGGCAGTCAAGGCCTACGACCATGGAACACCTAAGAAGATTCGAGGTACTATCTCTGTCTACTCGACCGTTGATACTGTTCATATAGACACAAGAGCGAGTCCTTATTTTATTGCCTCTTCCCTTGTCCGGAGCTCGGAGATTCTGATGGAGCCGTTGGTTCGATCCTTATGGTTAGAGACTCCTATGGGAGAAGACTCGATGAGTACACACTGGTGCTGGCAGTGTGAACTTACTCTAGGAGGCAAGAGCTTCGGTAGGGATCTTCTTGTAGTGGCGTCGAGGCCTTACAACGTCATCTTGGGTATGTACTAGTTATCTATAGTTCCTTCCTAGATCGACTGTATTAGGTACAAAGTGAGGGGTGTCCGCACAGATGGGAGTAGCTTCACCTTCACTGGTGAGAAGGGATCCTTTTGCAGCACAGGATGGACTTACACAGAGGAGAGGGAAGCCGATCACACATCAGTTGGCTAGTCTCATCCGAGGAGCGGTTGATATGCGGAGTCTGAGTTTTCCTGTTGTGGTGGATCTGTATGTAGACGCTTTTCCTAAAGACATTCCAGGACTACCCCCTCATGGAGAGGTTGACTTCTACATTGACTTTTACCCCGGGACAACACTGATATCTACTCCATCATATCGGATAGCTCCTGATAAGCTTCATGAGTTGCATGTACAGTTGGAGGAATTTCAGAGAAAGGGATTCATCAGACCTAGTGTTTCACCCTAGGATTTTCTAGTTCTGTTCGTTAAGAAGGCGGATGGAAGCTTACGACTATGTGTCGAATACCTTCCCCTGAATCAGGTGACCGTGAAGAACATGTACCCACTCCCGAGGATTGATGACCTCTTTGATCAGCTCAAGGGATCACGATGGTTCTTGAATATAGACCTCAGGTCAGGCTATCGTCAGCTCAGAGTTCGATACGAGGATGTGCAGAAGATGGCCTTCAGGTGTCGGTATGGCCACTACGATTTCATGGTTATGCCCTTCGGCGTAACCAATGCTCCAACAGTGTTCATGAGTCTCATGAACATGATCTTCTAGCCTTACCACAATCGTTTTGTCGTAGTCCTCATCAACGACATACTGATTTACTCGACTACTAAGGAGGAGCACGCCTACTGTTTACAGGTTTCACTGGACCAACTCTGAGAGAACTAGCTTTATGGCAAGCTCTTGAAGTGCCAGTTATGGATTTGAGTGGTTCATTTCTTTGGACATGTCATCTCGGGGGCTGGGGTTGCTGTGGACCCAGCGAAGATCGAGGCGGTACTTGCTTGGGATCCAACCATGCTAGTGATGGAGGTGCGAAGTTTCCTAGGTCTGGCTGGTTACAATCGCAGATTTGTGCCAGACTTCTCCAGATTTGCAGCACCACTTTCAGCTTTGACGAAGAAGGGGAAACACTTTGTGTGGTCAGATAGATGTCAGCATTTCATTAATGAGTTGAGATAGAGATTTACTAGTGCACCTATCTTGAGGATACCGGAAGAGGACGTAGGGTACGTAGTTTACTACAACACATCATGGTCCAGACTCGGGTGTGTCCTGATGTAGGATCGAGCAATGATCACATACGGTTCACGGCAGTTGTGAAAACATGAGAAAAACTACTCTACCCATGACCTGGAGTTTGCAGCAGTGGTCTATGCCTTGAATATGTGGCGACACTACCTTATGGGTGAGCTCTTTACAGTTTACACTGACCACCATAGTATCAGTTACATCTTCACGGGGAAGGACATGAACCTGAGAAGGCAGATATGGCTTGAGTTCCTCCAGAACTATGACTTCGAGATAGTCTATACACCTAGGTAGGGGAACATGGTAGCAGATGCTCTCAACATGAGGTCAGCCTTTGAGCTACTTGGAGAGGAAAAAAAGCAGTTAGCCACTTTGCAGATATCCTTCATGGATAGAGATGAATCATCCTTTCTACAGTCTCTCACAGTCACTCCTACACTTCTTCGACGAGTCAGAGAGGTACAGCCTGGGGATGTTGCCTATGAGATGCGATGTGCTCAGATTTTCACAGGGCAGGTGCCAGATGGATTTTCAGAAGGAGGAGAGCACGTAATCCTCTTCAGGGGATGTACCATGGTACCAGTTGTATTACAACATGATTTTCTTAGAGAGTTTCACACGTCCCCTCTAGTGGTAAATCTTGTAGTGGAGAAGATGTACCAGGACCTCAAACGACAGCACTGGTGGTCGGGTATGAAGAATGTTGTAGCAATGTTCGTTTCACGATGCCTTACATGCTAGAAAGTGAAGGCAGAGCACCAGGTACTATCAGGATTTTTACTTCCCTTAGAGGTTTCAGAGTGGAAGTGGGATGAGATATCCATGGATTTCTTGATGGGCATCCACGTACATCCAGAGGACACGACTCTATCTGGGTGATCATCGACCGACTCACCAAGTTGGCCCACTTCCTACCGATCAGAGAGTAGGTCTCAGTAGAGAGCATGTGACACCTCTACGTCCAATAAATCATATGGCTTCATGGTGTTCCATCATCTATCATATCTGATCGGGATTCTCTCTTCACATCCTGGCTTTGGAAGGGGTTATATGAGGCTTTTTGGACGTAGCTACATCTGACCACTGCCTTCAATACTCAGACGGATGGCCACACAGATAGGACCATTCGAACACTCGAGGACATGCTTCGTGCACGTGTCCTTGACTTTGGTTGCAGCTGGGAGGATGACCAACACTTGGTGGAGTTTGCGTACAACAACTGCTACCACTCCACCTTGCAGATCACCTCTCCGTTGGACTGAACCTGGGGAGTTAGCACTTGTAGGACCAAAGATGGTTCAGGCTATGACAGAGAAGGTACAGATCATCTAGGAGTAGATGAGGACTGCATAGAGTAGACAAAAGTCCTAATCTGATAGGATACATAGACCAATAGAGGTCGAGGATGACGACCATGTTTTCTTATGGGTCACACCTCAACTTGGATTACAGAGATTTGGTATGGGCTGCAAGTTATATCTGCGCTTCTTCGGACCATTCCAGGTCCTCAGTAAGGTAGTCGAGGTGGCTTATCTACCCGCTCTTCCACCTCAATTGCACCGGGTGCACGACGTCTTCCACGTACCTCAGCTGAGGAGATACGTTCATGACCCATCACACATCTTCGACCACAGGGAGCTGGACATCGATGATGGGGAAATATTCATGGAGGTACCAGTGGAGATCGGGGATCGATAAGAGTAGTTCCAATGTGTATGGTCGATTCCTCTGGTGCGCATTCGTCGGCAGCACCCAAACCTCTAGGAGAGCACATGGAAGCGGGAGGCTTAGATGCGTGATCAATACCCTCAATTGTTCCCCTAGTATATTATTGTAGCTTTACAGGGACGTAAATCCCTATGGTGGGGGTAATTTAAAGACCCAAAAATTGCAAGTAAATTCTTTTCATATATTATTTGGAATTTTATGAATACACAGTTTATGACGGCACCTGATTCTGAGGCCCGGTGTGCCCGGAAATGTTTTCTGAAGTTTAGCTCGGGTACGTTTAGTGAACGAATGAGCGGGGTTTTCTATCTTTTGAACCAGTGCTCAGAATTGAAATCCATGGGCACCGATGAACTTGCAGCGCCAGTATTCGCTTAAGGGGACCATTACCGTAGTTGTGTTTTATACGGATTGAAAGTCAATAATTGGGAATTTAGAATAAAATAAATAAAATTGGTAGTACATATTACTATTTATATCTATGGTAGTTATATCCTACAAAGGGTAGTTAAGGGTGGGACCCACAACCACCTAACTTCCCTTGTGTGAATACTTGTGAGGTGGGGCCCACAGGAGCCGCAACCTTTCATCTTCCCCAAACTCCCTTAAACCCCACGTTATTTAATTCTTTTACTACTCCCCTTATTGAATGAGAACTCTTGCACTCCCTCTCTCTCTCATTGTTGTTTTCCATCACACCTTATTTAATGCATTCAGCCTCTTCAATTAATTAATTAAGTGATTTGAATTCTGAATTTCAAGTGTTAATAAAATAATAGCCATAGTTATTATTTTATTTTGGCAAACATTGTGTTTGGAGGATATCTGAGAGATCTCTTGTGTAAAAGAAGAAGAGAGTTCCTTTTTTTGTTAAATAACACCATCCTTCCAAAAATAATGATGCCCCTTTGACGAATAACACTGACTCCATGAAGAGCAACGACGTGCCTTCATTCCTCTTCTCCACAACTAGTGTGGAGACGCCGCTTCCTCCTAAGACACACTCTGACGTCGTCTACGAATCCTCTCCCTGAGACGCCGTCTTATGTGACGCTCGACGTGTGATGTCAATTATTGAGGTAGGGGTTTTTTTTCAATTTTAATGGATTAAAATTGATCCCCATTCTTCATTGAATATCATTGTTTGTCTCTGGAATTTTTTCTTTCACTTAATGCAGAGGGCGCAGACCGAAAAAACATGGACCGATGACCCTCCACTGGATCTTATTTATTTACTTTTGGAATCGTCGACCGGAGGGGTAACATGGAAGAGGCCGGCGGCATAAGAGCCTTCGTCGCGCCTGCAACGAAAAGTCGTAGCCAAGCAGCCCGCTGTGGAGGAAGCACGACGCAATAATGCCATACCGGGAACGCGGAGCCGCGGGTAGGGCAGGCCGTGGCGGAGGAAGCCGACGCCGGTGCGCCAGACGTGTGGAAGGAACCACGGCCCGCTTCACGGGCCGATTCAGCAGAAGAACTAGCTAGCCCTTCAGTCGGCCGGGCGGAGGAAAACCGCGGTGCCAGGAGGGCGCGGCACCGGACGAACCGTAGCACGACCGAGTTGGCCGCTTGCGCCAGGAGGTCTTCCAGCTTCGTCCGGCTAGTCAGGGTGGTCGACACCTCCAGGCACCGTCGGTTCAGGCAGCCGGGGGGCCGCGCCACCCACCACGGACCCTTCGGCCCCCTCAGATCGAGCCACTGATGGGCCGTGTTGGACTGGGCCATGCCGGGACGGGCCGCTCCCCTCAAGCCGAACCGTGCATTTCATTAGGCCGGTCCGACACCCCTATCAGGTCGGACCCACCAAAACTGGGTTAACCCAACCCGTCGGCCCACTGGGCTTAACGGTCCGGGCCCGTTTTCCCTTAAACGTGAATAACTTAAAGATCGCGTGACTGAACGACGCGTCGTCTGCAGTACTAGGACCCTCACAATGAGGAGGTCCTTTTGAGATACTCTAAGTGTGTTTTGGATGAATTTGGGAAAAGTTTGGGTTAAAAAGAAGCGTAATTTTAACCGTTCCCCTTGAACAGAAAATCCAATATCTCTCAGACGGGGCGTCTGACTGACGCGATGTCTATCGTGTTGAGTTTATTTTTATGAAACATAAATTTGGGATACATCAACTCTATACTTTGTGATAGTTGATGTGTTGAATCCCCTTTGCTCGTGGAGAGGACCCTACCGGAATCGAGTGTGTTGTGTGCGGGAAACCTAGTGCTGGCTGCGACTACGACGACTACCGTGATGGGATCCTCCATGGGTTCAATGACGATGACCACAGTACTTGGATCCTCCATTGGTTCGGCAATGATTACTACTGTACTTGGATCCGCCGTGGGTTCCACAGTGATAACTAATGTACTTTGATCCTCCGTGGGTTCGGCCGCGGTGATGACTATTCTTTGATCCTACGTGGGTTCGGCAGTGACGACTTCTGTACTAGGATCCTACGTGGGTTTGGTAGTGGAGATGATTCAGAGGCTACATCTAATCATCTCCACCCTTCTTTGTGAGTAGTATAGCTGTGTGAGAGGATTCTTGACTTGAAATCATTAAAAATGGTGTGATTGACTTCATTCCTATGTGGACTAGGTTGTGCTTGGGTTCGATAGTTAGAGCCGAACAGAAATTGATGACTTAGGTTTATGTGTGGTCATATACCTAAGTAGAGTCGGTTGATTCTTCATGATTTTATATTTACATTATGGTTTATCATTCGTGGATTCTGGGAGACCTTCCGGGGTCTCAGGTTCTCTACTGAGTATCGTATACTCACCCCTGCACGGGCTATGCCCACACTACTTTGTGTTGGATGCAGACGACAGACAACACTGATCGAGGTAGAGGTTTGTCGAGTTGGACGATACTCGGAGATGAACCACTAGGTAGGATGTACATGAGGAGGATGGTTGGACCCGAGGAGCTGAGGAGACCATCTATACCCACCCTTCATGTGGGATATCCAGAGGATGACTCAGTGGTTGCTACTTTACTTTACTGTTGTTGTACTTTCTTTTCAGTTGTACTGTACTTTCAATTGGGTTCGTATTCTGACCCATTTACTTTTCAGCACTTACTTTTGTACTCTATTTTACTTAGTGCTTACTTCACATGTGTACTCTGTTGTGCTTGTTTACTTTTATAAAGGCAATTCCTTCCCTTTTACAGGGATTTATGCCTTTGGTGCTAGTCGCCATCCGCAGGCCTATGGAAGGCAGACTTGGGGTAGTAACGACACGGGCCCAGAGGATGGGTCGTGACATACTATGTCCAATTTATTTCTCTAATCAATGTGGTAAAACAGTACATAAACATTCATATTAAAACTAGCATATGAAATGTTAATACTTTTTCAATAAATCATGAATGAGATTAAAATATCATATCCTCAATCAATATAAAGACCCAACCATAAAACATTACTTATTCTTGAATTTTACAAAATATAATACATTATTAAACATTGTGGATCTTTTAGTTTTTCATGTTTTAATTAATTAGGATATATTACATACATGAAATACCAAATTAATACAAGAGGATACTAATAAAATAGTTTCTATTTTTTCAAAATATAAAACATTAAAAATTATGACATGATTTCTTTAACAACACTCCATATCAAACATCGCGAGTCCCTTCTTTCTCTTATTCATCCATATAAATTGTGAAAACATTTTAAAACATGGGTTTAGTATAAAAATCAGTAAGGTATAAAAATAAAGAATGCTTTAGTCATGTGATAACATAAAAAACAATAAAACCCATAATAAAAAAAACTCATATTTATAGAAACATCATGTAGTTTCCTTGGGACATTTTTACAATATCCCTATAAAACACACACATACACATGGAATAACCTATTTATCATGTTTCATATCTGAAGTACCCAATGCATTGGGGAGCTATAATGGGGCTCACCCATCATATCTTCAGCTATAATGGTCTCACCCCAACATATCATGAGCTATAATGGGCTTAACCCAACATAAATAATTTCCATGGAACAGAAGATGGTAATAAAGTATCATGAAAATCAGAATAAACCACTCATTCCATATACATATAAAAAATTCATTTTGAAGTTTATTAAAAAGAGTTTTAAAATGTTTTTATTATTAATGTCCCTTAAAATATAATTGGAGTTAGAATTAATAGAATGGAATGGATATGTGTATCCACTGTAAATACACATAGTGAAACATAATATAAACCAAAATAATCATCACAAAAATAATATTAATACCACATAATGAATAAATAATAAGGTTAACCCAAATAGTGGAAAATGGGTTAATAATTCTTTTACCTCTGGTTTTCCATAGTTCAAACTTGTTTAAACCTCCACTTGATCTTTTTTCCATGAGATCCTCCATAAGGCCTTTGGTTTTGGCCTTTAGATGATAACAACTACTCTAGGATGTGGGAATGTGTGTTGGAAGGATTATTGGGAAGATAGGTTAGGCTCATGGCTTGAGTTTTGTGAGAGGAAGAGGGGAATGAGGACCATGTTTATAGTGGAGGAGAGGAGGTATTTAACAATATTTTAATCATTATTATAATATTTTTGATCAAGACTATGAATAGTATTAATTATTGTGACACCAAATACTAATAATGGCATGTGATTTTGAACCATGTGGTCTTATATCACCTATGATGTCATAAATATAGAATTTTAATTTTAGTTTGAATATAATGTATTATATCGTCTTTCACAATTCATGAAAAATTCTAGAATTTCAAAAAATTCCCAAAATTCACCGTAACCATTTTTGAATGTGTAGAATTAAAAAATGGTCTCTATTTTTTGAAAATAATTTACAAAATATTATTAATTTAATTTTTAATTAAAATCATACTTAACTGAAAAATTATCAATTTAAATTCTGTAACTCCTTTTTCATCGCATTGGAAAATTAACCAAGACTTCATTATCATAAATATTTAAGAAAATAAAAAAATAATAAATATTTATATATATTAGGGTGGTATTTCTATTCATATTTTAATACATTATGGTATGTTACTATTCACTGAAAAAACAAGTTTGTTCGATTAAACTCCAAATAACATACTGAACCTAATTATAGATACCCAATTTTTGAAATTCAAAACCTATAAGAAGAAAAATTATGTTTAAAGGCTAGATAAAAATATCTACATAAAACAATGTTTCATGCATTTCATTTATTTTTTTAATCCATGGGGGGTTACATTATCCCAACCTTCTAGAAATTGTGTCCCCATAATTTTATTTACTCGTTAAACAAGTTAGGAAACCTTTCACTCCTAGAATTTTCAGATTCCAATGTCGCTTTTCAACCATTTTGTTTCTCTAAAAAACCGTTACCCAGTGGATTACCTTATTCTGCAATACCAATTCTGTTAGGTCCATAATCTGAACTAGTTTCTCCTCAAATTAAAGGTTCTCTTCTTGCTGAATTGCTTCATGGATCATGATATGTGATGAATCTAGATCATACATTCTCAACATTGAAAAATGAAAAACATAATGTACCATAGATGAACATGGAGGAATAGCTACTCAGTATGCAACTGGTCCAATATTCTATAGAATTTCAAATGGACCATTGAATCGTGGACATAGCTTTCTTTTCTTACCAAAACGCATCATGCTTTTACAGAGGATATTTTAAGGAAAACATGGACACCTACCTCAAAAGGGAAGTCTTTCTTTTTGTTATATTCATAACATTTTTTCCTTCTCTAAGCTATTATCTTGTGCTATAGGATCATATTCACTTTCCTAGCCACATATTATACTAATTCTAGTCCCATCAACTTACTTTTCTCATCTTCATCTGAAAACGCAGTAGTTCGACACCAATTCTCACACAATGACTCAAAATGTTTCTTTTGTATACTGGAATGAAATATACTATTATAAAAAGCTCAACTAAAAATTTTTGTTGATCCCGACATCCCTGGTTGTCCATTGAACAATCACAAATAAAATCCTCCAAAGTATGAATAGTTTATTCTGACTACCCATATGATTGAGGATAAAAAGATGTACAGAAACATAATTTTGTGCCCAATGACTTCTAAATCCCCTTCCAAAGGTTAAAAGTGAACATTTCTTTCCGATCAGATAAAATGGTAAGAGGAACTCCATATAACTTAAAAAACACATTGACATAAAATCGAGAAAGCTGATCCAATAACATTGTATCTCTAATATAAAGGAAATGTGAAATCTTTGTCACCTGATCAACAATTACACAAATCACATTACTACCTCAAGAATTCACAGGTAGTCCCAACACAAATTACATCGATATATTCTCCCAGTTCCACTCTTGAATGGGAAGGGGTTGAAACAACCCCTTCGGTAACCGCCACACTGCTTTAACCTATTGACATGTCAAACATTTCACTGTAAATTCTGCAAAATGCCTTTTCATTCCATCCCACCAGTAATACTCCTAAAGGTCTATTTACATCATTGTACTTCTAGGATGAATACTAAATGAAGATATATGAGCTTCACACTTTTTTTTCTTTAACTAGGAATCATAAGGAACACACAACCTTTTTTAATTCTTAATAAACAATATTTATCAAGGATAAATTCAAGAAACTTACCCATTTTAACATATTCTACCTTTTTTTGTAGCTCATAGGCTTCCTTCTGTGATTTCTTAATTCTGTCTGATAACGATGACTGTACTGAAACCTGATACAAAATAGATGTATTCCTTGCACCAACACCTTCCATGAAAAAATTCATCAAATAATTAATCATGGTATCATGTTCCAAATATAACATGGTTAGCGATGCATGATGATTTTGACTCCAGTCATCCACAACTTTTTTTTCTTTTCTTGGTTGGTAATTGATCGAGAAATCATAATTCTTTATTAGTTCAATCCATCTTCTCTGCCTCATGTTTAATTACATATGAGTGAATATACACTACAGAGACAATGAAAAATGGACACTTTACCAACGGTTCCAAACCGTTGGAATAATATATAACAATGGTTATCCATACCATAGGGAAGTAAGCCGTAGAGAAAAACATAAGCCAATGGTTTCTGGGAAAACATTGGTATATGTTATGAAACATACATTATACCAACGGTAATTTCAAACTGTTGGTATAAATTTTCACCAACGGTTTGAAAGCATTGGTAAACATACTATTAAACAGTTTCAAACCATTGCAATATAGTTTTGTAATGCTTTTTACCAATGGTTTACACAAACCGTTGGCAAATCTAAACATTTCACTTATATTCCAATGGTTATATTAGAACCAGTGGTTTAAAACACATTCACATCCCTATTCCAATGGTTGTAAACCATTGGAATAGGCTTTTCTGTGCAACTCAGGCACCATCATACTGCTCTGTGCTGCTATGTGATTTCCATTAGCCGGTTGCGCTTTCTACATTTCCAGCTTCCCCAACTCCAATTACCTTCCATAACCAACAATAACACATAATATTACACAATTAAACCATATAGATTTAACAAATAATTCACCTTAAAACTATGCACATACAGAATTAAAAGATAATTCACTAGGTAATTATAAACATACACAATTGATTTCGAATTAAATTTAGAATTGAGAAGACAATTACATGTGCAATCCAAAATTCAATTCATAATTGAATACTAAATTGAATAAATACATAATTCAATTATCAATTATGAATACAATACAAAAATAATAGAATATGTAATTATATGTGTTATAAAGAATTAAGAATACAAACAATATTTCCTTTTGTTTAACACATGCACAATTAAATTCAGAAATTAGAAGCTAGTAACCCCAAAATAAGGAAATGGATAAATGAATTCAACCAAATAGAAATATAATGTCCCATGGTGTGGGGCGGGTGTCTTTGAACATAGTGATAACGATAATGGGTGTGTATTAATGAGATTCTGTGACTTAGGGAATGTAGTTGGCCTTGGCATATTAAATGACTTGTGTTTTAGAATTGGGGTAGGAGTTCCTCACATGAGAACTGGATTGTGTATGGATGGACCATGGATCCTTGTGCTAATGTATCAACACAATCCGAATACGTTTGGTCAATTTTCCGTATGGCAGTTTTTTTACATAAAATGATGTCCATTTTAAACAAAAGATAGACACATCGAGTGATACCAGCCACACCATGCCTCAGATTGAGGTGGGGTTTACTCATACATGTCACATATGACCCATGGATCATTTTCATAAAATATCTACACAATCTGAATGTGTTTGGTTAGTTTTACGTATGCCAGTTGTTTTTTTCACATAAAATGTAGTCCATTTCAAATAAAAGTGAGACAATTTGAGTTGTACTGGCCACACCATTCCCTGGATTGATGCAAGGTTCACTCTTACATGTCACAAATGTCCCATGGATCGTTGTGCTCAAGTATCAACACAATCTGAGTACGTTTGGTTGGTTTTCTGTATGACAATTGTTTTTACATAAAATGATATACATTTTAATCAAAAGAGAGACACTTAGAGTGATACCGGCCTCACCATGACTCTAATTGTACCAGGGTTAACTCATACACGTCACAAATGACTCATAGTTCACTGTCCTAAAGAATAAATACAATCTGAAAGAGTTTGGTCAGTTTTTTGTTTGAATGTTTTTATTTTCAATTAAAATCCTATCCATTTCAAATAAAATTGAGAATGTTTGAGTGGTACCGGCCAAACCGTGCCTCATATTTTGGCAGGGATGACTCATACAAGTCATAAATGACCCATGGATCATTTTCCTAAAGAATCAATAGAATTAAAATGTGTTTGGTCAGTTTTCCGTATGCCAGTTGTTGTTTTCACTTAAAATGTATACAATTTCAAACAAAAGTGAGACTCTTTGAGTGGTACTGGCCACACTATGCCTTGGATTGAGGCGGGGTTTCCTTGTACAAATCAAAAATAACCCGTGGATCCTTGTGCTAATGTGTAAACACAATCCTAATATGTTTGGTTAGTTTTCCATATGACAGTTGTTTTTACATAAAAGGGTGTCCATTTTAAAAAAAAGACACTTTGAGTGATACCGGCCCCATCGTCACTTGTATTGAGGCGGGGGTGACTCGTACATGTCACATATGACCCATCGATCATTTTCTGAATTTATCAACACAATCTGAATCGGTTTGTTTTGTTTTATGTATTCTAGTTGTTGTTTTCACTTAAAATGTTGTCCATTTCAAATAAAAGTGAGATGCTTTGAGTGGAACAGGCCATAAAGTGCCTCATATTGAGGCAACGATGACTTTTACATGTCAAAAATGACCCATGAATCCTTGTTCTAAAGTATCAACACAATCTGAATACATTTGGTTGGTTTTATGTATTCCAGTTGTTTTTACATAATGTGATGTCCATTTTAAACAAAAGACAAAAACTTCGAGTGATACCAGCAACACCATGCCTTAGATTGAGGCGGGGTTGACTCGAACATGTCAAAAAGGACCAATGTATCCTTGTGCTAAATTGTCAACACAATCCAAATACGTTTTGTTGGCATTCCGTAGGCAAGTTGTTTTTACTTAAAAGAGTGTCCATTTTAAACAAAAGACTTATTCTTTGAGCGATACCAGCAACACCATGCATTAGAGTGAGGTGGAGTTGACTTTTAAACATCACAAATGTCCCATGGATCATTTTCCTAATGAATCAATACAACACGAATGTGTTTTGTCAGTTTTTCATATACTAGTTGTTGCTTTCTCTTAAAATTTTGTCCATTTCAAATAAAATTGAGACACTTTGAGTGGTACCGGTCACACCATGACTTATATTGAGGTGGGGTTGACTCACACAGGTCAAAATGAAACATGGGGACTTTTTATAATGTATCAAAAGAATCTGAATAAGATTGGTCAGTTTTTCGTGTGCCAGTTGTTTTTACATAAAATGGTATCCATTGTAAACAAAAGAATGACATGTCTAGTGATACCAGCTACATAGTGCCTCATATTGAGGTGGATTTGACTCATACATGTCATATATGAACCATGGATTTTTCCCCTAATGTATCAACATAATTTGAATGTGTTTGGTTGGTTTTCCATATTCTAGTTTTTGTTTTCACAAACAATGTTATAATTTTCATATAATGGTGTGAAACTTTGAGTGGTACCAGACAAACAGTGCCTCTGATTGAGGATGGGTTGATTTGTACACATCAAACCTGAACCATGGATCAATGTTATAATGTATCAACACAATAAGAATACATTTGTTCTATTTTCTGTATGTATATTGATTTTACTTAAAACAATGTCCATTTTAAACAAATGAGATACACTTTTAGTGATACAAGCCACACGGTGCCTCATTTTGAGCCAGGGTTGACTCTTACATGTCACAAATCACCCATGTATTGTTTTCCTGAATTATCAATACAATCAGAAATCGTTTTGTCAGTCTTCTGTATCCAATTTTTTGTTTTCACTAAAAATCATGCCCATTTCCAAAGAAAGTGAGACAGCTTGAGTGGTACCATCCACATCGTGCCTCTGATTGAGGTAGATTTGACTCGTACACATCCCTAATGACCCATGGATCGTTTTCCTAACTTATCAACATAATTCAAATGCATTTTGTCAGTTTCTGTATGCCAGCTATTGTTTTCAGTTAAAATGATGC
The DNA here is from genome assembly GCA_963277665.1 of Viscum album. Lineage (NCBI taxonomy): Eukaryota > Viridiplantae > Streptophyta > Magnoliopsida > Santalales > Viscaceae > Viscum > Viscum album. The sequence continues at coordinate 43,652,597 of OY728128.1, forward strand.
CATTTCTAATAAAAGCGAGACACTTTGAGTGGTACCGGCCACACTTTTCCTTGGATTGAGGCGGGGTTGACTCATAAATGTCACAAATGACCCATTGATCCTTGTGCTAAAGTATCAACATAATCCAAATCTATCAAGAGATCTTAAGGGTGGATCTCCTTCAATCCTTGGACGTTTTGAGTGACGTACAGTGCGGATTGAAGATCCGAGTGAATCTAATCCCCTCCTTTATTCCTAATGTCGAGTAGGGTTTCTAAAATTATCTCATATTTTTATGAAGCTATAAAAAACACTTTTCCATTGGGGCTTATGGTGAATCTTGAAGAGAACATTGATTGGGATTCGAGACGCTGAAATAAGAGTACGATTGTCTCCAGATTCAAGGTAGGTGGTCCTTAGAATTTCATGAATTGTCGTTATGTTATATATATGCTGAATCGCCACTCGCCCAATGTTGGGGTGTGGGGTCAGGAGGCTGTCTGGGGTACAGGGAGGAGGGTGGGGTAATGTCCGGGGGGCTATCTGGGGTCCTGGAAGGAGGGTGGCGTGGCTGTCTAGGGTCCAGGGAGGTGGGGGGAGTCCAGGGTCCAGGAAGGAGGGGGGATATCCAGGGATTTCCCAAACACACAAAACTCAGAAAAAATCCTCAATATACACCTCTATAAAAAATAGGCACATTAAAACATCCTTGCATAAAAAATAGACACATAAAAACTGCCTAGCCTGCATAATTCCTTGCATTCACCTACATAAAAAACACACATTAAAAGAGCACGAAAAACAAACACATTATATAACACACTGCATAACACACTGCATACACCTCACTACATAAACCATCATAAAAAATAGCACAAAAAACATATGAAAACATACTTCAAACACCACAAAAAACAACTTCAATAGCACAATAAAAACACATATATCCAGAGAGAGGGGTGGGGGCTATCCGGGGTCTAGGGAGGAGGGTGGGGGGCTGTCTGGGGTCCATGTAGGAGGGTGGGGGTGGGGACTGTCTAAAGTCTAGGATAGAGGGGGGGGGGGTTTTCTGAGGTCCAGGGAGGAGGGTGGGGGCTGTCCGGGGGGCTGTCTGGGGAGTTGTCTGGGTGGCTGTCTGGGGGGAAATCCGGGGTCCAGGGAGGAGATTGGAGGGGTTGTATGGGGGGATATTTTTGTTTTTTAGATGATATTTCATTTAATTTGAAGTTTTTAAAGGTTCACACTCAGCCTTAAAAAGTGTTTTCAGAAAATACAAAAAAAATATGGATGGTGGGGGGTGGGGTTATCCTGGGTCCTGGATGGAGGGTGGGGAGGTTGTCCCGAGGGCTTTCTAGGGTCTATGTAGGAGGGCGGCAGGGGCTGTCCGTGGTCAAGGGTGAAGGGTCGGGTGGGGGGGTGGGCTTCTGGGGGCTCTCCGGGGTCCGTGGAGGAGGGTTTGGGTGGGTGTCTAAGGGGCTGTCCGGGGGGGTTGTCCTGGGTTCATGGGATGGTATTTAAATATTTTCTAAGAAAATTCATTCAATGTTAAAAAAATAATTTCATTATATCATCTTCAAATAAGACCACTAATTTTCTAAATTCCACTATAAATTTACAATTTCATTAAAATGGGGGGATTTCACAACATCCATGCTTTTTAAAAATAAAACATTCATAATATATAAAAAATCATTTAAATCATTTAGAATATGATTTCCTATCAATCATTAAATTTAATGCTTCATTTATGGAGAGATATATTATAGAACCACCAATATTTTATCAATGTTCAAATCAACACCCACAACTAAAAAACCCATTAACTATGGGTGGGGGCTTCCAAGGGTGTGGGCGGGCTATCCATGGGGGTGGCGGGGATGTCCAGGGGGTATGGGAAGTCAAAGAAGGTGGGGGGTCCAGGGGGTGGGGGATGTCTAGGGGATGGGTGAATCAGTCACAACAAATCATCAATTCAAGTTTTTTTTATAGATAAAAAATAAAGGAAAAGTGACCTATCTAATCACACATATATTATGGCATAACAAATCAATAAACATCAATGGGCAATAATATCAGTTGAAAATGTAATGGATAAATCTGTCTCTCATCATCATCACTATAATCTCCATCATCATCCCCCTCACCCGCATCCTCATCATCGTCCCCATCATTATCCCCGCCCTCCTCCTCGTCATCGTACTTAGCCTCAACCTCCTCATCACCCTCCTCCACCTCGGCCTCCTCCTTTCCCTCCTCCTCCTCCGACTCCACCTCCTCCACGACTGCATCTTGACCACCAATAGAACATCCACCTAGTGAGACATATATAGAACACATAAATTTCATATATTCATCACAAGTATTACTAGAATCTGGTGGATATGTTAGACGTAAAACTTCTATCAGTTTCATAAATGATGTGTTTACCCTAGCAGACCGTTCTGCCATCTCTGTGGTCCTTTTTTCTGCTTATTCTTCATGTGACTTAACTTGCTGCAACTCAGTGGCACTACAACATGTACCTAAGGAGGTTCAATACCTTTTCGGAACTATACTCTTCCCAGGTCAACAACATACTCTACCGGGGGCTCATCTCCCAACACCTGATGTAAGTGATCGTTTGGCCTAAAATTGTCAGGTTACTTGGAATAAAGGGCCTCTAAAGTAGCATGTTACAAATATAAATAGATTATTAAGTTACAAAATAGAGATTAAAATTTTAAATCTACAACGTAAAACATACAATATGCGGATTTAGTTCTTTAACAACACTTCCATCTTTCTTCTTTCTACTCAAGAAAAACAGTTTTCTTCAAGGAACACATCCTTTTATATTCATTTTATGTCTCTAAAATTACATTGAATATAGAAAAACAAAATTAAAAATAGGATACCAAAAAAATTAATTGGATAACTAAAATTGTATAATAACTTTAGAAATGGAATAAATTATGGATGAGAAATTGAAAGTGCAAGTCATAAAGAATGATTATAAACTGTCATACCTTCTGTCTCTCATGATCTAACATAATAGTATGTCCTAATTTGTGGATGTATTTCTTAGCATCAATTTTTTTATTTCTTCTAGATTAATCCTAAATAAAATTCAATCAAAAGTATTAATGAAAAAAATTTAAATTTTCATTTAAATTCCTCTAATTTGATTAATACCATAAATTGGCTACTGGTCCAAAGAGTATCATATGTCTGTACTATTCTAATGGACAATCATCCACGACAGGGTCTGCCTCTAACTATGTGACCACTCTAGCATGCCATGAAATGTACAAATCATTCTTATAAGCTCTCCAATGCTTTCCTAAATCCTTTAGATAGGCTGGTCTTACACACACAACATTGGGGAAATTAAACCGCACCTGACAAAAAATATTAATTCATTTGAATAAAAAAAATAATATATTACATTAAATACAACAGAATTTTTTACCCATATCTCTGCCCAGGATTTATCCTTGACTTCATTTGGTAGATATCTCTATAAGAGTGGGCTGACAGGAATGATGTCAGAGTATTTCAAGAATTTCCAAAAAATCTAACATTGCTACCCTGATTTTTCAATCATCTGGGTATCTTCATTGTAGTCCAACATCAACTACGTGTGGCGGTTCCACACCGTATGTATGTGTGTACACCCCCACCCCCATCTCATATAAGTATATGAATATGTCATGAATGAAAAACACATATTTTATCAATACATGTTATAATGAAAATAAATAATGGTGTGACAATTCGTTAGCATTTTATTAGTATAACTATGGTATTATGATCAATGGTTGTTGTTGGACCCACAGAAACTGAAGGAACACCCTGAATAGATTGAGTGGGTCCCAATGTATGCTCTGTCGGGGTAGACTCTGGCGGAGTAGTAGTCGATGAAGATGGAATATAAAAGCTCGGAGATAAGGAAGTATAAATAAAATAAGATGACAGGGATGGCTGGCGAAATGCTGGACGGGGATTGAGGATAATCCTCTGATATGGTACATAAGAGTGAGGAGGCTCAGATGTAAAGGGTGGTGAAAATATGGGAGGCCTAAATTTCCCATGTGTCCCTAACGACACATCGAGACTAGAATGTGGGATGGATGTTATGTCGATGGGAGGGGCATGGTCTAATCGGTTATGCTGACCAAATCATCTAGCTCTCGTACCACCCCCCACGTATGAACACCCAGAGTACTGGGACCACTACTAGGCGGCTCATCAAACAACACTCTCCAAATAGATAGATCCTAAAAAATGTTTAAAAAAATAATCACATGACATTATATATTATTTAAATAAGTATTTTTGAAATAAAATACTCATTCAAAGAACTAGTGGTGGAATCCCAGTACAGTCATGCGACGATTGTTGTCCATAAACTGTTTTAGTCGCCTCTCTTCAATTGGTTTCAATTGTTTCATTTGAAAACATATATGGATGTAAATAGAAAAATGATATCTAATGTGTAACCAAAAAAACAAAATAAATGAGAGGGAATAGGGGAAATCATGGATAGTTTAACTAACCATTGTTTTATGAGAGCATGAAAAAATATATAATGAAGTCAATAAATCATACAAGATGTAATAATGAAATATAGTTTTTAGTAGGATGATTATTTACTATGTTTAATCAGTCTATTAAAATCATGGAACATTGATTCTACCAGATTCATAAGTGGTAAATAAGTTGTCAAAATTAAGGAAAAATTTAATTACCTAAGATCAGGTGGTTGATGCAGGTTACAATACATGTTTTGTAGAAGAATAGAATCCATCATGTTCATTACCTAGTAAAATATTGAATATAGGTTTTAGAGTCTTCCAAATTTTATACAAATCATAGTTTAAGCATTGAATTTTTCACCAAGTTTGGAATGTTGGTTTCGTAGTTTAAGATATAGTTAATTTCCAAATTTTAAATGGAAAATCCAATAAACAATTCCAACAAATAAAAATTGAAAATTCACATAACGGTCAAGACAGATACAACATATAATCAATAAATATTAAATCAATTTAAGTATTACCAACCTTAACAACCCAACTTGAGGTAAACCAATATAATTTAGATTATGGATAGATGATTCTATATATTTTCCACAAAAAATTCAGATTCACAATCAAATCTCACAATTAATCTATTGGAGTCATCAAAAATAAATAAATCGATTGGTTCCAATGGTAGTAGGGAAAGTTTGAATTCCGTCATCACCATCATCAATAATATGTATTAGAATTACATCTACTATGACACCAAATTCAGTTCGATGTAGGTTTTTGACATAAAAATCATGTTTATCCATTGATTCCAATACAGATGGTTCTTCGGTAGCAAGAGAGTGAGTCATATTAATTACACAAAATCCATAATCATTAATAAATGTTCCATGTCTCTTCATCAAATCAAACCAATGGAATTTCTTAATCGTGACTCATCCATGAGAGTAATAATCGAATATTATTATCTTTTAAACATCTCCATAATAACCCACATTTTCAAATTGTCGTCTACAATCTGATGCACTGGCATACCAATATATTTTGGCAGCAACCATAACACAATAAGGTTGTGTTCTCTTGGTCTTTTCTCATTTAGTGACAATACATTTTAACCCATTGATAACAATTGATTTACAGTCACGAACAATGGTACTAGGAAAAAAAGCCAAAGCTCTTATTTCCTCAGAGATAGAGTCAGCAGGAAAACTCAATACCTGTAATATAAATGAAAATTAAACATAATTAAACATTGATTTAATTATTTTAAATTTTAATATTTTTACCTTCAAATTTTACTATGCTGATAAATCATTCCTATGCAAAGTCTCCCTCCTTCTCAATGATAATAAACGATGCTTTCTATTTATCATTGTTTTATGTTCCATGTAGATAAAAAATATGAATAGTTTAACAAATATATATGTATGATATACATATTCAATTTTGTTACCTGATGTAGTCATCGATCAAATCATAGTTGAACAAAACTGTTCAATATTCCATCTCCCACTCTTCAAGGATTAATGTCTTCAATTTATATGATCCATTAATTCCTCCTGTTTGAGGAAGTGATGGAAAACTAGGTTCAATATTCACAAACTGTTATTCAATTATCATTGGCCTTTTCATTCTTGTAGTAAGATCAGACAAATACATTGAGCAAAAATCCATGAATTCTTGATCCATGTAACTGTTCATGATAGAACCTTCTGGATGATTCTTGTTTCGGACAAAAAACTTTAATGTGCACATATATCGTTTAGTTGGATACATCCAACAAAAAGAAACAGGTCTTATGAGAAGTATTGTAAGGGAAATATGGACAATCAGATGCATCATGCATGTGAAAGATGATAAAAGAAATATTTTCTACAACTCACAAAAAAATTATTGGGGAATCTGTCAACATTTTTTGCAAGAAATACTTGGACAACTTCTTACCACAATTATCTCTAAACAAATGGAACACCATAATAATAGTCACCCTTACATTATTGGACCAAAGATGACAGATTTCTATTAGAATCAACTCATGCAGAAGAATGTGATAATCATGAGTCTTCCATGATTTTAGCTTAAACTATATTCTTGTTGACCCATTTAGATATGTTGCTTGAATAGAAATCAGGAACTCTAATAGTATCTAATACTTAACAAAATTGTTATTTTTTTCATAGGTTTCATCACATAATAATCACTTGGAACTTTCTATTTATTTTCACTCATACGCACTAGATTCAATTCTGGTCTGATGCCCCAATCCACCAGGTCCCGTAGAGATCGTAAACCATCTTTTTTTTCTTTCCTTTAACATTTAGAAGTATCAAATGAAACATTTCACTTATATTATTTTCAATATGAATTACGTATAAGAAATGATGTAATAAATTGGTTGACCAATAATGAAAATTAAAAAAAAATATTCTTCCTATAATTGTAATAGGTTTCAGTGGAAACATTCTTTCTCTTTCCAGATTTCATTTGACCCTCCCCGAATGGAAAACATAAATATTTCAATTCATTAGGCACATCATTTCAAGACATACACTAAGGTGTATCATTGATCTCTATGGTATTATCATATCTTATATGATTATTTCTATATGGATGGTCCATTGGAAAGAATAATTGATGTCCTTTAAAGATGAAACTACAGAAATGCTTGGGTCTTCTTGATCGTGTATTCTTCATAAAAACAGTATATGACTGTTTTCTCTTTGTGCTCCATCCTGACATCATTACATAATCCATAAAATAATTTATCATCCATATATGTGCATCATGAATCAAAAATATATCATTCATATATGCATCATATGTGCACACAACCACAAGCCAACGAAGATTAAAATCCTTTATTAAAGGTTACATGTATACACAAATATCAATGCTAGGATCAGAACGGCCAGATATGATTGTACTCATGAATGTGAAATGTTTTTTCATACACAAACATGGGGGATGATTATAAATGTGTATAAAAACTGGTCATGTGTTGTGAAAAGTAAGCATCTGCCCAAACAGATTAAAATCGTCACATGAAAGACCCTGCCACACATTACGCACATCAACTGCAAAATTAGGATATAGAGCATCAAATCTCTGCCATGAAAATCCATGTGCAGGGTGAACCATATCATCATTATTCTTATTTCTCTCGGTATCATGCCATCTCAATTTTATTGATTTTTAATCACACATAAAATGATTCTGGAGTTTGGGGATCGATTAAAAGTTCAACATTACATTCTATGGCACACAGGATGGTGTTCCATTAGATTTTGACTTTTAGATGGATGTGGCACAGTTTATACAATCATTGCGTTCAGTGGTTTCCTCTTATAATAAACTGCAATATTTATTTCAAGCATGAATTTGGTTTATTAAAATCCTTATTCCTCAAATAAATTCCATGAAATTTAGTGATTTGAGGGTATATCTGCATCAACTGGAAGTAAATTCATTAAGAAGGTATGAATGTAATCAATTTCTATATTAGAAATCCCATACATAGTTTTCCCATGAAACAATCTGATTAAAAATTCTAACCTTTTCATTTTATCGCATTGTTGATATATTGATATTGTGGATGAATCATTCAATATTTTCACCCTGATAATATAATCATTTTCATTAGATGCATCAAATGTCCTCATATAGAAGTCTTCCTGAGTCGAAATCCTTTTTTTACATGATGAAAAATAAATGGAAACATGCTGTATAACAAATTCTCTTATCCAGTCCTTTCATATCGATCATTAGCAATTGGAGATTTCATTTTCTTGACATTATGATACCACACGTTGTAGTTTTCCTGAAAACCATATTTGGTTACGGGGTAGCTAACTTATTCACTGCTGAACGATGGTCTACCGATACAATTGGAACATGGGTAGTGTTTGTGACCACTATCTGAAGCATTGGGAAATGAAAAATCTAAAAATCTCTCTAATTTTTTTTAAAATAACTTGATGTCCTATCGGTTTCATACATCCATCTTCTATCCATTCTGTAAAAATAATTGTTATAAGTCATTTCATCAGAAGAAGTTCAATAATACTGAAGTTTAATTGAAAATATATATTATGTAAATGTTAAAGGAAGGAGTTTCTAGTAGATTTAGTGAACTATTAATACAATTTAATGATATAATAATTCGGTTATATGTGCCAAATTTTGAGTTGAGATGAGTTTTGTATATTTTTCATTTATCACATACAAGAAGACTACATAGTCCTGATAGAATATTGGTTAAGATTTTACAATGTGAAGTCTTTTTATAAAATATGCAGAATGTGTAATGAGAGTTTTTTAAATAAGTTATTGATGCTACAAATGGAAATATTTTAAAAAATTAGTATATTTCATAACACCCAAACTAAAGTCCATAGAATGTATCATATCACCCCACTAAAAAAGGAAAAACACCTACCCCACTACCCCTACCATCCCCAATACCTTCACATGGATCATCCATATATCCATTACCCCCTTGAGAAAATATGACTAAACAAACAATTAACCGTCTTTGAGTGGGGTTACATCTCACAAGAACCTCTATTAGTCGATATGATTCACTGACTACATAAAAGGAGTGGCAATGAAGACTTCCAATCAAGTTGATTCTTATAATCATGACAGTTGAATTGTAAAAAAAATAGAAAACAAATTAAACTACAATTATTGTGTATGTCATGCCACCCACATCACCACCTGGTTTAGGTAAAATCAAAATAGAAACAGTGAATAATAGATGAAAAACATTAAAACTAATTTAATCCTTACAGATTTGGACTGTAGAACTAAATAATTGATTGACTTCAGATGGATTTATAGGGAGGAAGGAGTTACCATCCTATATAATGAGATATGCCTCTAGTTTAGAATCCAAGGGGGACTTCCTCAAGGCTTCTTAAATCATATTCACTATGAATCCAAGGTATATTTCCCCAAGGTATTCTAAACCAAATCATCATGAATCCAAGGGGGTTTCCAAATGGAATGAAAATCATTGTTTTTAACATGAATCCTTGGTTGGTTTCTTCAAGGAATTCCAAATAATTTAACATAGAATAAGTACTCAAAAATTAAATTAAAATTTATTTATATTCATTTTCAATAGGTCTCACATAAGAGGCACATGATTTAGGTCCCATTATTTTTTATAGGCATCCCAAATCATTCACTCCTATTCAATAACTCATTCTTGGCACCCCTATGGTCTTATATTTCATTACCCAATCAGTTCCCCAAGTCAACCGCACCCCATGGGTGGATAAGGTTTAGGCATCTACACTAACAGGTTGTTCATGGATTGTAAAGAGTTTAAATTTCAAAAATTATAGGCAAAACCATTTATTTTTAAATTTGAGATTAATAATAAAGTATGTCAATGATACTACACATCATAAAGAACACAAAATAGTGATACTTTTAAGTGATAGTTTATAATCCATCTTCTATATACTCATAGACATCTACCAATCAAGTATTAGTCATTGATTCAATATCAAATAGTGTGAATCATAAAATTTTCCAAAATACCTAGAAATAAGGAATAATGATGTGATCATTCTAGATAGTGAAATAAATGGTGAAAGGGTGAGAATAGAATGATATCATTATAAATAGCTCATATTTTGGATTAAAAACACTTGAAATACATAAGATACCTCAACTCACCATGTTATCTCCCAGGGTTTGGTAGAGCACAAACCAACCATGTCAATTACATTAATGAGGGATTCTATGTCTGTAATTAGGAAGAGGTTGAAGAAGTGTAGCATGGATTTGGATTTTTATTCAATAGGATGGAAGACCTAGAGTTAGGGTTCACCTAGATAGGGGAATCTCGAAATTTGGGAAAATGCATAGTTATCTACTTCTTTGTAATCGAGGGTGGGCGGTTTTGCTGCATTTGGGAATATTTTTTCCAATGGGTTTTAAAAACTATTGGGATAATCATGGACCATACCAATAGATTGTACAAAGTGTTGGTAAAGGGATAAAATTTGGTATATTTTCCAACGGTTTCTTTAAACCATTGGGAAATCCTTCACTCACTCAACCATTACCAACCATTTATTCAAACTATTAGTTAAAGAATGATATACCAAAATTTCTATTGAACCATTGGTATATAAGCATTGGGGAAACCCAACATCCCAGTAAGAAGACATTTATAGTGACTATATATTGGAGATTTGGCTCCGTATAAATTATGCCTCCAATTTTTCAAAACAAAAACCACAATTGCAAATTCAAAATCAAGTGTGGGATAATTAAACTCATGAAGTTTTAGTTGTATTGAAGATTAAGCAATTACTGGATAATTTTTCATCAAAAAAACCAAGTCCATTAAATTAAACATCATTGTAGATGACAAACTCATGATTTTGGGAAGGCAAGTCCAATACTGTATCATTCACTAATCTCTTCTTTAGTTCCTCAAAAACAACATCACATTCATTTGCCCAAACAAATTTAACCCCTTTTATGTTAACTTATTTCACGGGCTAGATAATCGTTCAAAGGATTTAGAAAATGTATGTAATAACCTGTTAATCTATAAAATAGTGAATATATGTAACACTTGAAGGTTTTTCCCATTCATCAACCACTTTTGTTTTGGTAGGAAAAACTGTTATTCCATCCTTATTTATAATGTTCCCTAGAAAAGTAATCGGTTGCACAAAAAATCACACTTTCTGAAATTCCCATACGTTATCTTTTATTTTCAGGTTTGCAAAGTAACCCTAAGAAATTTTTCATGCTCCTAATTACTTATATAATATAACAGAATGTCATCAATAAAAACAACCACAAACATATCAATGAACTCATGAAATATTCTATTCATATTGTCCATGAATACAATATGTGAATTAGGTAACCAAAAAGGCATAATTACAAATTCATAATGACCATATATAGTACATAACATAGTCTACGGGATGTCTTCATATTTTACTTTCAACTGATGATTGCCAGACCTCAGGAAAACCTTCAAAAAATACTTCACTTCCTAGAGATAATCAAACAAATCATTGATGTGAGGTAAAGGATACTTGATTTTAAAAGTTGTATTATTCAAGGCTCTATATTTGATGAAAATTCTCATTAGACCATCTTTTATTTTAACAAACTAGATTAGAGTGCCCCTTGGTGTAGTGTTAGGTCAGATGAAGACTTTATCTAATAATTCCTAAAATTACCTATTTAATTCATGAACATCCATTTGGGAAATTTGATAAGGTGTTTTAGAAATTGGCTAAGCATCAAGAACTAAGTAAATTGTAAACTCAACCTCACAATTAGGAATAACACAAGGAAAATCATTATAAAATCATCAAGGAAAATCAAATAACACTGGTACATCATTAGTTTGAATAGTTCTCAATCTTAAAAAATTTGAGCAATATAACATTAATCTCTATCTATTTTCAGATTCATGGTTTCCTAATATGATATAAATGGTATGGTCTCATTCTTGTAAACAAAATAAAATTCTTTCTAAAAAAACTACTTTTTCTCTAAAATCTATCTTATAATGATAAAAAAGAATTCTAGTCTATACCCAAAATAACATCAAACTATTTTAGAGGAAAAATAGCAAGGTTTGCAGCTAAACTGTTTCCACATACAAGGATATGGAGATTATTATAATTTCATTTTTTCCAAATATTTCCTCTTGGTGTTTTTAACATGAGATATGGTTTCAATACATGAGGTTGAATTCCCAATTTTTCCAAAAATTTCTCAGAAATAATGGAATTTGTGAACCCTGAATCAGACAACACATTTGTGAAATCTGTAAAAACATGCAATGTACCTGATACCAATTCATTTGACGGCTGAACATCTAATGAACTAGTTTAGAATGATTTTACCTAATCCTTCTTCATCCAATCTTTTTTATTCATAGCTTGAGCAACTAGCTTCAGGAAAACATTATCCAAATGACATAATTTGTTAATGACAAAGAATCTCACCATTGTCCTCTTATTAATTTTCATATCAATTTCCTTGAAATAACAAGACATGTGTAAAAACTTTTTACATGAGTAGGATTTAATAGAATTTACAAGACATTCAATAGGATTATTTTTACAACACTTTTCGAAATAAAGGATATTCATTTTCTAGCTTCCAGACTTCTTTGACAAGTTTTTCTCCATTTCTATCCAACCAGAACGCTTCTTATTTTTTCCATCACCGGGCACATATGTGTTAGGAATCTATGTCTTAACTTTTTCAGCATAATGAACATGCTTCTCAAATCATTTAATCACTTGTGAAGCCAGATCTATTTTCAATAAAGTTGTTTCAAACCAGAGTAAAATCTTGTAATTTTACTTTCAAAATCCCATGTAAAATATGGAATGTACATGGAAATTCTTGTAAAATGTTCTTCATATGATGCCATAGAATCTTTAACATTCTTCTTCATTTCCTAGAACTGTTTCTCCATTCTAATTTTAATAGTTTTTGGAAAATATTTTTCTATAAAAAGACTCTTAAAATCATCCCATTGCAGACTATCAAGATCCAATCCTTCTCTCATATTATTAACTAGAGAACACAGTTGAAGAGATTCACCATCCAAATGATAAATGTGTAGTATTACCATTTAATATTATGAACATCCCATGACATCAAATATCATTTCTAGAGTATTGATCAATCCATCAGTAGTCACTGGATCTGTTGTTCCACTGAATGTTGGAGATGTTTCCTCATAAAATGCTTCACAAAAGAATTATTTATTTATGGTAGATCTTGTTCATCTCATGAATGGATACCACCACCATTTATTTCATGATTCATGTTATCCATTGTTGTGACAAATTGATCATTTCCAATTTCCACCAATTTTGTCAGAATATTCAGATAAACATCGGCCAGTTGTTTCCTTTCTCCTTTAGAAATCCTATTTCTTCAACAAAAAACCATTCTGTACAAACATAACTTAGATGAAGAAACATGGTAATCTATAAATCATATAAAATTTCAATGTAATCATAGATTAAAAAATAGTTTCTGTATTCATTAAATATTATTCCATCCCCTAAAGTTATCTAAATGTTTCTTTGATACCAACAATAAGGACCCAGCCTTAAAACTGTCTGTATTCTTGAAATTTACACAATACCATACATTATAACACATTGAGGATATTTTAGGGTTTAATATTTTAACAAACTAGGATATATTACAAACATGTCATACCAGATTCATACAAGAGCATACTACTAAATTAGTATCTATTTTTTCCAAATAAAATTCATTGAAACTTAAAAAATGATTTATTTAACAACACTCCATATCAAAAATCATGACTCCCTTATTTCTCTTACCCTTCCTTATATCATGTGAAAGAAAATTTTAATAACACAGGATGAGTATAAAAGTCAATAAGGGATATAAAGTATGAATGTGTTAGTCAATTGATATATAAAAACCAATAAAATCCATATTACTGAAAACTCATATGCAATGAAACATTATATAGTTATATTGGAAGATATTTACCATACCACTCTTACATTAACCCATACACATTGAATAATATTTTGCTCAAACTCTATCTCCATAGTACCCAATTCATTAGAGAGCTGTAATAGGGCTCACCCGTCATATCTTGAGTTATAATGGGCTCATACCAACATATATTGAGCTATAATGGGATTAAACCAACATAAACAATGTCCAAGGAACATATGATGGTAATAAAAAATCTTTAAAATCAGAATAATTCACTCATTATATATATATATAAACCCATTCTTTTGAAATTTTATAAAAAGTGTTTTAAAAGAATTTTAAAAATAATGTCCCTTAAAATATAATTAGAGTGAGAATTAATTGAAAAGAATTTATGTGTGTATTAACTATAAATACTTATAGAGAAATATAATATAAACAAAAAAATCATAACAACCATAATATTAATAAAACATAATAAATAATGATGAAGGTTTACCCAAATAATGGAAGTTCGGTTAAGAATTCTCTTACCTCGAGTTTTTCTTACATTAAACCCATTTAAACCTCCCCTTGATCTATTCTCCATGAGATCCTCCTTAAGGCATTTAGTTTTAGACTTTTGATGATACCATCAGCTCTAGGACGTGGGGAAGATTCTTGGTAGGAGTATTGGGCTGAACATAGGTAAGTTTCATGTATTGAGAGGTGTGGGAGGAAGATGAGAATGTGTGTTGAATTTATAGTGGAGGAGAAAATGTATTTAACATTATTTTTATCATCATTATAATATTTTGGCCCAAGACTATGAACAATATTAATTCATGTGACCCCAAATAGAAAAAATGGAATGTGATATTAAACCATATGCAATAACATCACTTATGATGTCATAAATAGTGTATTTTATTGATAATTTTAATATAAGGTAATTTACTGTATTTCATTATTTATAAAAAATTCATGAATTTTTTAAAATTCCAAAAAATTTACCCTAACCATTTTTTGACACGTAGAATTAAAAAATGAACTCCATTTTTGGAAAATAATTTTTTAATTATTATTAATTTTATTTTTAAATAAAATTATACTTAATTGAAAAAATAACCATTTTTATTCTATAACTTCTTTTATATCACATTGAAATATTAACCAGGAAGCCAATATCATAATTCCTTTAGAATATAAAATAATAATAAAATTTCATATTTATTAGGGTTATATGAATATTCAAAAGGGTATGTTACTATTCACTAAAAAACAATTTGGTTACATCAGTCCACAAATAACAAACTAAACACAATTTTATATGATCGTTTTTCGAAATTCAAAACATAGAAGAAATAAAATTTAGTTTAAATTTCAGTTATAAATGCCTACTTAAAACAAGGTTTCAATCATTTCATTAATTTTTTTTAATCCTTGGGGTGTAACAATAAATCATATCATTAACCCTTGAATCCATCACGTATGACTGTGTCATAATATATCAACCACAATTAAAAATATTTTCCTACAAATGATGCTCACATAGATGCAAATAATCTAATAAAATCAATAAAAGCTCATTAAGAGAAGTATTCCCTTTTTTACATTGAAACAATTTAAAATACAACCAATTATAAAATAATACATTTTATTAAAAATAATCTTTTAATAATTTTTTATAAGATTTAGAATATTAAGGAGTCATAATGGTAGAAAATAGCTACTAATGAAAAATAAGTCAAAAAAACATTCATTCCATAATTTCTCAAAATAGTCATAATGTACCACATTTGGTAACTATTGATAGATTACTTAAAAAACATTTTTTAAAAAGTGAAAAATGGGAAAATATGACTTTACAGTTTTTTTGATAATATTTTGAAATAGGTTTTAAGAAACATGTACATGGATGATAACAATTCCCTTTTATATTATTACTTATATACAACTTTTGATAATAATAAGATTATAAAATTAACCCTTATGTAAAAGCCGTTAAAAGATTTATTTATTGATTTTTTTTAACTAAATTAAAAATAAACATATAATGTTCTTTATAATTCCTTATATACATATAAATAAATATGTATGATACTATAAAAAATATTGAAATGGGGAAAGGATTAATTTTTTAATCATTCAATGAATCCCATACCATTGTGAACATTTAAATAATAAGACCAATATATTCAAATGAATATTTAAATACCATGAAGATAAACATATTCATGATATCCAATATAATAGGTGTTTTAAGTAAAACACATATACGAAATAGGTGGTGAATGTGACTTATATCACACCATAAATTAAATTGAGATGGAAATTCATTTAGCGTAGGTCCAATACTCTTTTTATGTGTCCAAAAATCTTACAATATGTTTTTCAACATTTTATAAACTTATATTAGAATCATAATAATTCTTTTTATATCATATATGATTAATTTTTGAATTTATATTACACATTTATTAATAATTCCAAGATAAAGCGACATTTTGGGTAATAATCGCTTTGTTAATAATATGTATGTTGACTAGTTATTTTTTATTATATTAACTAGATAATGATTTAAATAATTAAAAATTATATAAAATGATTCATATTTTATATATTTTAAGTATACAAATATATAAAATAGATAGATTAATGAAAAGGAAGACATCATTCTGGAAGACGGTAGGTCGTACGTACCCATGAACATTGTTTCTATTTTCTTATCATATTGAATGGAATAAATTAAATTATATATACATATATATATATATATATATTATTCCAGTAGAACTATTATTTCATATATTTCATATTTATTTGGTATATACATTTTTATAATCATTTTAAATGGTTGAAATAGAGGATGAATCTCATCACATCATAGAGATGGTTTGCCGTACATACACATGTGCAAAGATATAATTCCATTAATGGTTATATGGTATTGAATTGGATGATATATTAATTATACTAAAACATATAATGTAATATTAATTATTTAAATACTTTATATTCATCTATATACCCACTAAAAGAAAGTATAGATGAAAAAAATGTACACCACGATGTGGATATGTTTAGCCAAACGTATACACGCATAGTGATATTTTTTTTGTAGAATAGGTAAATGGAATAATATGGTTTTCACATAATCATAAATACATATGAACATATATTTATGATTTATTTATTAGTTTAGTATGGAAAAATTGAGGAAAAATAAGTATAATATGAAAAGAACTTTGAAAGAGTTGGTAAAACAATTACCCCTTCTTCGAGTATCTTCATTTGATTTTCACAAAAGGAATCCTCAGATTGGATTTCATCCCAATGTATATTCTATCATATTATGTGAGGGATGTTAGGAGTATAATTGTTTAGGGTTTTGTTGAACTAAAATTCTTTATATCAGTGAATAAAAGAGAAGGAGGGGTTCCCTTTTACAATATAGGGGAGGGGGAATTTAGGAAACTAAAAAACTATTAATTTATTATAAATGCATTTTCTATTAAAAATATCTCCCAAATAAACAAAATTGGATAATATATGAAATATTTAACACTATAAATGTTATTTTTTGAAACGATAAACTTTTTTGACCTTTATATCATTTAAAAAAATTGTATTTATTTTGACGCATCACTTACATCAATTTTGATACTATTAAATATTTTCCTTTTTTAGAAACATCAAAACAAGATGATAATTTCAAAAAAAATACATAAAATATTTTAATAACATATCTATGTTATCAATTAAATTATTCTATTTATTTAATTTGGCCATATTATATATAATTTAATATTTTCTATATCATTTATTTTATTTCTCATTTAACTAAACAATTTGTACATCATTATTAACACAGCACCGAATTTGATTATTTGATTACTAAAATTATAAATAAATTACCATTATATAGATAAACATTTTATATTTATAAATAATATTTATAATCTACCGTATCACTTATATAACTTCATATTAGAAATTATATTGTTATTGAAATTTCAATATGAAATTTTTTACTCTTCTTTAAATAAAATATAATAAATGTCTTAATCTAACAAAATTTACTTAAAAGGGTTATATATTAGAACTAATTTTGATTCTAGTTAGTATTTACTTATCCAATGAGATTAGGACAGGTGTTAGTGTAATTTTATATTATTATAATATTATTTTTACCTTTAATTACCCTATTGACCTTCAATTGTGGTAAATTATAGTCAAAAGTTACAATTCACTAAAAATTATATTGATAACATTTGACCAAATTTATAATGTTTATTACAACCATACATGATCATGTTGTTATGTTTGATTCCCATAATTGGTAAAATTATGTTTAAATCTAATCAATAGAATTGGTTAGAAGGTGGGTAAATGTGACGTTCAAAAGTTAAATTTTTTTATATCTAATTCTATTATAAAAATGATTAAAATGAACGAAATTAGGTTAATATGTGTATTAGTTACATATTTTAAATTTAATTTCAAATCAAATTAAAATAATTATTTAAATGAAAATGTTATTTATAAATCAATAATGAAGTGTTTATCACTATTCATAAAAAATTGAGATTTTTTAGAAAAATACAAAAAATTATACATTGTTAATTATAATGTTATTAATTAAAAAACTATTTATATTTTACCAAATAAAATTTCTATGAGTGTATAATATTAAATTTATTATTATTCACAAAAGTCTATAAAAATTAGTTCATTTGATAAAAATGTATTTCTAATGGTATATATATTTTTTTGAAACGTATACATTTCAATATAAATATGTTATATTTATGTGAAAAACTATAAATAACATCAAGAATTATTTATTACCATTAATATTATTATATTTAGTGTATATGTTATAAATATAACATTAAAATACTTATAGTAATATAGTGTTGTTTATTAGAAACTCCATCATGCATGTAACGCACGCCAAGTCAGTGTTTCGTGCAATATAAGATATTGAATTATTTTAAAAAGATTTCATACAATGAAATATTTTGGTGTTACAATCACGATATTCAATATGTTATCAAAATTATTCATATAAATTATTCATTACATATAACACATGAAACCCCATCAATTTAGTCAAATATTGATGTTACCAAAAAACTCATCTTTATCCAATTTTTATCTATCTCCAAAAACATATCTTTTTGTTAATTTATATTTTGTAAAAATTAACAGGAAGTAACAATGAGATGATAGATTTTACCTAAACACCTGATATCACTATTGGAGGTTCATCTCTTTAAATTATCCTTTTTTTAAATAATTATATTCTTTAAAAATGGTTGATCTATGGGGTCAAATATCCAACGATAGACAAAATAAATAATCTTTATTCCACTAATAATAATAAAAGCATTCTCATCCATGAATTATGGAAATTATTCTATGACCATATGTAATCCATCCAAATAACATACCATATGATGAAACTCACTTGTTCTCAAAAATAATAAACAATTTAGTGTAAATTTATGATTATAAACTCTATAAGATATAATTAAAGTGTTCTTACTTGATTAAATTGATTCCTTAATTTGTGGCTTCAAATTAACATCGATATTTTCCATCATATGTCTTGGAATTAATAATACCAAATATATATGTGTGTGTGTGTGTGTGTGGTTTATTCGTCATCATCTATTGAGGAAATTTGTAAAAAATTATTAAAAGAAGAAAACAATAATAACAAGTAATGTAAACCCCAAATGGAAAAAACCATCAGTATAATTAAAGAATTACATTTTATGTGGTTCTAATGTAAAGGAATCATTTATTGGACCAAAATGATGTCATAAATCACAATCACATAGATTATTAAATATTTTCATGATGGGAATGTGTCATTTTCCCATGTTTTTAATGAAACTATATAGGGAGATGTAAATAGATGGTTTAAATTTAAAATACGTCAACAATTTCATTGGAAAAATTTTACTTTCTTTATTTTATATATTCTTACATTGATTATAAAAATGATGGAAAATTAAATAATGATTCATAATCACTATTATATAAGATGCGGTTAATTGAACATGACAAGATATTCTATTTAATAAGACCAAAAGTATGGACCAAATTCTTATTTTCATTTAGACATATAAGAAATGGCTTTCCATTTAGATTTATTGATTTAACCAAAAATGTATTTTATTGAAACAACTATTTAGAATCACAAACTCTGATATAATATCTATAAATTTCGTAACAACTTCTTGTTTTCTTTTCTAGAATTCCATTTATAAGTAAAACATAGTACATTTTAATTAATTAAAAAATTGAGATGGTTTTGATTTTTTATTTGGAATTTTATTCTATGTTTTTTTCTAAATATATGGGCCAGAAAAATCATATATGAAATTATGATATTCTTTATCCAAAACCAAAAACGGTATATTTACTAGTTATTTTTTTCAACAAGTTGATGAAAATAAATATCATCTCTCTGAAAACCATAATATTTTAGATGAATCCTAAAATTTTATAATGTTTTGAATTTCCTACAATCAAATTTCTTACTCAAACAATTATTTTTTATTTAGAAAAAAATATAAATTTAAAAATACAAATTATTGACCTCTATGTTTAAATTATAAAAAATTAAAGATTGTAAAAATATTAATAGATCACAATTTTTCTAAAATAATTAAACTAATTTGAGACATGCGAAGAAATTTTCTATGTGTGATTCACCATCACACACTTTTAAGAACAAGACACGATTCAGACTAACAATGCCAGTTAGAGTTACTTTTTTCCATGAATCACCATTAGTATGGACATATCGCTATGTATGAGACACCGTCAGATGACACACCGTCAAGATTTTATGTAACCATAACATAAATATGTCTACATTCAAGATACTTCCATGTGTCGCACTACCTGTTCCAAAATAGCAACATCAAATTTTTTCCAATTATAAGACACCTCCAGACCGTGCACCACTAGTTGAGACACTACTAGAGATGTGACATTTTAGCATTGTCTAAGAAACCTCTAGGGTTATTCCTCTAGAACTACAAATTTCTAGACATCACGAAATCTCTTAACAAGGAAAATGAAAATATTTAATTATACTTTCTATTGTTTATATTTATTCTACCCAATAATTTTTCAAATTATGTAAAATATATTAATTTAATGAATGTCTCTTAAATGTTCTACATGATGCATTGATGTATGTATCTGATGTTGGAGAAAGTAGTGAGGATTTTGATATTCCTAATGATACGGGTAAAAGAAAAGTGGAATCTATCATGTGAAATATACAATTGAGTAAACAATATGTAAATAAATACAACTAATGTCAAGCTAAGAGATCAAACTCACTGAACACATATATATTTGAATGTGATTTCTAGAAAGAAGATCTCACCTTCTACATACAATGGACAATGAAGCCAAAATACATCATCATATACAATTCTTTCCTATAATTGATTACAAGAGTTTATGACACTCTGGTCTTCTAAATTTTTCAAGAGTTCCAAACTTAGGATTCACTACAAATAGTTTCAACAGTCATAAGATTCATTTCGACAGACTGATTATTTCTAAACACATTACACTATGATGTTTCAGTTCTATGAATTTGTTTTTCCATAATGAGTAATGTATGATATACTCTGTTTTATGTATACACACTATCTCCTTTACTGAAATAAAAGATACCTAGAAATATTCCCATATTTCCTTGCGCATACACTCCAACAGATAATAGTCGTATAAGTCACTATGTTCCCTATTTGTTTTTACTCCCATGTATAACTATTGAATTGGTCATGTATGACCTAGATAGTTTTGAACTATTGTAAAACCTAATCATGTGTATTCATTATATTTTTTAATTTATATAATCCTTTTGGTGGAAGGTGATTTCCTAGTGGATGCAGCTATGTCTCTTCTTGAAATAAAACCTCTTGTTTCAATCTTAGCTGTGTGTTTTTTTTATATTATTTTCTATTAAAAAATAAAAATTGATTTTATTATAAAAAAAGATATACTTTGATATTTTATCTCAAATTTTGTTAATTTAGTATTTTCATAAAGTAAATTGATTCAAAGGATCTAAAAATATTATATATAATTCATTTTCTACCTAATCAATCTTTAGAGAAATATTTAGAAAGAATATGGCATGTATCATGACATATATTTTTATCAACCAGTTCACATGTAAACATTTGGGTGATTTTAAAATAATTCATTTTAAAATAAATTTACTGGGTACTCAATTCCTACCATCTTGAGATACTCACTCCAAAATATAGTTATCAAATGACTACATTCTTTGTTATTATAGTTTTAAAATATTTTTCAAAATGATTTTATTTATCGTTTAATGATCTTTAATTTATGTTAATTTTAAGTATAATAATTTAAATGTACAATCATTATGATGGTTGTGATACCATAAATCCTCAATTTTTAGTGTAAAAAAACTATTCTCAATTTTAAATTAATACGAAAGTGCATGTAGAAACAATTTGTTTTGATATTTAGCCTATAATATAAGATGAATAAGTTATACCCAATACTACAAGAGTCACATGTGATGAAGAAACAATGTTTGAAAACAAATATAATTGAAAATCCATGAGTGCCCTTTATTGTTCACTAGGTGGTGATGATTTTATCAATATTTCATTATGTAAAACTACATAAGAGATTTGTGACATTTTTTTGTTTCCCATGAGGGAACATCAGATGATAAGGGGGAGAGACATAAAAATTATACTATTAAACATGGTAATTTTAAGAAAACTTCTAGTGAACCTATTTTTTATATGTACCTAAAGTTCAATGAAATTTTTAATATAATAATCTCACATAAAAACTAGTAACTTATATGGGCTAGATAATGAGATTTTTTAGATGTCTACATGAAAGATGGAAAGGTACATCTGTCTCCATCAAAGAATATTATTAGATGATAATTTTTTCATTCATGGAGTTGACTGTAATGATAATGATGTATAAATAAGAGATAAAAGAAAAAAATGAAAAATATTAATATACTAAGATAAATTCAATAGCTTTAAATAATACTTCATCCAAGCAAGTAATGGGAAAATAAATTGTGAAATGACCAATTGTTAGCTCTAATGATATCTAATCACTTCCAAATTATGATGAGGATATAGATCACCTAGAGATAATATTTAAGATGTTTTATAGGAAGAAAGTTTTCATCATAAAATCAAGTGAAAAATACAAGGATGACAGTGGAGGAAATTTGAAGAAATATTGGAAGGAGGATAATAATTCAAAATAAGTTGTTTGTTGTGAATGTAAAAGGAAAGGATATATAAAATCTGACTATCCAAAGATTAAATATGAAAAAAATATGAGGACAATGACATGAGATAAAAATGTCTATGAAACCCACATGGTGTGCTTCTAAATATAGATATATGGAATTAAAATCGTCACATTTGGATAATCCAAATAGGGAAAAATTGTCTTTAATGACTAAACTTAGTGAATTTCTTACTTTTACCACTGATTTTAATATTATTCCAATACATAAGTATAAAAATTCTGATAACCAGGAAAATTATGATGAAGATATGTCAAATGAAGAATTATTTGAATACTGAAACATGTTATAAGAGACCATAAATGAACTAAAGTATTTGTTTGAAATTCTCAAAAGACAACATGCTCTAATTGAAAATAGAAAATCGGAACTATCAATATAAAAAGTGGAAATTTCTCCACCACTAAAAGAGGCCCCTGAACATAATAAATATAATGATAAATTCAATATTGATCTGTAATAGTTTATAAATGGAATAGTGAAACTTAATAAAATTTTGTGGGGGAATGATTCACCAGAGTATGTTAGTGGAATTGGATACCAACATGGAAAAAGGAACATAAAAAAGGTAACTATTGTCCATAAATAAACTCCAAGGAGTTATTCCACAAAATATTTTTATAAGGCAACAAACATAGTATTTATTTAAAACAATGTTAAATTTAATTATTTTAATCCCATTAGAAAAATATGGGTGCCTAAACCTTTGACTACAAAAAATTTCTAAACCCAAACAGATTTTTGCAAAAAAATCATTTCCTCTTTAAAACTTATTTTTTAGAAAAATAGCTTGAATACCTCTAATATATTTCTATGGTGCATGGAAAGGGATTGTTCAAGGAATATTACAGGATATTATTTATGAGTAAATAGCCTTATCAGGGTTTATGCTGTCCATATAACCTTTGGGGATAATGAAAAAAGGAAGAACATTGTCATAGGATATGTTTACAACATGAATTTAGTTTTTTTTCTGAATTATATATTTATAGATTAAAATATAATCTTCTGAGTATTTCTCAGTTATTTGATGATGGTTAATATGTTATTTTTGAAAACGTTGCATTTAATTTTTTTTATTCTCAAAATGCTTTAATTTTTACTACTTGGATAAATGGTAATATTTATGATTTTTTACTTATTCTCTATAGTTTATTAAAATGTTTCATTATTAAGTGATTTTTACAATGAATATTGAATTTTTCATAGTAGATTAGGATATAGAAACATTGACTCATTTTGGAAGGTATCTATGAAATGGTTAGTTATGGATCTACTAAATATTGATTTCCCAAATGAGAAAGTCTATAGCCCTTGTTAAAAAGGGAAACAACATAAAGATTATTTAAATCAAAGGAAGAAGTGTCAACATGTCAACCTCACGAATTGGTTCACATGGATTTTATTAGACCATATAGTCTCAAATCATAATGGGAAGTACTATGTTTTTGTTCTTGTATATGATTTCTCTAGGAATACATGGGTATGCTTTCTATCTCACAAAAGTGTTTCATGTTCCTATTTTATCAAGTATTCTAATATTGTTTAATATCATAGTGGAAATAAAATTAATTCCAAAATTTTTGACTATGGATGTGGGATTCAAAGTCAATATTTAGATTTTTTTCTGAAAAAATGGATAGAGCAATAACTTCTCTACTCCTATTACCCCTTAGTATAATTGGGTCATATAATTGGGAAATTAATCTCTAAAATAGATACCATGAAACAAGTTGATTGAGTATATCCTACCTATCTATTTCTGGTTAGAATCGTTTAATAAAACTAATTATATCATCAATTGAGGTTTGATCAGACCTATCCTTAAGAAGACCCGTTATGAACTTTGGAATAAAAAAACCTAAGTTAAATTAGTGTATAGTTTTTGGTTGCATTGTATTTATTTTTAACACTAAAGATAATTTGGACAAATTTTCTTCAAAAATCGAGGAAATATTTTTCCATAGATATTCAATCTCAAGAAAAACAATAGAGTTTTCAATATGATGTCCAAATATATTGATGAATAAGCTCATTTAAAATTTATAAAACCGATCTACATTAAATGAAACCCATGCTAAAAAACAATGGGGAGGATTTATCTTCTCTAAAATTGAATTACAATCCTTTAGATTCTGTTATAAAACCAGTAGAAAAAATGTTCAGTTCTAAAGTAATTCTGGAACATCAAGAACCTGAACTTGAAAATCAATATGTGACCAGCCCATCTTTTTCTAGAGCTATTAGAACCATTATATACCATCCTTTAGATTCTATTAAAAGAGACTTCAATAAAGGAACACAAACTAGTTGTTCTATTTGAAACCATGATAAACATCATGAATTCATATCTCAGGATGATCCTAAGAACATCAATGAATATATTAATGGTGGTTACTGCGTAATATTTATGGTAGAGAAATTAAATCAATTTGAAATAAATAATGTTTCTGAATATGTAGATATACCCTAGGAAACCTTGACTGTTGGCACTAAATGGGATTGTAGATACAAAGTATATGTTACATATATTATTGATAGTAACATGGGTAGACTTATTGCATAAGGTTATATTCATTAAGAAGGAATACACTATGAAGAAACTATTGTAACTGTAGTAAGACACAATCCCATACGAACTGTGATTTCTTATGCAGTTCATTTAGATTTAAAGATTTGTCAAATTGATGTCAAGAGTGAGTACACAACTAGTTTTATAGATGATAATTTTTTTCAATTACCCCTTGTTTTTCAAAATCCTCAATTTTCATTTCATGATTTTAAATGAAATATCGATTTATATGGTTTAAAACAAGCTCCTAAATCTTTGTTAGATATTCTCAACAATTTTTATATTTAAGAATGATTTTCAAAAGGTATAATTGATACTACCCGTTTTATAAAAATAATTTTAAAACAAGTTTTATTATTCCATGTATATGTTCATGATATTATTTTTGGATGTTCCAGAAATTCACTTTTCTCTAATTTTTGAAAAAAATTTGAAAAATGTATTCTAAATGAGTTTCATGGGTGAACTAAAATTAATTAATGGATTTAAAATCATTCCAAACAAAGAAGAAATTATTTTAAATAATATTAAATATACAAAAGATCTTTTAAAATGGTTTAACATGGACAACACCCTAACTAGTGATACTCTTATGAGTACCACCGATAAATGGGATCTTGATGAAGATTGAAAACCAGTGGATCCATGTACTAACATTGGTATGATTTGAAGTCTTCTCTACTGAACTGAAATAAGATTAGATATTTTGTATAGTGTGTCTGTGTACTCAATTTTCAGAAAAAATTATAGTGTCAAATTTAAATTCTATTAAAAGAATATAAAAATAAATCAAGTGTATATCCAATTTAGGATTGTTTTACCATATCGGGTAAGAAATTGATTTAGTGAGTTTTTATGATTTTGAATTTCATGAATACCAGTTAGATGGAAAAAAGAACCTTTGGAACATGTCACTTTTTTGGGAAAGTCTCTAATATCATGGTGTAGTGAGAAATAAATTTTT
This sequence comes from Viscum album, assembly GCA_963277665.1. NCBI lineage: Eukaryota > Viridiplantae > Streptophyta > Magnoliopsida > Santalales > Viscaceae > Viscum > Viscum album. Next base: position 43,679,443 of record OY728128.1, read on the forward strand.
TTTCGATCATTTACAACTAATGAAGAATACATAGCACAAAGAAGTGTCTTTGAAAAAAATTATTGTTGAAATATACATTACTAGAATATGGATATCAATTTTGACAAGTCCCCATTAACTATAAACACACAAGTGCAATAAAAATGTCTAAGAATCCAGTTTCACTCTCTAAAAATAACATATTAATATAATACATCACTTTTGGATAGATCCTTTTCAAAAATGAGATATCACTATTAAATATATTCATAAGGAACGTAAATTGGATGGTATATTTTATATGACCTTGAATTATTAGAGAATAAACTAAGTAAAAATTTAATTATAAATGAAATATTTTTGTTATATTCAATTTTTTTTGTTTGACACACCATTATTATGACACAACATTTTTTTGACACAACATTGGTATGACACACAATTTGTATGACACACCGTTGGTATAAATCAAAAGTTGTATAACACACCATCGGTATGACCCACTGTTAGATTCGAACGTCGTTGGTATGTCACACCTTGGGTATGACACATTGTTGGTATGACACACTTTTGATATGAAACACTTTTGGTATGACACACTGTTGGTATTACACATAGTTGTTATGACACACCAATGTGGTAACACACCATTGGATGGTCACAATGTTAGTTTTTCTTTCATTTGTGAGTTTTTCATTATGTTTCTCAGTATTTTAATGGACCAATTAATTTCTTACAATTTATATCTTTTTCAAAACCCGATACGTATATTCACTTCTGTTTTAAACTTCATGTTTTTAGTATTATTTAAAATTAATTTTTCGACTATATAAAATCCTGAATGAAATGAAAAAGAATTTATATTTATTCCCAACACACCTTAAGCCTAGCTTGATACTCCTGCATCATTCTCTATTGAGACCAACATCACCATTCATCTGCATATTTTAAAATGATCTCCTTTCTCTTGATCGAGATTTCTGAACCATTCTATATGATTAGAATGAAGCAACCATCTGAGTCTTCATCTTTAAAATGGAGTTATTTTAAGAAGGATAAGAAAAAACGATGTTTACATGCTTTAGTTTCACCAGTTAATCATGAGCTTCCTTGCTGACTTTTAGTAGATGAAATTGAATTTGAATTGAACTGATTGTTGTTTAGAAATTCTCGAGTAATAAAATTACTCCTATGTGAAGGATGGTTAAAGTGGTTCTCTTCAAACAAGAGAACCTTCTACCTTAATATGGTTTATGATTTGAATAATAATATAGAGTTTTACATTGATCAGGATGGTGATAATTGTGTAACAATTCATGTCAAAGGTCACTTAATTTTTTTTTCGTTGATTAAATGGGATTAATGTTCAGACTTACCCAATGAAGGAATATATTAGGATTGTAAAGGAACAATTCATGAAAATTGTGATCTATTTTCATATGAAAAGGCTTTTATAGAACTGAATGGAGATTGCATCACCAAAATTCCTATTTCCTTTGAGCATGATGGGGAATGTAGGCTTCTCATTACATTTCTTAACAGATGATATTCCCACGAATGGATAGATTTGTAACCATAAGGTACCATGATTTTTACCATTAATATCTTATAAAAGAGGGTAATAAGATAAATTTATGTAGTTATATCATAGTTCCCATGGGATAGATGATCAAACCATCTTCCAGATCTAATTCCATGATTACCCCAATTAAATTTCTTCCATATTAATGTAATAGGTCCTATATGTTAATGATAAAGAGTATATTACAGACTATGGTGGTTTCTATTTTTCAAGATATTCTTTTTTATTGATAAAGATTAGTTGGATCCCCATGAAGAGACAATATGCTGGAAATAGTGATAAGTTGTACATTGAGTATAACCAAGTTGATCATCCTACAAGTCATAGAAATGTTATTGATCAATGTCATGAGCATGATGAAATAATTGAATACTCTAATTATGATAAATAAGAATGTATTTTATTATAAGAAGAAATGGAACCTTATGTTTAAGAAGGGAGTGATCTTAAAAAGTATCCCAAATACTCTCCCATTATATTTCGAGCTATTATCCCACCAAGGAGACATTCCAAAAAATAAAATCATGCTAAAAGAGATGAATAGGTAATGGTGGTTTCATGAGAAGATCAATACCAAAGAAGTTCAAAGACTGATGATAATGAAAATACAAATAATGGGGATACTTAAAAAGTAAAAGAAGATAATGGTAATGAAAATGGACTTGAAAATAATAATTTTAATGAGAGTGAGGGTATAACACCCCGAGATTTTATGAGATATATTCTTTTTATTTCATTGATGTCTTTTATTGTACACTACATCATTATTAGCTTGTACTATATGCAACACAGTATTACCATGTAGTATACGCAACACTATTCTTGGCTCGTGTTACACATAATTTCAAGTTAGTTTTGTGGAAATTATTCTACGCAACATTATGTATAGATTGTGTTTAATGTATAAATGAAATAAGTATTGATTATGTAATACGAAACACCAAAGGGAGCTTTTAATACACACAACCCTGACTTGTCTTGCATTACATGAAATCGAGGCCTTCCTCGATTTCATGTGTAGTACACAATACCGTGTTTCATTAAACAATGATATGTTATTAAAATATTATATAAACTATCCATTATGAATTGTATTTCCCACCTTTTTAAATTTTATAAATTTCATCTTTCAAAATCGACTTCATTTTGGGATTCGGAATATCGAAATAAGCATAGGGTGAATTTTTTTTATTTTTATGAAAACATTCAATTTTTGATGATTTCTGAAAACAATGAGGAATTGGTTAAAAAAAATTTATTTAAATAATAATTTATTTTATTTAAATTTATTTATGTTCAAAATAAATACATAATGACTATATATTTTCAATTTAATTCATTGGAGTCATTTTATAATAATTTTAGATATTTAAAAAATTGTGTTGAACCTTTTACCGTCTTTTACCTATCTCCTATGAGCATTTGCAAATTTACATAAAACATAATTTTACCACTTCTGTGAGTTGAATTTCAAAAATACGAGATACACGGTTGATATCATTAAGTAAAATGTGGTTCAATGAGATGACCATAATTTTTGGTGAATAATACCTTTTAACTTTTATTTACCACGGTTAAAAGTAAATAGGGCAATTTAGGGAAAAATGATATTATTATTACCCTAACACATGTCCTAATTCTATTAGATAAGTGTAATTCAACCAAAAACAACCTTTGTAATAACATATGACCCTTTAGGTCCACTTTTATTAGATTATGTCATTTATTATTATTTTATGTAAAGAAGAGTTAAAATAGTTATAATCAAATTTTAATAAATAAAACATTTTTAATATGGGGATATACATTAGATAAATTCGACTATAAAGATTAATTAGAATGATAAAATGATTTCCTACATAATGGTATTTTATTTATATTTTTTAGACATTAAATAATCTAATTTACTTATGACACAATGATGATGTAGTAATTACCCTGTTAATGAAATATTAACATAATTGATATTATAAATACCCAAAGAAATGTAAATTGAGACATTTTATGAATTAAACTATTTTATTAAGTTAATATAACATATTAGTGTTGGTTATATGAATTTGTTTCTAAGTAATAATGTTGTTATGAATTTAGAAAAAACAAAATATCAAATAGTGTCAAAATTGACATAAAAGAGTTTTTAAAACTAATATTATATTATTAATTGATATATTGGTCAAAAAAATCATGGTTTGGCTAAGAAACATATATAGTAATATATATGAAATTAATGAACCAAATGGGTTTCTAATGGTAGTTTATAGTAAGTTTATTATCCATCTATTGTAAGAATACAAGAAGACACGATAAAAGTTAAATTATTTAACTTAGAGTTAAATCTAAATGATATGGTTAAAATGGTAATGTAAGCCTGTCTAAAACCTATTAGTTGAGATTATATTGGCCTATCCCTACCATATCCTTGAAATAAGTCAATTTTGATCCATTATAAACTGAATATGAATTTATTATAATATAATATTTTATGTTTTTCCAAAGGTACCCCTCACCCCTCTTATAAAAGGCCACTCACCATTCTCTGTAATTCACATCTCCAAAACCATTTGGCTCAGCCAAATCCTACCCAAATACCCTCTCAATTGTCCTCCATTCATCTTAGAGGACTTCCTTTAGTCATAAATCCAACCTAAGGATCCCTTTTGATCAAATCAAAAGGAAGAACCTGAAGAAGAGGAGTATTGGACACATACGGAAGAAATTGGACCTTAGGTATGGGAAAATCTCGCAATCTCATTGTTATCCGAGAATTTTTATATTTCAGAATTTATTGGGGAATATTTATCATCCTCATCAATGTTTTCTCAATATGTAATATTATTTTTATCCTCATACAAATGTTTAAATCCAATTTTACCTATTGGTTAATTTTTAGTAATATTTATGAAAGGAATATTTTGTCGGTTTCGGTACAAGATACTTTTTGACTATTCCGGTTAAAGTAAGAGAAAAATGTTTTTTTAACATATACGGCATGAATGTATTTTTATGAAAATTATTTCCATGAATCTTCCTTTACAATATTTCATGATTATTTTCAATTAAATTCTTTTATTGTAAAAATTGTATGACTTGTTGTGAAAGGAAAAATGTTTTTGAAGTAGAAAAGATATTTTTCTCAAGAATGTTGATAAACTGTTTCATCAAAATTATTTTACATCTATGATAATATAGGGTTATGTTTCTATCACTATTATTACATTTATTGTATTATTTTATGATGGAATTATTTTTATGAAGTCTTTTTAACTTTAATGTATTATGTTATGATGGCATGATGTTTAATAATCCCATTTTTATTACATGGGTTACGCTATAAATTATGATTTATGATTTTGGGGAACACATAATATTGGTTTCATTATGAGATGGGTGGGACCTATATCTCCCTCCAATGAATTGGGTAATGATTTATATCTCATGAGATAGGCATGGCTTGAAAGGAAGGTGAATCCGGTTTAGTAATACAATGCTAGAACGGTAAGAAAACCCGGTTCAGTAATAGACTTCGTCCACTATGATGGTCTTGGAACCAATTCCATGGATAATATGGAAATCATAACATGTTCTTAATGGTTTCCGAAATTGCATGTTTTATTCCCATGCTATTGTATCATGGTTAACGGTCTGTTATGATCAATGCCTTATGAACTACCAAGATGTATGTCATTACTCATGATTTTGATGTTTTATGTTCATGTTCTTACGTTCAAATTTTTAGGGATTGTTTTATGTTCTCCATGTTTACCCTTACTGAGCATTTGATCTCACTATTTTTATGTTTTCATTTCTCTAGGATATAATGAAATGTTTTAGGTAAGAAAACCAACGGGGAATATCTTTATGAGAGATGATGAAGATATTTCACAATGATTAGAATATTTTGTTCTGAGTTTCAAAAGACACACTTAACTAATATGATTTTTGGGCATCTTGTTTTGTCAGGTATTAATTATTCTGCAAAAGTAATGTATTTTCTATGTACATCAAGCTTTGGGTCTTTACAGTTGGTATCAGAGTGAAGGATTAGTTAACCATTGGAAACTAGGATGTAAAAAAATTAGTGAAATCCATATATATATATTTCTATGGTATTTCTAGGGATGTCTCTATGGTTAATTATAAGTGTTGGTTCTAGTCCTAGAATTATAGTAATTATATTAGAATTAATCCTTAGATGTTATATATTTAAGGTACTCCCCCTTTGTTATGTTGTTTTCCTAGCATGATTTTTTCCTCTCACACTATTCTTTTTGGGTTCTAGACGATGGATGGAATCTGAATAAACTGTGTTGATCAATGTAATGGAAAATGCAATGATTGTCCTCCTGAAAAAACCAATCTTATGGGAGATGGAGTGAAAAATCGTATTCCTATACTTACACAAGCTATGAATCTTTCTGGGCTTCTAAAAGAGAAGAGAAGGAAACTATACTCTATTGAGTCCTTAATGAGGCAACGTCCACCATCTTTCAGTGGGTCTTCTGATCCACTTGTTGCTGAACAATGGATCAATACCATTGAAAAGATATTTTCCATACATCGCTGTTCGGAACATGAAAAACTCATTCTGGCTATTTACCGTTTAGAAGGTGAAGCAGACCAGTGGTGGACTTTAATTAAGAATACGATGCCCCACGATAAAATTGAATCCATGGAATGGGATGAGTTCAAGAACATGTTTTTCAATAAGTAAATCCCTAGTATTCTTCGAATAAATATGGAAAATGAGTTACTTGATCTTAAACAAAAGGATGATGAATCTGTTGTTATATATGAGGCGATTTTTACAAGGCATTCATGGTATGCATCTGGATTTATCATCCATCCTGAAAGTATAGTTAATCGATTCATCAGTGTCTTAAAACCAAGTCTTATAAGGTTATTGGCTATAAGAGTTTTCAGTTGATACGAAAAAATTGTGTGTTGTGCTATCAAGGTAGAACTGGAAGTTGGTGTTACATATCCATCTCATGGTTTTGACAAGAAATTAAAGATGGAGGTCAAGGAAAAATCTCAAAACCATGGTGAAAAGAAGGCAAATGTTTCATTATGCTCAAAGTGTGGAAAGAAGCATGGTGGAGAATGTCATAAAGGGACATGAAAATGTATTAAGTGTGGAAAATATGGTAATCAAGAAACTGAGTGCTGATGTAATGGGAAAAATGTATCTAATGATGTGAATAGAGAAAAGGCAATAGAAAACGCACCACCAACACTTCAATGCTTCAAGTGAAATGAAATGGGGAATTATTCTAACCAATTCCCTAATCCAAGGGTTAATGATGATCGACACCAACAACCACTCAAGGAAAGGGACAAGGGAAAGTCACATGCGATCACTATTGGAGTTGATGAATATGACAATGAAGTGGTTGAATGATCAAGTTTTTATGCAATGGTATTCCCAAATAGTAGTGTGGAATGTCATTTTTTGTATCGTGGAATATTAGAATATCTATGTATTGGTATATTATGGTTTTCAATAATTGTATGGTACTAGTAACCAAGAAAAGTGATTGATGTATTTTTGGCAAGAAGATGATATGCGCATAATGAAGGGATAAGGAGAAAATAATATGTTTGATAGTATTCATGAGCTCATGACTAATAAAAGGAAAATGTGATATCATGATTTGAGTATATAAATTTTTTGGGATTTTGGTATGTGAAAGAGATAACTTTTGACAACATTCATGTTTCCACTATGGTTCAATGGGCATTCATTTTTCAAGAGAATACATGATTAAGGTATTCACACGTATGTAATGCGAGCAACATGATATATTGTATGATAAATCATGGTATTCACATGCTCGGTAGATGAAATTTCTAGTAATCGTTTACTTTTTACTGTGAGATTGGATAGATGTATTTTGGATAAGTCTAACGATTGGAATGGATTAAGATTATATTGTTTAAGGATATAACTTTTTGATAATATTTATGAAATGTTATAATTTTATATTTTTAGAAAATGGACAATCCTTAGGATGGGCGACAACCCGTCACGTCGGACAAGGTTGCAGGAATCGAACCCGCAACAGAAGTGCGACTGGCCTTTATCGCCTACCACTAGCCTACAGGAAGTCCTTGGTTTGTAGAATTTAGTTTTACTACCACCAAGATCTGCACCGATGGACGCTCCGCCCGAGCTCACACTCCTAGGTTTTCCAGCATCCGCCGCTCCCTCCTACTCATCGAGGTCTGTCAATTGCCTCAACGGCCGAGTGTAGGTCATGCGCTTTAGCGCCATCCATTTTCGGGGCTAGTTAATTCGGCAGGTGAGTTGTTACACACTCCTTAGCAGATTTCGACTTCCATGACCACCGTCCTGCTGTCTTAATAGACCAACACCCTTTGTGGGTTCTGGGTTAGCGCATAGTTGGGCACCGTAACTCGACTTCCGGTTCATCCTGCATCGCCAGTTCTGCTTACCAAAAATGGCCCACTTGGAGCTATCGATTCTGCGAGATGGAACAACAAAGTAGCCACCCCGTCCTACCTATTTAAAGTTTGAGAATAGGTCGAGGGAGTTACGCCCCCGATGCCTCTAATCATTGTCTTTACCTGATAGAACTCGCATGCTAGCTCCAGTTATCCTAAGGGAATATTCGGAGGGAACCATCTACTAGATGGTTCGATTAGTCTTTCGTCCCTATACCAAAGTCAGACGAACGATTTGCACGTTAGTATCGCTACGGGCCTCCACCAGAGTTTCCTCTGGCTTCGCTCCGCTCAGGCATAGTCCACCATCATTCGGGTCCCGACATGCATGCTCACACTCGAACCCTTCTCAAAAGATCATGGTCGGCCAACGGTGAAACCCGCTCTGGGATCCCACCATGTTAGCTTCCTTTTGCCTCACGGGTTTTCCCACCCGTCGACTCGCACACATGTCAGACTCCTTGGTCTGTGTTTCAAGACGGGTCGAATGGGGAGCCCACAAGTCAAAGCCAGGAGCACGCGAGTGGCTTGGCACGTCATTCTGACGCGGGCTTCCAACCACGATCAAGGCAACAACGTGAACACGAGCATTCTGCCAACCCCCGATTTGATCGCCGCCCTGACCAGCTTCGATCCGCGCCACGAGCCGACCGACAGACCGGTTTACAACTGTTCCACATGTGACCAAGGCGCATCGTTCACCCCCATTTGATTCCCTCCCGGCAATTTCAAGCACTCTTTGACTCTCTTTTCAAAGTCCTTTTCATCTTTCCCTCGCGGTACTTGTTCACTATCGGTCTCCCGCCCATATTTAGCATTGGACGGAACTTACCGCCGAATTTGGGCTGCATTCCCAAACAACCCGACTCACCGACAGCGCCTCACGATGCGACAGGGTGCGGGCTCCACGGGGCTCTCACCCTCTCCGGCGCCCCACTCCAAGGGTCTTAAGCCCAGTCCGCCACCGAGGACGCTTCTACAGACTACAATTCAAATGACCGGGTCATTCGATTACCAAGCTGGGCTACTCCCGTTTCGCTCGCCGTTACTAAGGGAATCCTCGTATGTTTCTTTTCCTCCGCTCATTGATATGCTTAAACTCAGCGGGTGCTCCCACCTGACCTGGGGTCGGAAGTGTTGCCCCATCTAAGTGTCGATGAAGCCACGGGACCGCAGGCTTCCCGCACCGAAATGGGAAAAACGCAGTCTGCCACAACCCGTCGCACCGCATGTCGCCAGGGACCATGATATTAAGCCAGCCGCACAACAGGGAATAGGAGGCCACCATCTACCCCAAATCCCTTCACATTGAAAATCAACCCGATTAGCGGGTCTCCTATCTGGGGAGGTACGAGGGCTACACCATGCATGACGCCCAGGCAGGCGTGCCCTCGACCAAAAAACGGCCTCAGGCGCAACTTGCGTTCAAAATACGGAATTGAATGTTCGGGATGATGGTTTGGGCTTGTGTTGGGGTCTGAGTGGTCAGCTCAGTCATACCTCAAACAATGCAGATGTTGTTGGTAATGCTACATGGTAGATCCTTCCACTAGTCATATGCTTGTCTCAATGATCAGTTAGTGCATGTACAAGGACAAACTAATCGAAAGATGGTGATACTGTGAAGGGTCTCATTAAATCAGTGACACGACTGACTTTCTCCTCGGTTATACATCAAGCGAAGAATCCCCAGGTGGGTGAGATCCACCTAGAAGATTCTCACTTGTCCCTTCAGAGTTCTCCCTATTGGTAGTGTAATTTCGTTGGTGCTGATATACAGGCCCTGTTTATATGCTTGGGTTGAATTCTCTCGCACAATTGCGGTTTCGAGCATCATGCAGAGGTGATGATTCATTAATTGGGTTCCTGTCGATTTGGGAAGATGGTTTGGGTTTGTTTTGGGGTCTGAGTGGTCTGCTCAGTCATACCTCAAACATTGCAGATGTAGTTGGTGATGCAACCTGGCTGATCCTTCCATTAGTCATATGCTTGTCTCAAAAATCAGGTTGTGCATGTACAAAGGACAAACAAATCGAACGGAATTGAATGTTTGAGATGACGGTTTGGGCTTGTGTTGGGGTCTGAGTGGTGATCTCAGTCATACCTCAAACAATGCAGATGTTGTTGGTGATGCTACATGGCTGATCCTTACACTAGTCATATGCTTGTCTCAAAGATCAGGTCCTGCATGATCAGTTGTGTGGGTTGATGGTTGCGCTTATGCGATTGTGTGGGAGTGGTGGATGGTGGTCAAGATACTACGGTCGCCCTTTTTTGGGAAGGGAACGTTGGTCTCGTTGGCTCTAGGGGGTTGGGTATATCAATCCTTCCCTTGTGTCATGCATAGTGGGCTTTCCCTACCTTCATGTGCTGCATTGTGATGTCTCTCGGGTTGCTTCCCTCGAGGCGTCACAGTCAGTTGTGTGGGTTGATGGTTGTGCTTACGCGATTTTGTAGGAGTGGTGGATGGTTGTCAAGATGCTGCGGTCTCCTTTTTTGGGAAGGGAACGTTGGTCTCGTTGGCTCTAGGGGGTTGGGTATATCAATCCTTCCCTTGTGTCTTTCATAGCGAGCTTTCCATGCCTTCATGTGCTGCATTGTGATGCCTCTCGGGTGGCTTCCCTCGAGGCGTCACGGTCAGTTGTGTGGGTTGATGGTTGTGCTTACGCGATTGTGTGGGAGTGGTGGATGGTTGTCAAGATACCGCGGTCTCCCTTTTTTGCGAAGGGAACGTTGGTCTCGTTGGCACCCTCATCCATAAGTGGGGGTTTAATTTCTCCTCGCTTTCATTTGGTCCTTGTGCATGTTTCCATGTGAATGATTGAACACGGTTTGGCTTGGTTGGATATCCGTTGAGAACACTAGTCAAATGCTTGTCTCAAAGATCAGTCTGTGCATGTACAGGGACAAACTAACCGAAATATGGTGATATTGTGAAGGGTCTCATTAAATCAGTGACAAGTTTGACGTTCTCCTCGGTTATACATCAAGCGAAGAATGTGTATCTATTGTTTCTACAAGATACATGAGCGTCATGCAGAGGTGATGACTCATTAAGGGGAATCCTGTCGATTTGGGAAGATTGTTTGGGCTTGTGTTGGGGTCTGAGTGGTCTGCTCAGTCATACCTCAAACATTGCAGATGTGGTTGGTGATGCTACCTGGCTGATCCTTCCATTAGTCATATGCTTGTCTCAAAGATCGGGTTGTGCATGTACAAAGGACAAACTAATCGAATGGAATTGAATGTTCGGGACGACGGTTTGGGCTTGTGTTGGGGTCTGAGTGGTCAGCTCAGTCATACCTCAAACAATGCAGATGTTGTTGGTGATGCTACATGGCTGATCCTTCCACTAGTCATATGCTTGTCTCAAAGATCAGGTCCTGTATGTAGAAGGACAAACTAATCGAAAGATGGTGATACTGTGATGGGACTCATTAAATCAGTGCCAGGGCTGACTTTCTCCTCGGTTATACATCAAGCGAAGAATCCCGAGGTGGGTGAGCTCCACCTAGAAGACCCTCACTTGTCCCTTCGGAGTTCTCCCTGTTGGTAGTGGAATTTTGTCAGTTCTGATATACGGGCCCTGTTTATATCCTTGGGTTGAATTCTCTCGCACAATTGCGGTTTCGAGCATCATGCAGAGGTGATGACTCATTAATTGGGTTCCTGTCGATTTGGAAAGACGGTTTGGGCTTGTGTTGGGGTCTGAGTGGTCTTCTCAGTCATACCTCAAACATTGCAGATGTGGTTGGTGATGCAACCTTGCTGATCCTTCCATTAGTCATATACTTGTCCCAAAGATCAGGTTGTGCATGTACAAAGGACAAACTAATGGAACAGAATTGAATGTTCGGGATGATGGTTTGGGCTTGTGTTGGGGTTTGAGTGGTGAGATCAGTCATACCTCAAACAATGCAGATGTTGTTGGTGATGCTACATGGCTGATCCTTCCACTAGACATATGCTTGTCTCAAAGATCAGGTCATGCATGATCAGTTGTGTGGGTTGATGGTTTCCCTTATGCGATTGTGTGGAAGTGGTGGATGGTTGTCAAGATACTGTGGTCACCCTTTTTTGGGAATGGAACGTTGGTCTCGTTGGCTCTAGGGGGTTGGGTATACCAATCCTTCTCTTGTGTCATGCATAGCGGGCTTTCCCTGCCTTCATGTGCTGCATTGTGATGCCTCTAGGGTTGCTTTCCTCGAGGCGTGACGTTCAGTTGTGTGGGTTGATGGTTGTGCTTACGCGATTGTGTGGGAGTGGTGGATGGTTGTCAAGATACTGCGGTCTCCCTTTTTTGGGAAGGGAACGTTGGTCTCGTTGGCACCCTCATCCGTAAGTGGGGGTTTAATTTCTCCTCGCTTTCATTTGGTCCTTGTACATGTTTCCATGTGAATGATGGAACACGGTTTGGCTTGGTTGGATATCCGTTGAGAACACTAGTCATATGCTTGTCTCAAAGATTAGTCTGTGCATGTACAGGGACAAACTAACCGAAAGATGGTGATACTGTGAAGGGTCTCATTAAATCAGTGAAAAGGTTGACGTTCTCCTCGGTTATACATCAAGCGAAGAATGTGTATCTATTGTTTCTGCAAGATACACAAGCGTCATGCAGAGGTGATGACTAATTAAGGGGAAACATGTCGATTTGGGAAGTTGTTTTGGGCTTGTGTTTGGGTCTGAGTGGTCTGCTCAGTCATACCTCAAACATTGCAGATGTGGTTGGTGATGCTACCTGGCTGATCCTTCCATTAGTCATATGCTTGTCTCAAATATCAGGTTGTGCATGTACAAAGGACAAACTAATCGAATGGAATTGAATGCTCGGGACGACGGTTTGGGCTTGTGTTGGGGTCTGAGTGGTCTGCTTAGTCATACCTCAAACATTGCAGATGTGGTTGGTGATGCTACATGGATGATCCTTCAACTAGTCATATGCTTGTCTCAAAGATCAGGTCCCGCATGTACAAGGACAAACTAATCGAAAGATGGTGATACTGTGACGGGTCTCATTAAATCAGTGTCAGGGCTGACTTTCTCCTTGGTTATACCTCAAGCGAAGAATCCCCAGGTGGGTGAGCTCCACCTAGAAGACCCTCGCTTGTCCCTTTGGAGTTATCCCTGTTGGTAGTGGAATTTTTTTGGTGCTGATATACGGGCCCCGTCTATATGCTTGGGTTGAATTCTCTCGCACAATTTTGGTTTCGGGTTCCGAGGGCTTGCTAAAAAGACGATGCGATACTAGACAGATATAACTTGGATGGGATGATGATAGATGAGCATGGTTGGTGTCCTGGTTCTTGGTTAAAAGTTTCGCAATGGTGGTTGAGTTCTTTTGAATGGTGGGATGTGGGGGGTTCGGTGGGACATAGGGCCTCTGTTCCTATCATGACTCCTTTTCCTCAACGTCCTTGGAGCGTTGTGGGTTCGTCTGCTTAAAATCTGCCTCATGGCGGTTGAGTTCCTTCGGAAGGTGGGATGTGGGAGGCATGGAGGTGGGACGCTGTAATTACTTTTCCTCACCGGTGGGATGTGGGGGGCATTGGAGGGATTGGGTTTTTTCCCCATCCCATTCTGTGCCCGCCTTTTTCCTCACCTTTCATGGAGCGTTGCGGTTCAGGATTGCTTAAAAGGCCACCTGTTGGTGGCGGAGTTCCTTGGATGGTGGGATGTGGGAGGCATGGTGGTTTGGTGTTCCTTTGTCGTCCCTCAAAACTCCTGCCCTTCCCTCACCTTCTCTAGAGCAGTGCTGCTTTGCTTGCTTAAAAGCTTCCTCAGGGTGGTTGAGTTGCTGCGGATGGTGGGATGTGGGAGGCGCGGCGGGATTGGGTTTTTGCCCCGTCCCCTGACGTGCCTACCTTTTCCTCCTCGTATGTGGAGCATTGCGGGCTTGGTGCTTAAATACCGCCTCACGGTTTGTGGGATCCTGTGGATGGTGAGATGTGGGCGGCGCGGCGGGACATAGGACCCCCGTACCTACCATGACTCCTTTTCCTCGACGTCTCTTGAGCGTTGCTGGTTCGTCTGCTTAAAAGCTGCCTCATGGCGGTTGAGTTCCTACGGAATGTGAGATGTGGGAGGCACGGAGGGATGGGGGTTTCCCTCCTCATCCCCTGACGTTCCTACCTTTTTCTTCACTGGTGGGATATTGGGAGGTACGGGCGGGATTGGGTTGTTTCCCCGTCCTGTCGTACCCACCTTTTTCCTCACCTTTCATGGAGCGTTGCAGGTCGGGCTTTCCTTAAAAGCCACTGAGTGTGGTTGAGTTCTTGCAGATGATGGGATGTGGGAGGCATGGTGGGATTGGGTTCCTTTGTCGTCCCTTGCTGTACCACCTTTTCCTCACCTTCTCTAGAGCGTTGTGTAATTTTGGTAGTGGTTCAAGCGCGAAACTGTCGGTATCACCAGGATGCGAGAGCGTGCTCCTAAATTTATCATTCAGTGATATTCCATGCAAACCATAGCAAGCTGCCTTGGGAAATGATTGGTGGGAGTTCTTTGCTCAACGCATTGTCGGGGCCACATGCGAGTTATTTGGGTCCTAATAAACTCACACCAACAGGGTAACGATTTCCATGGTTCATTATTGGACAAGTTGGGGTGCCTTCCTCCTCAGTCATGCCTTAGGTGATGATGTTCATAAGGGTGGCTTGAGAATGTGTATCTACTGTTTCTGCATGATACACGAGCGTCATGCGGAGGTGATGACTCATTAAGGGGAATCCTGTCGATTTGGGAAGATGGTTTGGGCTTGTGTTGGGGTCTGATTGGTCTGCGCAGTCATACCTCAAACATTGCAGATGTGGTTGGTGATGCTACCTGGATGATCCTTCCATTAGTCATATGCTTGTCTCAAAGATCAGGTTGTGCATGTACAAAGGACAAACTAATCGAATAGAATTGAATTTTCGGGACGACGGTTTGGGCTTGTGTTGGGGTCTGAGTGGTCAGCTCAGTCATACCCCAAACAATGCAGATGTTGTTGGTGATGCTACATGGATGATCCTTCCACTAGTCATATGCTTGTCTCAAAGATCAGGTCCTGCATGTAGAAGGAAAAACTAATCGAAAGATGGTGATATTGTGACAGGTCTCATTAAATCAGTGCTAGGGGTGACTTTCTCCTCGGTTATATCTCAAGCGAAGAATCCCCAGGTGGGTGAGCTCCACCTAGAAGACCCTCACTTGTCCCTTTGGAGTTCTCTCTATTGGTAGTGGAATTTTTTTGGTGCTGATGTAGGGGCCCCGTCTATATGCTTGGGTTGAATTCTCTCGCACAATTGCGGTTCCGTCTTCTAAGGGCTTGCTAAAAAGACGATGCGATACTAGACAGATATATCTTGGATGGGATGATGATAGATGAGCATGGTTGGTGTCCTGGTTCTTGGTTAAAAGTTTCTCAACGGTGGTTGAGTTCTTTTGAATGGTGGGATGTGGGGGGTGCGGCGGGACATAGGGCCTCTGTTCCTGTCATTACTCATTTTCCTCAACGTCCCTGGAGCGTTGTGGGTCCGTCTGCTTAAAATCTTCCTCATGGCAGTTGAGTTCCTTCAGAAGGTGGGATGTGGGAAGCATGGCGGTGGGACGCTGTAATTCCTTTTCCTCACCGGTGGGATGTGGGGGAATTGGAAATATTGGGTTTTTGCCCCGTCTCATGTCGTGCCCGCCTTTTTCCTCACCTTTCATGGAGAGTTGTAGTTCGGGATTTCTTAAAAGGCCACCTGTTGGTGGCGGAGTTCTTTGGATGGTGGGATGTGGGAGGCATGGTGGGTTGGTGTTCCTTTGTCATCCCTCGATGCTCCTGCCCTTCCCTCGCCTTCTCTAGAGCAGTGCGGCTTTTCTTGCTTAAAAGCTGCCTCAGGGTGGTTGAGTTGCTGCGGATGGTGGGATGTGGGAGGCGCGGCGGGATTGGGTTTTTGCCCCATCCCCTGACGTGCCTGCCTTTTCCTCCCCGTCTGTGGAGCATTGCTGGCTGGGTGCTTAAATACCGCCTCACGGTTTGTGAGATCCTATGGATGGTGGGATGTGGGCGGCGCGGCGGGACATAGGACCCCTGTACCTACCATGACTCCTTTTCCTCGACGTCTCTTGAGCGTTGCTGGTTCGTTTGCTTAAAAGCTGCCTCATGGCGGTTGAGTTCCTATGGAATGTGAGATGTGGGAGGCACAGAGGGATGGGGGTTTCCCTCCTCATCCCCTGACGTTCCTACCTTTTTCCTCACTGGTGGGATGTGGGGGGTATGGGAGGGATTGGGTTGTTTCCCCGTCCTGTCGTACCCACCTTTTTCCTCACCTTTCATGGAGCGTTGCGGGTCGGGCTATGCCTAAAAGCCACCGAGTGTGGTTAAGTTCTTGCAGATGTTGGGATGTGGGAGGCATGGTGGGAATGGGTTCCTTTGCCGTCCCTTTTTGTATCCGTCTTTTCCTCACCTTCTCTGGAGCATTGTGGAATTTTGGTAGTGGTTCAAGCGTGAAACTGTCGGTATCACCAGGATGCGAGACCGTGCTCCTAAATTTCCCATTTAGTGATATTCCTTGCGAACCATCGCAAGCTGCCTTGGGCAACGATTGGCGGGAGTGCTTTGCTCAACGCATTTTTGGTGCCACGTGCGAGATATTTGGGTCCTCAAAAACTCACACCACCAGGGAAACGGTTTCCATGGTTCATTATTGGACAAGTTGGGGTGCCTTCCTCCTCAGTCATGCCTTCAGTGATTATGTTCATAAGGGTGGCTTGAGAATGTGTATCTACTGATTCTGCAAGATACACGAGCGTTATGTGGAGGTGATGACTCATTAAGAGGGATCCTGTCGATTTGGGAAGACGGTTTGGGCTTGTGTTTGGGTCTGGGTGGTCAGCTCAGTCATACCTCAAACATTGCAGATGTGGTCGGTGTTGCTTCTTGGTTGATCCTTCCGCTAGTCATATGCTTGTCTCAAAGATCAGGTTGTGCATGTACAAAGGAAAAACTAATCGAAAGGAATTGACGGTTCGGGATGACGGTTTGGGCTTGTGTTGGGGTCTGAGTGGTCAGCTCAGTCATACCTCAAACAATGCAGATGTGGTTGGTGATGCTACATGGATGATCCTTCCACAAGTCATATGCTTGTCTCAAAGATCAGGTCCTGGATGTACAGGGACAAACTAATCGAAAGATGGTGATACTGTGAAGGGTCTCATTAAATCAGTGACAGGTCTGACTTTCTCCTCGGTTATACCTTAAGCGAAGAATCCTCATGTGGGTGAGCTCCACCTAGAAGACCCTCACTTGTCCCTTTGGAGTTCTCCCTGTTGGTAGTGTAATTTTGTTGGTGCTGATGTACGGGCCCCGTCTATATGCTTGGGTTGAATTCTCTCGCAAAATTTCGGTTTCGGGTTCCAAGGGCTTGCTAAAAAGACGATGCGATACTAGACAGATATAACTTGTATGGGATGATGATAGATGAGCATGGTTGGTGTCCTGGTTCTTGGTTAAAAGTTTCGCAATGGTGGTTGAGTTCTTTTGAATGGTGGGATGTGGGGGGTGCGGCGGGACATAGGGCCTCAGTTCCTGTCATGACTCCTTTTCCTCAACGTCCCTGGAGCGTTGTGGGTTCGTCTGCTTAAAATCTGCCTCATGGCGGTTGAGTTCCTTCGGAAGGTGGGATGTGGGAGGCATGGTGGTGGGACGCTGTAATTCCTTTTCCTCACCGGTGGGATGTGGGGGGCATTGGAGGGATTGGGTTTTTGCCCCCCGTCCCATGCCGTGCCCGCCTTTTTCCTCACCTTTCACGGAGCGTTGCGGTTCGGGCTTGCTTAAAAGGACACCTGTTGGTGGCGGAGTTCCTTGGATGGTGGGATGTGGGAGGCATGGTGGGTTGGTGTTCCTTTGTCGTCCCTCGACGCTCCTGCCCTTCCCTCGCCTTCTCTAGAGCAGTGCGGCTTTTCTTGCTTAAAAGTTTCCTCAGGGTGGTTGAGTTTCTGCGGATGGTGGGATGTGGGGGGCGCGGCGGGATTGGTTTTTTGCCCTGTCCCCTAACGTGCCTTCCTTTTCCTCCCCGTCTGTGGAGCATTGCGGTCTTGGTGCTTAAATACCGCCTCACGGTTTGTGGGATCCTGTGGATGGTGGGATGCGGGCGGCATGGTGGGACATAGATGGACTTATGTATATTGAATAACTTTTTCTAACCTTTTGTTTGAAACAGATGCAATGAACTATCATTCTATCTCATGATCTGCTAACACTTCACGAATGAAAAATTCAACTTCATTTATTTATGTGAGGAAGTAGAAATTGTTCATGGAATGACCAACGATAAGATTTTGAAAACCAAAATCAATTAAGTATTTCTTCTAATTCCAATTTTTTCAACTTTTGGGAAATGATAATGAAAACCAAAAAATGTCTTCCAAGATGGTAGCTTAGATCATCACAAATTTATGTCGTTGTGATTGTTGGATTTCTCATAGCCATGTTCTCTACCACTCTCCATCATAACCTGATGGTTATATTTCTCTTCCATATCCATATTTCACTTATGTTCTCCTATGTGGAAACCTAGTGATGAGTTAATTTGGATAACCATTATGTTTTATACATCGCTTTTCAAAATTAAGTTTTAGTATTCCTTTTTACGATGTGGGTTTCTATGAATTATTATTTCAAGTAGTAAACGATTTATAACCCTGAATAATTTCAAGGGAGAATTCTCTTTTATGTGGGGTAGAATGTAACACCCCAAGATTTTATGAGATATTTTTTTTTATTTTCATTTATGTCATCTATTTTACACTACACCAAGATTATCTGGTACTATACACAACACTCTATTATCTTGCAGTATACGCAACACTATTTTTTCCACGTGTTAAACATAATTTAAAGTTCGTTTTGTGGAAATTATTCTACGCAACATTAAGTATAGATTTTTTTTAATGTATAAATGAAATAAGTTTTGATTATGTTATAGGAAACACCAATGGGAGCTTGTACTACATGCAGCCCTGACTTGTCTTGCATTACACACAATCACGACCATCCTCGATAGCGGGAGTAGTACACAATACCGTGTTTCACTGAACAACGATATGTTATTAAAATATTATATAAACAAGCCATTATGAATAGTAATAATATTTTTAAAAAAATTATAAATTTTATATTTTTAAATGGACTTCATTTATGGATTTGAAATATCAAAATTAGGTTAGGGTGAATTTTTGTTATTTTTTTTTGAAAACATTCAATTTTTTGATAAATAGTGACAAAACTGAGTTATTGGATAAAACCGACTTTTTATTTAAATTATAATTTATTTTATTTAAATTTTTTTAGGTAAAAATAGATACATACTACCTATAAATGTTCAATGTAATTCATTAGAGTAATTTTATAATAATTTTATATATGTAAAAATTTTATTGAACTTTTTACCATCTTTTACCCACCTCTTCTAAGCATTTGCATATTTAAATAAAACATAATTTTACTGCTTATGTGAGCTGAATTTCAAAAACTTGAGAGACACGGTTGATATCAGTAAGTAATATGTGGTTCAATGAGATGAAAATAATATATGGTGAATAGTAACTTTTAACTTTTTTTACCTGGGTTAAAAGTATATTGGGTAATTAAGGGTAAAAATGATTTTATTATTAACCTAAAACATTTTCTAATTCTACTGGATAAGTGTAATTTGACCAAAAACAACCTTAGTAATAAAATATGACCCTTTAGGTCCACATGGAATAGAATACGACTTTTATTATTATTTTATGTAAAGAAGAGTTAAAATAGTTACAAACAAAGTTTAATAACTAAAACATTTTTAATATAGTGTTATACATAAGATAAATTAGACTATAAATATTCATTAGAAAGATAAAAATATTTACTACATAATTGTATGTTATTTATATTATTTATACATGGAATATTTTAATTTATTTATGACACAATGACGATGTAATAATTACATTATTAATGAAATATTAACATAATTGATATTATAAATACACAAATAAATGTAATTTGAGACATTTTATAAATTACACTAATTTTTTAGGTCAATATATCATATTATGGTTGGTGAGATGAATTTGGTTTTAATTAATAGTGCTGTTATGAATTTAGAAAAAAACAAAATACCAAATAGTTTCAAAATTTACTTAAAAGTGTTTTTAAAAAAAATATTATAATATTAATTGATATAATGGTCCTAAAAATAAATGGTACAGGAAATAAAACTTATATAATAATATATATGACATTATTGAACCCATTGGGGTTTTATTGAATGTTTATAGTAATTTTATTAACCATATAGTGTAATAATACAAGAAGACACGATAAAAGTAAAATTATTCAACTTAGAGTTAAATCTTAATGATAAAGTTAAAACGATAACCTAAACTTCTCCAAAACCTATTGGTTGAGGATATTTAGACACATCCACACCCTAGAATCGAAATAAATCAATTTAGAGCCATTATAAACTGAATATGAATTTATTATAAAATAATATTTTATGTTTTTCTTAAGGTTCCCCTCGTCCTCTTATGAATGGTCACTCACCCTTCTCTCTAATTCACACCTCCAAAACCATTTGGATCAACCAAATCCTGCCCAAATACCCTCTAAAATATCCTCCCTTAATCCTAGAGTCCTTACTTTAGTCATAAATTCAACCTATGGAGCCCTTTTGATCAAATCAAAAGGAGGAACATGATGAAGAGGATTTTTAGACATGCACGGAAGAAATTGGACCTAAGGTAAGGGAAAATCTCACAATCTCATTTTTATCTGAGATTGTTTATACTTCATAATTCACTAGGGAATATTTATCATCCACATCCATGTTTCCTAAATATGTAATATTATTTCTATCCTCATACAAATTGTTAAATCCAATTTTACTTATTGGTGAATTTATAGTTATAGTTATGGAAGGAATCTTTTTTGGTTTTCAGTACAAGATACTTTTTTACTTTTCTGGCCAAAGTATGAAAAAAATTGTTTTTTATCTTATATAGCATTAATGTATTTTTAATAACATTATTTCCTTGAATAATCCTTTACGTGTTTTTAAGATTATTTTCAATTATATTATTTAGTTTAAAAATTTATGACTTGTTATGAAAGGAAAAATGTTTTTGAAGTAGAAATGATATTTTCCCCATGAATGGAGTTCAAGTGTTTTATAAAAATTATTTTCCATATAAGATAAACTAGGGTTCTATTTCTATCCATATTATTACATTGATTGGATTATGTTATGATGGAATTATTTTAATGAAGTTTTTTTATCATATATGTATTATGTTATGATGGAATGATGTTTAGGAATCCCATTTTTATTACATGGGTTATGCTATGATGTATGATTTATGATTTTGTGGCAGACACAAGAATGTTTTCATTATGATATGGGTGGGACCTATATCTCCTTCCAATTAATTGGGTAAAGATTTATATCTCATTATATAGACATAGATGGAACAGAAAGTGAATCTTGTTTAGTAATACAGGACTTGAACGACAAGTAAACCTGGTTTAGTAATGGACTTTGTCCACAGTGATGGTCTTGGCAACAATGAATTGGCTAATATGAAAATCATAATATGTGCTTAATGGTGGGAACAATTACATGTTTTATTCCCATGCTATTGTATCATGTTTAATGTTACATTATGATCTATGCCTTATGCACTGCCAAGATTTAGGTCATTACTCATGATTTTGATGTTTTGTGTTCATGTTTTTACGTTCAAATGTTTAGGGATTGATTTCTATTCTCCATTTTTACCCTTACTGAGAATTTGAGCTCACCCTTTTTATGTTTTCTTTTCCCCAGGATATAAATAAAGGGTTTAGGTATGAAAACCAAAGAGGAAGATCATTATGGGAGATATTAAAGATCTTTCACCATGATTAGAAGATTATTTTCCGAATTTCTGAAGACACTAAACTAATACGGTCGTTGGGCATCTATTTTTGTCATGCTTTAAGTATTATAAAAAATTAATGTAATTTCTATGTATGTCATGCTTTGGGTCTCTACAGATTCTGATGTTGATGACTCAGAACCTAATGGTTCGAATAGAAAATAAGAAGGAAAGATGTTTAAATTCCTACAATGATTCAAGATGCACTTGTTGAGGGGGATCAATCCCCATCAGTGGAGATATTTGATGAAGTTATAGTAGTTTTTGAAGATAAGGGATGATTTGATTCCACTAATTATACAGTTTTTTATTCTACCTTGGGTTTTAAGATGAGTGTTATCTTTTTGGTGGAATAACAAGTAGATGAGAAAGATCAAAAGGAGATACATTCTTCGGGGTAAGGAAATGGGGAATTGATTGATGTTTTTGATACTGGGGATCCTCTAGTTGAAATTCATATTGATTTAGAATCTACTATTGTGGGATAAAAATATGATTCTAATATGAATATGGAACCACCTATTAATAAATATATATAAGATAAACCTACCAGTGCTGAACCCAACTCACCGGCATATATTTAAAATGGATAGAGACGTATTGAAGTGTATGTTATACCTGCTAGTGTGGAACCTCCTCCCACTAAATTTATCTTAGATTTCATTCTAGATTTATGGGTTGATCTTATGGAAGTATAATGGGAAATTTAATAAAAACATTTTAGGATTCCACAGTAGAATGGTGGACTATAGGTTTGAAATAAGGGTTGTCCTATGTTATCTAAGATAGATCAAGTAGAATTTTAAGGTTTATTATAAAAGATTTATTTTGTTTGAACTCCCACCCCTAAACATGAACCTACTACTCCAACTTCTCCAATTATACAAGTTGAGGGTGTCAGAAGGTGTGACTTTCCAACCTTTGGTAAAATGTTAATTTCAGACATCATATAGATGATGAGAAGTCAGTATTCTATTCTAAACAAAATTAGTGAAATGGATTCAAGATATCATTTTGAGTTGGTGATCCAACATATCAAACCAAATATAATGCTTCACAAAAAGGATGTTGAGATTATGAATAAGAGTATTGGAGGTGAATTGGAATCATTGAGTGTTATGGTTGATGACCCGAAGTCAACCTTTTCTTCCTCCAGGGATATAATACTAAAATATCTTAAGGATACATATTCATAAATTTCTTTTCCTTATTATATAGAAATTGATGTTGATCAGTTCATAATATTTTTTAGAGTGGAAGTTAAAAATACCTCTAGTAAACCCTCATGTAGAGAACATGTGAACCCTTGGGAAATTTTAAAGGAAATTTAATCAATTTAAAGAGCGTAACCACCTAATGACCATATCCTATGATAAGGATATGGATTATTCTAATGAAATAATTACCAAGTCTATCATGTATTATCTATTGATGATATTCACCAATCATGTTTTGGAATAAATTTTATTGTTCTTAGATAAAAATTTATTGATTCCTCCAATTTATCAATATTTTTAATAGAAGGTAAAGAATTTAAAATAAATGAATCTATTGCCGAACCTGTTTATGGAATAGATAACTGATTTTTTTCTGTAAAATGGATAGAGGAGGAAAAAATTTAATGGATTTTATAAATATGATGAAGGAGTTTCTTCATGTTAATAGTAAAAATTTCGTGTCTCAATAATTCATTCAAATTTCCCCTAATATATATGTTCAACCATGAGTTAGTCATGATCTAATTGCTCCTCTGCCTACCCAGTTCCAGCCTTATCCTATGTCTCCTACTCTGGCTTTTTGAATCTCTAAAATTCTTTTTGGGGAGGGTACTTCAAGAGATATATCTGCAATACCATCTAGTGTTCCCTCCACTCTTCCTCGACATTATTCTTAAATATAGATATGTAACACAAAACGTACAAGGGAAAAAATAATATTTAGACCACTCTTCCACACCATTACCATACTGATAATCCTAAAATGTGGATAATTCATATTATGTATTTATATTGGTTTTTTTGGAGAACATTATAGTTTTTTGAATATCTGATTTATTACATTTATGTTTCTATATTATCTATAATACAATATATTTTTAACTGTTCTATCATTGATACATGATACATACCTTTGATTCATACATTTTTCATATATTTTTTTTACCATATGCACAAACTATGAATTATTTATCCTAATTTATACTACATTTGATGACTTATTATTACATTTATAATATTCATTGTTGTTGTGATTTTTGATCTTCCTAAATAGGGAAATTTTGACATCCTTATCTTAAAGATCATAAAATCATGGTTCTAGTGATATTAATGAATTTAATATTTTTAGTGAGTATTAAATTAATTTAATATAGTCGATGGAATTTTATATATATGATTCATCATCGGTCACCACAAAGGACAAGACACTATTGCGACTAACACTGCCAACTCAAGTCACTTTTTCTACAATTTTCCTTTAGTATGGACATCTTACTATGTCTTAGACACCATAAAATGATATTCCATCATGAATGCATGACACGAGAATGTAAATTTTTCAACATATGATATTCCCCTAGATGAGCCATGGCTAGTTCCATACCAACAACATATAATTTTGGCCATGTATAAGATACCACCAGACCAGACACTGCTAGTTGATACAGCACTGCTACAGTGAAATTTTTTCTAGGTATTAGACACCGCTAGTGTCATGTTTCCAGAACAACATATGGAAATGATTTTAGACACAACATGTCAAAGCCACCACCAATTTTTCTTTATAATTTTGGGAATAAAGTTAATCTAATGTATACAATATCTCATTTAATGACATATATTATTTTGATTATTGTCCCTTAAATTTTCAATAGAACACGTTGATGTATGTGTCAGATGTGTAGTACAAGGAAGTATAGAGGATCCTAATATTCCTATTGGTGCCAATATAATAGAAGTAGACTCCCTCATTTGTGATATACACATTAGTATAGAAATAATGAATAAATAAAATTGATATCAAGATGAGAGATTTAACTTACTCAAGACGTATAGAGCATAACATGGTTTAAAATAACCAAAACTCACCTACTGAAAACACTCAGCTGGGATACCAAAAAAATCATCACATCGAGTGCTTTCCTACCATCAGGAATAAGAGACTATGACAATCTATTCTTCTGAAGTTTTCAAGTGAACCTGAACCAATATTTACAATAAATCAAATCAAGATTCACAAGCTGCATTTCAATATACTGAGCCTTTTAAAACTCTTTACTCAATGATTCCTCAGTTCTGTTCAGTTATTTTTCCATATTTAGTTGTGATTATTGTAATCTATTTTATATAACAACACTATCGTATTTATAGAACTAGAAGTCACCTAAATATCTTCAATTCATTCCTTACACCTATTCTCCCACAGATTACAATGGAAGAGGTCCATATGTGACCTTTTTGATGTCACACCAATGTATAACTGCTGAAGAGGTCGTTTGTGTCTTGGATAGTTATAAACTATTGTAAACCCCAATACATGTTGTGGATAAACATGTTTATTTTATATAAACTACATAGTCGAAGGTGATATCCATGTGGAGAGGACAAAGTCTCAACATGATACTGAAACTCTTTTTTCACATTCCTCACTGTGTTTTAGTATACTTTTTTTCCTCTTTAACACAGAAAATTATTTTTGAGATAAATAAATTATATACAATAATAGTTTATCAAAATTTGTGTTCATATAGAATTTTCATCAAGTAAATATATTTAAAAGGATATAATAATAATATATATTATTAATCCGAGACCTAATCAATATTTAGAGGAATTGTTTTAATTATTGATATATATAGATCATACAACATATATGTTAAATATGGTTGTATTTAAACATTTTTGAGATTTAAAAATAATAAATTTTAAACATTAATTTTTAGTGGCCACTAAATTCACCCCACTGCCCTCTCGAGATCACTCGAACCAACACAAATGATATAAATGTTTCAATACCCTCAATATAGAAATGATACCATATCCGTTAGGTTTTATGTGTTGTTTTATCAATTACAGATCATGTAATAGAGATTAGTGTATACTTCTTGAGTCCATAATTATAAAAAAATAACATCATAAATATGAATAATTATCACTCCTATTAACTATTTAAAAATTATTATAGATGTTAATTTTGGATAATTATGAAGGGTTATCATAAATTCTTATTAATATTTAAATTTTTTAAAAAATACTTATTAATTATTATAAATTATAAAATAAATTTATTATCTATATATATTTTATATTTGGGAGTACAATTATAAAAAAACACACACAACCGCACCCAAAGGATGAATGAGGATGTCACGACTTACTCAAAGGGAAAACCCACACTATCCAACCCTTTTTATTGAATTTTAATGGCCCTTTGTAGACCCTTATTATTACAAGACCCATATGGCCTTCATTATAGAACCCAAATCCCCATAAGATTGTGCACTAGAGCACTAATGTCCCTTATAAGAAACCCATCAGCTACATCACCCACTGTGAATAGCTTCCACTACTATTGTATCTATTAATTTTCTATAACTGAGGTGGTCCTCCATTAATCAATACTGCCCCTAAAAGGATCATACTGATAGATTGAAGTTGTATAAGACATCTCTCAAAACCTGATAAAGGGAACACCACTTGAGGTTGTGTAGTTCCACCACTATTGATGGTGCAACTAGTCCACTTCCCGAGCCGCTCTTTATTGGGTTTATATAATGACTGATGTATACATATTCCACTAACTGGAAAACCTATAGGCCATATCATCACCTAACCCTATAAAAATTAATTTATATTTAGAAATTGATTATAATATTTATTAATTAACACAAATTGTTTCTAATTATGACAAATATTTAGTAATTATGTTTTCTTCATAAAAATTATTTAATGATTATTTTTAATTATTTTAAATAATAGTACAGTTCAAATAATGATTTTTTCCTCAATAATTATTTTTATTTGTACATGTTGTAACACGGTATTATAAATTTTTGACTAATTTTTTTAGTGTATACATATTGATAAAATTATATATTTTCTAAAATTAAATATTTTTATTTATAACTGATTTTATAATAATTATTACAATTTTTTTATAATTTTTATCATTTAAATTTTATTTAAATATTTATTACAAATTAATTTCATTGAATCACAAATTCAAATTATTATTACTATTTAGTAATTAATACTAACATTTACAAATTTTAACTTATCTTGACTTATTTTTTATTTACTATTACAAATTATTTAATAATTTTTAATAATTAATTTAATTATTATTCCATTTTTAATAATAATTAGTGTTTTTTATAAGTAAATTTTACTTATATTATATAGAAGGAATTACCAAATTTATAAAAATTATTACAAACAGTTATCAATTTTTAGTAATTGAGACAATTTATTATTATTTAGTACTATTTTTTAAAGAGAATTGATATTTTAATAAATTTTAATAAATTTAATAAATATTTGAATTTCATATATTTACAATTTATTCCAAATTATAATAATTTACTAATATTTAAATATTAATAATAATATTTAGTAATTATTACTGATTATTATTGAATAATTATTCCTTAATAATTACAAATTGTTTAATTATTTCTTCATATTATTTTAATTATTATTTGATTTCTATAAATTATTTTGAATTTTTAATAATGGTATTTTTTTATATTTTTTACATAACATTCCAATTTTTTTACAACTTATTAAAAACAATGTTTTTAATAAATATTTCGTATTTTTAAAAGTTATTAGTTTTATATATATTTAAAATTCATTAGAAAGTATTTTAATTTACTAAAATTCAGTAATTTTAATTATTATTTCATAATTATTATTTTATTATAAAAAATAACATAATAATTAATAATTTTTATAATTATGAGTTCATTTTTATATGATATTATGATTTTTTAATAATTTTTATTTTTTTACATATTTTATACAAGTAATCACGATTTTTTCAATTATTATTTCACATATATATTATCAATTATTAATTATTTATTTATAAAAAGTAAAATTTCAATAAATATTATTAATACATTATAACTAATCTAAAACATGAGAAATAATTAAATGTCATTATATTTTTAATCAAATATCATTGATGAATGATTTGTAACACTAAAATAATGTAAAAACATGAATGAAAACATAATTCAAACATTACTTATATATCATTGTTGGTGATAATTTGAACACAGGAATGTTATTTAAGTAATAATATTAATAAATAAGATAATTTCACATCGTTTGGTTGATATAATAATAAATCTATAATTACTCACAACACAAAATATATCCATGATCAAATATGTTATAATACAACAAGTATTAAACAAACATGTTTCTTATGCTTCAAATGATTTAAAAAAAAATCAAGAATATATTTTTGATTAAATCATGAAAAAGAAAATTGACCATTAAAAATAGATTTTAAACCAAATTTTTAATGAAAATCCTTGTTAAATTCAAAATAAACAAAAATGAACACCCAAATATGAAAATCGCTTAAATCTAAAGGTTATAAATTTGGAGAACTAACTCAAATCTAGGAGGATAACCAATATAAAGCCAAAATACATTCTCATCAGTGTTCTACAAAAAATAGGGATGAATAATCATACAATAAGCTTAAAAAATGAAAAAAATCTAATTTAGTTTTTTTACCAAGGTTTTGACCAAACCAATTTCTTTGAGAGGGAATGGGAAATCCAAAAATTAAGGATGGAAGAGAGATTTGGATTCTATGGCTAGGGGAATCGAACCAAAATCCATATATAATCACGTGTGATACTTGATTTTGGGGTGGCCCATTTTAGGGTTATTTGATTTGAGTCCGATGTGTGAATGTGAATGACATCAGGGAAGGGGGAGGATTAATCGTTCACATGATTTTAATTAATGTTTATTTTTTAGTGTTAATTGTGAAAAAGGATCCATTGGAAAAAATATTTTCTCTAGAACCATTTTCAATGGACAAGGACATACATTGTTATTAATCTGGATACAATGATTATCAGATACATATTATATAGTTTTTAATTTTTAGATTTCATAAATAATGATTTCTATGATGACAAATAATATAAATAACCATAAGATAATAATTCTTGATTATTTGAGACATATATACATTCATAATAAAAAACACATTGCAAATGTCTACTTTTCTAGTAGTTTCTTCATAGTAGCATGTCTGTATTATGGTATAATGCCTCTTTTGTTCATGGTAGAATATTTTATCAACCATGAATTAAGAAGAAGGGAATTTAGGTCTTCGATCATGAACTGTTCATAGTATTATCATATATATAGTTCATTTATATATTTATTTTTTTTTATAATTTTCAACATTCTTTGTCTATATATTGGTTTAATGTTTTATTTTACCTATGTTTATACATCTTGTTTTTAATATTTTTGTAGGGTTTTTTATGAATTCATGTAAATTTATTTTATAATGTTCAACAGTTTTTAGTGATGATTTAAATCACATTTTAGTCATCATAAGAAGATAAAACATTAATTAAATTATTTTCAAATATAATTACTATTTGATTTGTTTTTTTAATTCTTCTATAATTAACATTAAATGTATAAGAACTTGTTTAATATATTTTTTTCATTTTATGTACATATATACATTGTTTCAATATTTAATGTTTGATCAAAGTAATTCTTTTCACATATTTAACATTCTTGTGATATTCATAGACTTGTTTGAAAACATTTTATGGAGATTGTTTCATTAATAATTCAATTAAAATTGTTTGAACAATTTTGATGTATTTGACCATTATTTTTATATTAGTTTTCATTCCATTAATATTTTAGGAATCTGGTTTATCTCTATGATATTTCTAAGAGATTAGATTTTTATTATTTTGAATTATTCTATTGGTTCACTTGAGCTTTTAGAAAAAAAATATATTTATACTGAAAAAGATAAAATGATACAATTTTTTCTTGAGGAGATATAAATTTCTCATAGTTTTTAAAACATTAAGGGATATTGTGCACATTTTTTTTTACCATTTTGGTGATCTCTTAATGATTGTACCTATATTGAAACAACTAATATTGCATTAACGAGATGATATGATTTAATACTAAAGAACTTGTACCAATGATTCTTTAATTTATCTATCTATTTTGTGTGGATTCTAATGGTTTTTATTTTAATTAACAACTGAAAAATAATATCCAGACATAATAGATACATTTCTATATAATTTATAAGAGACATGGAGAAATTTATTAATGGTAAATGTTTCTCAGAATTAAGAGAGGAGTTCCTCTCAACATTATTTTAAATTTATTTATAAATATAAATGGATAGATAAATGTAATGTTGACATGGTAAATTGGATATATGAATGTGGTGTATATAAAATTGGATGAAGTGATATTTTATGAGTATGACTAACAATAACTAACATGGATTGAAAAAAGGGGAGGGGTATCCCCTTTCGGTTATCCAACTAAAGAATTGAGAATGTTTTGGGGGCCAAACAGTCAAAGGTAGAGGTTAAAACCCATAGGGGATAATATTATATGGGGCGATCCAAAAGATGAAATAAATGAAAAGAGTTTTTGGAAAATATTCTATTTATATATGTACAGTTTCAAAATATTGTATTTCATGTAACCAAGAAGTTTTTCCTCGTTGAATGAATATGATGGTGTCATTATCCTATAAATGTAGTATGAATTTCTGAACCACATAATACTATTGTGAATTTTTTATACTTTTTTTCTTGAAAGTGTGTTTTCATGTGGTGAATTTTTTTTTTCAAGATTAAGACACTGTAAGGACAAAAACCGTATGAAGGGATGAATTGTATTGGTGACTAGGTTGTATAGAAATCCTAGTTTCGGACACCAAAGACATAGAGGATATTATATAATAATGTTAGGAAATTTTTTCATCTAGACACGATCCTAAATATTTTTTTCATAGAGCTTGTGGAATTTTTCAGGTATAAAATACGATGAAAACATATACAGGAGTAGTTTTTCAAGGGATGGGTAATAATTTATCAACAAATATTTTTGGTTCTAGAGGTGTTTCTAGGATATCAATATTAAGTTCGACCAACACAACTCTTAAAGAATGTACCATTTTTTATGATAGACATAATCTGGTGGAAGACTGTTACGGTTCATTGGTACATGTTAGATATAATTCTTCTATAAAAATTTCACTAAAAAATAGTACCGATATCATTATTGTTTCTGGAATAATCAAGTTATTTTGGACCACAGGTCTCATGCGATGTGTTTATTTATTTTAGTATAATTTGAAACTAGGTGGAAGGGATAATTCTATTAGGAAAATATTGGATTTAGAAAAAAATAATGGCTGAGAACATAAAAGGAAAGGACGCGAAGAAGAAAAAATTTGTTTTTGAAATTTGATGTTAGTAATAGATAAATCGGGTTCTCAATAAGAGAAGCCATATTATCTGGTCATTTTTCAGTTCAGGTTGATATAATATTTATATATTTCTCCTATTCTCAAAAAACTTTAATATGAAGAAATAGTATTGTATATTTTGAATCTGTAGTAAAAATATTTTAGAGTATAGGTAGAGAAATGGAAGGACATTCTTTATGAATGTGGGATCTCAATGTGTTGGAAGTAGGGTGGAATAAAGGTTTGGAAATGACTAAATTTCCCTGGTTAAACTGAAATAATTTTTTTGGATGTTTCCATTCTGATAGAAATAAACTTTTAAAATAAATCATTAAAAGATAATGGTTGGATATAATAGTGTCGCCAGATTTCATTTTACAAAAAAAAATCTCATGGGGTGAGAATGATGAAATGTAGATTATTCTGAAGTGAATGGAAATCTGATAGTGTGATTCCATGGACATGATTCCTAAAATAAAATGTTAATCATGATATCAATAAATATGGAGGATTAGAACATTTTCCATATTACTTTGGATAAAGTCTATATAGATAATTTCATATCAATTTTATAGAGTGTATGTAATAATAATATTTTGTATCTAGAAAGATGAAGGCGGGGTACAATAATGGGAAATTAGATGATTACTGAATCATGGGGTAGATAACCACATTGTCATGTTTGGAAAAATATAAAAGGATAATGAATTAGATCAATATTTAATTGAGCATTATAATAGTATTATAGTGGGAGATTTATGTAGAAGGTCTATGAAAATAGTTCTTAAGTAAGAATTATATTGGTT
Organism: Viscum album; assembly: GCA_963277665.1. Taxonomy (NCBI): domain Eukaryota; kingdom Viridiplantae; phylum Streptophyta; class Magnoliopsida; order Santalales; family Viscaceae; genus Viscum; species Viscum album. Next base: position 43,711,699 of record OY728128.1, read on the forward strand.
ATATGCCATTTATTTTAAAGAAGGAAATTTATAAAGTGATAAAATTTTCTCAAAATTTATATATTAGTTTCTCTAATGATTAATGGATAGCTAATTATCAATTATAATTAATGGGAAAATGAAATATAAGCTGCACTAATTGGATATATGGACATTGTGTCTATAAATACGGATGAAATGGTATTTTTTGACTATGAAATATCAACACATATATGGTTTGAAAAATGAAGACGTCCCATCACTTCAATTGAAGCCATGTTGGGTTCACAAAATGTAATGGAGGAACTAGATTCAAAGGTGGATTTTGAGATCCACAATAGTGATGACCGTAAAGAGAGAATTAGAAGATGTTATGAATAAACATTGTTTGTGGCATATGTTTTAGTGATCTAGGATTTTATAGGTGGGTGGATGTGTTTTTACTAAAATGGTAGACCAAAATAAATGTGGAGGTGTTTTTACTAAAATGGTAGACCTAAATAAATGTTTAAATAGAAAATAAGATCATGAATAAAAATAATTGAAAATAAGAATAAAAATAAACGAAATCAAGATTATTAAAATGAACATACAACACAAGATATGTGAAAATATAATGAAAAAGGTATTTAAACAGTTTAGACCGGTTTAGTCCTACTCTATGGTTGGAATACCAACATAATATTTATTAATATTCAAATAAGTCAAAGCATGAATAAAATATGGAATAATTGGTGTAGATAAAACCATGTGCACAATTGAATATATTCATGATTGTGGTTTCTTCCACTCCCAGACTCATATTTAACTAAATCTAAGGATAATCCCATTCTCTTCCATATAAGATGAAATCCAAAATAATAACCCCACACACATATCATATAGTGGAAAATAAAATAATACCCATGGTTGAATTAGAAATGTAAAAATTCAATAGGGGAGGATCCAAAATTTTCTAATAGAGAAACAATGATGTCGAGTTTCGGCAATCTTTAAGTGAACATGGTCCAAACAGAGCTCTCAAGGGTTGATCTACCAACCATAGATGATTAAAAGAATAGGTTATATGAGGGAATGAAAGGGGAACATCATAAATTCCTTTTATCTCATGAAATATACTCCCTGTGAAGAAGAAGAAGGAATCAAATAGATATCACTCTATAGAGGAAATCGAGGGAAAAGACATAAAGGGAAACCCATAGAAGAATAAATGAAAAGAAGGTATCATTTCATTTATAACAAGAATAAAGTATAGGTGGATGAATGATCATGGAAGGAATTACTGTGACTACTACAACAAAAAATAGATCACACTAAATTTTGGACATGTGGTAGGTGAGAAATTGTTAGTAAGAATTTTATGGAGATAAGTGAAAAAATAGAAGTAAAACATCAATGTTCCAAATACACATGATAAGGTTTTATCAATTAGTATTTATTAGTACACTCATAGATTGGAAATGTTCTATGATAATAAAAAGGTCATGCCACTATAGCCAATGACATACACGCAAGGAAGGCCCAACAGGAAATCCCATATGGGGGCCCACAAACAGAAGTACAATAAATAATTATTATTTTACAAGTAATAAAACTAATATTTTTCATGGAAAATACGTTTTTAATTTGAATATACAATTTAAAAAATATCTACATTTTAAATAATAATAAACAAAATTAAATGGTTTCTTTAATTTCTTCATACCTATATTATTAGTTAGTTTCGGGATATTTCTATAAATTAAAATACATAAGTCTATGAATATTAAACAAGAATAAATTCAACATTTCCTGTACTGAATGTGGTATATGTTATACCTATAATAACCTTCTATTAATATTATATAGATTAATCATGTCCTAAATTACAAGACTACGCAACAACATTAAAATTATTTTTTTACCAAAATTACCTTAGTATCCACTAATGTCTTGATATACACCCAAGCATTCCAAGTCCATAAAATACACACCCGTATATAGGGGTAAATGATTTTGAATATTTAAACATATAAAAAATAAAAGTCAAATTAATATTAAATGTAGTAGAAACAAATAGAAACTATAATTAGGAAGCTATCAAGAGAAGAATTTCTACCTAATCCTAGATGGATTAGACCAACCCTATCATACCCTCTCTTCCATATGAGTTCCTCTATAAACCCAATAAGGACAAATCTTGGAATCATAATGTTAAAATACCTATAATCGATGCATAATATTAACTAAAATACAGCAAAACCATATATTAAAGAACATCCTCAATTTGACATGGGTATAATATTATTATATTTAAATATGAGACAAAATTTTTAAATATAAAGGATCATACTATAATCAAATCATGTCATGTTTTTAAACTAGTTCCTATATTTTTTCATTATTATTATTTTTTATTTTACATTTAACATTCATTTATTGATGTATTAATCTAATATACTAATATCACACTTAAAAACATGTGTTTGATGTTCTCATTAAAACACAACAAATTTATCATCTTCTTGGGTGATCAATTATCTACCATATATCATAAAATATTTTAAATAATTAAAATAACACAAAAAAAAATTCTACACGATAATGGAATGATATTCATCAATTATTTTAATTTCTATATTACATGATTCATGAAACAATTTATTAAATTCATTCTAATGAATATTAACATAATAACCATGGTCCATCATAGTAGTAGAAACCTTAATTTTCATGTATAAACAACTATGAAGAGACATATATATATATATATATATATTAGTTTAGGTGATATATCGTTAAAACTAGTATAATTCCGCACTTCATGTAAGATCTCATTACCTGTAGATTTCAATAACAAAATTGTGTTTTTTTGAAGGGAGAAATAAAGTTAATCAGTAGATTGAAGATAAGGTGATTGATGAATCCAAATCCCACATGGTAAATCATACAACTAAGTGAAAGAACCTATAGAATGTCCATTTATTGAATGAAAATATGAAACTATATTCCCTTCCCATTTCAAAAAGAAGAAAGATAATGAAAGATAGAAAATTCTAAGAGAGAAAATCATATTGACATAAACCAAATAGTTGGAGGAAAACATCCATAGAAGATATAATATTTTTGATAAGAAGGAAATATAATTTCCTAATGAAGGAGTACAAAAATATCTCATTATAATAATCCATGACCTTAAGGATTGAATGGGGTTATGGAATATGTGGCATGTAGTTTACAATAGAAGAAAATATTCAATCTATTACAACCAATAATAGAGAGTCATGGGAGAAGATTCCGACCTAGAAGAACCATTACCCTATAGATTCTTTTCCACATTCAGAATAATGATTGTTGGGTGATAAAGATTCGAGACACATCCGTCACACTATACTCTTGGATCATCTTGATAGAAATTATACTGACTCCTCGTATCCAACCAAAGGGTGGCCCGTTCAATCTAGAACAATCATTTTTTGGTGACATTATTGTAGATAAAATCTATTTTTGTACAAAATCATCCATTAAATCATACATATGGAACTCATATTCTCCAAAATGATGGTTGAAATCTATTTCATCAAAGGAAGCAGAAGGAATGGAATGTAATATAGAAAATGATCAGTGTTAATGTTATAATCAATGTATACTTTCTTATCCCCAAAGAAATTTTGGACGACATGTGATGGGGAATCCACTATTTACTAAAAGATCATCTAGGAGGGATTATCCATAGGATGGACGAATATGATAATATCCTTTTAATGAAGGATTTTAAAAAAACCTTTTAATAAAAAAATATTTCCCCTTGAGTGGAATTAGTAGGTGTAGAAGGGGTTTCTAAAAATCATCAACCCCATGATCAATGCTTAAATTACTACCTTATAACAAGATTTTATAGATTAAGCCGTTGAACAAATAAAATTTAATACTAATTCTCTAAACCCATATCTCTCACACATAAGATATACTGAATAATCCATCTATCCCTACCATTAAACTAGGAATATAAATTCTAGACATGCCACCCAAAATATTATTAAAAAACCATGAAACATATTATAATCCAATAATTCTATTACAGTAGAAATTATATGGGGTTTACTTTTAAAATTAGCATTGGGTCCGTCCAAATTTTGGTAGATTACCCATAGTTAATTCTCCAGTAGAGCCCCTTAAGAATAATATTATTAAAAACCCATAGGCTTATCCAAATGATGATTTTTAAAGGACCAAGAAAAGTCTAATGGAAGATTAAATATAGAAATTATTTAACCTAGAGAACATTATGATAAATGGGCTCTCTATCATAGATAATCCATAGTTTTTTTAAATGAGAGAATCATTAAATTAGTTCATATACGAGAAGCCCATTATTCCATTGAATTTATGAAGGAGAAGAATTTATTAATCTACCAAATGGGTTTTTTTCTCCCATTAAAATAACCCAAAAATATTCACCAATAAATAATTATGGTAATCCCTATAAAACATTCGAGTTTATTCTCAATGTTTTTATTCGATACAATACATCCATCGTTTTCATCACCCTAATCATGCACGCATCCACTGACAAAAACATGGCTATCATAATGTGGATAAAATAATTCGTTAAGGATAATTGTGATCCAATGTAACTAAAGGAGATGGAAAAACCATCGCTTCAATCTCCCCTAAGTGACTTAGGGAATGCTTCTATCACTCTTGATAAAGTCTACCAGGGGATGATAATATCATCAGTATATTATCTTCCATCATTTTAGGGTTATTATAAACCATCATTTAGTATGAAACATATTTTTACTGAAACTATAACACTTGATGTTTACACATGTGGGAAATTTTTATTGTTTTTTTATTTTGTACGAAGAGGGATTTCATGGGTTAATGAAAAAAGATGCTAAAAAATAGGATATAAAGGAGGATAATTAGAGGGGAAACTAGAATTTAGCCCTCGATAGTGGAACCCATCCAATCTAAGCAATGCTTGGAGGAACCCTAGGTGATTGTGCACCTCCAAAAATGGTATAATGTGGTTGATGACAGATCATATCTTGATTTCTCATTGGAAGGGTCTTGAATATGTCAACCCCACCAACCACATTGAAAATCATATTCATTAAATTCCGTGGATATTGAAACATGCACACATTTGTTATACCATAGTTTCAAAACACAACACGTTTCCCTTAAATGGGTTTTCTATCCAAACCCATATTGGATAAGAAGTACAAGACCAGTGTGGTGGTAAAATTAATCTTTCAAGGTTCCCTTGTGCAAGACTAAAAATTCCTTGGGGGACTTTTCATTATCTGAATGTAGCAGATGGATGTTAGGGTTATGAACTTCTCTCCAAATATTATTATGGATTATGTAGATCATCTGAATTCCCCTATGTATATATTTTTATACTTATATGGTTTAACCACATTGAATAGAAAATTGGAATCCTAGGAGATTATTCATTCACTATGGCTGAGCATGCAAAAGCCTCTCCTCATAGGTGGATAACTTAATGAAATCATGTATCTTCATGAGTAAAGTGGGTTCTCTAGAATAATTTTCAATTAGATGGAAAACTATCTACAAAAATCCCGAAATGAATATATAACTGACCTGGGACCCTGAGGAATCACATTCATTCATTTCCATGGGAAATCTATTTATACACACATCAAGTAATGTATAGGCATATTCATATAATATTTTTTTGTGTTAGTATAATCCATTTTTTCAAGGTGTATAACATATCTCCCATAACATTTGGTCATTCTTATATCCTCATCGATTTTTTACATAGTTTAGGAGTACATTTATACTGGAAATTCATTATATTTGAATTATTTTCAACCAGGGAGGTGTAATGTGAGTTAGTATTTCTTTTGGGATCTATGGGGGAGAGGGGGAATATATGTTTATGATGAAAATATCTATGTTTTCCAAAATGAAGAAGTTGTAGAGATATTATAAATATCACAATATTTTCATACATGATATAGTATAAAAGGTAAGTTGAATGATCTTTATTTGTTCCCCCTTAGAAGTACTTTTTATAGAATGTCAAACCTAGAAGAAAAAATTGATAAATAGCTCATATCAATGGAGAGTTACTTCTCTATGTATGTGTGAGATGGCCATTTAAATGAGATATATAAAATAATCACTACTTTAACCAAAATGAAACAGATTTACATCACAAGATAACTATATATATTATCCCTTAATTGACTTAGTAATATGATAATTCCAATTAAAAATGATATTTTTGACAATTTTCTAGATTTTTTCATGGACCACTATGATTTGGGGAAACATTCTATTTCTGTAGATATTGAGTCTTGTATTCATCCTAAGGTCATGTAGGCATTGAACCACTAGTTTTTTCTGGTTATTTCAAATGATGAACTTTATTTGGACCTTAAACAAATCCATTTAACTAAGGAACCATTTTAAAATGGATTTCATTCCTTATTCATCAAAATGTTATGTCATAATGTTGATCCTAATATTCTATGGCTCATGATGGTTATTTCGAAGGGTAAGTTGAAATTTCAATTTATCAATGAATCCTCGATTATCGTAATTCACTTGTTTAATAAACCATTTTCCATTGAAATTTTGGACCCATAAATTCATGTAATATCACTTATAAAATCATTTCCAAATTCTAATTCTCCATATTTTTACATTGGTTATATATTTTTTTTATGAATATGAGTGCCTTTTCCCGAAGAATCGCATATCTAACCACACCATTGTTTATCATGTAATTATTCACTCTGTGAAAGCATTCTATAAATTTTAGAGGGGTGTTATGTCATATAAATTTGATTTGAAAAAATCTATTAATAATGTGGAATGGTATTTCCTACTATTTTTGATGAGAGATATTAATTTTTTTATAAGTGTATTGAGGACTTTATTCACTATTTCACTTTTTTGTTCTTAAATATCTGAATTAATTGTGGCCTTAGAATATTGTTTTCCCCTTCTTCAGGTCTATACGAAGGGGATCCTCTCTATCCCTTCATTTTTATCTGGATTGCTGACATTTTTTATAATATTCTTTTTGTTTGTGGTTAATTATAATTTCTTATATGGTATAAATCATTGCCTAAATGGGACATCTTTTTCTCATATTTTCTCTATATATTATAGATTATTATTCTTGTGGGAAATAGTTGGAGAAGGAATCCGTATTTTCCAAATTATCCATGAGTTTGAGATGACATTGTAGAATTAAGTTATTATTTCAAAATATTTAATTTATTTTCTCATAGGTTCTCATCAAAGAGGTATTTATGTTATTAATCAATCCTTACACATCAGGGTGGTTGAAAATCATAAGAAATTTATCACACTCCCGAAACTCTTTTTCCACTCATAAGCAGAAGTGTTTTGAGATTTTTTAGTTAGGTTAGAAAAGATAATTCAGGGTGGATATCTAAATGGATCTACAAATTGGGAAATTAAATCTGCATCTTTTCCATGGATGAATTGACAACTCATTATGTCATTTCCCTTTTTTATCTCCCTGATTTTTATGATCAACTTCATTCGAGGTTGGAGAATTTTTATAGGGAACATTTAATAGGGGAAACCCCATTAGATCTCGTAGAATAATCTATATCGCTCAAAATTCTATCGGAGAATGGGACATTAAAATATGTTCCTCTTCAATGATAACCCATTTAGATAAAGGGATGTAATCATATCGATGAACTATAGTACCTTTACCTTAATGTCCTCTTGGATTATTAAATTATCCCTTAATACTTCTATGGGGAATCCCATAGACCCAACCCTAGATTCTTCTGGAAAATCCTATGGTATTCTAAAAATATTTCACAAATGGACCACTAATTAATAAATAATTATGGGAAATATATTCTAATTTTTTTGAACAAATAGATCATTTACAACAATAGATCTCATGAAATTACCACTCCACAAGAAGGATTGGATAATACTATTGTGAAAAAATTGTTTGATGAGAATTATAATGGTTTGTGTATTCAGAATCCAGAGTCATGGTTTGATGATAGGGATAAAATATTATTTATATATATCCCTTTCATGAGATATATTAGACAATACTATCATCATTAGCCTTTTAATGGAACTTTTGCTAATTCTATCACATAAGGATATAAGGTGGTAGTTGAAGCGCTAAGAACGAGGGTAGAAGATTTGTGGAAAAAATGTGCCCACAAAAATTTAAAAACAACTCAAAATATTATTATGTGGTTCATATTTTTTTCCGACATCCATGGGAGAATGAAATATTCAAAAACATTAAATAATGAGAAACATGAAGGTAATATAAATTACCATATTTTAGAAGTAAACCTTAATATCCATAATTTGTGACACTAACCTTATTCGATCATCATATCATTTTGACCCCCCTTCTAGTATCTACCTTTTCAGGTATCTACCATAACCTTTGAAACATGTGCCTTCATCGCTTTTTGGGTTACCATGTTTACTTCCCTAGAAGGGGTGACACCACATCATTTTTCAATCCTTTCCAGTAATCATTATTCATAATCAAAAAAATTCATGGAAGACATTCATATATTAACCAAGCCTATATATAAAATTAATCTCATAAAAATTAATTTCTCAATTACGTTATACTGAAAATTAAATCCGTAAATAATTGGTAATGGTAATAATTTTTGGAGACTATTACTAGATGAAGGTTATTATTGAAGTACATGGGGCATGTTCATGATATTCGCCTCAGTCAGATTCCCACTTGAATTATTGGCGATGATAGATATGAAACTACCTTTTGTGATGGGATATGGATGCACACCAATTGAAACATTGTAATTTCTATTGGTAGGAATGGTACATTACTTTATCTCATTGATGATAGACTATGTGTTGGGGAATCCAACATAGCCGAAAAATATGTTCATGTTGATGTTCAACAAAAAACATATTCACATGAATGATAGGGGGATTATAATGCTATTTAAGAATTATCGCTTACTATGAATAATATTTACTCATTTGGAAACCTGTATTCATTACATTAGGGGAAAATAACACAGTGTATCATTTCAGGTATATTTAATACCCATAAAAAATTAATATTTTAGAATTTATTCACACTGATGTCTTTATGATGTGCACTAAGCCTATTGGAGGGGTTGGTTTTTTTACCGGCATATATGATCATTCTAAATTTGTGGGATCCATTTATTATAAAACTAATGATCATATGTGGGATTTTTTCAATAATATTCATGGAATGTGTGAAAGAGAAATAAAAATATGGTTAACATGTATGTGAGAAAAAATAGAGAGTATTATGGTACAATTTAGGAGTACTATTTTAGTTTGTTCATAGAGAAGGAATAATTTTCACCAGTGACACATCAATATAATGATATTAGTGACTAGATGAACAAATTTTTTTAGAGATACAAGTGTATTATCTCCAATTTAAAATCATCCAAACACCTTTTAGGGGAGGCAATGTGAACAAAATTTGATCTTATTAATTATACCCAATAGGTCCTTGGAAATTTATAGTTCCAAAAATGATTTGGTTAGGTTAAGATATATCATAAAAACAATAGATCATATTTAGAATGACAGAATTAATTTACATTCACACAGATGAGTTGGTGAAGTTAGATTGAAAAGGAATGTAGTGTGTCATTTTGGTATTTGATAAGGAGGTGTTTACATATCAACCCTAAGATCATTCTAGGAATAGGATCGTTAGATTTAGAGATATAGTGTTTCATAATTATTAGAAAATTGAAGATTTCAAGAAGATATAAAAATTGGTGAGGTTGTATTTGGACGAAAGTGTAGTCAATTTTGAACCATTCTCACAACCCTTAGTTCTAGATAGTGTGGGGGAAATTCATTACACCAATGATACGTCAGTACTTGGTAATATTTCTCCATAAACTACTATGTATACATAATATGATATTCCCCGATATGTCACCCCCAAAACATAGTTGAGAAGATCTACCGAAGAATGAAAACCATGTCACATACACTCACAACAAGAGTATGTGATTCTCACTAATGGGGGAGATCCCCATAATTATGATGATGTGATGACGAGCCAGTAGAAGATGGAATAGAAAAATGACACTCCAGAGGAGATGAAATATTTTCACATGAACCATAAATTTTATTCTATATAGTCGCCACATAGAGATAAGGCACTCAAGAACCTGTGGTAGTATATTATCAAAGGTGATATAAGATTACATCCTTGTTATAGACCATAATGGTTTTAAAGGGATTTAATCATATGAATGGTATTATATTAAATGATTTTTTTCCTTTTGTGAACCTTGTATTATATAAGATTTTTTCAAAGATTGTTGGTATGTCTTAATATGGAGTTTCAACAACTAAAGCTAAGGATATCATTCATACAATGTGATCTTGAGACGAAGATTCATATGGAGAAACCAAATTGATTTCATGTGGATGATAAATAAATCCTTGTATGTAAACATAGGAAAAGTTTATATGATTTATATGAGTATCTAATGAAATGGTACATGTAATTAGACTCATTCGTATAGAAAATGTGTGTAGTTAGATGATTTTTGGTAAATGTTTTTTCAACAAAAACGAGTTAAAAAATATTTTTCACTTCAGTTTTTTTTTATTTTTATATCTTTTATTAGATTATTTTACTAATGGAGACATTTTAAATATTGTCTTTAACATATGTTAAAAAAATTAAAAATTATAAATCAATAATGTAATTGGGTTTTTTACTTTTGTTATTTAATAACTGAGGTAAAAAATCATATATTACATTGGTTATTTCTATAATTGATGTGAAAACGGATTCAGGATAAAGGGTGTTTATATCGGTTATTTAAAAAAGGATATAAAATATCATATATTACCATGATTTTTTATAAGAAACATGAAAATGGATTTGGGATAATGGGTTTTTACATCAGTTATTAAATAACTGATGTAAAATATCATATACAATGTCTATTTTTATATGACTGATGTGGGAAAACACGATCTCATAACCCTTTTTATATCGGTTATTATTATAAACTGATATAGAAAAGACTACTTTACATTGGATGTTACAAAACTGAGGATAAAAGGTTTTAAAATGATGGTTTTCTATTTATGTTATAAAATAACCAACGTAAAAATTTATTTTTTAAAATATCTCATTATACCCATCCACTCCACAGCCAACCAAACCAAAAAATACAAAAATAAGAAGAAATAATAAGAAATATAAACAAGAAACAAAATTAAAAATTCAGAATAACAACATTCATGAATTACAATATTGACTAAATATAAACATAAATATAAAAAAAATACTACAAACTACTAATTTACAGTAAAAACATTTAAAAATACAATATTCAGTAAAAATAAACTAAAATAAAACCAAACCTATGAAATGGTTTTCCCAATCCACCTATAAGTGTGTGAGATCTTGATCAGTATAAGGTAGAGAGTCATCAAACCACAAAAAATTAAATGGAATGTAGTCAGAATTTTTAACTAATAAAACAAATAAAATATTAAGGAATAGTTTATAAGGAAATCTAACCTTGTCGAACATCATGACTATTCCAATTGTAATTATTTCATACATAAATCTTATCCCTTAATATCTACATTCTTTAATGTATATTTATCTATGAAAATTATTTTTTAATTATTGTTTCTATTCCACTGTTCATTCTAATGTATTATATCTGAAATGTAGAAATTATAAATGGAAACTCACCTTTAATTATATATATTTGATTTTCACATTCATATTCATCATGGTTTTTAAAAAAAATCCCATCACCGGTTAGAAAATAATTTTAATTAAATAAATTTAAAATTTTATATAATATAAAAAACTATTATTAAATTAAAACTTATATTTCCAAAATGTTCTTAAAATTTCCTTGTACATTTCCATGGATAGAGAATATCCAGTAATGTTTCTTCTCCATTATAAAAAAACACCTAACATCAAATGGTCATTGATATGAAATAAAATATAAGGTTATGGTTTGTTATGTTAAATCATAAATAACAATTTTTGAGATATATGTTTCATACCTATCAACATAAGAAAACATATTATGGTACGTAATTATATTCTGTTTAAATATTTCACCAATATGAACTATTCATTATTCATTAGTAAATGTTTTTTATTTAGGTAAAATTAAATGTGGGTCTATCCATCCATATAAATCTGTCTTTTCATCCACATCACTAATTTTATAATGATACATAATACAAAATAAATATAAGTATAAATTTTCAAAAAAAAATAACACAAGGAAAGATTTATGTTACGTCTTACATTGAAAAAACATCGTCCACGTTGATGCACAACCTGTATATAGTTACAAGCTCCATGATATCATTTTTCAAAATCCCCTCATTTATTGTAGTCCCTCATGAATGATATATTATTTGAATCATATAAAAACCCACTAAAAAATTTGAATATCCTAAAATCTGTCATGACTACTAGATTCTGTATCTGATGTCATATCCATTTTTCTTTATTGTTGGATTTATGGTATTTCATTACCATTAATGTATTCCTATAAAGAAATAGATAAATACATTAATATTCATAATGTTAAAAAAATTAATAAAAAAATAAAATATATTATATTATATACACATACCTCTATGGTAATGTGTCACATAAGTCTAGATGGGAAAACAATAAAGTGGCTGATACTCTATCCAGCTGTCCTCACCTCATATGTAGGTAATGGTACTCAAACTAAAATATCTATAATATCCAGTATATTGGACATATGTTTCTCTATATTTAACTATTTATGATGAATGGTATCTCTTATATAATATATCGACCAATATGCAACTATATGATAGTGAGGATCATCAATATATAACTCATAGTAACAAGGATATTGTGGAGGAGGGGGTGTAGATTTTGGATTAAAATTAGGGTATAAAGGATAAGGTGGATGATTGATTGTATGATTAGGATAAAAAATGGGGTCTATAGGTGGATTTAGAGGATAAATATTGTGGTCTCTTGGTGGCGTTGAGGGAGTGGCAGTTAATGGATGAGGTGGATGAGTGTGAGAAACAATCTAAAATTGTATGTGCAAGTCTGTAGACAACGACGGTACTTACTCATTGATCGTTTCCTCCATTTTCTAATTAATATTTTGGAATACGGCCTCCAAATATTTTATTTTTTTTATAAAAACCATCCTCTGTAGATGATGGTGAATGTGGTAACACTTTTCTCACTAATAAACATTTCGGGAATCCTTGTACAAGACCCGGGTGTTCATGATTTCCCAATGATGCAGAGAAAATATCATTCCTCCCCTCAGCTAAAAAAGCCACCAATTATCTCTCCTCCTCATGTGAGTCTAGTATGAATTATATGAAAAAAAATATAATGATTCAAAATATAATATGAATTTAATTGATTTAAATAAATGAGTAAAAAATATAAAAATCCTCTCTTTTAAGACCCTCGATTCATCTACAAGATATTCCAAATTTTTTCTCATCTGAGCCCTCTTACATTTTCCTATCTATCTAAGAGGGGTGGAGGGGAAACCTCTCTAGAGCATTAAGAATCAACTCTTAGTTTCTGAAAATTTTCATCCATTATTTATTCTTCCAATGATGTATACTGTCATTGAGATAAATTTTGAGGGTATACATTTCAAGATTGGATCTCCTGATGAGATCTCCTTTGTTGTTTTAAATAATGAATAAGATATCATTAATAACATAATTTATATAAGAAAACCTATAAATGATAATATTTCACTTACATAAAATGATTCTTCTATTATTATTTCAAAAAATTGTTTCCATGTGAATTCATCTGTAAAAGGAAATATATGACATGGATTTTCATGTTTCCCATGCCTAAAAATGAAGTTATATGTGAGGGTTGATTTGAAATCCCTCCCTCTCTTAGAATCCATTAACAATAATTTCCTCTTGAATACTCTAGCGTTAAGTATATAAAATTTCATATAATAAGATGGGGTGAAGCATTCTATACAATCAACATTTCACGATTAGTAAAACAATGACAAATGAGATTCCTATATGGTGTCCCAAAACTGAGAAATTATTACTTGATCAATACTTCTTCAATCATTAAAAAAATAATGACATTACTTTTTCCCTAAACTGATACAAAATTCTTGATTTTTTTTCATTAGTACCACTGGTAATATCATTCTCATAATTTTCTACCATAATATTATGTTCCTGGCTACGAGCAACTGATAATTTTGGTAAACATGTGATGCCACTTTTACCAACACTCAAACTCTTCATTGGCTTTTTGGAAGTGTGTGAAGGCTTGGGATCATCAAGAGGAGCACATGAACGTTCCTCCCCAATGGATTTATAAATATGTTCAACTCCAAAATTTTTTGTTTGATCAACTAATTTATCCTTCAATATCCTTCCAATTAATATAACAAACAATTTCTACAAAAATATAAAAATTCCACTATTGCAATACTTATTTTAAATAAAAAATAAAAAGTAATGATATTGAAAGTTAAACTAAAACATAACACATTATTATTTATATTTCTTATTTTCAACTAAATTTTAACAACAGTAATGATATATTAAATTTCATATAATGAAAAAATAAAAAATTGGTGTAGATATATTAGAAATGCTCCAACCTAATAAATCATTCTTGGCACAAAAGAATATTTTTTCAATATCATCATATAAAATAATTTTTAAAATATTAGATTTAAAATAATTATATTTTGACAAAATCAATAAATTTATATGTTATGTAATAATAAACATTGAAAAATAATCCAATCCAAACTAATGTTAATAAAAAATTTTACTTATTAGTTATAATACATGTTTTAATAAAGAATTTTTTTTAAATATCCATCATTTTATGAAATTAATAAATGTAAATGAGAAATAAACATATGTTACCTATAATATTAAGAATGTAATAATGGGTTGTTGTCTCAAATTCCATCATAATGATTATTCCTTATGAGAAAAAGCATGTCTATAATGTTCCCATCATTATTAAATGTTAATATTTTCATAAATGTAAGGATATTACAAAAATAATAATACTCAACATGATGATCATCACCACCATATTATTTATTCCTTGTCAAAAAATAATACTCTACATGTTGGATTAATCAAGAACATGGATTTTTTCTATGTCCACATTATAAAATATTAATATGTGTCTTCCAATCTATTCAATCTAAAATGTTTCATTCCAAATTAATCATGTATGTCACTATTTTTACAGATAAAACATTTTATGTTAAACAATGGATCGTTAAATTTAATGTAATAATCCTCCCATATTTCATCAAATACTCTATAATTTTGAATTGATGCATAAATTGGGTTATTGTCTTTAGAACAAGATAATTGAATTTTTTCTGCAAACACCAATAAACCACCATTCTAATGTGAAATTATATTGTTATGATCATTCATATGAAATGTATAGTCAATAATGCCATACACTGACCATGTTATCACATTTAAACTTGGACCACCAACTTACCATCTTAATGTATATGTTGCGTCTGATCTACAGAGAATAGTCTTTTTAAACCATGGGAAATAATTTTCTTATTCTCATTCAAAATCTATATTTATTTAATCTATATATGATATTGTTTGAACTCTTTTATATGAAATGTTATATAAAATTGAGCATCATCTATGTTATTCAAGTGGTATAAGTGTACCTTTTTTATTTTTTCACCTGAAAAAGATTTTTATTTCTAACAACGAATCCCAATTCCCCCATAATTACCCCATTTATGGGGATATGGAGGAAAACCAATGTACTCCCCTATTGATAAGTACCTCATAAAAAATTCCACACCCTCCTCAAAAATATTCTGTTAAAAAATAAAGTCTTTAGGTTGATATGTATTCTTAACATAACCCTTCAATAAATTCATATACCATTGAAAAGGATATGTCCAATATAGATATACAGGTCTAAAAATCATTATTTCTTGATCAAAACTAACCATTATATAAAAAAAACTATGGTTGAATAAAAATTTATAGATGAAAAACTATATAATTTTCTATGTTTTAAAAAAATTTCATAGCATCTAGATCAATAAACATATCAAAAAATTAATTGACAAAATAACAAACCTTCATGATTGTCTTTCTAATATAGGTGAGATATATTCCACGAAATGAAACCTATATTATTTGTTGCATCATAATGTGAAAATCATGAGATTTCATACTTGTTAACATCTAATACATCAATGTGATAATTGTTTTCATTTTTAGAAAATCTTGACAACACATTGATATCGTGAAGCCATTAACAGAAGCTAATTTTCTTCCTCTTGGATAAAGTATGACAAGACAGGTGAAGAAATGTTCTCCTTCCATGAAGAGTGGGAGATAACTCCAAAGGTATTCCCCTTGATAATATGTCTAAACGTGCATTTAATCTATCTTTACACTTTCCTATAATATATAACAATGTTTTAATCATTCTTTCACAAATATTATTCTCCACATATAGGGCATAAATGTTTTGTTTCACCTCATGATATCTCCAATATGGTGGCTCAAAAATTTGATTATTTCATCCCAATATGTCTATCATTACCATATTTTTGTGTCCTTCAAAATATCACATCAGTGTTTTCCACCCACTAAAAATACTCATCATCATATAATGGTTTTGAAGAAATATCAAATTCTATAGAGATAATGAATTCATTTTTTAATATTCTATAAGAGAGGTCTATATGAAAAACATTTTATTACCCATGTATACTATTTTCCCCCACTGATGAAATTGACAATATGAAGTATTTTGTTGGAAATTGGAGATAATTTATGCCCATTATCATTATATACAGACAATTACATACATTGTTAAGTCATTCATAGTGAACATAATCATTGCATGTAGTTGGAAATACTCCATTTTATAATAATCATAGACCCTATTTCCATCCTCCTACAAAAGATTAAAATCATAATTTAATGTTGAGAAGAAAAAATCAATATTATTTCTAGTATGATGATGGTTTAGAGATCAATAAACTCAACATGACATATTTTCATGTCATGAAAAACATAGGATATATGTTATAGAATTCCAATAATATAGGCTATGAACTATATGTGATATCATATATTTGTTATGGATTCATTCCACCTGTGAAGAACCTATGTCTGGGGTTTAAAACATCATTTACAAATGATGGATATTAGTGATCAGTTTTCATCTACTGAAGATAGTAATTAGGATGATGTATTTTTCAATCAAAAATCCACTCATCAATATGCCATCGTAACATTTTTTACATCATGTGAATTATAAAATAAACCTTTAAAATGAATAATTATTGGAATATAACCAAATACCTTGGAAAGGGTCTCTTTAGCCTATAAATTAGCCTATTTTTTTTATTTCAACTTATACTGTGATGTCCTATATTTAGGACACTCTGAAAATCATTTATATTCCTTCTAATATATCATGGAATCATTCATAGTGGCATATATTTTATTGTACCCAAATACCATCGAGCATAATATTTTCCTGGCCTTATAATGTGAATCTATAAGATCATTGTCTTTAGCAAGAATGTATTTCAAAAATTGTAGTAGATAAATAAAACTATTGACACCCCATTCATAATTCGCCATCTGTTTAATCAATCTTAATCATGACGACAAAATCATAAAATCCATTCAACTAGGATATAATTTGTTTACCCTCAGCATATAGAATCTAAATTTTTAGTTGTTTCTCTATTTTATAGTATTGAATATCACAAATCATTTCCTCAAATTCATTAGTGTTACTATCTTGAAAATCATGGTCATCAGTAGATCTGAAACTATGCCTAGTTTCAACATCCCAAATCCATGGGCTATAATAAGGATTAAAACCATAAGAAATTAAATTATCATTAAACTCTCTACTTTTAAACATATTTATATTTATACATTATAGTAATTTATTTGAAAAACATGTCATGGTTTGGATCATTTTGTTTAGATAATTCCAAAAAAGCATCAATACCTTCCACTTATTCATCACTCATTCCATTTGCAGTAATCAAACATCAAATAATTATTAGCTTTAACAAAGTTAAAAATTATATATCTTGTTTAAATTTCAAAATTTTATATTTATATGAAATATTTCATAATTTTAAAGTAATACACAATGGAAATATGAATTAAATTAATGCATATTTGAAAATAATAATTTAAAATTATTCACAATATAGATGATATGTTTAATTATAAATCAGAAATCATAAAAATATATGCATCTAAAACCACTATATAAAACAAATATATGCATATTTTAAATTATAATGATATTTTTATGAACAGTAAGATAAAAAACCACTATGTAAAAATAAATCACCCTCCACTTGTCTGATGTATTATTAACACATCAAAAAAATTCGTGTAAATGTAACTCATAGACAAGTAAATATATAAAAAGAATACACTTGAAGCCATATAATAATTCACTCACATTTTATGTCACACTATATCTTAAAAACATCTATGAGATGCAGTAAATGAATAGTTTCCAAGGGTTACATCATTTTATGGTAAGATTTCTATTTTGAAAAACAAATAGTCATTAGAGAATTCTCAAACTATAGAAGTAATATATTATATAGAAGTTTAAGAAGATCAAATATAATCATTACTCGTATTATCATTCTAGAAAATGAGATAAATCTATTGAGTGTCCCAATCTCTATAATGGATTTTATTGCATTCTTTTATGATTGATATAATATATGTGAATAATCCATTATAGAACTAGCTTGTTATGTGATGATGTTTTGAGGTTCATGGAGTTCATTTTTTAATACTCCAATATAGATTCAACCTATGGATAATTTCTCTCAATAATAGTATGACCAATATAATTATCTAAATAGTCCATGAATAAGTAAATAATTCATGAATAAATCATCTAGATGATCTATATTTATAGAAAGGTATCATTGATACATGAATTCTACCTAATTAGTGTAGTCCTTGAATTGAGATTTGTATACACTAGATGAGAAAAAAAATAATGCCATGTCATTTAGGGGAATTGTTGGTTGTTTAAAAAACTAATTACCAATAATATGACAGAAGGTTCTAGGGGTTTCATGTTGTATAAAAATATTACATTATTTTAAACCTCACATGAGTTCACCATATAGGAAACACAGAATCTATTTATTCCAAATATGAGGAATGAATAAAATAAGAACTATAAATTTAATTAAATTACTAAAATTCGAACTTATAGTGAATAAATAGTGTTCAATTAAATAAAAACCATGCCACACTTAAATTCCAATATGGGTTGGACACATACATTCAAGGTAGCTATGAATTCAATGAGATAACATGAGTAAATTAAAAGATAAATTGCGGTATATTAGTAACAAAAATTGCAAAATGTATATTTAGGGAATTCAAAAAATAAAATGAAACAAATCAACGCATGTGAGGCATAATTGAGAGTTGCAAGTTGATTATATAGATGTGATGATGAAAAAGACGATGATCACATATTAATAAACGATGTTGGAGGACATGGGATCGAATAATTGATTCTAGAGTTTCAATGTGATGGAGATCCGAGTCACTATCACTCGAATGAAAAAGTCTGCAATGACTCAAAATAGTGCTTCATAAAATTTATAAACAATTTATAATATTAGTTATTTAGTAACCAAAATGATAAAGTGTTTTTATAACATTTATCATGTCATTTATTACATAACAAATGTTATTATATGATTTATAACATCAGTTATATTATAACCGATTTTATAAAGCAATGAGGTTTTCCTTATCACGTCGGTTATTCTATAATCGATGTGAAAATTAGATTTATCATGTTGGTTATCGAATAACTACTGTTTTAAAGAGAGATACATTATGTATCATGTTGGTTATATATTGACCGATATGATAAATCAAGATAATTCATTTTTATAATTTGTTATATTATAATAAAGGTGATAAATAAATTTACACGGCTTTTCATGTCAGTTATAAATTACTGACGTTAAAGTGACACCATGATAAATAAATTTTATACCAGTGAACCAATATTTATATGGTGGTTTCATTATTTTGTTCCTTTATTTTTTTATGATATGTATATTGTTGGAAAATATAACACTAACATTATTAGAATTAATAATGTACTTAATAAAATTTTTTAATTAAATACTTGGGAGAGGCAACTCAGAATCATGGTTGGGTGATTACTCATGATAGTATTAATCATAACATTGATCTTTCACATGAATGGTACACTGAAATGTTTTTTGATGGTTTTGACATCATAAATTTTAAACTAGTTAGTACTCCCCATGTGAGTCATTTAAGCATTGTGAAAATTCAGAATCCATCTACTATAGAGAAGAAAGATGACATTAAAAAATTTCAGAAGTACACTGAAGTTATAAGTATTAAGCATGATATGGTGTGCACCATACTATATATTTCTCATGTTTTTGGTGTTGTGATTATGTTCTTATAAAATCAAAGAAAGAATAATTAGACAGCTGTAAAATGGATATTTTGCTATCTATAAGGAAAATCTAGTAATTTTTTATGTTTTTGAACTGATAAAATTATTTTATAAGGATATATAAATTCTTATATAGTAGGACAAGTTATCATGATGAAATCTATATCATGGGACCTTATAAAATTTGTAGGGGAAGTTTTATCATGGAAATAAAAACATTAGAAGTGTGTTTCATTTTCTACAATATAAATAGAATATATAATAGTCACTAAAGGTTGTAAGGAGATGTTGTGGTTGAAGAAATTTCAATAGGATCTGAGAAAATTTTATGAGAATTACATTCTCTATTACGATAGTCATAGAACTATTCATATCAACAAAAACTCGAAATTTGATTGTAGATCCAAACACATAAACATGCATCATCAATGTATTCATAATATGAGGGATGAAATAATATTGAAAATTGAGAATATTTATTCCCATAATAACAGGGTAGACATGACCATTAATGTTATACCAACAGATATTAAGGAAGGATTCATGTAGACCATAAGTCTAGATTCTTCCCAAAATTATTCATGAGAGGTAGATTTGTTGGGGGCACTCCCAATTAAGGGATACCTTTTCAACTGGACTTTTTTACCAATATGTTATTTAATGACATTTGTTGGGAAATCAATATGGAATGCTTCTGGGGGAGAGGATGATTTTTCAAGGGATGGAGAACCACCATAAACCATCCCATAGACTCCAATTAAATTTTATTCTATAAAATTAGAATAAAGAACATATGATATCATAATCATGATACTCAAAAATTACATTCAAAGGGGAAATTGTAGCTTCTCTCAGTGGATAAAACTTACCAGTGACCTTAGAAAATGGGCCAGAAGACCTCAAATGTGACTCCACATAATCCAGAGGTTCCTGACTAGTAGTGAGGGACTACGGTGTGTCTACGGGAAGACTATGTCCTCATAGATTAGAGTGGAGTAGATCATAATATCTAAATATAAAATAAGAAATGGTGGAGTCACATATTATAACATTTAAATTAGCAATCCACCATATTGGAAAAAGAATCAATAGAAAAAATAAAGTTGAATAACACTAATAAATCATCTATGGTAAAAAAAAACTTGTGCAAAATGAATAATAGATATATAAAAAATGATTTTCATGATTTCATATTAGTATAAAAAATGAGTACATGGAGATATAGTACACATTTATATACCACATGATATAAAAAATAAAACAAAGGGCAAAAAGAATCTACTAATAGCATCATAAGAATTGGATCAGTCCTCTTTTCCCATACTCCATTATACAATGGTCAATCATCAAACAGATTTTTTCTTCTTCCCTTTATCTCTACCTATAATAATAAAGTCTTCATAGGTACTAAGGGCTACCAAAGAAGGGTGAGAGATATACTTATTAGGCCATCATTTATTATGTCGAGGATAAACTTGTTCATGAATTCAAAATTCAACTGTGTATCAATGAGACAAAAATAAATGAAATTCATCAATAGATAAATACTTCATTCATGGTTTTCAATGTAAACCCAATTGACGCCCCCACATCTACCTAATATGGAATTATGAATAAAAAAACTATAAAAAAAGGACGGTATACGGGTCTTGATGAATAATTTATCACATGAATATTGACACAAAGATTGTGTTCTGTCTTGGAGGATGCATCCCTATGACATTGATTAGGAATTCACTTTATTAAATAATAAAGAATAACTAGGAAACCATGAAAGGAATATGTGAAATATTTTATGGGAATCCTAATACCATCCAAGTAGTTTTTTAATAGAATCCCATGGGACACTATATGTGCCATCGATGTACTCATTACCATATATTCGGACAAAGTCCTCCCATAATGGTGTCCCTTGAATCATACTCAGCATGAGGAAATCATAATACACTGATCCTATAACTAGTATCTCACATTGGGTACTGAGAAACACCTTATGTATTGTATAATGTTCTGGCCAACGATCAAATCCACTATTTCTCCCCTAGGTATCATGTGTCACTCATACGAATAAGTAATCTACCCATAGAGAACCTACATGGAAATCCAAATATGTCTCCCGACATGTAAATTATTTCCAATACCCAGCATGGAGATTCCATCCACAACATCCTTAGGTCAGGACTCATGTTTTCTCCCATATTGTAAGAAGATAACACATAAAATCCCTAAATACATGTCATCATTAATTAATGGGAAATATCACATTCCAAACAAGTTATCAAATTCCTTCTATTCAATCTGTAAATCAATGAATAATGAATTATACAGTATGCATTGATAAATAGAATAAGAATAAGGCTATGAGGCATGTAAAAAAGGAAATAAACATAAGAATATAGATTATTCACAATCATAAGGAAATGGTGTATAGAATATATCAATAAGCATGAGGATTAAGGCCTAACTCATGGCCTATCATTCATGATAGATAAATTTATAAATTTATGGAATCCATTATAGGTGAATCACACCAAAAGTAGCTAAATCATCTCTTGTTAAAGTGTATTAGGCATAAATGGAGGGAATACAACCATTGGAGGGGCTAATGTCAAGGCGACCAAGAAATCGTTGGTTCTCCACTCACTAGGGTCATACCGAACATGATAATGAATTAAATTTGGTTTTTAACTATATAAACATTTCATTTTAAGGGTCTAACATGTGTCACAATAAAATACCATATATAAAGCAACATAAATTATGGGAAAGAACAAGACCACCTACCATATGTGTGTATAAGAATTATCTTCCATTAACATCCATTGAATTGAGATGTAATGAATGATAATGAAGAAATGAACTAGCACCCTGAAATTGGGGGAAAAGAGATTTTACCTAATTCGTGAAACAAATGAGAAGATAAATTTAGAGTGTAAGGAATTGGGTCTTAGATCCTACTTCAAGCATTAAAGTGCCTCTAAAGGAGAAATATTTGGCGTTTGTATGAGGGAGATAGAAAAAACCCCAAAAATTATTGGAGGAGGTGGATTGGTCTTTATAATTGTGTACTGGTGAATTAATAAAGGTATTGATGCATTTAAAACATAACAGTGGAAGAATAGTAATTTAGCCCTTATTTACAAGGCCACACTATTTGACTTCACAGTTGTCAAAAATGTGCTCTAACAATGCACCTTAATATGATTAAGGAGCGACCCTTCACAACATAAGTTCACAAGTTGGTTAAATATGCCAAATATGGGAGGAAGACACTATAAAAAATGATAGTTATCCTTATAAAGGCATGTTCCCAGGGATACACAGTTTCATAAAACCATGTTCCCGATACTTCCTTCTGACAGACCCCCATACGGTTAGGGAAAAAATCCATACTCGGTGCAATAACTTCTCATAATTGTGGTGGCTAGTATATTTCTCGAAATATTGGTGATCTGGGATTAGAAAAAGACATAGAATATTTTGTTGGCTATATGACTCCCATTGAAAATGTTAATTAGGATGAACGAATGGACTAAACCTAAAACACAATGGTTCATACCATTTGGATAAGTCAGGTGAACATAACATCCCCTCCATAAGAAAAATCATCCATAATTTTCCCTTTTGATAGTGGTAAGACAATTTTTGAGGTGAGTCCTAACCACTAACCACAAACACCATCCTCCCACTCCTAGGTCTCAAATTTGACACATCTGGGCTGCCATAGCACCACACCAAAGGAACTAACCTTCCTCAGAGAGAGGTCATGCATAAAATGATGTTGTTTATCACATGATCCTCGATGGATGGATCCACCTAAAACTCAATATTATTGCTGTCAAATGAATGATACTTGCTTGTACTGCCTCCTCGACCTGTAATAGAATAAATTTTAATGGAACTTCACACCATAAAGGGCCTCAATGGAGGCATATGAACAATTTATGAATAGATATTTTTATATAAATATTCATGACAGGTATATGTTTTTCTCAGGAACCTAAAATATTGAGGACACATTCCTAGAGCATGTCCTCAAACACCTATATCATTTTCTCAGACTTCACAATCAGTTTGATGTTGATATGTTGTACTCATGATCACCCATGTACCAAGTGCTTCCTAAAACCCCTACCAAAACCATGTTGTAATGTGTGTGTATCGGTCTAATATTATTGAATGGAGAACTCCACCAAGGCATATAATTTATTACATATAAATCCTCCCATGATCATAAAATAAGAAGGTCTCTTGAATATATAGGAAGTTTACGACTCGATTCAATGTGTTGATGATGGCCTATAGTACATCACCACCTTGAGGATAAGTTGAAAATACTGTCATGAAATCTATAGTGATGTTTTTTTATTTCCACTTAGGAATGGATTAATGTTGTAGATGTATAACAGTTCATTGGTGCACTACCTTCACTTGATGAATGTTGGATCACAAGGTTATAAAGACATAAATATTCCTATTCAATCATGGAAACCAATATAGGTGATGTACATAAGATCACTTCTTGGTATTACCAGGGTGAACTTCCCTAATATAATGTATGAGATACCTCAATCAACTCATCCCTTGTATTGGAGGGAACCCAATAACACCCATGGAAGAGTATGATCTCGTTCGCATCCAAAACCCAACCTAGTGGTGGGTTCCCACAATATACAATTTACCATGGAAAAATTATCTTGGGATCTAATATATGTATAATATAAACTCACTAAAAAAGAGATTATTTCTCTTCTAGGTCTAATATAATTAATTCCTCATGTTGTTCCGGAATATCTAGGTACATATCTGAAAACATGACCATCAACTAACACTCATAGATTATTATAGGAGGACTTGTGATTGAGTCCTCATTCTTAGTATGTTAGTCACAATGTTATCCTTTCTAGGTGTATATGAAAGATCAAAATTGAATGATAATAGTTATTCAACCCACATGCTCTACTTCAGATTCATGTCCAATTGTGTGGAGATGTATTTGAGACTCTTCTGATCCATGTATGCAATAAACCACTTATAAAAAATTTAATTCCTCCAGATTCATAGTTAATGAACCACAAGTTATATCTTGAGTTTGTGCACAGGTTATTTCTGATCGTGAAGTCTCAGCTTGCGAGACAAGTACATTACAAACCAATCACATTGAATCAAAACAATACCTAGCTTGATTCATGAAGCCTATCAATAGACTATATAACTCCTAACAACCCCAATAATATTCTGAAATTTCACTGATGTAAACCATCCCTTCAAATCATGAAAGGATTTCTGACATGCTATAGCCCAGATGAATCTCACACCCTTTTTAGTTAGGTATTTTAGAGGCAATTCTGGTCATGATAAATACTTAATGAATCACATGTTATTACCTCTCATCCCAAAGTACCTATGTATGTCGAACAAATCCATGGTCTATTTGTAGGAAAACATGATGCTCCACTTATTTGGATCAACATATGAAGCTAGACCTAAAATAATATGACCCAATAACTGAAATTTACTGATCAAAAAAGGAATTTTCTTTGCTTATCAAATATATTATTCTATCTTAGTGTATTCAAAATGATCTCAATATGTATCCCATGGTCATTACTACTGTGAGAAGAAAAATATTTTTTCTATGAATACCAACAAAAATGAATCCATGAATGGTTGCAAAACACAATACATTATATCCCTAAGTACTTTCAGTGCATTCGTCAAGCATAATGGTATAACCCAATAATCATACAATCTGTTCCAACTATGGAACTTTGAAAGAGGTATGTATGATGGAATCATCTTCACCTGATGGTATCCCAACCATAAATTGATATTAAAGAAGATCGTCTATCTATATAGATTGTATAAGAGGTCATCTATTCAAGGAATTGGATACCGATTCTTCACATTAACTCTTTCAACTGAAGGTAATCCATATAGAAGGGAAGGGTACCATCAATATTCTTGGAGAAAATGATATATGAACATCGAGGAGAAGTTTTGGTTCATATAAACACTTTTCCACCATAACATTAAGATTCCTCTGAAGTTCCTTGAGCATTTTAGGTACCATCCTAAATAGAGTAATGGCCACCAGTGTCATGTCTGACACAAACTCGATAGTGAAATCACCATTTCTCACAAGAGGTTATCCAAATAAATCATCAGCAAATATTCACTTTAACATATACCCAATAGGATATAATTCCAATAGTTGCATTCTATGATCACTAATAATGAATCTCTCCATCTAGATTGTCACTCTGCCGAGACGCTAAATCTTGTGCCCATCTCGAGTAGCCTAAATATCATATTCACCATTATAGTTATGTGTTATTCCACCAAGTGATGTGAAAGACTCTTTATGGTGATATAAATTCACTTGGTCTCAATAAGAAACTTGGTAGTCTATATCTATAATGATTTCAAAGAAAAAAATCTTGAGGTTGATGAAATTACATAGAAAATAGTACCCACCAATCTCACGATGCACTCCTTTCATAAGCATATATTATGTGATGTGACTCCATGAGGAGTATCAAGAGACATCCCCTAATGGGGAATTAAATCTCAAGGCCTATGAAAGCCATATTTGTAGTATATTTAACAGAGTGTGATATCCTATATAAAAAATGCAAGAAACTAAAGTATAATATACTAGAATATACCTTATATAGTAGAAGGCCCAGTGATCTACACCTTAGGCCTAGGTTTCACTACATAGACCAGACCTGAACCACAACCCTGAGATGATACCAGAGTAAACTGTGAAGGTCCACATTGCTGATGCTGAAGCTTTGAGGTCTCATTTCCTTGGCCAAGATCACCACCTTAGACAGATCATTCGATAGAAGAACAACTCCTAGTCTAATATGGAGTAGGTAAACAAATACCTTAACGATGATCTGGTATAGATCCTCATTCAATAGACACTGAATGAAAATATCACCAGGAGCACTAAGGGAGACCCATCCTATAATATGAATGGAACTCAAATAGGTTTCTTATGCATTGATGATTCTTTTTTTCTAGCTTTTCACATTAGTGACACACCATAGAGTTATCTGTGTGTGTATCTAGATTGTCGTACCTCCTTCTGCACCCTCGAAGAGACACTTCCATCTACCAGATGAACCAATTCCTTGACTCATAACTAAACCCCCGGGCTCAAATTCCCATCCTCCCTAAAGATTTATTCCATAATAATGTCCTAGTTCACAAAATCTGTAACATTATTCGACCAAATGTTTCCTCATCATGTACCCTATAAGTGACACTTACTACTTCTAGATGAACCACCTCCCTTCCCAAGAATAAAACCTATTTCTCACATTAGATGCCTCCTTAAGGTTTTGTTATTTAATAAGTGCATGGTTATCTATCTCTATAATGGCATTGAAAAGGAAGATTCCCAGTAGTGATAAGACGATACATAGATTTCTGCCCTGAAATCATCTCACAATTTTCATCTCATCCTTGGTCATTATAGAAGAAATGAATTGGATCTTAGTGAAACAATAATAATACTATAAAATGGCCATAACACCATTCTAAAGATTCAGAAACTCCCTAAAATGAAAAAAAATGTAGCATCTTATGAATGAAGTGATCGTAGAATTGTTTTTGGTATTATTAACATAGTATAACATGATATCAATCATCCTGATAGATGATGTCTCACCAATGCTCGGTAGAGTCACATAGCATGTAAGTAGCTAGCATGAACCTCAGCTCTGGAGGAATATCAGGATGATTAATGCTCAATACCATGGATTCAATCCTTAACTAAGATTCCTAATTTCTTCTATCTCCCAAAAATATAGGAGGGTGCTACTAATAGAACTCATGATTCATCTCTTCCGTAGTAGGGGTAGTATAGGGAGCAACCTAAATAAACAACGTAATCTAAGGGAATCTATCATGGAATTGAGCATCAACAACTAGTGTAGGATCAACATGAAGTGCCTTTGGCTGCACAATAAGAGGCATCATGGGTGGCTGAGGGTCCACAATATATGGAACAAGATCTTTTCCACTGTTTTGGCAAGCATCAGGAGGACATAGAGGTGGTATAGATCTAAAATTTCTATGAAAAATCCTATGATAATATTTATAATAGATAGGGAAAGCGATAAAGTTACATGCGCACAACCTTCCTATACCTAGATAACAAATCACTACCGTCTCTTAATTGTAGGTCCATGGGATAAGAAAATTTTGTAAATCCTCAAGAGATGAAGAAGACTTTCCACTAATAAGGCTAGGTCATGTTAAAGGTATTATATAAAATATCAAAGGTTCTGATATATGGAGTGTAAAATACAATGAAAAGTGGAAACACCCTTTACATTAAATTTGGCATCATCATCTAACAGAAATTTTTTTATTTCAGACATTAATTTATTGATGTTCATTTTTACTTATTTAGAGATATATATCTCAATTGAGTTATGTGCATTGAAAATTAAAATTTTAAAAAGTAACATAAATTTAATAAAATGAGATTTTAACTTCCCCTAACTGTGATATGGCCTATACATTTGGTATCTTAATGTAACATGTCATACATTGTTTTTTGATTGATCCATATACCACTCTAAATTTATTGATGTACTTATTACAACAATTTTATTTTGAATTCATAAATCAAATCAAATATCCTGGAATTGTGGGTAATTAATGATCCACCAATTATCTATTTTAAAAAACACCATTTATAATGATGATGGAACATTAATTGGTAAGGTTATGTCATACCAACTAGAATCATTGACACACAATAATTCATAATAGGCAAGGCACATCACAAGAAATTGGAATATAGAAAATTCATGTAGACAAGTATATATGGCATCAAATAATGAATGAAAGCTTATTCCTATGGTGCCTAGTAGGATATATGAATTTTTAAAGCCCTGCTATCATAAATCCAAGGATAAAAACTCATTATAAAAATATCAACCATAATAACTGCACAAAAAAAGTGTGTCACCCAATAGTGAAATCAATGTAATCGTAAATGCCCAAGAAATGACAACATCAACCCATCCTAGGTAATTTGGGATTCCCCTATACAAGGCTTAGGTAATCCCATGAATTGGATCATTATGAAATTACAATACTCTTATACATATTTATAATACCCAAAGAGTGAGAAAAAAGAGGAAAAAAGGCATCGCGTACCACATTGTAGCATCCCACCCAACATTTCACTCACTGGATGCCCGATATGGTGCACCACAGGCCCCCAATTGTGCCTCTCTATAGAGTAGAGGTTGCTGACTAGCATCAAGGGATTATGGTGTGTTTTTAGGGATATTTTTATCTCATAGATTAGTGTGGAGCACCATTGAAAATCTAAATATACCAAAAAAATACATGATGAAAACATTATAATTTCTTGACTAGTAACCTGTCGTTGTGGAAGTAATAAAAGCAGATAAACAATAGTGGAATAACAATACTAAATTATCCAATAAAAAAATTCGAATTAGATAAATAGTAAATAGATACAAGGTATTATGATCATTATGACATGTAAGTATTAAAAATTATTACATAGGGACATTTGATAATAGATTATAGAACATTATATCCAAAATAATTAAAGTCCAAAAGAAGTTACTGCAAGAATCACGAGTATAGTCTCGGTCCACCACTCTGACACTACATTATAGAAATTTCCATTAAGAATTAAATATTAGCCACTTACCATTATCAATACATGTACTCATAAATTCTACTTGACTAATATGAGAGGCCAATGTATAGTGTGAGATATAAATAGATGGTTACCCCCAACGAAGTCTAGATCAATCTAGTTGATGCTATATAAAATGAACAGTGTTCTCATATTATTAAAATTAGGGCAATGAAAAAATAGATAATTACATTGGTCTAGGTTAATCAATGGTGTCCAAAAAAATACCATCAAATTATTCATAATCTGTATATATGAACAAAAGAACCTATAAAAAGTAGTAAGGTGTGTATATGGGTCATCGGGAATATGAAAACATGTGTGGATTGACCCAAGCTTGTGTTTTGGATTATAAAATGTTTCACTATAATAGGGATCATTCATTATCTTAAAATAATAATAAATCATCACATGTAAACTAGGAAATGAATCTATCCAATCCATAATAGGAATCCTGAGGCCACCCAAGGATATTTGTAAAGGAATCTCAAGGGTCACTACCAGATCAAATGAAGTATCAAATACTGCATATCTAATCCAAGGAAACCTAGAAATGAATCCATTGTATCACTCTCAACATGGTGTAATCATAAACCTATTAGCCTATTCTAGGTATCTCACAAAGGGGAATGAGTATCACCCGAGGCATGGTATAACCATCATACCAATGGGACTATAAATAGTTTATCCCATATGGCCCCAGTTTTAATCTTGGGTATAGGTAATCCTTCCAAATATCCCATACAAGGCAAGACATGTATCACTCCCAACACATCATGTAGATCTAACTCCAAGCCCAGTGACTCCATACATGAAATACTTATGTCTAGACTCTTTTTATATCCTTTACCATTAGAAGATAATAGATAGAATTCATAATCACATGTAATTAATAATGGTTTTGAAATATAACATGCTATAGAAGAAAGAAAATTCATTCTATTCAATCGCAACAATCAAGTCATAAGGAATTACAAAATTGGAATTGATAATAAGACTAAGCATAAGGCTATAAGGTAAGAAAAAATGGATAAAACATAAGAGAGTAGAATTATAATAATTATAATGAAATTGTGAAAAGCATATAGAATTAATAAAGGGGATTAAGGCCTAAATCATGGAATACCCTTCATCTTAGTTTCATTCATAAATTGTCGGCATCCATTATAGGTTGAACACATAAAAATGTGTTCAAACATATCAAATTTAATAAAATTGGTTCTCAAAGGTGTGACCATTTCCATTAGTGTTTCTAGAGTAAAGGTGATCAATAAAACGGTTGATTAAACTCTCATTAGGGTCATAATAAATATAGTAAATAATTCTATTTAATTTATTTAAAAATAAGATATGTTTTCAGAAGGGTATAATGCATTACAAAATAGTGAATCATATAAAAAGTAATTATACATGTGGAAAAGAACTAAACCACCTAGATTATGTGTGTAGAAGACCAATCATCCATTGTTGTCCCTTGTATCATGATAAAATTAAAGATATGAAATAAATAATCCATCACCCTATAATTGGGGGAAAGGAGGTCACACCAAAATAACGGAATAGTTGATAAAAGAATCATAGAGTGAAAAAAATGTGATTGTAGAGATTACCAAAAGCATTCTAATTCATCTGATAGAGAAATACTAGTATGTTGTATATGGGAGATAAAATAACCATACCAAAGAAGAGAGAAGGAGATTTGATCATATGAGTTGTCTGATGGATTATGAAAACAACATGATGAGTAAATTAAAGCATAATTGTGGAAGAATAGTAATTTCCCCATTATTTAGTAGGACATATAGTTTGGTCACACATTTAGAAAAACCATGCTCCAATTTCACGTGATAATATACTTTAGGAGGGACCCTGGATGACTTTGGTTCATGGTTTGGTTAACCGTCTTCAAGCCACATAGAATCCACTATGTGAAATTAAATTTCCCCTCACAAGTGAATGAACCTGGGATTACATAGTTTCTAACAACCAAGACCCACCTTCTATCTTCATCCAGACCCCTACATGGTAGCGAAACCATGCAGACTAGGCATAATAGCTTCTCCAACCTGTGTGGCCTAGTCAGTTTCCCTAAACATTGCGGATCCGAGCAGCAAGAAATCATCAGAAACCCCTTTGACATTTATGAATCCATTAGGAAACATTAATTTGGCAAAAATATGGTACAAAAACATAAAATGATTGCATGGACCTTTATGTGATGTTTGGAAATTACAAAAATAGTGAATATTTCCCCTTTATCTCATGGATGATGGCACATTGCCAGTTTAAATTAATTCTTTCATTCATTTATCTTTATTAAACTATTTTTTATTTATTTAATCCCCTCATGATCCCACCACCCTAGCACTAAATGAAATGGAAAACAAGGAAATTCAATGTATAAAAAAATAATAGTGAATTAATTTTTTTCATGAAATAAATAGAGTCACATGAAGTAGACAAACAAACCTGCATATTTAATAATTTAATCTGATTCAAATCAAAATTTCACATTTATAAAATATCCAAAATATTTTTTCTGTATAATATAATAATTTAATATGATGGTGCTATTACAGACTAGGAGATTAAAATTGGACTACATTAATATGCCATAATCAATTCATAATATTGGAAAATTGAACAACCATAGTCAAAAAATCTGTTACATAAAAGAGGAAATGTTCTCATTACACAACTCATGAGCATCCTTCAATTTATTCCTTCATTCCAAATAAGGTCCATTGGTTTATTTGAAATATACTACAATCAAATGTAAAAAAATTAATTAATCAGTAACTAGTTGACATTCAATCACCATGTAATGAAAAGAGTAATATTTAAATAAATTAGGTATACATGGATAAATAAATTAAAAATATATATATTTCATCATATTATGCACCAGTTTTTATGGGTTTTGGGATAAAATAATAAAAATAGATTTAGAATATTTTTTTTAAAAAATGGTGTTAAGTAAAATACTTAAACAGAAAGCATTTTGGCCCCAATTGCTTTCTATTCATATTAGTTTAATCTTTTTAAATTTATTAGATAATATTTATGTTATATTTCCTCAAGTCCCAAAAAAAACTCATCCCCAAGCACCAAAACAATTAAAAATATGAATAATCATTTTTTTTTATAAATCAATAAAAAGACATTAGATTAATCATATATGATAAATAAAAAATATATAGTTAACAGACACAAAATACGACTTTATGTATCTCCAATTAGTAAGAGAATTCAACTAGTTTTTTCAAATGATTGGATTTTCCTAGGATCCTCTTTGGTTTGGAAGATCCATGATTGTGTTGAAGCTTTCTGGATTTTCTTCTGAACATTTCATTCATTGCAATATGTTGTTTCTTCTCTAGAAAATCCATTTTTTAGGGAACGAACTTTTTAATAAAATTTGATTTTGGAAACATAATGTAATGGAAAAAAATCACCAATTCTTGTAATAGAGGATGAGTATTCCTTCTTGGTGTGTTCACTAGCTCTCCTCACAATGAGAAAATTATTCATAGATTGTCCCTTCAACTTTTTTTCCTATATGAAACTAATAAAGTCTTTCTAGTATACGGAAGATGGTTTATCTATAAATAAAGTTAGATCTAGGCTTCTGGACAACCACTTTTTCTTGAATCCTTCCAAATTTAAGGAAAAAAAATATCAGAATAAATTGAACCCTGTGAAATTCATGGTGGTCTAAAAGAATAAAAGGTGAAGGATCAACTAGATCTAGATTCACACCCTATAAAGAATGATATCCCATAATTGAAATGGTTATAATTTTTTTATCCTTGTTACCACTATATGTAATAAAGTCAATGAATGTTTTGGAATACTACATTGTATGAAGCATGGGAGCTCAATTGGTAATGAGAGTTTTTAATTATTGGATGTGGTATGTGATGGACTAGGGGTTGATGGATTACATTGATGAGAATTTAGGATGATAGTGGAGTTTATACCAGTATCAGATAGATTTTTGTTGAGATATAAATATACTTTATTATTATTTTGAATGGAATGAGCCTCTGTAGTGATATCATCACCACCATTTTGGAAAATTTAAAATCCCAATTTTTAATAGGAGACAATATGTTCGATATAATATATAATACGCCACATCAATCAAAAGAGATTAACTAAATATTATTACGTTAACATATAAGATAACTATTAAAATGGAAGGAATGGAATGTATTAGTTGATTTATGAAAATATTTTTTACACATGCATTATTTAATTATTTTTGAAAATTATTTTTAAATTATAAAAACCCTTTTTATTAAAAGGTAAATGTTCTTATCAAAATCTACATCAATTAAAACTAATGGGATTATAAAATAATAAAATCCACCATTATATATTTTATTAATGAAATATATATGTAATTTATCAAATTTATGGTTTAAAATTCATCTTATATTTTTTCTAGACATCATATAAGAACAAATTAAATTTTTTTATTAAAGAAGTATTTTAAAAAAAAATTAGTTTTACCACCTTTTGAAGGAGATCACATTTTAAATATGGATTTTTACAGATTTATAAGTAATATTTTACAAAATTAACATCATTATTGGAATTAGGACATAAAAATTTACTTTAGATGAAATTTTGTTATTTTCTAATAAAACTCATAATTTAACAAATAGTGATAAACCATGAATTATAATTCAAAAATTCTTTTTCATGTAATCCATTTATATTAATAGATTACATTTTTGATGGTTTTTAATGTATAATTAGATCATGTTTTTATCATTTAATCCAATTTTGGTAATTGCAAGTAATTTTACATTTGAATTAGATATAAAAAATGTCAATATTTTGATGGTTTTTTAA
Source organism: Viscum album (assembly GCA_963277665.1). Taxonomy (NCBI): domain Eukaryota; kingdom Viridiplantae; phylum Streptophyta; class Magnoliopsida; order Santalales; family Viscaceae; genus Viscum; species Viscum album. The sequence continues at coordinate 43,746,783 of OY728128.1, forward strand.
TTTAAAAAACATGTTTTCTAATTTGGAAAAGAAGGATTATTTTTAAATTAATTAATAAAAATTATATATTTTAAAATTGTAAAAATTAATTCTATATTTATAATTATTAGTTCTACGTTATGATTACATTTCCCTTTTAATTCTGTACATTTTTAATAGTATCTTTCGAAAAAAATTATGTTTCCATAGTTAATGGTAAATCAATTAATTAAAGATAAAAACTTATTATGATAATATAAAAAATACCCTAAAACATTTCCTAATTTAATTTTATGGGTTTATAAAAACCATGAGAATCCATAGGATGATTTTAAGTCAACCTGAAGCAACATGGATGTGATTAAGAAACATATAAAAATTTTATTTTAAATGAAGTCCAAGATGTCATAATCATGTCTCTCATATATAAAAAAATTTAATATGGGGTTATAAATATGATATCTTCAACTATAAATATTCATTGAAAATAAAAAAAATATTATCTACGTCATTGTAATTTATTTATAATTGTTAGAAAATAAATAAGTAAATTAAATGGTGAGATAAAGATGGTGTAGTAATTTCTTCATTAATGATGGAATCAAATTTATGATATTATAAATATTAAAATAAATTTTACCTAAATAATTTATTACCGAAAATGATATTATGGATAATTTTGACATGTTTTTTATGATTTAATTTAGTTGGTTTGAAATTATATTCTTGTTATGATATTTTCTAAAAGTCAAATAATGATTACTGTTAGAATTGATACTATTTGTAAATTAAAATATAAAATATTTGTTTAAATAATAATAAAATTTTAAAACATATAATATTTTTTAAATGAATATTATATGTGCAAATATTTCATAAATTTATCTTTTTTGGGTCTTTTGACATTTTATGGTAATTAAATTAACCCACAATGTGTGATATCACAGTATGTTTAAAAAGGGTAAAATAAGTGTTAAACCAAAAAGTTAAAGATTAAATATTATTAATAACATGTATAAATTTAGTTGGATGATTGTTATTTGGAAAAAAAATCATCTTATACTATATATAATTTTTTTATGACCCTTCAGAACCTAAATTGATTTTGAATTATTTTAATATTTTAATAGTTTCAGAGGGTGCCCCTCCCCTCTCTTATAAATAGGTACTCACAAATCTCAAATACTAACAATCTAAAACGTTTTTTTAGAAAATATCAACCCAATACTATTCCTATAATTCCTCCCCACTTTCTTGAGGAAATAGTTTAGGTAAAATTCCCTCCTTAGAGGTGTTAAGGTGTTCTTCAATGGTGATCGACTGAAGAAGAGGTATTGGTTTCTAAGTGTTTTTGAATTATTTGTTCTTACTCATTCACTAAATATTATTCTTCTAAAATGAAATAATAACTAAAATATCCTCAATATTCTGATATTTAATTATGTTAATATGATCACCTAAATATATCTCCAATTTCATCAAAGGGGAACTGAACATTTTGTTCGTGTGTACGGTGAACTACCACCTCCAAAACTGATATAGTTTGTTTTTCATTAACATCTATAAATACATGTTATAATGATGGAATAAATGTTTATATATGATATTCATTAAATATATAAAATTTTAAAATAATAATATTTCAATTATTTATTTACCTTTCGTGCACATAAAAACAATGTCGTTCGTGTGTGCGTGTGAACCATCACCTCCAGGAAGTGTTGTGAATCATTTTTATTCACCATATCACATGTATTATATATATAAGTATATTTAAAGGATTATTATGTTTCTAATAATATTTTTGTCATTATGGAAATATAATATAATAATTTTCCTATCTACACTATGATAAATGATAAATGGAAATTTTACTCATACATACGTACGACTTACCGTCTCAATGATTGCGACATTGTTAATTTTTCATATCTGCATTCAGTGAATGAAATTAATTTTATAATTGATATATAAATATGTTTATTATGTTATGAATAAAATTATGGATATTTTAGACTTATGACCACAAGGATTATTTAAATAAATCCACGTTCATTTTCAACTCAAGTACCATATATCAACAAAACAATAGATAGGAACTTAAATAATTATGTAATTTTTATAATATTGTAGTAAGTGATATTAAAGTAATAATAAATGTGAAAAATGCTCTCAAGAAAGTATAAATTAACATATTCTTATTATTCCAGAATGTAATGGTTGTACGTGATGAGTATGACAGACAGTAAGGAACATCACCTAAATCTCATTTCATTAAGGCATATTTTGATAGTATACACATCCTTCATTTATATGGGGTATAATCAACCATTTTGACTTTTTTTAAATGGTTTTCAAAAGCATTATTTTTTTATATGAAGCATTTTACTAATTTTCTAAAGGAATATTCTTTTAACATATGTGTCAATAGTGACTTCTCCACGGCCATAACCATTATTTAATATTTATATTCTTAAATAAGCCGTATTGTTTTTAAAATAAAAATATATTCCATATTAACTTTTCAAGTGGTTTGGTATTGAAAATGGTTTTAATAAGTGATTGAGTATGTTAATATAATTAAATTATTGCAATGTGGAAATTATATGTTTCCATTATTGTTGTTTATGTTTTATGATTACGTTATATTTTTTGATAATTATATATGTTTATGGGTGGTTCCGTGATAAATCAAGGAATGGTGATCTAGTGATAGCCCTACAATATATTTTTTAATGAGACATAGTTAAATGATATTTTTTATCCTATGTGATTTAGGGAATATACTGTGATGGGTATTCCAAACATAACCATAATGGTTACTCTCTATGTATATGTGGAATCTACAATGTATTTATGATATGGATTAAACAATTTACCTTGATGATTTATGATTTCCATGAGTTTTTTCATGAATATCATGATTTAAGGAGTTATGATTAAGAGTTTATGTTTTAAGGAAAAAATATATGATATTATGACAATATTTTCATGATTTTAAAATATTCATAGACTAACAGTTTCATTCTTTATTTCATATCCCTTACTAATATTTTTGGGATAATTCCATATTTTTGAAATTTTTTTCAAAGGATTTAATGAGGAATTCAGTCAAGGATGGGATTAAGGAATCTTTTTTATTATTAAACATGAAAAGAAGACTTATTTTATTTTAAAATATTCTATTTTTTGGAAGAAATGTATACTTTTTGTAGTGTCAAATTTTTATTTTTATGATTTTTTATGTATGAGTTAGGGCCTAATATTCCAGAGCTCTAAACATGAAAATATCCTCAATGTGAAATGAAGTCAAATTATTAACTTATCTCAAGTTTATGTAATGCTTGAAGCTGGGGCCTAAAGTTGGTATCAAATATTGGGTAAGAAAACATAAGGTATTAAACGGTTTAGTTAAACTTATGGTAACATTCTATGTGTATTCATTTGGTTAAATATGTCGCGACCCGTCCTCAGGGCCCATGCCGTGACTACCCCAAGCCCGTCTTCCATAGGCCAGGGGCTGGGGACTAACACCAAAGGCCTAAATCCTGATAAAAGGGATGGAATTTCCATTATATAAGAAACCAACACCAAGGAGTACGCAAGATGAAGTAAACACTAAGTAAACTTAGTACAAAAGAAAGTGATAAAAAGTAAATAGGCCAGAATACATACCCAACAGAATGTACAGTACAATTGAAAAGAATGTACAGAAGTAGTAAAGTAAATCAGCAACCACCGAGTCGTCCTACGGCTATCCCACTTGAAGGGTGGGTACAGATGGTCTCCTCAGCTCCTCGTGTCTGGTTGTCCGCTCCGTGTACATCCCGTCTGATAGTCCACCTCCTGGTACCGTCACACTCTTAAATATTGTACCACGATCAGCGTTGTTCGTCGTCTACAACCAACACAACGTAGTGTAGGAATATCCTTTGCAGGGGTGAGTATACGATACTTAGTAGGGACCCCGAGACCCCCGAAGGTCTCCCAGAATCAACAAAGGATAAACCACAAAGGAAGGATACAAACATGAAGTATCAACCATATCTAATTAGGTATATTCCCATACAAATTCCTAAGTCATAATTTCCTATCCGGCTCCAACTCACAAGCCCAAGTACAACCCATTCCACAAAGGAATGCACTACCCAATCCCGACAGGAAAGCACGTAAATCATATCGATGTTAATGATTGAATGTAAATACTCAGCTCACACAGGTATAATACTCACGAAGAGAGGTGTAGATGATTATATGTAACCTCTGAATCAACTCCTCTGCCGAACTCATGTAGGATCCAAGTATATATGTCATCGCTGACAAACCCACGTAGGATCCATGTACATCAACCATCGATGTCGACCCACGTAGGATTCTAGTACATTATTCGTCGCTGACAAACCCATGGAGGATCCAAGTACAGTCTCCATCACTGCCAAACCCACGGAGGATCCAAGTACATTCGTCCTCACTGCCGAACCCACGTAGGATCCATGTATAGTGTTCATCGTCGTTGCAGTCTTAGCCAGCTCTAGGGTTCCCGCACACAACACGCTCGATTTCCATAGGGTCCGCTCCTCATGTCAAAGATCGATACATCAACTGTCACGAAGACCAGATTTGATGTATCCGTAGTGCCATCCCATGTCATAGGGTAAAAACCAAGCAAGACGTTCCCAAGTCACGGAGAACAAGACAACCAAGCCATTCCCCTAAAATACAGGGTGTGTAGGTAAGCAATACAGGTCATTTCATCAGACATCGGGTACTTCCATGTGATATGGCCCGTGTCGCAGGGCTGGTCATGTAGATAAGTAAAATACACGACGTGTAGTATGGTTACACACCATGTCCAAACCTCTAGGGTCGGTTCCATGTGCGCTGGCCATGCCTTGCTGTGTGGTGGAATACATGCTCGTGTACTCCATGGTGAGGTAGTACACACCGTGGTGAGGTAGTACACACCGTTCCCCTGGCCATGTTGTTCTACCCAGGTCCGTGTATCTTCCAGATTACACGTCGAGCCTTGTGAAGCCATTTCTGCCTTCCAATGAAGAGAATACACGTCATGTGACGTGGCCGTGTATTTCTATCCTTGTCTGTGTATTTTCCATAAATACACGTTGTGTCCCTCGAAATCTCCTCTGTCAAACAGTGTGGAGAGTACACGCCCTGTGACTAGAGTCACACGCTGTGTGTTACTTTTCTATCATCCGAAATGGTAACCACAATATGCTTGTACTACACGGTGTGTGCTCTTGGAGGACACACTGTGTATTCTGGAATTTTCCAGAAACGAAGCCTCTAGCCAGCACGCCTCCCGAGGTGTTCGTTCTTCGATCCGAGGATCTGAGTTCTACGAAACATCCTCTTCTAGGACTCCCCAACACTCTGATGCCATTTACGATGTTTTCGGGCCTCCGATCGGCTCCGAAAACATAACATGATTCACCGCCCAAGAATGGTAGGAGGACACCATACAACAACAAGAACATCAGAGGAATTGGACCGTGTTAGTTTGGTATGGTTCCTTCCGTGTTAGTCCGATAACAAGTGGGTTTATGAGAAACAACAAAATGGATGGTAAACCAACATTTCTCAATTAAAACACACCCCTACCTCAAAAAAAGTTGTCGAATGACGGGCGTCCCAGAAAATGGCGTCGTAGGGTGAGGTTCCGTAGACATCGACGGAGAGCGTCCGAGGAGGAAGCGATGTCCCCTCTTTTATCACGGTGAGAATGAAGCATGATTTCATTGGAGAAATATCGCGTCATTGTTTCCTTGCCACATAGGAGGAAATGGAAGGAGAATCTGGGGTCACCGAGTCGATGTTCTTCGTCGGAGTCATGGCGTTCTTCAATGAAGGTGATTAAGATCTTCAAGTCACAAGAGCTCTCTCCCCTATTCTTTCAACACAACAGACTAACCCCAAATAAAATAAGTCTCATCTTATTTTATTATTTCATGCCAGGAATTAAAATTTTAAAATTAAAACACATAACTCTCTTAATTGATTAATTGTGTTGGCATGATTTAATGTTGTGAGAGAAGAAGTCACATAATTAAAGGATACCAAAAATTAATGGGGAGTTGTCATGTATTTATCATGGGAGTTCAAAGGGGTTAAGGGTTATGGATTGTGAATAGATGAGGGATCGTGTGGGCCCCACCTTCCTCATAACCACACATGGGAAGTTGTGGGCCCCACCAACAACTTCCCATCAGAGAGTCTAACATCCAAGGTTAATTAAATAAAGTTGTACACAATTTTAATTACTTCTCACTTAAACCCCAAAATTTAACTTCTTCTCCTAAGTAAACGCACCTTCGGTAAAGGTCCTATTAAACAATTATCGGCACTGCAGTTCCATCGGTGCCCTTAGATTTCAATTCTGAGCACCAGTTCAAAAGATAGAAAAACCTCTCGTTCATTCACTAAAGGTACCCAAGCTAAAATTTTGAAATTGATTCCAGGCACATCGGGCCTCGGAATTAGGTGCCGTTAGAAACTGCGTAATTGTAAAATCCCATAGAATTTATGAAAAAAAATTCCTTGAAATTTATAGGTATTTAAATTGCATCAGGCTCCACTATCTACCTATTGTTGCTTGTAGGAGACTCGCCGAAAGGATCACCATGAGGTCAGCTGGTGTCCCTACTAATCTGCAGACTCGGACAATAGCCTCCAGCCAGTCCTCGGCTGCCTGAGGGTCCATCTCCCCATGGAACCTGAGCAGTCTCTGATGCTAAAACTCATACAGTGCACTCAGGTGACGTGCACTCTGAGCTGATGGGGCTGTTGGTATCGGTAGCTCGGTGGGTGGAGGTACCACCAGTGCCTCTATTGTAATGGGGCCCTACACCGAGGCCTCATCGCTCGGTGGGCTGCCATCTATCACAATGCTCGGAACCCTAGATGGATGCCATTTTGGGGCCATACTGAAAGGAAACAGGTGCGCCACGGTTAATATAGTATACCTTGTGAGCTGACACAAAGTAAATGGGACAGAATACAAATCCAACTGAAAGTACAGTACAACTAAAAAGAAAGTACAACAACAGTAAAGTAAATCAGCAACCACAGAGTCGTCCTCCGCATATCCCACCTGAAGGGTGGGTACATATGGTCTCCTCAGCTCCTCGGGTCTGACAGTCCACTCCGTGTACGTCCCGCCTGATAGTCCACCTCTGGGTACCGTCATACTCCACAAGCCTCAACCACGATCAGCGCTGTCCGTCGTCTGCAACCAAAACAATGTATTGTGGGAATAAACAATGCAGGGGTGAGTATATGATACTCAGTAGGGACCCCGAGACCCCGGAAGGTCTCCCATAATCCACAAAGGATAAACCACAAAGGAAGTATACAAACACGAAGTATCAACCATCTCTACTTAGGTATATTCCCATACATATTTTTAAGTCATCATTTCCAGTTCGGCTCCAACTCACGAGCCCAAGTACAACCCAGTCCATAAAGGAAAGCACTACCCAATCCACACAAGAAATCACATCAATCATAACGAAGTTAATGATTGAAAGTCATGACTCAGCTCAAACAGTTATACTATTCATGAAGGGAGTTTTAGATTATTAGATGTATCCTCTGAATCATCTCCTCTGCCGAACCCACAAAGGATCCATGTATAGAAGTTGTCACTGCTGAACCCACGTAGGATCCAAGTACAGTAACCATTGCTGCCGAACCCACGTAGGATCCGAGTACATTCGCCATCGCTGCTGAACCCACGGAGGATCCCAGTACAGTCGCCATCGCTGCCGAACCCACATGGGATCCAAGTACAGTGGTCCTCGTTACCGAAACCATGTAAGATCCATGTACAGTCATCATCGTAATCGCAGCCGCATCCATCTCTAGTGTTCCCGCACACAGCATGCTCGATTTCCGGAGGGTCCTCTCCTCGAATAAAAGATCGATACATCAACTATCACGAAGACCAGAGTTTATGTATCTGTAGTTCTGTCCCATGTCATAGGGGAAAACCAAGAAAAACATTCCCATGTCATGGAGAACAGGACAACCAAGCCAATTCCCTAAAATACACGGTGTGTAGGAAATCAATACATGTCGTGTCATCAGACACCGTGTACTGCCCGTGGGATATGGCTCGTGTCATAGGGCTGGTCGTGTAGATAAGTAAAATACACAACGTGTAGTATGGTTACACGTCTTGTCCAAACGTCTAGGGTCGGTTCCATATGCATTGGCCATGCCTGGATGTGTGGTGCGGTACATGCCCGTGTACTCCACCCTGTGTCCGTGTATTTCCAGAATACACGCTGAGTCATCACGAAGCCACTTCTTCCATGGTGAGGTAGTACACGCCGTGCCTCTGGCCATGTGGTTCTACCTGTGTCTGTGTAACTTCCAGATTACATGCTGAGCCTCGCGAAGCCGGTTATGCCTTCCTATGAAGAGAATGCATGTCGTGTGACGTGGCCGTGTATATCTATCAGTGTCTGTGTATTTTCCCTAAATACATGCCGAGTCCCATGATATCTCCTCTTTCAAATAGTGTGGAAAGTACACACCTTTTGACTAGAGTCACACACCGTGGGTTACTTTTCTAACATCTGCAACTGTAACCATAGTACGCTTGTACTACACGATGTGTTCTCTTGGATTACACACTGTGTATTCTAGAATTTTCTAGATATGATGCCTCTGGCAAGGACGCCTCCCGAGGTGTCCGTTCATCATTTTGATTATCCGAGTTCTACGAAACTTCTGCTTCTAGGTCGCCCCGATACTCTAAGGCTATTTCTAATGTTTTTGGGCCTCCGATCAACTCCAAAAACATAACTTGATTCACCGCTGAAGAACGGTAGGAGAACACCATACAACAACAAGAACGGAGGAAGAATCAGTCCTTGTTAGTTTGGTCTGGTTCCTTCCGCATTAGTCCGATAACAAGTTTTTTTATGAGAAACAAAAACATGGAAGGTAAACCAACATTGCTCAATTAAAACACACCCATAGCTCAAAAAAAGATGATGAACGATAGGTGTCGTGGAAAATGGCATCACGGGGTGTGGTTCCGTAGATGTCGACAGAGAGCGTCCAAGGAGGAAGTGACGTCTCCTATTTTATCATGGTGAGAATGAAGGGTGACGTCGTTTGCAAATTCCCGCGTCATTGTTTCCTTCGTTTCCTTGAATGAGGAGAAGGATGGAGAATCTGGGGTCACCGAGTCGATGTTCTTCGTCGAAGTCATAGCGTTATTCAACGAAGGAGATGATGTTCTTCAAGTCACAAGATCTCTCTCCCCTTTTCTCTCATCACAACAGACAAACCCAAAATAAAATAAGTATCATCTTATTTTATTATTTCATGCCATGCATTTAAATTTTAAAATTCAAACACATAAACATATTAATTGATTAAGTGTGTTGGCATGATTTAATGTGGGGAGAGGAGAAATCACATAATTATAGGATACCAAAAATTAATGGGGCATTGTCATGTATTTATCATGGGATTTAAAAGGGTTCAAGGGTTATTGAATGTGAAAATATGAGGGCTCGTGTGGGCCCCACATCCCTTATAACCCCACATGGGTAGTTGGGTTGTTGTGGGCCCCACCAACAACTTCCCATGAGAGAGTCTAACGTTCAAGGATAATAAAATAAAATTGTATACAATTTTATTTACTTCTCACTTAAACCCCCTAATTTAACTTATTCTCCCGATCAAACGCACCTTCGGCAATGGTCCTCTTAAATAATTATCGGTGTTGTGGTTCCATCTGAGCCCTCAGATTTCAATTCCGAGCAACGTTTCAAAAGATTGAAAAACCCGCTCATTCATTCACTGAACATACCTAAGATAAACTTCGGAAATTGATTTCGGGCACACCGGGCCTCGGAATCTGGTGCCATCAGAAACTGCGTACTCGTAAAATCCAAAAAAATTTAAGAAAAAAATTTCCTTGAAATTAACGGATCTTTACATTACTCCCATCTCAGGGATTTACATCCACGTAAAGCTACATCATAAAATAGGGAACAAATGGGGGTACAGTGCACACATCTGAGCCACCCACTCCCAAGTTCTCTCCTTGAGGTTCCCATGCTGCCACCTGATGCGCACTAGAGGAATCGACTGTCCACATAGGACTCACTCCTGTCGATCCTCGATTTCCACCGGGACCCCCGCAAATGTACCCCCTTCATCGATGTCCAGCACCCCGTGATCAATGATATGTGTCGGGTCATTTACATATCTCCTCAGCTGAGATACTTGGAAGATTTCGTGCACCCGATGCAATTGAGGAGGAAGATCTAGGCGATAATCCACCTCGCATACCCTACTAAGAACCTGGAATGGTTCGATGAAGTGCAGAGATAACTTTCCGCCCCAGCCAAATCTCCGTAATCCACATCGAGGTGAGACCCGTAAGAAAACGTGGTCAACATCCTCAAACTCTAGTGATCTCCGCCTCCTTTCAGCATAGGACTTCTGTCAGCTCGAAGCAATCCTCATCTGCTCCTGGATGATTCGAACCTTCTCCGTCGTGTCCTACACCATATCTGGTCCTACAAGTGCTAAATCTCCAGGGTCTGTCCAGCACACAGGTGATTTGTAGGGTCGGCCCTACAATGCCTCGTATGGTGACATCCCAATGGGTGTGTGGTAGCTGTTGTTGTATGAAAACTCCACCAAGGGCAGGTGATCCTCCCAGCTGCGACCAAAGTCAAGGACACATGCACTGAGCATGTCCTCGAGAGTCTGAATGGTCCTCTCCGTCTGACCATCCATCTGAGGGTGAAAGGCAGTGCTTAGGCGTAGCTGCATCCCAAATGCCTCCTACAACCCCTTCCATAGTTGGGAAGTAAAGAGAACATATCGATCAGAGACGATAGTCAATGGCACACCATAAAGCTGTACGATCTCCTGAACATAGAGGAATCTGAATCTCTCCACTGAGCCCTTCTCTCTGATAGGTAAGAAGTGGGCCGACATGGTGGGTCAGTCGAAAATCACCCAGATAGAGTCGTGTCCTATGGAAGTACATGAAATCCCAGTCACCAAATCTATAAATATCCCATCCCACTTCCACTCTAGGACCTCTATGGGCTATACCAAGCTTGCTGGTACCTGGTGCTCCGCCTTCACCTTCTGGCAGGTGACGCATTGTGAAACGAACTCTGCCACAACCTTCTTCATACCTGGCCACTAGTGTTGTCGTCTGAGATCCTGGTATATCTTTGCTACTCATTGATGTACCGCCATTGGGGAAGTGTGAAACTCTCTCATCACCTTCTCCTATAATGCAACGGGTACCATGGTACACTCCCTAAAAAGGATGATGTGATCTCCTCCTATAGAAAATCCATCAGGTTCCTATCCTGTGGATATCTGTGAACATCGCGTCTCACAGTCTACATCCCCATGATGTGCCTCTCTGACCCGCTGAAGTAATGGTGGGGTGACTATAACCGGATGTAGAAAGGTTGATCCATCTCTATCCATGAAGGATATCTGCAACGCGGCCAGCTGCTCTGTCGCCTCTCCAAGTAGATGAATGCCCAACCTCCTTCTGAGAGCATCTGCTACTACTTTCCCCTTCCCATGAGTTTAGAATATGTCAAAGTCATAGTCCTGGAGGAACTCGAGCCATCTCCACTATCTCAGGTTCATGTCCTTCTGCGATAAGATGTACCCGAGGTTCTGGTGGTCAGATTAAACTATAAAGTACTCGCCCATCAGATTGTGCCACCAAATCTTTGAAGTGAAGACCTTTGCTGCTAACTCCAGGTCATGGGTAGAGTAGTTCTACTCGTGCGGCCTCAACTGTCGTGAACCTTAAGTGATCACTGCCCTCTCCAGCATAAGGACACACCTGCATCCAGTCCCTGATGTATCGTAGTAAACTACATACACTACGCCCTCCTCCGATAGCCTCAAGATGGGTGCATTGGTCAATCTCTGTCTCAGCTCCTGGAAGCTCTGCTGACATCTATCTGACCACATTAAGGGATTACCCTTCTTCGTCAAAGCTAAAAGTGGTGCTGCAACATTGGAGAGGTCTGACACAAATATCGGATAGTACCCAACCAGACCTAGGAAACTCCGCACCTCCGTCACGATCCTGGGTGGCTCCCATGCTAGCACTGCCTCAATATTTGCAGGATTCACAGCAACTCCCGCCTCAGAGATGACGTGTACTAAGAAGTGGACCTATCGAATCCAGAACTGACACATTGAGAGATTACCATAAAGCTGGTTCTCTCAGAGTGTATCCAGTACAACCCACAAGTGGTAGGCATGCTCCTCATCAGTAGTCTTGTATATCAACATGTCGTCGATGAAGACTACGACAAATCGATCGAGGTAAGGCTAGAAGATAATATTCATGAGACTCATGAAAACTTCTGGAGCATTGGTTACACCGAAATGCTTAACCAATAACTCATAGTGGCCATACCGACACATGAAGGCCGTCTTCTTCACATCCTCATCTCAAGCTCTGAGCCGATGATAGCCTGACCTGTGGTCTATCTTTGAGAACCAGCGTTCTCCCTTGAGCTGATCAAAGAGGTCATCATTCCACGAAAGTGGATACTTGTTATTCACAGTCACCTGATTCAGGCAACGGTAGTCGACACATAGTCACAAGATTCCATCCTCATTCTTGGTGAACAAAATTGGGGAACCCCAGGGTGAAACACTGGGTCGGATGAATCCCTTGCCCTGTAAGTCCTCCAACTGTACCCGTAGCTCTCGTAGCCCAGCAGGAGCCATCCGATATGCTGAAGTAGATATCAGTGATGTCCCGAGGTATAGTTTAATATGTAATTCAGCCTCTCTGCGAGCAGGTAGTCCTCGAACATCGTCAGAAAAACGTCTGCATACTGATCCACCAAAACAGGAAATCTCGAACTCCACACATCAACTGCTCCTAGGATGAGACTAGCCAACTAATGGGTGATCGACTGCGCTCTCCTCTACGTGAGTCCATCCTGCACTGCAAAGGAACCCTTCTCGTCGGTGAAGGCGAACCTGCTCCCATCTGTGTGGACACACCGCACATTGCGCCTAATACAGTCGATCTGATAATGGACCGTAGATAACAAATCTATGCCCAAGATGACATAGTAAGGCCTCAACGCCGCTATAAGAAAATCTCAGCTGAATATCTCGCCTCCTAGAGTAATATCACATTTCTGACACCAGTGTGTAATCACAAAGTCTGCTCCCGTATGATTATGTAGCCGTAACGATCAAGCCAACAGATTCGTCAGAATCTCTGAGCTCCGAAAAAGGGTAGCGGCAACCAAAGAATGACTCGCTCCTGTGTCTATAAGAACTGCAGCAAAGGTGGAGTAGATACAGATAGTACCTGGAATCATCTCAGGTGTGCCGTGGTCGTCGTCCTCCATTGCATGAAGTTGAGCCTTCCTCTATTCTCCAGCTTCATGTGGTCGGGGTGGACCTCTTGGTGGTGGTGGTGGTAGAGCCTCAAAGCGTCGCCCACCACCCGCTGCTCGGCCAGCTCCTCTGCCTCATACACCTGATCCCTACGGACTGCCACGGTTGGACCTCTGCCTCTGCCTGGGTGGTCCCTCAACGGTCCGATGCTCCTCTGCATGGTGGGTCGGGCAGTCACGAGGCATGTGGCCCTGCCCGCTGCATACATAGCACTGCCTGCCTCTCGAATGACTGGCTCTGCTACGTGTGCCCTACACATCCGAACCAGTATCCTAAGGTCTCCCACCTGATGGTCTGGTCCTCTTGGAACTCGACGTCATTAGTCTACTGTCGGCTGTAGAAGACTCCGCTATGTGTCGCCCAATGGTAGGTCTCGCTGCTAGAGAAGGCTCAGCAAGAAAGCTCTCCGCAATAAGGGCTCGCTCCAGTACTCCTACCTGCATCAGAATACTGAGGGAGATCATCGATGCCCTGATCTCATGCCTCAGTCCCTACTCCCATTGATTGACCATTTCAACTCATAATTAGTTTTAATGTTTAATAAAAATAATATTTTATCTTAGGTATTGAAATTATATGACATACAAGATTGTTTTCTTAAAATTATTTCTCTACAAACTCCCATATGACCCATGTTGTACAAGGAGTATTTTAAAAAAGGAATCATGTTATTTAGAAGACTGTCGAAATCGTTGTTGTAGTGGTTGACCATCTATCTACTTGAAAAAAAATTCAATGAAACCAGGTAGATACCAGGATCAATGTATGATTTTATTTCTTTTTTAAATAATTGTATTAAATCATATTGAGGTGAAAAAAATATATGTTAATATATATAATGATCCATGAATTATTATGTTGAGGACATTAAGATTGGGGATAAAAATGAGAGGTATAACACAACCTTTATGGTTAAAAATGTTATAGTTACTTTTAGGATATTATCTCATATTCAGAGTATTTTATAAGAATGGTATAGAATTATAAAAAGGCAACCCACAAGATCGGTGACAACCCATGTCATCTAGAAAGGTCATAGGGATCAAACATATAACTAATGGGTGACAATGGTCTATCCCCTAGCACTAGACAACGTGATGACCCTAGTTAGTATGACTTTATCGTTTTACGGAAATGATTTGATGAAAAAGAATAAGATTATTTTGGGTACTTCAGTTTTATTAAATGGACATCCTTTTTATAGGGAAATTATTTAGGTATTGAGTGATAAATGAAATTTCAGAAGACTTTTACTATTTTGGTAACATTATAATCCTACGTATAATAGAATACAATGAAATTTTTTAAGGAGTAATTGTGGAATTTTATTTTGGAAAAATTTATTTTTTTACTGTGGACATAAGGAAATTTTGGTTATTTATGGAAATGATTAGCCTATCTTAGAGAATATGTGATTTAGTTAATTACTTTTTGGTATTGGAGATTAATAGTTGTTGATGGTTTTGGAGATAAATGTTAATATTTATCTTGGATGGTTTTGTAGAAAAATTCATTTGAATTTTGGGTTTCAATCTCAGTTTGGTTTATTTTTTAGTTTTAAAAAATGTTATTTTTAAAATGGTCTTTATTGAAAATTGTATATACTTGTCGAATTTTGGAGATTGTAGTTGTTTTCAATTATATAAAATATTATTATTTTTGGGGAATTATCTTATTTTATCCAAAAAAAAAAATTTGGATACTGTTTCAAGATACGATGAATGGATAGTTAATCTTTTATGGATTATACGATTCTTAAGAAGTTGATGATAGTTCTTCAAGAGAGGAACAATTTATCACCAATAATCATTTTTCAGAGAAAAAGACGAGTTTGTGGTTGGATTTGACTAAAGGATTAAACTATTCTTTAGATGTAAGGTTATTTCTATATGTTCTTATTCTAGGTAGTAAACTAATTCCTCAACTCTCTAAAAAGGAACTTAAAACTAAAATAGTTTTATGATTAATTTAACTAACATTAAATCAATGACCATTTAACTCATCATTAATTTGGGGTTTTATGATTGTAAAATTTCTCCTGATAATGTTTTATATCTCCCTCCATTATAAAATTACGGAGAGTTTTTAATATATATCCATGTTTTTCTAATTGGAATCCATGTATGGGTTATATCAGGTGACCTTTGTATGGTCCTTTCAATCATTTAAAGTTGATGTTTTATTAATAATTTTTCTAATTTGGTAATGCAGTGAAGGTATTTCGAAGATTCATACCTTAGTTACTGAACACAAATTAAAATTTTGAGGATGAAATTTCCAAAAGGATGAGAATGTATCTTTTATTTTTTAAAAAGATAAAAAAATGTTCGATAGCCTAGAAAATATTCCTCATCGAAGATAAGAAAACAACTAAATATAATTATGTTACATTATATCATAGTATATAAGATGGTGGGAATGCATATTATTACATGGTTTATGAAATTATTTTTCACACATGTATTTAACTAATTCTTTTGTGGACAATTATTTATAAATTAATATAACCCATTTTAATTAAAAGGAAATGTTCTTCTGAAAATCTATTTAAATGAAAATAAGAGAGTTTATAAAATAATAAAATAAAAATTTATGGATTTTATTAATGAAATATATATTTATTATATCCTATTTGATGTTTATAATTAATCTTATACGTTTTTTATATATGATATAATAACAAATTCTACTTTTCCCAAAAAAAGCATTTTTTGAACAAAATACAGTTTCACTGTCTTTTGATGATGGACTCATTTTAAATATAAATTTTATAGTTTCAGAAGATATATTTGACAAAATAAACTTCTTATTTGGAATTGGTTTATCAAAATTTAATTTGGGTGATTTTTTTTATTTTTATTATACAATTGATATTTTAACTAATAGTGAAAAACAATGCATTTTTATTCAAAAACTGATTTTTCATCAAATTTATTAATATTGATATATTATAATTTTAATTGGTTTTAAAGAATAATTAGATTATTTTTATATCATTTAATCCAATTTTTGTCACATTAAGTAATTTCATATTGTAATTAGATATAAACACATGTCAGTCTTTGGATGGTTTGTACTTTTAAAAAACTTGTTTTATCATTTTGGATATAGGGATTATTTTAAAATTAATTAATGAAAATTATATGTTTACACTATGTAAAAATGAATTCAATATTTGTAATAGTAGGTCCATGTTATGTAAATACGTCCATTAATTTTTTCAAATTAGGAATTTTAACATTAGTAATAATTTATTTACAACGGTTAATGGTAAATTGGGTAATTAAAAGTAAAAATAAAATTATAATAACATAAACTATCCTAAAATTTATCCTAAATTTATTTTACGACTTTATCAAAGTCATTATCAAATTTGTTTCTATTTTAGGACCACTTGGAGCCACATGAATGTGATTATGACACTTATGAACTCTTTATTAAAAATAAAGACCATGATGTCATAATCATGTCTTTTGTAACTAAAAAAATTAACATGGGGTTATAAAAGTGATATCATCAACTATAAATAGTAATTATAAATATAAAAATATTATATACATTAAGGTGATTTATTTCATATTTTGAGGAAATAGTTAGTTAAATTAAATGGTTACACAAAGATGATGTAGTAATTTCTTAATTAATGATTAAATGAAATAAATGATTTTGTAAATATTAAAATAAATATTATCTGACATTATTTTATCTATAGATAAATATTATGGATAAAGTTTACATGTTTTTTATGATTTTAGGGAGTTGGTTATAACTTATCTTCCTATTATGATATTTTTTTATAGTTAACCAATGAATAGTTTCAAAAATGATACTATTGGTATTTTAAAATATAAAATCGTTTATTAAATGAAATTAATTTATAGAAATTAATATTATTCATCCAAATGTTTAGTATAATTCCAAATATGTTATAAATGACACTTTTTGGAATTTTTACATGTTATGGTAATTAAATTAACCCACACTGTGTAAATAACATAATATCATAGTAAGATTAAAAAGGGTAAAATAACGGTTAAACCAAAAACATAATGATTAAAAAATATCAAAAACAAGTCTAATTTTAATTTTATGTTGATTATTAGACCCATAATAATATTATATTATAAATAATTTATCTTTGGGCCACTTGGAATGAAAACATAATTTATATTAATTTAATATTTTCAGAGTTTCCAAGGGTGTCCTTCCCCTCTCCAATTAAAAGGTACCAACTCTTCTCTAATAATCACACTTAAAAAGACTTTTTTTTACAAAGATATGACAAAAAATCAACCCCAAATCCATCCCCATGTTTTGAGGTCTTTTTAGGCATAAAATCCCTCTAATAGGTTTTAAGGTGTTCCTCAAAGGTGATCAACCGAAGAAGAGGTATCATTTTTTAAGTGTTTCTATTTTATTTCTTATTCCACATCCTATAAATCTTTTTATTATAATGTGAAATATTATAAACATTATATGTAATATTATTTTATTTTATTATGTTAATATAATCACTTAAATCCATCTCAAATATCATCCAATGATAAATGAATATTTTTTTTGTGTAAACGGCCGACTAATTCCTCGCAAACCGATATGGTTCGTTTTGAATTAAGGTCTATCAATATTGGTTATAATGGCTGAATAAATTTTTATATATGATATTCATGAATTATTTATAATTTTAAAATAAATATACTTCAATTATTTTCTTACCTTCCTTTCATATAAAAATGATAATGTCGTTTGTGTGTACGTGTGAACTATCACCTCCACAAAGCAATGTGAACATTTTTTATTCACCACATCACATGTATGATACTTATTTGTATATTTTAATTATTTTTAGGAGGTAAATAATATTATTATAAAATTTTAATGCAAAAAATAATAATTACCATATTTTCATAATGATAAAATAAAAATTGAAATGTTACTCTTGCATACATGTTGCATATTGTCTACTTGATTGTAAGGTTGTTCATTTTTCATGTCCACATTTAATAAAAGGATTTAAAAGAATGATTTACATATTAAATTTATTATTATATGTTGGAATTATAACTGCATGGGAATTTGACATCAATCCATGTTTATTTTATACTCATGTACCGAATATCTACAAAAAGTACGATATTAAATTAAATAATTATTCGAATTTTATAACATAGTAATAAGGAATATCATAGGAATATTAAACTTGAAATTGGATCTCAAGAAACAATAAATTAATATAAGAATATTATTTATGTATATAATGATTGTACATGATGAGTCAGACTCACTCTAATGGACTTCATCTCAATCTCTTTTCATTGATGGATATTTCGATAACATATACCACCTTATTTTATATGGTGTATAATCAATCATATTGAATTTTTTCAATAGTTTTAAAATGAAATATTTTTTATAAAAATCATTTTACTAAATATATAATGGAATGTTTTTTAACTTATGCTGCAGCAGGGACTTACCTACACTGTAACCATTATTTTATATTTTTATTCCCTAACAAGCTTTAATGTTTTTAAATTAAATATAAATAACATATTCACTTTTCAATTATTTTAAAATTTAAAACGGTTTTCAAAAGGGATCTATCATATTAAAATCTTGAAATGATTGAAATTTCAAAATGTTATATTTATATTATTCTTGTTTTTGGTGTTATGAATATGATATGGTTCATCGATATTATTTATGTATATAGGTGGTTCTGTGATAAATTGAGGTCAATTGAGCCTGTGATAGCACTATGATGAATTAGATAATGAAACAGAGTTAAGTGAAAAGGTTTATCCTAATAGATTTATGGAATATACGATGATGTGTATTCCAAACATTACCATTATTCTCACTCTCTATGTTTCTATGAAAGCTACAATGTAATTATGATTTGGATGCCACAAGATACCTTTTTTGATATATCATTTCCCATAGTTTTTCAATAATATTATGATTTCATTACATATGTAAAGGATTTTATGTTTTTTGTGAGAAAAGTAAGATTTTGGGAAAATGTTTTCATTATTTAAAAATAATTAAGGACGAATAGTTTTATCAATTATCTTATATCCAATACTGAGATTTTTATCTTCATAACATGTTTTTGAAAATATTTTCACAGTATTTAATGGATAATACATTCATGGATGGGATCCTAAAACGTTTTTGATAATTATACATGAAAACAAACCACATTTCATTTTAAAAGTTCCTATTTTATTGATGAAATAGATACTTTTGAAAGTGTCCACTTTTTAATTTGAGGATTATTTTATATATGAGTTATGGTCAAATTTTCTAGATATCTAAATTTATAGGATCCTCATTGTGAAATAATTTCTAATTATTCACTTAATTCATTATCATGTAATTGTTTTGGTTGGGGTATTATATCAAAAGATACTAATATTGGTTATCCATGAACCCATGGAGTTACAAATAACACATCATCCTTGAATGAGACCAAGTATATTAGAACCATTTATTTTGAGTTAGATTCCATGATTCAGAGTCCTCTGACACAACTAGTGGCCCTAGATGATATATTATTTTTCTTGAGATTCTAACCTCCTACCTACCAAAATTTTCCTCAATAAGGGGGACTTATACCATTTATTCATGAGAATATACTGATCCACCACTAAAGATATAACTGGTATGTGGATGGATAGCCTCAATTTATGTGTACTACGTCCATCATCCATGGTTCTAGAATTAAAGTCCATCCAACATCCTAATTCTAAAAAATCATACTAGAATTACATTTTTGAATATTTGTATTGACCCCCTGAAAACTAGAATGGAAGAAGGTGTCACTAGAGTTCATCAAGAGATCATGAAAACATAGAACACAAAAAACACTAGTTATAAGATTCCCATTCACCTTCAATAAATATGTTGTCGATCATTTCATCCCTTGGGAGATGAAAACATAGGCATACAAACATTAGATTAATACCCTTCCTCCTAATATCCTGGTTGGTATAGATTAAATTTTTACTAGCCCTTTAAACAAATTAATTTAAATTTTCATGGAATATCTTTATTATAGAGGTATCCCCACCCCCTCAACATGATAATTATTTTCATGAAAAATGATAAGATACAATTTCTCAAAGAATATAATATTTGAGGATCTAGTGAAGACAATGTCATCCGGATTAGAAGTTATCAAGATATTGGTAAAAAATGACATGTTTTTGGGGAATCATAATTTCTTGGATAAAATAAATAATCCTTTTGTCACGTGAAAACAAAATTTCAGGTGATTGGAAACTAACAAACATTGTGTTCACCCACCTATTAAATGTTCCAAAATTGATTTCCCCCTGACCCATGATCTACCATTTATGGAACTACAATTTTTGAATATTCCAACACAAAATTTAAAATAGATAAGAAGATATCCCATTTGGATTGTATATTTATTTCCCGTACTTAATGATGATATAGTATCCCAACAGAGAGAACCATTACATGACTTCCAACACTAACTTTTCTTACAGGATATGCATGGACTCCACCATGATTCAAAGTTTGATACTCTCTACCTTTATTAGTTTATCTAATCCTCCCATGAATACTAGTGACATAATAATTCACTATAAAGATCACAAATATAGTATTATATAACATTAACAATCCACGTAAGAGTTTTTTGGGACCCTTATAATTGACAGGATGTGCATAGGGATGGAGGTGAGAATGATGTTGACTAGACTGATTCAGCCTCTAAATGAGTAGAATAATTTTTCTTGTCATTAATTTGACTAGTAATATTGTATACCACTCCCTAAAAATGATTAATACATATCCTTCTGGAGGATATTGGTGCACCAAAATAATCCTTGGTAAATTTCTTCTAATGGATTACAATAAGGTCTTCAAATATTTTTCCACTTTGAATCGAACAAGAGTTTTGAATGAACATTATTCTTTTTCATGTAATTGATAGGATTCAAACATTATTTTATTTAACTGTTATTTAGATTTTTGAATATACTAATGGATCTTATGTTTCTATTGATAAGTAAGACCATTAAATCCACAATAAAGAGATTAGAGACATGGTTGAAGTAATTTATACACTAAAGGGGAAGGATATATCCTCAAACAATAATTATGGAAAGGGATATACTATGTGAATCCAATGAAATAATGAACATACATTTTTATAAGTGTCACCCCTACCTCAGGACCATAGGAGACATAATGTATCCACACTTTCATCCAACAAAATATATCCCAATCCATGGGGAGAAATACCAATTCAAAAATAAATTAGTCAATTACTCCATTAAAACCATGATAGCCAATACTCTATGCATAAATTCCCACTATAATACCTTATATTCCTTTTCCATGTCATTTTAAATGTCAAAATTTTTATGCAGGAGTATTTTAGTTAGTCCTTTTGATCATTTATTTAGAATGGAAAATTTCTACCTAAGTAGAAATTCCCCTAATAAATACATTTTTCCCCTTAGAAACCCATATTTATATACCAACAAATATAATTATATTAATCACAATCAAAAAATATTTTTTAGGATAATTTAAACATTCATATAGGTCTACAATTAATAATATAGGAAGAGTCATTCAATTTCGGAATGAGAATTACTTAAGTGTCAGAGTCCTCATAGGGAAGACCACCTCCTTAATATATATCCTTCATCATATAAACTATCTCCCTTTTAACCAACTCCCATGAGGATCTATAATATAATCTAGGAAATCCATAAAGTCGAAAAGATCTATCCTGACTTAGAGAAAGTTCCACCTCCCATATCTCTTTTTCATCTAGTACACTTTCAAATTAATTATTAATATAATCAAAGTCCAAATTTAGCATTCAATAAAAAATATCATCCAACCACCATATAAATTCATCATTTATAAAGGTATTATGATTAGAAATAAGGGAACAAAAGTTAGTGACAGCCATTCCAACCACCTTCTCTATATCACTAGTAAATTTTCCATTATCCACGAAGATGTTAGGACTGATACCATGCTTTCATTCCATTTGAAAAGATTGAAAATAAGAAGTATTTATGTCCCCTTCTCTTAGGCACATACCATTTTATATATCATGGTAAATACACTCTTTCGCAATATTCATGAGATAAAGAATGTTTTTCTTACAAAATATGATCCCTAAATAGGTCTTCATCACTACAGGACATGTGTTTGGATTCCTCTTTCTCAATATCAACATTGATGGATTCAAAACCAAGGGATCCGGGATGCTTTCTTCTCATCTAATCTGGGATGTCTCCATTCATGAGATTAATATATTTTTTGAATGGAAACCCATGTTTTTTCATGAATGGGCCTATTCCAAGAAGATCACTTCACTAAATGAAAATTAGTATCTATGGATAATAATTTGGATTATTAGAACTGGGTATTACCAGCATGGATGGGATATAGGGTTATAAGAAACAATAAGTTTTCTAATAGGGAATTAACCCATGGGGAAACTCAAGAATTCATGAATTGAATAGATGGACTAAGGTTTGAAAAAACAATTATAATGATGATACTAGATGTTTGGACTTTCCATTGGATTATTGAACTATGTGTATTTATTACCTATGAAACCCATATCTGAGAGGCCATTCCTGCATAAAATGGAGGAAAATTTACTTATGTATTTATATGGATACAAACCTCCACATTTATTATCTAACACATACAAGATCATGTTAATGTCTCCCATGTTAATCCATGTATAATCCAATGGGTTGACGGATTCAAGGTCACACCACAACTAGTCGATCGAAATTGAATAACATATAGAATATATTAAGGATGATAAGAAACTATAGTGGCCAATGTTGACCATAGATGTTATTAATTGATCTATTACATTGATCCTCTCCATAGAGATGGAATTATTCCAATAAATAAAATCATTTTGTTTTAGAAGGATCACCATTAATGTAGTTTTGTATACCTATTTTTTTTGATAAAAGACACAAATATTAGAAGTGTTATTCTTATATTCCAGAAAATTCGATAATGAAGCAATATAATATAGCCTATCATATAAAAGAAATTCCATTTTTACCAAATCACTAATGCTATATGAATTCCATATGATCAATGAAATAAATAATAAAATTTTTAGTTATGTCCTATGGAATGACAGATATGATTTCCTGATAATAAGAGAGACACAATATGATTTTTTATTGAAACACAATATAGATTCCATTGGAAAGAGGAGATAAAGATGATACCAATAAATCTAGTAACATGGGAGTAGGCGATAACACACTATTGTAGATTGAAATTTTCAATTCGCGGTTTATAAAATAAACAAGGAACACAATTAGTAAGTATATGTGATGTTGGTTAAGAGAGGGTAAAATTGTTAATAGTGAAATGAGGAAGAATGATTATAATACAGAACTATTTTTCAGTTGTTTGGCGAGACTGGGACCGACCGTGACATGTAGAGCATCAGTTCTAGATATGGAATGATCAAATAAATAAACAGTGAACGAAGAGGTTATATCATACCTAGAAGCACTGAAGAAGGGATAGAATTTTTGTACTAATGAGAGGGATCAGGTTAAACCACAAAAATCACTACTATGAACGGTTCAGAGGTGTTAGGATGGAAATCAAACCCAGGATTTTAGGATGAGCTGTGACCTGAGTGTGACAACAGACAAGTTGCAGGGAAATTAGGAAATTAATTTTTGTAAATTTTATGAGAGTATTCATGGAGGTGAAAATATATAAAAATTTTAAAAGGAATAGGATATTCTAGATTCATCTACCATGGAATATACTCCATTGGAAAAAGTAGAATACACCCTAGTTGTGGTATGGGGAGATCCACATCAATGCATATCAATGACATAGAGGAATCCTAATGGAAGAGAGTCTAATCATCCATGGGGTGAGATGATCCAATGAAATTACTAATCCTGTGATGGAATATAATATTGTGAAAGGTGAGTGGGATGTTAGGAAGATTAATCAAAACCACCATCGGAGGGAAGACCAGGCCCTAACTAACCACCATCGGCCAACAAAATAGATTAAAATGCAATCTCCCAATTGATCTAGAGTTGTAGTAAGAAGTTGAAATAAAATACTTTGTAGATGCAAGTAAAATGAAGAGTGGTATTTTTTATGTTCATTAAAACTAGCAGGCAATGATTAGCCCCACGAGCTCACAATGTTCTTGAAAAATGAAAGAGAAGGTTTTCTTGCACTGAAATGAACCACTTAATTTCATTTGTGAAGGTCTAATGCTTTCTTAAATGATGACGATGGTAATATCATCAGTAAATACCCCACCTCTAAATTAGAATGAACCCCACCCATTGAACCTTTATAAAATTGTTGGAACAAAGTTGACTATTAGGGTGGGGTAGGATAAGGAAATCATTTAATGTGGGTTCATTCCCCAAAACCACTCCTATCATCTGGGGGGAAGGTCTCACTGATGGATACGAGCATCCAGTGGATGCAATCTACAACATATTAGTTGGGTGGTTTTCGACCCATACACACCTTATCCTCAAAATAAATTATTTTGAAGAAATTAAAATCTTAATACGATTGTATAATAAAATAATATTTCAAGATTTTCCTAAAGTGACCCTCAACTCTCTTATAAAAGGGTACTTCCAACTCTCTAAAAATCACACATCCAAAACCATTTAGATCAGAAGAAACAAACTAAAATATCCTCCCAAATACCCTCAAATCATCCTTGAGTAATTTATTTGATCATAAATCCATCCTATGGAGTCCTTTTGATCAACTAAAAAGGAAACACCCGAAGTAGTGGTAATAATTTCACCACCTTTATCAAAGTTCTTTTCATCTTCCACATCCCCTTTCATTGTTGTTTCCATAAAAAAATAATAAATCTAGTTCCCTATATATACTTTGATGTTATTATAAATATGGTACAACCATATTCATTATTCTATACATGCTATGAATTACAATGTCACCATACATGCATATGTATGGCTTACCATCTCCATATTGTGGTGTAGTTTGTTATTCAAACACATCATTATTTGGATGGGTATTATAAGGAGTATAACTGATTTAAATAATAAAAATACCATATTAGTGATTCTGTATATATGATATACCATCCAATTACAAACGATATCACCATCAATAGAATGATATTGTCGCTAATTCGTAAGTACAGATTATCATCACCACGAACGCGATGAAATTCATTCCCCATGCTAACCATTGTAGAATAATTTTTGTTTTATGATTAAAAATAATGTTTAATAACATAATATCATTCTGGTTATTAATAAAATACATCATATCCAAATCAACCATGACGTACGTAACAAAATAGATAATGGAAAATGGATCTGTTAACACCCGAAACAATGATACTACTGAAATATATTTAACCAAGTAAGGTTATAACATCATATATGATATCATGTTTGTGTATATGGTTCTTGTATAATTTAATAACAATAATTTAGCTACTATACAAGATTTTAATGTACCCTCAACCATGGAAAAGTACAAGGTAAGGGTTAATTTTACAATCTATTTATTATCAGAGATTGTTTATATGTGATTATCTACTGGGACCTCTTTATCATCCACATCAATTATTCTTATAAATGTATTTCAAAACGTCTTTACTAATTACTAGACAATGAGTTAGAGTTATTTATTCCACCATTTGACTTATTATAATTTTTTGTGAATGCAATATTTCCATCATTTTCCAAATAAGGTACATTATGAACTTTACGATGAATTAAGGTAAGATTGTTTTTTTAAATTATAGAGTGGGTGTGAAAATTTTACACCATTGTAAAACCTTAAAAACTTCCCTTATAATATTGTAAGAATATTTCAAAAATAATTTTTTTCTTTCAACATTATATTTCATTTAAATGACTTGAAAATAAAAAGAGATATTTCACTCAAATGGTTCTAATTTCATCCATGTCATCATCCTTTGTTGGATTTTACACTTGTTTGAAGTTGAATTGTTATGATACGATATTTCATATAGTAATTAAGGTTTTGTGATATGTTTGACAGTGTATTTGATATTTTTATACCATTCATGGTTTATGGTTATATTATTAACATTTTGTATGCTAGTTTTAATACCAATATTTATGTTATGTTTCAAGATTTTCATTTGAGGAATGCATTCGACTTGGAAAGTGACGGGTGGATCCCGCTATAGCTCATCAGTCATCGGTAGGTCTAATGAGAAAAACTCATGTCTTGTCATAAGTCCTTGACCAAATATTATTTGTATTCTTTTCTCGAGGCCTCGACTATGTGGTTAGGTTGTCCGACATTAAGCATTCAATCATTATGAAATTGGATATTGATATTACATATGATTATTCAACTAGTAGAATATAATTATGAATAAGTAAATGAAATTAATTGATATATCTTTTCCATATTATGCTAATGTATATTTTTAAAAGGCATGTGTTTTAGTCACATACATTTTTTTAAATGTATATACTTATTTATGAAAACTTTCGCTATATTGTTCTCATTACTGAGCACCAAAGCTCACCCCTTTCTATGATTTATTTTTACCAAAATGAAACAAAGTATATTATGACTTACATGTAGGGATATTCTAAGGGATATGATTGTGTAAAATGGACAGACAATGTTTGTTGTTTTTTGATTCAAAATGTAATGTAAAATGGATGTTTGTATCTTGTACTTCCAAGGATACTAAATTGAATATTATTTTGGGATTTTATCAATTGTGGTAATGATAATGTTATGTAATAATGCACCGACTCAGGATAACTGGGGTCGGTACATTAGAATTTGTATCATTGATATTTTAGTACAAAATATTGATGCTAGATTTAGAAAAACTATGATTAGAGAATGTTGTCCTAAGATAGACTTTGAAAATTAATATACAATAAATTCCTAGAATTTTCATAATGTAGAGATTTTGAGAGTTTTCAAAGAAATAAACTCCTTTCTAGAAATGACTAGGTTGAGGCGGCTCTGGCATAAATGTACGTAGGAGTGAAAACACCGACAAGGAGTGTTAGGCTTGACCAGGGGTATCCTAGTACATGACAACATGCCTTACTGAACTCATGGTTACGAAACTCCCAGGGGATATGCATAGGATAATTTGAATTTTCATTAAAAACAATTATGAAGGATTTATGAGTATTTATGTCCTCAAAGAAATTTTTTTAATGATTATGGATTATATACATAAACTGTTCAATTTTATGTTATGTTTTTTAGAAGTTTGGAATTATGAATTGTGATTCATAAATAGATCTACTATATGACATTGTTTAGAAATGGTTCCTTGTGGAATGAAAGTAAATTCTATCAATATATGTAATCCATGTAAGGATTTCCCTCCAACACAATATTACTATAGTGGAGATGGTGATGCAACTAGTGCTGATTAGCTTATCACCATAATGGGACAACTCACTTAGGTAATGAATAATAATGTTACCCATATGGAGCTCCCTAATCCACAAAATGGGGGATCAATATTATACCGCTTCATGAAGTAAAAACCACCAACATTCAATGGCACTACAAATATATTTATAGCTAAACAATGGATTAGTTCCTTAGAGAAAATATTTCATGCTTTGGGGAGTAGCGTAAGGGAAAAAGTTTTCAGGACAGTTTATTACCTCACAGGAGATGTAGATCAATGGTGGTCTATAATTCAAAACCAAAAGGAGGATAAAGAAGTATCAAATATGTAATGTATGGATTTTAAAAATAGTTTCATCGAGAAATACTTTCCCCATGACCTTCGATCAGATATGGAAAGGAAATTTCTGAGTCTGAGTCAAAAGGAGGATGAGAATGTTGCAAAGTATGAGGCTAACATTAAGAGGATTACAAGGCATGCTGTAGATTATATGTTTTACCCAATGAGTATGATTGATCGATTATTTCATGGGTTAAAACCATTTTTTCATCGTGGATTTAACTCACAATCCTTCCTGACATACCGAGATATAGTTCATGTGCTATCAAGAAATAGAAAGGAATTCACTATGTCTTATGACATTAATGAAAAGAAAGAGAAGAAGAGATCGGGTGAATGCTAAGTAAATGGAAATAATGGGATTAAGGGAAAAGTTGAATTTACATCCAATGGTAAATGTGGTTAGAAACCTCCCAGTACTTGGATGAATGGAATGTGATTCTGTTATAAGTGTATTGAAAAAGGTCACCATGCTCATAATTGAAAGGGAAAGAACGGGGATGTCAATGTTGAATTATAAAATTTTATAAAAATGGGAAATTATGAAAATGAATGTCCTATGTTCCAAGGAAACATACCTAAGAAAAAGACAAGGGATAAAAGCCAAGCTTAATCAATCACTACTACTATGGCTCATGCTCTGAATGACATGGTCATAGGTTGTTTAATGGTTTCCTCAAATTTTTCCAAAACATTAATTGATTCTGGATCATTTCATTGTTTTATATCTTCATAGTTTTATATGGAAATTAGGTATTTACAAAATGATTTAACAATGTAGTTTTCAGTAAAAAATACTATGTGAAGTTTCCTTGTAAGAATGTTTTGTGAATCAGTTTCCATTAGGGAATATAAAAATGATTTATCAATGGATCACATCATCATTCCAATTATTAAATTTTTTATAATCCTTTGTATGGATTTTCTTTCGAACCATGGTGTGAAAATTTATTTTAAGAAGAAGGAGGTTACAATTTTCGATGATGATAAGGAGTACCTTATCTTTAGATAAGCAACGTCACCACCTGATTCTTATCTAGGCCCACCCCCAGTCGCTCTACCAAATTCAATTATTGGGAAGGAAGAGAATAAATTAAATATGGGTGAGGAATAAAATGTTCAAATAGTGTACACAATAAATTTACAAGAATATTTTGATGTGTTTCTGGAGGATTTACACGGACAACCTCCAAAACGAGAAATTGAGTTTTCCATTGACTAAATTCTTGGTTCAAGGCCCATATCAAAGACCCCTTATAGAATGGGCACTATGGAATTAGTGGAACATTATGTAAAACTAGATAAATTTAAAAACAAAGGATTTATTCTCCCTAGTGTTTCTCAATGGGGATCCCCAATTCGTTTTGTTAAGAAGAAAGATGGATCTATGAGGTTGTACATTGACTTCAGTGAGATCAATGCTATAACAATAAAGAACAAGAATCCCCTGACTCTTATCGATGATTTATTCAACCAACTTCATAGAGGTAAATATTATTTGAAGATTGAACTTCGATATGGATATCATCAGTGGTGTATGAAGAAGGAATACATTCCGAAAATAGCATTTTGGACCAGGTACAAGCATTACATGTTTACAATAAATCCTTTTGGACTGACTAATGCACCATCTATTTTGATGGATCTTATGAATAGTGTTTTCAGGGAATATTTTGATGAATTTTTATCAATATTTATTGACGATATCTTGGTTTACTCCAAAATTAATGAATATCATGTCAATCAATTGCACACTATTCTTAAAACCATCCAAATTAATGAATTTCCAGGGTTGTTTTGAATGTGTGAATTCCGGCTTTAGGAATTTTTTTTCATTCCCAAATTGTCTCTATGGATGGAATCTTTATTGATCCTTCTATGAAAAGTGAAATAAAAGAATCACCAGGACCGATGAGAATAACTAAGCTATATAGTTTTATTGGTGTAGCAGGTTATTATCAGCATTTCATCCAGAATTTTTCCTGATTGGCTAATCAATTAACCAAGATCCCATGTAAAGGGGTTAATTTTTTCTAGAAAAAATTGTCTAAATAATGTTTTTAAGAATTGAGGAGAATATTTTTCATGATCCTATCTTGACTCTATCATCGGGGAATGATGAGTTTGTTATTTATATTATGCTTCAAAGAAAGGACATGGTTGTGTCCTTATGTAGTATGACAGAGATATTTCATATGCATCCTAAAATCTTAAAGTTCATGAACAAAAGAATCCCACTAACGATCTTGAGTTTGTATCAGTAATATTTGTTTTGAATATATGGATACACTATCTATATGGTTTAAAATGTGAGATATATACTAATCACAAGAGTTTGAAATATATTTTATCCCAAAACAAACTGAACATGAGGTAATGTAGATGGATCGACATACTCAAGGATTATTATTGTACTATACACTACCACCCAATGATGGAAAATAATGTGGGAGATGCTTTGATAATAAAGGAACAAGGAGTTTTGAATAAGATGATAGTTTAAAGGGATCCTATGTTCATAGATCCAGTAAAGATGGATAATGGAATAATCATGCAAGGTGAAACATCAATCCTTTTTTAAATGGTTGCTAAACCCACATCACTATAAAGGATAAACAATTCTCAGACTGATAATGAGGAGTTTCAAAAGAAAACTAATGCTGTGAAAGATTGGATATTGATCATATTCATATATGAGGATGGAATTTTAAAATTGGGTAAGAGACTTTGTGTTCCCGATATACCTAATCTAAAATGGTAATTGTTGGATGAGGCATATAGTTCCAATTTCTCTATACACCAAGTTAGCACTGAGATGTATAGAGATTTGAAGGATCATTTTTGGTGGAAAAAATGGGGTGGGATATTGCTGATTGAGTGTCAAGATGTATTGTTTGTCAACAGGTGAAGGCTGGAAGGCAATATATTAGAGGAGTCATGAAACCCCTTATCATACCTGAGTGGAAATGGGATGATATTACGATGGACATTGTTATGGGGATACAAAACACTCTAATAAGGAACAATGCAATATGGGTCATTTTTGATCTTCTTACATATTCAGAACATTTTCATGCTATAAGAGAAGATTTACCACTTGAACGTCTAACAAGAATATATATTTATGATTTTGTAAGACTTCATGGAGTACCTCTATCAATTGTTTCTGATTGTAATCCCCAATTTACATCAAGATTCTGGAAAAGTCTTTAGAAGGCCATGGATATCGAACTTCATTTGAGCACTACCTACCACCCTCAAAATAATGGACAATTAGAATAGAATATTTAAACCATTGAAGTCATGTTTAGATCTTGATCACTTGACTTTCAAGGTATGTGGGATCAATTTTTCTCACTGGTAGAATCTTCATATAACAATAACATCCATTCAAGTATTAAGATGGCACCATATTAATTGTTATATGGAAAGAGATGTCACAGAATAGCTTGTTGGGATAATTTAGGTGAAAGAAAACTCATTGGCCCGAAACATGTTGAGGAAATAATGGAAAAGGAGATGGTTATCCAAACCCACATCAGAGGAGCTCAATGTAGGCAGAAGAGCTATGACGATTACCAAATGAATGATTGGGAATTTCAAGTGTGAGATCATGTTATATTAATGGTATCTCCATGGAAGGGTGTAATTGGATTCAGTAAGAAAGGAAAATTAAGTCCCATGTACATCAGAGCTTTTGAAATTCTACAACAAATTAGAGTAATAGCTTATCATTTGGAAATGATAACATGTCTCTTCAAAGTTCATGATGTTTCTATGTATCACTATTTAGAAAATACGTACCCAACCCAATGCATGTACTCACCTAAGAAAAAATAGAACTAGAAAATAACATTTCTTATTCAGAAGAGCATATAAAAATTCTCTATACCAAATAATAAGTGTTGAGAAATCAGATGACTCGTCTGGTGAATGTTCTATGGAGACCTGAAAATATAGAAGAGACAACGTTGGAACCCGAGAACTTATAATGAATAAACACCCGAATATTTTTAGGTAGTAGTATTCTATAAATTTCATGGGTGAAATTATTTTATGGAGGAGATAATGTAACACCCCATGATTCAATGGTATGTTTCCCATTTTATAATGAAATAGCTTGCGTTTTACGAACCTTGGATATTTAACACCCGATGACTAATCAAACAACTCATTATGAATAGTAATTCACACTTTTTGAAATTTATAATTTTTTTTTCAAAATGGAATTAATTATTTGATTCCAAATATAAAAATTAACATAGGGTGAATTTTTTGTATTTTTCTGATAACTTTCATAGTTAGTAGAATAGTGAAAAATACTAAATTTTAACTAAAAACGACTTTTAAATCGAAATAATTTATAGTGTTAAAATATAAATTTGAGTTGTTTTAAAGTATAATTAGATTATATTTTTATCATTTAATTTAATTTAGGTCATTGAATGTAATTTTACATTTATATATTACATAAACATTTGTCAATATTTTGATAGTTTTTACTTCTTTAAAACAAACTTTTTGGAATCGGCAATTAGAATTAATATTAAATTAAGTTCTACAACATATAATTTTTGAAGTTGGAAAAATAGATTTAATATCTGGAATAAGGAGGGACAAATTTTCTAAATAGGTTACTTTTATTTGTATACATTATGAATAATTACATGGGTAAATATTTTATTTACCATGGTTAAAAGAAAAATAAGGTAAGTAAGGGTAAAAAATAATAATATAATAATATTTAATTACCCTAACACATGTCTTAAACCTATTTTATGATACATTTCAGACCATATGTACCCTTGGGTCGATTCATGGACCCCATGGATCCACATGGGAGTGATAATGACAATTTTTATTAAATAATATAAAGTAAAGTCAAAAATAACCAAAGCATGTATCTTTTTGTAAAACAATTTTTAAATGAGGTTTTTAATTGATATATTAGACTATAAATAGTCATTAGAAATATAAATAAATTTCATAAATCATGATATTTTATTAATAAATCTTTTACATAAAATTAATATATTTACATATGACACAATAATGATTCAGTATTTTCGTTATTAATGAATGCATCAAATAAATGATATTATGAAAACTAAAATAAATATTATATTAATGTTTTGAGGCCATAGAAGAATTTTATAGCTGATTATGACAGTTTATTATTGTTTCAATGCATTATTTTCGAAGTAATCGTGTTTTTATGAATTTTACAAAACATAGTACTAAATAATGTCAAAATTGACGTAAATGAGTTTTTAAAACAAATACTACATTATTAAATGATATAATAGTTGTAAAAACTATGGATAAAAAACGTCATATATAATAATATATATGTAATTGATGAACCAATTGGGGTTATATTTTCAATTAATATTATGTTTTCTATCCATTTATTATAATAATAAAAGAAGACATGGTAAAAGATAAATAATTCAACTAAGAGTTAAATCTATTAGATAAGGTTAATATTGTGATGTAAAACTAACTAAAAAATTTTTTTTGAGAGGTTTTATACCTATACCCACCTTATTTTCTAAAAAAATATTTTTGAGCCATTTAAAACCGAATATGTTAGCATAATAAATTTATATTTAATGTTTTTTCCTAAAGTGACTCTCACATCTCTTATATAAGGGTACATCCATTCTCCCAAAATAAAACCTCCAAATCCATTTGAGTATAAAAACCCTTAATACAATATCCTCCCAACTACAATAACATATACCTATAGGCATGAAATTGATCAGAAATCCATCCTATGGAGCCATTTTGATCAACTCAAAAGGAAACACCCGAAGAAGTGGTAATAATTTCACTACCTTTTTCAATGTTATTTTCTTCATCCACTTCCTCTTTCTTTGTTGTTTCCATACCAAAATAAACAATAAAGTACCTTATAAAATATGTGATGTTATTATAAATATTTTACAACAATATTAATTATTCTATCCATCCTATGAATGACAACGTCACAGTATGAGCATACATATGGCTTACCGTCCTCACGTAGTGGTGTAGTTTGTTATTCAAACACATAATTATTTGGATGGATATAATAATGAGTATAACTGATTTAAATAATAAATATAACATGTTAATGACTCAATATATATGATATAAAATCCAATTACATATGATTTCCCCCCAATAGAATTATATTTTTGCTCGTGCGTACTTACAGATTACCATCCCCATGAACGCGATGAAATTCATCCCCCATCGTAACCATTCAAGAATAATTTTCTTTTAATGATTAAAAATAAATTTTATGAAATTAATATCATTCTAGATATGAATAAAATACATCATATCCATATAAAAATTGGCTTACTGAACATAACATATAATGGAAAATGAGTCTGTTAACACTTGAAACAATGATAGTACTGAAATATTATTAACAAAGCAATATAAGAAGATAAAATATGATACAATATTTGTGTATATGTATCCTATACAGTAAAATAACAATTATTTAACTATTATACATATGGTTAACTTACCCTTGACCAACGAAAAGTACCATGTAAGGGTAAATTTTACAATCACTTTATTCTCTAAGGTTATTATATATGAAAATGTACTAGGACGTCCTTATCATCCACATATCTGTTTGATAAAAATGTATTTCAAAACATTTTTACTATTTACTAGACTATGTGTTAAAATAATTTATACCCTTCTTTGTCTTTTTATATTTTTTTTTGAAATTTATCCTTCATTCATTTTCCAAACATGGTTCTTTATGACCTTTTCGATGAATTAATGTAAAATGTTTTTTAACTTACACGTCGGGTGCAACTATTTTCCGCTGTTATAACTCATTCAAAGTATCGCTTAAAATCATATAAAAATATATTCAAAATAAATGTTTTCATTTAAAATTACAGGTTTTTTATATTGTTTCTAAATATAAATAGATATTTCCCAAAAATAGTTTGGATTTCATCTATGTCAACATCCATTGTTTGATTTTACGCTTGTATGTTGAAAATCACTTTTTTTTCCTTTTCAAAAAGACGTTTTAAGGGTATCTGGTGCCCAAATATAGGAATCCAGACACCATACAAACCAAACAGCAACGAAATCAAACAATCAAATACAATTCAACCTTAAAAAACAACCGCTCACAACCTCGAGCCATGAACCCATGTGGTGGCCTCAAGGCACGAGATCCCTCTATTCCTGCATCACCTAGAACTATTTTCATCTTCGAAACACACCCGAAATGAATGGAAAATCCGCAACCTGAATCACCAGAAAGCTTCAGCGGCGTTCATCGTCACTGTCATAGAGAAAGGAGATCGCAACATCACTCATGCCGACTTCCAAAAACCAGAACGCCATCGACCCCATCCGAAGCGGCCAACAAAATGACATAAACCACAAACAAAAATAAAACCAGCAGACCACCATGCCAGAGATAATCAAAAGAGGAAGAACCAAAACCATAATCAGTAAAAACAACACGCATCAACTCAAATGTAAAATCCAACCGCAGCCTTGGATACCTGGACTCCATCCACACATTACCTTGTAATCATGTTAAAACCTCATAATAGAGAAACACATAAGCAAACCGGAAACATAACGTCAAACCACAACCAAATTTATGTCACCGGCAACCCGATCTCGCGAGGAGACGTGATTACCCGCCCACACACACAGTAGAGGGCAAGTAGAGATTCCACAAACCGTGATAACAGGGAACTCATCCGATGGGCCAGCATTGTGCCACCATGAAACGCTATCCAGCATATGGTATTTGAGAAAGGAACATGTCCACATCGATGAGAAACGATGAAATGGCTGAGGTCGTGAAGCACGCCATCGCATATGGGATTTTACGCTTGTTTGAAGTTGATTTATTATGATACAATCTTCAATATTTTATTGATGGTTTTGTGATTTGTTTTACTATAGATGTGATATTTTTATACCATTCATGGTATATGGTTAAAGTATTGACATTTTTTATACCAGTTTTAAAAATAATGCTTATGTTATGTTTCGAACATTTTATATGAGGAATGAATTGAACTTAGTATGTGACGGGTGAAGCCCACTATAGATCCTAGATTCATCAGTAGGTCAAATTAGAAAAATTAGTGTCTTGGCACTAAGACTTAACAATATTTTATTTGTGGTATTGGAACGAGTCCTTGATTATGTTGTTATGATGTCCGATATTATTCATTACATCATTATGAAATCTGATATTGATATTACATGTGATTATTCTACTAGTATAATATCCATGTGAATAAGTAAATCGAATTATTTGTTATATCATTACCATATTATGCTGAATTTTATGTTCAAAATTCCTGTGTTTTTTACTTATATATTTTCTTTAAATTTTTATGCATATATATGAAAATTTATTCTATATTGTTATCCTTACTGAGCACTTGAGCTATCCACTTTCTAGGTATTATTTTTCCTCGTATATGAAGAAGTATATTAGGAATGAACTTTAGGGATAGTCTAAGAGAGATGATTGTGTTAAATAGAGTCCCACTTATGTTGTTTTTCAATTCATAAAGTAATTTAAAACTTATGGTTGTATCAAGTACATCGAATGCTACTAAAAAAATTAGTCTTTCGGGATTTGATCCCATGTGATCATGCTAATGTTTTGTAATAATGCACCGATTAGTTAATAATATAGTATTTGTTTTAAAACCCCATTTATGTCAATTTTAACATTATTTAGTATTTGATTTTTTTGAAATTCGTAACAACTTGATAACTTCGAAAAAAATACAATGAATAAATACTAACATGTCATTTTCACCTATAAAATTCTTGTATTCCATCAAAACATTAAAATTATATTGATTTTAATATTTATAATATAATTGATTTGATTCTGTGATTAATAAAGAAAATACTGCATCATTATTGTGTGATATATAAATATATTTATTTTATGTATAAAAACTAAAAATAAAATATCATGCGGTATAAATATATTTATCTTTCTAATAACTATTTATAGTTGAATAAATCAATTATATAATCCCATATAAAAATTGTTTTACTAAAAGATAAATGCTTTCGTTATTTTTGTCTTTTCATTAGATTATTTAATATAAAATGTCATTATCACTCCCAACTAGACCCATGGGGTCCCTAAATCAACAAAAAGATGACCATGGTCAGATATGTATTAGCCAATAGGGTTAGGACATGTGTTATGATATTTTAATATTATTATAATATTATTTTTTACCCTAATTTACCATATTTTCCCTGTAACCATGGTAAATAAAATATTTACCGAAGTAATTATTCATAGAATCTAAAAATTATAATCAAATATTTACAAAACTTGGAACTCCTAATTCCAAATTTGAAATCCATTTTTCCAAATTCAAAAAACATAAGTTGCAGAAATTAATTTAATATTAATTCCTCTTATCGAACACAAAAAGTTGTTTTTAATGAAGTAAAAATTATCAAAATATAGACATATATTTATGTACTATTTAAATGTAAAATTACATCCAATGACCTAAATTATATTAAATAATAAAAAATATAAACTAATGATACTTTAAAACAACTCAAATTTAAAATTTAACCCTATAAATTTTTTTTATTAAAAAATATGTTTTTAATTAAAATTTATTACTATTTACTCTTCATCAAAATATGAATGTTATCAGAAAAATATCTAAAATTAACCGCAAAATAATTTTTATTTTCCGAATCCAAAAATGAAGTTCATTTTGAAAAATAAAATTTTAGAAGTTTTAAATAATTGGTATTACTATTCATAACTACTAGTTTGATTAGTCGTGGTGTGTTAAAACTCCAAGTTACGTACAATGAAAGATATTACATTATTCAAATTTAAAAGTACCGTGGAATCTTGAGGTGTAACAATTTTTTTGTTTTATTTTGTTTTTCGGTTTTCAAACCAATGAATAAGTCGATAGAGCTATTGGTTGGTGACCCATTCTCGCAACAGATGAGGAGAAACCTACACTTCGATGAGTCATGATTAAGATGCCAGGAGGTTGTTCTTGGTCATATCTACCAAATCAGATTCTTCCAAATTGGGTGATATTTCCTTCCCTTCTACTAGTATTAAAATCCTTGCCTACATATTCTAATCTCGTGGACACCTCAAAACCATCAAGTGTCTCTGTGACTTCTTCACCCACTACCACTATATTAGATCATTTGATGGATGAAACTACTAAAACTTCACGAGTCACCACCTCAATAGGGCCTTCAACAATAGTGGCCTATTCTCCACCATAGTCATCACTAGTAGTATATCAACCCCATCTGCATCCTTTCTTCTTCATACATGAGTGAAATCTTATAAAAACTAGGTATGATTTTTTTCATAGTGGATGATTTAGTTGAGTGATATATTCATAGAAATTAGTGTTAAAAAGTTCCTAGGTGTATAGTAGGGGATCTAGGGGCTTCTAGGGAATTACAATTTAATATATAATCTCTTAATCAGCACTCATACCTTATGAGATTTAACTTTGGTGCTTCTTCTACATTTGAGTTTAGTGGGCCCACATACTGAGAGATGTCGAGCTACATGATGACCCTGATAATATTTTGGATGGTATGATGACCCTTTTCGCTCACATTGTATGAATTTATCCAACGGTGTTTCTTCTACCCCCATCCTTCCCCGACCCCCTATAGCATCCCTCTCCCACCCAGACTGCTCAAACCTTTTCTTCACGTGGTAGTATCTTATTGGACCCGATATCTATTATTCTTCTATCACGTAGAATAAATCCAAATTAATATCTGCCAACATTACCTTCATACACCGCTATTTTAGATCCATTATATTACCCCCCCCCCAAACATGATGACTTATGTGACCTGGCTTTATGTGATATAGATCTTCGTACCTGCGTCGTTCAACATGATTACCCAAACCTCACCTACTTTGATACATCCAATATCCATTTTATACTCCCCGACCATTTTGGAAACCTAAATGGAGGATTATAAGACACTAATCTGGGTCACCATCTTGGGGTATTTGATTCATCTCTATCTCATGATCACTTAGATTCTCACCATTATATGGACTTTGAAATTATTATTTTCATGAAGATGATCTATAGGTAGGTGGAATTCTTTGATGTCGCAAAGGATCCCCCATCACCAATTATAGTGGAATAAGCCACACTTCCCCATAGGGGTGATACTACTCTAATACCACCAACAACACCCCTCCACCAGTAGAAATCCCCTCTCCACATCTCCACACATATTAATCACTTCCCTCATCTTCTATCATTTCAACTTCTTGACTATCCATATACCCACCTCCACCTGCTCCATTGGATAATCTCCAAAGATCTATCTACTAGGTCATCATGGAAAACCTTTAGGATTCCATTGATAAAGGGATCGATAATATAGAAGGTACGTTGAGATTTATTCTTCAGTATCGGGACCATTATTTCTCTGTAGTACCGATTCCCCGGTTAGATTCACATCCCTAATCAATGACGGTCTAGTTCATATCTCCATCCACAGATTCTATAATATTATTTACTACCAAACAAGATGAAAAATATACTATTCTAGCCAAAGATCTTCCAACCATTCCCACACCACAGACCAAGGGACATACACCATCAGTTTCCACTTCAATAGCTCCTTCCCTATAGGCTACCCTAGTTTCATCATGAGACCCTCTTGAGGCTACTCCCTAAATATTTCCAAATCATGCATCATTTAATATATGTATATATATATTGTGATTTCCTTATGATGTGATGGTTTGTAGGCACACCTAATTATTTTTTCCATTTCATTGATAGTCATGGGTACTATTGTACATCATTATTGTCTCATTTATACTTATTTCCATCATTTTGATCTCTATACGAGGAAAGTATTATTTCAGAATTAAATTTTAGTACTTTTTATTTGGTTACATTTTCCACACTCTCCCTCACCCTAGACTAGTTTTATTTTTCCACTACCTCTTCCATTCCTTTTGATTTCACTAGAGGGGACACACATGAATTATTAAGTATGATGGATAGTCTCTTTAATACACAAGACTTATACCTTAAAATAATATAGGATACATCATTAATTATATGAAATAGTCAAAAATTTGGAAATTTTTTGATTAGTTTCAATTATAATTATAATTATATAGATGGGAATTTTAAAATATGCATACTTATTTTAATTATAATTTATTAGTAAAATGATTGTTGATAGAGTTGATTTTTTTAATTCTCTTCCATTTTCATGTATTAGAGTGGTCATTTTTATTCCTATCATGAACTTATTGAACAATTATTATAGTCGTTCTCATGTGATATTATGAGCCATTTTTCATATTCTTCCTTATACCGTCATTCTTGATAGATTCATGGGATGTGCATAATTACTATAAAGTGTGAGTTTTTATTTTTTAAGAATGAATATTTCCAATCACATTAAAATGACTGCGGAATTTTTTTGATAATTTTATACCCTTTAGCATTGATACCCAACATACATTTTACCCCTATTAAAACAATATAAACTATGAATTCAGCTAATATGAATCCATATTTTGATCCTTTTTTCCTTTCTTACCATAATTCTATCATGGTATTTCATGATTATTCATTTGAGCTTGAAAATATAGTTTGTTGATTCATTGAATATTTTGGTAAGCGGCCTTGAAATTATGTTTTTGGTGAGTGCATATATTTTACTGACCTCTATTGGTAGGAGAATATCTTATTGATTTTCACCATTGAGAGATCTCTATGGAGATTTGTTTTTAATGTGCTTTGTAATTGAATATCAACCATTGTTGTTGAATAATTCCTCATCATTTTTCAAGGTTTCAAGATTATTTTCACATCATAACCAACATACCCTTGGAATGAGAAACATCTAATACTTATAAAACGATATTTTGATTTTTGTGATATGATTGTTAAATGGATAATTAGAATACTTGTAAGCCTACTAATTGTGTCCATATAAATGATATTGAGAATAAATTAAATTAAATGATCTTGGGTGATATGTTTTTTATTTTATAGTGTGATAGATCATCAAATGACATGATTATTTAGGAAAAGTTGAAAATTTTGAGTAAAAGTGGATAAAAGTATTTAATTAAATTATATTTGACGCATTATTAGAGTATATTTGAAATAGAATAATGTGTTTTCCTTTAAATATCATCTTTTGTGACTATAATATTTGTAAAAATAATTACTTGAATGCATCCCTTTTTAGAGTATAGATTCGTTTTAATTAGATGATGAGTTTTTTATGGAGGGTATGAAAATGAATAATTTTTAGGGAGTTTGGTGTGACCATGTTTTGTGTATTAATACAATAATTTTATTGGTTAGATAAAAAATATTATAGGATATACATTCTTTTAGGGATGAAATGCTATATTTCAATGTTTGTAGTGATTTTTCAGGAGTTTAATGTTAATGTCACAAATTATGGATGACCAAAAAATAAAATTGATATATACATTAAAGTAATTTATAAAAACACACCATTTACCATTCCCAAAATAAATCCATTCCATCTTGAGTACTGGTCCATGTAGCCAAGAAAGTACAACATGCCACGTACTGACAGTTATCATGTTATGTACATCATTCCAGAAGTCTTTGGTAGCAGATATATATTCTACACACCATGTACAGTGTTGCTACAAGTTGTGTTCTAACACTCACTAACTTAAACACATCAAATTCAATGGTTGGTAGCATAGTCCACCAACTATAAGAGAAAATACTTAAATCATTCTTTACCCAAGTACCTGGGATTTTCATTTGAGTACATTCCATGTAATCTTTTTTTCTATGAAATGTGATGTCGGACTTCAATAATATGGTTGGACTTCTAATGGGAAGGTATTGTCGATATACTATTCAATATCCACCAAATCAAAATTTTAATTTTCTCTATTTTTTAAATTTTATTTTTAGAGTTGTTACAATTTTCCCCCATTTATCCTTTCGTATCCTTTGTAGAGGTTACGTTGCAGCTCAACCCGAACACTGTGACCAAGGTCGTAAGAGGTTGGTACTTTTATGTAGGGGTTGTAAGAATACTATTGGGTGTATTGTAATAGAAATTATTATGTGTTTCTATTATTTTGAATTTTTATTTATAATATATTCAATGATTTAATGACATAATCACTCTAGGTGTAGTATTTTACTATGAAAGACACCGGTCAGAAAAACTATTGGTGTTTCAATCGGCGAATCATTGGCCAATGGGTGAGCCAGTTACCACTATCCTAGGGGTAATAATCATAAAATTCTTGTGAACATTCAATCACTCGATTATGGGATTGATTTTAAAATACAAAATTTTCATTTGTGATACCATGAAATGATAATAATAACTGAACACCCATGTGTAAATAGTGTCATAAATAATTTTAATAAACAAGAATAAAATAATTATCCAATCAATTTGAAACCCTAATAAATTTATTTTTCTTATTTTTTCTATATCCAGTTTCAAATTTATTGAAATTTCCCAAATTGTTTCATATATTTATCTTATTCCATTTTTTTGTATGAATAATAGGCGATAGTCTCTGACTCACATCTGAAACTGCCTCTTAGATGTTCAAGTGTGATCGACCTCCTCTATTTCTAGATAACAAGATAGTAATATTGAAAGGCGAAAAACTAATTGTCCTCACCTCCAAGAGGACATGGAAACTTATTTCAATTGAGTTAAAACATCCAGAAAAAACTCTATTCCAATCATTCTAGGTTACTATTATAGATGGTTAGCATCCCTTTGATTCATATTTACTTCATCCTTCATGTATCATCTATGGATAACAATTCAAAAAATACAAGGATTAGAAGAAGAATATTGTAAATATTTAATATGAATAACGTCCTTATATAACCATAAATTAATATATATTAAATGTTTCTATTGACATCACTCCAACCCCTAATGTCATTTAAAACATTAATTTGATGCCAATAATATTCACCTATATCCTAAACAACCCATAATTACAAGATATAGAATATGTTTTCAATATTATTAAATTCCAATGATCTTTCAGGTTTATAATTTTTCATAATTAAGTAAAACATTAAATAAATAATATTAGCCTTCAACAAAATCTTTATCATTTCTATAAAAATATGGATTTATGTTCACAATACTTTTCTATTAATACAAATTTTACTTCAATTAAAAGGGGTCAAATTAATTTTTTGTCATTTTTATATTTCCTTCAATATTTTAGATCAAATTAAAAACATTTCTAATGATGGAATTTGAAAATAAAATCATAGTAATGGATATGAAAATAAGGGAATCTAATATGTCTTGTGAATATCATAAAACACTTCAAAACGT
This sequence comes from Viscum album, assembly GCA_963277665.1. NCBI lineage: Eukaryota > Viridiplantae > Streptophyta > Magnoliopsida > Santalales > Viscaceae > Viscum > Viscum album. Next base: position 43,790,380 of record OY728128.1, read on the forward strand.
GTTCATTTTCAACAATAAAACATTAACCGCCTAAATATAAAATATCCATGTAATAATATATAAATATTACCAAATAAACCCATTGAAACCCATTAGAAACATATAAAATCAACAATGAAATATATGGAATACAATTAAACATAAAATATTTCATTAAAAACCTACATTCTTGTTTATTTGTTAATAGCCATTTCTTATCTCATGAAATAAAAATTTCCCCAAAAACCATTATATATCATAAATAAGTATCATATAGTATGATATAGATGACCCATGATCACTTGTGTTTAACCAAACTCATGAATATATGTGGCCCATTTTGTTCCATAATTGTAACCTTAAAGGAAATCTTCTCAATTTTTTTCCTTCGAAGATAAAACATTGTCTATTATAAAGATGATTTATATCAGGAACACGCAAATCGTATGTTATATCATGAAAAACCTCCATTTTCAGTCATGCTAAAGATACATATCATGAACAAAAAATTTTTAGTATTTAAATTTATCATCACAAAACCCTTTAAACAATCATTTGAACCCATTCAAAAAATCATTTTGAGTTCTCTCATTAAAATATAGAGAAATTTAACTTTATTTTAAAAATTATTTTGAAAAAATATTCCAATATTAAGAAGAATAATTTATTATTTAAAAAAATTAAATCATTTTTAGGAATATTCATAATTAATAATGGATGTGATAGTAGGAATAGCCATAGAATCTATATATGATAAAAACATTCTCTTACACTTTGGTTAAAAAATGTCAAAATGAACCATTGGGTAAATGTATAAAACATTCACTTTTACATATTTAAAAATAAAGAAATTTTTTTAAACAATTAATTTTAAAAATATTTTTATATAAAAAATCACATTTTAAGATTATTTTGGAGATCATTGATATATAGTTGAAATAGATTAAATGAATACATTAAAACTAGTATTTAAAGAAACATCCCTTATATAAGGTCATATCCTGATTAATTTATTGTAAATAATAATAATAATATAATAATATTCTTTTTATAATTTTTCAATAACTATTTACCTTTCCATTTTATTATTATTTATTTTATTTCATTTAGTTCCATGACCTGTTTAGTTACTTAAATTAAAAAGTTCACATTGTTCTTTTAGTGGTAATTCTAGATATAACCTCAAAATAACATTGGTGTGTTTAAATATTTAAATGGGACCATATTTCCATTATCTAAAAAATATTAAACATGGTATAATTTTCACTTTAATATATAAAATATAATTTTTTATCCATCCTTGTATGGTATTTGTGAAAAATAAAGTATATCGGTTCACAGAGATGGTAGTCGATGGTTACTAATGAATAAAATTTTAATTTTCCAACGAGGTGGAAAAGAAATAATTTATATAATATTTTAAATTTAAAAAATTGCAAAAAATTATATAAAAGTTATATTTTTTCATTTTTCCCCTCCATATAACAAGCCATAATAGGTGGTAATCCAAAACAAATCAGAACACTTCATGGAGGTAGTGGTCCACATGTAAACATGAGAAACATTATAATTCTACAGGGGATGGAATGTAAAAGAACGTACGTAATATCTTATATAATATAATAATAATAATAATTTCATTAATATCATATATATTTAATTTATATAACCTTTTAACCTTCTATTTGTTTAATGGATGGAAGACGAAACACATCAGTTCCTAGAGGTGGAAGCCCACACAAATGCATGAGTGAAGATTTCATTTCCCAATGAATGAAAACTGTTATAAAAGTGGGTTATTATAACAATATAATACTATTTAAATATATATATTATACTAATGTTATTATATCCTTATGGTTAGATAATATTTAAAGGATAAAGAAAAAAAATAGTTAATAGTTATACCTCTTCTTTGAAACCCACATTTTGATTACACCTTAAGACACCTAGGATTAATTATATGGTGAGACAAGTACCTATTGGATATAGGGATATTTTTTGGAATGTATTTTATTAGTTATTTTATGATCTAAATGATGCAATTGTTTTGAATAAAAGAGGATATGTGTTTTCCTTTTATAATTGAGGGGTGACACTATTATAGTTATTCAATGTTTTAAAATAATATAAGGTAATATTATTGAGAATGTGAAACATAAACAATTACATTTAATATAAAAGGTCATATTCCTTCATTTACTCACATATAATAAGAATTAATATCTTATTTTCAACCATATAACATTTTTTTACCTTAATTAACAAGATTTACCCTTTTAGCAGGGTTACTATTTGTAATGTCCAAAAATGAAATTTAACTCCTCATTAAATTTAATTTTTTTTTAAAATATAAACTACAATTTTTTATATTGACTTTTTATAATTTTAATAAATTAATTTTAATATAAGATCACAAAACTAAATGAAATATAGTTTTTTTGAAGTGTGTTTTTCAATGACAAAATGATTTTATGGAAAAACAAAATATAATAATAAATCTTTTGTAATTAATGAAATTAGGTTAAATAAAAGGTATATTTTTTACATTAAAAAATATCCAAAATATAATGGTATTTTTAAATAACATTTTTTATTGAAAATAAATGACTCTTTTTCTAAAATTGACATTTTTATTGTCCTCTATAAAATAAAACTTTTCAAAATAATAAAAAAATTCCGCACTAGGATAAATCTTATATAGTGAAATAAAAAATGGAGTGAATTTATTTAATTTATTCTATAGTATTTATTAATTTATCTTCTAAATAATACCATGTAATTCATGAAAAAAATGTGTTAGAAAAATCGATTAAAATCAGAATTGGGAAAATTAATCCATAAAATATAATCATGAATATTAATAAAATATTATTTTTTTGTTAATATTTCCTAGGTTATTATAAGTTTATGGATCATATTAGGATAATATTTTATTATCAAGGGTGAATTTTAGAATAATAATAACTGGTGGGAGTAGAGGTTAGTTGTCAGCGCTAGGCTGTGACTGGAAACGTTATTCAGGGATAATATATAGAGTAGCTAAGTTTATTTGAGTGTTAAAAATTATTCAAGGGTGTATGGGATGGTTGAAAATGTTAATATATCTATTTTTTGATAATAAATGTTAGTGACTATTTTGGTGTGTTGATATTTATAGTGGATAATTAGTGATTGGTGGGAAGTAGTTATGTGGATCACCACATTCACTTTAGACAATTGAGTTGGACATGTGAGACAATTCAAATATATTTTTCAAGGTATATATTCATTTTTTATCTGTATAGTATGTTATGGATAATATAAACTAATTTAGAGGAATAAAAATGAGAATAATAATATGATAGGAACATCTGATCTTTTTTTAAATTATGTCCCCCTAAGTGGGATATGTCCGGTCTAATATAGAATAAATATGTGGATTTATTTTTAATAATATGTAGTTTTTAGGGCCGAATAAGATAAATAAAATTTGATTCCTTGATATATATAATATATTTTACATTTAATTATTGTTCTTTTATATAGTTAGTTACTCTTAAAAATGACACGATGTATAATTCAAGGCTTGAATAGAGTGTTACTCATATTTTTTTCTATTAGGACCCTTAAGAGAGGTAAGAATATGAGATAGTCATTTCTTATGACTCTTGGATTATGAAATCATTAATTTAATTATGAATCTAGTCTTCTTTATACGGTCTAAGGTGAACCTTGGTTAGGATAGTGTAGTAATGAACTGATTTACATTTTTAGCAATAATATCATTTACTAACATGAAATTACTATAAGATATTTCTTTTACATATTTATTATTATATAATATTTATCCATATTTGTTGGAATTTCTTATTTTTTAATGAAAATTTATTGGTGGATTTCATGAGAAGAAATACACTTAAATAATATATGTAGTTAATTTATTGGAAGACCATTATATAATGTTATTAATGATAGTTGGAGTAGTTCAATTTTGTCATAATTTAACATAATATTGTTTGTGATGGAGAATAAATTTTGTAATAAAAATTTAATGATGGTAAGGGACATGACAACTAGTGGGTAAAATTACATGGGATTGTGTTTCTCGGTGGATTTTGTTCCTTATTTTAGTTGATAAATTGTAGATCCAGTGAAATTAATTAAGGATATGTAGATGGAATTTCATTTATAGAGTTCATTGGTATATCTTAGGGTGACCATGATAAAAATTAACATCTAAAAATCCCAATGGAATTATAAGGAATCTCCAAATACGGTTGAATCAAGTGTGACCCATTTTATAAAAAACATTTCTTTTTACCATTTGGTATAATTCACCAGTTTGGACTTTTGATACTCTTCAGTCTATTAGGACACAAATGGATCATTTATTCTACTACTCAAGTGGGCCACAAATACATGTATTAAAAATTAAAAATAATAAATATACATGCAGTGTTTTTATTGGGATTGACCATGATGAGGGAAACATACTCTTTTCGTTACCTTTCCTTCATGAACTCCCATTTATACATAAATGTAACACTATTATATTATTATCAATTAAAATTGGGAGTTAATGATTATCCAGAAGCAGGTTTATACATGTAAATATTAATGTTTGTAGTAATATATTTAGAAACCATGGATTTCATCCCCTGACCTAATTATAATGAAACCCCACTGGTTCATCTCATCCTATTTTTTATAAAATTTGGTCAACACTTATTCAAAAGATTTCACTAAATCCAAAAATAGACATGTTACTTCGGTTGGGTGTCCTTTAATGCCTATATATCTTCACGACCATATCTTGTAACACAGTATCTAGTTTTTATCTATGTTTCTAGTTATTATAAATCATTTCACTAGATTCAATAACTCACTACTTCAACAATAAATATGACTGGTTAAAACAAATGTGTTCTTCATCCTCAATTTTTTCTTCTCTTTTTATCATCATTGAATCAAAACATGCTGTAATATTTTATAATTTTCATGGTACAATTTACTTCTATTTGTCTACAAAATTTAGTTGATCGTAATTATTCTTCAACCTCAAAACCAAACATAGTTTATATCATACACTGGTTTTAAAGAACAATTTATTCTTCCATAAAATTTATTCTAATTTATCATGGAATTATAACATTAATTGTTCACCCCAACCACAATCAAGAAGTTCTTATAATATCTCATTTCATTGATTATTTATATTTTCAATCAATCTTGAATTTGCATTTAATTAACTCAACCCATTTTTGGATACCATCCAAAAGGAACCATAATAAAATTACCTCTTTGTGTTATAATGACATATTGTGAACTTCTCTATAACATATTCATGATCAAATTACTCTTCATGATTTTAAATCTCAATCCCTATAAACTTCCTTTCCCTTTATTATCATTTTTTGATGCTCAAAAAAATATTTGATCTCCTTCAACTAAAACATTATTTAACACATCTCCCACAATAAAAACTCATATAATATACACATAACAAATTTAATTCCAAGTTTTTTAGTTTTATAAACTAGAAGTACCTCTAGCTCGAAAATTGTGGAGTCCCCAATCATTCATGAAATTAGGTTCATCACATGAAGACCTGTATAGATTCTTATTGAAATTTTAAAAACTAGTAAATCATATATTTTAAATTGTATCCCTTAAACTATTCATCTTGGATCACAAAAATTTTGAGATATTTGATAATTGAAATCACTACACTTATATCAGCTGCTTTCCTTTTTCCATTTCAAGATTTTGTGAACTCTGGAAGTCCTCTTATTTCATAATTTTGTGAATTCCATACCCCCAATCTCATTGTGATATATTTTTAATAAATAATAAAGTATAGTTACAACAATATCTACAACATATTTCCACCATGGTCCACTACCCAGTGTGATGAATCATAGTTCCCAATTTACCTCATGAACACCTCCTCTTACACTATAGGCATTTGACTAGAGGAAGGGGTCTAATGTGGTGTTGTGGGGAAACTATATTCCCTATATTAGAGTACACATTCAATATAAATATTTGACTCCATAGAGAAAAATATATAATATGATAGTGGAATAAATAATTAAATATATATTACTAATAAATAAATGGAGTAAAGGCCTGAACAACTATGTTATACATACAATAATTAACTAACTAGTTTGGATACATATACAATCCATAATGAAGAAAATAAATAATTATTTCTCCAAGAAATCCTAATTGAGAACTCATACCAATGTCCATGTATACATATGATCCATTACACAAGATCATCCCTAGTCCGTATCCCAACCGTTTTCTATGTCCGATTGAAATTTTACATGGCTTCCACATTGCAATGGGAGTCTGAGTATGGGTTTGGTATGAAACTGAGTTGGGTACCTCCATTATGATCCCAAACAAACAGTCATTGTGGATGATATTATTATGTGACATGATCTACTAAAATAAGTAAATAAATTACATCATTGATAAATGGGTCTATAAACACAATCGACCATAATTGCCTCATCCTGGTAGTAGAGTGACTATGAGATATCATGAAATATTTCTAACAAATAACAACCCAATCCAACAATATGGTTTGTTTCATAATAGAATCACAAACCCGACTTATGGGAGTATTGAACAGTTATCATTGACCTCCTTTATTGGAGTATAAAAAGGGAATCACTAACCAAAATCCAAGATCACCTTGGTATTCCAGACCCTCTCCACCATGAAAAATATTTGGGGGGCTAGTAGATTCTATGTTCCAAGACCCCACCTCAATGCCCCCACTATACAGGAATGTGATGACCCCCACCTGATCATCTAGATTCCAAATCTAGGGACATCTGACCAGTATCATATACCTCCCCTATGAGATTATCATAATCTAGGAACAATACCAATTAGAATATCTACTAAACATCCTTATTAGAGTGATCCATCGGGGGAATAGCCCACCAAGCCTCATTGACCTCCTATAATGGAGTGACCCTTTTGAACATGAAACTTATAAGAATTAAATCCCTATTTAATGGTTGTTTCCTTCCATTTCTCAAATATTCCTATGTTTTATTTGATATTAAAAATCAATAAAAAAAGTAATAATTCATGTGACTATATTCTCAACCTGCCATAAAACCATCATTGGACTCCCCCTAGAATGACACAACTCACCATTTCCCAAACTAGATGGAAGCATTGATCCATGTTCTAAAGTAAAACCTAATATCTTCTTAACCCATACCCACTGCCACCCTCTCTATTGGGTCACTAGTAGGAGGGTATATAATAGGTTCCTATCATCCTCAATGTAGGAAAGGCTCCCACACATGGGTCCCCTGTCTCAATAACAGTCTCAATTCATCATCTAACACCTTAGGGTGTTGTCTCACTCAATGTAAAAAATGCAGTAGTGCAAAATATCTTCCTGTACGGATATCACCATATAGAAGAAGTCAAGATATATATCATGCCCTATTATTATTGTTAAGTCTCACTATGTGGGTCACACAACCCAACCCAAAACTACTCTTCTTAAGGTCTATCAACCTTGGGATAATCACAATGGGTGAAAGAGGATATCCCATACAGACCAAGAAAAAAATATCCATAAAACAAAAAGAATAAAATGAATCGTATCATCTATGGTTTATATGTCCTAGTATATCTATTCCACCATCACCTACATATGGGAGGCGTCCCAAGCCCCTACGCATGTTCTCATTGATCACATTTACTTTCACCTCCCCTCTCATGAGGTCTTGAGGCCACCCAATGTCAAAATAGTCCTGAACTTGGTAATGTATTGCTGTGGAAACATGCAAATAAATGTGGGATTTTCAAGAACTTTTTCACTCATCCATATAAATGTTCAATTTAATTTAATTCAATAAATTAATTTGGATAAATTACCCAAATAATCTTCCTTATTGGCATGCCCGATCATTCACATGGGACATAAAAAAACATAAATTCAAATGGGAAAGGAAATGAGAAAACCTAACATTATTGATCCTTACACTATTATTTACTAGGGAGCCACAATAGCTACAATGTCTTTCTAAATATTATTTTAACTAATCTATCATCAATGAAATTTCACCAAATATCATAGATCTTGACTCCAATATAAAATAAATAATTATTTTTCTCATAAATGTAATTATTTTTTTTATATAATTACATCTTCATATAAAAATAGATAACACACTATATCATTGTGCTACAATGAATTAATATGAAATGGAACCACATGGGTTTTTGTCACATCCTCAGACTATATAGAACAATGTCACCAAAATCCAACCCAAATCAATGGAATCTAAATTTCCATTTCAACTACAAACCCAAGATGATTTAAAGACACTATGTACTAAAATCTAAATGGTGAACCATGTCATGTAGATGGTGTCCCAGTTTACCCTCTTACATGGTAGAGTATAATCGCATTAATTCTTGGTCGATTGAACCTTTCTCATATGGAATCAGAACCAAAACCCATAATGAGGGAAACCCAAATTCTAAAATATTATATGAAAGGGCCTATGACGATTACCAGAGTAAAATAATCAAATAAAAAATAAAGATAATTACCTCAAAATCCATCCCAAATCATGTGGATGGAGGAACCAATGGAGATATAGGAGGATTAACATGTGTTGGAGGATGAAAAAAATGGTGTGGATGACCTATAAATATTCAGAGTTTAAATTTAGAAAAAAATACATTTTAATGTGTAACATTGTTTGGAAAGATGGTTTTCCAAATCTTGTTGTTGTAATTGGATTTGGGAAATCCCCTCCCATGGTTAGGCTATAATGTTTTTTGAACCTTGTACCAACAATGAAAACGATACTTTCTTTGTAGGTAAAATTTCACATGGTTTGTCTACAACTATGTGACAACAATGTGCAAAACCCCTTGTACAGTATAATATAAATGGTTTCCTATAAGATCAATATGATTCCATTCAAATCGTGTTTTAACCATTCCATAAAAATATACACTATTAAAAGTTATCTGAAAACCTCAAGAGTCTCTAATTCCCCCATAGTTTTCTCTAAACCATTTTTTCTTGATAGAAATTTAAAAAAATATTGGAATCATTACATGAGGCCTTCAAAAATAATCAATGAAACCGAAATACCTATTGCGCTTCATTCAGTGTCTAATTACAAATCCTTGTGGTTTTCAAACTCTTATAATTCCATTTTTCAAAATTGGATCAATATTTTGAATATCTAGCTATTAAAAAATCCAATTCATCATGAAATTCCAATATTGCATGGAAATGAGGTCTTGAAACCTCCCCACCAAGACACTCATCATCCCTATGAAGCCTTATTGGTCATCTAACCATACATCCTGAACCTCCTTAGCCATTAATTCTATTTCAAATATCTACATTATAGCTATGAATTCCCAACATGCTTATAAAGCACCACATTGATCATTCTACCCAAGAACCACCGAATACAGATTCAACACTCATTGAAACTACCGTAGCCTAAAGGAAACACTTACCCAATCCCAAATAACCTAATAAACTACCAAGACATTTCCATATTCTTATACTGACCTACAGTTATCCCCACCATATAACAGGGCCTGTGAAGTCTTATTTTTAGCCAAAGATCCTCAACATTTACAATTTCCAATCGAAACACAACTATTTCATCCCATAAAACCTCCCAACATGATTCGAAACTAACTAACCCATAAAAACATGAGAAAAAATTATAAACAATATCAGTAAATAGATTTTCAATATTCCATGTTATGATATATGTGCCTTTGTTATCCCATCACATTAAGAGCATGCTAAAATTTCCTCAAAATGCCTTAAAATGCCTGATATGATACTATAATGTCTTAAATGATGTGACTGATATGGTTCCTCATTATCCATGTCAGCTTACATGTGAAAATGATAGTCCAATCTCCACCAGTTTCCTTTCCTTAAATATTCTCAACTCCAGTCATTGACATGTTATCCATAACAAAATCATGATGCCTTTTTCAATAATGGATCACACAATTATTCAATAATGATCCATGAAGCCCATGCCTGACCTATAATGTGACCCCGTTATTTAATCCTCAACTAAACCATTCTATTATCAATCCCCAATCACGTTCACTGATGATTTATTATTTTGAATCACATTGGTTCCAACACCATCTATCCCAATCATTGTTCCCCTTCCAATATTCTATAAAAATATGTGTTCAAACATGTCACTATAATTCCCCAGTATCCTAGTAGGACAATGGTCCATTTATGAAAAAGAATAAAAATTAATAAATAACCATCTAATAAACATCCTCAAAATCCCATGACCCTTAACTCATGAATGAAACCCATTCATGACCAACATCTCATTCCACACCATAAGAAAATTCTAATAATCTCACCACTAAAAAAATATGATAACCCTAGAACATGACTTTTTAAATTACTATACATAGTGAATAGAATGGAAAAACCAACTCATAAAAAATAATTACTTAAACAGTGTCCTAAAAGAAACTTGTGTCATTCTTCATGAGCTTTTCACGCCTACCACCAACCCCCAACACCGTGTCTCCCTAACAGTGTTTGTCTGGTTCTAGTATGTTCCCAACCACTATGTGACACCTGGTCTATTACAAAAACAATTCCAATTATTGGAGAACATCCACTATTAAATCCAATGCTCTTGGTCAACATACCCATATGTTTCCATCAATTACCAATATACCTCGGCACGCTCATGATGTTAATAAATTCCAACACCTGACTGATGCTTTTATGAGTTCAAATTCTCAAAGTGAAATCTATTTAAGCTTCATGAAATGTTAGCCTTGGTATGCATGAATATCCTTAGGAACACCTCTTTAAAATTAGGAGCCTCATCCATGACATAATTCATCAATGACTAACCACCAATGAGCATTGTCATGTACCATAGGTTATCATCCTTGATTCAAAGAGAGTGAAACTAATCAACATGCATTGATTCCTCCAACCATTATTCCAATATTGTTCATGCATCCACACTCTATCCACAATATTAAATGTAATCTCAAAGATCAACAGGGATAATCACAAAAATATCCCTTCCCATCGAAGCAAGTCTTGATACCCAAACACCCTAATTTATTCCTGGGAAACCAAGGGAATCATCATTCATGGCCAAAAATATAGTGAAACATCATGTTTAATGATCTCATCATGAGGATACATCCACTCTCACCACCTCTAGATGCATCAAAAAATTCTATCCAACCCCTCTCATGGGTATCCCTTCAACATCAAAACCACTTACCAACCGGGGAATAGTTTAAAACTAAGGGTATCTTAGTTGTCCACCTAGACCAACCAATTAAACATCAATCTAGGGTTACATTTCATGGGAAATAATACACAATACCTTATCAAGGGTCTCATGACACCAACATGCCAATCACCCACCCATAGGTGTAAGAACATGAGTTTTTAGAACTTGTAAATATTCCGACCCTGTTTGAATTTTTTACTTGTTTTTGAGAAAATTGGGAAAATCTATGAAGTTCTTGAAATTTTCAGACTACACACCATGTAATCTAAGGTACAGGCCATGTATGGGTTAGGCGAGTACTGACTGTGTGGTTAATAAGTACATACCATGTGATGACCATGGAGGAATTTCATAATACACGGCATGCAACGTCGCATAACACACCGTGTATCCTCCCTTCTGCGTACCGACTGAGTTCAAGAAGTGTGTTGAACTATGTGGAGCATCTTATCCATTTTCCTACCACCTATTATGTTGGAGTATGGGTGAGGATACTAAAAATAGTGTAGTCCTTTTGTGTGTGCCCTGTATTTTTATTTTTATTCATTTTAATGAAAGAGTGTTGCATCTTATTTTGGAATAGAGCTCCCTCTTTCCCAACTTCAGAGCATATACGTTCTGAAGTTACAAATAATTTTTCCAAGCCTAGAATCATCATCTGACATATTTTCATCAATCCATTAGTGCTTGTGGGATCTCAATAGTGAGACTAAACCGACACACTCTGTTTTGTTCTAGTTTATTTGCCTCACACATCACAGTTTCCATCCGAGTGGAATTGACGGGATTTGAGGGAAATGAAGATCTATGATGATCGACTTCGAAACAGAGTTTGATATTGGACATGCCTATGTATACGAGTATCATGTAGGTGTTGCATAACTTTTTTTTTGTTTTTGTAGACATTTGGGTGGCATGACCTTTGGAATGATTTCTGGTATTTTTAGCATGGCTCTATTATACCTTTTATTGACTATTTAATTGTTATTTGATATGTGGGATGCCTTGGGGTATGCCCTGTCACCTATTTTTCTTGATCAGGGTCAGGCGAGTGATATTTTCTTAATGGAGCCTTTTTGATGGGAGATTCCAAAATGGTTATAATTGAATTGTATTTTTTTAAACTGATGAGTTTAGTTTATTGAACATTGATATAAATTTTTGGAGACTTTAAAGACCTTAGTTCTCATTTGGGACATCACTTGGTTAGTTCATTTCAACTGTTTAGATTTTTTGGTTATATAGAATAGATTATTTTGATTATATATGTATTTTCAGAATTTCATACGTTGGAATCTTTGGGATTATGTTGGGCGTGGCCTGGATATTCTTGAGTGATGCTGATCAAAAGTTGGTCTTGGACCGAGATACCATGGGTGGTTCTGACCACGGGACTGGACGTCATGGACAACGGCTTGAGGCAGGGTGACTGTCTTGTTGGGAACGACCTATGTGACATGGTTGGAAGGGCCATCGGACCTGAGCAGTAAGGTTGTAGGGGAACGAGGTGTTAGAGAGGTTAGGTCATGGGTTCTCTTTTGGTTATTACCACTAACCCAAAACATTAACTAGTGTGCACACTTGGAGACTCCGTGATGAGGTGGTTTTGACCACTCGTGTTGGTAGAGGCCTTCATTAATTTTTGATTAGATACTAATGGTTTGCGGGTGCAATTTATAGGAATCCACGTGGAATGTGAGGAGCCTTCAGGGGATAGCATTGAGGCTATTGGGGTGGGGGTAGAGGCTTGTCATTATTTTAGGACAGACATCATTGTCCCTCTGATAAGATTATTTGAGTGCATACATCATTGTCCCTCTAGCTATTGGGGTGGGGGTAGAGGCTCACCGTTATTTGAGAAAAGACATTGCTATCCCTCTGATTACATTATTTGAGGGCAGACATCACTGTCCCTTCGGGACATTGATACATGAGACATGCGGTTTCAGGGGGCACATGGTGCCAGGTTACATGATAGAGATTCCAGCACTGGCCGAAGTTGGTGACATTCCATGGTGGCAGCTAAGAACTAGTGGATTTTGTGTTTCTTTTTGTGCATCATACTATTTAATGTTTTCTTTATAACTAAATTCTTTCTTAAACACATATATTAGGTATGCACCGTTGGGTGGTATTGTACTGTGATTCATCTCACACCCTGCATGGGCCCTTCAGGATGCCTATAGACTTTATGGATTTATGTGTAGGAAAGAATCCATCTTTAGGAGCTGGAATGTAATAGCAGTTTCATGGAGATGGTAGGAACCGGAGGTCTTGCCTAATTGGAAATTGTTTTTTCTTCCTTTCATGTATCAACATGCTTAATTTTTATGTAGCTATTGTTGGTTATCCATTTTTTCCCTTTATATATATATGGATATGTATGACCTGCATTGGATCACGTTTTGTTGTTCAGTAGTTGTTTCATGTGATCAGCATGATGTCATGTTTACTTTCCGCTACTGATGTTTACATTTATTAGTTATGCTGTTTATCGATATTGAATGTGCTTCCGCTCTGCGTGTCTGGTTCGATTCTTCTGACTCATTTATTCTACTACATATTTATTATTATACTCTTTACCATTACCATTATTATCATCGGATAGGTTATAGCCTCCCAACTATACCTATAGGACCCTCGCAACTAGTCGGAAACCTGTGGTGTTTTGGGAGGTGCATCTACGGTAGTAACACCCGACCTGTTTAGCACTATTCGGGTGTCTGTTACGGTCCGGGTAATTACAAATTGGTATCATAGGAGTTCTTGATATGGATTTAGAAGCAGCGTTTTTCTGGCTACTACTAATATTGAGGATCTTTTAATTACTTCTGGTTTTACTATTTTATAAATGGTAGACTGGAGATTGTTTGAGACTGGAACTAGGTTTCTACAATGTGCTTGGATTCCCATTTCCCCAAATATGAAGGATGGACCACCTTTCCATGGGTGGGAAATGCTATTTTTTGTTTCCATAGATTAATGTTTATATGATTTCCACCACAATTGACCACATGGTGTGTGATGTTAATAATTGTGATATGTGAACCATGACCCCATGTGGTAAAGGATAATTGGACCTTGGCTCGGTATGGCAAGGATTGTTTTCATAGAATTTTAAACGAACTTTTTTAGTGTATTTCAGTTTCATAATTGCATGTATGCATTGTGAAGTGATAATTCCACATAAATAATATCAATTTCCATGTCTTATATTCTATCAAAATATGAATAGGTGGAATTCTTGATATAATTTCTTGTTTATTGCAATGTGTTAGGTCATGAGTTATATTTTTGTATTATTTCAGGTGGTTGGGTATTTGAGTTTGACTATTGTAAGAGTAGGAAAGTACCATGGTTGAGGTGATTTTGATCATCAGGATTGGGAGAATTGATCATCGATTCGAGGAAACATTATTTGTCAGGGTGGGCATGGCCCAAGGTAATTTTGATACTTGGCTATGTTGAGGGACGGTAAGGATTCCATGAGGTCGGGATTCCATGGGCATGGGTTACGAAACAGGGGAGTATGCATATTTTTTTTGTAGCCTCTTTACTACTTCCCTTATCTGCCTTAATATATATTGTTTTATATATATGGGATGTCTGACCATTTATGGTATTCAACGAGATCCTTTTAGTCGACTCAGATTGAGCGTTAGGCATGGAATGACACATTTCCACAAGATCTGGTTCAAGACACAGTGCAGGAAGAGCATTAACCACAGGTATAGGGTCAGGGAGAGGAACATGTCTTGGATCCAGAGAAGGTAGGAAAACAATAGTTTTTTACAGTGTTTGGACCATGGATCCACGAGTATCTCTGAGATAGACTGGTACGTGTCTTTGTAGGGGATTGACAGAGGTGTGCAGGGTATAGATCCATCCATGAAATATGTGACACAAGACATCCATCTGCAGCACACACCACTTTTTCAGGGTAAGGGTGGTCCATTGGTAGTTGAGAACTGGATAGAGAGAATCCAGATAACCTTTGAGCATCTCGAGAGGCCTCTAGGGAAGAGGGTCAAGTTGGTGGAGAATATCAGTTAAGCATTGGTGAGATGTGTAGGTTCAGGCCCGCAGGCAGGAGGGAATAGCATAAATATATTTAGAGGAAAGATTTTTCGAGCACATTTAACCAGAGACATTGAGGGTAGAGAGATCTCAAGAGTTCTTTAGCATTCAGCTGGGTAACATGTCCGGCATAGACTATGCTGATACTTTAACTAAGCTATCTCTCTTTGTACATGGCATGGTATGTTATCATGCGGCTAGGGAAATGTTATTCGATGATTTCTTAGGACATGCCATTTGAATCTAGGTGAATATAATTAGGTTGGGATCATTCTCATAGGCGGTGAATCAGATGCTCATTATATAGGGTAACCAGAGGGATAGGCCCTAGGATGGACATGCGGGAACTTTAGGTGATGGTTTGAACAACAGGAAGTGAGGATCGGATGAGTTCCAACTGGGCAGTCAGGACAAGGACTCAACTAGACCACTTTGTATATGTTGATTTGTGGATTTATTTTAGTTTGGAAAGCCATGACATACTCGAAATTAGTGTGATAGGCCAAAAATGGAGTTTCGGGCATGTGGACAGGTCGGGCATCAGGGGAGGTTTGGTTGGAAGCCTTCTCAGATTGCTGGTAGATAGGGACGATGATAGAATATGGAATCAATAGTTGTTTCAGGTTCAGTACTAGGATAGGGTAACCGAGTTTCAACTACATGTGGAGGATATGATAAAGATAGTGGGACCCAACTTAGGGGTTAGTGACCGGTGACTGGAGAAACATCGCAGGGAGGTCCAACATCAGGTAGTAGTACATCAGGCCAGGTGCATGCAATGGAGCCTCCAAGGGCTGATCATGCTAGAGAGATGACAATAGTGTGAGGTACACCACGAGTGTGGCAAGACATTCATGTTTCTTTTTTTTCATGAACTTTTGATGATTGTCTATTTTCAGTGCATGAGGTGCGCATGATTTATGTAGTATTACTAGATGCTGGTTAGTGGGATTGGAACCATATCTGGTGAGTTATGTATTTATATATTTGTATGAGATTTGTGGTATCGGGGAAATGACAATGTATGTTATTTGAGGTGCCTTGGGAATCAGGGCATTGAGGATGTGGGTTACATGAAGTGACTTGGACATCGAGACATCGAGGATGTGGGTTACATGAGGTTCATTGGGCATCAATGAATTGAGAATGAGGGTTACTTGAGGTTCTAGGAAGCAGGTTCATTTTTGAGCATCCATGGGATGTTGGACCTCATAGAGGCGGTCATCGATGCAGTGCGGAATATGTTTGGAGTGTCGGGAATGACATGGGAGCACCAATGAGGTGTAGGGGTGATGATGTGTCATGAGAGGACCATGATTCCGGAAATATGTGAGTGAACCCTTTATTTGTTGAGTTTTGTAGGTTTGAGACATAGTTAGGTAGTTCTAATGGTGGGGTGCCCATTGAGGAATTAATCCAGAATCTTTGAGACCAGGGGAGTCTGGGATACATTAATTGTGGTGGTATGATCACAGCCGTCTCCGAGTTTCATTTGATATATCATGGATGAGCTATGTTACAGTGGGAATATTGAAAGAACTTGGGTTTTTAGAACGAGTCAATATTTCGACCCTATTTTAATTTTTTACTTGTTTCTGAGACATCTAGGAAAATCTATGATATCCTGGAGATTTCCAAACTACACTCCATTTACTCTATGGTACATGTCGTTTATGAGTTAGGTGGGTACATGTTGTGTGCTCTCCGAGTACATGCCTTGTGATGACCATATAAGAATTTCCTACTATACGACATGTAGTGTTTCTTGACATGTCATGTATCCTCTATTCTGTGTACCGACTATGTTCAAGGCATGTGTTGACCTGTGTGGGGCGTACTAGCCATGTGGCTACCTCCGCTTATGTTAGAGTATGGACAAGGCTACTACACAATGAGTAGTCCTTTGGTAAACACTGTGTATTTTTATTTTTATTATCTTAAATGAAAGAGTGTTGCTTTTATTTTGGAAAATAGCTTCTTCTTTCCCAACATCAGAGCACGTTCATTCTGAAGTTCCAAAATACGTTTCCAAGCCTAGAATCATCATCTGACATCTGTTCTTCAATCTGTCGGTGGTTGCGGGATTGTAATAGAGAGACTAAACCCGCACACCCTATTTCGTTCAAGTTTCATTGCCTCACGCATCATAGATCCCATCCGTTTGGAATTTCTAGTATTTGTTGGAAATGAAGATCTACGAAGATCAAAATCGAAATGGAGCTCGATATTGGATGTTCCTACATCTATGAGTCTCATGTAGGTGCTGCATACATTTTTTTTGGATTTCAAAGACTTTTGGGTGGCGTGACCTTTTTCACATTTTTTGGTATTTTGAGTGTTACTATGTTTTAACTGTTATTTCCTGTTTAATTATTATTTGATCTATGGGATGACTTTGGGAATGCCCAGTTAACTATTTTTCTTCAGCTGGTCCGGACGAGTGGCCATTGCTCATCAGTGCATTTGGGTCGGGGGAGGCCAAAATGTTTATAATTGAATTTTATTTCATTAATCTCTGGAGTTTAGTTTATTGAACCTTGGAATGAATTCATGGAGAAATTGAAGTCCTTAGTGCTGCAATATGACATCAGTTGGTCTATGAATTTCAACTTTTTAGTTTATTTTTCTTATTTAGAAGTGATTCTTTTGATTATATATGTAATTTCTGAATTTCATATGCTGCAACCTTTGCGGTTGTGTTGGGCGTGACCTGGATATTCTTGAGTGATGCTAATCACATGTTGGGCTTGGATTGGGTTACATTGGGCGGTTTTGACAATGGGATTGGGCATTATGGATGTCAGATTGAGGGCAGGTGACTTTCAGGTTGGTCATATACTGAGTTACATGCATAGCAATGCAATCAAACTTGAGCGGACAGGTCGTAGGGGCACAAGGTGTCAGATAGGTTGTGACTCCGATACTATATTGGTTATTACTGATAACATAGAACATTGTGTAGTGTGAGGACATAGAGACTCTGTGATGAGGTGGTTTTGACAACACATGTGGGTAGAGGCCCCTATTAGTTGTGGTTTAGTTACTACTAGTTTGTGGGTGATGGTCATAGGATGGTGCATGGAAGGTGAGGAGCAATCAGGGGATAACAATGTGGGTATTAGGGTGGGGGAAGAGGCTCATCGTTATTTGAGGGTAGTCAACGTTGTACATCCATTTACATTTTATGATGGAAGACATATCTATACCTCCGATTACATTATTTGAGGGCAGATATCTTGGTCCATATGGTTTCTTTATTTGAGTACATATATCATTGTCCCTCCAGTTGCATATTTTAGGATAGTAATCACTATTCCTCGAAGCTATTATTTCATGGGCATTCCTTTGGGACATCTGTACTTCAGACACTCGGTGTTAGGGGGATCATGGTGCCGAGTTACATGACCGAGATTCTAGCATTGGCCGAAGAAGGTGACACTCCATGGTGGCTGCTGAGCACCAGTGGAGTTTGGGTTTCATTGTGTGCATCATATTATTTACAATTTTCCTTATAACTGAATGACTGCTTAAACACTTATATTAGGTATGCACCATTGGGTGGTATCCTACTGAAATTCCACTCACACCAAGAAAGGTCCCTTCGGGACACGTGTAGAAATTATCGATTTATGTGCACGAAAGTGGAAAACATCAAGAGCTGGACTACTTTAGCTGTTGCATTGATATAATATGGACATTGAGGTCTTGTCAAGCGGGAGATTATTATTTTTGATTCCTTTCCTGTATCAGAATGCTTACTTGTTATGTTTCTACAGTTTGATAGCTTTTGGTTCCCCTTATATATATATGGATATATATGACCTACTATGGATGCATGTTTTGTTGTTCTTTAGTAGTTACAAGTGATCAGAATGTTGTCATGTTTACAATCCACTGCTGGTATTTATATTTATTGCTTCCATTGTTCATCGATTTTGAATGTTCTTCTACTCTATGAGTCTAATTCGAGTCTATTGAGAAGAGTTTTCTACCTCATATTATTTATTATACTCAGAAAAGGACCATTATTATCCTATGAGACGGTATATCCTCCCCAATATACCTATAAGATCCTCGCTGCATGTCGACGATATTTGGCATTCAGGGAGGTGCACCTAAGGAAATAACACCTGACAGTTTAGCAATATTCAGGTGTCTTTTCGGGTACTGGTCATTGTAATAGGATCTCAAAAATGATGACTTCACACACTAACCACCTCCCACACTACTAATTCCATCCTCTAGAGAATCCACCAATGGGATTTCTCCCTTGAATATCATGTCTCATCAGTCACCACATTATAGAACAAATAACAAAATATGAGAAAAAACCACAATGAGTAAGAAATTAACAAAAATTTTATTTAACATAAATTCCATTTCATTATACATGAGAAAATTTTGAATAATTTATTTCTACACTATTTAGTAATTATGCCCAGAAAAATAGAAATCCACAATTCATTTTATCACATAGGAACCATCTTCCCGTTTCAACCCACCGTGGTCACTAAACCTCAGATTCCCTAGGTCCTTCACCACCACCATCATCCAAAATTATCTCACTATAGTTCCAAATAACCAACATTAAGTATTAAATCTATATTCAATTCATCCCTACTAAGTTAGACCCCAACATGTAATTATATAGCAAAACTCCATATGAATAGTTATTAAAAAACTTGTGCAACTGATCCACAATCAGTAGTGATAAAAGATAATTGGAAGAAAATATGTAAGGTAAATATTTACTTGTTTATTTGATGAGTGTTACATTTATTGCCTCTATAGGCCAAGTGTCAATGTCAATCTTTGTCTTCCTACCAATGAGCGGTGATCTAGAATTCAATAATAATCAATAAACGCCAAACCATATGTGCATCACTACTGGAATAAAACATATGAAACCATAACATTAGACATCAATAATAGTAATCATATATCACTAGAAGCCTCATGTTCCTATCAAAACAAATGTTTCCAATGAATGAGTTCGATATCCATCAAAGGCTACAACATATTACTAAATATTTAATCGTTCATAACATTGAATTATAATAGAAAAGAAAAGGATGATTTGATACCGTATTATAAAATCCTTCCTCCCCATTCAATATATTGGGGGTTTTGACCGATAGTCTATGAGGTAACATTGGAATGCCTCCTGATATCCTGGAGGCTTCTGAATTGTAGTTAGTTTCTAAGGAAGCACTTTGGGGAGACTATAACTCCAATATTAGAGTGAAAAATTGATATAGATGACAAACACCATCCATTATGGTAAATAATTAATAACCATAAATAAATAATATAAATCCAAATATAATAAATGAAATTCAATAATATCCTAGATAATCAATCCATACATATGACTATCTACCCATTGGACTATATACATATACATACATGAATAATGAAAATTAATGTTTTTGGATCTCGAAAATACTAAAACAATATCCCAATAATCATGTATTTTCCTAAGTCATAAAATTGGATCAACCCCATCCCACACCCCAACATGTTTATGCATCCATGTGACTGTCTTCGTGGGTACCCAAGTGTTGTAGTGTCCTAATCAGGGTGAGAGTACAAATCTCACCAGTGATCCACTATTGTAGTCTTATACAAAAAATAATATTCCAAGGTATGTTCATGTGACATGATAAGAACAAATAAATTATTAAACAATATCATTAGTCTTTATGTCCATGACGCTTTTGTTTGATTACATCTTTTTCTCGATGCCAAATTTTCTTTGATGATGTAATGAAATTCATTCCATCCCAAAATAATCAAAACCACCTATAGGGTATATTTTATAATAATATCAAAAACCTCCCTTATAAGAGTATTCCATTGTTAAAATGATCCTACCCTATGGGTGTATACAATATTAATCACAGACCTAGAGCTAACCTCAAAATGATATACAAGACTAGCCACGCCTCATTAAATAGTTGGTCACTAGACAGTTGCAGGGCCAACCCCCTAACCATGATGTCAACATTCAGTTAAAATATAATGGTCCACCTAATAATCTAGAATCCAAATCCATGAAAACAATACCCTTATCACATACCAAACCTATGGGAGTATCCACAGTTAGTCATTGACCTAGTAGGCTTCTCCTATAAACTCCCCTATGGGAGTGATACATTTAGGGAATAACAAATCAAAAATCACAAACACCCACTATGGGATTGATTCATCTAGGAAAAACCCTATAACCATTTAGACTCTCCCTATGGGATTTTCCATAATTATATAAAAATTAATTATGGAGTATACTATATGACTCACCAATATAAAAATATTAATCATTAGTGTCCTTATAACCAGCCCATAACCAACCCATGGTTGAATTGCCCAAATAATGACCCAGGATACAAAGCCATACAAGCTCAAACCATTGATATAGGTGCTAATGTGACACCCACGATCATCTTAACCCTTACCCATAACCACCATATCACTATGGTTGCATGTCATTGGGAATTTCCTAGGATCCATCAGTCTCAATGCATATGGGGAACCCTCGCATGGGTCTTTGGTCATAGTCCTAGTCATGGGCCATGAACCAGTAACCAAGGACATCCCATTATGTGATTTTTACAATGAGGTGTTGTTTTCTGTTAAGATATATCGAAAAGGTCATATGTAGCAGTTTTGATATCATCTATAACCCATCTCAGCCATCAAGTCTCACTCGGTCAGCCTACTCACCCTACTCAAAAATTTCCCATGTATGGTATGTCCACCTAAGCCTAATCACACTGGTAATAAGGTTATGAATCATCTAAAATAATCCAAAATAATCCTAAAAACATGAATTATACAAATAATGTTTTTTTATCCTACATGTCCTAGAATTTATAGTTCACTCTCACCTTTATGTACAAGGAATCAGATGCCACTATGCATGGGGAACTGGATATCATATCATCTGTACTCACCTCTCATTAGGGTTACAGTCCACCTAGTGTCTCAATGGTCCTAGAATTTTATATCCATTGCTATAATCCCCCAAACACATCACATGTAAATATTACAAATTTATAGGTCAATATTCAATAAATTTCACAAATACATTACCAAGGACCATAAACCATTAATGTGTTTGGAGAAAATATTCACAATCTTCTTATTTCATGATATATCATAAACATATACTATATTGATATCCCCATATAGTACTATTTTTAGAAATACCCAAACTAAAACCATTCTTCTTAACCATGGGAAAGGAAACATAATATATGGTGTGCTCAAATACTCAGTAAGGGAAAACATGAGGGATATCAATCGATAATGGATTAGCAGAAATTCAATATACATATTGGATACATTTTTTATAAGTTTATTAATTTATTATTCAGAAATGGCCTGAGTTTTAAAAAACTTAATAAACTAATAATTTTGGACTATAAATAACATGTTATGAAATCGCGTCGAAAATTGCCTCTACACACCATGATTCCCAAATATGACCTAGAGACTCCATTAACAACTTGTCTGAAGAGTCACAGACCAACCTATGAACATTCCTCCTGACATGATGATACTACACAACTTGTCAATCATGTATAAAATTTTAGTCATTCAAGAACTAGATTTCATTGAAAGGAGAAATTCCTATATTACGTGAAGTGATTGCCTGATCAGTAAACATGGAAGGTTAGCCCAGTCAAATATTTTATCAGATTCACTAGTAGGAAAATATGATCTCTGTTACATGAAATACAACTACATTATATGAAATATGGATTTTAGGACATAAATAATTTAATACAATACACTACGTAGATTACTTTTACACCATGAACATTGCAAGACTATTAATATTTGGTAGTGCCTCTGTGAACCATGGTGTTTATGAATATTTCATTTTATCTTTTTTTAATCATATGTTTTTATTCCATATTGTTCTAAACTAGTTTTAATTCATTTAATTCATAGTTTTATTAATTAAAATAATGGTTTTAATAATTAAATTATCTTTCTCCATCCATTGAAACACTGATTTTGTTTCTTATGTCTACATTAACATGACAATTTGTTATTCCTCGAAACACACATGTTTCTTCTTATGTTCATAATTTTCAATAAGTTTGTTATCTTTTGTAAAATTTCTTGATAGAGGATGTATTATTCTTATTTGTTTTATCTAGAAAATTTATTTTCTTTCTTATATCTACATTTCATCCAATTTGTTTTATATTAATACTTTCTAATTTTATACATGACTGTTTCTTTTTCCACTACTCATTCATTATACACATAAATATTAATATTTAATATCAATTCATCATCACCACCATATGCAGGTTATCAACCTACGGTTAGGGGTTGAGAGTAAGGGTGTTTCCAAACCAAATGAATATTTAGTTTGAATCTTAGAAACCCAATGAATATTAATTTTGTTAAAAAAATATGGTTCCTCATATTCCTCCACATCACATTGATTATGAGAAGTGTGATTGAATGATCCAAACCAAGTAGGAGTTGAGTTGGACTACTACCATAATCCAATGATGCATTTTACATAGAATCCATGAATTGTTCACATAGTTATTTGAGAATAGCATGACCCTGGGATAGTTATATAATAGTAACATCCAATTTGGGTGACCAAATCCACATGGGGGCTATTTCACTGCTTCGTAACCTAATCCATATGTTGATTCCAAGATAAATCAAGGATTATTATTTATCAAGATCCCAAAAATTGACCCTGATCTACTCATTATTTATTAAAAGTGAACACAAAAATACCCATTCTTAATAAATGTCCATATTGATGAGTAAGAGTGAGGAATCCCAAAAATGGTTTAGTTTAATTGCCAACTGACCTTGTAGTAATCTTTGAGTGATCGAACCTACACTACAACTTCAATATTACCTAGTAGTAAATTTAGTTTTTGACTAAGAATTATTATCTAATATCATCCCATTTGAGTTAAATGATTTGTTTGGGTGATTCAAATTTTGGCTTCACTGCCTGGGACAATTGTTTCTCAAATTTAGTGACCATAATATTGATCCCAAATTACATCACCCCTCCCCCTATATTTTTTTATTCCAATTTTTTTATTATAATTATTATCCTTAGGGGATCTTATATCCTCTATCTTTCTCTTTCTATATTTTCTTTCTGTTTGAAGCATGCTCCAGGGTCCCTTTACTTGATCAAGAAGCCTAAACACATATGAAAAACATATATTCTATCCCATGATCAATATAATCATTTTGGAACACCACCTATTATTAATGTATGTGTGTAAAAATAACATCACAGAATGTCTTCAAGACCCCAATTATACTCCACCTATCAATCTGGGTGAGAGAACAGAAATTCGGGATATCACAATTACGGACTACAGTATTCTATCCATTATTGATGTTGAACATAGCATTGTGAATCCGTAAATTTAATAAGACATGTTTGAAATTAAAACGTGAACCATTCACATGATCGATAATATGGGGATGTTTAGTGAACTTCAAAGCAAAGACCACATAGAAACATCATGAAATTTTATGTGGACAACAATACATTTACAACAAATGTGTATATTTGCATTCTATTTGCTTCAAATTCATCCATTTTTACTTTTGTTATAGAGCCAAGGACTGGTTAAACATTCAATCTCCCAAGTAAATCATGATATGGTCGAAATTAACAAAGAAGGTACTTGATAATTACTTTCAACTAATATCGAAATGGAAACTCTGTAATGAAATTCAAAACATCAACCAAGATGATGATCAATCAACATGAGAATTATGGGATAGATTCAAGGAGCTAACATGCAAATTCCCACATCATAGACTAGATGTGTGGTTTAATATGCCAAAAATTATTTGGGACTCTATCTTATGACCCAAACTATAGTAGATTCCACTGCTAATAATAGACTCATGCTTTAGACTCCAGAAGTAGGCCATGAATTTTTAGATGAAGTCTCTCACAAATCCAGTATGTGGGAATGTAATCGAGGAATTCCCTAGTGTGTAATTAATTAGGTTGAAGTGACCCCTAACCTTTATTCTCATTTTTATTAACATATAAAAAATATAGATTCACTCAAGTTATCTATTGTGCCACCTCCCCCTCCTTCTATTATGTAAAAATAGTATTGTGAGATGTGAAAAGGCTCACATTATTACCATTATTGTATGGAAAGGATATAAGGGAATAAAAATTAAAATTGTAATTATATAATTAAAAATAAATAAGGGAAATAGTACCAAAAATTGTAGTACAAATCACAAAATACCTACAAAAAGAGGTCAACTCAGCCATAGAAAAATCATGTTTACGTTCAACATAGGAGTGGATCGACACCATGTGACCATGGACCTCCATTTTACCCACCATAAGTTCCTTCTCTTCGACCTCAATAAAAATTCCAACAACATTTCCCTATAGCTTAGAAGTATCCACCAACAAAACAAAAAATATAATGAATTAAACATTTATCAATGAAATTAATTCTTTATTATTGTAGTGTCATAATCAATCACATTAGGAATCACAATTCCACATAATTCTTTAAGTAACTACTATGTGACCTTTGAACATAATTTTTCCACTTTTGTGTTTTGAATTTTGAAAATCTGACATACACAGTTGCGAT
The DNA here is from genome assembly GCA_963277665.1 of Viscum album. Taxonomy (NCBI): domain Eukaryota; kingdom Viridiplantae; phylum Streptophyta; class Magnoliopsida; order Santalales; family Viscaceae; genus Viscum; species Viscum album. The sequence continues at coordinate 43,816,376 of OY728128.1, forward strand.
GAGTAAGATGTTTGGAGTCTGATACGATAAACATAAATTTTATTGAATAATAACCTACCATTATAAACAGTAACCTACCCTTATGAATATTTAATTGTCCTAAAAATAGTAACCTTGTCCATGAATGTATAAATAAAATTGGGGCATATTAGAAGTGATAATATGACCATAGTAAAATTATTGATATTTTTGTAAGTCATAAATAAATAATTATATTTAATTACGTAATATAAAAGAAAATTTATTATCCTAAAATGTTTTCATAAAATGAAAAATCAATTTTAGATACTTTTAAGATAATTTTTTCAGATCTTTTGTAGTTTTCCAAAGCATTATGTAATCATTTTTAATTTTAAAATCTTTAATTTTCATGTAAATTATGATTGTAGTTAAAATTCAATTAAAAAATATTTTGAAAATTATTATTGAAAATGGATTTCATTTATGGATTCAAGATAGTGGGAAATGGTTAGTGTGATTTTTTGTTATTTTTCTGAAAAAAATGAGTTTTTAGTGAATAGTAAAGCATTATAATTTACAATAAATTATAAATACCTAAATTATGATGTTATCAGCAGATTTATGGATGATTTAAGGCCATTATCTCATAATAACATGAACACATAACTGTTCTTGGTCATTGAATGTTCACAATTACATGTCTAGTGTAGAAATAATAAATTAATGAATATAATATTGTGAATCCTTTCTCCCCCCACAATAAATACCACCCTTCAAACCCTCATTTCCTCACACCACTCACGCTTCAAGACATGAGTAAATTCAGACTAAATATATTCCATATCCCCTCCACAATGTCCAACAGATTTGGGTCTCATCAAAAGAAAAAACCAAGTTCCAATAAGGAGTATTCAATAGGTATTTCCCCTCTCCCTTTTCCTTTAATTTAGTTTCAATTTCTAGTTCATTTTTTATTCTCTCCCCACCTATTTTCATCCACATGATATAGTAACTTCAGTATCATACATATATGGTAATTCCATGATACTAATGGTATAATATATCATCCAACACCAATATCCTCCTATTTTTATTTTAGAATATAAAATGTTGTTCTTGGGGTGTCAATTTATCACTTTCATGAACGACACATTTTCATTTTCCATTACCGTATTTCGATCTGGTAATGAAAACATTTTTATAGTTGAACAAGATTATTTTATATTTATTATATCATATTTAATTTTCTTGAACTAATGTATTTATATATTATTAAATGCTTAAACAAAACAAGTTCATTGTGGTTGAAAAACAACCCAAATTAACCCAAACTATCATCATTAAAATCATATCTAACAATTAATCCACATAGTACATAAAATAATTTATTAGAATAACCTTTGAACTCTTATACTATCATTAATGACATTTTATTTAATTTTTCTATGTGTTTCCCCATTCTACATGAACATCCATTCATGTATGCATGTAAAATACTCAAGAAAACAATAAAAATGTATGTTCCCCAATAATGAATTTAATTCTATAACACATCCAAAAGTCTATAAAAGAAATTAATAAAACCTTAATGAACCATATTAATTTATAAAAAATTATTTAATTTCAAATTAGAGAATATATTGTCATTATATTGCACATTAATGCAAATAAAGCATTCAGATACCAGGTAAGGCGAATTATCAAACCCTACACTCTTTCTTTCGGAATTCACACTTTCAACCCAATTTTCAAGGTGGGTCTTCCATAAAAATAATTTATTCATCATTATCTTACCTTTCATACATGTTTTATAATTATTTTCATACACACCCATTGTTTTCCAAAACAACTCATCTTTCAAAAAAAACACAATCGTTTTACATCTCAAAGATTTTTTTTTCTTCACACATTGTTGATTCTTCTATGTCTAGAATGTTATTAACTCATTATTTTGCGAGCCAAATGTTTATGAATATATTCATTATGTTGTGAAACCCATTCCATTCCATGGGTTATTTGATGTTCAACTTTGAAATATGTTCTATGTGGCATGCATGATAATGTAAATTGAATGATGTAAGGGGTGTGCTAGGAATTTTATAGTGCAATGTGAATGTTATGGTGTGATGGGTGTTCCTAGAATTATACAGTTCTACAATATATTGGGTAACATGATGAATCTCATGAGTAAAGGGAAATAATTTGTGATCATTATTCTAGCATTGTTCACAACTATGTGTGGTATTTGACGACAAAGACATGACATTTCATTTTTGTGCATTACCATATATCATGTCGCTTATTAATGATTCATATCATTTTCATGATCCTCTACCAATATTATGACTGTTTTCACCCATTATTATATTTTTCACATCTATCCTCATACTGGGATTTTAGCTCTCCACTTTTTGATGTATATCCTTAGGTGATTTTTTGTACTAATGAGTTTTCAAGGGACAATAAGAAGATGGAGAATAATGGATTAAATAAATATTTATGTTTTATGTTGTAAATGTTATATTTGGTCCTTGTTTACATAGATACTAAACATCTTGATAATCATGCTGTACAACTATTATGTTTTTTATCTCTTTAATGATGTAATAGTAATTTTAGAAAATGAATGGTCACTATAGTTGGTATCAGATAAAAGGTTTAGTTAATTTGGGAATTAGGATTAGTGAACCAAAGAGAAATCCTCTATTATGACACTACGTACTATTTTGCACAAAATAATCATTTCTAAACATATGGATCCAATAATATATTCTTTTATAATAAATATTAAATATTAGAAATTTATTTATTCATGGCTCGTTGATTTTTGTTTTGTTCAATCCTTTTATATTTTAAAAATCAGTGGGAACTAGGAGAAACAAGGTCCACAACTCATGTGAGGGCCATTTCAACAATCTCCCAACCAGCATCCCTAATTCTTTGGGAGGTGGAGTTAAAAAATTCAGGGCGATGCTTACCAAAATATCTCTGATTATGATTAGTAACCTGAATAATGATGAACATCCCCCTTCACCAAAGTGGATGAATCTGGATATCGAATGTTTTATATGACAATGACCACTGACATTCAGTGTATCTTCATATCCACTAGTTGTAGAATAGTGGTTCAAGTCCATGGAGAAGATATTTTTTATGGTTCACTGTTCTGAGATGGGGAATGAGACACTAGCTGTTTGAAATCTAGGGGTGAGGTAGATCAAGGTTGGGATTTGATTAATAACCCCCAACCAATAGATGAAATTGAAGAGATGTAATGAGTGCTCTATAATACCATGTTTCTTAACTTGTACTTCCCAAAAACACATTATATAAAGATAGAGAGAGAATTCATAGAGCTCAAGAAAAATGTAAGAGAATCTATCATGACCTACGAAGTGAATTTGAAAATGATTTCAAGGTATGATTTGAGTTTAATTATCATAATGGTAGAAAAATTGACAGATTCGTCAGTGGATTAAATCCACAAATTCAAAAGGCTCTTGATATTATAGACATTTGGAGATATGAAGAAGATTTATTGTGTTCCCTCAAAGTGGATATTGAGTTTGGAGAATTGTCCCATGGAAATGGTGATATGAAATAAAATATTGAGTTTCTTGATGGAGGATCAAATGATAAAAGTGGTAAGAAAACATAACAATTGACATGCCAAAAATGTGGGAAGATTCATCATGAGGACTTCCTCAAAGCGATGGGGAAATTCACTTGTTTATGTGAAAGAAGAACACCCTACTCAAGAGTGTCGAAAATAAATAAAAAGGAAGGATAATTTAGTGGATGAAAGGATAACACCACCCATGGTCGAATACTAAAACAATAGGGTGGATGTGAACTGTGCAAACTAGTGCACTAAACCACGAGTCCTCAAGGGTAATCAGTTTCAATAGCCACCGATGCCAAATGAACAAGGGATGGATTATTCCATCACTACTGTGGAAGTGTAGAAATTTAATGAATTCGTACACAGTACATATCTTATTCACTCAGGAATGTAAATGTTCTTATTTGATTCTGGAACTACACATTAATTTGTATCATGCATGTCTTCTCGAACTATATAATCGAAGCCCCGAAACCTTGTATTTATGATTTATATAAAAAAATCAAGTAGTGAAATCGATTCAACTCAGGTGTTTGAATCTTCTCCTATTGACGTATGTTGAAAAATTCTTCCAGTTAATCATGTACTACATCCCTTAGTGGAATTCTATGCTATAATGGGAATGCATTCCCTGTAATTATAAATAGTGCATATAAACTGTTGGGAAATTTAAAATTATTTTCATATTTCAAATCATCACATGATCCGCTACAAATGAAAGGTAGATTATGATTATCCATTGAAAATACATCAATGGTTTGGGTGTTTATTTTTTTTGGAGAGACATACCTAACATGAATGTTTGAGTCAAAGGGAAGTGTCAACCTTGTGGTAATGCCCATCATGAGGGAATTCAGTGATGTATTTACTTATGAGTTACTTGGAATTCGCTGAAATGGTGAGGTAGAAATCTCTATAGAACTCATACCTAGAGCTACTCCTGTCTCAAAGAGACCCAATTGGATGGATCCTATAAAACTGGATGAGTTAAAGAAGAAGTTTCAAGAACATTTAGGCAAAGGGTTCATACGCCCTAGTGCATCACCTTGGGGACTGCCAGTTCTATTTTTGAAGAAGAAGGATGAAAGAATTTATCTTTGTATTGATTCTTGGTAACTCAACCAAATAACCATAATGGACAGGCATCCTATTCAAAAGATAGATGACTTGTTCAGCCAGTTAAATGGAGCTATATACATCTCAAAGTGGGATCTTTATTATGGATATCAGTAGCTAAAGGAGAAGAAGTAAGAATATTCATATGACTACCATCCATAAAAGGTATGAGAAGTATGAGTTCCTAGTGATGATATTCATAATTAATAATTCCCCTTAATTAATCTTTTATTTTATGAATAGTTACATTAGACATTACCTAGAAATTTTTTTGGTAGAGTTTATTGATGATATTCTCATAAAATAAAAGAGGAAGGAGGAACTTGAAATCATCTAAGACATGTGTTGGTGACATTGAGAAAGGGGAATTTATATGCCATGTTCAGATAATGTAATTTTTGGTTGAAACAAGTCAGATTTTTGGCACATGTGATCACAAATGTGGGAATATTTATGGACCCTTAAAAAACAAAGGCAATTGAGGAAGGAACCAAACCCTCTAATATCACAGAAGTCTGTATTTTTTTTGGATTAGCAGGGTACTATAGAAAATTTGTGAGAATTTTCTCACGGTTTTCATACCTACTCAATATGTTAACAAGGAAAGGGTAAAGTATGTCTGGATGGAAGAATGTGAGGTAAGCTTCAAAGAGCAAAATAAAACATTGATCACTGCACCTGTACTCATATTATCAAAAATTATAGAATGTTTGGTGTTGTATAGTGATTCTTTATAGAAAGTACTAGGTTGATTACTAATGAAAAATATTAATGTGATAGCCTATGCGTCAAGACAGTTGATGATCTATGAACAGAACTACCAAATGCGTGATCTAGAGCTGGGAGCCATGATTTTTGCCCTGAGAATCTGGTAGAACTACCTTTATAATGAGAATTGTGACATATTAACAGAGTACAATATCCTAATGTATATATTCACACAGAAGGAGATCAATATTTTTCAAAGGAGATGGTTTGAGATAATTAATGTACTATGATTTTTCTATACAATATCATCCTGGAATGGAAAAAATTGTAGTCGATGCTCTATGTAGAAAATAACCTGTTACTCTATTCATGTTATGGATTGAGAAATACCCAATCTTCATAGATATTAAAAGGATGGATATGTAAATCATTAGGGTACGAGATACATCCTACCTTTGTCAAATGAATGTTAAACCATAAATACATGAAACGATTTAGGAGGCATGAAAATATGATCTAGAGTTATAAAATATGGAAAATTCAACATTGGAACTGAAGCTACATGAGTTCCATACTGAAGATGATGGTGTGATTGGGTTTCGAATGTAGATTTAGGTTCCTTCATCACTGGAGATAAAGGAGGAGGTATTGGTCATTTCAAATATCTCAACATTCTCAATCCATCTTTGAAGAACCATGATGTTCAGAGATCTCTAAAAAACATCTGGTTGGACAGTTAGAAGATGAAGATGGAAGAAAATTTCTCAACGTGCATCGTATGTTAGTAGGTTAACATTGAGTGACAAAAGATCAAAGGTATAATGAAACCATTTCCTATACCCATGTATAAATGCATGAATGTCACTATAATCGTTTTCATAGTTCCCTTGAAGATGTCCAAGGGAAATAATGTGATATGGGTTGTGGTTGACCTACTCACCATGACTGCCCATTTAATCACTATTCAGGAAGATCTCTTGCTTGAACAACGTGCAATGATATATGTGAAAGAAGTGGTGAGACTACATGGGGTTCCACTCTTGACTATATATGATGATGATCCAATGTTAACATAAAAATTCGGGAGTCTTCAACATGCTTTTAGTACTGAATTAAATTTCAATAGAGCCTATCACCCATAAACTGATTACTAATCTAAAAGTAAGATTTAGACCTTTAAAGACATTCTACGGTCCTTCTCTTTAGAATTAAATTTTAAATGGGATCAACATCTCCCATTGGTTTAGTTCTCATAAAGAATTAACTTCCACTTGAGTATTCTTATGGCTCCATATAATGATATGTTGGTAAAGGAAAGTAGAACTCCAACCTGTTGAGATGATGTTCAAGAAATAATTCTACATGGACATGATATTGTGGAAGATATGAAAGAGAAGGTTCTTGTAATCCATATATATATCAATGATTTGCAGTGTTGGAAAAGAGCTATGGAAACAATAGTCAAAGGGACTTGGAGTTCAATATTGGGGATAAAGTATTCCTTCAAATATCACCATGGAAAAGAGTCATGCGGTTTGGAAATAAAGGGAAGCTATGAAAAAGGTACATTGTCCCCTTTGAGATCTTGACAATATTCCAGTCGTGGCTGATCATCATGAACTTCCACTAAATATGTCTTAAGTTCATGATCTATTTCTCATACCACTCCTAAGGAAGTACATACCAGATCACTCAAATGTATGGAACTCAGATGTGGTACAACTTGAAGATGGCCTCTTTTATTAAGAGAATCAAATAAGGATTTTGGACTGGAGAGATAAGGTTCTACGCAATAGGACAACCCACATAGTAAATGGTTTTTGGAGGAACCATATGTATGAAGAAGAAACATGGGAACCGGAGGTTGTGATGAAGGACATGCACCCTCACCAATTTTTGTAAAACCAGATTTTGATGGAAAAATTTCAAATGGGTGGGAAAATGTAATAAACCACATATTTATCAAAGGAATTTCTTCCATCTGGTTGTACTGTCATAAATAAATCACATTGGGAAACACAATTCCTCACAATCCTTAAATGATCTACTATTTGACCTTTATACATAATTTTTCCACTTCTGTGTTCCCCATTTTTGAAATCTAACCTACACGATTGAGATTTGTGAGATTTTTGGAGTCTGATTAGACTAATATAATTTTTGGTGAATAGTAACCAACCCTTATGAATAATAGTATGACCCTTTGAACAGTAAATCATCCAAAATAATAGTAACTTCACCCATGAAAGTAAAAATAACATTTATTTATCTTATATGTGATAATATGACCATAGTAAATTTATTGGATTTTTTGTAAGTCATAAATAAATAATTATAATTAATTAATTAATTTAAAATAAAATTTATTTTCCAAAATTTTTTTCATAAATTTACTATTCTATGTCTTCTGGTTTTATGATAATTTTATAAGAACATATATAATTTTTTGTACCATTATAAATCTATTTTAATGTTAAAATCTATCTTTTTCATGTAAATTATGATTTTATATAAAAAATAAATTAATCCAATATAGAAAATTATTATTTTAAAATGGTGTTCATGCTTCAATTCTACATATCCAAAAATGGTTAGCTTGAATTTTTGGTATTTTTCTAAAATAATTGTGTTTTTGGTGAATAGAAAAATGAAATAATTTACAATAAATGATAAATAAATGAATTATGATGTAATAACATGATGTATGACTATTTTAAGGCCATTATCTCGAACTCACATTCAAAAATTACTTTTATGGGTCATGGAATTATCACTATTACTTGTCTTGAGGAGAAATAATAAATTATTGAATATAATATTGTGAAAACCCATCTCCCCTACACTATAAATACCTCCGTTAAAACCCTCATTTACTCAATACTCTCAAGCATCAATCCTTCTCCAAATTCTTCCTAATGCTTTTCCCTATCCCATCCCCTAGGTCTAATAGATTTTGGTTTCATCAAAAGGCCAATTCAAGTTGCCTTAATTATGATTCAAGTGGTAATTCCCCCCCTCTATCTCTTTTCCTTTAATTTCCATTCAGTTTCAAGTGCATTTCATATTCTCTTCCCACATGTCCACATCAATAAGGAATGGTAAATCCAGGATCATAAATATACTATAATTTTAGGATAAAAATGAGATTATATATCATCCATCCATGTTATCCTATTATTTTTATTTTATAATGGAAAATGTTGTTCGTGAGGTGCAAATTTATCACCATCAAGAACGACATGTTTTCAATTTCCTTTAACACCTTTAATTTGGTAATGAACCCAATTTTATGGTTGAACCAGATTATGTTATTTTTATTATTTCCTATTTAATATTCTGTAACTAACTTATTTAAATATTACTAAAATGATTAAACAAAACAAGATCATTGGGGCTGAAAACCCGTCTGAATTAACGAAAATGATAATCATTAAATTATTATCTAGTGAATCATCCACATGTTATATAACATAAATTATTATAAGATAATTTAAAATACATTAATATCATTAATAACATGAAATATTTGTTCTGTATGTCTGTCCGTGTTCTACACAAACTTCTATTCTTGAACATATGTGAACCGTTCATGAAAACTATAAAGACAAATGTTCCCAAACAATGAATTTAAACACCATACCTCATCCAAAGGCCCATAAATGAACTTAATAAAACCATAATTAACCATATTAATGTATTAAAGGTTCATTAAATTCTAATTAATTAATATAATGTCATTATAAATGAAATTAATGTGAAGAAAGCATTCGGGTACAAGGTAAGGGGAATTCTCAAACCCAACCGTCTTTCATTGGGTTTTCACTCTTTCAACCAAATTTTTATTTTGTGAATTCCTTAAAAATAATTTATTCATCAATATATTTCCTTTTTTACATGTTTTACACATATTTTCATAACAAACCCAATGTTTTCCAAAAATAATTATTCATTCAAATAAACACTCTTTTTACTTCTCAAAGATTGTTTCTTCTTCCCTAATCGTTGATTGATCTATGTACAGAATGTGATTCCCTTTTTATTTTTGGAGTCAAATGTTTACGAATGTATTAATAATAATGTAAAACACATTAATTTCCTTTTCTTATTATATGATCTTGTTTCAAATGTCTTTTATGGGGCATGCATGATAATTTAAACGTTATGATGTGACGGGTGCACCCGGAATTATATAGCACAATATGAATATTATGATGTTATGGGTGCACTCATAATTATAAAGAGACCAAATTAATTGGGTAATGTGATTAATATCATGATTAAAATGGAAATGATGCATGAAAAAGATTCTAGAATTGTTCACATATATTTGTTGTAGTAGACCACTGAGACATGATGTTTCGTTTTTTTTGTTGCCACATTTCAAGTCCTTTATTAATTCTTCCTCTCATGTTCATGATCCTTTTCTTATGTTATTATTATGCTCACCCATTGTTATAATGTTCATATCTATCCAATTATTGTGCTTTTATCTCACGCCGTTTTTATGTTTATCCCCAGTAGATTATGTGTACTAAGGGTTTTTCACGGGAAAATATGAAGTTGGAGAAAAATGGATTAAATAAATGTTTATGTTTGAAGTTGTAAATTTTATGTTTTCTCATATTTTTTCCATTACACTAATCGTCTGGATACTCATGGTGTAATAATATTATATTTTTTTCATTATATTGATGTAATAATAATGTAAGAAAATGCAGGTTTTCTATAACATCTGTATCAGCAATCACCACCAAGACCACCACCACATGCCCAACCACTCCAAAACAATCCGGAGAACATGTTCACTACATTATTGTGGATACTTGACCAATGGATTAAAACCCATGAAATAGAGATTTAAAAAACAAGGATAAACAATGATACCTAGAGAATTTGATGGGATTTTTTTCAATGACCATATCTAATCATTTACAAGGTTATGTGCTCAATAATACTTAGGATCATCCAAGAGTGGGGGATAAATCAATAATGGTTAAAAATAAGAATGTGATTAATTTCAAAGAAAACATCTAGAAGTGAGAAATATGAGTTGAAAGAATCTAAAAAGTCTTGTCATGGGATGATTCAAATGGTAAAACCATCTATGTAACCACTAGTAGATGAATAGCCTAAAATGGAAAATAACTACTTAACACCACATACATACAAGAAACCTCTCACATTTCATAAATAATTGTTATATGGTAAAGAGGATGGGTAATTTAAAAATAATTATATCTGTTTATACATTTGTAAATAAATTTACATTTTTTGGAGTAAATTCTTATGCATCTACATATTAATAATTCATTATGGACTTTATCTCGAGTAGAAAGATAAATATTGAAGACATAGGAATCATATCACATAATGATGAATTCCCTACAATTTTACAAAGTAAATTTCATCCAAAAATTTGTGACCACATGCATTATTCAATTACATTAACTATTAGGACATCTACATTTGAAAAAACATTGTTTGATATTGGTGTGTGTTTGTATCTAATTCCCATGAGTTTCAATAAGAAGTTGAAAATCAATGAATTGAATCCAACCAATGTGTCACTCCAACTCACGAATCTATCAATCAAGCATCCTAATTTATTTCTCAATGATGATTTAATAACAGTTGAAAACATCATTCTCTTAACAATTTTTTTAGTTAATGATAAGGTAGATGAAGGTGACATTCCCCACATCCGTAAATGACCATTTCTAGCAACATAAAAGGTGATGATTGATGTAAACCTAGGGGTATAAATTTTTATATTGGGTTAAATTAATTATGTGTTCAACATGGAGAAATATGTTCATAAAAGAAACATATCAAAAAAAATTAAAACCATTTCCCAATCAAAAGAAAAAAATATCATATGAAAATTGATAACTTTAATTAGAAACCACCTATTGTTAACAAGGGGTCAGTTTCTTCATAGAATATAATTTTCACTATACATATGACAAATAAGTTCATCTTGCCTTTCATCCATTCAATTTTTTTTGAATAATTTGACTATGTGTATCAATGAAATGATATATTCTTATTCTTCTGAAAATATCTATCCCTATAAAATAAATAAACTGTGGATTGGGAGGAAACCCATGATAGCTTTAAAGAGACTTGGATATAAATTTTTTGTTTTTAAGGATAGTTTTTTGGGATTCCTAATGTTCTCAGTAAAACATGATATAAAATTTGACAAAATTAAACAATAAACACTATGAAAATAATTCATGGAGTAAAAGTCTCACGAAAAATAAAAATTTAAAAATAATAATTTTGACATCATTCATTCAATACATGACATATAATTTTGGTATTTTCTTACTAAAATCGTGATTATAGGGTTCATGGTGAACCCCATCGATTTCCCCCTCTATTATGTGACCCCACTTTCTCCAATTTCCTTTGGAAACCCCTCCCCCTCCAAGCCCCCTCACACACACTCAAAACACCATTTCCACATTCTCCCTTATCCAATACTACCATTTTTCTCCATCACTCATCAAATTCACAATGAATTGTGTGCAACTCATAGACAGACTGTGACCACACCCCTATTCCCCCTAAGTGGAAAAGGAATGTACCTCATCCACTACCCATAAATTAGTCTTCATCATCATCATATTCCTTAACATTCTTCATTTGAGCCTTCTACTATTCATCTTGTGAATCTAACGGCCATTCACATTCCCATATTCCACCTTGCCTTCATTTTTCAGACCCCACACACAAATTCCTCTTTTTCCAACATCATGCAATGCCAACATGAATAAACAAAACATTAGATCTCATCGTCTTGGGGGAGCATCAACATCCACTGTAACGTACTTCAACTCATATATCACCTTCCACTAACTCCGTCCGTGAATGTTTGAGAGGAGACATATGGATAGAACATCCTCATGTTCCTTTCCACATTCCACTTCAGATTCAAAAAATAACCATGAGGGATCATTCTAGGAGACTATGAAATTTGCCTGGGAATACACTCAGTTTACTACATCACCTCCCTAATATTTCCTACTTTGTATCTCAATACAAACAAGGGAATAGAATCATTACTCTTTTCTATGATTTCCATAGACCGCTATAGTTTTTAGGACCCCACAACCTCGAAGAGCATAATACTTCGATGTGTAGTTATCTAAATTTTTGCACAGGAACCTCACCCATGCATGGATGGCATAAGTAGAAGTCCATAGTGGGGTTATCTATATTGACGTAATTATTCATGGTTCATCCAATGGTGGCCCAAAAATAAACATGTGTATATAGTTTTTTGTCTTTTATTGGAATTTTGTGATGCGGAACCATGAAAAATTGATGGTTGGATCATTTATCACCCACTTATATAGGCATGTGGGGTCCTTTGGGATTGCTCAGACCCTCAATCACCATATTCCAATGTAAGGAATCTCTCTTCTTCTAATCCATGAGATGGGGGTTCTCACGACGAATTGTATGTCTACCGTTTTATAACCACATAAATAGAGGGTGCTGATGAGGCCCTATTGATCAACTACTGATCCTCCAGCCACCCTAGCATCCCCTCATCAGGCTTCAATTACAACCTCGTCCTCTACTTCCACCACTTCATCCCACCATCCACTATTCTCCCAACCCTTCTACCACCAATATCCATTCTCCATCCACCACTAACATTCCAATTCCACCACCCACCCCATCATACCTAGTAGATCTCTGGGACATGTAACATGAATCCAGGAGAAATGCACCATATTTCCCACCACATTGGAATCCCCTTCATAGAGTGTTCCATTCTTTCTAACCCTTCACTGCCAATAGTCACCACTAGCACCCATATACCATCATCTACATACCCTTCATATACAACCTTCCCTCCCACAACTTCCTCCCAGGATAACCTACCCTCCTTGATGATAGACCTTCCATCCCAGTAGAAGTTTCAGGAAGCGTAGGCTCAATTGCGGAAGGCCTTACAACCTCCACTATCCATATTATTACCATTTATCGACCATGTTTCCAGATCCATGGACACACTTGGGATCAATACCTCCCCTCCACCTTCTACTGAGATAGCTTCCAACACCATGAACCACACTACCATAGTCGATCCTCCAAAACATTCCTCCAAAGATGATATTGATAGTATGTTCTTGCTACTTTCACCCTCTATTTGGGAGAGGAACTTAGATTGTCATCTCAACAATTTTGATTAAATATAGTTTCCCATTTTCCCCTCTCCCTTTTTTAATCTAAATTGATTATCACCTTTTACTACATGTTTTTCATATACCATTAATGTATCATTTTGATTATTATATATATGGTATGTTGTTTTTTCATCACTGTTTCAGGGATTATTTTTCATTTAACTATTGTGTTACATTATCCATGTCTAGCTCTTCTTCAAGTCCCATGGTCATTGATGTGTCTTCTCGGTAACCATCTTCCATTGTACATTGGATGACTCATAATAGGACTGATGTTGAGAACTATATTGAATAACTTTCACTAGATATCCATGCTTAGTAGATGTCCGCACCATGAAGGGCACAACTTATTTTTTAACTGATTGAGATGAATGCATGGTTTTCTTTTAGGTTGGTTGACTATGCCAAGAATCCCCCTGACATTGATGACACAACCACAAGTTCTTATATGTAATAGAGGACTTCTAATTAGATTGTCAACAAATCCTGATACATTTTTGCATCTATCTAGATGAAAACCACATTGTTATCACATTATGTGAGCTATCCCATCTTTATTTTTTCCCTTTATTTTCAATCATGAACATGTTGTTACTTATTTCAATTTATAATAATTTTATATTATGAAATTCATTAAATTCATAAGATCCCCAAAAATGTATATATCTAATATGCTTTTCATTATTATTCATTATGTACACCTCTCCATTTCACTACTTCAAAAATTATAAAACCCTATTGAATAATGTGATATATTGTTAAATGTTTTTAATTATAACACAACATATAGGTATCAATGTATAAAATCATCAGCCACCAGGATACCACATAGAATGAAACTTATATTGGGAGATCTCAATTCACTAAAATATTTTAAGAATTTCATTTCATTTTTTATAGTATATCGGGGATATCCCTCACATGTTACATTCCAAGACAATGCGTACACTATCTCATTATATGATATGAGATCCATTATTGATCATTTCCATCGATATGCTAGAATTTTTTCTTTCTTTTATTTATCTATGTGAATTTGTTCAATAAAATCATGTTTTAATCTTGAAAACTCAATGTACCCATTTTAATAAAAGACAAATTTAGGTTGGAAATTGTTCAAATACCTATTTTAATTTTGTTTATATTTTTTTCATGGTTTTTAATATTTGTAATTTAATTCAAATTGAATAATCTTTTAATTGATTTTTATTGACTTATTACTTTATTTATATACCTTAGGTGATTTTTATTATTTTTCTCTACTCCCATTCTTAGGAGGATTTAGGACCAACAATTTCATATTGTTTTCTAAGAATTTTTTTTAGTGACACGTGTGGCATGTAAACATATCATAATGTTTATTGACATCTTATAGAGTCTATGAATAAACAAAAATAATTTTAATATGACTATGGAAAGATTTTTTGATCCCCTTTTTTCTCGAAAATTAACTTATATTTTTCCTTATTTAGCGAGTAGTATCCTTGTAAAACCATTTTCAGATGGAAGCATTACAATCTCACTAACCCTTCATACCCTGCTCTTGATATTATGCATGATTATCCTTTGAATAATTTTGGGGGAATTTTTAGCAGATGGGAATGGGAAAATTTAGTTTATGATATGTTTTTTAGAATTTTTACAATACACATATGATGTGCTTCATTTTTACATAAGGAAACATATTTTTGTTCATGTATTAATAAGGTAAAAAATAAAAATTTACCGACTGATGAATAATTTGATAGTTCATTTCTAATTAAGCTATGGATGGGAAATCTCGACAGAACATGAAATTTAGAAAATATAAACATATAAATAAAAATAAGGATCATGGTACATTTTTTATACATACGTGTTACATTCATTAATACACTTTGAACTAATTTTATCATGGAATATATTTAATCTTAGAGGAGCCACTCCATTAGATGGTTCCCATTCATTATGAATTAGACATTAGAGATGATACTCCTTTTGAGATTTATTTTCACTTTCTACCCATCTCCCCTCATCATAGGAGGTGTTTTAACCCTCTTTTTAAATACATTGTGATTGATTTTGTGTTTTAATTTATAATTTGTATATAATATAAATCATAGAATCTTTTAATTATGAACATGTAGTCAGGGAATGAGCATAAATCTAGTTTGAGTTTACACTGAGTTATGAGAGAAACTTTTATTGTGAGTGAAATTGAAAATTTTGTATAGAATTTAAGGAACCATTATAAGATTATAATTAAAATAATAATATCATGTGTAAAGAAAATAACTATATGGAATGACTAATTTTATCTTTAGGATTGATTCTGGTGGATTGACTTTTTTCTCACTATTTTTTTTATTTCACTAGTTTTAATGCATGTTTTCAATATTAAAATTTATTCTTTTGAAATTTATATTTAGGTTCTTTATTTATGAGGAAAATATATTGTTCATGTGTACGGTAATTTGATTAACTAAAATTATATATAAAATTTGGATACATTTTTATGTCTTATTAATGATTTTTTCGATAATAATCTAATTTTTATTTTGTTTTCAAAAAAATTTTTAATTATAAACATAAAATAATAATTGATGAAAAATTGAAAAAAACATCCTTTATAAGTTTTTTATCACATACACAATGTGTAGTCACCATTCACAACTTTCCTAAAAAGTCATAGACCAACCCATGAAGATTCGTCATGACATGAAGATAGTATAAAGTGTGTGATTCATGTACATGATGTGAATCATTCATAAAATATATCCCCAACAAAAATGAAATTCATACACGATACGATGATATTGAATGTCACACCCTGACATTGTTGATTAATTATTTTAATTACTTTAATTATTATTTTGAGTGTCAGACGTTTTTTTTAATTTTGTATGGTCAGCCCACATAGTTAGGAGTAATTGTGTGATGCCTATGTAGATGCTCATCTGGGTCTGAGTAGTGGATCATGGCTTGTGTACAGTTTATAAAACCACACGAAAAGACTTTTTCTTACCCCTATAAGTAGAATGGTCTGTGTGGAACAATTTGAGAATAATTTTCACAACCAGGAATTTGACTGCAGGTGAACTGCATGGTTTCCTATTATTTCGAATAAATAAATCAATGAAATAAATGGTAATGTAAATAAAATAAACGAAGATAAATTAAATTAAACAGAATTATAAAAATGAATAATAATATTAATAGTTCAAATATTTTTTTTTCAATAGTATAATTATTATTATGATTATTATTATCATTATTATTATTACTATTTTAAGTATTATTATTATAACCTTTAATATGATTTTTTTATATTGCTATTATGATTATTATTATTATTATTTTGAAAAAAAGAAACCTTGCACCCCCCCTTTTTACGCCCCCCCTACGTCGGACCTACACCTAACCCCAACCAGCATCAGCGGCCTGACCTCATAGCATCGCCTTACTTTTGGTGATCGCATCCCCATACATATTGATATTCCCTAGTTTGACATAATCTAGAATGGAATACTCCACCCTGCTCAATCCTAGTCTAGCGTGGCCTGCTCTTCCTTTCTCAAATCTTTTCTGGCGTTTCTGGATTCTCCCTGCTCTATCAAACCCCCCGGGCCAACAAACCTCTCCTCTGAAATAATTATATTTCAATTATAGTGTTTTCCTTCAATTGGGAAAAATCCTAATCACGAGGTTTTTTATTTTTGTGTTTTTATTAATGATTATAGTGTGTGGTTGGTCTGCAAAGTCTTATTTTCCCTTTTGTTGAAGTCTCATCATGTCTTCATGCCATTGAGGTAGGAGAACCCATTTTTTCACGTTCCAATGCATTCCTATTACACATTCAATCTATTAATTATTTAATTTAATTGATTCAGAACTTTATTATACTGTTAATTGGTCTTCTATTGTGTTCTTCTATATTGAGGAGTTGATAAAAAATATATTTTCATGTGTTTCTTTGAATATGCTCATCTGCTTTGATCCTAAAGATATTTGATTAATTCCAAACATTGATTCAATAACTAGTTATATGAGCTAATCATTTTCATAATTTTTTTGGATACCTTTTTAGGGTGTTTCTAAAGTAATATATTTAGATGAAAATGACCTTTATGATAAATTTTTAATTATGTCTATTTAAATGTGAACTCACTGTATTTGATAAAATGCCATTAGTCATTTAGAGTGAAATTATGTATTTTATGAACCATTTCATTTTAATTATATTTTACTGGCTATTTATTTTATGTGAACATCGTTTGATGTGTATAGTTTGACAACGGTATATCAAGGAAATTGTGATGATATGTTTTTAGAATGGGTTTTATGGATTTAAGGGGATTGTTTTTTTATAAATAATGTCGACGGTTGGGTCTAGTTTTAAGAAATTAGTATTTTTTTCAAAATGGTTTATGAGTGACTTCATGAATGGTTGGCCTTCCATTTGTTGTTGGAACATCCATGGGAGCACTATGTGCACACATGGATGTTCCCTCATATGAATATGTTTCTTAAAATTGATATTTTTATTGAAACCTTAGTTTTCTAAGCGGTTCTTGTTTTCTAAATGTTGTTAGTATCATCGTGGGTTTTTTTAAACTTCCTGAAATGATATCTATAAGCATGTGCATGTTTGGATTTTGCTGGTTGTTTCATTTGATGAGTGTCTTACGGGGTCATTTGGTTTGATGTTGGAAAGTTTACATTACTATTGTGCTATGAATACTTTTATGGTAATTATTTTGATACATGGAAACTAAAGGCCTATTTGTAACATTAAACATAAAATAGTTATTTAGCATTATGATGGATAGAGTACAGCAACCATGCCCTTTATTACACACTAAAACCTGATTTATTACATTAACACACACTTAATACATTGTAGATGATCAAGATTTATAGTGCCTTTGGGGCTAATTAACATTACATGAAACCTTTAGACATAAAATAAAACATCTTTATTGAAAACATCTTTTACATGACCACAAAATTCCTTCATACATATAATTGCATGCGAAAAGATGAGGACATATGTTAAAAAAGGTGATCAATATAGCCTAGAAATGGAGTAAAATGGTATAACAGGAAGAATAAAATATTTTCTTTGAAATATACATATCAATGTATAAAAAGAGAAACATGGACATAAATAAATGATATAACATGATCGTCATAACACCAAAATGTGGAAACAACATAAAACAATGCATCATTAACATAATGGAATTAGGTAAAACCCTATCCCAATGTGGTGGAAAAAATTCCTAAATAAAATCATGTAAACCACTATCCCAACATGATGTAAAACATTTCCCAATTAATTGGATCTCTATCAAGGAACACCCTTCATAATCATTTTAATTTCATGATTAAGTGGGCCACATAGATCATATAACATGGATTCATTCAACATAATAATTTATTCCCTGATGAAAGAATGTGGAATAAATAAATTAAATTATATAATAAATAATTATATGTGAATAATGGTGAATATCCATCATTAATAAATGGTCATGGTATTCAATACACAATGATTCTGTCCCGGAAAATTGCGTTGCAATCTCGGAAGCCTAACATCGTGACATAAAATTTCCTAAAAATGGTTAATGAGAGAGAAATGGGTATCTCAACATATATACACGAAATTTAATATAAGGGTGTCATATAGACACAATTACAAACAAAAGGAATTGGGAAATAGGAGGCATAACCTAATAGATAAATTTGATGACAGATGATAAATTGAATAACTCTTATGAAATGTTGGAATGATAACTGGTGTACATGGGTGGGATTAATGAGATAGAATGAGGTATCCTATAATAGAAACATAATAATGAATTTATTGGGGAGGATATAAAACATACCCCATCATTTATAATTGAAAATAAATGGTTGTATAAATATATGGAAACATGGATAAAAATAAGAACCAAAGGAAACCCTTACTTGATTATATCACATCAAAATCATGAAGAGGGGATTCATGAAATGTTAGAGAACCTTTGGAGGATTCTAGAGTAGGGATTACTAATTAGGTATGTGCTCCAAGTATTTTTAGTGAAGAGAAGTGGGATATCTGGTGGGTTTATTTAGGAAACGAGTGGGAAATTCATTAATATTCCACAAACTTACGTTTTGGAACATATATAATTAAATATTCAAAACCACAAACCATCCCATGGGTTTTCCAGTTTTTTTTCTAAATAAGCATGTAAAACAATATTTTATATGGCTAGTGGCCTAATTTATTAAAATATTATCCTTTTTTATGTGTAGGTCGGTCACATTATTAATGAAAAGAATTTTAAATCAAAAAATGTATTATACATTTTGGAGGATTCACAAAGGATTTATAAAATAATTTAAACAAATATAAAATCACATTATTTTGATGGGAAAACATATATTTGGCCTACAATACAAATTATATAATTCATTACATCATTTTGGGGTCATTATGATGTCAAAAAACAGATATTTTTTTATAAGGTATATAATTTTTACCCAAAAAATATAATTTCTCTAAAAATAATGAAAAATTAACCATTAGATAAAATATTTATCCAAAATCCAAAAATAATATTCAATTTATCTAAATAATTTTTTAATTATGTGAATTTTTAATTTTATAATGATTAATGACATTTAGTGAAAATTCTTGGGTTTTGACAAAAATAGTATTCAAACCTTAATAAAATTTACATTTGACAACATAAAAATTGTATAATCATGTATTATACATAAAATTAATTTGATAATTTTATTTTATTAACATATTAATTTTTTCAAATGTTCATTTATTCCTTGAAATAAATTTATTAAAAATACAATTTCTATTGTATCGTGTATAAAATATAAAACTTTTAAAATTAATAACCTAATAATTTACGGATAAGTAACTAATATAATCATAATTTATATTATTTTTTTATAATATTATTAATGAAACACATATTATAATATAATAATTTATATATCTCTCAAAAGTACAATTTTTACTCGAATAATCAAGTTATCAATTTCTTTGTTTTTTTAAGAATGATAGTTCTCATAATGGAATTGATGAAATAAGACATTTATTTATAGAAATGGATTACACAATAAGTAACTAATACCTTGTTACATAACCCCTTATAACACCCGCAGAAGACCCAAGGGTATGGTGTGAGTTGGTGATATTCTCTTGGGGAAACTTTGATAACATCGCATAGGTAGTAATCTCTATTAACATGAAATTTTAAAATTTGAAATTATGTTCATACTTAACAAGTAAAAGCTTGGATTGGCCTTGGTCAAGTGAAATGCCCAGTGAAACAACCTCCTTTATGAGCATGGACAAATGAGCTTCGTATAGCCCGAGTGTAACACCCTAAGGTTTTATTGGATAGATTCTTTTTTACTTCTTTGATGTCTTCTTTTTTATGCAACATTATCATTAACTTTCTATATATGAAACACCTTATTATCTTTTAGTATGAACAATAATATTTTTGGCTTGCGTTACACATGATTCCATGTTCTTTTGATAAAATTCATTTCATAAAAAACTTAGTATAGGTTTTTTTCAATTTATAAATGAACTAAGTTTTGATTATGGTATATAAAACACCAAATTATTCATTCACTATACACTATAATTAATTAGCTATCACTACATAAAAGTGTGCCCTTCCTCAATATATTACATTGTACGTGATACCATGTTTCACTAAACAGAGATTTGTTATTAAAATATTATTATCTAATACGATATAAACTAGACAATACTAATATTATTAACCAAATTTTGATTTTTATATAACAGTATCATTCTTCTAACACAATTTCTAGAACCTGGAATGAGAATAAAAACAATTTTTTGGAAAAAAGAAGACTTTTTTTAAAAAAATGTAGTTTTACCACCTTTTGATGGCACACCAATTTTAAATCGAGTTTTTAACTCATTTACAAGTTAAATTTGACAAAATAAAAATTTTCATTGGTAGAGGGACATAATTAATTACTTTTGTTAAATTTTTAGTATATTTCTAATAAAATTAAAATTTTAATGAATAGTAAAAAATACATCATTTTAGATCGAAAATGCCTTTTTATCTAATTTATTTATAATCAAACGGTTTCTTTTGATTTGCTTTCAAAGTTTAATTGGATTATATATTTATCATTGAATCAAATTTTTGACAATGGAATCAATCTATATTCTAAATTTGACAAAAACACAAGTCCATCCTTTGATAGTTATTACTTCTTAAAAACTCGATTTTTTGTTTTGACAACGCGATTTAGTTTTTATATTAATTACTGAAACTCCTATGTTTTTAATTTGGAAAAATAGATTAAATATTTGGAATTTTAAGGATCAAATTTTATAAATAGGTAACATTTATTTTTGGACATTGTGAAATGTAACTTCAGTAATTATTTTATTTACCATGTTTAAAGGGTAAATCTGGTAATGAAGGGTAAAAATTATTATTATTATTATTATAAACTACCATAGAACATGTCATAATCATAATTTATGATATATTTACAACTATGGGAATCCTTGGGTTGATTTTGGGAACACATGGATTCACTAGGATGTGAAAATGACATTTTATAAGAATTAATTTAAAGTAAAGATAATCATAAGCTAATCATATATCTTTTACTAAATCGATTTTAATATTGGGTTATATAACTGATCTCTATGTATATAAATATTAATTAAAAATATGAAAATATTTCCTACATCATGGTATTTTATTTATAATTTTTATACATTAGATAAATTTATATATTTTTGACACAATTATGATGTGGTTATTATATCATTAATGAATGATTCAAATAAATGAATTTATAAATATTAAAATAATATTAATATGAATATTTTGATAGCATAAATGAATTTTTTAGATTACAATGACTTATTATTACTAATTTAATTCCTTTTGTTCTAAAGAATATGGTGGTTATGAAGTTTTTTTAAAAGTCGTGTATGAATAGTGTCCAAAATTAACATAATTCCAAACATAAAACATAAAAAAGATTATTAAATGATATTAAATTCAAAAAAAATAAAGGATTCAGAAAAATGGTAGATATAAATCCAATTATTTCCTAAATAACTTTTTGTGGGTCATTTTATGTGATATGGTAATTACATTAACCCACAACGTGTCAATAATAGGATATCACTATAAGATTAAAAAGGGTAAAATAAGGGTTAAAACATAAAGATAATGATAAAAAATTATTCAAAATATGTAAATAAATTATTTTATTATGAGTTATTGGGCCAAAATCATCTTATCATATAAATTAATAAGTTGGGACCATTTTTAATTGAAATTACATTTATAATAATTTAATATTTTGAGAGTTTCTTAAAGTTCCCTCATTCTCTCTTATAGAAGGGAACCTCCTCCATCTACTCTTCAATATATGGCTCACATTCATGCTCAGACAAACCCTACCCATTTATCTTCTCAAATTCCCTAGTTTCATTCTAGAGGTGATGGTCTTCTCAATAGACTAACTCCAGTGCCCCAAGAGTAACTTTTAACGAGGCACATCGATGAAGAGCTAATCTCTTCTACCGATTCATTCAAATTTATTTCTTATTCTAATTCATCTTATTTTATTATTTCCGTATAAATTAATAACATAAGTATCCATAATATATTGATATGTTTTTATAAATATCAAACCACCCTACTTCACCTTCCCTCTATCGTACAGAAATTGAAATCCTCGCGTGTACGTACGTACAACTTATCGTCTCCTCATCATAGTGTAATCTGTTTTCACCCCACCTACTATGGATGGGTATAATGGTGTAATTAAGAAAAAAATTATTGTTATAACATGATAATTATTCTAGTATATTATACACCATCCACTACAATACCATTTTTCAATTATGGGAACAATTTTGTTGCTCATGCATATGCATGGCTTATCGTCTCCACGGTGCGATGACATTCGTTCTCCACGTAAACCATTCAAAATTAATTATAAACCCTATATAATAAATAATCATAATATATGTGACATAATAATAAAACTATATTTATTTATTTATATATATAAATTTCATTTACGTACATTCATTAAATTTAATAAGGAAATGAAAATAGCGTTCATGCGAACGTACAACTTACCGTTTCCATGAACGGTGTGTCCAGTTTCAATTATATATCAATTTAACATATATTTACATATATAATATATATAATTTAATTGATTTTTTATAATATGGAAGTATTTAAATCAGGATATAAGTCAAAAAATAAAGAATAACAATTCAAAACTCATACCATAAATAAAATGATTATTAACCAAAATGTTTGATTAACATGGAGTTTTCAAATGAACAGGTTATATATAGTGATAATTGAATAATATATTATATCATAAATATTATTGTGGGTCTTTTAAAAGTTAATAATATGTTTAAACTCACTATATGGGAGTTTTGGTCACATACGGAATAAATGGGACCTCGGGTAAGGGAAAATTTTGGAATCTCATTTTTAATTGAGATTGTTTATACATAAGTATTTAATCGGAAATATTTATCATCTATGATCATCCATACCAATTGAATGTTTTATTAAAAACCATTATTTGTAAAACTTGGATACCAAAGATCACAAACAGGCACCCACTACGTACTAAAAGTCCTCCCAAAAACATTAAACAGAAGATTAATATTACTTGACCCAACAACTCCATAAAGTTACTAGTGCAGCATACTAACATGGATAGCTGGGTCTTTACTGATAAGTTCTTCAAGGTGATTAATCATCCATTCCACTGTTTGAATTAATTCATCTGTGTTTAATTTACTCTGATTGAAGAATCGGGCAAGAATTATATCTTGTTTATCTAACCACACTTCTTTCCCCTTTTTGGCATCAACATGAATCATGTGCTCACAAATCCTCATTACATCCTCTTCTGAGACATTGGGTCATATTTCTTTATGACTAATATCTTCCTTGGAGTGTAGAATTAGTTTTGTTCACCCCCCATCATTTTCATCTATGTCTCTCTTGTATCTATTTTCTTCTTCACTTTATCCCTTCTGAAGATATGATCTTTCATTGTTCCATCCCTTCTTGGACGACCTAGTTTCCATTGGTTTTAGCAATTAATAGTAATCCTTGTGTCCATTTGGCTTTTCCCCAACACCACTAAACATTTTTGTGAATCTCTTGTGCATTTTTTCATTTCTTCCTGTGGGCACTGTGAGGACCTATTCCTTGACATCGGTCCATACTATCCATTGAAGGGAGACTATAAATATCCTCTCATGATGATTCATAATCCTCATTCAATCAAGGTTATTGACCCTTCAATCCATAAAATCTTTTCCCTATCATTATCATCGAATCATCTTTGAGGGACCTCTGCTTACGTAGAGACTCGTCCTTAACTGACAGGTTCTCCATACCAGATTTCTTCCCCGCAGAACTATCCTTCAGATTGGCACCAGAGGTGTTTGGGTCTATGTCACTCAAGCCATTCACACATTCAATCATCCCTTGTCCATTATGAGATGTTGTAGCTGACATGAAGGACTTCCCCTACCCAAATTCTACTCCATTGTATTAGTCATAACCTCGGCCCATAAACTGTTGCTACTTATTAGTGTCCTCCAAGCCTCTTCTTTGAGATACAATGATACATCGGACCTCACTCCCTATCGATCTCACCCCACCATCCTTGTTAGAGTTTGAATTAGAAAGGGTATTCCCCCTGGAAACTACTAAAGGAATCTCCTCTTAAACTCCAATAATACCCAAATCATGATTTAACAGGGAGAAATTGTCCTCAACATGCAGTTCGACCTCCATAGGCTTCACATTCAACCCAACTACTATATAAATCATGGGAGTTAACTACTTCCGAGCCTCCTCTGTACTGGCCTCCACTACTATAGAATCATGGAACCTGAACAGATCCAGCTCCATTGGAACTTCCCCTCACACATCTTCAAGCTCACCCAAAACACCACTATCCCGCAACTGGTGTTCCACAACTGTATCCACCTAAACCACTGATGTATGGTCCCTGTTCACTTGACTACACCCAGTGTTCAAATGGCCATGTTTGTTTCAATCTGATCAGAACAATATCCATGATTCAAACACCATTCTATGCTTTCATCTGAGCTCTTCTCTGACTGAAATCCCCTACCACTCTAAAGGAGGTTTGGAGATGTCAACCTCAACACATGTGAGAGGCAAAATAAGAATAAAAATCATAGATCTATGATTATCTGAACCCAGATACCTTATGAAAAGATTCCCAATCATATATATATTTGAAGGATTCTGAAAATTTAGAGGTAGCTGGTAAAACATACCCGCACTACATCTGAAGACATGTGACTATTCACGTTGAGATCAAAGGAACATCGCATGAGAAAAAATAAAAATCCATTTAACACCCATGGAGCACTAGACCAGGAGACAATCAAATCCTCCTCTGATGAGAAGAAAATCATCAATGGATGTCAATCTATAATACCCACCACCACTCGGTTTTGAAGACCCCATGATTTGAAAACAAATATTTTGAAAGCATTAATTGATGGATAGTGATCACAGAATCAAGACAAAAGCATCTATCACCGATGATTTTATGTTTTATTGAACTCCTTTTTAAAAATCACCATCTTAGGAGAGCCTTTGTGAAGGTCGGGGACCTTTGGGAAAAGAAGGATCTGTAGGAAATGTGGAAGAGAAGATGGGTTGGTGAAGGGGATGATGGGCCATGCCATCGAGGAAAAAGAAAGCAACCCCCAGCCCCACCGGGGAGGAGGGTGTCGAAGTCTCTGGCATCATCGGGCTGCGACATCGTCACTATCGATGAAAGGAATGCTAAGGGTGTTTTGATGTGTATCATAACATATCCCTTTATCTAAGATAATATTTTATAAAAAAAGTCATAAAATATTAAATATTATTATTTGTATGTTTAGAGACATTTTTACAATTTTGTTTTATATTTACTACAAGGTATGGAAGGAATCATTCATTTGATTACTATATGAGGTACTTTTTTACTTTCCCAAAAATTGTATGATGATTTTTTTAAAAATATAAAGCATGAATGGATATTTATGGGTTCATGATTCCTTATTTCAATGATGATTACTCTATAATATTTCAGGTTTATTTTAAAATAATTTCTTTTCATTTTAAAATTGTACTAAATTTTGTGAAAAACAATGTTTTTTAAGAATAAAGAATATTTTTCATAAATAATTAATTACATGTGTTTTATCAAAATTATTTTCCATATAAGATAATGCTATTAAGTTGTGTTAATTTTCTATCACTATTGATAATATTATTTGATTTCATTAATGATTGAATGAAAATTTATTATTGGTTAGATTATGATGGAATGATTATTAGGAAACCCATTTTATTTCATTGGTTATGCTAAGATGAATGATTTATGTTTTGGGGACCATTTATGAATGTTTTAATTATAAGATTGGTGGAACCTATATCTCCCTAAAATGAATTTGGTAAATATTTATATCACTTGATACATACCTGACTACAACATAATGTTAATACAATTCAGTAATATAGGGATAGAACTGTATGTAAATCTTGTTCAGAAATTCGTGGCTGGAATGGAATGTAAACCCAGTTCAGTAATGGACATTTTCCACTATGATGGTCTCGGAAAAAATGTAGTTTCTACTGTTGATATCATATTATTTTCTTATTTTTTTTCCAAAATTACATGTTTTATGCCAATGTTATTTTATAATGGTTAATGTTAATTTGTGATCTAGGCCTTACATACTCTCAAGATTTATTTCCCAACTCAATATTTTGTTGTTTAAACATTATGATCATGTTTATAAATTCAAATGATTATGGTTTGTTTTATGTTCTCCATATTTTACCTTACTGATAATTTCATATTTCCTTTTTTATTTTTTTCATTTCCAAGGATATAATGAAATTTCATAGGTTGGAAAAAATAGGGTATGATCTTTATATGATATATTGAAAATCATTCAGCAAGTAAAAAGATTATGCTCTGAGTTTCCAAAGACACTATACTAATACGATCTTTGGCATCTGTTTGTGTCATGTATTAAGTATTATTCAAATGAAATTTAATGTCTATGTTTGTTAATATAGGGTATCTACAGTTGGATTCAAAGCGAAGGTTTAGTTATCATTTGGAAACCGGGTTTCAAAAACATCATTTAGATTCCTAGAGATATTCCAACTGTATGTATGTAGATGTCAGTTATGTATAACTACAAGTTATAGTATAAGAATTATGGTTATGATAATGAATTACCTATGATTAAACCTATGTTGTTAGAGATTGAATGTACTCCCCCTTGATTATGTTGTTTTCCTAGAATGATGTTTGCCTCTCACGCTATTATATTGGGGTTTGGATGATGGATGGAACCTGATGGAACTGCATAACTGTTCATTGTACTAGACAATCCAATGATTTTCCTCATGAATAAGAAAATGTTATGGGAGCTTGAATAAATAATCTTGTATCCATGACCACAAATCCTTCTAGGCTTACAAATGAATTAAGGTGGGAACAAATTTCTCTTGAATAATTCTTAAGGAAATATCCACCTTATTTTAGTGGAACAACTGGTCTACGAGTTGTTGAAAAATGGATTTTTATTAATGAAAAAATATTTTTCATTCTTCGTTGTCTAGAATGTGAAAAGGATAAGTTTTGAAGTTATTTCATTGAAGGTAGAGCGAATATAAGGTGTATCTTTATCGATAATTCAAGGAAACAAGATAAAATTGACTCCGTGGATTGGGATCAGTTTAATAAATTATTTTTCAGTTTCTACCTTCCTCTTATTATACGAAGAAAAAGAGATATTTCAGTTTTTCATCTATCGCGTGGTAATGATAGAAAATAAGGATAGGATTCAGAGGAAACTATACATATTACAGAGATAAGAAGATTTGATTTTCTTTATGCTCAATGTGTGGAAGGAAAAATGGAGGAAACTATCTTATGGGGACAGATAAATTTTTTAAGTATGGGAAAGAAGGTCATTGAACATTTTTTTAAAAAATTTAATGGGAATAAACAGAAAGCTCAAAAGAGTTCACCTCCCATTAATCAGGGTTACAAGTAAAAATAAATGGGGAGTTATGCTAACCTATACACAAATACAAGGGTTATGAATGATTATCGACATCAACAACCTCTTAAGGAAAAATTCAAAGGAATGTCACATGTGAACACTATTGGAAAATTTGAGTATGAAAACAATGTGGTGGAATGATTAAGTGTTTTTGTAATGGGATTACAAAATAGTGTTGTGGAATCTCATTTATAGTATCATAAAAATATTTTAATATCTATGTTTATGTCCATTTTGGTTTTTCACAATTATATGATACTGAAAACATTGAAAAGTGATTAAAATATTTGTGGAAAGCACATGATATGCATATAATGAAGGGATAAGGATATAATGAGATGGTTGATAGTATTAATGGGATCATTCCTGATAAAAGGAAAAAGTGGTATCACGGTTTGAATATATATAATAATAGGTATATTTGATGTGTGGAAGGAGATAATTTTTACAGAATGCAATTTTTAACTATGGTTTTATGGTAATTCATGTCATTTCTATATTTCAAGAGAATACATGATTACGTTATTCACATGTTTAGAATGTTACAACCTATAACAACCAAATGTGATATTGGGGACAAATGATATGTCGATTTAGTTCACATCCTTATAATGTTTTAATTTTTTATTTTTCAAATGGATTTTATTGTTATCCATTTAGGGATAGTATAAGTATTATTTTGGTTGATGTTTTTTAGATTAATGTATTAACTCACTATAGGTTGACTTATGCATATTTGATGATTTTTTTTTAAATTTTGTAAATACATATAGAATGACCTATAATTATATCTCATGATCTGCTAATACTTCGAGAATGAAAAATTCAACATCATTTCATTAAATTAGAGATGAAGTGGAAATTTATTAGGGAACAAACAATAGTGACATTGTACTGAAATCATTTAAGTATTCCTCCTATTGTAAAAATTCATCATCTATAAGAAAAAAATATTGAAACAAAAAATGTAGTCCTAGTACCTTCTTATTTGATGAATCATACGGTACATTAAATCTTTGTAGATTTATGGATTTAATGTAGTTAACATTCTCCAAACCTAATTCTCTATCACTATCCATCAGATCTTGATGTTTAGATTTATCTTCCATAACCATATTATCACTTCCGACCCATGTCCTCCAATGTGGAAGCCTAGAGATGAGTTACTTTAGGTAACCTTTTTGTATCTATATATCCCTTTTAAACTGATTTTTTAGTTACCCTTTTTACAATGTGTGTTTCCAGGACGAAAACAGTTTATAACCCTGAAAAATTTCAAGGGGATAATTAATTATAAGGGGGTAGAGTGTAAACTCCCAAGATTTTATGAGATAGATTCATATAATTTATTTTATTTCATATGTTTCATTATACACCATGAATATATTTTTTTGTTCACAACATCGTATTAGCTTGTAGTATACGCAATAATATTATTGGCTTGTGTGGGAACCAATTTCATGTTATTTTGACAGAAATCATTACACGCAACATTGAGTGTAGATTTTTTAAATGTAAAAAAAAATAAGGTTGGATTATGTTATATGAAATACCAAAGGAATCATTTAATATATGAAAAACTAATTTATATTGTTTTACATGCAATATCAACCTTACTCGATAGCTTGCGTTGTACTTGATTCCGAGTTTCCCTAAACAATAATATATTATTAAAATATTATTATTTAATGGGATATAAACTAGCCATTATGCATAGTATTAACCACATTTCAAATTTTATATAACATTAGCTCTCATCTTACATATTTTCTATAACATTTTATTAGAACAAAATCATTTTTTTCGTATAAAAGAAGTATTTTTAAAAAAAATGTTGTTTTATCACCTTTGGATGGTGCACCCATTTTAAATATAGTTTTTTTGACAAATTTATAAGTTAAATATGAAAAAATAAACTTCTTCTTTGTAAGAGGGACATAAAAATTTACTTTTGTTTAATGTTTGGTATTTTTCAAAAAAAATAATATTTTAATGAATATTACAAAATACTGCATTTTAAATCAAAAACTAAATTTTTATCTAATTCATATATATAGTTATATTATATTTTTAATTGGTTTTAATGTTTAATTGGATCATATTTTTAAAATTTAATACAATTTTTTGCATTTTATGTAATTTCACTTTTAAATTGGACATAAACACAGGTCAAATTTTTGATAGTTATTAATTCTTAAAACCCCACTTTTTGGTTTCGACAACGGGAATTAATTTTAAATTAATTACTGAAACTACTGTGTTTTGTATTTGAAAAAATTTATTAAATATTTTAAATTATAATTCTAAAATTGGATTTATAGGTACCTTTTATTTTTGGACATTATGAATAGTAACTTCAGTAATTATTTTAATTATCATTGTTAAAGGGTAAATCTGGTAAATAAGGGTAAGAAATATTAATATAATAATATTAAACTACCCCAAAAAAGGTTATAAAACTATTGGATGATATATTTACAACCTTTCTAATCCTTGGGTCTATTTTGGGATCCCATGGATTCACATGGAAGTGAAAATGACATTTTATAAGAATTAATTTAAAATAAAGATAATTATAACTGAAACATATATCATTTACTAAAAAGATTTTAATAATGTTATAAAAATGATCTCTATGTCTATAAACAGTCATTATAAGGAAAAAATATTTCAAACATCCTGGTATTTTATTTATATTTTTTTGAATTTAGATAAATATATTTATTTATGACCCAATTATGATGTAGTGATTACCTCCTTAATAAATGATTCAAATAACTGAATTTATAAATATTTAAATAAATTTAATTTGAACGTTTTGAATCCATCCATGATTTTTATGAAATGAATTGACAGATAATATATGAATTAATGACATTGGTTAGAACGAATCAGGTTTTTATGAATTTTTAAAAAATGTCAAGTATGAATATTGTCCGAAATTGACATAATTCATAACATAAAACATAAAATAGTTAATTAAAGGATATTAAATTTCTAAAAATATAATATTCGGTCAAATTGTTATTATAATTCCAAATATTTCATTAATAACTTTTTGTGGGTCATTTGAAATGATATGGTAATTACATTAACCCACAATGTGAAACTAACAAGAAATCACGATAAGATAAAAATGCATAAAATAAGGGTTAAAAGTAAAATATAAGGATACAAAAATATTTTAAAACATTTCAAAAAGTTATTGGAAAATTGATATAAAAAACAAAATTATCATATCTTAGAATTAAATAAGTTTTCAACCACTTTTATTCAAATTTTAATTTATAATAAATTAGTTTTTGAGAGTTTCTGAAAGTGAACCCCCCACCTCTCTTATAAAAGGGTTCCTCCTCATTCTCCTCTTCAATCCATTTTTAGCCTTCATGCTCCACCAACCCCAAACCATTTCTATTTTCAACTTCCCTATTTACATTTTAGAGGTTCTGGTCTTCTCAAAGGGCCAACTCTAGTGCCCAAAGAGAAAATTTAAAGGAAGCTTGTCATGAAAGAGATAATCCCTTCTACTGATTCTTTCAATTTTTTTTGTCTTATTATAATTCCACTTTATTATTTGTTTCCTTAATATTTAATAGAATTAGTATCAATAATATACTGATATTTTATTATAAATATTAGAAAAACCTATTTCACCTTCTCTCTATCCTATGTAAACTGAAAACACAGCTTGTCTGTACGTACGACTTACCATCTCCACAGCATGGTGTAATATTTTTTTCTTCCCCACCGTACGTGGATGTGTATAATAGTTGAAATAAAACTATAAATTTTTATTATAACCTTATAATAATTTTGATATATTATACAACATCCACTCTAACACCATTCAACAATTATGGTAATGATATCATCGCTCGTTCGAACGTATGCCTTTCTGTCTCCACAATGTGATTAGATTGATTTTCCAAGTTATCCATTCAAGAAAGATTATAAAGTATATATAACAAATAATAATAAAATATATTACATTAACATTTTATTGGATTTATGTATATATATATTATTTAATTACTTCCATTCAATCAAATAAGGAAATAAAAACATCGTTAATGCGTATGTACGACCTACTGTCTCTATGAACAGTGTATCCCATATCAATAATCAATCTATTATATATTTTTTCATAGTGAATATATATAATATATGTCATTTTATACTTTCTTTATGTGAGTAAATCCTGATATAATTCATAATATCAAGAATAATAATTCAAAACACGTACAATAAATAAAACGAGTATTACCCAAAACAGTGATTTAACATGGAATTGACAAATGAACGGGTAATATAAAGTAATAAGTGAATCATATATGATATAATAAATATTATTATGGGTATTTTATAAGTTAATAAAATGTTTAGGACCACTTTACCAGAGCTTTAGACACATAAGGAAGAAATTGGACCTAAGGTAAGGGATAATTTTTCAATCTCATTTTTATCTACGATTGATTATACGTAAGAATTTAATGGGGGTATATTTATCATCCATTTTCATTTTTTCTAATTTTTTTCATAAAATGTTTAAAATTATTCTATGTATGTTTAGAGACATTTTTACCTTTTTTATCTTTTACTACATGGTATGGAAGGAATCTTTCTTTTGTTTACCATATGAGAATCTTTTGGACTTTTTTGAAAAAAGAATGAGGAAAATGTTTTTTTAACTTATACAACATGAATGTAGTTTTACAGTTTCATGACACCTTATTTCCAAAAATATTCATATGCACTATTTCAATTTTATCATCGACTAAATTCCTTTCTTTTAAAATTTTACGGCATTTTGAGAAATGGAATCAATTTTTAAGAATAAAGGATATTTTTCCTCAAGAACTAAGTTCATTTTTTTTATCAAAATTATTTACCATATAAGATAATTATCATAAATAGGGTTATGTTATTAACCCTATTATTATTATGATTTGATTTCATTAATGATGGAATGATATTTTTTATTGATTATGTTATGATGGTATGATATTTATGAAACCCATTATATTTCGTTGGTTTGTGATTTGATGAATGATTTATGTTTTTTGGAACATGTAACAATTATTTCATTATTAGGTGGGTGGGACCTATACCTCCCTCAAATAAATGGAATGGAATGTTAATCTGGTTCAGTAATACCGGACTAGAATGGCATGTCAATCTGGTTCAGTAATTCATGGTTGGGGCAGCATGTAAACCTGGTTCGGTAAAGAACATTTTACCACATGATGGTCCTGGTAACAATTTCATGGATACTATGGAAAAAAAATTTTATTTTTGTTTTCCACAATTACATGTTTTGTGCCAATTCTATTTTATCATGGTAAATGATTTTTTTTTTATCTATGCCTTACAAAATGTCATGATTTATTTCATGACTCAATATTTTTATGGTTAAACATTATGTTCATGATTTTACATTCAAATGTTTATGGTTTATATTATATTCTCCATGTTTAACCCTAGGGAGAACATTATATCTCCCTTTTTATGTTTTATTTTCCCTAGGGTATAAAGAAATTTTTCTGGTAGAAAAAATACGGGAAGATCTTTATAGGATATGTTGAAGATCTTTCACCATGTTAGAAGATTATATTCCAATATTACATAGACAAAAAACTAATATGATATTTGGTAGTCTATTAGTGTCATGTATTATTTATTCTACAACAGAAATATAATTTCCCTATACATCATGATAGGGTCTCTACAGTTGGTATCAGAGTGAACATTTAATTAATATTTGGAAAGGTGGATGTGAAAATTTCAATGAGATCCCAAGATATATTTCTCTGGTATGTCTAATGATTTCTCAAAGGTTATGTATAACTATAGGTTACAGTCTATGAATTATTTTAATGATCACGAATATCATAGGATTAATCCTATGATGTTAGAGAAGAAAAGTATTGCCATTTGGTTTTTTTTTCTAGTATGATTTTTTCTTCTCACACTATTGTTTTTGGGTTTTAGGTGATTGTTTGAACCTGAAGGAACAACGTTAATGATCAATACACTAAACAATGCAATGATTGTCCTCCTAAACAACCAAATTTGATGGGATCATTAGTAAAGAATATATTTTTCTTTGACTAAAAATCCTTCTAGGCTTCCAGATGACCAAATGTGCGAACAAGGTTCTAATAAAGAATTCATAAGGAAATATCCACTCTAGTTTAGTAGAATAACTAATCCAATAGTTACTGACAAATGTATTTTTACAGTTGAAAATATATTTTTCATTTTCTATTATTCATAATGTGAAAATGTTATGTTGATAACATATTGCAAGAAAGGTAAATCGAATCGGTGGTGGAATATTATCCTCAATACGATGCAACAAGATAAAAATGACTCCATGGATTAGGATCGGTTTAAAAACATCTTATTCAGTATGTATATTCCTTGTATTCTTCTTAAAAAGGGACATTTCGGTTTCACATATGTCTTATGGTTATGATATGTAAAGAAACATAGAATTCAAAGGAAACTATAAAAATTATGGAGATAAGAAGATTTTATTTTTTTTATGTACATAGTGTGGAAGAAAAAATGGAGGAAACTATCTTACATGGACTAATAAATGTTTTAATTGTGGGAAAGAAGGTCATTGATCATTTTTCATCTAATTTAATTCCAATAAATAGAATGCTCAAAAGACTGCAGCTCCCCCTAATTAGGGGTGCAGTGGAAATGAAATAGGGAATTATGCTAACCAATGCCCATATACAAAAGTTATGGATGATTATAAATGAAAAAAACCTCTTAAGGACAATGTCAAAGGGAATTCACATGTGATCACTATTGGCGACGTTGAGTATGATAACAGATTGCTGGAATAATTATGTGTTAATGTAATGGGATTCAAAAAATAGTGTTTTGGAATCTCATTTATAGTATTATGGAATATTAAAATATCTATGTACTGTTCTATTTTTGTTTTTTATAATTAAATGAAACTTGTAACAATAATACATGATTAGATTATTTTTGGAAAGCACATTGCATGCATATAATGAAGGGATAATGAGATAATGAAATGTTTTATAGTATTAATGAGCTCATGCTTGATACAAGGACAATGTGATATCATGGTTTGATTATATATAGTATTTTTTATATTTGGTGTTTTGAAGGAGATAATTTGGAAATAAGTCATGTTTTCAATAAGGTTCTATGGTAATTCATGTCATTACCATGTTTCAGGAGAATAAATGATTAAGGTATTCACAAGTTTGGAATGTGACAACCAAGGACTGCCAAATGATATATCAGAGACAAATGATAAGTCAATTTAGTTCAACTCTTCCTAACGTTTTATATTTTCTATTTTTCGAAGGGTTGTGATGTTATCCATTGATTGATAGTATATGTTATATTTTATTTTATGTTTTTTAGATTAATGTATTATCACTATATAGATTGAATTATACATATTTGATAACCTATTCTATCCATTTTTTGAGATGGATGAAATAATATATCATTCAATTGCATGATCTAATAAGACTTGAATAATGAAAAATTCAACTTCATTTAATTATATAAGAGATGATGTTAAAATTATTCACGGAACGACCAATGATGAGATTGTACTGAAATCAAGTATGTATTTATCCCCTTGTAAATATTTATCATCTTTTGGGAAAAGATCATTAAACCCAAAATGATATCCGAAAGCCATCTAATCTGATGAATCATATGGCACCTCAAATATTTTTAGATTTATGGCCTTCTTGTAGTTACCTTTCTCCAAACCTTATTCTCTATCACTATCAATACGAACATGATGGTTATATTTCTCTTCTATATCTATGTTTTCACTTCCCACCTAAGTTATCATATGTGAAAACCTAGTGATGAGTTACTTTGGGTGACCATTATGTTTCTAACATTATTTTTTTAAGTGATGTTTTAGTATCCCTTTTTACAATGTGGGTTTCGAGGAAGAAAACCATTTATAACCCTGAAAATTTTCAAGGGAAATTTTAATTTTAAGGGGGATAGAATGTAACACACAAAGATTTTATGAGTTAGATTCCTTTAATATTTTTCTTGTCTTATGTTGAATGCAACACCATGATTATATTGTTCTGTACACAACACCATATTAATATGCAGTATACGCAATAATATTTTTAGATTGTGTTGCACACATTTTTTTCTTTTGATAGCTTTCCATTCAAGACACACTGAATATTTATTTTTTTCAATGTATAAATGAAATATATTTTTATTATTTTATATGAAACACCAAAGGAAGATTTCACTACATGAATCACTACCTTTTATTTCATTACATGCAAGAGAAACCTTCCTCATGGGCTTGCATTGTAAGTGATTCTGAGTTTCACTATACAATGATATATTATTAAAATATTATTTTCTAATGGGATATAAACTAAATGTTAAAAATACTATTATCCAAATTTTTATTTTTATATAACATTTTCATTTATTATTCATATTTTTTATAATATGGTATGAGTACATAATCATTTTTTCAGATTAAAGAAGTATGTTTTTTAAAAAATGTACTTTTACCTCCTTTTGATGGTTCAGTAATTTTAAATATAGTGTTTTGACACTTTTATATATTAAATATGAAAAAATAAACTTCTTATTTTGGAATCATTATATAAACATTTACTTTTATTTAATTTTCATATTTTTTCTAATAAAATTAATATTTTAATGAATAGTGAAAAATACGGTATTTTAACTCGAAGGTGCCTTTTTAACTAATTTATTAATATAGTTATATTATGTTTTAAATTTTTTAAAGTGTAATTGGATTATATTTTTATTATTTATTTCAATTTTGGTTATTTTAAGTAATTTCACTTAAAAATTGGACATAAACACATGTCAATATATTGATAGTTTTTACTTCGTAAAAACAACCTTTTTTGGTTTTGACAACGTGAACTGATTTTAAAATAATTACTACAACTACTGTGTTTTGAATTTCAAAAATTGGATTCCATATTTGGAATAAAAATCCTGAAATTTTTTAAATAGGTCCCTTTACTTTTGGGACATTATGAATAGAAACTTCTGTAATTATTTTATTTACCACAGTTAAAGGGAATATTTGGTAAATAATGGTAAAAAATAACAATATAATAATATTAAAGAAGCGTAAAACATGTCCTAATACTATTGGATGATATATTTTCTACAATGGTTAACCTTGGGTCGATTTTGGGACACCATGGATTCACATGGATGTGAATATTACATTTTATAAGAATTAATTAAAAGTAAAGACAATTAAAGACTAAACATATAACTTATATATATCGATTGTAATATTGAGTTATATAACTGATCTCATTTTATATAAATAAGAATTATAAAGAAAAATCTATTTCCTATATCATGGTATTTTATTTATATTTATTATACTTTATATAAATATATTCTTTTACAAAACAATTATGATGTATTGACTACCTCATTAATGAAAGATACAGATAAAATTTTTTATGAATACTAAAATAAATTTTATTTGATCATTTTGATGTCATCCAAGAATTTAATTTAGTAAATTTACAATTAATATATAGGTTGACGAATTTGTATTAAAGGAGTCATGTTTTTATGAGTTTTTAAGAAAAGGAAAGTATGAATAGTGTCTACAATTGACATAATCAATAACTCATTACAGAAAATAGTTTAATAAATGATATTAAATTACTAAATATATAATATTTTGTCAAATGGTTAATATAATTACAAATATGTCATAAATAACATTTTGTGGGTTGATATAAATGATATGGTAATTACATTAACCCACAATGTTTAAATAACATGATATCAAGATATGATTAAAAATGGGTAAAATAAGGGTTAGAACAAAAATATAAGGATACAGAAATATTCCAAACATGTCTAAAACTTATTGGAAGATGGATATTATAAAAACAATCATCTTATCTTTTAATCAAATATTTTTTTGACTTCTTTTGATCAAAAATTTATATATAATAACGTAATATTTTGAGAGCTTCCTAAAGTGACCCCTCCTCTCATATAAAAGGGAACTCCTACCTCTCCTCTTGAATCCGTTTGGACCCTTCAAGAACTGGAAACCCCTAATAATTTCTGTTATAAACTACCCTAGTTACATTATAGTGGATCTGGTCTTCTCAAAAGACCAACTCTAGTTCCCAAAGTGGAATTTTATAGGAGGCATGTTGAAGAAGAGGTAATCTATTCAATCGCTTCATTCAAATTTTATTCTTCCTATACTAACTATTATTTAGTGGTTTCATTAAAAATTAATAACATAGGTATAAATAATATACTTATATTTTATTATAAATTTGAAAAAAATGTATTTCACTTCCTCTCCATCCTAGGAAAAATGAAATCACTGCATGTGTGTACGTACGACTTACAATCTCCACATCGTGGTGACATCTGTTTTCTCCACCACCTTACATGGATGGTTATAATAGTGGAAATAAAAACTATATATGATTATTGTAAGATGATACTAACTCTAAGATATTATACACCATCCATTGTAATACCAATAAATAAATATAGGAACAATTTCGTCGCTGATGCGTATGTACGACTTACCGTATCCACTACACGATAAGATTCATTCTCCACATTAACCATTCAAAAATGATTATAATGTATATATAATAAATAATAAAATAATATATGACATAATAATACTACTATATTTATGTATATATATATATATATGTTATTTACTTACTTCCATTCAATTAAATAAGGAAATGAAAATGTTGTTCAAACGTACGTATGGCCTACTGTCTCATTGAACGGTGCATCCCATTTCAATTATCTTTATATTGTGTAAATTTATATATTTATATACATAAAATATATAAAATAAATTATTTTTTACATTCTAAAAGGCATTGAATCATTATATAATCCATAATATCATGGATAACAATTAAAACGCAGACGATAAATAAAACTATTATTACCCAAAACATTTCTTTAACATGGAATTGACAAATGACCAGGTAATATATAGTTATAAGTGATTCATATATGATATAATAAATATTAATATCATTCTGTTACAAGTTAATAATATATTTAAACCCACTATACTAGAGTTTCAGACACACATAGAAGAAATCTAACCTTAGGTAAGGGATAATTTTGTAATCTCAATCATATTTTAGATTGTTTATAAGTAAGTATTTATTGGAAATATATTTATCATTCATGTCCTTGATTTCCAAAAAATGTTTTCATAAAATTTTTACTAATATTTTATGTATTTTTAGATTCATTTTTAACCATTTTTTACTTTTAAAATAGGGTAAGGATGAATCTATCTTTTTTACCATATGAGGTACTTTTTTACTTTTCTGACAAAAGTACGAGGAGAATGATTTTTTAACTTAAACATCATGAATAAATTTCTCTAAATTCATGATGCATTATTTATGCAAAGAATACTCTACACTATTTACAATTTATTTTAAATGAAATTCATTTGTTCTAAAATTAAGCAGCATTTTGAGAAAATAATTTTTTTTTGAAAAACATATTATATTTTATTCAATAACTAAGATCAAGTGTTTAATCAAAATTATATTCCATATAAAGTAACATTATTAAATAGTGTCAATTGTTTTCTCTATTATTAATGTGACATTATTTCATTAAGGATGGAATGTTCATTTTTATTGATTATGTTATGGTATAAGGATATTTAAGATACCCATTTTAATTTTTAGGGTATACTATTATATATGGTTTATGTTTTGTGGATAATGTAATACTGACTTCATAATGAGATGGGTGGGACCTATATATTCCTTCGATGCATTGGTAAAATATTTATATCTCATGAGATAGACATGAATAGAATTAAAAGTAAATTTGGTTCAGTAATACAAGGATGGAAGTACATGTATATCTGGTTGAGTAATTCTTGGATGGAATGGAAAGTAAACTCGGTTCAGTAATAGAAATTTTTTACAATGATGATTTTGGAAACAATGCCTTGGCTACTATGGAAATAATATTATGTGCTTATTTTTTCCACAATTACATGTTTTATTCCGGTTCTATTTTATCATGGTTAATGTTCCTTCATTATCTATGCCTTACATACTGCCAAGATTTATTTAATGACTCATTATTTTGATGTTTGAACTTTATCTTCATGTTTTTACATTAAAATATTTATGGTTTGTTTTATGTTTTCCATTATTACCTTTATTGGGCATTTGATCTCACCATTTTTTAGTTTTCCTTTCCCCAGGATATAAAGAAAGGTTTTAGGAATGATGATATAAGGGGAGGATCTTAACATGAGATATTCAAGATCTCTCAAAATGTTATAAGATTATGTTTTGAGTTTCCAAAGACACTAAAATAATATGTTCTTCATGAATATATTTTTTGGAATGTACTGTATATTCCGTAAAATAATTGTAATTTCCATGTACAATAGGATTGGGTCTCTACACTGAGTCTACTGGATGAGGCCATCCTCTCTTTTCTCTTTGTCGAAAACATTTTTTGTAAAAATATTATGTTTATATCAGTTGTGTGATCACCGCTTAAAAACTGTATTTGAAATGGTAATATTACTTCAAAATCATTTATTCAAAATAATAATAATAAAAATATTTCATGTGTTTTCTATATACATATGATATTCTAATAAAGGTAATTTTATTCATAAATGACCTGGTCATTACAATATTCCCCCCGTAAGAAATGTCACCTCAGAAACATCCTTTCCCCACACAAAAAAAATGAGGGTAACTCTGCCTCGTCACTTCCTCCGGTTCCCATATTTCATCTTCAAAATTTTGGATTCTCTAACATACCTTGATGAGGGGCATCATTTTATTCTGTTTAACTTTTTCTCAATGATCTATGATCTTCTACAGATTCTCTTCATAGGAGAGTTCATTCAAAAATGGTACCAAATCTAGATTTTGTACATGATATTGGATAGGTATATACTTTTTCCATAGTGATATATATAGTACATCGTGTACATTTGACAAGTTTAGTATGAGTTCTAGCTGCTAGGCCACTTCCCAAATGTGATCTAGGATCTCAAAAAGGCCAATGAACCTTTGAATATGCTATATATTCATCCAAAATATACTAACTCTATTCCATGGTGATATGTAAAGGAATTACATGTCTCCAACATTAATCTCTAGGCCTTGTCTATAAATTTCATCATAAATCTTTTGAAGAATCTGAGTAGCTTTATTGTTCTTTTTGATAGTCTTAATCTTCTCCAGCATTTCTTCGACAAATTTTTGACCTGGATGTTTTCAATCACCATCTTCATCCCAACATGCTGGTGGTGTGCATATCTTCCCATAAAGGGATTCATAATCATCCATTTGGATACTTGAGTGGAAACTGTCATTGTAAAATAACTTCACCAAAGAAATATGTTGGTCCCAACCACGTTTAAAGTCCATTTAGAAATCTCCCCAGATGACCTCATGTGTCTGGATAGTCCATTCATATGGGCTATTAGTTTTTGAATGAAAAGCCTCACTGATGTTCAGCTCAATATTGAGAGTGCATTGGAGACTCATCCAGAACATATAGGCAATTCTTGGATCTCCATCACATACAATCGATAGTGGTTCTCCATGAATCCTTACCACTTCTCTGATTTATACACATGCCATTTTATGTAATGAGAAATACTATCAAATCACAATTAAGTTTGAAGTCTTTTTAAGATGATCTGTAAAAACCCGAATATCTTAGTTTTCATGGGATGTCTTTGAATGTCCGATGAAAAATTCCATGGTGTTTTTTACCCATTTCTATGTAGATATGGGTAATGGTTTCATCATCCCATTATACTTTATCCTCTTAGCCTCCACTTGCTGACGTACCAATAATTTTGATTTATACTCCTCGGTCTACTTCTTCATTTTATCCCACCAATAATGCTCACGGAGATCCCAATACATCATTCTATTTTCTAGGTGAATAGATAATTTCAGACTATGTGCATAATCCAACGGTTCTATCATTAAATACCTATTTGATGGAACAGATAGTCCTAACCCAAATCTCACAATTCCTTCTTCATTAACATTGATCCCTGAGGATTTCCCTTTTTTAATAGTTTCCACTTTCTTCTGAATTACGCATTATATTTTTGTTCATCCTTTATCCATTCCAAAATACGAGGTTGATAAATAATTTGTGAAAGGATTGGTGATGTTCGATTTTTTATGATTCCCATATCCATCTTCCTCAAATCTATGATGAATTGATTCTTTTAAATTCTCGTCAATCAACTAATTGGTGGATCCTTTCTACTTAAAGGTACTTCCACTTTACTCGCTTTCCCGAATGGTAGCTAATTGATCATTCATAGTATATGATTAGCTCTATCCATCTTCATTGGTGAATATTAAACTCATTTTGATTGAATATATACTTGAGGATTTTATGTTCTATATATATATCACACTTTTCCCCAAATAGGTTATGTCACCAGATTTTCAAAATGAAGATCACTAGATACAACTCCAGATCATTTGTTAGATAGTGTTTCTCATGAAATTTCAATTTCCATGAAGCATAGGCTATGAATGTTTCGTTTTTCATCAACAGAAAACCCAGACAATAATATCCCAAGTTTCCACGGTATGTTTTCCTTTGAATAATGAAATAGATTGTGTTGTACGCAACTTGGAGTTTTAACACACCCCGACTAATCAAACTAGACGTTATGAATATTAATAAACACTTTTTGAATTTTTGTACATTTTATATTTCAAAATGGACTTCATTTTTGGATTCTGAATATCAAAAGTATCTTAGGGTAAATTTTTTTTATTTTTTTATATCTATTATATTTTTATGAAAAGTGAAAAATACTAAATTTTAATTTTAAATATATTTTTTAATAGAAATAATTTATAGTGTTAAATTATAAATTTGCGTTATTTTAATGTATCATTAGATTTAATTTTTATCATTTAATATAATTTAGGTCATTGGAAGTAATTTTACATTTATGTATTACATAAACATATGTAACTTTTTTGATGGTTTTTATTTCTTAAAAACCAGCTTTTGGGTTTCGACAACAGAAATTAATTTTAAATTAATTTATGCAACTTATGTGTTTTGAATCTAGAAAAATGGATTTTGTATTTGGAATCGTGATTTCAAAATTTTGTAAGTAGGTAAATATTATTTTTATACATTTTTAATAAATACTTCGTAAATATTTTATTAACCAAGGTTAAAGGATAAATTCGATAAATTAGGGTGAAATTTAATATTATAATAATATTAAATTACACTAAACCATGTTCTATCCCAATTGGATGATAAATTTATGACAATGATCATTCTTGGGTCGATTTTGGGACCCCATTGATTTACCTGGGAGTGATAATGATATATTATAATAAATAATCATAAGTAAAGACAAATATATCAAAAGCATGTATCTTCTAGTAAAACAATTATTATATGAGGTCATATAATTTTATATTTGACTATAAATAATAGTTACAAATATACATTTATCTTCTACTTTATTAAATTTTATTTATAAAATTTAGACCCAAAATAAAAATATTTATATATGACACAGTAATGATGTAGTATTTTCATTATTAATGAATGAATCAAATAAATGATATTATTAATAATAAAATAAATATAATTTCAATGTTTTGATGCCATCCACTAATTTTATATATGAATATGACATGTTAATATTGATTCAATGAATTTTTTTCTATGTAATCTAGTTATAAATTTCACAAAAACCAAATACTAAATAATGTCAAAATTGGCATAAATGAGTTTTTTCAAAAATTCTATTTTATTAAAATATATAATAGTTCTAAAAATCTATGTATTAAAAAAAAGAATTATATAATAATGTATATTTCATTAAGGAACCACTTTTGGTTCTCTTAAAATTTTATTTCTTTTTTATTAACTAGTTATTATAATAATACAAAAAAATATGGTAAAAGTTAAACTATTTAACTAAGAGTTTTATCTAAATGAAAAGGTCAGTATAGTGACTTAAACCTGTCAAAAACCTTTTTGTTGAGAGTTTTTTGACCCATCATCTACTTATCATATAAATAAATCATTTTGGAGACATTATAAATCGAA
This sequence comes from Viscum album, assembly GCA_963277665.1. Taxonomy (NCBI): domain Eukaryota; kingdom Viridiplantae; phylum Streptophyta; class Magnoliopsida; order Santalales; family Viscaceae; genus Viscum; species Viscum album. The sequence goes on from OY728128.1 coordinate 43,861,311, forward strand.
TATGTTTGTATAATAAAATAATATTACCATCTTTTCCTAAAGTGACCCTCACGTCTCTTGTAAAAGAGTACTTCCCCTTCTATCAAAATCACCCCTCCAATGCCATTTTTATTTTCAAAAATCTTATCAAATATCCACCCAAATACCCTCAAATATACCTAGAGTCATAACTTTTATCATAAAGCCAACCTCATGATACCTTTTGATCAAATCAAAAGGAAATACCTAAAGAAGATGTAATAATTTCACCACCTTTTTTCAATGTTATTTTCTTCTTCCACTTCCTCTTTCATTGTTTTTTCAATACCAAAACAATAAATCCAGTACCTTATACCTACTATGATGTTATTATAACTATTTAATAACCATATTAATTATTCTACCCATCCTATGAAAGACAATTTCACGACACATGCGGACGCAAGGCTAATCATCTACACGTCGTGGTGTAATCTGTTATTCTAAAACTAAATTATTTGGATGGGTATAATAATAAGTATAACTGATGTAAATAATAAAAATAATATGTTATTTATTATTTATATATAATATACCATCCAATTAAATATGATTTCATCATCAATAGAATGATATTGTCCCTCGTGCGTATGTATGGATTACTGTCTCCACGAACGCGATTAAATTCATTCCCCATCATAACCATTCAAGAATAATTTTTATTTTATGAATAAAAATAATTTATCAAAACATAATATCATTATGGATATGAATAAAATACATCCTTCCCATATCAAACATGACTTACATAACAAATAATATAAAATTAAATGAATCAGTTAACACCCGAAACAGTAATACTACTAAAATTTTATTTAGAAAACTATATTAGAAGATATTATATGATATAATATTTGTGTATATGGTTCATTTATAATTTACAAACAACTATTTAACTATTATTCAAAATGTTAATGTACCCCCGATAAAGGAAAATCACAAGAAAAGGGTTGATTTTACAATCTCTTTATTATCTGAGGTTATTTATACGTGAGTAACTACTGGGACATCTTTATCATCCACATCAATGTTTTTTTAAATAAATTTAATTTTTTTTCTATTTAATAAACTATGGGTTAAAGAAATTAATACCCTTTTTTACTTTTTATAAAATTTTTGAATGAAATCATTTCGTCATTTTCCAAAAAAGGTACTTTATGGCCTTTTCAATGATGTAAGGTAAGAATTGCTTTTTAACTTATACTGCGTTTGCCGCAAATTTAGACCATTATAACACCTTTAATGATTCCCATATATGATTATAAGAATATTTTAAAAAAATGTCTTATTTTATAATTATGTGACATTTAAATGATTTCATAATAGAATGAGATATTTCCCTCCAATAGTTTTGATTTAATCTATGTCAAAATCCAATGATGGATTTAACTTTTGTTTAAAATTGATTTATTATGATACAAATATTCCATATTGTATTCAAGGTTTTGTGATATGTTTCATTGTGTATGTATTACTTCTATATATTCAGTTTTTATGGTAAATTTATTAACATTTCATATTCTAGTTTTAATACTAATGTTTATGTTATGTTTCAAACTTTTTCTACGAGGAATGTATTGTACATATTTTGTGATGGGTGGGAACCATTCTATCTCCTCAATCATCAATGTGTATCATGAGAAGAACTATTGTCTTGTAAAAAGTCATGTACAAAATATTATTTGTAGTTTGGGCATGAGGCCTTGACTACGTGGTTATGATGTCTAACATTATGCATTACATCATTATAAAATTGGCTATTGATGTTATATGTGATTGTTCGACTAGTATAGAATCCATGTGAATAATTAAGTGGAATTGTTTTTCTTATCTTTTCCATATTATTCTGAAGATTAATTTTAAAAGTCTTGTGTTTTAGTCTTATACAATTCCTTAAATTTTTATGCTTATTTATTAATGTTTCCACTTTATTTTTATCCTTACTAAGAACCTGAGATCACCCCTTTAAATGTTTAATTATTTCCTAGTATGTGAAGATGTATATTAATGTTGACATAAAAGGATATGATAATGTATATATGTGTGTTCAAATTGGACAAATTTTTTTTTGTTGTTTTTATTTGATTATGTAATTTAAAACTTATGTATTTATCTAGTTCTCCCAAGGCTACTAAATTATTCTGTATTTCGAGACATGATCTCTTCTGACCATGACAATGATATGTAAAAATTCATCAACTCTGGGTGGCTAGGGTTGGGGCGTTATAGTTGTTATCAAAGGATGATTATTACAAACCATGGAAGCTTGATTTTGAGAAACTCTGATTAGAGAACATTATCCTAAGATAGACTTTGACGATTAGTATAGACGAACTTCCCAAATTTTGTTAATGTAGATGTTTTTTGAGTTTTCCAAAAAATACATCACTGTCTATATAAGAGTAGGTAGAGGCAGCTCTGGCATAGATGTACCCGGGAGTGAAATCTCTAACAAAGTGTTTCAGCTTTGACCTAGTGTATCCTGGTACATGACAATGGGTCATGCTGCACTCTTTGTTATGACACTCCTGGATAATATTTTTATGATAATTCACTTTTCCTTTATAAAAAATTATGAAGGATTTATGAGTATATACCTCCTCAAAGAAAACATTTTTATGGCTATGGATTAGATCCCTAAACTGTTAAATTTATGTTAAGTGTTTTACATGTTTGTAATTATGTATTGTGATTCATAAACTAATCTACTGTATTCCATTATTTAGAAATGGCGCCAAGTGGAAGGAATGGAAACCTTATCAATTCACATAATCCTTGTAGGTATTTCTCTCCTACTCAAGATGATTATAGTGGATATGGTGATGAAACTGGTGCTGATCATCTAATCATCATACTGGAACAACTCACTCAGGTTATTAATAATAACCATATCCTTATGGAGCACCCACATCCAAAACATGGAGGAAAAATGTTAGACTGATTTGTGAGGAAAGTACCACTAACATTCAATGGGACTACAAATCCATTTGAAGTTGAGAAATGGATAAGTTATTTAGAGAATATATTTCATGCTTTGGGGAGTAACGAAAGGGAAAATGTTTCTGTGGTAGTTTATCACCTCACAGGAGATACAGATCAATGGTTGTCATTAATTAAAAACAAAAAGGAAGATGTATAAGTATGAAATATTTAATAGATATGTTTTAGAGTTATTTTCATAGAAAAATACTTTCCCCATGGTCATCGAGTGGATATGGAAAGAAAATTTCTGAGTCTGAGGAAAAAGGAAGATAAGAATGTATTAATTTATATGGGTAACATTATAAGGTTAGCAAGGAATGCAACAGATTATATATTTATCACAACTAGTAAGATTGATTGACCCTTTAATGGGTTAAAACCTGTTCTCCATCAAACGTTAGACAAACAATCCTTCTCATCGTACGAAGATATTGACTCTTGTACTATCAAGATAGAAAAGGAATTCTCTAATTATTATGACATTAATGAAAAGAAAAAAAAGAATAGATCTACTGAACACTCTGGAAATAGAAATAAGGGGAAGAAGAAATTTTTATAATATCCATCCTACAGTAAATGTGGGAAGATACACCACGGTACATGCTTGAAGGGAATGGGAGTATGATACCAGTGTTGTGAAAAAAGCCACCATGCTTATGAATGAATGGGAATGAAAGAGGCTATCAATGCTGAATTCTACATTTTTAGAGAAATGGGGCATTATACCAATTAATTTCCAAAGCACCAAGGAAACATACCTTTGAAAAGGAAATCTGAGTAAGGCCAAGCATATATGATCACAACTATTAAGTTTGAAGCTCTGAAACACATGGTGGAAGGTAATTTAATGGTTTCCTCATGTTTATAAAATGATTTATTTGATTCTAAATCATCAAATTTTTTCATATCATCCCAGATTGCTATGAAAATTAGATATTTCCAATTTTATTTAACAAGGGAGTTGTCAGACAAAACTCATAACGGAAGTATCATTGTAACAATGTTTTGTTAATAAGTTTTTATTATACCATATAAATTTTTTTTATATGTTGATATCATCATCATAATAGTGATTTAATTTAATATAATCCTCGGTATGGATTGGCTTTCAAACCATGATGCGAAAATTTTTTGTAAGAAGAAGAAGGTTACAATGTTCGATGATGATAAGGAGTTCCTTATCTTTAGATAAGAAACGTCACCACCTGGTTTTTATAGAGATCCTCCCCCAGTAGCTCTACCAAATTCATTTTTTGGGGATTATGAAATTGAAATTACTATGGATGAGGAAATTAATGTTCAAATAGTGGACATACAAATTGTACAGGAATATTTTGATTTGTTTCTATATTATTTACCTTGACATCCTCTAGAATGAGAAATTTGGCTTCCCATTGATTTAATTCCTGGATAAAGGCCCATATCAAAGACCCCTTATAGAATGTCCATTCTAGAATTCGTGGAACTAAAGAAACAACTAGTGGAATTGAGTAATAAAAGACTTATTCACCCTAGTCATTCTCTATGAGGAGAACCTGTTTATTTTGTTACGAAGAAAGATGGATCAATGAGGTTGTGAATTGACTACAAGGAGATCAATGTTATAACAATAAATAACTATTATCCCATACCTCACAATGATGATTAATTTGACCAAATTCTTGGGGATCAATATTTTTCAAAGATTTTCCTTTGATCTGGATATCGTATGTTGTGTGTGATGAAGAATGACATTCTAAAAACAATATTTTTAACCATATATGGGCATTAAAAGTTTACAGTAATGGGTTATGGGCATACTAATTCACCCTATATATTCTTGTTTCTAATGAATAGAGTTTTCAAGGACTATCATGATAAATTTTTAGTGGTATTTATTGATGATATTATGGTTTACTCCAAAATCTATGAAGATCATGAAAATAATTTATGAACTATTCTAAAAACCCTCAGAATAAATGAATTATATGGTAAGTTTAACAACTGTGAATTCTAGCTTCTGGAAATTTCATTTCATGGTCATATTATATACAATGATGGAATTTTTGTTAATCCATCTAAGACAAGAGAAATTCAAGAAAAGCCAGCGACGACAATTATAACTGAGGTATGCAGTTTTATTGGTTTAGGAGGTTATTATTGGCATTTTATCCAGAATATTTCCCAATTGTCTAACCCATTAACCATGCTCACATGTAAAGGGGTTAAATCTATTTTTACAAAAGAGTGTGAAGATTTTTTTGAATAACTAAAGATAAAATTAGTCAATTCTATTATCTTGACTCTACCATAGGGGAATGATGCATTTGTTATTTATAGAGATGCTTCAAAGAAAGGCCTTGGTTATTTACTTGTGTATAATGATAGATTTATTTCCTAATAATTATGACAGCTAAAAATTAATGAACCAAACTATCACAATCAAGATCTTGAGTTTGTTTCTGTAATCTTTTCTTTGAATATATAGGGACATTATCTCTATGATGAAAAATGTGAGATATATACCTATTAAAAGAGCATGAAGTATACTTTCTCACCAAAAGAACTCAACAAGAATCAAAGGAGACTTCATGAACAACTCAAGGATTATGATTTCAATATACACTACCTCCCGGGGAAGGAATATAATGTGGTAGATGCTTTGAGTAGAAAGGATCATTGAATTTTGAACAAGATGAGAGTTGAGAGGAACCTATGTTCATGGATCCAGTAAATTTGGATATGGGAATAATCATGGAAGGTGAAGCATCAATACATTTTCAAATGTTAGCTAAAAAATCTTTATAATAATGGATAAATATTTCTCAGACAAACGATGAGGATTTGTAAATGATAATTAAAGTTGTGAACGATGGGAGATTGATCGACTTCGTATATGAAGATAGAATTTTGAAATTTGGGAAGAGAAATTGTGTTCCTAACATACCTGATCTAGAAAGGGAATTGATGAAAGATACCCATAGGTCTAACTTTTCAATACACCTTGGTATCACTAAGATGTATATAGATTTGAAGGATCATTTTTGGTGGGACAACATGAAGAGATAGACTCTTGATTATGTGTCAGGATATATGATTTGTAAACAAGGGAATACTGGAAGACAACATCATAGAGGAGTCATGCAACATCATCCCATACCTGAGTGTAAATGGGATGATATTATATTGGACTTTTTCATTGGGTACTAAAGACTCCTAGAAGAAATGATTCAATACGGGTTATTGTTGATCGTCATACCAAGTCACCACGTCTTCTTGCTATAAGAGAATATTTACAACTTGAATGTTTATCAATAATATATATTAATGAAGTTTTAAGACATTATATAGTACCCATATATATCGTTTCTGATCGTGATATCTATATTTAATCAAGATTCTAGAAGAGTCTTTAGATATCCCTGGATACTAAACATAGTTTGAGCACATCCAACCAACCTCAAACTGATGGAAAATTAGAATAGACTATTCAATCCATAGAAGACATGTTGAGATGTTTCTCACGTGACATTCAATGTATGTGGGATCAATATTATCATATGGTAGAATTTCTTTATAATAATAGCTACCATTCAAGTATTCAGATGGCACTATATGAAGAATTTTATGGAAAGAGATGTTGCACCCCAACTTGTTTGGATGATATTGGTGAATGAAAACTTGTAGTCGAAGAACATGTTGAGGAAACAATGGAAAATGTGAAGGCTATACCACCAACATCAAAACATCTCAAAGTTGGAAAAAGATCTATGCCGATAACTGAAGCAATGATTTGGAATTTCAAGTAAGAGATCTTGATTTCTAGGAGTTATCTCCATTTAAGGGTATTATATGATTTGGTAAGAAGGGAAAACAATTTCCCTGGTACATCGGATGTTATGAAATTTTACAACAAATTGGAGTTGTAGCGTATCGTTTGGAAATGTCACCATGTATCACCAAAGTTCATGATTTGTTCCACATATCATTATTGAGAAAATACAAGACTGACATGATGCATATACTCACCTATAAAGAAATAGAACTGAAACCCAAGCTGTATTATTGAGAAGAGTGTATCCGAATTCTCGAAACAAGAGAACAAGTGTTGAGAAGCCAGACGAATCATCTTGTGAAAGTTGTCAAGAGAAATCATAAAATTGAAGAGTTAATACGCGAACCCGAAGATCATATAATGAAGACCCCCCCCTGAATCGTTTTATGCAGTAATATTTTAAAAATTTCGAGGTAGAAATTATTTTAATGAGGAAGAATGTAACCTCCAAATCATCCACAATAATTTTCCCTTTGAATAATTCAATAGCTTGCGTTTTACGCAACATAGAGTTTTAACACACCATGACTAATCAAAGTGGGTGTTATGAAGTGTAAGACACAATTTTTAAAATTTTATATATTTAATTTTTCAAAATGGACATCATTTTTGGAATCATAATATCAAAATAAGATTAGGGTGAATTTTTTTTATTTTCCTGACTGTAATGACCAGGAAATTCTATGCAATATTTTTAATTATATGGGAATTTTATAAGTACGGAAAAATTGACGGCTTGTGATTATGTTGACCGGTGTGCCTAGAATGAATTTCTGAACATTATTTGGGTATGTTCAGTAAACATGTGGGAAGGTTTTTGTTATATTTGAACATGTTCTTGGAATTGAAATCTGAGGGCACTGTTGAACTCGCAGCGCCGATATTCGCTTAATGAGACCTTCACCTCGACTATAGTAGGTCGAGGGTAGAAGTTTGTTTTTCACTTATATGTGGGGAATAAAATAAAATAAAATTGGGTAACAATTTATTTTCCTTTGAAACTCCCATTTGGATGTTAAGAGGGGGGACCACCAGTACAAAACCTCCCATTTGATTGTTGAGCGGTGGGGAATACCAAAACTAAACCTCCCATGCGGGGTTAAGAAGGTGGTGCCCACTGAACCTAAAACCCCCAAATTGAATTTAAGGGTGGGGACCACCCAAAACCTCCTAATGTGAGAATCCTCTAGAACTCCCTATTTAATTAGGGAGGTGAACTTTAGGATTACCTAATATTTATCATGCCAACCTCAATGAATTTATGATGCCAATTTAATTTGTGCCTATGTAAATTAAAGGGGTGAAACTATTTTAATTTAGGATGTATCTTCTTTTGATTGATGGGGAAATTTATTGTTGGAAAAGGTGGGATCTTGGGAGAACGTAGAAGAACGTGTTATCCAATGAAGAATGCATTCCCTAACGAATAACACTCACACTGACGAGGAACGTCTTCATTGAAAACAAACCCTCGATCGAGGAAACTCCAACGTCACTGACATCTATCTATCCCCATCGACTTTGTATCTTTCCTCACAAACTCCATCGGCTAATCTCCAAGGTAGGGGTTTAATTATGTGGGATTATTTTTTCCCATGTTCTTCCCTTCTAAGACAATGAATGTGGATCAACTCTCTAACTAGTTGATCCACAGATGATTTCTTTTGTGGGTTTGGGAATATTCAATTTTAGGAGGTTTTTGGGTTTGATTTTCTTAATTCAAGTTTTTCTTGAGCCGATTTCTACCGCTCTAACGTGGAGGGTGTAGGAAAAAACAAACATCCCCTAACCCCACCACAGTTCTTCTAGAATGGTGAATCCTTCGTGATTGAAGAAGTCAGCTTTCTGCCACGGTGATGAACAAATGCAGCAGTCGGCACATCACCAGCTGTGATGAAGGTGACAACCCCATGGCTCCTCACCGCCTCGTGGCCTCCACGGCTCCCAATAGCCTCACCACCAGGAAGCCCTCCATGAAGTCTGACCACTGTCTGCACTGCCCCACCGCCTTGCTGCCCTGCATCCCTCCTCGCCACCTCAGGGCCTCGCCGCCTCGCGGTCCACCTCGCCGCCCCGCGGCATCGCCGCCGCGAATCCTTCATGGCCCTCCACACCACCCCAAGGCCTCACAGCCCTCGCGGCCCTCTGAGCTTCCCCATGACCCTCTGTGCCACCCCACGGCCTCCGCGGCCCCCACAACATCGTGCCACCCTTGCGGCCTATGTGCTGCCCTGCGGCCCTCCGCGCTGCCCAGCGGCCTCTCCACCCTGCCTATTTCATGCAAACCTGCGAGGGAAGGGCTGCTCGGCGTGGCCGAGATGGTCCCAACTGGTCAGGATGGGCCTAATAGGCTAGGACAACCAAATCGTGTCAGGTTTTCCCTTTCCATTTGGTTCCATGTTAGACCAAACTCGGGCTAAATTTGAACTTTTCTCTCTATTATCCATAATGTAGGCACCATGCGTCCGTTTATTGAACCGTCAGGGGAACTAGAATCCTTGGAACAAGACTGTCCTTTTGAGTATACGTAAATACAGTTTTTGAATTAAGTTAGAGTATGGTCGGGTTGGATCCAGCATGAATCCAACTGTTCCCTTGGGACTAAAATTCTAATAACTCACACACTGTGCATCTGATTGATGCACCCTCTTTTGCCTTGAGACCCTCATGGCGTGGTGGTCCATTATGATACTTCTTTGTGGGGCTTCATGGCAATTGGAGTTTCCACTAGTGGCTTGAGGAGTGTCCCCTACCGGAGATGATCAAGCTTAGTGTGGGAACCCAGTAGCTGGTTGTGACATGAAGAATGAATAGAGAACCTGTGTGGGTAAGTACCGAGTGATCCTGTGTGGGTCAGCATCGAGCGATCATGTGTTGGTCAGCACTGGGTGATCTTTTGTGGGTCAACACTGAGCGATCCTGTGTGGGTCAGCACCTAGTGATCTTATGTGGGTTATCACCGAGCGATCATGTGTGGGTCAGCACCTAGAGATCCTATGTGGGTCAACATCTAGAGATCCTTCATAGATCTCCCTCTTAACATAGTAAGATGATTCTGTAGTTACATCTAATCATCTTTATAATTGTACCTATGAAATACCTAGTGTGAGTGGAGTTCTTACCTGTGTGGTACTTACCGTCATTGTAGTACCTTGGTGGTATTGTTCTGTGTGGCGTACCAATGTGGTACTAACCGTCGTGGTATTCCTTCCTTTTTGGAACAGTTGATCTTTGGGCTTTTGGGTTGGACCATGTGTTTCTCTTGATTGAGATTGGTATACTTTATAACATATCTATATGTATGGGAATATACCTAAGTAGGGTTGAATGTTGACTTTATGCTTTGTGGATTATCCTTTGTGGATTTTGTGAGACCTTGAGGGTCTCGGGGTCCCTAGAAATAATCGTTATACTCACTCTTTCACATGCTAAGACCACACCTTGTTGTTTTTGGTGCAGAAAACGGACAGGGAAAATCATGGCTAAGGGTACCATGACTAGAAGGGGCCCAGAGGTAGACCATACGGCATGTCGGTACGGAGAGGAGATGTGTAGACATGGAGTGCTGAGGAGGTGATCTGCACCTACCCTTCATGTTGGACCCTCATAGGACGTCCTAGTAGATGCTTTCTTTTTTATTCAGTGTTATTTTTTTTCAGTTGCACTTGTACCTTTACTATTGGTCTTTTATTCCGGCCCCTTTTTACTTTCAAAACTCTTTTTACTATACAGTTTACTTGAGTTTGTATATTTCAGTGTGCTTGGTTGCGTGATTTTACATGTTATAAAGGCAATGTATTCATGATTTTCAGGGAATACACCATTTGGTGCTAGTCACCAGCCCCTGGCCTATGGAAGGAGGGCTTGGGGTAGTCACGACACAGGCCCTGGGAGATGGGTCTTGTCAAATTGGTATCAGAGGAGTCGGTTCATCAATAGAACATTGGACTCTGGTCGTTTTTTTATTGAAATAGTGTTAAGTGTAGGGAGAGTGGTTATCAATTGAGGGAAACCAGTGTTGTCACGGTGGCTAATGTATCCATACACAAGGACCCTGACATCTGACTTCCGGCTCACTATATAGAAACATGAATTTTGTGTGTGTTTTCAAGAGTTTCCTTTGTGATCCATTTGAGTTAGGTCACCAGGTGTAACTTTTTGATCGTGGTGCACCTGTTTGTTTTAGGATGCCTCCATGCAGGGAGGCAGCTATGGTTCTAGATATATTATGTACGGATAGCCCACAGAGCGATGAGGCCTCGGTGCATGGCCCTATTCTATTAGAGGCACCCTCAATACCATTATCCTTTGGGCCACTGATGCCACCCGCCCCAGAAATTGAGGGTGAACGCCGAATGATCCCATTGCATGAGTTCCAGTGCCAGAGGCCTCCCAGGTTCTAGGGAGAGACGGGCCCATAGGCAGCTGAGGATTGGTTGGAGGTCATGGTGAGAGTCTTATGACTAGTAGGGAAACAAGCCAATCTCATGGTGAACCTTTCCAGCAGTCTCTTATAGAAATATGGTGGAACATGATGCTCCAAGTTCACGATGAGGTGACGTTTTTGTGGGAAATCTTCGAGAGCCTGTTTCAGGCAGAGTTTGTTCCAATGACACTTCGCATAGTGCACACACATAAGCTTCTTCATCCACAGTAGGGCAACATGAGTGTGGCTCAATACACACCGAGGTTCATTGACCTCTCACGCAACTCCATTGATATGATGAAAGACCCATTCTTCAGGTCCCAGACCATAGTGTAGGGAATCATGCGGGAGATCCGGGCTTTGATGATTTCTCTTAGAATCCTGACGCAGGTGGGGGTGTTTGAGAGATACCTCTTAATAGAGAGTATCCTTTCTGAGCAATCACCAGTAGCAAGACCCACCATCGGACGTCACATAGCAGTGTCTTCTGCAGCTAGAAACAGACAGATGTAGTTGTGGTCCAAGAGGACCAGACCTATAGGTGGACAATCGCATGATTCAGGGTTGGTTGTGTGGGAACTAGAGATAGATTATTCATTCCAGGAGTGGGAAATGTTATGCATGTGGCGGGCAGAATCACATTACTCGTGATTGAATGACCCACCGTACGGATGATCAGTAAACAGTCGAAGGACCGCCCAAGCAAAGACAGAGGTTTGACTGAGGAGGTCCACAGGTAGCAGGCGGGCGTGGCAGAGGAGCTGGCCGTGCAGCTGGCAGTGTGAAAAGATTCGTGACGTTACTGCCACCACCACCAAGATGTCCACCCCAACCACAGAAGTAGGTGTACATGGGCGATCTCAGCACCAGGGAGCTGAGGCCAACGTTCACAATGCTCCATTGATGATATGAGGTACGAACTGTGTCTACTAAACATTAGTTGTAGTACTTATGGACATAGGTGCCAGTCACTCTTCTATTGTCACTACCCTCGTTCGGAGCTCAAAGATTCCAATGGAGTTTTTTCCTAGATCCTTACGGCTAAAGGCTCCTACGAGAGAGGATTCTATGATTAGGCATTGGTTACAACAGTGTGAGCTTATTCTAGGTGGTGAAAGCTTCAGCTATGATCTCCTAGAAGCAACGTCGATGCCTTACGACGTCATCTTGGGTGTGGACTGGATATCTAAAATTTATGCTCAAATTGATTGTATTAGGCACAAAGTTCTCTGTGTCTACATGAATGATACCAGTTTTACCTTCACCGGTGAGATGTTAGCCTTTGCAGCACAGGATGGACTTACTCGGAGGAGAGTGCAACCGATCACTCATCAGTTTGCTAGCCTTACCCTCAGATCAGTTGATGTGGAGAGTCTGATTAATCCTATAGTGGTGGATAAAAATGACTGTTTCTATAAATTAATGGATTAAAATTTTCATAATTGGATTTTTTTATGATTTGATAAATGACATGGATTTTGAGAAAAAAATGAATAAAGAGAGAAAAATATTGTAATATGAAAACACTTCACCCCATTCCGCTTCATCGTGTGGTGTGAAATTTTTTTTGAAGGTGGATTGATGTTTCATAAGAGTCAAGGAACAAATCTAGGGCTTGGAAATGAAGATCCAGAGTGAAATTGGGTGAAATTGGCTAGAAAAATAATATTTCACACTATGAAGGTATAATTCATGAGGCATAACCCGATGAAATAAAATCCAAGACATTAGGTATGAAAAAAACCATTAAAATATTAATCCATACACATTAAATGTCAAGAATACAATTTTTATGATGTGAAATATTTTCGAAAATAAGGGGTATAGTACCGCACATTTCACACAATAAATAACACTAACAGGATGTAAAAACTACTTAAAACTCAAAAAGATAGACATGATCAAATTAATTAAGGAGGGAGTCCATATTTGTGGTCCCAAATCATAGGAGACTATACTTTTGAAACAATTAATGATTACAAGTGGGGATGATGGCCAATAAATATTGTCCATGTCTGCAGGAGAAGGGATCAACCAGTCAGAGAAGCTCTATACAACAACTTGCTATAAATTTATTTCCTCAATTGTCTTTTCTTATATTTACATTCAATTCTTATAATGTCACCCCTTTCTCAAATCAAATATATATACCTATACATGGAGGGTTTGTTTCATTGATTGATTGGGAAAGGGATAGGTTGATCCTGTGTTCTTTTTTTGGATTTTTTGTTCCTAAATGAATAAAACCCTTTATATCTTCTGCAAATTGGTTTCAATTATTAATTTTTATAAATAATAATACATTATGGTTATATTATTTTAATTTTACTTTTATTTTTCGATGATCCAGATCTCCCTCAATCCAATTGAAATCTATTATATAAATAATAGATTATGGTTGGGTGGTGAGTGCTCAACGATAGCTATCATGGGAACATTTTTGTGGAAAGAACTATTGATTATTAGAGAATAAAAATACCCAATTGGGTATGGACCTAATTTATCAGAAGGACCAACTATGAAACTACACACATAGGAAAGAGGTTACACTGTTTAATAAATTTATTAGGCATATCCTCACCATCATTATCCAACCAATAGAGAGATGTGAATCAATAGTGGAATCTCATTCTTACCAGCTAGTAGAAGAAAAGTTGGTAAAAATTGGGAACAATTATAGAATAACACTATGTCTATTGAAACCCAGTCATATAACCTCTATCTCAATAATTTTAAAAAATATCAATATAAAAATCATTTTATTTTCTCAAATTCACAGCCAAAAATAAGAAATCAATTATTTTCATAAAAAATAACTAAATAGTAACAAACCCATTTTTTGTACTCATATCTAAGAGAATAAATAGGTTAACTAATATAGTAAACATGTATAAAAAAAATTAATATTCCAACACCCTAAAATTGGTGTTCATTAGTCATCAATGTCTTGGGAAACTAGGAATGATTTTGTTGATGTTTTTGGGTCCTTTTGAAATTATTGAGGTAGTGGGGAAAGTATCATACCATTTGGGAATTTTACCACAGTTAACATTGATCCACAATATGTCACATGTATTACATCTTCGAAATTATATTTCTGACTCTTCTCATGTTATGAGTTGGGAGGATCATGATGCTGGTCCTAATTTACCCATGGCGGATTATCCAGTTAGAATTATTGATTCTAATACAAAGGTTCTTCATGGGATGATGATTCCTTCGGTCGGTGTGATTTGGTAGAATGGTACTGATTCTCACGATATATGTGATTGTATGGAACTAATGAGTTATAAGTGGACTTATCTCTTTTATATGGAAACATCTTGATAGGCTTTCTGGGGACCAAAAGTGTTTTTGGTGGGGAGGTTGTAACATTTTCTTAACTTTTTTCACGTACTTATTGAAACATATTTTGTTTTCCCTTTTTTTTGTGGAATTTTGAGAATTTTATATATGAATAGATTTTTGGGGTAAAATTACCTAAATAATAGGGATGTATGTTTGATTTAAATAATTTAGTTTGGGTATTATGGTTGAATGTGTTTTAGAGGGTGATCATTTTGGTTCTGAGGTGAGTTGGAACCTATTGGTTGTTTTTACAAGATTCTATTTTTGGGAACTAGTTTTAGAGCGAATTTATGCTTTAAATACTCGATTTATGATGGAAATTATATATTTTCCACAATAAATGATAATGGATTATGGCTAAACTAATTTATGGTCTAAATGATAAACATACACCAATAATTATTTTATCGATGTGTTTTCAACCCGATGTGATGCCTTTTCAGATGTATGTGCAACATGATGCATTTACAACATAAACCAATGATTTATGATGTAAATTCCTCATGAATAGTAGTTTTAATTTTTTTTTCTTGTCTCATTTCATTGGACATTTTACATGTTTTTCTCTTGAGAACCCTCAGCTTCCTCCAATGCAGTGTGAGTGATTTCTGCCGTTGTCGACTATCATCTAGGCATCTGATCTCTGATGAGTTCCATCACTACTGTTTTATACTCTCCCCTCCTAATTTTGGAAGTAGAAGGATATTTACTTCTTTATTGAATTATAGTTTTATCTTGATGTTTCTGATCTATCATTTCATTGAGGGTCTTCTTCACTATCAATCTTTATTGGAATATTCCCATTATGAGGGTTGATTTTATCATTTATTAAAATGTAGGTGATTCCATATAATTTTTACATATAATAGAAAATTTAATTTTATTTATTTTTTTTATATTAGATTTTAAATGATTTTAAAAACATTATTTGAGAGAATTTATTTATTATATTGAAAGAGGGAGAAAGATTATGAAAACCCCCAATTTGAATTTAATTGATATTTAAGGGGAAAATGGAGTAAAATTGATGGCCTGATTTGGAAATTTCTTTTTAGATATATGGATTATTTTAAAAGTAGATTTGAAGATAAATTAATTTATTAAAACCTATGATTTGGTATGGAAATGAGAAAGTCATGTTGATAAATGAATGTTGGAAATTATATTTTGAACTCCTTTGAAATGATTGATTTCCCATTATTGATTGATTGATTGACTGGAGCACATGTGAGCCTGGGTAATTAGTAGGTAATTAGGATACGAATGGTAGGATATAACCCCCTATAACTATATTTATTATTAAAATGATGACATAAACATACAATAATGTGATTTACATTAATGGGGAGTTGAGTCCCGATGACCTGTGTCATGGGACATGTGTACAAATTGAGCCAAGATCACCGATTAAGTAATGTGGGGATCTTATTACCAAAAAAATATTATACCACATGGACAATTTCATGGTTCTATGATAGTTTTGATTTCATGATTACATTTTGTTTATTTATAGAACTATTTTATTAATTCCAATTGATTTATATAAAATGATCATTTAAAATTGTTTTTTATATATCTACCATCATTTTGAATTTATATAATGACTTGTTAAAAATATGTTACTTTCATGAAATCACTGGTTTTATTTTCAATTAAATAACATTTAGTTTACTTATTATTGAATTGATAATGGAACACATAGGGAGACCCTACTGGGATTTATGACTCACACATTACCCTTTCCTTCATGAGTTATTATATTACCTTTTTCCAAGTCCAATTGATGGAAATGAGTAACATAATGTTGGCAGATGTTACTGATCCTTGGGACTCAATGTGACGGAGGTGACCAGTGAAGATGATATCCACTTGTTACATGTGTTTATCATTGATCAATGTATTAGTATACATTGTGTCATTTGATGATATCTAGTTTGAGTATTTCATTACCCATTTTACTATGGTACATTCTATATTTGGAGTGCTGAACGTACTGACTTGTTTCTCTTCTCTAATAATGTAAGTGAAAAAATAATTCCCAGGTAATTGTTGTTTGATTCTGGGTTTATGTCACCAACCGTATGGATCAGGATCTCCGTTGGTCCTTTTCATATCCGACTTAGGTATCAGGGCACCAGGGTATCTAGGCTAGTTCATGAATGTTTACCCTTATATAGGCATCACATTTCACTATATATACATGATTTGGTGTCTATGTAAACATAATATGTATGTGTTAAAATCATTTCTAGTCCATGTGTAGGAGTAATTTTAAGTTTCACTATAAGAATCATCTGTATAGACATTATCGGTGCAAGAATTGTTTATTAGTCTATGTGAGAATCACACCGTAATGAATATTCTATAATTATGTTAACTAAAAAAATTAATTTACAGATTTAATTTTTGAAGAATAAGAATCATATGCATGATTGTTGGACTAACTCTCATTGTTAATAATATCCTTAAAAAAATGTGATTCAAGCTACTAAATTTTTAGAAGCAGATCTTTATGTAATGGAGAACTTTATCAAAGAAAGAATTAGTTGAGAGACTTTCCTAACGAATGATTTTGATTGTATAGAATATTATATTCTGATAAAATTAAAATTATATGGTCTATAGCTATTCTTCAATGAAAAAAATATCACACATCATGTTGTTATTAAAAAAATGAGAAGATTATAGGGTATATTAAAGATGAAATATTCTATATAAAGGTTTAATGTGGTAGTTATTATGCTGCATGTGAAAAGAGGAATTCCTCTCCAAATTCTATATATATTTTATAGTCATGGATGAATGAGTTATTCATGGTTTTTGGGAGTATATTTTCAAGGGGAAGGAACACAATCTTACTTGATAATGAAGTATAAAATATATTTAGTTGAGATTAAAATAAATAAATAAAATAAAACAAGAGAATTAAATAAATAGAACCTTTGCAATTTCATTGAGTATAATAGTTAAAAATTAAATGAGACAAAATAGATCATTTAATAAGTTTAGAATAAGGAAAAATAGACTCATGCATATACAACATGCTTGGATGAAATCTTAAGATGATTTAAAATTATAGAAATAAACGAAAAAGTTATTAAAAGTATTGAGATACCAATAAAATGATATTAAAAGAAAAGTGATGTTCTGCATAGGTTGAAACGTATCAATTTAATAGCGATTATTTTATTTATCAATATAGAATTTCTCAAGGAAAACGACATTTAGAGAGGTACCATGTTGGAGAAGATGTGCTATCATGGTAAAATATAATGTAACATCTTCTAGGAACTCATGTTCATAGAAGAAGAATAAGGGGGAACCCAATATTTCTATTATAGATCTGTTGATAAGGAGATGGTGAGATGTTTGGATCCCTCTCAGGTTCTTGTGATGTTACATCATCATCTGAACATATGATAATGGCCAATAATTACTCTTAATATCTGTATGTAAGGACATGAAGTCTAAAACACTATAGATATATTTCATTATAATAGGGGAGCACTTATAGGCCTATATTATGGGTGATTTATAGGTCATCCTTCAAGAACTATTTGGAGGTAGTATAAATAACCTACTCAGAGATGGAGAGAGAATTTTCAAGAATTATATTCAAATGGTAGGATTTAGTATAAATAAAATATCATGAGATGGTCACTGTGCTCACTAAGTACTGAGAATTTTGGGAGATAATCTACTATTAATTTTAGGAGATTCATCATAATAGTAGTTATTTTTTCACATTGGTGAAACTATGTTTTGGAACAGAATCTAAACATAGTATAAATGTCGTTTTCATAGTTTAACATTGTAAATAAATTTTTATTATACCTTTTAATTATTGAACTATTCAAGTGAGTTTGTGTGACATAGGAAGAGTGGATTGAGGCTTTAACTGGTCACATGTGTTAAAGTAAAAATAAATTTGAAATAAGAAATAGGGATTACTATTTCATCCCCTCCCCTGTGAGTGATATCACCAAAACTAGGTAATTTATTACTGATACATCATTAATTATCATTTATCCAAATATGATAATATTTTAATGTCACAATATTTCCAAATATCATGATATTATCCACTTTGGGTCCCACCATCATATATTTTCTCCTCTTGATATCACAAGCCTAAGAATCTCTCATAGAAAATAAATATTGAATGTTCATGTATCCAAACCACTTTATAAAGGGGTTCTTCATTAACCTCCACCTTTTATGTGGGAAGCGAAATCGATGCCCATGGAGATCCGAAACATCCATTCTTGAATTAAATCTAGTTTATAGCTCTAATACCATATTTGATGGCCTGATATAACCCATGAAGATGAAATTTTTTCACTAGAACTAACCCATAATAGTTTTTTCCTCTTAGGAGCATGATTCTTAGACACTCATATGAGAAAATACATAATTATGATAGAGGTATCCACATAACCTTATAATGGTATCTTTTCTCTCAACCTCCTCTGATGTGGGACTCTTTTCATTTTAGTAACACTAGGAAGGACCATTGTCTTGGGTTAAACTATTACAATTAAGACACTTATAAGCATATGAAGTGTTTGTTTGGGATTTAAACTTATGGAATTTGAGGTGACCACATATAAAATTGACTTTATTAAATCATTTCCATTATATAAACATGATGTTGTATAATAATATCAACATCACAATAATGGAATGTTTTGGTGTCTTTGGAGACTAGCTACATAAGTGACATATTTTTTAATTTTTATGATCATTTCCTCATAATTTCTACTTATATATATTATCCTAGATGTCTCACAAGATAAAATCATCATCATGACATGGGAAATGGTAAAATAAGTAAGGGGTAGTGCGTTTGGAAATACACACTATTCCATATAGTGCATCGTGAATTACAACATTCTTTGTAGATCATATCATGAAATCCCAACCTATTTTCCCTTATGGATTGAGTATTAATACTCATGTCACCATTATCTTATGAGAATTAATGAATTACCCAATGCATTGGATGGATATATATGTCCCACACATCCCATAAACATTAACTATAATTGTGTTATATTTGAAAACATCCAATCATCACACCATTAAAACTTATAAATATCAATGGGTTTCACATTACATTTTAAAAGGTATCACATAAATATGCACATTGATGATATTAATCCATACCAAATTGAATCACCCAAATGTGGAACATAATAAAATATTTTAGAGGATGTTTCATAATGAAAAAAAATCATAGAAACACATCCTTTGAGATAAGTAGAAATATGGAAGACAATGTTAAAATATAATATTATAAAATATTTTTTCATGATATATGGAAATAATGTTATTGGACATTCATATTGAATAATGATATAATAAAACATATAATTTAAAATTGGAAATACAAAGTATAAGGATCTCATAAATTTATTCATACCTTTATTTCAATACATTAATGGATATCATTAGATGTAATTGACTATATGGACTTGAAATAAATAAAAATTTAGGTGATGAATTTTTTCTATTAATTATGTTATACATTTTAGTGACGATATAGTCAATTAAAATATTTAAATAAAAATATAAATTTTACCTTGGAGATAAAAGATAAAATCATATAAAATTGGAAATAAATTATTAAAGATAATATTGAAGGTAAAATTTTATTGGAAACTATATTAATCAAAGAATGATATTATAGTTACTAAAGTCCCTTACAATGATTATAATCATTCAAAAGAATGATTGAAATATCTGACATCTTGGATTATATACATTTTAAATGGGGTAAAGGCTTTTATGGATTATTTTTTGATAAGAAAAGAACCAATTTATGGTGGATAAGAATGTTAAGAACAGGTATGTATATAGTCTAGGATGAACATAGGAGTTGTGGAGTGAGTGGAAGTGAAGAATTTAGAGCCCCTTTATAAGAGAAAAGGGATGAAATTTTGTTAAAATACTCATAACCTTTCAACAATGATAAGTCCCTGTCTAGGAAATTGTGTCTGATATTTTAGAAATAATGGGATTGAGTAAAAGATAATGTTGATCAAGCTTCAACAATGTTTATGCACACATGTTTTAAAAATGAATCAATCCCATTGCCCCTTGAATTATTACATTTTCTATTTTTTCTTTTACCACGGTAACGAATTTTTACCCAAGGTAACATAATATTTATGACTTAAAATAAATTTATACTTATTATATAATTTGGAACTACTAATTCTAAATTTGAAAACCATTTTATATGACTCAATATCTAAATTTTTTTATGATTAATTTTAATATAATAGACTTACAATATGTTAAAATAATTTGGATAAAAATATTACTTGATAAATAATATTTAGTATATATGTTTTTAACAATAAAAAAAACTATAGAATGTATAGTTTCACTTAATAGATAAATATTTTTCTCCTGAAAAACATGTCATAAATTTTTAGGTTATACATATTTATTAAAAATGCTATGAAATCCATAAAGTACAAATGAAATATTACATTTTCACCAAAAAATATTTATTATGGAAAATATAAAAAATTAATCTTAGTATATTATTTTTATAATAAATATAAAAACAAATTTAATTTATTCAAATTAAATTCAAAACTTTAACAATTTTACTTTTAAATAAATTTTAAAATATAAAGAAAACTATTTTTATGGGAAAATTACTTTTGGAATTTATATATTCTTCTTCCTTTTTATATAAATTATTTTTTAGAAATGTGTTAATATACTATTCATAAAATATTTATCTTTATTGAAAAAGAAAATTAAATTTTAGAAATAATATTTGTTTTGTTGCTTAGTTTCACTAGTTGAGGTGATATTTAAAATGATATTTATTATGTTTTGAATTTTTTTAAATATATATACATATTGTTATTCCTTTACCACTGTTTATACTTATCAATAATAAAAATACCTTACAATGGTAGATATATATTTTTTTCTAACAATGCACTAAGTTACCAAACATTATATTTATTTAAGTAGGAATATTTTACTAAACCCAGGTCATTATATTTTACCCCTAAAACTAATCTCATCCTCAAAATTATATTACATGGAATAAAAAAATTGATGTTCCTTTCATCTAATTTCATCCTCGTGATCCAAAATAGCTTCCTCAAACTTATGAATCCACCATATAACATTGAATAAATGAGTGGCCTTGTTCATAAACATCTTATCTTTTCGATCCAGAATTTCTATATGTTGTTCCTCATATGAGAGATCACATTTGAGTTTCATGAATTATCATTTTATTATATGTAATGGGCCGTGTATATAATTCCAAAAAAATACATTGAACACATCATGCACTAGGGAGTGGTCTGGAGGGATTTATGTGTGTTTTTATATAACCCCAATATGTTCATGGATCTCAAATGGATTAATGTATCTTGATATTTACTTCTATTTCATCCCAAATATCATAACCCACCCCTATGGAGTTATCTATAAGAATACCTTTTCATCAACATAAAAATCTAGATCTCATCGATGATTATCCTCATAAATCTTATATCAATTTTTGTACATTCATATATTATGGAATTGTTTAAACCTCCTACATCATTTATTAGGAAAGGTCTGGACCTATTAGTTTCATCTCAAAAATTTCATCCCAACATGATGGATTAATTAATATCTACCCATATATGAAATCATATGGTGCAATATGAATGATAGAATATAATATGTTGCTATTTTAAAACAATACCATATAAAGGTGATGATCCATACATCCAAGTAAATCCATAAAAAACATCTCAGTATTTATGTTAGAGTTTGAATAGTTCTCTCAGAATGACTGTCTATCTGAGGGTTATTAGCAGTACTGAATCACAATTCTATCCATAATGATTTTTAAATACTTCTCCATAACCATGAGGTAAACATCAAATATTAATGGGATATAATGAATATGGGTAGCCTATACAGCTTTATAGATTCCCTAATTTATATCATTGTGAGTTGGTCAAGAGATAAATATTATTTAGTAGAATCAAAATTCATTGGATTAGTAAGGTGGTTGAATACAATACAACTATAATTATATTTTTTTGGGGAGACCATTGAAAAAATAAATTGTAATGTTTTCCCATTTCCATAATCATATGGGTAATGGATATAATATAAGAAAATAATTTTATCATTCAACTTTGATTTTTAAGAATAAAAATAATCAAGATATATATTCTATGATCGCTTACATCCTGTTGTCCCACATGATGTTTTGCTTTAGATCTATATATATATCTTCATTTTTCTTGGATCGATACCAAAGCATAAGATATGCGCATCCCCCAAAAAATTATTTCCTTAATTTTGGTTTCTATGGGATATATATTTGACTTACAAATATTATAACTCTATCTTTATCAATGATATAATCCTAAAAACACAATACCCTTTTTTGTATGTATACATCATCTTTATATTATTATTAAATTATTATGAAAATGGATGATTGAGTAGTCATTTGGTGAAAATATTATTTATATCCTCCCCTTATGATTTCAATATAAATCCATTGAATATACATAATTATTTAGTATCAATCATAACTCATCATGTATAAGATATAATGATCATTTTAGATTAGGGTATCAACAACCATGTTTTCCTTCCTAGGGAAATAATGTATTTAGTTTTATAGTCCTTGATCAATTTTAACTATATTAATTGGAACGTGTTTAAGTATTTTGGTTTGAATATATACATTACGACACTACGGTTAGAGTTAATATAACAATTCTCATCATAGAGATTATGCTTCCTAATTTTAAATGAAAAACTATTGCAGCTCACTCTAGATATTGTGTTGGGAATGTTTTATCAAGATTATTTAATGGAGTATATGCATAGGAAAATAAAGTCTCGTTCTACATAATAAAAAACCTCTAACCTTTCAAATTAGCATTAGAATTTATCATAAATCATTCTGCACTATATGGTAGTGTAAGAACATGTTTAATAACTAGTCACTTCATAATATCCCTGAAGCATTAATCACATTCCATTATCAATTAGAAATTAACTCACTTCCACATCAACATTTTTAGTGAAATTTAGTATCCATATATTTGTCTAAAATATATCTCCTCGTATCTATCAAATACATGAAAACTAAAAATACCATTCATATTGGTTGACCTTAAAAAAATTTCAATTATGGTTGTCTTCGATGTATCTATAGATATACCATCAATTGTGATAACCTTAACTAAAAAGGGAAATTTTATCTTCCAAATTTTATTCTTTATAAACATTTAATAAACTTATCCTCTAACAAGTTATTTATCATAATTCAAAAATTCCTTTCATGGTTATACCTTCTCTAAAAAATATGATAATATCCTCAATAATAATTATCATGAATTTATTAAGGTAATTAGTAAAGACTATAATAATCAAATCTATAGATATAGAAGGTGAATTTTTATGTTTCTAAGGTATCAGTATAACTTCATAGTGTCTATACATTATTTGGAATGTTGTATCGAGAAAATATTTTCTATTAACCCTTAATTGAGGATACCCAAATTGAAGGGAAATCATCGATAAATATTGAAATCTTCATAATTAATAGAATATATCATAAATAATCGCTATAATATATTTGTTTCTTGATTTTTATCTTATTATGTTCATGATATTCAATATATAGTCTCATTAATTAGTAATTTTTCTTAATAAAAAATCTTTGGTGCATCCTTAGGAGAAGCACCCAGTTTTGCAATGCTATTATCCAAATTCCATTCAAGTTTCTTATTTGATTCTTCCAACTCAACATGGGAAATTCTATAATGATTCCTTCGGTTATACCTATACCTAGGTATGAGATTGATTTAAAACTCAACCTCAAATTCTGGGGGAATACTGGAAAATTCATCTAGAAATACATTAGTATACTCCATTATTATAGGCACATCAATATAGATAACATCATCTATAATATTTTGTTCCATAAATCCATAAATTTAATTATGAAATAAATCTTTCATATAGGTTTTTAAAGTGAATCAAATAAACCAAATCTTATACCCCGATAGTGTCTAGCCATGTGTATATTTTTGGGCCCACTCATCTGGAATTGGATTGATGATCATATAAATTCTCGACTAACCCATTTCAAGGTGGCTAAAAATCGGTGGATCCATACCACAGAGGCATCAAATTTAAAATATATAAACATGGGGTTTTCTAAGAATGCAACATACTTAAAACATTACCAATATTTAATGATATCAACCAATACACAGTCTCATATATTGTGGTTTCACTATGGTTATCTAACCATAAAAAAAATATGACTAGAATAATCTCAATAAATAACCAAACATTTTATTGGACACCAACTACAGTGTCCCTTAAAAACATGAATTTATTTTACATCGTTTCTATAATTAAATCATTGTATTACATAATAATCTCAACAACCGGAGAATATATAGGTTAAGTATCCTTGGAATCTATCAATGTTAGTGACATAGTATACAATTCATGTGAATATTTCCAAATAATTTCATCATAAATGATATTATCCTAGATGATTCATAAGTTAAACACATCCTTATGACCAAAGAAATGGAGATATATGAAAGGGGGGAGATAAAATTATTATTTTGGTAATATAAAAATACCAATATATTACCCATGGTGAGTTTATAAGTGAATGGGAAAAACATAAGCATGAAAGAAATATAAGATTAAAAGAACATGGAATAATAAAAACTATTCTTATTATATAAAAAGAGAATAAGTTATACCATATGACCAACCATATAAAATGGTGTCTAAACTTTGAAAAAATTATACATAAATTATGAGTCGAGGGTATAACATAATCATTTATCAAAATTTTGGAACACAAACATAAGAATAAACACTCTAATTTTTTTATCATAATCATGATGTATTCCTATTGTTTATTGTGAATCACTACCAATCTGCAATATAAGATTAGGAATGAAAACATATTTCCCCTAGTAGACCAAACATCACAACGTGTTTCACATTCTGAATTGAGCATCACTAATTGTTTCACCAGTATCTCATGAGATATAAACATTAATAAATTCATTACAATGATATATAGGGGAAACAAATCCCTTAAATATTATCTATATATTTTTTAATAAGAAAAAATATAATCCTCACATCATTGAAAACTATGAATAATTATTATTTTCGCCAAAAAATTTGAAATGTATCATATAAATAACCACATAAACCATATAAATAAATATAAAATTCAATCACCAAAATGAGTAACTTCATGGTATATTTTATAAGTTTGTTCATAAATCAAAACTTCATGGAAAATATATACTTTGATATAAGGAATAAAACATATAAAAATGATTAAACATTTTATTTATAATGGAAAATATTCTTCGATATTTTAAAAAACCTTTTCTAATAACACACATTGAAAAAGGAGATAACAAAACATATCAATTAAAAGTGTAAAAGGAATGTAGTAAGAAAAAAACTAAATTAATACAATGTTGTATTAAAAATATAAAAAATAACAATGATATTATGTGAAAATATGTGCATGAAATAAATAGATACTAATGAAATAGAGGCTCATTCTTGATAATGTTGTACTTTTTGGTCAGATAACAATGAAGTAGGTATATTTGAATAAAAAAATAAATTTTTCTTAAAAAGATAATTGAGAAAAACAAATAAAGTGGGAATTAAATTAATAAAGATAATGTTGATTGAAAATTTATAAAATAAACCATCTAAATCAATGAATGCTATTTGACTCACTGAAGTCCCTTTCCATGACTCTGGACTTTCACAAAAGTGATTTATATTCCCTATTCGTTGGACTATTTTCTTTGTAAGGGGGTTCAGGAATTTAGGGGTGGTACTTGGAGAAGACCATAATCTCTTCAATGTGGCCAGGATTTTCAAGGAGATTTCTCAGTAGAGTTTGGGATGAATTTAATGTGTTTTGGTATAAGGGTAAGTGAAGAAGGGAGAGTCCCTATTATATGTGAAAATATATGACATTTTTATTAAATACCCGAAACATTTTAATAATGGGATGTCACTCTCAAGGAAAAAGGATCCATAATTTTAGAATTAAATAATTGGGGAATAGATAAGTTCAAAAAATCATCCAACATTTTTTCTAACAAAATCTGTAATCATGTTTCAATCCCATTACATCATGAATTATTACTTTTTTTTATTTTAATGTTGTAACTAGTTCTCACATAAGGTAACTTAATCTGTATGCCTAAAAATAAAGTGTTTCTTAATAGATAATTTGGTCCTACTGATTATAAATTTTAAATCCATTTTTTATTCAATATTTAAATGAGTTAATGATTAATTTTAATATACTTAATATATAATGTATTAAAATTTTGAGAAAAAAATACTTACATTCAAAATTTAAAATATTTCTTTATACACTATAATCATTATTTTAAAATGTGTAAGGTAATTTTTTTTCAAGAAAAAGGTTTCATAAATATCTAATTGATACTTATATACTAACAATTCAATAAAATTCACATTATTATTTAAAACTGTATATTACACTATTCACCTAATGTTTATTTTTTTTTCAAAATTACAAAAAAATTAATCTTAAGAAATTATTGTTTTAATAAATATACAATTGAATTTCATTTCATTAAAAACTAATTATAAAATTAATAAATATTACTTTTAAATATGATCATATTATATAGTGAAAATTTATTTTTTAACGAAATTTTTTTTTCTATATTATCTTTTCTTTCAAAATATTTCATATTAATTTTTAGATATACTAATGTTAATATACTACTCATACCAAAATATATCATAATTGAAAAAACATATATTTTAGAAAAAATATTTTTATTACTTACTTAGGTTCCCTAGTTGAGTCCATA
Organism: Viscum album; assembly: GCA_963277665.1. Lineage (NCBI taxonomy): Eukaryota > Viridiplantae > Streptophyta > Magnoliopsida > Santalales > Viscaceae > Viscum > Viscum album. The sequence goes on from OY728128.1 coordinate 43,888,810, forward strand.
TTTAAATTGATATTTATTTTGTTTTGTTTTTTTAATACGTATTTATATATATTGAAATTATATAACCACTATTTCTACCTACCCATTTTTTGAATATTTTAAAATGGTGTATATTTTATTTTATTTTGGTCTTTTATCAAGATATCCAAAATAGTATTTATTTAACGAGGAATATTTTACAAAAACTCATATTTTAATTAGTTTTGGATATTAGTACATAGGGGTATGATTCTATTATAAATGCATCGTATTTGTAATTTTGGATTCAATTGATATTTTTGTTCTTGTATAAGATTGATTTCCTTGATGATAAGGGGTTTAGTAATTTAAATTTTCAATACTAACATATATAGTGTTTTCCAATATAACATTATTATGGAATTATACTCAGTTGGACCATGGTATTTTTATAATGATAGGTCATGTGGATCCCATCGCAGGATTCCCTATAATGACGGCTATATAGTCGATTAGTTCATGGGAAGTGTCCAAAACCTCTAATGGGTTGGTTATGGAATTTGATTATCGGGAGATGTGATCCATGTTTGGGAATGAGTTTCCTTGACATGTGGACACCCCAGTATGGTTTTAGGAAATACATTTGTGATTATTTGAGATTTTATGATATAAGGAACATACAATTAATTTGTTATTGAGATTGGGTTTTGAGGGTGGGATCAATTGGATTCCTAGACAAATCAATTTGAGGTGATGTTCTGAAGGAGATGGTAGATCATGATCCTTTGTGGATAGATCTTTTTTTTATTTAGAATTGATGGACTAATTTTTATTTTGAAAATATTTACCAGTGGTGTGTGATCATATACTATGACATGACATGAGTGTGATTATACAGAATCATTATAAATAAAGAATCAAGGATTTATTTTTGTTTGATGATATTGACATTCGATGAGATCATTTCCAATGGTTTAGGTTCATGAGCCTAGTATTGATTGGATGCTACTAATTAGGGGATGATCTGAGTTGTGTGGTTTGGTGATGTGAGAGAATACACCAATTGGGTTCAAAAGTAATCATATAAGATATTGGGAGATAACTTTTGGGAGGGTTACTCTGGAAGAATTCATTGTATAAGAATAGTAGAGTGATGGTTAACATGTATTTTTAGAATAATATGTGATGTAAACATGAATTAATGAGTTTTCTATGTGTGGTTCCCATTGGGTTATAGATCAGTGAGGGCCATGTGTAGGAAGACTGAAAGATTTACCAAGATTATTACGAGTGGGGTGAAATGTGGTTTTGCTGAGGATGGAAGGTGTTTCCTCTATGAATAAATATGACATCAAGGATGCATTTAAGTAATATGGTATAGTCGATCTAAGCATGAACCTTGATAGGATGTGTATAGGATGGGATTATTCTGGATTCAATAAAGTGACATATGAGGGATAATGTGACATTTCTATATTGGTACTCAAGTATATGTGTGAGGGAAAACATATAGAAGTGATAATACCATTTTCTACTAGAGGGTTGAAGATTAGTTTAGCTAAATTATGGTGATTGGTGAGGATTATGTTTCTCGTGAATACAAAATGGGAAATGCTTGAGGATTGAGTTTGATTATTATGTATTAGTTTGGAGGTCACATTTACTCATTATTTTTGGTATCATACATGATGTGGCTAAGGATACTATATTTTTTATTTTATCATTGAAATAGTAAGGATAATCCTATCTCAATTAGAATCATATCATCTAAGGATGTGTGATTATCCTCTCATACGGGTCATGGATCATATTTGACTAGTTTTAGGATGCATGATATGACTTTGGATTGAAAATGTCTAGGTAGATCCCACTTTATCCAGATACTAGGTAAATACTAGATTTTGGATTTAGATGTGATGTCTGATAGAGCTTGAATGTGTAACACATTGAAATATTAATATATGGTTACCCTTAAATATGTCAACATCCTTGAGATATTTCTCCACACACAACACAAAAGTAAAAGTAAGTCATTGTATTTTTTTATTATTAAATAATATCCATTGAATTAATGGGAAATGAATATTATTAATCTCTTTATGAAATAAAATAATAAATAAATGATACTTTTAATATAAATTAAATCTAATTATATTTCCTAAAAGGTCCAACAAGATCATTTATTATTTAGAAAAATATTTTTCTAGAAATTTTATTTTTTTGTGATATGTATTTCTATTTAATGAAATTTATGATTAATAATGATAAATTAAATTTGATATTAATAATTGGTTAACACAATTTTAGTTGATGAATGATATGAAATAAAAATAATAATATTTAATATTTGAATACGTTATTTACCAATAAAAACATTTTTTCAATATTTTTTATGATTTTATTCCAAAATTAAAATTATAAATTTTATAATTTGAAATTGAAAAATTATCATTATTTTTTAATCTTTAATGAATTATTTTTTTAAGAATAATTTAATGTTTTTTTTAAAAATAAATCTTTTATTTTTGTGAGTAGTGAATTTTTTTTATAAATAACAATAGTTTGATGAAATTTTTAGTATATAAGTAAGGATTTTAAATTCATGAATAATTTTTTTAAAAAATTTATATATATCTATTATATGTTAATTTATTAATTTAACTTTTTTTTAATTTAAGAAATCATATTAGATAGTTTTTAATATAAGAATTATTTTAACCAAAAATGATTTTAGTACATTATATATATTTGTTAAAAAATTATTTTATCACTTTTATAAATTGAATAAAATGAAATGGATTTAGAATTTAAAATTATCATGATCAAAATTGTCTAAATTGGAACAATTTATTTTTAGGCATAAATATTATGTCACGTTAGCTTCATACTAATTACCCTAGAAAAAGATAAAAGGTTAAATATAATAAATCAATGGGTAAAAGGCACAAAACATGTTAAAAAGACATTTATAATTGTTATGATGACGTGTTTCCTGACATAATATATTAAAAATTCAATTATTTATACATTTTTGGATCCATTATTCGTGGTTAACAATATCTAACTTTATATGAAGTTGATATGTTTACAAAAACACCATTAGGACTCATTATAATAGGAGAATATCCCCACCTATTAAAGGAACATATAAATATAATATTTCCTCTTTATTACATACCCTTTTTCACCCCATATAATATTAATTCACTCTCTTGAGATCATGGGTATATGATATTATCCCATAGAATCCATTTCAATGTGCTCTTCCTTTAAAATCTCAAAGTACTCAACTTGGGTAATCTTTTTTTTACATAAATTTTGTCTTTTATACTTTTATTTTCCAAATAATTTTTTTGAATACCTATGTAATTAAATAATTACTTGTTATACCTATTAATATTATAACAAGGAAATAATCTTTAACAACTGTTTACCTTTACTATTAATAAAATTGAAATCTTAATTTTTCTGTTGTGTGAAATGTCGCCTCTATGATGAAAGATGTTTAATTTTAATTAACCACAATACATGGATTCAAGAAACTGTAAATTTAATAATTAATTATGATATTTATATCATTTTTATTATCAATAAAAAAATATACCATACTACTCTTTTGTCTCATTTAATGGAAAACTAAACCATCAACCTTGCTTATGTGAGGACTACCAACTCCATGGAATGATTGGTCTAAATTTTTATTTTCATAAATACCATAAATGGTAGGTCATTAGGATGATATTAAATTATAAATATTAATTATCTGAAATAAATATATTTTTACGTCAAATTTATGAACCTATTAATTTTTCCATAAAATAAATAATTGAAAATTCAATCATTTAAAACATGAAAACTAATTGGACAGTGATATGTTCTTTATAAGTAATAAATTTATAAATATTATACTCTATTTATAATCCTCTAAAATTATTAACTATCATACTAATTAACAAAAAATAATAACGTTATTATTCTTTTATAATGATAACACTACTAAACCACCTTATAATCATCCATTAGTTATTGTAGGTTCATGTATGAATCAGTTTAACCACCTACTTGATAAATGTTGTGTATTTATATCAGTAATGAAAATGAAATATTCTTTAACTATATAATATGATATAAATATTAAAATAATGTTTTTTGGTTATAGTAAGCTCATATCTATATTTAACTCATTTATTAATAAAACACATTTCATTCAATAAGAATCAATGATACATGATCATTGTCGATTTCATCATCATTTTTTGTGACAAAAAATAAAGTGGACTGAAATTATAACCTTTATAACTATAATGTAAAATATATTAAAATTTCTTTAATTTTCTTGTAATTATGAACTTTGTAACAACAATGAATACCATTACTATTTTTAGAAAACATGTTCAAAGTTATAAATATTACTTACACTCGGTGTCAGAAATAAGAAAAACAATAACTAATATTATGTGTATGTAATTATTTTAAATGAGGAGTAAAATGGTTATATTTATGAATAAGGTTCATGGGTATGTATTTAATAGAATTATCTTAATTATTCCTGAAATTTATTGCATGTACAAAAAAAGTAATGTGATAAGATTTTTCGTCTTTTAACCCTCTCTTTGAGACATGTTTGGTATTATGCATATAATATAATTTGCGGGGTGTATATAAATCATTTTTGATATATAATATCATGGATTATCTTTTAATAATTGAATTTAATATTCTATTACCACCCCTATCTTCAAATGGGTTTTTATTCAAATGTTTCTAAAGTCATAGGGGTATTATTAGTCTCAATTCTAATTCATTGAGAGATAATAAATTTTGTGTACCATGTTTTATTTCTATGGTTTATTTACTACCAATATATATATATATATATATCGTAATATTTATATTTAATGGGATTTAGTAACAAAATAGTGTTCCCAAATTTAAGTGGATGTTGACTCATTTGTTTCCTCAGTAGTTATGATTTTGGTTACTCAAATTTCATTAATTGAGTTATTAATGTTCTCTTGAAATAATTTAATATATGTTCGGTAAATTCTAAATTTGATTTTATTATGTGGGATTATATCATTGTTTATATTTTTTCCACAAAATCCCTTTAAAAATGTTTCATCCTTCAGGGAGTATGTTTCTAATAAGGGATATTAATAGATCAAATCTCCTTTCATTTAGTTATAATAGTTTATACTGAAAACATATTTTCCATGATTTGGATCTCCCACACTAATAATTTATCATATTGTGTTTTATAATAATATATATGAAAATGTTGTTTTAATATAATTGAATTTTTTTACTCATCTTACAATGTGAGAATTGAATAAAGGTTATTTGAAACTAATAAATACAGAGTTTCTATATCAATTTCATATGTATTATATTAATCTACACATTTCTAATAGTAAGACTTATAAATTTACAAGGACAAATTAGTAATGATTAATTATTAAAAATAAATTAAAGAGTTTTTCCTTCATCATTTGAAATATAAGTTTTTAATTTCCCCAAAAAAACATCTATTAGGTCAATGTTAAAAATGATTTCTAAAATCCTTTATAGGTTTTTACATCCATTTACCTTAAAAATTTTAAACTAATTTACCCGAAAATGATTTATGTTTTAGTATTAACAACATAATATATATTTATATTTTTGGAATTAAATTATGATATCATACAATAGAGTTCATTATTTCTTCATAGGTGGTATCGTTTGAGAATTATAATATATGGGTGTTTTTCATCTATGTCAATGTCCTTTTATTTTTTTTGTATTACAATAAGGCTATGTTATTTTTGAAACAAACCACATTATTTTTATTCATATGGGTTATGATCATGTTATAAAATTTATTTAAATGGAAAAAAGTATTAATTTACCATATATTGATATTCTAACATAGTTGATTATTGTAAATTTGACTATGTATAGCTTAAATATAAACATACTTCTTATAGATGTTATATTATCATTTCAAATGTTTTATTTACATGGTAAAATAATTAAAATTATTCAGGATTATTGAGTTAATGTTTAGGTTGACCATGTATTGATATTTTACATTACTGATTATATAGATAACTATGTTTTTATTTTTCCATTTGTTCCATATGGAATGATCTTAAATGTCTTGTTCAATTATGTGGTGAAATAATTTTACTTAATGAATTGACATTGGTGAAATAATTTGACTTAATGAACTGATAGGCAGGGAAAAAGAATCTATATCTCCTTGATCATCCATCGAATTTTCTAAAGGCCATCATTTTTTTATTATTACAAAAAAACTCATTTTAAGGGAAGAAGGGGGGAACCCAAAAGACTCCATGAACTTAGGAAAATCACACCTGAAGGAAAAAAATTCTTAAAAATAGATTGAAATCCAGATAAAACCCTCCCTTGCAGAAACACAATATGACACACTCCATCATTGTAAGGATAATTGAAATGAAAGTGTCCTATGTCTAGGTATATAACCGATCTGATAGGTGGAACAATACCTTCTCAAACAACTAAATCCGAAAAGCAGAGTAATGGTGAACCAACATCTTTGTGTCCTACTTTGGGCCTACTCCAATTGATCGAGACCTACTGCACTAACATACCACCTCTAGGATCAAAACAATCAAACAATACAACTTCCACTAAAAACATCAAAAACCATAAGTATCGTGGTAGAAAAAGAAATGGTTAGAGCTAAGTAGAAACATCCCAAAACAATCACCCTTTGAAGATAAACTAGAAGAGCCTCATCAGGGCCACATACACCATTCAAACACATCAACAGAAACCCGAATATGATGACAAACCAAACAGTATGAAGCCCAATCTTTGTCACCTTGTACAAGAAGATCCAACATCACATCGATGAGGCATCACTATTGAGGGGAGCTGAGCAGTTCTGAGTGGACAACACCACATTAGACCAGAGCCGATCAGATCATAGAGGTGGAAGAACCCACTCTAGCTTCCAAATCATTTGAATCTCTAGAGGCTATAGAAACTAGTCAGTAGGGGCCCCTCCAGACACCATACCACCACAAGAACACCAAAAACACAACAAAATAAAATTATACAAAGAAAAACCAAACCTCCCACCTCTGAGTCACTCTACAAGAGATGTCGAGCAACACTGGAATGCACCCAAAGATAGAATTCCTTCAAGACTATATTAGTGAAAAATCCATTTCCAAGACAATTCCACCCAAGTTGAAGCTAAGAAAAGACCATAAAGCCCAAAAGATACGCCTCACTAATGCCAAGATGAGATCCAACCCCCATATTCCACCACTATGATAAAGATCACTAAAATATATAGAGTCATTCCATCGGCATGCCGAGATCCAGACCACTAGATCCATCACCAAGTCGCACCATCAACAATCCAAGAGAGATAGAGATGGCTTGAGCCACACGAGAACCACAGAAAAGTTGTCGTCGATACGTAGCCTGTGAGATGATATCCAGATGAAGCCATCCCCAAGACACACCACCATTGAGATGATATCCAAATAAGGAAAACGTCGAGCCAACTAGCCACACCGAAGAAAGGGAGGATAAGACTCCCATGAGGATAACCCTATCCATGTCGAAGAAGCGGAAAAACTGTAACGACCCAAAGTTTCATTAATAAAAATCCCTCTTGATCTTATTAAATGTCTCTTTTTTTAATGTAAAATGTCAACTTCATTGGTTTTATGTTATGAATTTATACCATTTCTAATATATCCGTTGAACAATGATCACATGATTAGTATAAATATAGGACTTTAACAAATCCAAATTTACTCAGAAAAAGGAAGCGATGGCCTTATCTAGTAGAATTGACCTATACAAAGCCCATTTGTCAGAGCTCGGAAAAGAGGTGGCATCCTTGGACTTAGATCTTTACCAAGCCCAAGCTGAGCTTTATCATGTCATTCTCAAACTGGAACGTCTATGGGAAAATTGGAAGTTGATAGAAATTACCACTTGAGCGATGTTATCCAAGCCACCCCAATAGTCTCTCACCATCACACACCATACCCTTAGGCCTTATGCGGCTGTTTTAAGGGGTTATGTAACGAATCGATAGTACTATGTTCATGTGCATTATTTTTTTTTTGTATATAATAATGTATATACTTTCTTGTCATTACTAATACATTGTAATAAGTTTTAAAGTAGAAATAGTGTTTTTAGTTCTTATTTAATTAAGAATTGTATTTTTTAAAAATTATGGGATTTTGGAATTTAATAATATTTTAATAAAATATTATTATTATTAATTAAATTTTTATTAAATATAAATTATCTTATAACATTATGAATGCAATTATAATTTTTATTAAGGTTTGAAAGCCATTTCTGTCAAAACCCGTGAATTTTCGATAAATATCGGTTTTTATTTTAAAAGTGAAAATTAACATATTTAGAAAATTATTTAGATAAAATAAATTTTATTTATGTAATCCGGACATCTAAATTTTCCAACGGTGAATTTTTCACAATTTTTTGAGACAGTCAAATTTTTGGGTAAAAATTATATACCATTTAAATATATAATGTGTTTTATGGCATCATAATAACCCAATAGTGATGTAATAAAACACTATAATCATCTGTTCAGCCAATATATGTTTTACCATTAAAATAATGTGATATTGGGTTTGATTGACTTGCTTTTTAAACCATTAATGGACCCCTCAAGACTTATTAAACACCTTGTCTTTTTAAATTGATTTCCATGGGAGTGTGACTCACCTTCACATAAGCAACCCTATTATTTTAAGATGTCTGGACTTTGGCCTTATAAAATATTGTTTTCCTCTTCCCTTTAAAAAAAATTGGAAAAAACTATGGTATGGTTTGTGGTTTGGATTAATTTAATGTAAGGGGACCCAAACCTAAATAATAAAGAATTCCCTCACCTTTCCTATATAAACCCACCCAAGATCCCACTTCCTCCTCACTCAAAGCCTTTTGAGTTAGTCCAACCTATTCCCTACTCTCTCTAGAATCCTCCCAAGGTTCCCCAATCTCCCAAGAAGCCTCCCACAAGCCTCTCTCTTGCCATTGGAAGCACACTTTCAAGTAAGGGTTTTTCTTCCTTTCTCATTTTTGTCCAATTTTCATTAAGTTGTTTTGCAATTTTAGTTTCAATTATGAATATTGGGGTATGGTTTCAAACCTCTCTCATACTGCCCTCTTTATGTTTGAATGGTGGGATACCCCTTTCTCTCTCATTAAATGCCTCTCATGTACACCCGATACTATGCCGAAATTCCGAAAGGAACTTCTCTCTCTTCTTTTACATTCAAGAAATATTTTTGTATCATGAATCTAAATTCCAATACAATTGTTGGTACATTTATCTATATAACCTCTATACTGTCAATTACATGTAAATTTGATGAGGGGACCATTTCTCTTTCATTAACCATTATTATGAATTCTTATGTCATGCTGTTACGCTGTCGAAGTCGCATCGATTTTCTAAGCCAATGCCATTGTGTAGTGGATACCATGCCCATTTTCCATCAAGGGTATTCACCATTATGCACATTTACTTATTGATTAAAATGTTTCATGTATGAATTCCACATTCCTTTATCGTGGAGTAAATGATTATGTTTTATGAATCCATGTTTTATGATCCATGTGGCACACTTATGCATGAAATAAAATGTTTAAGAAGGGTGCACCCTTATAGCGCTCCAATGCATTGGGTAAAGTGTAGTATCATGATACGTCATGTTCAATTAGTGTTGAGTCATTCTAATTCATTTTCAATGAGGGTTTACTCGTGCTTTATGTGCAATGAGTATTTACTCATGCTCCATGTGCAGTGAGCCTTGGCTCATGCTAATTCAATGTGAAGTGTTGTTACCACATTTCCATGTAATGATTATCATGCTTTATCATGCCTTTATGATCATGTTTATCTTATGCTCTATTGATATGCCTATTGTTTAAAATGTATTGTACTCCGCATGTTATTCCATGTGTACTCCCTTACTAGGCTTTATAGCTGACCCTTTTCTTATGCATGTCCTCAGGATATCCAATGCAATGCTAAGTATGAGGGAATATAGTGGTCATGTAAAGGAAGTTTTCAATAAAGATGTTGTATTTCATGTTTTATGTTTGATGTAATGATCCTAAGCCCCAAAGACACTAAACCTCTCAATCTTCTTTATTGAATCAAGTGATGTTTTATTTAATAAATCATGTTCATGTTTGTAATAAAATTAGGGTTGCATAGTTGGTATCATAGGATAGGTTTAGTTATTTTTGGGATTTGGATTAAAAACCCTAGTAAAGCATTAGATACAAGACTAAGTATAATAAATACGTCCCTATGTTATGGTGAGTTTTGAGTAAGTGGTTTATCAAGCAAATACATCCCTGTCTGGATACGAGTATGTAGAGGCGGCTCTGGCACAGATGTAACCTAGGGGTAAAACCCGAAAACACCGCTTTGAGCTAGACTCGAACGGGAACTGGTGCACGAAAATGGGCCTTGCTGCACTCTTGGTTACGATACTCCCGGGGGATATGTTTTGATAAATTCACAAGCATATTATGAACCCTTATTAAGGGAATTAAAAAAATTCCCCTATGAATATATGTTATAAATTAGATCATGAAAAGCCTAGATTGATGCCTATAGACTCATGAGTTAAGGAAAGAAAAGTTTATTTATAAGTAATCAAATTTTGTCTTTGGATTACCCTTTATGTGTTACCCCTAACTTTCCTTTTATTCCAGCAAATGGTCGATAATAGGAGGACTCGGGCTAACAACCGTTGTGAAGATCTATGCGATGACTGTACTAATGAGATGTCCAATATGATGGGAGCGGTAATCGTGACCTTTGTCACACTTCTCACTCAGCTAACTCAAGTTTTTAATAGAAACACAGGTCAAGTGGAACGTTCAAACCCCGCTAAGAAAGAACAAGTCGCTATCGAGAGCTTCATGAGACAAAGGCCTCCTACTTTTAGTTGATCATTCGATCCCATGATCACTGAACAATGGATCAACTCCATTGAATAGATCTTCTCCATCCTTCAATGTTCTGAACAAGAGAAGGTTCTCCTGGAGGCTTATCATATGGAGGGTAAAGCTGATCAATGGTGGATGTTGATCAAAAATACGAAGCCTAAGGAGGAGATCAAGGCGTTGCAATGGAAGGATTTCAGGAAGATGTTTTTCGATAAATATTTTCCGGGAACCCTCCAAATTAAGATGGAAAGGGCCTTTCTTTCCCTCAAGAAAAAAGAAGAATAATATGTTGGATCATATGAGGGAAACTTCACAAGGCTTGCACGATACTCTTTTGGATTTGTCATTACCCCAGAATGCAATGTTGGCAGCTTCTTTGGTGGGCTGAAGCCTAGCCCATGGAAAGCATTAGCGATCCGTGACATTGACAGCTATGAGGAAATTTTCCGATGTTCCCTCCAGGTCGAAATGGTGATCGGCAAATCATAGGGGTATCAAGGGGATAATAAGCATAAGGTGGACTTCAATGATGGTGGCCCGATGGATAAATCCAACGGTGCTAAGAAGATCCAGCACCCCACTTTCCAGAAGTGCGGAAAAAAGCATCCTGGAAATTGCCTTAAGTGGACGAGGAAATGCTTCAGGTGTGGAAGAGAAGGGCACCTAGCTGTTAATTGTCGGCAAGAAAGACCTGCAGCTATGACATAGGAGAGGAACTCTCCTTTAGAACCTCAACGCGTTGTTTAATGCTACAAATTCAAAGAACCAAGGCATTTTGCAAATCAGTTCCCTAATCCAAGGGTTTTCGGAGGCAACCAACAACCTCCAAGGAAACAAGGAAGAGATTTTGCCATCACTTCTGCAGAAGTGAACCCCGAAAATGATGTGGTGACAAGTAATCTAGTTATTCATTCAAGAATAGCGAACGTGCTTTTTTATTCCGGTTCTACACATTCTTTTATATCTCGAAAGTTTAGTAGAACAATCCCAACACCACCACAAATTATGGAAGTGAAGCTGGAGATGAGTTCGAAAAATGGGGTAAGCATTGCATCCCATGAATATAAGTCCTCCCCAATTTTAATATGTGGATTGAATTTCCCGGAAAACCTCATCATACTCCCTCTGGTGGAATTTGATGCAATTATTGGCATGTATTGGCTTTCCTTATATAGAGCCAACATAAATTGTCGGGAGAGGGAAATCACACTCCATATGGAGAATCGACCCCCAATTCATTACATGTTTCAGGAGGAAATTGAATCTCCTTTAGCTCCATAATCTCAAGAATGGCTAGTACATCCCTATGATCACGTGTATCTGGCTCAAATGATTGAGTCCAAGGAAGAAACCATCCTTGAAGAAATTCTTATTGTGAGGGAATTCACGGAAGTGTTTCCTGAGGAATTTCCTGGCCTTCCCTCAAGAAGAGATGTTGAGTACTCAATTGAACTTATACATGGGGAATTACCAACATCCAAGACGCCATATATAATGGTTGTTGTTGAGATTGAAGATCTGAAGAAACAACTACAGGAGAATCTAGATAAAGGGTTCATACGCCCAAGTGCTTCATCATGGGGTGCACCAGTCCTCTTCGTCAAGAAGAACGATGGGTCAATGCAGATTTTCATTGATTATCGTGAACTTAACAAAATCATGATAAAGAACAAGTACCCTCTGCCACGGATCGATGAATTGTTTGATCAGCTGCGTGGAGCACAATACTTCGCCAAGGTGGAATTGTGATCAGGATATTATCAAGTAAGGGTGAAGAAGGAAGATATCCCCAAGACTGCTTTTCCCACAATATACGGGCACTATGAATTCATAGTAATTCCTTTCGGACTCACCAATGCTCCAGAAATCTTCATGGACTTAATAAATAGAGTCCTTAGAAATTACCTCGACACATTTTAGGTAGTCTTTATAGATGACATTCTAATATACTCTAAAACCAAGGAGGATCATGAGGAGCATTTAATAACTGTACTAGAGACTTTCCGCAAGGAGAATCTCTATGCAAAGTACAAAAAGTTTGAGTTCTTGTTGAAAGAGGTCTCATTCTAGGGCCATATCATCACAAGTAATGGGATATCTGTGGATCCCTCCAAAACAGATGCAATTGAGGGATGGACGAGGCAAACGTCGGTAATGGATATCTGTAGCTTCTTGGGGTTACTTGGATATTATCGAAGATTTGTGAGAAATTTCTTGCAATTTTCCAACCCTCTTACCAAGCTAACTCAAAATGGTGTAAATTATTCTTGGAGTGATGAATGTGACGAAATCTTCAAGGACTTTAAAAAGAGGCTTATCACTGCGCCCGTGATCACTTTACCCACATGTGTTGAACTTTTTATTGTATTCAGTGATTATTCAATGAAGGGCTTAGGATGTGTGCTGATGCAGAATGATAAAGTGATATCCTATGCCTCAAGGCAGTTGAAAATCCATGAGCGAAACTATGCAACACATGATCTAGAGTTGGCGGCTATGATATTTGCCTTGAAAATCTGGAGGCATTATCTCTATGGATAGAAATGTAAGATATATACTTACCACAAGAGTTTTAAATATATATTCACATAGAAAGAGCTTAATATGCGCCAGATAATATGGATAGAGCTCATTAAGGATTATGATTGTTCAATACATTACCACCCTGGGAAATTGAATAAGGTGGTAGATTCCCTAAGTAGAAAGGACCCAGTGATTCTATCAATGATGAGAATTGAGACGGTTCTAATCTTCTTATATTTGATGAAGATGGACATGGGAATCATAAAAAAGGGAACATCATCAATCCTTTCACAAATGATTGCTCAATCATCTCTTTTGGAAAGGTTAAATGATGCTCAAGAGGATGATTTGGGAATTAAATAAAAAGTGGAAGCTATCAAAAAAGGGGAAATCCTTAGATTTTAATATTAATGAATAAGGAATTGTGTGGTTTGGTAAAAGACTATATGTTCCATCATGTCCGGAGCTGAAGAATGAACTTTTGGATGACACACATAGTTAGAATTTCTCTATTCACCTAAGAAGCACAAAGATGTATAGAGATCTTCGAGAAAACTTTTGGTGAGATAATATGAAGAAGGAGATCGCTGAATATACATCAAAGTGCCTGGTGTGTCAGCAAGTGAAGGCAGAGAGGTAGAAGTCTAAGGGGATGATGCAACCATTTCCCATACCAGAATTGAAATTGGAGAACATCACCATGGACTTTTTCACTGGACTTTCGACGGCATCCAAAGGCTACAATAAAATATGGGTTATTGTGGATCCTCGTAAAAAGACTGCACACTTCATAGCTATTCGGGATGATTTCCCATTGGATCAACTGGCACGGATATATATCAGGGATGTGGAAAGGCTGCATGGAGTACCACTATATATTGTGTGTGATCCAGATCCAAGATTCAACTCTATGTTTTGGAAGAGTCTTCAACATGCTATTAATATGAATTGAACTTCAGTACGGCTTATCGTCCTCAAACTGATGGCCAATCCGAGCAGACTATCCAAAACTTGAGGAAATGTTGAGAGCGTGCTCAATAGACTTTAGAGGAGGATGGGATCAACATCTTCCTCTGGTTGAGTTCTCTTATAATAACAGTTTCCACTAAAGCATCAAAATGAAACCATATGAAGCCCTGTATGGGAAAAGGTGCAGAACAATGGCACATTGGGATGAGGTTGGTGAACGTAAGCTGCTTAGACCAGAAATGGTCGAGGAAATGGTGGAGAAGGTGAAAACCATTTAGCAGCATATCAAGGCAGCTCAGAGTCGACAGAAGAGTTATAAAGATAACCGTTGACGAGACCTTGAGTTTAATGTTGGATACATGGTTTTTCTATGCATATCACCATGGAAGAAGGTTATGAGGTTTGGAAAGAAAGGGAAGTTAATTCCAAGGTACATCGGCCCCTTAGAGATTCTTGATCTTGTCGGGGTTGTGGCCTATCGACTAGAAATTCCACCTACCATGGCTAAAGTACATGATGTCTTACATGTATCCTTCTTAAGAAAGTACATAACGGACCCTTCACATGTACTCTCTTTTGAGGTGGTACAATTGGATGATGATCTTTCTTATGAGGACCAACCAGTGAAGATCTTAGATCGTAGAGAAAAAGTTCTTAAAAATAAGACAATGCCCCTCGTCAAGGTGTTGTGGATAAACCACAAGTTTGAAGAAGAGAATTGGTAATCGGAGGAAATGATTAAGTTTAGTTACACACATCTGTTTTAGTGTGGTAAAGGAAAATTTCGAGCGTGAAATTTCTTAAGGGGGGAAATATTGTAACGACCCAATGTTTCATTAACAGAAATCCCTCTTGATCTAATTAATTGTCTCTTTATGATTATATAAAATTTTAAATTCGTTGGTTTTATGTTATGAATTTTGAACGTTTCTAATATAGCCGTTGAACAGTGATCACATGATTAGTATAAATATATGACTTTAACAAATCCAAATTTACTCAGACAAAGCAAACGATGGCCTTATCTAGTAGAATTTCCCCATACGAAGCCCGTTTGTCCGAGCTCTGAAAAGAGGTGGCATCTCTAGGCTTCGCTCTTGACCAAGCCCAAGATGAGCTTCATCGTGTCAAGCTCGAATGGGACCTTCTACGGGAAAAGTGGACATTGATAGAAATTACCACTCGAGCGATGTTATCCGAGCCACCCCAAGAGTCTGTCACCATCGCACACCATACCCTTAGGTCATATGCGGCTCTTATAAGGGGTTATGTAATTAAATGATAGTACTATATTCATGTACATTATTTTTTTTATATAATAATATATATACATTATTTTCATTACTGATACACTATAAATAGTTTTAAAGTACATATAGTGTTTTTAGTTATTATTTAATTAAGAATTATATTTTTCTTAAATTAAGGTATTTTTAAATTAAATAATACTTTAATAAAATATTATTATTATTAAATTAATTTTTATTAAATAAAAATTATCTTATAATTTTATGAATGCAATTATAATTTTTATTAAGGTTTTAAAGCCATTTTTGTCAAAACGCGTGAATTTTTAATAAATGTCTGTTTTTATTTTTAAATTTAAAATTAACATATTTAGAAAATTATTTAGATAAAATAAATGTTTTTTTCTGGAATATGGATGTCGAAATTATCCAACAGTGAAATTTTCACAATTTTCTGAGATAGTCAAATTTTTGGATAAAAATTAAATACCGTTAAAATATATAATGTGTTTTATGACATCATAATGACCCAATAGTGATGTAATAAAATTCTATAATCTTTATGTTCGGCCAATATATGTTTTCCCATTAAAATAATGTGATTTTCAGTTTTTTTGACTTACTTTTGAAAGCATTAATGTACCCCTCAAGACTTATTAAACACCTTGTCTTTTTAAATTAATTTCCATGGGTGTGTGACTCACCTTCACAGAAGAAACCCTATTATTATAAGAAGTTCGGACTTTGGAATTATAAAATATTGTTTTTCCCTTCCCTTTTCCAAACAACATGGGAAAAAACCATGTGATGTTTTGTGGTTTGGATTAATTTAATGTAAGGGGACCCAAACCGAAATAATAAAGAATTCCTTCACCTTTCCTATATAAACCCACCCAAGGTCCCACTTCCTCCTCACTCAGAGCCATTGGAGTTCATCCAACCTCTGACCTACTCTCTCTAGATTCCTCCCAAGGTTCCCACTCTCCCATGAAGCCTCTCATAAGCCTCTCTCTAGCCTTTGGAAGCACACTTCCAAGTAAGGGTTTTTCTTCCTTTCTCATTTTTGTCCAATTTTCTTTAAGTTGTTTTGCACTATTAATTTAAATTATGAATATTGGGGTATGGTTTTTCAACTCCCTCATACTTCCCTATTTATGTTTGAATGTTGGGAGATCCCTTTCTCTCTCATTAAATGCCTCCAATGTACACCCGATACTATGCCAAAATTCAGAAAGGAACATCTCTCTCTTCTTTTACATTCAAGAAATACTTTTGTATCATGAATATAAATTCCATTACAATTTTTGGGACATGTATCTATATGACCTCCTTACTGTACATTACATGTAAATATGATGATGAACCCCTTTCTCTCTCACCAAACATTTTTATGAATTCTTATGTCACGCCGAAATCGCACCGATTTCTAAGCCAATGCCATTGTGCAGGGGATACCATGCCCATTTCTCCATCAAGGGTATTCACCTTTATGCACATTTACTTATTGATTAAAAGGTTTCATGTATGAATTACACATTCCTTTATCATGGAGTAAATTATTATGTTTTATGAATCCATTGTTTATGATCCATGGGGCGCACTTATGCATGAAATGAAATGTTTAAGATGGGTGCGACATTATAGCGCTCCAATTCATTGGGTAAAGTATAGTATCATGATAAGTCATGTGCAATGAGTGTTGACTCATGATAATTCAAGTTCAACGAGGGTATACTCGTAATTTAAGTGCAATGAGCTTTGGCTCATGCTAATTCAATGTTAAGTGTTGTTGCCACATTTCCATGTAATGATTATCATGCTTTATCGTGACATTATGTTCATGTTTCTCTTATGCTCTATTGATATGCCTATTTTTTAACATGTATTGTACTCCTCATGTTATTCCATGTGTACTCCCTTACTGGGATTTATAGCTCACCCTTTTCTTATTCATGTCCTCAGGTTATCCCTTACAATGCTAAGTACGAGGGAATGTAGTGTTCATGTAAAGGAAGTTTTCAATAAAGATGTTATATTTCATGTTTTATGTTCTATGTAATGATCCTAAGCCCAAAAGACACTAAAACTCTTGATCTTCATGGTCTTATCAAGTGATGTTTTAAGTAATAAATCATATTTAAGTTTGTAATAAAATCAGGGTTGTCATAAAAACTACCACTAAGAGGCTCTATTGATCATATTCCTCATTGATGAATTGAAATGTATCTTGAGACAAAACATGTGGGGTTTTGGATTATACATCTTACCATAACAGGATGGTTCCTTCAACAATGCCTTCAAAATATATTTTTATGTCAGAACATAAGAATTACATTTTTAATATATCAATATTATTAAAATACATGGTTTAATTTATTATCATGGATATTAAAATATTTCAATTTCTATTTATTATGGATTTATATTTTTTACTTATTCATACTGTAATACCTTTTCCATGTTTAATCCATGACCACCTATGTTGTATTTCTTCCCATACTGATCATTTTACCTCACCCTTTATAATGATTTCATTTTCCCTAGTAATAAATAATGTTGTTAAAAATGATATTCCTAATAATATATCCTGTATAGAAATTTTTTTGATTGGGTATAAAGACTTTTAATAGATTATATAGTTTCTTATATAGGGGAATAATGTATATTAGTTGGGAATGACTTGAGCATTGTCATTTAAGGCATTGTACTAATACCCTAAATACATAAATCTAAATGGTATTAGAACTGTATTTAATATGGTGTTTGATTTAATTCGTATAATTATGTGATATGTATCTTTATGAACCTATAGTGGGTATTAAAAAAAGTATGTAAGGTATGTGTTTATAGAAACAGACTTGAAAGCACATGTCCAAGGCCTCATAATTGTCATCAGAGTAGGGTTTAGATATCCTTGAAGAATAGGATATTAATTGAGGATACTTTAAGGGGTGGTAATTAATGGTTGATTATAATTTCATAGTTAAATATAAATCTTTGGGAAAGTATATGATTTATTTTTTATGGAATAATATAATTTTTATTTTGGTATCGGGATAAGAAAACATTAGTAAAACCCCCTGGATAAGTCTAAGAGATAATTCATAGTATAGGATATCATATCATTGTTTTTGTAACTTAGATATTGCGTGATTATCATAGAAATTATTTTGATGTCATGATATTATAAGTGGATCTTTGATCTTACATAGACGTACCTATGGGTAATAACCCCAAAAACTAGGGATTGGGAAGTAACTAGATCTTCAACTAGTGAATGATAAAGAGTCATAACTAAATCCCTATTTTGAAATTACCAAGGGATATACATGAGATAATTCATGTTATCTTTAGCAATCACTATTAGGTATTTTAATATGTTTTGGTTAGATAACCTAATAGGAATGGGACCATATATTATATTGATTTAAATGTTTAGATTAATAATTTAAGTTCAAATTAATTTATATATTCTTTCTTGGAAGATGGATAAAATTTATTTTTAGTGAATGGATTTTAAGGGTTTTTGGGTTTAAAATAATTATGAATGATTATTGTAATTATGGATCTCTATTTTTGTGATGATTTTGAGAAGAATAAGATAACCCAACATAAAGTAACATCGTATAAACTTGGAATTATATAGGTTAAACTGAAAGTGATATGTTAGACCAAGTCTAATATAAGTTCGTTTTTTAATAACTATAAGTTAATATGATAGTATTATAAACTAATACATATTGAGGTTAAATCTTCTTATCTTTATTTGTAATAATTATTATATAATGATCATCACTCATGTTGACACTTTTTGTTTTAGTAGTGGCTGAAACTCAAATAAACCAAATTAATAATGGATTCTTTGTATACTGAGGAATGTATCCCAATGTACAACATAATGGGAAATGGGATGCAGTTAGAAATATAGTGATTATTAAAAAACACCCATAAAAAATTCTAATTAAAAATGTTATTTAAATTGAAAACCCAATAACATTAAACAAGTGAATGATAGTATCTCATAAAAGATCGTGTAATTTAGATGAGAGAAGAAAAAATATTCAATTTAACAAATGTAAAAAATGTTGGAAGATTCATGAGATAAGGTAAATTCGTGGCAGAGGTGAATTTTTTATGATTGGTGATAAAGGTCATTAGATTTATAAGTACAAGGTAAAAAGAGAAGCTATAAATTCTTTTTTTTTTCAAATACAAGAATGGTGGGTGTTATGCGACTCAATATCCCTATCTAAGGGACAATGAGGTTAATAGTAAAAAAATACTATAAAAATAAGAAAAATACAAACAAACTAAAAATAATGTATCATTTTTAATGTTTTAACTCTATATTTTCTATTCTCTTATAACATGTATGTTTTCACCAACTATTGGATATTGTGTTATAAATAATAATCCATAAGTTTTATAATTATCTTATAAATTATTTCCAGGTTTTGTGGGAAGTTATTACCATTGTATCTATATTTTATTACCATAATATAACTCTATGAAAAATATGAAATGGGTTATATATCACTACGAATAATTTATGATAGTTTTTTATATAGAGAAATATCTTTCCTCATAAAAAATAAACCCATTATCATCTAGCAGAGTATGGTTAATAATGATTTCCTTATATAATTTACTATAATCTTATGAGTCAAATTGCATGGAAATAATTTATTTAATGGGTATAATGGAACACCATTAAATATTTATATATAATTATCCATAAATAAGTCAATTTTTTTATAATATTCCCCACATGAAATGCCGGACTAAAATGAATATGTGATATGTTTAAACCATTAAAAGCCAAAAATTGAATTTTAAAAAATTAATAAAAGTAATATCTATATTAATTGTATGTATAAATAAAAAAATGGGAACATTTAATCTGAATTAAGTTAAATTATATTTCAAAAAAAAGAATAATATGATCATTTAATATTTAGAATGGTATTTTAATTAGATGTTTCTTTTTTATGTGATATGAATTTCTATTTCAATAAATCTATATCAAATTATGAATAATTATTTTGAATATTAATAATTGTTTAACACTAATTTACTTATTTAAGGATGATAAATTTTAATAATAACAACAAATAGTTGAAAATGACGTTTTATAAAAAAATAGTTTTTATTATATTTTTGGATTTTCTTCAATAATTGATATTTTAAATAATAGATTCGAATTCAGAAAAATAAACATTACTTTGGAATTCATCATAATAATATTTTCTTATGATTAATTTTTTTATTCTTCTAAAAAAATTATTTTTAGGTAAAGTACCATTTTTAAAAATATCATGAATTTTATGTCATTATTATTATATAAGGTTTATTTAATAATTAATGGGACATTTTTATAAGTAAAAATATTTATTTTATAAATGAATATATAACTTATAAAAGAAATTATTTTAATATTAAAACATATATATAATATTTTAGAAAAATTGAAATATTTTCTAAAAAATATTTTTAATACATTATAATTTTCCCTTTTAAAATTATCCTTATCACATTTATAAATCGAATCAAATTAAATTTATATAAAATGTTAAATCATTAGGTTCAAAATTAAATAATATTAATCATTTTATTTTTATGCATAAATTTGATGTTCCCTAAGGTAAAACTAGTTATCACGGAAAAATCAAAATGGTAAAATTAACAATTCAGTGGGTCAAGTGATTGAAACTTGCAAATAATATATAAAATTGATTTTATGAGGTTTTTATTGACATTATATGTCCCCAACTCAATTATGTTTCAATTTTGGAGCCACATGATTGGTTTAACAGCTACTTCGCTTATATAAATTTTCAATATTTATTTAAATGGTGTTCCCCCCACTTAATGAAAGGGACATTAATCAACTCATAATGGTACTAAAAAAATTATGTTTACTCTAGGAATCCTACCCTTTTATATCCCATATAATTCTATTTCATTCCATAAATATTTTGGTCACAATATATTGTCATATTCCATCCATTTCTAAGGGACCTTCCAAGGTAATCTCAAAGTGCTCAATATGAGAAATGATTTGTACATAACTTCATTATTTAATACATGTATTTCCAAATAATAATTTTCAAATATCTATATAATTTAATTATTATTGGTTATATACCTAATTTTATTATTCCACTATAATAATCAACAACCAACATTTTCTTTTTTTATTATAAAAAATGAAACTATAATTCTTGCATAGGGAGGACTACCACCTCCATGATAAGACATGTTTTTCCCTCACCAACATAAAATTATGGTATAAAAGATAAATTCAATAAATAATTGTGATATTTATATAATTTTTTATATTAGTAAACTAATAAACTATATTACTCTTTTCTCATATTCAATGAAAAAGGAAATCATCAACCATGCATACATGTGGACTACCACATCCATGGAATGATTGATCTTTGTTTTTGTTTCCATAAACAACTTAAATTTATGGTTATTAATTTGGGATTAAAGGATATATATGTTTTTTATTATATAATTTTGGTTCTTTTATGGATAATTTTATAACATATTAAGGATATGGTCAACAGAAGAATTACTATTAATTCAATCATTTAAAATATGCAATCTAAGAGGATAATGACCTATTTTCTCTATTGAATGACTTTATTTAAATTATATTATATTTGTAATCCTTTATAATTATATTATATAATGAAAATGAATTCAAAATAAGATCATTATTATTCAAGTATAATGATATTACAAGTAAACAACCTCATAATCACCTATTAATATTGGTAGGTTCGTGTTTGGGTCAGTTTGACCACCTACACGAACAATAATATAAATTTATATCAGGAATGACTATGCGAACATATTTACTAGTACAATATGATTTAATTAATTAACTAATGTTTTAATCTTTGTTTCTATAATGGTATATCAATATTTAACTCTTTAATTATTAAAACCCATTTCAATTTTTAGGAATCACCAAAACATGATCAACATTGATTTCATATTCTTTATCTGTAACCAAAAATTCCATAGAATAAAATTATATCCTTTATAAATATCAGGGAACATTTATTCCAGTACATTTAATTTTCAATTAATGATGAAATTTTAAAAAAAATTAATAATAACAGTAGTTTTATAAAACTAGTCGAAAGAGATAATGATTACTTTCACCCGGTACTAAAAATTGGAAAAAACTAACAAATATTTATATGTATAGACTTTTTTTAAATTAGGAGTAAAATGGTAATAATTATGGATAAAGATATTTAATATTTATTTATTTAACTTAATTTATTTATTCTAGACATTTTTGGAAGGTCTAGAATGAATAATTATCGTAGTTAGGGTTTTTGTATCAAATTCATCTATTTGAAAATTATTTCGTATTATGAACCTAATTTCATTTATGTTGTGTACATACTACTTATTTTTTATTTTTTATTATTAATATTCTTTTAATAATTGTATTTTATGTTCAATTATAGTCTATCTCTTTGATAGTGTTTCAATTCAAATGTTTCTAAAGAAGTAAGGGTTTTCTCGCTCTCAATATTGATTCTTCAAGACATAATACGAAATTTTCCCCATTTTTTCCCATTATGGTGTATTTAAAAATAATTTATATATTTCTCACATACTATTTTTATTTAATATATTTTATTATCTAATTAATTTTACCTTATTCAAGTGTCTATTGAATTAGTTTTTCCCCTATAATAATGATTTTGGCTTACTAAACATTCATTTATTGTGTTATGATCATTATCTTAAAATTATTTCATTTAACTTTGGTATATTATACCATTGATTGTATTATGTATTATTATATAATTTTTTTTCATTTATACCATATAAACCTATTTTCAAATGTTTCATGCATCATGGAGTATATTTCCAAAAAGGTATATTGATAACTTAAATTTTCTTTCATTGAGTTATAATGTTTCATCTTGTACTTTGCATTTACATTCTTAGGTTATCCAAAATTAATATTTTATCATATGGTATTTTATTATACTATTTTGGAAAAAAATTATTAATAAAAAGAAATGTTTTTACTCATCTTAGAACGTGTGTTTTGAACAATGTTATATTGAAAATACAAATAAGGAATTTTCCCATTAACATTCAATTTTTATAATCCTTTCCATATTTCTAAAAGATAAAAATTATTTTTTTCGAAGTACCTATTATTTAATATTTTTATTAAAAACTAATAGTTTTAAAAGAGTTTTCACTTAAACTATTTTAAAAAACTTTTATAAGTGACCCATAAAACACCCTTTTACATAAATATAAAAACAATTATATGAAAGATATTTTTAGTGTTTACTTCCATTTCAATATTTAATTTCCAAATAATTTAACCTAAGAGGGTCTATCATTTAGTATTTATACTCTAATTTTTACTTATCTTCTTTTGTAATGAACTCATGGTACCAAAAATTCTACTTCTTATTCCCTTTTTTATTGGTATTCTTCAAACATTTTTTTATAATGTTGTTTTTAATCTATGTCAAAATACTTTTATATTTAATTAGTTAAATTGTGAATATTTTCTATTGAAACCATCCTAATTAGTTTCTTCAGATGTGTTATGATCTTGTTATCCATTTTATTGAAAAGGGTAAAATTATTTTCATAAGATATTATTATTCTAAAACGAAGCATTGTTAGTAAATTTACTATGTATTGTTTGGTCATCCAGCAACATCCTGTCTAAAGATTTTGATGATGTTATAAAATTTATTGATATAGGGAAATGTTTTAAAATTATTGATTATTATTGACCACTAATATAGGTTAATCATTTATTTATATTATATATTCTTCAATATATATATATATATATATCCTTTTTTTTTATTCAGCTATAGGATATTTAGGGTATGGAATGTAATGTATTATAGAATATTATGGTGAATGAATTTAACTTAATCTAGTCATTATGGGGACAAAATTATAAATACCCTTGATTATTTGATTAGTCACATGAGAAAAAACAGGATGTGATTAGATTTATACTTATTCTCATAGTAGGGAAGAGTCAGGGAACATTGCCTTGAAAATATGTTTTCCTTATGTCATTATGTCTGGGATTCTATGGTTTGTAACAAAGAAAGTTAAAAAAAGTATATGTTTATGTCCCCAGATATGTGAGGATTAGTCAATGTCATAAAATAGTATATTTATTAGTATTTCGATGAAAATTGGTGTTATTTGAGAGTGATTTGAATTGGTTGTGCACTAATTCTCCTAGAGAGAGTACGATGGATGGTTTGGGTGGTTAAAGAAAAATCCACATAATTACATTAGTTTTTATGTTTAGGATTTGGTGTTAGAATTTGTAATACCTTTTGATTTTTCTATTAATATAATGAATTTCGGTCAGGATATGTGAATATGCATTAGTAGGTGAGGGTGATCATTTTTGAAAAAAAACTTTTAAAGGGGGACTGCCGAGTATTTTTTATGGAATTGGTTATGGTGGGGTGGAAACAACATCTCCTATGTTTTATTGGATACAATAGGTTCATTTCATTGATCAATCCAGATTTTTTTAAATCTTTTGTATCCATGTTTTGTGAATATATGGTGGAATGTTCATTGAGTGTGTCAATGTTCCAATTTGAATGCATTTTTGGATAGCGATTACTATGGCGGGGAGCATATTGACTTGGAATTAGCCATTGTGAATTGATTCATATTGTGGGGAAAACCATAGGTCTAGATATAAATCTATAGATAATTATTGTATGTAATGTGATATATGGGTGTAGTTCAGAACTATCTCAGTTTTAATGATAATGATGAGCACGTATCTCTTAATTTGATTAATAATACACTTTAGTGTTTTTTGTAGAAGAAGTGAATTCAACATTCAGGGATGGGAAAAAATTATTTATTAGTGAGTTTATGACTATGGTAGGTGAAAATTAGTGATTAGAGGGAACCACAACTTCTTGAGGTTGAGAATCATAATTGTATGGGGTTGTAAAAACCCATGTAACTACTGGTTTTAAATTCATTTTAAATTTAATTTTTTGGTCACAGTGAAGGGGAATTTCAAGAATTAGTGTCCATATTGGGATTTAAATGGATATAACATCTTAATTAGTTGTTTTTGGTTGTTTTTAAAGGCCCATCATGGGGTTGGTGTGAAATAGTTTTTTACATTTTCTATAGATAGTCATTACACTGTCATGAGATGGTCATGTCATGATGATGTTGATGGTCAGACTATGATTGTTGATAGTCAAACTGTGATAAGTGTATTACATGAAGTGGCAGTTTTTGAGGTATTATTCATTAATTAATAATACATATATATGGAATTCACAAAATAGTTATAGAATGAAGCAATTAATTTGAAAAAAATATGTATTATTTAGAAAATATTACATGTACCTGTGTATTTTTTCACTGGTAAAAAATGTTCGTTCCATGAACTAAAGGTTTATTTCATGAAATGTTATCATAAAGGAAGTCATGGTGTCATTCCTGATGGTCATGGTCATAAAGATTGGGTCTGGGGGAGGTGACGTGAAATGTGGGTGAGGGTCTCATTATGAAGGTATAAGGCTATGTTGTGGAGGTTTAGGCATTTGTTTTTTGGTTCAACCCAAGGGTAGGGAATCATGCTACAACTATGCGGGTCAAACCAAGATGAGTCTTCTAAATTGAAGGTTTTCACTATAATAGATAAAGGATGTACCAAATTTAGGGGCCTTATGATTCTATTTATGGTATTGGGAGCAATTTTACAACATAATTAAATGGGCTATGTACTAACATATGACATTGAGAGAGTGTTAGTCCATGAGGAAAGTTGGAAATTCCATAACACATTTCCCTTAATGTTTTTAAAAATATATGAAGGACTATATTTTTATATTTATCCCTTTTATTATTCAGGTAATAAAGGTAAATATGAGAATCCATTTCAACTGGATCTCCCATATTACATCTTTTACTTTTATTCTTATTAATGAGGTGAAATTCATAGGGGTTTTCTATTACAACCCTATTAATTATAGAATAATATATTTTCAAATCTTCTAATATTTATGAATAATATATTAATTTTCCATTAAATGGGATTCCATGTATGATAGCTTACATGACCCAGAACAACGGGTTTCTTTGAAATCTAATGTTACACAATACTATGTTATACCGAAAAATAATACAACAATAAAAATAATATTTTAAATAACTCATAGATAGTGTATTAGTAAGAATGAATAGAACTAATGAAAATATTATTAAAAAATGGGAATGTTTTCACATTTAAACAATAATTACCAGGATATCTCAGTCTGAGGCAAAGCCTCAGACCATTAATTAACAAAGGAAAAGTCCAGAAAACAAGCAAACAAACAAGAGGAACCAACTACAAGTCATAAAAGTCATACCCGTCTCTACACCAATAAAATTCCTCTGAAATGACTAATTCCCATTCCGATCTATCATAGTGCTTGAGAATCTTCACGTACTTCCTTATGAGATTCATTTTCTACAAATATATCAATTCCATAGAGGATTTCTTGATAGCTGACCGAGTTTCCACCGACTTTGTAAAATCAGAATAATCCTTCCATGGCCTTCTATTAACTGTAGGAGGTTCCTCCGTTTTAGATTTCTTCTTCCCATCCTTGACAACATCACTATAAGATGGCTTGACCAAATAGTTCTGATTTTCCTTCTCACTCTCTGGCACATCCCCCTATTTTCCAGTGGTAAGTACAGCTTGGCAAGCAGCATGGACCAGCTCATATCATCCATTCCTTTCAATCAAAGCCAAACATTGTGGGGGCTCCACAAATGAATGTCCAGCATCAACCTCCTTTCTCAATCCACCCTCCAAGGCAATCTGAAATCTTTTGTTCCTTATTGAAGAGCTCCCCTCCACTTCATCATGGGACAATTCCTGGAATTGATTACAGGTGTCAACTGTGATCTGCAAACCACCATCAGATTTCACCTTTACATTCTTTTGAAAAGTCGGGAAAATAGTCATTCCATCATGTGTTGGCCCATCACCGGCTGGACTCAATGGCAACCCTCCCTCCATCTGTTCATCATCACCAGAAATAACCATCCCATTGCCCTCGCCTGCAGCATCCTGCCTAAGCCGATTCACACAATGCACTGCAGCCCCTGAGGAAACACTCACTTCAGAGCTACCTCCGAATCCATTACCCGCAC
Organism: Viscum album; assembly: GCA_963277665.1. NCBI lineage: Eukaryota > Viridiplantae > Streptophyta > Magnoliopsida > Santalales > Viscaceae > Viscum > Viscum album. The sequence continues at coordinate 43,916,718 of OY728128.1, forward strand.
CAGGACCATTCACCACATTACTAAATTGAATATCATGCTTCAATCTATCAAAAAACTCTGCCAGAGACGGGTTATTGTGTGCCCCCATTTGTTTTCACAATACTGAAACACCCAGATCAACAGTATTTCCATGCTTGCCAGCATCTGTGCGTATCGTCCCCTGACCAGATGACCTTCCAGACTTCTTCAACATAGGAGCTGACCTTCTTCTCCTTGCTCCACCAAGACAATGACTGGACCCATGATCCAAGCAGAAACAAATAGAGCAGTAATCAACCCATTCCTCAAAAACAACATCTTTCCTCCATCTGAACTCCTCGCCAACAGTAATCCATATCCAATCGACCGGCGGCCTCAAAGCATCCACCTCAACACAAAGACGTGGATTCGCCGGGTGGATCACGGAGGATGTGTGCGCATCGGCACATAAAAATAGACCAACCATGTTACCTATCATATGAATTAATGAGGGATTTTCAAATGGCAAAGGGAAATGCGGCAGACTTAACCATGTCACTACTGTAGGAGGATCCCGGTACACGCAAAGGTAAGAAGACCATCGAAGAAGAATGAAATTTTATCTGGCGCTTCTAAGAGGAGCTCTAGACCATGAAAAAATTGGGCCTTCCTCCGATGTAAAAAACATCATCATGTGACGATAATCAATCAACCCTATTACTGTGTGGTCCTGTAGATCCCATTTTCTGATCACAAACCGATCGAAATCATCAAGCGAAGACCTTCAATGCGAAATCCGGGCAACCAGGGTCATATCCAAGAAGCTCGAGGCCTTAGAGAATTAAGATAATGAGACCGACATTTGAGGTTCCCCAACGTGAAGATCTAGAAATTTCAGACTTAAAGAAATCGATGGGAAGTCAGGAAGGAAATTAGGGTTCGAAAATGGTACAAAGGGCCCCCGTGAACCCAGATGCGGTGAAACCAAACCATCATCCCCCCTCCCACCGCCATGAAGGGGGTGAAACCCATTATCCATCATTATCTAGGGCCAATACAATAATTATTATAGTCTATTAATGACAATGAATACAATTTTAAGCATAATATACTCTAATATTTTTTTAATGGTCGTATTACCAGCTATTGATGGAGATCCCATTTCATATCAAGATTTTTTCACCTTAATATTTTCTATTTGAAAAAATAAACTTCTTATTTAGAAATGGGACTTCAAAATTTAATTTAGATTAATTTTTGTGTTTGATGATAAAATATAATTTTTAATGAATGGTTAAAAATACTTTATTTTAAATCTAATCTACATTTTCATATAAATTATTTATGTTGTTAAAGTGTAATTTTAATTTATTTTAAAGTGTAATTAGATTATGTTTTTATAATTTAATCCAATTTTGGTCATTGGATGTTATTTCACATTTAAATCAGACATAAGAAATGTCAATATTTTGATAGTTTTTACTTCCTAAAAATCCACTTTTTATTTTCACAATGTAAATTAATATTAAATTAATTAATAAATATTTTTTGTTTTGAATATGAAAAAATGGATACCATATTTGGAATCAGATTGTGAAAAATATTCATGTTGGTAGCTTTTATTTTTGGACATTTTGAAAAGTAACCTCAGTATATAGTTATATTTACAAATGTCAAAGGGAAATTTGTTAAATAAGTTCAATGAATATTATAATAATAATATAATAATACACTAAAATGTAACCTAATGTAATTTTATGAGTCATTGGATACAAAAAAGTACTTAGGCCAACCATTTTTCAATTTAGAGCCACTTGGGTTTGATAATGAAATGTTATAATAATTAATTTAAAGTAAATGGAAATATAACATAAACATGTATCTTTTACTAAAAAAATTTTAAGGTGGGGTTAAATAATTTATTTCTATTATAATAAATAACCTTTGTAAATATGAAAATATTTTATAAATCATGTTATGTTATTTATAATTTTTTAAAATTAAATTAATTTATTTATTTATGATATAGATGATGCAATGATTTCCTTATCGATTAAAGTTTCAATAAATGATATTATAATTATTAAAATAAATGTAATGTAAAAATATTGAATCTATCAAAGAATAATATTGGTGATAATTATTTTTTATATTTTTTAATGTATTTTTTAATTAATCATGTTTTTATGACTTTAACACAAATATTCTTCTAATGTTTGTCAATATTGAAAAAAATGATTTTTTAAAACAAAAAAAAATTATTAAATGATATAATAGTAATAAAAATATATGATTCTTTCAACTTATTTATATAATGTTAAAATATTCATTAGAGATACACTTTAGGTTCTTTTGTTATTTTATAGTAACTCTATTAACAATATAGTACAAAAATAAAAGAAGACATGGTAATCATAAATTTATTTAACTAAGGGTTAATGACAAAATATAAGGTTAAATTTGAGACCAAAATTTGTTTAAAAACTATTGGTAGAGATGATTTCAACCCATAGTCATTTTATCCTAGAAATATATTACTTCAGAGAAATTTTAATTCTAAAATCAATTTATAACTAAATAATATTTCAGGACATTTCTAATGTTCCCCTCCCCTCTCGTGTAAAATGCCACCACATATACCCACATACACACACCTCTCAATACCATTGGATCTTCAAAATTATGTTCTAATAAAATTTCAACATCACTAACTTTCTACTAGAAGCCTTAAATTGGTCATAAGGGAATTCATGATAGCATTTTGGCTCAAATAAAAATGAGTTAACTGATTTGGAGGTCACATCTTCTCTCATTCTCCTTTCCTTTATTTTCCTTCTCCACTCCCAATGATCCACTTTTTATATGATTAAATAAAAAACCAATATCCAAAAAGTTCTAGGATGTTGTTATTATATGTTTTCTATATACAATTACACACAACTCCATCTAATGGATATTGAACATACTCATTCTCTGTATGGAGAACTACAACCGCCCAAAATGATGAGTTTTCAATTTTCTCCTACCATCACTCGTGGTGGACTTTTTCATGGAACAATATTTATCTATGAAATATATTATATTTATATTCTTTATATGCTTCATTAGTTTTTGTTTACAAAAAACTGTTATTCTTTCAATAATATGTAAATCTGATAATTACATTTGAGGAATTGTGGTCTACAACCACCTTAATGTTATATGACATGTTCATTCTATACATATAACATATAAAGGATGGAGTTAATTAAATTATGTAACATATATAACATAGATATTATACATTAATTATAAAATAAATATGTATCATTTAGTTTTCATTCCATTAATATGACAAATAAATTAAAGTAGCCTCTATGCGTACGTACAACCTACCATCTCCAAGAAGAGTGCATTTCATTTCTTATCTTCTAATGTAATGGAATATTATAAATAAATATATTAATGATATATATGATATCTAATTCATGAATAATATTTTTTATATGATGTAATTCTTATCACATGGACAATTTACATCAAAATAAGATCATTTTCCATTCAAGTATCGAAAATCGAAAAAATGATCGATATGATCATAAATAATTATGTGATTTTTATATCTTGGTAATAAGTGATATAAAAGGAATAATAAACTATAAAGAAGTTATAAAGAATTTATAAATTAAACTATGTTTATTATTTAGGAACATAATGATTGTACATGACGAGTCAGACTCAAGGTAAGGGAAATCATTACTCAATATCCATTCAATGAGATAAATATCCATATCAATGGGTTTTTTTCAAGAATATATGTGAATGAACTATAATTGTTAACAATTAATATGCAATTATGTTTGGAGAATTTATATTTCTTCACACATAATTATTTCATTAATTTATCATGACACTAATGATACGATCCTTGTAAGGGACTTCATCTCAATATCCTTTCTTTGAGGTATATCATGATATTGTGCAAATTTATTAACTGTTACGATGTATATATGAAAATTTTCACATGTAATATCATGAATTAATATATTATATTGATATTTACAATTTTTTTATTTTGAATATAAAATTATTTTTATTCAAGAGTTTCTCAAGTGGTAAATGACTCTTAAACTAAAACAATGTTTTAAGTTTTTAAAAGATTTATTCTTCAAACTCTTTCTCATTCATGTCCATGTTTTCACAATGGTTTTACGGATTTATTTATATGGAAATAAATGTTTCAATATTTAATTTATATAACTTCTTTTTAACATTTCAATGTTTTAATGGACACATTGATTCAAAAATCACTCTTTTAAATTCATGAAATAGTTTTTTGAAATTGGATTGTTTTTTTTAATATATGTGGTGACAAGGAATTCTCTACCACCGTAACCATTATTTGATATTTGGATTCTTCTATATGTCAAAAGGACTTTTTATGAAAAAAATACCATATTTCCTATTTAGGTATTTTTGTATTGAAAACAGTTTTGAAAATTAGTTGATTATATCTTGAAATGATATCATATTATTATAATGTGGAAATGTTATTTTTTCTTTATGGATGAAAAAATAGCAACAATGGTCTTATGGTGTGTGAGAGAAAACATTATCTATAGAATGGTAACAATTAGAAACTCCCAAACTAGTGATGGGATAAACACTCTCTGATTTCATAATAGGAAAAGTAAATGAACAATGTTTTTTTATGTTTCTTTTAAAAAATTTGAGGAATTATTTTACTATTTATAAATATGAATATAACGTAACTTACTTAATTGAAAAGTTGAGTTTTATACTTTAATCAAATTCCACTATAAACTCATATTTTTTTTCTAAATGTTGAGTATTTAGGATGAATCAGCTTATTAATTTTCATAATATTAAATACATATTTGTCCAATTTACTAACCTCAACAAAATACAAAATGGTTTCTACATGATCAGATAACCCCCAATTGAATAATCCATTGTAAGGATAATGATTACCTTTAATATCCAAATTTCAACCATAATACACAAAGTACTACATAGACCATTCAGAAAACAAATGTGTATAAAATTATTTGAAATAATCCAATAAATATTGAATCCCAAAACCCATATTAATTTGATAACATAGTCTTCCATGATATATTTAATCATGTATATCCAAATAAAATCGATCACCCTTAAAGTATCATATAGAAAATTAATTAACCTAATCACATATTCTTTATGATAGGTTAATCATTTCATAAATAACCTATATCCCATAATTACAATATTAAAATCATAGATTCTTCCAAAAATATAATTTAACAAATACTCTATCAAAATTACATAGGGTTTTATTTACATTAATCATATAATGTTCCTAAAATAGTGAACATCATCAAATATACCATTTATCATTTAATCCCCAAATCATTCTACCAAAATAAGGACATTGATTTGATAAAATATATGTCTCCTAAATCAACTAATTTTTAATAAATAATATAATTTATCTAAAAAGGATAATCCATACTCACCAGGGACTTCACATAGGCAAGTGACATGTGATAAAATCCCATTGCACTCCGGTTGTGGGTTTGATTCATGTAGCATTGTCCAACATCATGGGTTTTCACTCAGTCTGATGTAGTCCTTTTTCAAAAACATTATAACTCATATAAAATTATAATAAAGAGATAAAATCCTCAAAAATAACCATAACATGTTATAACCTGAAATGTTATTCTATACATCTCATTTTTCATCCCCAAAAGTACTTACCCATAACTACCTCAAAAATAAATCTCACCAAAGGGGTTTATAAAACATTGAACATGTGATTGTAATTAATATTATTAACCCATGATGATCTATATAACTCTTAAAAAAATCATAATCTCTACTGTTTTCTAAAAAATCGTATGATACCAATAATAAGGACCCATCCTTAAACATTACATTATCTTGAGTTAAGTAAGGAATTCACATTGAGGAACTTTTTAGGTTTACTAGTTTAGATAATTAGGTCATAATAATACATAATAGGCCTAGACATTTCATTTGGAATGTTACACATAGTATACATTTTTTACTCCAAAGGGAACCCTTCAATGAAAACATGCATTATTTTTATTATTAAAAGTATACTTGACTTCTTCCTTTCTCTTACCCTTAATTATACAATGTGGGAAAAATTTCTCTACCATTTCATGAGCATAAAAAGATCCGTACGGAATATAAAATATGGAATAAAACCATTTTCCCCTGAACATTTTAAACCCATGAAATCATTTTCAAAACCCTTAATTTTCACCCGTTAAACATAAAACATTTATCTTACATCATATAATCATGATTCCTTCAAAACATCATAGAATTCATAAAAAATAATGATAACTTTTGGAATATATATCATACATACATTGTAGCTTTCAATGCTATATTGGGATTAACCTTAATGGTAACGTTTAGAGTACCCATCACAGCATATTCCCTAAATATCATAAGAGAAACCTTATCGTTTACAAATAGCCCACTTGAATACTGTTCTTATTCAATGTTTCATCTTTTAGAAATTGTAACTAGCTTTTCATGTTTTTGAAGACTTTCATGCTCTTCGTATTTAAATATTTATCATATGGAATCACTTAGTGGTGGTATCCAAATGAGATTTGGCTCACGCCCTACTTACACCATTGGGTGAAAGTAGATTTTCTAATTTTGTGTGACAAGATTGGTTACAGGTTTTATGCCATTGGTTCGGGTTTTTAACGGTCCATCGTGATGCAGTGTCATGGAGATGGCTTGAGGGTGGTGCCTCTTTACATGTGGAGATTTTTAGGATGTAATTTCATTAGTTTTTACCTTTGTAATGGTCTTCTAACAATGTTTAAAATTGTGTAATTATGTTCTGAATTTTAGTAAAATATGTTTTGGTTTCAAAAATCCAGATTTGATTTCTTGTATTCATGTGTTGTTTTATGTATACAAACTCGAGTAAATCATTCCTAATTTTCAGTTTTTGATACCTAGTTACTTCTTCCAGCCCATGGTGATTGGGAACGCCCTTCAGGACATTCCACGGGTCGGGTCGTGTGCTGGTTTTGGCGGCGACCAGATTCGGTGCGTGAAATTTGGGGTTGAAAAAATAATGGTATAGTATAACCTTTGAGAATAAAACAAGTTATGATTATTTTTACATATTTTATGTCATTCAGTTAATGTTATAATAATTAAATATTTATTTAAAAGGACGAGAAGTAGACTGAGTGACAACCTGTAATATTGGAAATGGCTATGAAAATCAGACTCACCACTTGATTTTGATGAGCCTTTATCTTCAACCACTGATCTACATGAAATCCTTGGATAGTATGACATATTATTTTTAGATAAATTAATTTATGGATAAAGAATTAGTTTATTTTGGACACATATATTTTATTGAATCAATATATATAGTACTGGAGAATGATTTAGTGATTACGTGATAAATGGATTTTTGGGCCATGTTCACTATTTTAAGAAAATTATATGCTTAAGGTAAATAGAATAGTCTCTGATTTTAACAGAAAATTTGTTGAAATATATTTTGAAAGAATCTATGATTTTAATTGTGGAATTATGGGAAATACTTTTTTTAGAGAAATGATTAACCTATCATGGAGAATATGTTATTTGGTTAATTACACTTCATTATGATACTTTAAGAGTGATTGAATTTATTTGGCGTTACATGTAAAAATTTATATTGGAATACTATGTAATCAAATTATTCTGAGTTTGGGGTTTCAATATTAGTTGGATTATTTTGAGGAATTTTGAGGACATGTGTTTTTTGAATGGTCTTTGTTGAACTTTGGATATTACTATTTAACTTTGGAGATTAAAAGTACTCCTCCTTATAAAAAATTATTATTTTGTGGGATTATTTGATTTTATACTAACCATTTTGGTTTTGGATAATGTTTCACAGTTGGGTAAATTTATTGTTAATCTTTTGTGGATTAATAACTTTATTCTTCTTGAAAACTCATTTTTTGGAGAAAAGGATGCGATTATGATGGAATTTGGATTAAGGATAAAACTCTACATTTTAACTAAGTAAATTTATTTTTGTTCTTATTATATGTAGTAAAATAATTCATCAATTTTATGAAAAGAACATTTAAAGAAATACATTATCCATTTATATTTACTAATGGGAAATAAAATATTGTTTAACCCGTCACATGTTTTTGGTTTTATGATTTTTAACTTTATCATGATCGTGTTTTCTATCACTCTCCATCCGAACAAGATGGTTTGTTTTTCATCAAAATAAATGTGTTCCTATATGGAATCCCAGTATTTATCATATCTTGTGACCTTTTTCCTTAAATTTTTTTCTTTTTAAAGTGATAGTTTTATTGACTCTTTCTCTGATGTGGGATTTTTAATGAAGTTACTAAGCCCAATTTGAAAATTGTGAGGATTCAATTTCGAAAAGGGGATAGATGTAACATCCTAGTTAATTATAGAATAATAAATTTTCTTATCTATTAAAATGTGTGAATAATATATTAATTTTATGTTAAAAGTGATTCATTGGCTAATATATTTACTCGACACGTAACATCGGGTTTTTTCAGAATCATATGTCGCACACAACACTAAGTTATACAGAGAAATAATACAATAATATTATTATTATTTTAAATAATGAAAATTCGTCATATTGGTGATAATGAATTGAAATAACTAAAATATGATTATTTTTTTTTTAATATTTTAACATTTATCCGATAACTTTAAGAGGCTTAAAATGAGAATGAATCCAATTTTAAGAATAATATACACTAGTATTTTTTAAAAGGATGTTTTACCAACTTTTAATGGAGAACCCTATTTAAATATATTATTTTTCACTTTTATATGTTTTATTTGATAAAATACAATTCTTCTTTATATGTGCGACATCAAAATTTAAATTGGTTTAATTTAGGTATTTTAGTATAAAATTCATTTTTAATGAATAGTGAAAAATACTGTATTTAAATTCAAAACCATATTTTCTTATAAATTATATATATAGTTAGATTATCCTTTTAATTTTTTATAAGGTTTAATTGGGTTATGTTTTTATAATTTATACGATTTTTCTAATTTGAAGTAATTTAAATTTAAATTGTACATAAAGACATGTAAATCTTTTGATAGTTTTTACTTCTAAAAAACATGAATTCTATTTTGACTATGTGAATTAATTTTAAATTAATCAATGAAACTTATATGTTCTGAATTTGGGAAAATAGATTCCATATTTGGAATCTAAATGTAAAATTATTATAATATTTACCTTCTATTTTTAATCATTATGAAAAGTAAATTCAGTAATTATTTTTCTTTGTTGTGATTCAAAGGGAAATTAGGTAAATAATATTAAAAAAAGAATATTATAATATAATAAAATTACCCTAATAAATACCCTAATTTTACTAGATTAGTCATGAGCGACCAAAAAAATCCTTAGGCTGAAATTTTGTCATTGGGAAGCCATGTGGGTGTGATAATGAAATTTTTTACTAATTAATTTAATCTAAAAGGAAATTTAACATAAACATGCATCTTTTACATAAATGTTTTTTACATTGGGGTGCTAAATTTGATATATTTGACAATAAATAGTAAATATAAAGAAATAGATATTTCCTATATCATGGTATTTTTTGATATTTTTTTGACAATAAATAAATACTTTTTATGACACAATTATGATGTAGTGATTACTTTATTAATTAAAGTTTCAAATAAATGATATTATAAATATTAAAATAATTGTAATTTGACAATTTTTATTCCATTAAAAAAAATTTAAGGACGATTATGACATGATTCAATTTAATTATTTTAGTTTTTTGAGGGAATATAGTTTTTATGACCTTAATAGAAATCAATTCCAAAATAGTGTCAAAATTTAAATATATGAGTTTTTAAAATAAATACTATGTTATTAAATGACATAATAGTAATAAATAATATAACTTAGATAAATCACATAAATAATGTTGAAAATATCTATAATGATCTAGTTTATGGTATCTTGTCAATTTATAATAACTATATTAGTCATATAGTGTAAAATTACAAGAAGACATGGTAAGAGTGGATTTATTTAACTAAGGGTTAATGCTAAAAGATAATGATTGTGACAACTAGGTCCCAATGACATCATAGACACCCCGCCTTAACATGGTCGTCAGGTTCTGGCCTACCAGGTACCACCAGTTGCCCCACAGACACGTGGTCCCCACCCTAGGGCCCACCCATATGCATGTAGGGGTCATCTAACTAATGAAAGTCCCTACAGGCCAACACATGTCCTTTCCAGTGTGCTTTTTCTTCACTCGCACACACCCAGAGAAACTTCCCAAAAGTTCACCCATCTTGATCACTACTCCATGAAAAACATGTTTAACTGTGGAGTTCTAACCAGGCAGGCTCCCAAAAAATAAGGTGCACCTTGTTGACATGAGTCTTATCATTAGTCCATTTATCCCTTTATCATTCGTGGTGTAACAATCACCCCCTGTTTAGAGCACAAAATCCTTGTTTTGGGCCCCCTATCTCCACCCAGGTAGTGCACCACACTTAAGTCTAGGTACCACCTCTGATACCAAATGTGAAAACTGGGTCCCGGTGACAGCGCATACACCCCGCCCTAACATGGTCTTCAGGTCCTGGCCTACCAGGTCCCACTCGTTTCCCCGCAGACATGTTGCCACTGGACAACACATGTCCTTTCCAGTGTGCTTTGTCCTCTCATTCACACACCATGGGAAACATTCCAGAAGGTCACCCATGCTGATCACTAATTCAAGACAAGCACGCTTAACTGTGGAGTTCAAACCCAGTAGGCTTCCTAAAAAGAAGGTTCATCTTGTTGACAGGAGTCTTATTATTAGTCCATTTAACCCTTCATCTTTCCGGGGTGTTACAATCACCCCCTGTTTAGAGAAAAACATCCTCGTTTGTGGGCCCTACATCTCAACCCAGGCAGTGCACCACACTTAAGGCTACATACCACCTCTGAAACCAAATGTGACAACTCGGTCCTGTTGATAGAAGATACACCCTGACATATCATTTCCATCAGGTCCTGGCCCACCAGGTACCACCAGTTGCCCCGAAGATATGTGGTCCCCACCCTGGGCCCACCCACGTTCCTGTACAGGTCATATAACTAATTATAGTCAACAAATGCCAACACATGTCCTTTCTAGTGTGTTTTGTCCTCAATCGCACACACCTAAGGAAACATTCCAGATTGTCACCCACCCAGATCATTACTCCAGGCCATGAATGCTTAACTGTGGAGTTATAACCAGGTAGGCTCCCAAAAAAGATGTTTCACCATGTTGACACGAGTCTTATCATTATTCCATTTAACCCTTCATCATTCTAGGGTGTTAAAATAAAGTAGGTGTGTCTGCACGAATGGGACCATGTTTACCTTCACCGACGAGATGGGATCCTTCAAAATGTAGGATGGACTTTCCCAGAGGAGGGATCATCCAATCACTAATCAGTTGGATAGCCTTACCCTGGAAGCGGTTGATGTGGAGAGTCTTAATTTTCTTGTATTGGTGGATCAGTACAAGTATGTATTCCCTGATAATGTCCTAGGTCTATCTCCTTGCAGAGAGGATAACTTTTATATTGATGTGTTCCTTGGGATGGCACACATATCAAGACAAGTGTATCGTATGGCTCTTTCGGTGCATTGTGAGCTATTGGTACAGATGGAGGACTTACAGGGGAAAGGGTTCTTCCATCCTAGTGTATCACCTTGGGAAACCCCAATTCTATTCTTCAAGAAGGAAGATGAGAGCTTTAGGATTTGTGTTGACTATCGGCACCTGAACCAGGTGACCGTGAAGAATAATTACCCACTCCCAAGGATTGTCGACCACTTTGATCAGCTAAAGGGGGCACAGTGGTTCTCAATGATAGTCCTCTGATCAGGATATCAATATGTCATTCGGTGTAACCACTTCTCCAGATCTATTCATGGGACTCATGAACATTATCTTTCAGCTATACATTGACCACTTTGTATTAGCCTTCATCAACGATATTCTGATCTACTTAGAAAATGACGTGGAGAAAGACTTCCATTTACAGGTAGTACTAGACACACTCTTAGATCACCAGCTTTATGGTAAGCTCTCAAACTTCCAGTTCTGCATCCAAGATGTTCTCTTTCTAGGACATGTCATCTCGGAGGATGGAGTTTCAATTGATCCAGAGAATATTGAGGCGATAATATATAGGGAGCCACCCAAGAGTGTGACAGAGGTACGGAGTTTCCTGGTTTTTCATAGATACTGCAACAGTATTGTTCCAAACTTCTCCAGAGTTGCAGAACAACTATTAGAATTGATGAAGAATGGTAAACCCATCATTTGGTCAGGGAAATTCCAGTGGAGTTTTCAGGATCTGAGGTAGATACTAACTGGTGCCACCATATTAAGGCTCCCAGAGTAGGGTGTAGGGTATGTAGTCTACTATGACACATCAGGGACAAGACTCAGATGTGTCCTTATATAGGAGTGAGCAGTGATCACATATGGTTCTCAACAACTGATACAACATGAGATGAACTATGAAACCCATGACCTAGAGTTAGCAGTAGTGGTCTTCATCATGAATATGTGGTCGCCCTATCTGATGGTTGAACGTTTTATAATGTACACTGATCACAAGAGTCTCAGGTATATATTCTCTCAAAAGGACTTGAACCTAAGACATCAATGTCGGATTGAGTTCCTACAGTACTATGACATTGAGATAATCTATACTGCTGGTAAGGAGAACATTGTTGAAGATGCACTCAGAAGGAGGCCTAGTATATAGCTTCATGGCTAGGTGACAAAGCAGTTGGATTCTATGCATATATCATTTGTAGATAGATATGGAGTAGTTTTCCTTCAATCAAATTCTGTCACTCTCCCACATCTTCAGCGATTTCTAGAGGCGCAATGTGGGGAATCTGACTACGAGGCACGACATGCTTAGATATCCACAAGACATGAACCTAATGGATTTTCTGAAGGCAGGGAGCATGTCTTCTTTTCAGAGAACATACCATGGTACCTGTTTCACTTTAGGAGGAAGTGCTGAGGGAGTTCCACACATCCCCTCTAGCGGTACATCCAGGAGTGGTGAAGATGTTCAAGAATATCCTATGACAGAGGTGGTGGATAGGAATGAAGAATGCAGTTACAGAGTTTGTCTCTCGGTACTTCACTTGTTAATATGTAAAGGCAAAGAATCAGGTACCAGAATGCATGGTTCAGCCTTTGGAGTACCAAGAGTGGAAGTGGGATGGGATATCCAATTACATTGCGATAGGACATTCATGTACATCTAGAGGAAATGACTCAATTTGGGTGATCGTCAACTGAATTATCATGTCGGAGGACATCCTACCAATCAGAGAGCAGTGTTTATTAGAGAGATTTGGATGCCTCTATGTGTAAGAGATTGTGAGGATATATGGAGTAACCTCTATGACTGTATCCTATCGTGATACACGTTTTACATCCCGACTATGTAAGGGCTTTCAGGAGGCTTTCGAGACATAGCTTCACCTGAGAACCACCTTCTATCCTTAGACGGATAGTCATACTGAGCCGACCATTCAAACCCATGAGGACATGCTGCGTTCTTATGTCCTATACATTGGTCATATATGTGAGTATAAATTTCCTTTGGTGGAGTTTTCATACAACAAGAGCTAACACTCCACCATTGGGATGGAACATTTCGAGGAGTTGTACGGGTGACCTTGCATATCAGCCATGTGCTAGACTAACCCAGGGGAGTCAGCTCTAGTGGGACCAGAGAAGCTAAAGGCTACCATAGAGAAAGTGAAGATCATCCAGGAGTAGATGAAGACTGTCCTGAGTCAGCAGAATTCTTATGCTGACAGGATATGGAGACCTCTAACGTTCAAGGATGGTGACCATGTCTTTCTACGGGAATCACCTTGACGAGGTTTAAGGATATTTGGCCAAAGTAGAAAGTTATCTCCGAGGTTAATCGGACCTTTTTAGGTCCTCAGTAGATTTGGTGAGGTCCCTTACCGCTTATCTCTTCCACCTCAGTTGCACCGGGTACATGATGTCTACCACATATCCCAGCTGTGGAGAGACATGCACGACCATTCTCACATCATCAACCATGGCGTGCTAGACATCGACGATGGGGAGACATTTACAGAGGTTCCATTAGAGATTAAGGATCGATAGGAGCAGGTCCTTCATGGACGGTCGATACATGAGGTGTGCATTCACTGGCAACATTGGAACCTCTAAGAGAGAGGATGGGAGGAGGAGGCTTAGATGCGTGCTCAGTACCCCCATTCGTTTAGCTAGTGATGAGTTGTGGAATACGTGGATGTAAAGCTCGTAGGTGGGGAGAATGTAATTACCTGTAATTTCCATGTTAGTTTTTAAAATAAATGGTAATTTAATGAGTCTGTGAAAATTGACAAAGCGTGATTCAGAGGCTCAGAGTGTCCGGAATGAGTTTATGAACTTTATTTATAGTACGTTCAATAAGCGTACAATTAGGTTTTTCAAAATTCTAAACCAGTGCTCGAAATTGAAAAATGAGGGCACTATTGAACTCACAAATCTGTTATTTTCTTATGAAGTCTTTCACCTCGATGGTAGTTGGTCGAGGGTGAAAGTTATTTTTTTTGTTTTTTCTGAATAGAATAAAATAATATAAAGTGTGCAATATTTTTTTTAAACTCGCATATTGATTTTTCACTAGTGGGAACCACATGAATTAACCTCCCATGAGTGGTTATGGTGGTGGGGACTACTCGAGGCTTAAACCACATGAACTCCCCTCTTAATGAGGGATAAACCGTTCCACTCCCTCTTTAATGTGGATAAGCCTCTTGACCATTTTCCATATTAATTATTCCAACACAACAAATTAATTTTTCCAACCTGCGGGAGTGCTCCAAAAAAATTTTATTCATAAGATAATTATGTTGTAACCCCTTTAATTTTTTGGTGGAATAGTGATAGGAGAACCCTTGGAAGATTACACTTCTTCCACGAAGAATGCCTTCGACAATGAAGAACCAATGAATGATCCCAGGATCGAGGTGTGTGGTAGGCACGACGAATGAAAATATCTTCGACATCCTCCAATGCGGGACATCTTCACCTATGGCGAATCTATGTCAGTACATTCTTCTCATTCCCATGTCAAAGAACAATCCAAGGTAGGGGTTTATTTGTGTATGATTTTTTTTAGGGAAGCTGTAGGGTGGCTGTCTGAAATCCTTCTCTCTTACTCGTTCTTGATTAAAAAATTGTGAGCCACTTGCTACCACTCTAACATGGAGGGGATGGCCAAAAAAACATGTCCCAACCCATCCTCCATTCTTCCTTATTGTGTTATTTGCCATGGAAGAAGGTGGCTTACACCACGACATCGAATAAAGAGATAGGTCAGCTCAACCAGCCACCGACAAAGGCACGACGCCCTGGCGCCTAGCGGCTCCGCCGTCCGCGGCCCCACCATGCCACCCCTCGATCGTGTTTCCCCATGACTTTCTACAAAACCCCACGGTCGCACCACCCTTCAGTTTTCTGTGATTCCCTACATCCTGCAGCGTCATCCCGCGGTCTAGTCGCGCCGCCCACGGGCCTCAGAGCCTCCACATCCCTCTGAGCCATCCCGCTGCCTCACACAGCCCAAGGACTTTAGCAGCCCACTACGGACCCGTGTGTACTTCTATCCTCCGAAACCCCTACAGCCCCTAGCTTCCCTAACGGGTCAGACCAGACCCAATGGGTGGGGCAGGACCTGGACCCCCTTCGACCTATTTACGCGTTTTCTACCATATCTTTCGCCCAGAGCGACCATTTGAAGAACCGTCTGCGGTGCTGGAAAACATGGAGCAAGACGATACCTATGGTATACCGCACTAATGTTATAGATAATGTGGGGAAACAATCTGGTTGGATCGATCCTGAATCCAACTAGGCCCCCGGGACTAATAGGATAATAACTCACAGACAAGGCTTCCGATTGATGTGTCATTTGTTGCGTTGAGAACCCTATGATGCGGTGGAACTTTGAGATACTTCTTAGTGGGAATTCGTTGTAGTTGGAGTATATAATAGTGAATTTTTAAGAAGATCCTCCTAGTGATGAGAAATATTTGTGTGGTAACCCATTATCTTGCTCTGACGAGAAGACTGACTAGTTATCCTCTGTGGGTCTGCTCCTGGTGATCCTATGTGGGTCAGATCCTAGCGATAATGTGTGGGTCAACTCCTAGGAATCCTATGTGGGTCAGCTCCTAGTGATACTGTGTGGGTCATCTACTAGGAATCCTAAATGTGATAGCTCCTAGGGATCATGTGTGGGTCCGCTCATAGCGATCCTGTGTTGGTCAGCTAATAGAGGTCTTGCGTGGGTCAACTCTAGCGATCATGTGTGTTTCAGGTCCTATGGTTCATGTGTAAGTCAGCTCCAGCGATCCTGTGTGGGTTAACTCTTAGTGAACTTGTGTGGGTCAGCTCCTAGCGATCCTATGTGGGCCTTCTCCAAGCGATATTGTGTGGGTCAGCACTTAGAAATCCTTTGTGGGTCATCTCTTAGCGATCATGTGGTGGTCAGTTCCTAGAGATCCAGTGTGGGTCAACTCCTAGTGATCCAGTGTGGGTCTGCTCCTAGTGATCCTGTGTCAGTCAGCTCCTAGGGATCTAGTGTGGGTAAGCTCATAGAGATTCTATGAGGGTTAGCAGTAGAGACACTTAACAGATTAAGATGATTTAGTAGCTATAACTAGTAATCTCTACTACCGTAGTAAATTTATACCTGATATGAGTTGTGTCCATACATGTGTGGTACTTTCCTCTATAGTAATACCTTGGTGGTATTCTTCTATGTGGAGTACGTGTGTAGTAATTTCATTTCTACTTTTCCATCCTTTGTGGAACAATTGAGCTCTGGGATTTTGGGTTTGACCCTGTGTTTCCTCATTTTTGAGATGGGTATACTTTATAACATAGGTATATGTATGGTCATAAACATATGTAGGGTTGACAGTTGACTCCATGCTTTGATAATTATCCTTTGTGAATTTGTGAGACCTTGAGGGTCTCGAGACCTCTATTGAGTATTTTTATACACACACCTGCATGGTCTATGCCTGCACTTTGTTGTGTTTGGTGTAAATGACAGATAGTGCTGACTGAGGATGAGAGTACTAGGACTGGACGGTACCCATAGGTGGACCATAAGTTGTGTCGGTATGAAGAGGAGACGCGAATATGTGGAGTGCTGAGGTGGAGATCTGTACCTACCCTTCAGGTAGGATCCTCAGGTGATGATCTTGTAGCTATATTTCTCCTTCTTCAGTTGTATTTTATTTCAGTTACCCTTGTACATTCCAGTTGGGCTTGTATTCTGGAACCTTTTTACTTATTTTACTTACTCTATTTACAATTCCGTTTACATGAGTTCGTATCGAGCTGTGTGCTATGGTTGTGGGTGTTATAGGTTATAAATGAAATTCCTAACCAGTCGTAGGGAAATACAGCTTCGGTGCTAGTCGCCAACCCCTGGCCAATGGAAGATGGGCTTGAGGTAGTCTCGTTACAGGCCTTGGGGGACAGGTCACGGTAAGCATATATTTCTGGCCTAAACTGGTGAAAAACCAATTGTTTGAGAGTATTTAAACCCATATATATATTATCCTGTAAATATATCAATTTTTATCGATTGTAATTATAAAATTTATTTATATTAAAATAACATTTCAAGACTTTTCGAATGTTCCCCTCCTCCCTATTATAAAAGGCTACCCCATCTACCCACCTACACAAACATCTAAATCCCTTTCAATCATTGAAATTCTACTCCAAAAAGCATAAAAAACCCCTCCCTTATTCCGATGAGCCTTACCTTGGGCATAAAGAAATTTAATAATTTTTTTTCTCAAATCTAAGAGTTCCCCAATTTAGAGGTAACGCCTTCTCTCAAGTTCATTTCCTTTATTTTCCTTCTCCACTCTCTTGGGTCTTCATATTCAATGATTACAAATAAAATAATTGTCTTACTTGTTATAGTATGTTGTAATTAAATGTTTTATACCTACCCTTACTCACATCTCCCTAAAATTGATATAGAACATACTATTTCTATGTACGATGAACTACTTCCTCAAGAAACGATGATTGCTCAATTTTTTCCTACCAACACTCATGGTGGAAATTATGATGGAACATTATATATATACGAAATATATTATATTTTTATTATATATTTAATTAGTTATGTTTTCTTTATAACATACCTTTATTCGCACCATATTGTGTTAATACGATAATTTCATTTGAGGATATTTGGACTATCGCTCCCTTAAAGTGGTACGACTTCTTCATTCCATATATGGAATGTAAACTAGAATTAATTAATGAAAACATGTAACATATATAACATAGATATTATAATTTAATTATAATATTCCATTGTATCATTTATTATACATTCTTTTAATATGACAATGAAATGATTGTATCTTTATAGCGTACGTACGACTTACTGTCTCCATGAATGATGAATTTCATTTCTTATCTCTAAATTTTATAGAAATTTATTAATAAATATATAATATATATATATATATATGATATATATGTCATAAATAATATTCTATATATTATGAAATTTTTACCACATGTATAATTTACATTAAAACAAGTTCATTTTCGATTCAAGTACCGAATATTGATGAAATGATGGAAATGAACATATATAATTATGTAATATTTATAACATGTTAAAAAGTGATACAAATGGAATAATAAACATGAAAAAGGGTCCCATGAAAGTGAAAATTAAACTATTTTTTTGTTCAAGAACATAACGATAGTACGTGGTGAGTTAGACTAAAGGTAAGGGAAATCTTAACTAAAAATATATTATTTGAGTTAAATATCAATGTCATTGGTTTTGTTGTTTTAGGATTTTTTTTTGAATCAAATAATATTGTATTACAATGAATATCCACTTATATTAGGTATATTTAGATTTTTCGGTCATAATTATTTCATTGATTTATCATTATCATAATGATACAATCTTTGTACAGGACTTTATCTCAATATCCTTTCATTGAGATATATCTTCATATTGTGCACCTTTATTAACCTTTATGGTGTATACATGACCCTTTAGAAACATTATATCATTAACTACTATATTAAAGGATATTTATATTTTTCTTAAAATTTAATCATTAATGATTTTTATTTAAGTGTTTCTCAAGTGGTAAAAGACACATTAACTAAAAAATCATTTGAATTGAAAGTTTTATTCTTCAAATTATTTCACAATAATGTCTATATTTTCAAAATGGTTTTATATATTCTTTATATGGAATTAAATGTTTTAAAAAATTATTTATAGAATTTATATTGAAATTTATAATGTTGTATGGGACACTTTGATTCAAAAAACATTTTTTTAATCTTAAATTTTTAATGGATTTTTTTTAACGTATGCAGTGACAATAACTTCTATTCCACCACAACCATTATTTGATATTAAAAATCCTATACAATTCAATTTTATATGAATGAAAATTAAATTCTATATTCCCTTTATACTTATTTTGGAATTAATAATTATTTTCAGAATGAATTGATTATATCTTGAAATGATATCATATGATAGCCATGTGGAATTGTAATTTTTTATTTTATACAAGTCTTATGTGTTCTGATTTTATTATTGTTCCTAGAAATTTATTATTTATGTTGTAGGTTCTACTATAATACTAAGGTGGGTGAGCCTATGATGAATCTCCATTGCAATGGGTAATGTGACAGAAGTAAATGATAATGTTTCTCCGAAGAGATTTAGGAAATATTGTGATGGGCATTCCAAATATTACAATGAAGGTTACACCTAATGTAACTGTGTAAGCTACAATGTATATATGATATGGATTCCTCAAGTTATATTTTGTTTTTATGATTTCTATAAATTTTTTCAGGAATCTTGAATAAATTATGTTTGAAAATTAGGTTATGCCATATGGGTGATATGTATGATTTTGTGATAATGTTTTCATGGGTTTAAAATATTAATGGAAAAAAAATTTATTCCTTATTTTATATTCCTTGATGATATTTTTACTCTCATACCAGGTTTTTGAAATTTTTTTCATAGAGTGTATGTATGGGTAAGAGAAATGACAATGTCAAGAATATTTTTACCACGAAAAAAAATCATGTTTTGTTGAATGGGTTTACCCATGCAAAAAAAGTCGATACAGAGTTTAACTATCCACATGTAATGTATTGGTCTATTGGGTAATAGATATGGCCTAATTATTTAATACACTAAATATAAATATATCATCAATTTTAATGCTTCACAGAACTCAATATTATGTAATATTTAAGGTAGGGGACTTATAGTTTATATTAGTGGTCAGTTTAGAGGACATTGGAGAATTTTATGTTTTCTTAAGAGTGAGGGGTATTATCAAGGGTTTATAATTTCAATGATTATCATAAGTTAAATGTCATATAATCCCCTTTTTGGGTTTATGTTATGATATTTCATGGTTATACACAGTATTTTCAGGGTCATTTATTTATGAGGTAGTTATGGGTTAGTACTTTTGTGAATGAAAAATGAATGTTATATAATGACCTTTGAGGAAAAAAAATATTATGGTTATTTTTGAAAATATTTTATAATTTTTTAAATTATATATGAATTATATTGTTTTTAACGAAGGAAAACACACAGAACAAGTGACTCCCTATCACTTCGGACAAGGCTGCAAGAATCGAACCCACAACTAGGGCGCGACATGCCTTTATCACCTTCCACTGGCCTACGCGAATCCCCTAGATTGTATGAATTAAAATTTTTAGTTAAATTATATTATTTATTTATAATAATTTTATTTTGGATTCATATATTTTATCGAATGGATATCCTTAGTATTAGAGAATGATTTGGGGATTACATGATAATTGTTATTTTGGAAGACGTTCACTATTTTTGGAATGGTATATGATTTTGTTAAATACAACACTTTGTTGTTATAATGGAGTAATGGTTGAATAATATTTTCGAATAATATATGATTTTTATTGTGAAATTATAGAGTTTGTTTATTTATGTAAATTATTAACCTATTATGGAGAATATGCGATTAGGTTAGTTACTTTTTAGTACGAGACATTAAGAGTGATCTATTTTATTTGGAGATAAAATTTAATATTTTTATTTGGAGACCATGTTATCAAATTCATATGTGTTTTGTGGTTCAATCTTAGTTGGATTATTTGGAGGAATTTTGAGGACAATATTTTCTGAATGGTCAATGTTGAACATTGGGTATTACTGTTGAACTTTGGAGATTAAAATTAGTCCTCCTTATAAAATATTATTCTGTTGGTGTATTATCTGATCTTATACTAACCAATTTGGTTTTGGTTAAAGTTTCATGATAAGAAATATAAAAATTTAATCTTTTTTGGATTAATAAGTTGAATTATCATAAATTCTCATCATATGGATAATAATATAAGTTTGTTGTGGAATTTGAATAATTTATAAGACATTACATTTCAATGTAAGTAAATTTACTTGTGACCTTATTTCTACGTAGTAAAATAATTATTAAACATTATGAAAAGGACCTTCAAACATATAACCTTTCCGTTTACTTTTCCTATTGGGAAATAAAATACCTTTTAACCTATAACAATTTTGTGGTTTTATGATTATTAATTTTTTCCTAATCATGGTTTTTTATTACTCCCAATCAGAACAAGATGGTTAGTATTTCAACCATATCCCTATTTTCATACATGGAGTAATATTATGGGTTTCTCAGGGGACCATTATACATCACTTTCATTATTTTAATGTGATTTTTTATTGAATCTTATTCTGATGTGGTATTTTAAAGGATGTTACCATGCCTAGTTTTAAAATTATGAGGATGTAATTTCCAAAATGGGGGAAGGTTATAACATACCAGTTAATTAAAGAATAATAAATATTCATATCTATTTATATTTATGACTATGATATTAATTTTACATTAAAGTGGATTCTAGGTCGGATAGTGTACTCAACACACAACAACATATTTCCCAATAAATTTTACATTGCAAACAACACTAACTTAAACCTAAAAATAATACAACAAAAATATCCTTATATTAAATTGAACATATTCATTGTATTAGATAGAATGAATATAACGAACTAAACTATTATTACAAATGTCTGTTAATTTTTTTACATTTATCCAACTAAATTAAATGGATTAAAATGAGAATGAAACTAATTTTAAGAATAATTGCCTCAAATATTTTTTTAAATGCATTTTACCATATTTTGAGGGTAATCCCTTTTTAAATATAGTTTTTCTAACTTTTAAATATTCCATTTGAAAATTTAATTTTCTTATTTACCAGTGACAGATTAAAACATAAGTTGGTTTATATATGTTTTTTTTGGTATAATTCATTTTTAATAAATACTGTAAAATAATGAATTTTAATTCAAATCCTCTTTTTCATCTAAATTATTTATATATTTAGATTTTAATATTAATTTCATTAAAGTGTAATTTGATTATATATTTTTTATTTAATACAGTTTTGTTAAGTGGACGCAATTTCAAATTTAAATTAGACATAAACACATGTCAATATTTTGATACTTTTTACTTCTCAAAAACGTGCTTCCTGTTTTGACAATGTGAATTAATTTTAAATTAATTCATACAAATTTTTGTTTAGGAATTTGAAAAGTGGTTTCCATATTTGTAATCATAATTTCAGAATAATGTAAAGTGGTTCCTTTTACTTTTCAGAATTATTAAATGTAACTTTAGTAATTATTTTTATTTACAATAGTTAAATGTTAAATTAGGTAAATAAGGGTCAAAAAAATATTATTGTATTATAAAACAACCCTAAAAAATGTACTAATATTATTGGATGGTTCATTAATGACCGAGAAATTCCTTATTCTAAACTTTTGAAATTTTGGAGTAACTTGTGTGTGATAATCACATGTTAAAATAATTAATTTAATGTAAATTGAAACATAACATAAACACATATCTTTTAAGAATTTTTTTTGGTGGTGTTATATAATTGATCTCTTTTTATACAAATATTAATTATAAATATAGTGATATTTTTTACATGGTTTTATTTAATTTATAATTTTTAATCTTTAAATAAATAAAAATTTTGGACAAAATTATGATGTTGTGATATCCTTATTAATGATAGATTTAGAAAAATGATATTATAAGTATTAATATAAATAAAAAAAATTTTTTTTTTCATTAAATAATTTTATGTATGATTATGACATGTTATATTTGAGTTAATTTAGTTTTTTTAAGGAATAATGTTTTTATGACTTTGACAGAATTAAATTACAAAATAGTGTCAAAATTGACATAAATGAGTTATAAAAAACACTATTTTATTAAATTATATGATAGTCATAACAATATAATAATTGAAAAAATGACATAGATAATCTTAAAATTTCCATTAATTATCAAATTTAGGTTTTCATGACATCATATAGTAAATATATGAACCATATATTGTAAAAATTCATAAATACATGGTAAGAGTTAATTTATTTTACTAATGTTTTATGCCAAAATATAATGATAAATTTGTGACATAAACTTGTTTAAACACTATTGGTTAGGTGTATTTATACCCATACTCATCTTATAATCTAAATATATAACATTGGACCTATTATAATTCTAAAATCAATATATAATAAAATAATATTTGAAGACTTTCTTAATGTGCCCTGACAACCTCTTATTAAAGGCCATCAGCTCTACCAGCATATACACACAACTCAAGATACATTTATTGTCAATATTATACAAAAATAATCTCGGAAATACCACAATTTCCACTTATAATCCTTACCTTGGGAATAAGGTAATTCAATAAATACTTTGTCTCAAATCAAAAAGAGTTACACGATGTAGAGGTAACATCTTCTATCAAGCTCCTTCTAATTATTTTTCTTCTCCAATCCGTATGATATTATTATTCTAATATTAAATAACAACAGATTTATCCTAAATATTCATGGATTTTTTTATTCATATGGTTTTACCTAGACTTACACACACCTCAATCTAATGGATATAGAATATACTGTTTTTGTGTACAACGAACTACTGTCTCGCGAAATGATGATTTCTCAATTTCCTTACACCACCTCTCATGGTGTCCATAATGATAGAAATGTATTTATATATGAAATATATTATATTTATATTTTCTATAATATTATACATTTTTTATTTACAACATACCTTTATTCTTTCTATAATGTGTAAATATTATATTTTCATTTGAGGAAGTGTGGACCACCGCCCCCTCAATGTGATATGACTCATTCATTCCATACATGGAACATATAAAGGATGGAGTTAATTATCTTATGTAACATATATAATAAATATATTATACATTAATTATAATATACCTATGTATAATTTTTTTCATTCCTTAAATATGAAAGAGGAATAAATGTAGTGTTCATACATATGTACGTCCTACCATCTCCATGAATGGTGCATTTAATTTATTATCTAAAAATGTTATGGACTTTTCTAAATACATATATACTAGATATATATTATATAAAAATAATCAATAATAATCTGAAGAAGATGTAATTTTTACCAAATGGACAATTTATTTCAAAACAAATTCATTTTTGACACAAGCACGAAATATCGACAAAATGAAAGATATGAACATAAATAATTATAAACTTTTTATAACATGGTAATAAGTGATTTAAAAGTAATAATCTACTTATAAAAGTTATTTAGGAATGAAAAAATTAACCTATGTTTATTATTCAAGAACCTAATGGTTGTATGTCATGATTCAGACTCAGGGTAAGGGAAATCTTAACTCAATCTCCATTCATTGAGTTAAATATCCCTATCATTGGGGTTTTTCCAAGAATATGCTTGAGTTAATTCAATTTAATTACACTGAATATCAACTTATATTTGTTTTGTTTATATTTTTCACACATAATTATTTCATTGATCTATCCTTGATATATTGATATGATATTTGTAAGGGACTTCGTTTTAATCTCTTTTCATTGAGACATATCATGATATTGTGAAACATTATTAAGATTTAAAGTGTATATATGACCCATTTGAAATGTTATATAATGAATTACTATACTCTAATGTTATTTTTTAAATGTTAATCTTCAATTAATTTTATTCAGGTGTTTCTACAGTGGAAAATGACTCTTTAACTGAAACATTGTTTTATGTGTTTTAAATATATATTCATTCAATTATTTTTCATCCAAGTACTTTTATTCAATATGGTTTTATGAGTTTATTTATATGGAAAAGAAATTTTTAAAATGGTATTTCATGTTTTTATTTTAAAATTACAAATGTTTTATGGGAAAAGTTAATTGAAAAATCATTTTTTAAAATGCTTTAAATTAGTTTGTAAAAATGTATTGTTTTTTTAACGTATGTGGCAACAAAAAATTCTCTTCCACTATAACCGTTTTTTGATATTTGGATTCTTCTTCAAGTAGTAATTTTTTAAATAAAATTAAATACCATAATATATTTTTAGGTATTTTGGAATTGAAAATGATTTTTAGAATGGATTGATTATATCTTGAAATGATATCATATTATTCAATGTGGAAATATTATTTTTTTCCTTATAGTTGTTTTATATGTTATGATTATGTAATAATTCATGGGAATTGCTTATGTATATTGGTGGTTTTGTGATAAACTGAGTGGAGGTGATCTTGTGATAGTACTCCAATTCTTTGAGTTAATGACAGAGGTAAATGATGAAATCCCTCTTAAGATATTTATAGAATATACTATGATGTGTATTTCAAATCTATCCATTCAGGTTACTCCCTATGTAGCTATAAAAGCTAAAATGTTATTATGATATAGATTCCATAAGTTTTATTTAGGTTTAATAATTTTAATTATGTTTTGTATGAATGTTAATTACATGATGTATGATAAATAGTTTATTTTTTATGAGTGAAAAGTATGATTTTGTGAAAATGTTTTCATGGGTTCTAAATATTCATGAACTAATAGTTTTATTCCTTATTTTATCTTCCTTACTGAGTTTTCTATGCTCATACCATGTATTTGAAAAAATTACCCCAGTGTATAGGGATTGGTAAGAGAAAAAAAGATGTAAATAATATTTTTTATCATGAAAAAGAAATCATGTTTTGTTTAAAGGGTTTCCTTTGGGGGGAAATGTTGATACTGGGTGTAACTGTCCATGTCTAATGTTTCAAACTATTATGTAATATTTATGGACTAATTCTTCACAAAAATAATCCTGAAATGTTCCTTAATATTAATTCTGGACTTATCTCAAGATTTTGTAATGTTTTAGACTGGGGCCTTATATTTTCCATAGTTGATCAATGAGATTTCTTCCACCCCTTTTCTTCTAATCATGCTTTCCTTGCTATCTTCCAATTTGGATGTCTTTTGGGTAGAGTTTTATTTAATATTCCACTAGATAATTGTGTAATCAATCTATATGATGGTGATTTTTATCAACATGGTAAAAGGATATGTTTGGGCATCATAAATAAATAAGGTATTTTTCTATTTTAATGAATTTATATTATTCTCATATTGATTGAACGATTTTAAAAAAAATTGATTTAATTAGATGTCTATTTGGGTAGATAAATTGGGGTTTTCTATGGATTCGGTTTGAAATCATGTTAGGAGTGTATCTCTCCTTATATACTGTTGTTTCAGAATCATTGTATTGCATGTATATTTTTTAGGTGATTATGCCTTATTGAATTAAATTTAACAATAAATTATTAATTAATATAATCGATTGATTTGATGTCATGGTTTTTGATATAATCTAGGGTGTTTTCATGATCCTAGACAAGGACTGAATGATTTTTACTAAGGATGATTCGAGAATCATATAGATGGTAACTCAACGGGTGAGGTTGGTGGTCCCTGTGATAAAAACTATATACATTTTTATACATTTTCTTCATGGCTTCATGATTTTATGTGTTCAAGTAGAAATTATAATTACTGATAGGGCCTTTGGTTAATATATAGGGTGTATTTGAGCCTATTAGGATCGAATCTGGTGTTCCAATGATGGTTATAGAAAATGGAGTCTCCCATTGACTATGTCTCCAAGGGGACGAGGATATCATTTTATGTTTATAAGAGTGACGAGGATAGTCTCTAGGTTGGGATGAAACATGTATACAATAATATTTTCACCTATATTTAGTTTGTTACATATGGGATATGTTGTGTGACTGTTGATGGGTGATATGACCATATATCTTAGTAATTTGGGAAAACTCTCTTGAGCGTGGATTGGGTCCATAGAGAATTATATGATTGGAATGTCTCCTTTAGAATAATATGATGTGTGATGTGGAAGATTTCATCTAGGTTATGATATTGGTAAATATCATGTTGGATACATGAGATAAAATACTAGTGAGGCTGGTGATTACTATGTTTATGATTTAGCACAAAAATTATAAGTGCCACTATATGGGTTATATTGGTATAGTCCTTGGTAAGATGGACTGGGTTGTGATTCCCAAATTAAAAAAGTACTAGAATGGACTATTGAGGATAGTTTGAGAAAGGGCCTATGGGATAAGATAAAACTATGGGGAATTAGATATAATAGGGTGTTAGTGAGTAGTGATAATTTTGGGTTTTAATGACCTTAGTTTATTCCCTTAGGGGTTATGTGATAATGATGACATTCTTGGTACATTGTTCAAGTGCATCCAATATGATGTTGAAGAGATGATCCTTTGAGGATATAGGAATAATGGTATGTGACTTTGGTTGTAAGGATAGGTCTTGAGTGACTATCACCCTACAGATGGGATGGAGAGCTTATATCAAGGGTTGTGATTCTTTGTTGTTGTTTCTTTATTGTGTCTTACTATGTGTATAATGGATGATGATATTTTATGGACAACTCCTCCTTGAGAGAGATGGTGTTGGTGGGATCCTACCTTGAGGGATAACGTATAGGTCTATCCTTAATGATTGATATTCACAACAAGGGACTATCTTGGGTACTTTTATTATATAAAATTGTTCTATACGGGGATGAGTCCCTCTAAGAGCATGATGTATGATGGTATTAGGTTTGTATGTAGAATTAGGTGTATGATATATAACGGTTCCCAATGGGGAATCTTTACCTTGGGTGTGTGATTTATAATGATTCCATACAGGGAAATGAGACCTTGGGTGTACGATATACATTATTTCTAGGTGGGGATTCATACCTTGGTTTTTTTGATATATGATGATTCTAGGTGGGTATTTATCCCCACCGTCGTTTGTTTTATGATAGTTACATGTGGGGATGTGTACCCTTGGTTGTACGATGTATAACAGTTCCTGATGGGGATGCATGTAAAGGACCTAACCATAAAATCCCATATTAAGTGGTTACATTATCTAAATCGAACTATATATAGGTTTTACCATCATAATAGATGAAATAGTTTAACAGTCGTAGGAAATTAGATACATTATTGAATCTCACATTATATATGAAAACATAAAACATATCATAATATTTTCATTGAGAAAATAATTATTAAAACTATTATATCTGTTAATATCAATAATAGTAAACATCATATCATCTTGTGCAATGGGAACATAATAAAGGGTTGATATTAGATTCTTAGAAAGGGAATTAATACACTGAAATCTATCATTGAATAAATATTGCATAAATAATATTGTAGGAATAAATGATGATAAAATAATTCCAAATAAATAATACTAAGAGATTCAAACAAACCATTTATGAAATAATTGTTAAATTAAACACAAGTAAATAAATAAAATATATTATAATAATAGAATTCATAGTTCTATACATCATAAACCTATCGTCAAGACCTCATGTCATGTCAACTTACATGAATGGGTAAGTCATTTATCAAATACCCACCATTTTTTCCCATGAGACCTACCAATGAATCAAGGGTCTATATAATTCTGATCCCCACCTATTACATAATAATTTCAATGAATTCATTATATTACTTAATAATTCAACTTAATAAACTTGGATTAATAATATAAAATAATACCTGTAGAATGAACTATTATATAAAATTTCAACACATTCTTAGTCAAACTGATCATAATACATCTATAGGATGAATAATTATGGTATCATTATAGTTTATCCCTAGTAAGTATAATTAAAATTAATTCTTGTTGTCATTGATGAATATAAATACCATAATAAGGTAATTTGAACTATTCTTGATGAAAATACCATTTTCACTTTGACATTCACTTTCAAAATATATATATATAATACTAAAAAAAAATTCCTTCAAAATAATCATTGAAACCTATAATGTAATATTCAAATTATTGGTTGTTCATGATTTCATGAATTTTTTTTATGTGTCAAGTACATTAAATAAATGATTCATTTCACATTTTTGGTAAAAAATTAAAAAATAAACTCATTCAAAAAAAGACAATAAGATGCATATGAATCATTTGTATAGAAATTCTAAAATGGGTAAAAAATACTTCAAAAAATCATAGTTTAATATTAAAAGAATTTTTTAAAATATTTTAATGATAATATGGACCTAGAAGAAAATGATTCCTGACTAAAAATAGACAAACTTCATTTTCCATATAATATTTCATTCTCTCTCTTGGGTAGTTAAAAATTTGGAATGAAATGAAATATTATAATTTTAAAAATACCTAACGTAGAAGAAAATATTTAGGGTTTAATATTGAAATATCATATAAATCTCCAAAAGGATACATAAACATAATCAATGCTGAATAATGAGGACATTGTCAAATAAACCATTACCTCAAACTCAACAATCTTAAAAATCCCTCTAACCTCATATATAATAATTTTTAATTTATTATAATTATATAATATAATAATTTACATAATTATACTTTTATATATTACCCAATAATAACATTTCAACGCATATTTATTAATAGTTATTTATGAAAATCATTGTTTCTGTGTGTTAATTATTTCCCTTTTGAGGGAAGTTTCATATCTACAGTTTCATTCCTTGGGCTTCAATAATGTTTTAATCATATCCATATTTTTAAATATGATATAAATATAATATATATCCATTATATATATAAATATATTTGGAGTCATCCATAAAAATAAAGAGATAGAAAAATTAATTACACCATTCATGGCGAAGGTACGATGTACGTATGCATGAATATTGTTTCCTTTTTCTAACAGATGAAAAAATAAAAGGTAAATAATAATTAAAACTTATAAAATAATTATTATATAATATATATTTAATAAATCTACAAATATTATTATCAATGAAAATAGAAAATAAATTAAAATCACATCACTTCATAAAGGTGGTAGTCTGCACGTACACACGAGTGGCGTTATTAATTTCCAATGAATGGGAAGGTATGATGGTAAATTTGATGTTGTAATTAAATATGAATAAATATCTAATAAATATCATATATAAACATAAAAATCATCTTATTTACCATCCGTGAAATCTGGTAATGGAAAATTTATTTCATCGCTCCTTCTAGGTGGCAGTCCACATGTATGCACAAGTGATACTTTCACTTCCAATTTGTAGGAAAAGAGGGTGAATAAAGGAGGTTTTATCATCATAATAATATTTCTGCATATTTATGATACTGAAGTTATTATTTTAGGATTAATTTAAAATTGTAAATGTATTTTAAAGAAGAAATAAATTTAATGTACCCTATTATGAGTTGTGAATCTATGTTGATAAACCAATTTTAGCATACACCATAAGTCTTAAAACGAAGTTATTTTGATAAATTGACACCAATATTATTTATTTCTAATATATGATGGTTATGAGTCTAAATAATCTCATAAAATAAATTTTTTACATGCTTATGTTAGGTTTTCTCCCTTATCTCATAGTTTTAATCCCAGATAACCTTGTTAATAATTGTCATTATAGTAAATATTTATATTCTTTAAAGATAAAGAATGTTACTATAAAAAG